>JAROYE020000012.1:3159165-4620161 GCA_029619315.2 Dynastes maya | reverse complement strand
TTTTTCGATTGAGTATTTCCTAGAGTTTTCGACAACACATCGGAGTCCGTCGAAGTCGTTGCCATGTTTGATTTATGCCATTTAAGTTTTTGCAGTGGAACACCGTGTATATTTTTGTAGGTTTTGATGAATTTTTCTAGACTTCTTTTATAAATAATATTTACAATGAACGTTTTTCTCTTGGAATCGAAGAGTTCAAATTTGGACTCATCGGTCTAGAAAACATTTTTTCATTCATCAACTGTCCAATGTTGGTGCTCTCTAGCCCATTGCAGCCGTCTTATTTTATTTTGCTTGCGTTAAAGTGGTTTCACATTATTCGGCTTAACTTCTTTTTCACGATGATTGAACTAATTTTTCTTTCAAACTCAATACTTATTTCAGCTGTTATTTCAGATACAATTTTTCATTTATTCCGTTTACTCGTCATAATTATTCGACGATCTTCCGCTGGTGTTGTCACTTTCCGCCGTTCTGTTCATTTTCTATATAATAATGTGCTAGCCTCTTGATATTTTTTAACGTTACAGTAAAGAGTTTGGCGACTTAATTTCAATTTTCTTGCGATATCTCTGTTGTGCGAATTTCTAAAGGCAATTCTCTTGTTTTCGGCATTTTAATACTAATTTTAGATCAATTTCATTAAGAATATTCACATACAAAATTATAAAATCGATGCTGTATCATAAACTGCATTTAATATCAAGTTTTAAACAAAACAAAATCGAGCTCCTTTATTTATACATTGACAAATATCGATTCCTGCATCTAAACATAACACCTACTCAGCCAAAACATTTCGTATTCGTAGATTTAAGCGGAGTACAATTTTAAAGACGATAATATATACGCTGCAGAACATTAACAAACCACTTTCTATTTTCAATTTTCACATATGCTTTTATTGAAGACATTAAGTTTAAATTGAAAAATTGAAAAATAAAGGCGAACGGTATATAAAAAACTATTTGCATTCTGAGTGCCTAACTCTTCTAATATTCTATTCACGTAACAATTCATCCATTACATTCGTTTAAGATGAAACGTTATCCTATTAGATTCATAAAGGCCTTAAACACTATTAGATTTATAAAGGCCCTAAATCATATTAGATTTATAAAGGCCTATAAAGTATGTGGTAATTTGCGATGACGATATTGCAAATTAACAAACAAGTATATTTTTTATTAACAACCAAGGCCAATGCCGCGTATTGCATAACAATAGACTGGCACAAATAGGAAATTATTACGAACAACGATGAAAAATAATCAGAGAGAAGCCGAAATAGTCCATTATGAATAAATGTTTAATGCGTAGCAATAAGATAAATGAAAAATTGATACGAAAGATTAAATATGAGAATGTAAACTCAACCATTCAAATACAGGTCTTCAAAAATTGTGTTTTTTGGTTTCGTAATATTCGTTGTATTGATACGAAAACCCGAAACCTGCCGTCGCATTAGAAACTGAGCTTTCAGGATATGCAGTGAAGTATACCAAACTATATTTATGATGTTCTCATCATTTGAAGTAACTGGCTTTTTTTTTAGTGGCCCAAGCACTCTTTTAATTTTTTTCGCTGGCAATTTTGCTAAATAGGAATACCGATCATTAAACACCCTACAAGTTCTATTAATTATTTTATTATATTCACTATGTACAAAAAATAAATTTAATACATCTTTATTACTGTACTCTGCCATGATTAATAGTTTCTGTCGTCGATACAAGCAAGAGTAATCCTTTACAGTTATGAATAGTTTGTAACTCTGTTTCAACGGAAATATCTTGAAATTTTGTCTGGCTCTTCTTAATAGCTGCAGCTTTCGGTAGGATTAAATTGTAGAATAACATCTTTTGCTTGTTTGAAATATTCAGCATAATAAAGAGCTGCCTGCAACCATAGTTCGCAACGCGTAAGAATCGGCTGCGGTGGTTACGAATACCAGGATACTATGCTTGAAACGAAGACGTTTTGGGGATTTGAGAAACACTTTTTTTGTACTTGCTATTAATGCATCTACCTCGGATGAACATTGTTGAATAGTTTATGCCACAAGATGCAAAGCCATGCACTTTACACGTAGTATGTAAACACTTGCAACCGTGTTCAAGAAGAGAACGGCCTACTGAACGCATTGTCGCGGCACCATCGCTCATAAACATCAACACTTGGCGTGGTGAGACTTGAAAGTTCTCTAACGTAGTGTCACCCTTACAATTTCTGCATCAGTACACTTTTCCAGTCTTTTGCTAGCTAGTAACTGTGGAAATGTCGGTTTACGACGGTCCAGTACGCTTGCTATATAATATTTGGAATAGAATTTCTTTTACAATCTGTTGTCCCGTCAACACATAACCAAAGCAACTTCAGCTAGGGGTTGTACTTATACCAAAAGTTCTGAAACGGTTCTTTTTCGAGTATATCTTCATGAAAAGTAACGCTGACATGCCCTTTTTTCTATTTCTGTGTTCTTCGGTATTTATATGTTTGTTACAGTCCACCTTATCCTAGCACATCAAATGTTTATCGCACACTTTACAAACTATGTTAGCACCGTCGTAGAACAAATCTGGAAAATCACAGATAAACTTATTTACTGTGCCAGCAACATTACACATTTTAAATTAATAATTATATATTTACAACGAATAACACGTAATATAAAACACAACGCACGCTCTCGTTTCCTAAACTGAACGAAAAATAAACAAGCGGACGCTTACAAAATCTGGTTGTCCCTAAAGTAATAGAAGGCATAGTAAATTATGTTTCTTATATCTGGCAATATTTATTTTTTGAGTGTATTCGTGTTTATGGTAATGCGATATGGAGTAACTGAAGTGTTCACTAAGATAGTAAGTGTAAAAATTCACACAATATAATTAAATCGAGGTAATTCAACCATTGAAGAGGTTTTTGTTATATCCGAAGTCGGTTATATCCAGAATGCACGGTATGCAATAGAATTAGCATTCGAGAGAATGGGTAGTTTTTGTTTGTGCATTGTTGATATTACGTTGCTAAAGGGAAATTAAATGGCTCTAGGAAATATAGGTAACTAGCCGTTCCGAATGCAATCCTAGAATGTTTTCTAATTAGTTAATTAATTAGGAATAATTGTTAGAATTAATTGGAAGATGCCTGCAGGCCTTTTAAATGCATTCAAGCTTGCAAATTTCTTTAAGAGCCAGTTTAATTAACGTTTTCCAAGATGTTCGAATTTGTTTTCAAATTGTAAATACGACTTTATAGCTGTGATTATCTCCCCTATTGGTTTGTATTTTTAATTCCAATTGTATTTAAAAACAACGTTGCAAATTGATCTTTCTGGAAAGATATTTATGACTTTATAAAGGGTAAGTGTACATTACGCTTTCGTACGCAGATACCTTGAAGTTCTCAAAGCGCCTTAAGGCCTTTACGGGTTTAATCTGAAGATCTCTTGACACTTCTTATGTACGCCAACTTGATAAAATAATGTTCTCAGCACTGATAAATTAGACATTAAACAGCGGCCATACAAACGTTAACGTGAACAATTATTTGAAAGTAATTAACAGACTTTAATAATTTAAACGATTATAAAATAATGCCTTTATTTTAGGGTATAAAATTCGAGCGTTGCTGAACGGTATCGATAAAAAAAAAAGATTCAACGATGGGGGGTTTAAATTAGGAACAGCTTTAAATAAAAGTTTACTCAAACACTGAGTGATTTGAAGAAATTAATATGTACATCTTAATTCACGTATATCAAAGCTATCCGCCTTAATTCAAAACATTTTTAATTATCCCCAATACAATAACTGTTTTAAATCAAAAGAAATATTTTCTTAGCATTTCTTTCTCCGCTTAAGAGAAGTATATACTTATAATGAAATAATCGTATTCTTTGTTTAAGATTTCTTAACTTGATTCAAGAAAATCTTGCAGAAAATTTGAAGAAAGCGATTGTTGGTACAAGTAAATGGCCATTACAATACAAAACAATATTTTCTTAAGGATAGTAAATGGTTTTCTTAATTCCTGAAACCGTTTAGGTATTGTTCATAAATCAATAGTTTTATTTTCTTAAAATAAAACATTTTTTACATGAATTATCTGAGCATATTACATATTTCATAAATCTTTCTTTTGCAAACAGTACTTAATTAAAAAAGACTCTTGTAAATAAAGTAGCCAAAACATTAGAAAAGTGTAACTCGATTTCAAAACCATAGGTTATCTTTAACGGCACGATTTATGATCACTTTTGCGGATTTAAACGAATTAACGGGCTGCTTTCACGCACACAAAAATAAATATCCTTATGCACATTATATTCATTGCTATACCCACCAGCAATTCCTTTCTTTTTTTTTTCATATTTTTTCATATTTTTTTACAATTGCGCCTCTCTCATCAAAAAGTCACGAACCGCCGCTGCTTATTGTATTGAGGTGTACTAAAATGCTTTGGTATCACTTATTCACCTACCGATGAAAATAAAGCTAAAATTTGTAAAAAACCGTAAAAAACAAATAGTATTTCCTCTTCAAATTGACACAATTACCTAGCTTGCGAAAGTTCAAATGGTGGTATGTTTGTAACTTAATTATTACTCCAAGAAATAAACCGAAACTGGCTAGGAAAACTTCAAAAAATAATTGAAAGAGTACCTGATACGATATAGTAATGCAGCAAATGGGCATAAATGGCTGAATATTTCAGAAAACGGCCTCATTCGCTTCGACGAAGTAATCAGAAATTAATCAGAGGGGTGCTATCTTAAAAATTATTCATGAAAATCTGAAAGAGCAATCGTATTTGTGTACACCAGTCTGCTAAGAAACATAGGCGTAGTTAAAGCTTGATCTAAAGAAGATACTAACGAAGAATTGTTGAAATGATTGCTAGCGAATGAAAGACATGAGTCTCAAAATGTATATAATATACATTTTATTTTCACCTCAAATTTCTAAAAATTAGCAATTTAAAGCACTACTGTCGCTACTATGCGGCGAATAAAAAGTTTTATGCCTATGTTCAAACAAAAGTGCATAGAAATGCCTAGAAACAATAACCAATACAGATGATGCTAATACATAGCTCCTCCTGGTATTGAGGAAATCACTACCGGCAAAAACAATATTTGAAGAATAAAAGCATTAATGCTTCTTACTCTTGGCCATATTGTTTTTACATCTCCCAATTTATGCCACTAATGTGTACACTACATTCATGAGACAATAAAATTTTGACTGTGTGAAATTCATATAAATCGAAGTACAAAAGTATAAATAAAATTGTAAAAAGGATACGTACACAACAAGTTAAAAACTGATCTGTTATAATAAAACTAGATGTGACATTTATTTTTAAATGGTATATAATCTTCTTAAATATTAATAACAAATAAGGAGACATCTGTGGTTGGTAGGAAGAACCAACCCAGAAAAGTCATCGAAGTATACCCTAGCCTCAAACCAAATACGACAGAAACCAGTAACTTAAACATTAATTGGGGATTATTGAATAATCCCTAATTAATAATTTAATTATACTGTAACCCATTAAAAAAATTTCACTTGCTCCTAATTTCATCATTAACTTTAGATTTTTTTTCCATTATTGTAATTTTTCTGAACTGGCCGTCTAATTTCTCAATAGAACTTTGGAGATCTGAACCATTTTTTCATTCCTACCTTTAATATGAATATTTTCTCATTTTAAAACCAAATAATTTATTTTTCTGTCTTGGATTTTCTAACCCTAAGAAAATATTTATTTAATCCAAGTAAAATCTCATGAAAATTATTTTCTTGTATTATACATGTGTAAGATATATTTTAGGACTTTACAAATCTTGAGAACATATGGAAAAGAACTAAGGATTGCGCAACTGAAAATATTAAAATCTCTCTGTGCATTTATCTAATTTTATCAGGGGTAAAGGAACCAACCTGTTTGTAAACGTACAAACATCCTTAAAGAATTTAATTTTAAATAATTACTACAAAATTAACGTGCCACTAATATCTGTTGGCATCTTCAACAAGAATTAGGACTTAAACAACAGGATTTTAATAACAAGTTTCGGCAGTATATTTAAAACATATTAAGTTATTACAGATCACTTTTCAATTAGCTAAGAAGTCTGAATGAGAAGGATGTTACGAATTATTGATTGTGATATTGAGGACTGATACTGAAAGGATATGGGGTTGAAATTGCCGGTTAGAGAAACTTTAAAATCGCACCTGACATTGTAAACAAAATCAAAATTGACTTAGACAAATGAAACCAATACTTCGGATATATTTGTTACCCAAGTAGTGAAAAGCAAGCTCGTATTAATGAGGTGATAACACGAAATTAATTATCTATTAACTAGAAGCTATACAGGATGATTACCATCTTAAAAAATTCAAATAATCATGGTAAAGATTCTACATCTTGAGAATCAATAAAGTATGTGAGGCAAGGTTGGGTAATAAAGACAATATATTAAAAAAATAAATAAAAAAGAATCACTTTTTTATATCGTTGCTTTGGATATTTAAATCTACTTGAAAAAACAGTCAAATAACTGTAGTCATATTGTCTAAAGCAGCAAAATACCTCCTATTGTTACACATATTTGTTTTAATCTATTTTTTTTTTTGATAAATAAAAGTAATATGCAGGATCCTAGTTTCATCATTTTATTTCATTTCATATAATAAGAGACCTACTTGTACTTATATACGAGACTGGTGGGGCAGTGCCTAGTCATTACCGCCGATATAACAAAGTCTCAGCGCTCTTTGATGACGTCACGCTGTGTAGGTGATGTATGCCCACACACGGTATTAGCTTAAGTGCTTTTTTAAGTTTTGAAGAGGTTTAAAGAGGATGCCAGTCGTCAACTGAGTCCTCCTTTGCATCCCATCCGATTTTATTTTGGAAAAACGAAGTTTCAAAGCAAAAACCAAACACGTAACCGAGCACCGTTTTTGTGAAAGATTTAATATTGTTAAAATCAGGTTACAACTTCGACATCGAGGCCTAATCTAACTTAACCAGATTCCTGGGAAATCTGTAAGACTTAAGGTTCAGCATTTAGGATGGGGTTGCGCAGAGGGCTATGTGGATTGATGGTTACAGGTGTAAACATGAGTTGCATTGTTAAGTATGACGTTATTTCTCAGGCACTAATTACCATTTGTATCCAGGGCTTCTTGTTACACATAAACTTGTTAAAGAGATCGTTCACATAGATACTAAATAACAGGGATCCTAAATTGGCCTTTTGGAGTTATACCCGAGATAAATAAATACGGAGTTAATTTAAAACCCTTGTCGATTCATTAAGTAGGACTTTATTAGAGATATTAATTACTCGGACATCGTCCTAAAATTAAGTAAGAATGGTTCAGAAAAGTATTTAATTAGATTCTCGTGAAATAAACAACAGATGAAGTCGTCAACAATCTTTTAAATGTAAAACCTGTTTAAATGTCACATGGAAGTCATTTTCTCCCTAAGAAAAAAATGACGAATTTTTCATTGCCAAGATTATGTTAATATTTGGTCTCCTTTATAGCGTTGTATTTAAACTGGATTCAATTTACTTCAAAGAGACGAATATGCCAAAAAAGAAACGTATTTAATTACCTTCTTAATAATATTTTGTGATTGCAGACATTAAAAGGTCATTATTTTTAAGCGTCTCCTTTGAATAATCAAATTTAATTACTTTTTGTGTATGTACATTTATTATATTCCCTACTTCGTTTTATTACGTACCTAATACGAATACACCTACGGATAAGACCGCTAGGGAGATAAAACGTATTCTAGCGCACCTGGATGTATTTAGGTTATGTTTACAAAAACATAATTCGTCTTCTCACCCTAACGCCTTGGTTGATTGCGGAAGTTATGAGTATATGTCAACGGTATGTGGATATTTCCTATGATTTCAATAATGATACGGATATATTTAAGAAGATAAAGTATTTCTCTTGCTTGATGACAATGCTTTCCTCCGCGTTAACGTTTTTCCTTTTTATACCGCTGTTACGTGATACAATATAAACTGCAATAAAACCGTTGTATACACAGTTATAAATTAGATTTTTTCTGTTTATTGTTTCTTTTTTTCTATCGTAATACATAGCACGTTTTCTTTATTTGATCATTATCTGGTGATTTTGTTTAATAAAAAGTATATCGTTGTATTTAAACATCTAAAAAATCACTTAGAATGAGTGAGCGAAAGATAATTCCTTCCCTGAGCAATTTAATGTTTTCAAATTAAAAATATTCTGAAACAGACAAGTTATGCAGTTCATAAAATTATGATCAACTATATAGGGTGCTCAAACACAAATAAACACCCCTTTGCACACGGGGGAGGGGATGGTAACATAATGGGTGTGACTCACAAGGGAAGATCCCGAACCCGGAAATTCAAAAAAAATTGAAACTTTGGGAATATATAGAACATATATAGGTGTGCAATACGCAATTTTTTTTTTGTGCGGACATTCACTTTTAAGGGGTGAAACACCCCATCGAAAATTAACAGATTTTCAATTTTTTCCATACAACTCCAGTAAAAAGAAAGATAGAAGATAGGTGTAAATGCAATAGTTGCAGCATACATCAAGCTCTTTCAAAATATGTGACTATCATATATACAGGGTGTTCCATTAAGCCCTGCGCTTACACTGCTGGTGTTTTTGTAACAATACAAAGAAAAGTTTAAGATATAATCTGTGTGACTTTTAATTCTATTTAAAACTGTATAGGTGTTACAATATACAGGGTGTTCCTAAAGTAAATATCACCATATCCTTGGTTATATCTAACAGAACTTCATGTACTATGTTATTATATATAGGTATATATATTATTGAATACTTATTGCAAGGAATGATCTCAATCCCACAAATTTAAAATATGAAATTTGAGAATATGTAAACCACATGCAAAGTTAATGAAATTTACTGTATATCTCTGCCGTATTATATTGATTAGATAACACATTGTTTTGTTTGATAAGAGTATTGATTTCGGAAATATGTAGAAGACATATGTAATATTCAATTCTTTAATTTGATTTAATCACTCGCTATTGTAAGAGGAAAAGGTTAGTATTTTATACCAAAGTTATATCTTATAATTAATCGATTTTATTAAGCGATAACAAATATATCATATTTTTAACATTTTAAGCAATACAAATATTGATAAGTACATCAAAATAATTTATATGTGATTAGCTGATTAGTCATAAAGTATAGGATATATAGGAAATGTTTACAGATAACACTTTACATCTTTTGGTCATGTCTATTATGTAGTGAAATACTAGCTACTGAATAATTATTCTGTATGGTGATGAAATTCTTCAAAGAAATGTCTAAAACATAGGACTTCGTTGCACCACGCACATCGTATGATGGCCTGGCTACCGCATATGAAACACCTAGCAGGATGTATAAAATCCTGTTGTCTAAAAGCAAAAACTACCGGATTTTCAAACTTATTTGGTTTTTGATCAATGTATCCGCTTTTATACCAAGCATAAGCAAATACATCGTGATACTTTGGTGCCGAAAGTTGGTTGTGAATAGGGGCTGTAGTTTGATAACATTATTGCGTTCATGCAACACAATATCATAACCAAATAGTAGCACAAGATCGGAAAAGTTTCTTACAAAATTTTTCCATATGCGGAAACCATATACATCTAGTGGTTGTATCACTGCCGTAGTTTTTTTCGGTATCGTCAATATTTCAACATGTTTGCTTGATAGTATACTCTTTTGCAATGTAGCAGGACAATGACCAGTCCAAGAGTCCAAGAATAACACGCTCTGAGCTCCCACATTTGGCACATACACACGGGTGAGCCATTCATTAAACAGTTCTTTTGTTAATTTTCCCGACGTTGAAGCCCTAACATAAACATTCCACGGTTGAAACAAAGACTGTGTTACACGCGGACCGAAGCTACCACTTTGTTCTTTCATGACAATAAATAGAGGGGAAAGAAGTTTTCCAGAAGCTGATATTGTGGGAAGTATAGTATAACTATGTGTTGTTGCGGATATTGACTGCACAACTGCTGTAACACTTTTTGAACCCTGCACAGCTAACGTGCGACCAGAATGAAGCTCTAGATTAAAGCCACTTTCATCGGCATTGAATGTATTATCTTCTCCGACTTGTTTTATGAGATCTTTTGCATGGCTAACAAATGTTGAAGCGATTTCATTTAGCTTTTCGGAATCTGTACCATATGATCGCGTAATAAATTTATTTATTTTTCTTGAAACTATTCTATATGCTTTCTTAAAATTCCAGACCCAATGCCGGGATGCTTTTAAGTTTTCTAAATGTATTCCTTGATTAGCTTGCAAAGCCCATCTTTGAATGTCCAAATCATGAATAATATCACCCTTATCAATACTCTCCATAAAGTTATTATAAACGGATTCCGAAATTTGTAGCAATTTTTTCCGTCGTGCGCCTCCCCGGTTTACTGTTTCTTCCCATCTAGAACAAATAAAAGAAAATTAAGACAAATCGTAGTTATATTAAATGGAGTTCACTGTTTACCTGTACAATTGTTGGAGAGTTGAAACTTTTCGAAATTTATTTTGGACGGTTGCTAACGTAAGTCGCTTCGTTTTCCCGCTTTTCCAATATTCCACAGCCTTGGTTTTATATTCTAAAGTGACAATACCGCCTCCTTCTGGAACACATTGTTCATCTTCAGCTTCCATCGCTTCTAGAACTTCTTCGCGTGTAGGTGCGTAGTCATCATCTACGAAGTCTACGGAATGTGGTCTAACTGGATTCAAAAATTCCAGTGTTGTGTCAATTTCCAGCGAAAATGAAGTATCTTTTTGAACGTCAAGAAGCATATCCTTTATTATGTCGTGTAGTTCTACTTCGTGGTTATTCACAGGTGTTAGATTATTGTTATTGGCAACGTCAAACGTTACCATGAGCAAGCGAATTACATTTAAAGTATTTACGACAACCATTTTCAACACCACAGGTTTGTTACACAATCTAACAACAAATACTATTAATATCAGGTGGGGAATTTATATAAGCAATGTTATCATTTATCATTGCATTTGGTTGATTATTGACTTAAAAAAAAAATGTTTACACCAGTAGATAAAAACTTCGAATGTAATTACCAAACAAAACAATGTGTTATCTAATCAATATAATACCGCAGAGATATACAGTAAATTTCATTAACTTTGCATGTGGTTTACATATTCTCAAATTTCATATTTTAAATTTGTGGGATTGAGATCATTCCTTGCAATAAGTATTCAATAATATATATACCTATATATAATAACATAGTACATGAAGTTCTGTTAGATATAACCAAGGATATGGTGATATTTACTTTAGGAACACCCTGTATATTGTAACACCTATACAGTTTTAAATAGAATTAAAAGTCACACAGATTATATCTTAAACTTTTGAAAATCTGTTAATTTTCGATGGGGTGTTTCACCCCTTAAAAGTGAATGTCCGCACAAAAAAAAATTGCGTATTGCACACCTATATATGTTCTATATATTCCCAAAGTTTCAATTTTTTTTGAATTTCCGGGTTCGGGATCTTCCCTTGTCAGTAAGCCCCAATTGCATCAAATATAATGTGTTTCGATAGCCCTTTAAAAATGCTGGTCCTAAAGTGTCCCCCACCGCATGCTTTTAAACAACAGAAGCTACCGTTTTTAGAAAAAATAGCTCGATTTATATTTTTTGTGAACTAACTTTTCGTTTCTTTTGAAAACTCGTTTGAAATGGGCCTCCAATATCTCACAGAAGCTGGGGAGGGAATCTGCCAAATTACACTTTGGGTTAGTTCATTAATAAGGCGAATTGGTACCAAGGAAGCGACAAATAAATTGATTTCGGCTATCAGGGAGTTTTCACCAGGAAGAATTTGTTTATATTCACTTTATCCTGAAGAACCATCACAGCCCCACTTACAATTAGCGTATAAACGTAACTGTGATGATTTTTGCAGGTCAATAGGATCGATCATCGAAATTCTCTTGCATGTGTGATCGTTTTCTGTTTCCTTTTTAACATTCGGTAAATATGTTTGTGAAAGTCTTATCAACAATATGTCCGGCGAGGTAAGACAGCCTTGTAAAATTTATAGATATTTTAATTTAAAAGAAGTTCAACTATTTTTCAATAACAATTTTAAATATCAAACAAATAATTGTAAAAAAGCATTTTCTAGACACAGCCACTTGTTAAATTTAAAGATATAAGTAAAAGTACAAGAATAAAATTTACAAAAACCAATAAATTTGAGTTCGTTCAAAATTAAATAATTAAAAGTTACAAAAGTTATATCAAGACAAATTGAAAATCAAATCATTTATGAATATTTTAACAAATTATAATTTATCCCAATACTGATTTGAAATTCACAGCAACAAATTAGGTAACAAAATAAAAGATACAGGTGTAATAGTTCCCAAGGTAGAAATAGTAATGTCAGACTAAGCGCATACTGACCGTTTTTCGTTAGCCGTACAATAAACGCAGCAAAACCGCAAGATTTTCTCTTAGGAAATTATGCAGGACATCCGAGATTATCAATATGTATCATCAGTTTTGCCGGGATAGATTATTCGATAGGTCATTACTAAAGCTGGCCACGAGCGGTACCGCGCAGTAGCGTAGAGTCGACCAGGCCTCGCGTTCCACTAGAGTTATTCTGCTAATAGAGATGTTTGCTGCCGCAAATAATTTCGCTCATCTTTTAAATAACACGTGCTCAAACACTTACCATTTTAAGAGTCCTCCGTGAAATCACAAAGTGAATAATGTCTGTTAAATATCTGCAACATTAGATATGTTTCAACTGTTGTTTCGGCAAAACTAGTACGGCATGAGGAAAAAATGCGTTTATATGCAGAGAACGAACGTTCTACATCTAGTGACGTAATATTTGCGTAAGTAAAATAAGCTTTCAAATAACTTAACGATTCTGTTGACGCACCTTCACAAATGTGTCTTAATGTGCCAAAATCAGAATTTTTCTCAAAAACACTTTCAAATTTTTCTAGAACAGAAACATTTTTTGCGTCTTCAATCGCGCATAGCTGTGCGTGAACATGTTGCACTATTTGTAGAGATTCTTCTAACGGCACCGCAGGAGTTTGTAATTTTTCTATTGCATCTGCTAGCCCGAAGTAATTGTCGTGAATGACTTTTAAAGCCATTTTAACCTGACTATCTTGAAATTTCGACTGGCTTTTCTGGATAGCGGCAGCTTCCTTTGTATCGAATTGTAAAACCACATTCTTAATATTGTCAAAATATCTATGATAATAAAACGCGGCCTGTAACCATGTTCCCCAACGAGTTAGAATAGGTTCTGATGGCTCTGGTATACGGGGGCACAGTCTGTGAAATTCGCGAATACGTTTCGGTGATTTGACAAATACTGCTTTGGTATGCGCTATTAAAGCGTCTACCTCAGGATAACATTTTCTGATACTATCCGCCACAAGATTGAGAGCATGAATTTTACACGTAATGTGTAACAAATTAGCAGAATGCTTTTTAAGAGACCGGCCTACAGAAAGCATGTTTGCAGCACCATCACTCACTAACATCAAGAGTTGGTTTGTTGAAAGTTCAAACTTGTCCAATGTATTTAACACTAACTTTGAAATTACTTCGGCAGTACACTGTTGTATTCGTTTTGAGACTAATAGAATTGAAGGTGCCGATTGATGAGGTTCCAATTTGCGTGCCATTACATTAAGAACAGAATGTTTCTTCCGATCTGTTGTTTCGTCGACACATAACCACAATTTTTGATCTTTCAACTCCGATTTTATTTTTTGTTCAATATGTTCGCGCGCAGATGGCACAATTCTTCGTAACGATGTTCGACTTGGTAATTTGCACTCCGAATAGTTATTCCAAAAGCAGATAAATGGTTCCTTGTCTAGTAAATTAAACGGTATATTACATGCAATAAACGTAACGCATAAATTAAATATAAATTTTTCATTGTCTCGTGCGCAATTTCTTTTTGAGACATGCTTTTCACTATTTACGTGTCGTAGACAATGTTGTCTGGACCAACACATTAACGGGCTTTTACAGATTACACATTTAATTTTAGCACCTTCATATATTAAGTCTGGAATTTCTGCAATAAATTTTCGAAGTTTGTCCGACCGCGGTCGTTTTGCTGACGAAATCATAATTTTTCTAGGACAGATAAACAATTGCGCAAATGACCGGCAGCGAAAATGTCCGTACTGCTCCGCAGACGAAGTAATACTACCGTTCCTCTCGGTCCGAACTGATTCTACGCCGATGCGCGGTACCGCTCGTGGCCAGCGTTAGTCATTACACAAATACAAATCTACTAATCTGTAGTTTTCTAACGCGAGAATGTAAAACAAGACGAGCTCTTTCAATTCATGTATGACACTTAATGCAGCAATACCAATTTTACGTCCAATTCTGAACTACAGTAGAAACATTCAGCCAGAATGGAAACTGTCCTGTTGTGTGGAACTTCCAATATAATAGTCGCTTCATTTCTTCATTGGTATTTCCAGTTAATTGTAGAAATGCATAAAGAGAATTTGTTAAGTTCTGCATAATTATCTCTCATATGATTAATAATTTAATCTTGTGATACAAATTATCCGAGCTTATTATTACAGAGACGTACAGTTAGTCAACCTTATCGATGATGCAGCTTACAAGTTCTCTTACAGAATATTTTGCCTTTATACTTTTTCATATTAAAGGCCCAAAAAACTTATTCAGCTAATAATTTAATCAGTGGATTTTTAATACTGAACAGAACGATGAGATTCGATGAAGCTTTTGATTCCTGATGAAGGAAATTCTATACACCCACATTGTATTAAAGAAAACCCATACATTCACTTCTAAATTAGATTCTCCGCTTCTAACTTTTTAATTAAATAACCTCCTAGGACCAGTTTTCAATAATATTCATTTTGTAATTATTCGTTTCTATGAAAAACTTTGGTAGATTTCGAGCGGAAAGCATATTTCTTAGTATTAAGAATATTAAGAATTATTTCCCTTGATGTGGCAGCACCTAATCGATCCCTGCTACCCTTGAAGAACGTGAGGCATTGCTCACCAATTCGTATCATAATTCGACTAGTTTTGCTGTCGTTATCACGGTGGCAGAAAATTTTTTTCATCGCTATGTGGGGACTTTCTCTCCTTAGTTCAGCGTAAAATCAGTCCAAATTAGTATAGTACTGTTCCGTGTATTATTGTCTTTTCCTTCTCCAAATAATCACTTAAAAAAATCATCGCCATAGCTTTTCTGGTTGATAGAAGCGTCTTCGCCTTCTTTGGTGAACGTTCGCCGGGAGAACCCCATTTTACCAAGTGACTTTTGGTTTCTGACGTCACATAACGCTGCAGAAACTGACTCGTATTGCGCTTAAACATGTCCAAACGTTGCTTTGAGGTTATATCGTCCGTAGTCAAATGGGACGATCTGGTCTCTTCCCATTAAAGACAGATGTTCGGCTATACTTAAGTTCCCAGTCAACCAATGTTTGATGGTAATCATCTTTATAAACTGCATCCAACTTCTTTTCGATTTCTCCGCACGTTTTCCCATCCAAAAAAAGAAATCGAATCATCGACCCGTATTGTTCTTTTCCCATGATTCCACAAACACATAAACTAAAGACTAAAGACTAAAGAATAGTACACACAGTCGGTAAAGTAGATTTTGACTTATTAAAGTCAATTTCTGTTGTGAAAATTTCTTCAAAATTGTCGCAGGTAAAAGTGTATTTAATAAATTTAACACAATTATGATGGATTTGAAACATTAACTGCAATTGCAAACATGTTATCATTAAATCCGGATAATAATGCTTTAGATTTAAATCCGCACCATATTGCTGCATTAAAATACGTACCAATCCTATCAATAAATGATGAAAGAACATTTAGGAGGTATAAAAATACACTAACTGATAAAAGACAAATTTACGATTGAAAATATTGAAAAACATTTAATTGTTAATTGATATAACATTTTAAATATATCTGATTGAAAAAAATGGATAGTCCTTTTGTAACTTAGAAGTTAGTTTTATTTATTATATTGTATTATTATTGTGTATTATGTAGTTATAATCTTTATTTGAAAATATATGCCTATCTTATTTACAGTTGTGCTATTCCTTTTTTTGTTGATTTGCAGAGGGCTAAACGGGCTAAAAAACAAAATGCGTAAAAAGATAAATTGTAGATGAAAAGCATATAATACTTTGTGCATATTTTTTGAAACATTTTGCATAACATATAGGTGTACTTGTAATATATTTTGTACATAAAAATCGGAACTAATTATTCTACCTCTAAATTCGTTTTAAACAGTGAATTACATGGTTCATGATTAGTCTATTTTGATTTGCTAACTTTATTGATTAATTAATGCATGCAGCTCCTGTTGTTTATTATATTATTGAGCAGAATTATTTAAACATTGCTATATTAAAAAAACCATTGTGTTGATAAATCTAATTAATGAAAGTATATTCGGGATTTGTTGCCTTACCTTCAAGATTATTTCAAAGCTTTGTCAATTCAAAACAAAAAACACGGAATTGTAGCAAGAATGCCTCATTAGTAACTAAAAGAAACGAATTCAAAAAAAAAACATCGTTAGACATTGATTAAATTTATAGGCTTCATTGCACTTGCTTTTTATAAATGATGAATGTTATATAAATTGGTAGAAATGTAGCTTACGTAAACCAGTTGAAATTTGGATATAAATATTTAGCAGTTTGAGTAATAAATTTTGTAATTAGACTTCTAACCTGCGTTTAATAAAATAAATCGTATTGTGAAGTATGGTTTTATTAGTATTTAGTTATTTGGAAGAAAAGATCTCGCAATGTATATCTCTGTTCAAATGGTTCATATAATTCTGGATACCCCTGTATAATGTATACTTTTTATAAAAATAATACGATAATATAATATTATCATTTATCCACATTGATATAGCAATACGCAATACGACGATAATTTATCGGTCTCAAAAAAAGTCTGGAATATTTGCAAATATTTCAGAAATGCTTGGCTTAGAAAATGTGTATACTGGTGTAGTTAAAAACGGCATACATTGGAGGCGTAAAACTGCTTTTGTGAGTATACAGCGTGAGTCACAAAAGAATACAAATTCCTTTGTTTTAAATGGAATACCCTATATATTATAAAATATTCTAATACCCCTCTGTAAGATAAATTCGACGATATGAGATTTAATAGGTTTATTAATAAAAAAAACTGAAATTAGTCATCTTAATATTAAAAAAAAAAAGCTTAGACTCTTCCGGTTTCCGGATTGGAACCGCGTCGTTGTCGCAGCTTTTGCCGACGTTTCGTCCACACTCTTATGGGACATCTTCAAAGCTGTTACTGCATACTGCTTTGAAGTTGGATCCTTTTTCACCAAAGTTCCCATACTGGATACAGTATCCATTATTAGAGAGTTTCCCATGTCTTTTCTCTACGTATTTCCAGTTTTGTGGTATATACTATAAGTAAGTCTCAGGCACAGCTATGGGATCTCCTCTGTCTCCTGCTGTCATCAACATCCTTATGGAAGCGTTCGAACAAGCCCCAAAGTATTGGTACAGGTACGTTGATGACACCTGTGTCATCTGGCATCATGAACACCAATCTTTAAACAATTTCCTATAGTTTCTGAATTCCCAACATGATTCCATACGCTTCACTATGAAGATCTAATCGGACGGTTGTCTTCCTTTCCTAGATGTTTTTGTACATCGGCGTCCTGATGATGCGCTGGGACATTCCGTTCCAACGGCCTCTCATACCATCATCCAGCCCCAAAACGCTGAGTCATAAAATCTCTTATTCAAAGGGCCATTTCCCTATCTGAATCTAATTCGCTTCCCCAAGAACTGAACCACGTCACTGAAATTCTGATCTGCAATAATTATTCTAGGAAACGTATACAAACTTCCACCAACCCTTCTCCACAGCAACTCCCCTCATTTAACCCTAATTTCCGTAAGCAAGCGTATCTACCCTACATCCATGGTGTTAATGATCACCTCAGCAAGATCCTCTTCAGGGATAACATAAAAACCATCTTTAAACCCAATTTCAAGCTCTCACACTGCTTTCCCATCAAAGACTGTAATCATATGGAAGCCCTTGGTGTCTATGCGTGTCTCATGCGGTGGTGTGTACATCAGTCAGCACTCGTGTTACTGAACACGAGACCCGCACCATATTTGGTGTCCGATCATATAAAAGATGTTTTTTTGTTGAACCTTAAGTAAGCAGAAAAGGAAAGGGAAAAAATAAAAACATTTAATTAAATGTAATTTATTATAGGAAAAAAATAATAAATTAGTTTGAAAAAGGAATAAAAGAATTCCCAAATATAACACGCAGCACATAATACGGAATAATTTGTTTGGAAAGACAAACAATTGAAAAATGAATAACTGGTATACCTAAATATTTAGCTTTACGCCAAGAACTTTACTCCTAATATTCGCTTGTGTTCCACGGAAAGGATTTGCTTATGGGAAAAAGTACGTTTTGTATCTACCTTATGCAAGCAGTCCTACATCGTACGGATGCCTAACGACAACCAATAATTTAATACAAAAAAAATCAATTTCCCTTTTCCTATTGTTACAACGCATTTGTACAAACAAACAGCAGGACATCGCAGAATGTATTTAAGATCTATTTATGTATCCATGGAAATGAACCGTATAATTCCATTAGACGAAATTGGATTCCTTTTTGCGAGATTACGATCATCTGACGGAATATTTCAAAGATGATAGGGTATTTACAAATGAAAGTCCTTTCCCAAAATTTCCTCTTTTTAGTGTTTAATTGCTGTCTTGTACGTGCATTTCCGGAAAATATTTATATAATTATCATAAATTTTAGTTTTGACTTCCACGCTTGCCAATATAGTTCGTATTTTCTTTCTTCGTATTGATCTGCTAGGGTTACTGATATTTGTGCTTACTGTAAAGAAACGTGGAGCTTCCCACTGAAAACAATGATGCAAATAACAAGGGGGATAAGAAGAGAAACGCAATGAAGGGTTTTAACACATGGTATTAACCGATCATCAGCATCAATAAAGTGAAAAAGTACTTGGAATTTTGAAAATAAGTATGGAAATTAAAAAAAATTTAAGACCATGCTTATATTGTCTTTAAAAGATTCATATATCCAGCTAACTAATTTTACATTATCTATCTTCAAGCTTATGTAAGGTGATAGTAGATTTGTCTAATTTTTTTAAATTTAATTGTATAAATCTTTGCTGAATGTTTTGGTTTGTTCAACATATACTTTGTAACATACTCTGCTTGTCAGACGCTGGTTTTGGATGCCGATGACCAAATAGTGATCTGTATATATTTCAGATCCTCTTCTTACTCTCGTATCCTTTATTTTTCTTCTAAACCCCTTGTTAATGATAACGCAATCTATCATTAATCTTTCTCTCCTACTTATTATTTCTCTGGTGTATTTATGTACGTCTTTGTGTTTATCCAAAATATCTGTATCTACTTTTTCTAATTTTTCAAACAATTCGTCTTCTTTTCCTGTTATGCTTCTGATATTCCATGTTCCCATCTTAACACATGGGCTGAAAAGTCCCGGGCCTAACACATAGATGGCGCTAGTTTTATTGCATTCACCTGTTTTGCAGTTAGTACTAACCTTAAAAAGACAGCTGTTAGAATTTTATGGTATTCTATTCATTAGTTTGTGAGTTATTGTGCTAAGAGTGACGCTACTTTTGTTATTTCCAAAACAATGGATCAAAAACAATTTCGTGTTTTAACTTTACACTGCTTCTTGATGGGAAAAAATACCGTTCAAGCGAAGCAATGGCTTGAAAAGTGTTATGGGGACTCCGCTCCATCAGAAACAACAATAAAACGTTGGTTTGCTGACTTTAAACGTGGTCGTAGAGACACCGATGATGCAGAACGCAGTGGACGTCCAAATGAGGCGGTAACACCAGAAAACATAAAAAAAATCCACAAAATCGTTTTGAATGATCGAAAAGTGAAGTTGCGTGAGTTAGCTGACATCGTAAAGATATCAAAAGAACGTGTTGGCTTTATATTGCATGAGCATTTGACTATGAGAAAGCTCTGTTCAAAATGGGTGCCGCGTTTGCTCACTGTTGACCAAAAACAAGAACGTGTTGATGCTTCTGAGCAGTGTTTGGCCATGTTTAAACGTAACAAACCGGAATTTTTGCGTCGATATGTGACAACGGATGGAACATGGATCCATCACTTCACTCCGGAATTAAAACGATCGTCATGTGAGTGGACAGCAACTGGTGAACCTCGTCCAAAGCGCCCGAAAGCACAACAATCGGCTGGAAAGGTTGTGGCCTCGGTATTTTGGGATGTGCGTGGTGTAATATTCATCGACTATCTTGAGAAGGGAAATACCATCAACAGTGAATATTATATAGCGTTACTGGAGCGTCTGAAGGCCGAAATTGCAAAGCAACGTCCGCATATGGCGAAGAAAAAAATTTTGTTTCATCAAGACAACGCACCGTGTCACAAGTCAATCAAAACAATAGCAAAACTACATGAATTGAACGTCGAATTGCTCCCACATCCACCGTATTCGCCAGATTTGGCTCCCAGCGACTACTGGCTGTTCGCAGACCTAAAAAAAATGCTCGCCGGTAAGAAATTTCGCTCGAATGAAGAGGTTATCGCTGAAACTGAGGCATATTTTGAGGCAAAAGATAAATCGTTTTACAAAAGTGGTATTGAAATGTTAGAGCGGCGCTGGAATGATTGCGTTGTTCTTGATGGAAATTACGTTGATGAATAAAGCTAATTTTGAACAAAAAAAAACGTGTTTTCTTTGTCAGGCCCGGGACTTTTCAGCCCATGTGTTACATGTATTTCCATTTTTAAATGTCGAAGTTTGTGTTCCCATGAGTTACTAGAATCCTGTAAGATGAATCTATTTTTAGTTGCAGGTTTTCTATATACGTCCATACAGATTTTGTAGTAAAGAGAAGGAAATAGCCTCTTAAATTTGTACCGCTGAGCCATCTCAGATTCATTCTGCAAACCCTAATTGATCCACCATCGGAGAAAAACTTATTGTATAGCTTATTAACCCTGATGAAGGAAACTATTTGAGTAAAACTGAAACCACAGTAGGGTTAATAAAATTCGGTCGCAGTGTTAAGGATGTACAAGGCTTTATCCAGCTTATGAATACAATCAGTTAACCTTAATTATTATTTTTTGCTTTTAATGCTTTTTTTTATTTATTTTTTAAACGTGCAGCATATCACCATTCTTCCTTTTTTGTTTCTAAATCGAAAAATCTGAAAGAAATGCATTGAAAATGTGTACGAATTGTATTCCACGTGTTAGTGTCCCTAGCATTGTTTTACTCGGGAAAATAAATTGTGCAATTTAATTTATTAGAATTAGACTCATTTCGAGGGTAATTCTCTCGGAGCAGTGTGCTTCAATGTTGTATAATTCGAGGATGATATGATTTTATATAATTAGTAAGCGTCAAATACAGAGTTCCTTTCTATTAATAACTACAGTCCGCGAAATGATACAATCCTTTTCTTTTCGGTCCGCATATACATTGGCTTATATTGTGACATTAAGGCGTCGGGTTGTGTCCGATCTTCTCAAGCAAGAGTTCTGCAAAAATATCTTTCTATTGCATGCGAAATGCACACAGAATAAATATTAAAGCAGCGCATAAGCATTGACTGTACTTTTTTAAAGATAAATTAGGATTCCAGCGGATGAAGCATTTCATTAATGAAATTAAACTCTTTTAATATTTCATCATTTGTTTATGGCACCATCAACAGATATACAGAAAATTGTAATTAGCCTAAAACAATAACCCAACCATTGCCCAATTTCGGAGGTTTTGTCCTTATAATCTAATGTTAACCCTAGCTGTTGAATTTTCCGCCACCAGGCTTATGTCAAATGGAACCTGCATCCCACAATTCTGGTTCCAGGCCATACATGTCTAACTGCATTATGTATGACCTTCTCGAAATCTACAACACTTTTTGGTTTTAATTCTAAGCCGTGGTTTATGACTTGATGTACGACACGTTGAAAGCACTGTTTGTAAGTAAGCTTGTATTTGTTTTTTGATAAACAAAAAACTAATGGAATAAAATGTCCGTTAAAATTATTAATCAAACGTTCCATCTACGTACAAAGTTTCAGCTTTACACAGGCACTGTAAGTTCGCTTTGTACTAAAAGTTACTATATCGTTAAAATTATTTTCCAACACAAATTCTTCATTTCTATATGTTCTGGGTTGGAGCACTACCAGGGCTGTTTGTACCTGTTTCTGGGTAACGCTGGCATTAATTTTCTTCTTGCATTATACATGTTCTCTTTTATGCATTTTAAATCGTTCACTTTCAAATGTTCGTCGTTATTATGCAAAACGGAGCACAACATTTTTGATGGCCGATCGCAGAGTTCTTCTATAGCTTTTCGTTTAGCAATTGCAAAAACATGCTGCCTTTGTAGAACATTATTGCTTATTTTGTCATGATTATGAAAAAAAATTCCGGTAGAGAGCGCCCTCACCAATAGTAGTAAAAAAAGCTTTACAGGTCTTTCACCTTTATTGTGATTCACCTGAACACAACACACGATGAAAACAAAACTTGTTATTTTCGCAGACGATTTGAATTTTTTCACACTGACTAATAGTTTCACTTATCGAATACATAGTCTATCAAAGAAAAATATCATACACTGACGAATTTATAAAGACTAAATAATTAAAAATTGTCTAAAGTATTTATAGAAGTAATTTTTGGAGGGGACACGGCAATTGCCATTACTACGGTCAATTAATAACACAAAATAGGGATTATTTTATGTAGTTTAATAACTGAGTTAATATTTAAGTTTATTTATCCCTTTTTTATTATTATTATTTATTATATATAAAAAAAAACTATTACATTAACCGGTATCTTTTGAAAATGTTACCAACGTCGCACGTTAAAGATTATATCATTGCAGGGGTAAGTATGCCATCTATATTTCGGTTTCTATATTCGCTACTCTCTAGCAAAGAGTATACATATATAGCCTTGGACAAAATTATTAGGCACCCCTTATATTTCGTTATATTAAAAAACTGATGCCATCAATGCAGTTATTTAATCATTCGCGGAATTATAAATAGTATATCTAAATATTCCTCGGGGAATTACTGAGTTATATCATGTTTGGAAGTTAATAGAGCTTATTGTGTTTCGCGCTGTTAGTTGCGACAGTAATGTGAGGGTGTAAGAACGTTTGTGGGCAATTTTAAAGCAGAAGGTACGTACTCGAAAATGTACATCCAAACAAAAGTTAGAAAGAGCGATAATAGAGGAATGGAATAAAATATCAGCTTCTACTTGCGAGAAATTTGTTGCCAGTTTACCGAAAAGGATAACTGCTGTAATAAACTCCCACATTGAATTTTATTTTTTCTTAAATAAAATATTACATTTATACCATCCGTTTCATGTATTTATTGGTGAAAGTTGAGATATAAACCAAATGCGAGGGTGCCTAATAATTTTATCCAAGGCTGTATGTATACGGTCTTTCGGGCGGCATAACTATTGCCACCGGCACTACATGGCGCTAGAAAATATTTCAGTTGTTGTTTTTGAAGATTAGTGACATAAATTGAGAGATATAACAGCAATATGGCCAAGAGTAAGAAGCTTTAGTTCTTTTATTCTTCTAATATTGTTTTTGCCGGTAGTGATTCCATCAATGCCAGGAGCTAGCTATTTATTAGCATTATCTGTCCTGGTTATTGTTTCTAGGCATTTTTTTCCATGTGTACTTCAACATTAACTTCACTTTTAGCCTTTTTTAAAATCACAAGCAATGTGAATAATTTGCTGCATTGTATACGTATATGTCGTACCCCAAAATCATAATATTTTTAAGTGTAATACTCCAAAATAATAAATTGCTATGAGACAACACTATTGCGTTTTTAATTAAACAGTGCATATGGTGGTATTATTTTTATTTTGCAATTTGTAGGACTTTTAATTTACTATTGTACACACAAAAGTTATTTTGCCATGGAAGCGGGTGAAAATTGAAAATTAACTTTCCTAAAGTATTTAAAACTTATTAATAGAGCGGGCCAAATTGCGCCATCCAACAGAATCGGAATCAGGCGCAACGGCCGCTTATTGTAAATAGCGTATATGTGAGTCACAGCAGATATGTGATATTTCGAAATTAATACACAAGAGTAAAAAAATAAAAGCTGACGCAATAATAATGTTTAGTAATTAGAGCGGATATATATATATATATATATGTACACGCTGAGGTGTTTTTATTTTCATTATGATTTTTTATTTGATTGAAAACGGTATGCGTTGTAAATGGGATGTAATAAGGAAATAACTGAGAAACTGAACGCTTTTTTTATTCTGTTGTACTTAATAATGTAACTGTAAATAAAGATATAATAAATAAATTCTATCCTTCTTAATAATGCGGATAGGCTTGTTTAAAAAGTTGCACCATCAGATAAGTTTCCACATTTGCCTCGGTGAAGGATGTTCGCCGAGACGAAAAAATGTTCTTATATTTCGAAAACGACCGTTCCACGTCTACCGAAGTAAGACAGGCGTAATTAAAATAATCTTTAGACTTAGTCAAGGAATCTGCAGATGCCCCATCGCACATTTGTCTTAATCTCGTGTAGTCCGGATTCTTTTTTAAAACACTATCGAACTTAGCTAAAACTCGTCCACTTGTTGCATCGTTTATACTGTGTAACAATGTACTAACTTCGTCCACGACTTGCACTGATTCTACCAACGACAATCCAGAATTTTGCAAATTTTCTATCGCGTCTACTAACCCTTTGTAATTGTTGCTAATATTCTTTAGATGTGTTTCAACAGAAATATCGAGAAATCCCTTCTGGCTCATCCTAATAGCTCTAGCTTCGGCAGGGACGAATTGCAAAATAACGGATTTGACTTCTTGAAAATGTTCATTATAATAAAAAGCGGCTTTTAACCACGTTCCCCAACGCGTAAGAATGGGCTGTGGTGGTTTTCGAATACCAGGGCATAACCTGTGGAATGCCCTAGTCCTCTTAGGACTTTTGAGAAACACTTTTTTTGTGTTTGCTATTAATGCATCCGGGTAACACTCTCGAATAGTTTGTGCCACAAGATGTAAAGCATGGACTTTACACGTAACATGTAAAAGTCCTTCACACTTTTCTTTAAGGGAACGGCCTACACTACACATTGTTGCTGCACCATCGCTCATGAACAACAACAGTTGACTGGTTGACACTTGAAATTTTTGTAACGTTTCGAGAACTACGGCCGTAATTGCTTTACTAGTACACTGTTTTAATCTTCTGCTGGCTAATAGAATTGCAAAATTTGGTTTAATAGGATCTAATACGCGCACTATTATATTTAAAATAGAATTTTTTTTGCAATCTGTCGTCTCATCAAGACGTAGCCACAGCTGTTTATCTTTTAATTCGGCTTTAATTCGATTTTCAATGTCCTCACGTATTCGTGGAATATCTCTCCGTAACGCTGTCCGAGATGGTAGTATCCACTCGGTATTGTATGTACCCCAGAATTTTCGAAATGCTTTTTTATCAAGTATACGAAGTGGTAGACCACATACCATAAACGTTAAAAGCAATTCTAATTGAAATTGACGTTGTTGTGACACACCATTTCTTTTATTTCTGTGGTGTGCGCTATTTATATGTCTTTCACAATCACGTTTGCTCCAGCACAGTAGTTTCTTTTTACAAACTTTACAGAAAATTGTACTCCCATTGTAGTGTAAATCCACAAATTCACTAAGAAATTTATTAACTTTCGTAGGTAATGGCCGTTTATTTTTAATAGTTACGTTAGACATAATCACTAAGCGAGCACACCGACGCTTGTTTCTAGTATGCCACGAAGTAGTGCAAACGTAACATCTGCAGACTCGTCATTTGTTGATGAATAGAGCGCGTCATCCGTAAATGAATAAGCGCGCTGTTAGTTCGTAGCCGTCGATGAATGAACTTTTTTTTTGTAGTGGCCCACTGTGAACAACGCCCTATTTATCAACGAACGCCCAAACTGCAGGTGTATATTTGCGCGTCTTCACGACGTAATAGACAGTGGTTTTGGTCCTCGTCCTAATAATTACATATTTAAATTACCTATGTTTACATACATATATGCGCCCGGCAGCCTGATTGCGAACCTGGCGCGTGGCGCTCTTGGCCCGCTCTACTTATTAAACCCTGTATACTTACTTTTATAATTGATTCAACTCAGTACACTACTCCTCTAATTGTTGACACTAAACCATGTGTATGTAAGTCTGATAAGCACCGACTATAACAAAGATAATCGTATCAATAGATGTTTGTACACACAAATATCCATAGATATATGTATAGTTAAAGAGGAAACCGCAGAATATCCGGTATTGGGGGAATATTTACCGTAAAATACGCAACGCCTTATGTGGTATGTTCATATGTGACTCCCCGTTCAGGGGCTGTTCCTTCCATTTTCCCGTTTCGCCTTTATCGCGCCAACGCCAGATGACAACAGCTCAACTTTTAATTCCTCAACTAATATCTGACAGTCGAGCATTCTATTTGTTCTTCGAGCGATTCTTTTATTTATCATCTAAAATTGAATAAGAGGAATTCAAATGAAAAATGTGACATCTGTCATCGCGTATTATTCACGCGATTGTGCCTTGTCTTTAAGTATTTGACCCTTTTTCTTTCTGCGGAATATCCTAAAGTGGAATACCCCCTAGTGAATAAAAAAAGAGGCGTTTGACTTTTAAAGCCAACACGAGATTATGGTATACACTTTATTTCCCACGAAAATATTTTTCCATTTTTCTTTTTGATTGCTTTTCTTTTAAGAGTTTAAGAAGAATACTGTTGATGTTGTGTAGGCGTTCCATTTAAAAGCAATTATTGATTATTGATAACTATAGGTACTACCGAATTCGAATGTAACCATGATTAATCTACCAAGAGGCAATTATTTGGACAGAGTAATTAAGAAAATCTCCTTTGACAATGTAAGTTTTGCAATAGGCAATTGCAATGGACCATGGAATTTATAGAAAAATGCTTAAAGTTATCAAGACAGCAGAGATTGGAAGTATTTGGTTTGTTTTAGTTATCTAATTTATTTATATTTGTTAGAATAAGGGGACGAACCCAAACCTTTATACACTCAAAATTTATTATTATATTTTAACTGGTAAATGTACACTGTTAATTTTTAAATAAGCTTTTATTTGAAATTGTTTTAAAACATCTACGTATTTAAAAATATTGGGAGCGTACTATAAAAAGATTTATTATAATCGGATTGAAACGATTCACAACAATTTGTGGTTCTTTCATTCGGCGCTGAAGCGCAAGCCCATAAATGATAATAGCTTGCCATCATCTATTTGAATTGCCGCAAAGTCAAAAACAAAACAATCGCCTACAATTTCAGGTTTTAAAAACATTAGACCAAAAATCCAGTAATTAGGAATTGTTTATTTTTGTATTCATTTATTAAACCTATCTGCTAAATTATGCCTGAGCCAAATTAAATCTACATCCGACAATTTCAATGTGATTCCATACCATCCTAACAGCTTTATGAATTGAATCTTCAAAATCAGCAATAACCTTCATAGGTTTAAACTGAATTTAAACAATTTATTTCCAACAACTTACAAAAAGTATAGGAAATGGTTCAAAGACACACACAATACAAACACAAATACAACAGTAATAACACTAAAAAAATACATTAAGTAAGCCTACAATTGCAAAGGCAATAATAAAAGGTAGTTGGGCGGAGCGCTTACACGTTAAAGCATCAACAGAATTAGATATAATTAAAATCAAGTAA
Organism: Dynastes maya; assembly: GCA_029619315.2. Classification (NCBI taxonomy): domain Eukaryota; kingdom Metazoa; phylum Arthropoda; class Insecta; order Coleoptera; family Scarabaeidae; genus Dynastes; species Dynastes maya. The sequence goes on along the minus strand of JAROYE020000012.1, from coordinate 4,592,085 downwards.
GATTACTTGTCAAAAACTCTTGTATCGAATAAAAGCCGTTGCTACGCAACATATGTTGGACTTGCTGTTTAAATTTAGATAAATTGAACTTCTTCCAGTGTGAAGGAAGCTTATTGTAGATCTTAATAGCTAGAATTTCGGGCGACTGCTGATACATAGTCAACCTGGATTTTGGAGTGAGGAGATCCTCCCGAATCTAGTTTGATAATCGTGAAAATCTCGATGTGATCTATAATTCTGCCTATTTATATGAACATACATCGCTAATTCTTGAATGAATATACAAGGTAATGTCAGGATATTATACCTAACAAAAGAATTCCTACAAGAATCTGTAGGATTAATCCCAGCAATACAACGGATAATCTTCTTTTGGCTTATAAAAATATTATTTGCCAGTGTTGAGTTTCCCCAAAAGCTAATACCATAGATCAGTCTACTTGCTATATACGCGTGATAAATGCTTAGCAGCTGTTGCGTTGTTAGAATATTCTTCAGGCTTCGAAAGAGGTAGCAAAGAGAATTAATCTTTGACAGAAGGTTTTTGCAGTGAACTTTCCAGTTAAGTATCTCGTCAAACCATACCCCTAAAACTTTATATTGACTTGCCCTTGCTAATTGTTCATCGTTTAGCTTTAAGTCTAAGTAAATCCCTAATTTGAGACATTTCTGCTGCTTAATCATACAGATCTGTGGATGCTTTTCTTTTTAAACTATTGCTAACAGCTTGTCTGTGCAGAGTGGCATCAGCTTCATGATTATGGTCAATGTTTTCATCCAAGATTGTAGTGTTCGCTTCATCCGTATCTTCGCAGAACAATTTTTATTAGTGCACCTCTACTTAACATCTGATTTGACAACACTACTGCACTTTCGAAATTTTTAACGATTAAAAGCGTGACGATTTGCTAACAAATTTATAGGAAACAATTTTGAATAAACTCAACCCTCATTGGTCAATTACAATTACATTTGGAAAGCCCAAGTGCAATCGTAATTGCATTACTACATACATTTATTTTTATGGGAAGAAGAAGTAGCATCCCCATCGCGCTAATTGAATGGCGCACCTGTGCCTACGGATTAACCATCCCTTATAATTGTGGGGATTACAGCAGGTGCTAGTGGCACATCTATGCCCTGCCCTCTTTTACTTGTAGGCAAATAGTTATAAACCCTAAATAACAATAGATAAACAATTTTCTAAAATCCAAACAAAAATGTAGGTGGCCAAATAATTATTGCCGGAAATGTAAATTTGCATCTCTACATCGATGGATATTGCCTAAGCTCCAGAAGGAAAAGAAATTTACACATACAAAACATAGGCTTGTTTTCAATGAAGCCCAACAACAATTTCTTGAAACTGGTTGAGAATTTCTAGATGATGGAATAATAATTGGCATAACACGTAGTATACAGAAAACGTACAACTGTATTTCGATATAAGAATAGAAACGCGTGCATTGAATTGAACAAATCTGAGCGTAAATTACACTTCTGTTAAGCTCTTGACAGAGTTCAGAGACGGAATAGGTTTGGGATCATATTAGAACACCTTACAATTGTACATAACAAATATATTGTATGGTTATAGTGTTAGGATGTCTCTATTTTGAAAAAGCTATGTATATTAAGACAACACTTCTAGTGTAATTCAAAGGTAATTTAATACTAGATGAATAAACGTTAAATTATTATTTTACCTCTATCCTAGTTATTTCTAGAAACATAAAATATGTCCTCTGACGCAGATGGTAACAGATCCACCCGTCTCATATTATAACTCAAACATTCCCACCAATTAAATGATTAAACCGTGAATAAAGTGATGTAATAAAATTCATGACTCTTACTTCCGTTTTCCAAGGAAGTGCATTTATCTGAAATTCTTCAATTCTACCGTAAATTCATTATCTCAGAGTATATATGTTCATGCAAAGTTACTGGATCGCTAATTTTATTTTATAGTATGAAGTTTTACCTTTGCGTCGTACGGTTCAAATTATACATAGTCTATATTGTAAATGCTATGGCATATAGGTACTCAAACATTTTACATGAAATGAGTTAAGCATAAAAGGATCAAATCCATAGTGTACATTATTTTGAAATTAGATGCTTACCATGTATATAAACGAATCAATACCTCATTAATGTTTTGCTTAAAATCTCTTCCTATTTGTTTATGATTTGGAAGTTTGATCCGCCTGCGTTTCCGTTTAATGTAATTACTAATTATTTCAGCTTATTTCAGTAATGTTCCGCTATTATACAATTTATTTTACGCAAAATATTATCGCGAAGGATTTTCCATACAAAAAGTTGTATAAGTATTGAATGTAGATAGGACTACGGTAAATACTAAGATATCCCTTCTTTGTTATGTCCAAAACTAAAATGCGTTTGTGTAATACAAAAACTAATCGGAAATGCGGGAATCTTCCACCAACCAGGGTAGTGCAAGAACAGAGGAACCCTAGGGTTCCGTAAAAAGGATGAAAAGTCAAACATACAAATGGACTTAAAACTAATTTCCATTTGACGTCCAAGAGACAAATGCTTCAAAAAAGAGGAACATTTACATGCCTAACGCGCACGTCAGAATGCATTTGAGGAGGCACAAGGCAGGCGCCATAAATTCTCTGCCTGATATAGAAAAAATAAACCTGGAATAATATAACAATTTTTATTTTACCCTAGGATCTTTCTTTAAATGAGAAAATAAATAAGAACCATTGTTTCATCTCCTGTAAAAATGGGCTTCAAAATCGGTTTCGGGTCGTCTCCACGCATATTTAAAAACGAGCGCGCAGATTCGGCCCGACGTTCACGTTGGAGAGTAGCGCAAATACTTGTACCAGAAATGTTGGACATCATTGCTAATTAATTCCTTCACTTTCAAACGGCGATCTGCTAATACCATTTCTTCAATAATTGAAATGTTTTGAGGCGTTATCAGTTCAATTGGCTGCTCATCATTATCAAGGGATTCTTGCCCGAAACGGAAACATTTTGCCCACTTCTTACAGTAAAATATGAAGGAGATAAACGCCGTCTAAACGATGTTTAATGTGATTAGGCCCTTCTTTTGTTACCTGAGACATTTTCATACATTATTCACGTTGTTTGGTTGGCTACTAAAAACTATTACTCTTCCAGCCGTAGTGTATTCATTTGAAAACTTGCTAGGCGGCCTACATCCAAAATTAATAAAATTATTAAAAAATGCAGAAACAGGTCAAGTTTTGTTTCGAAGGGGAACAATTTTGATCAATATATCATGATACCAAAGTTACTCCCTTAAGCCACCTTAAAATGTACATATTATTGACCATTAACCTACTACTATCAAAAATTAGATGCATCGTAAAAAATGAATCGTAAATGATAGTTGTGAAGATTTTGGAAACCCTAAAATTAAATTTTGGCTAAAAAATAGCATTTGCTTCATACAAAATTAAAGTTACATAAAGATTATTTCGTTTTTACTTTTTATTTTACACATTACTACAGTGGTTTTGTTTAAAAGCTGTTGTTGAAGTTGCTCGAACACATGGCTGATTTCAAAGATTGTAAAATTCTCATGGAAAAAGAATGGACTTCTTCAGAATTCCGCACCAAACGTTAACCTTTGGGAATACTGTCTCTTACAATTTATAATAAAGTTTACAATTTTTGTGATGAAACAACTCCAGTAGCTGTAAAAGTGGTTTCATCCGTAACAATTGCTACTCAAAAATTTTTTATCAAAATTTGATTTTAAGGTTTCCAAGTGGTCCTAAAGCCATTTTCACAACTTCTTTTGCAATTAAACAATGCCTACTATGTTTTTTTTCGATTTTTACATCCAATTTTTGGTCGTAGTAGGTTAATGATTAATAGTATGTCAATTTTCTAATTGCACAACAATTACATTAAAAGAGTTCTATACTTTATAAAAATTTGAAATCAATCATTTTACCAAAAACAAAGGTACAGGGTTGTCAAGCTGTAAACACACTGTAGATATACGAAAATAGGCGCAAGAAGCGAATGCAGAAATTAAGTTAGAAGACTTCTAACTTCTTCTAAAACGTATATAATTGTTTTGTGTAAAATTGCAATTGGAAAAAATTTCAACTGATTTTTTTGCCACGAAAAATTTGACAACCGGGAGCGTTTCCTTGTTAAAATATAATGATACTTATTTTAGGAACACCTACATATTAGAAAACCTTTCCTTGTTAGTTGTAACATTAATTTGTTTTTGTTGCTTTTTTATTGATTACTTATAAATTTACCTTTTATCTTCCGCAAGGCTAATTGCGCCCCATAACCGAAATACAAAGACAATATAAAAACATTAAATTAATCATGCAAATAGCAAACTTTATAGGCACTATACAGATTTAATTCCAAACTTATCCCTATTAATTTTTGAAAATATTCTGCTATCACGTTCGTCCCTCTGCTTTATCTTTTTATATATACTACAACTTGCAGACTAGCAGAGGTTCTCATGCTCCGAACACAGTTGCTAAATGACGCAACCCTGTTCAAAGGTAGCGAAACTTTTCACTGACAAGGTTAGTCAGTAATTTTGGTTACGCGGACCAAAATTAAATGGATGTGGTAAGTGTATTGGGTCGGACGCGCCAAATTTCCGTTGGAAGTGTATGGGGAAGGAAATATAATAGGAGCTTAATAATTGTCTACATATACAGTCTGTTCGAAGTAAATTGCTTCACGGAAAAAATTACACTTACAATGTTACGGGTATCAACTTCTGTATGTAATGTTTGTAATTTGCACCAAAATTATATCTGCTTGGTTTAATTAAACTTTTGGGCACGTTATATAAATTTTGTACATTTACAATGAATTGCATAAACACTTTTCGTTATTATACTCGAACGATTTGGGTTTTGAAAGTGGATACTGCATTGTTCCCAAAAATATTGCAAAAATTTGTCAAAAGAACTATTTATAAATTAATAGTTTCCTTACACCTGAAGCTATAATAGCCAAAATAATATTAACAACATTTTAAAATGACATACAATATGAGTATTATCCATAAAACACAAAATAGTCGCAAGCTTTTCTTCCAGAACCTCAAACGAAACTTACGGAAAGATAAAGACGGACATTAGTCTTTATCTTTCAGCTGACTTTTTTTTGATTGTAGTAACCCTAAAAAGAAAAAAAATCAGCATTGCTACGCTGTGTATCCAAGGTGTCTTAATAGCCCCTTTCGGTCTACATTCTAAAAATATATTAGCACATACAGGATGATTTAAAATTGAGTAGCATATCAAAGTTATGTTGTTTAAAATTGAACACCTTGTATATTGATTCATTTTTGAATTCTACATGATAAAATAGGCCCATTTTTTTAAAGATTCCCAATATCTATCTCTCACTGTTTTCGAGATAATAATTTTTTTTTTTAATATTAGAGATATGTATAAGAACCATGTATGCAGTGTGAAAGATATAATAATATATCTACAGCGCAGTCTAAAGTGACCCCCTCCCAATCCCCCAATGCTAACTTTTGAACAACAGAAGCGTATTTAGAAAAAATAGGTCGATTTCTATTTTTTGTAAATTAACCTTTGCCGTTATCGGTAGTTCAGTCGTATTTCCGAATTGTAATTTCTTGAACGCCGATTATAATATTCAATCCTAGAACTTGTAATCCATTCCAGCGACATTCAATTTTTTTACGAACCTTACAGTACCGTGCAATCGAATTAGGGCCACTATATAAATTTGAGTTTTAGCTTATAGCTAATACAAAGTATCAACGTTTGATAAAAACAATTTTTATTTATTTATATATATATATTTATATTATCACGTACAGTAATATTTCGTCGAACCACCCCTTGCTTTTATGACAGCAGCAATTCTTTTTGGCATGCTTGCTATACACGCTGCTGCAACTTCTTTAAGGTGAGCATTATTTTGCCAGCTATTTGTTATGTTTGCTTTCAAAACGTCAACTGTTGTATTGGGAGATGCATAAACTGTACGTTTTAAAGAATTCCAAACATTTTCGATTGGATTCAGGTCGGGGGAATTGCCTGGCCATGGCAATATCTTCAGTTTTTTTGCTGAAAACGTATTTAGAATTGTTTTTGCCCTATGGCACAGTGCACCATCTTGCATAAATATGTAAGAGTAATTTTCAGGGTCTAAAGACGTCATTATACGGGATTAAGATTGATTCCATAACTTCTTTATATTGAATTTGATTCATGGTACCCGTTACGAAATAGAGCGGTCCAAGCCCTTCCCCTGATATACAGGACCAAATCATGATTGCCTATGGATGTTTCACTGTTTTTACCACTCCGCTTTCATCATATCGTTCCGATGGTCTTCTTCTAACGAACCGAGTAACTTCAGTTACAGCCTCTAGCCGTGACTCGTCATTAAAAACAACTTTTAGAAACAGAAATTTTCATTACATTTTCGAATTTACTAAAAATGTTCCAAATTTTGAAAATATACATAAAATATTGATACATACATTTCGGCTTTTTTGCAGGGCGTCTACTTCTGATATGGCTTCATATAAGCGCGATTTTAATGTTCGATCTGATATTTTTATATTATCAGCCTGTAATATACGCTGAAGTTCTTTAATGCACAGTTGCCTGTTTTCTAATGCCCTTTTTATGATAATTCTGTCTTCCCGTGGCGATGTTTTGCGAATACCGCGACAATGAGAACGACCACTTGAAGTCGCTGGTAAATTTTCGTTCTTTGGCATCGCTACCCTGTCGACTGTTTGACGAAAAATTCGTTCTCTTCTGTCTATTTCCCGATACGAATACAGCCCCGTCTCTAATAACACTTGAATTCTTGTTTTTTTCTCATTTGAAATGTCTTTGCGTTTGCCCATTTCACAAAATTTATCAATAAAAAAAAAAACTAAACATCACGAAATTTCAATTTAATTACTCGAAAACAACATGTAAAACGAATATTATAGCACGAAAATATAATACTTGCACTTTACACCATCAAAACTACACGTAAACTAACTTGATGCAGCTAAAGCCAGTCTGCGATTACCGACCCTAAACGTACCTTGGATAGAAGGGAATGTTTGGTGGGGGTTATAATAACGAGAATTTTATACCTACTTAAGAGGATTATCACAAATACAATTAAAAACATTTTACTGTGGAAAATATTTAGAAATTTTGGTTATTATAATATTTAGCAAATATTTGTATAAAATCAAAGTGGCCCTAATTCGATTGCACGGTACTGTACATTTTCAAAAAAAGAAAAAGAAATATCTCGAAAACTGTGAGAGATGAATATAGGGATTGTTGAGAAATATAGGAATATTTTCTTACATAGAATTTAAAAATAAATCAATATATAGAGTGTCCAAATTAGAAAAATAACACATCGGCTCACACTTGGTCACGGTGGTTAAACACGCAAATTACTAAAGTAAGTCATTTATATTCAAGACATCCCATTCTCGTAGATATGTCCAATATTTTGTGCGTATAAGAAAGCCAAACTACAGTCATAAATTGTAATAAAAAATAGTTTAGCAGATTGATAACAGCGTAGAGGATTGATTTGACTTGCGAGTTGTATAGCTTTCCAGCATTTACTCCAGAAGCAAAATGATCGATTTCGAGCTTTCTATGGAATATGGGCCGGAGATCTTAGGTTTGCAAGGTATACGAGGTGTAACAATTTAATTCTTAGAATGTGAAGTATTGAAAATATACTCTTTAATATTTTACAATAACAAATACCCACATTGCATTTTTACATAGTTTCCTTCACTACAAAGCCTAGTAGAGTTCTTCTTCATAATGGAAGCAGACTAATCTTCAGAAAGGTATTCTTAAGACTCTGATCTTGAGTTCAACTTGCTGTTGTTTTCACTCATTTTATGCACTAACATTCCAAAAGAAATTGCTCATATTCAATAGTAAAGAAAATGGCAAACAATTACGTTGTTGACAAGTATTTTGCAAGCGATACATAAATCCAAAAACTCCAAAAAGGATGTTTGAAAAATTCGTAAAGTTAAAGCCATAATTTTCGCCCTACTCTCCAATGTGAACGTCGGGTCGAATGTGCGCGCTCGTTTTTAAACATGTGTGGAGACGACCCGAAACTGATTTATTGTGAATGGTAGAAATAAGAGAGATATCTTTCTTATCTTTCTTACGTGATACGCGTAATGTTCTATAAACATCAGTGTTATTTTTTATCAAAAGATCAGCTGGTCCAGGTGAGTTGTAAAAATTATCCATTGTCAAACAATATCCTTTATTCAGCAAAGGTTTCATCAAAGTCATCACCACTTGCGAAGACACTGGAAGATCGTTAACATCTCTGTCCATAACGGTATTCTTGCCAGCATAAATGATAAAATTATAGACATATCCACCTCTTGATTCACATAATAAGTACGTTTTAATGCCTCTTTTGAGTGGAGTGTATTGCACCACCCCAGACAACCTTTATAAAGTAATATACTTTCGTCAATAGTCACAAATTTCCCTGGTGTAATCGCATCGCCAAATTTTTTATTTAAATCTTCATAAATGGGCCAAATTTTGTTGAGTTTTGGACAAGGGTGATTTGCTGAATCAAATTCATCATTGTTTGAAAAATGAAGAAATTGTTTTATCGGCTCGAAGCCCTTCCTACTCATGCATTCCACAAAAAATGGAGTATATAATAACGGATTTTTTGGTCTAATAATGATGGTATTCTGGTTTTTTTATTATACTTTGCGAAAGTACCATATTTAAAAATACTCTGATTTAATTTGGATTTGTGTCATACCAAGAAGTCTTTTGTCTACAACGGATATGATTTCCTGCATATCCATTTGTCTCATCTACGATACATTGAATCAATTGCTTATCGAAAAAAATCTTGAAGAAATCTAGGCAGCTATGGAGCGAATGGTGGAGACGGAGGAACATTTTGATGTACTCGAAACCATTGTCGAGCTGAAGCAAGAATTTCATCATCAGTATTTTCTTCCTCTGATATAGGATCAACATCGGAATCACTTCCAGTGTGTTCTAAAGAAAGCTTCATCTTCCAAACTAAATAAGTCTTGATCACTTTCCATGGTTGGGCAATTAAAAACAAGTAAATGTTATAAAATATGCTAACGGCAATTGCACAACAAAATGGCGACGTTCACAGCATCAACTGACACGAAATACGCAAACGCAAATGAAATAGGCGGTAAACACCGTTGCAAATGACATTTCAGCAGGCCATAGTGGACACAAAATACGCAAACGCAAACGAAACACCGCCGACAACTTTTCTCGGGTGAGAGGAGATAAGCACAACACTGTCCAAAGTGTATATTCGATTGTATTTATATAGGAAACCAAGATTGCTAGTCCCACGAGTTATCTCGGGCGCGCGTAAAAAAATCGTTTTCTTAAACCCGAGTTATCTCGGTTGAGTGCATTAAGAGGTTAACAAACAATTGCGCAAATGTATCGAGGTGGTTCACTCTAGAGTGATAAATAAATAGATTGCTATCAATTATTACAATAAAAATTGCAGTGGGGATTATTAAATTTGTCCATAATGTATTTCAATTATGTTACGGGTTATTGTTTTTTTTAGATTTTTGGTTTCGATTTTAAATTTATGGTGATATATAGAGCGGGCCAAGAGCGCCACGCGCCAGGTTCGCAATCAGGCTTCCGGGCGCATATATGTATGTAAACATAGGTAATTTAAATATGTAATTATTAGGACGAGGACCAAAACCACTGTCTATTACGTCGTGAAGACGCGCAAATATACACCTGCAGTTTGGGTGTTCGTTGATAAATAGGGCGTTGTTCACAGTGTGCCACTACAAAAAAAAAGTTCATTCATCGACGGCTACGAACTAACAGCGCGCTTATTCATTTACGGATGACGCGCTCTATTCATCAACAAATGACGAGTCTGCAGATGTTACGTTTGCACCACTTCGTGGCATACTAGAAACAAGCGTCGGTGTGCTCGCTTTAGTGATTATGTCTAACGTAACTATTAAAAATAAACGGCCATTACCTACGAAAGTTAATAAATTTCTTAGTGAATTTGTGGATTTACACTACAATGGGAGTACAATTTTCTGTAAAGTTTGTAAAAAGAAACTACTGTGCTGGAGCAAACGTGATTGTGAAACACATATAAATAGCGCACACCACAGAAATAAAAGAAATGGTGTGTCACAACAACGTCAATTTCAATTAGAATTGCTTTTAACGTTTATGGTATGTGGTCTACCACTTCGTATACTTGATAAAAAAGCATTTCGAAAATTCTGGGGTACATACAATACCGAGTGGATACTACCATCTCGGACAGCGTTACGGAGAGATATTCCACGAATACGTGAGGACATTGAAAATCGAATTAAAGCCGAATTAAAAGATAAACAGCTGTGGCTATGTCTTGATGAGACGACAGATTGCAAAAAAAATTCTATTTTGAATATAATAGTGCGCGTATTAGATCCTATTAAACCAAATTTTGCAATTCTATTAGCCAGCAGAAGATTAAAACAGTGTACTAGTAAAGCAATTACGGCCGTAGTTCTCGAAACGTTACAAAAATTTCAAGTGTCAACCAGTCAACTGTTGTTGTTCATGAGCGATGGTGCAGCAACAATGTGTAGTGTAGGCCCTTCCCTTAAAGAAAAGTGTGAAGGACTTTTACATGTTACGTGTAAAGTCCATGCTTTACATCTTGTGGCACAAACTATTCGAGAGTGTTACCCGGAGGTGGATGCATTAATAGCAAACACAAAAAAAGTGTTTCTCAAAAGTCCTAAGAGGACTAGGGCATTCCACAGGTTATGCCCTGGTATTCGAGAACCACCACAGCCCATTCTTACGCGTTGGGGAACGTGGTTAAAAGCCGCTTTTTATTATAATGAACATTTTCAAGAAGTCAAATCCGTTATTTTGCAATTCGTCCTTGCCGAAGCTAGAGCTATTAGGATGAGCCAGAAGGGATTTCTCGATATTTCTGTTGAAACACATCTAAAGAATATTAGCAACAATTACAAAGGGTTAGTAGACGCGATAGAAAATTTGCAAAATTCTGGATTGTCGTTGGTAGAATCAGTGCAAGTCGTGGACGAAGTTAGTACATTGTTACACAGTATAAACGATGCAACAAGTGGACGAGTTTTAGCTAAGTTCGATAGTGTTTTAAAAAAGAATCCGGACTACACGAGATTAAGACAAATGTGCGATGGGGCATCTGCAGATTCCTTGACTAAGTCTAAAGATTATTTTAATTACGCCTGTCTTACTTTGGTAGACGTGGAACGGTCGTTTTCGAAATATAAGAACATTTTTTCGTCTCGGCGAACATCCTTCACCGAGGCAAATGTGGAAACTTATCTGATGGTGCAACTTTACAACGCATACCGTTTTCAATCAAATAAAAAATCATAATGAAAATAAAAACACCTCAGCGTGTACATATATATATATATATATATATATATATATATATATATATCGCTCTAATTACTAAACATTATTATTGCGTCAGCTTTTATTTTTTTACTCTTGTGTATTAATTTCGAAATATCACATATCTGCTGTGACTCACATATACGCTATTTACAATAAGCGGCCGTTGCGCCTGATTCCGATTCTGTTGGATGGCGCAATTTGGCCCACTCTAGTGATATATTTATGTTTACATTGCTTGAACCTGCATAAATTTTTGTTAAAATATTATTTCTCTTATTCCTTTTTGCTAAAAAGGTTCTCTAGTACTTTTACTTCGACTAGAATGATGATTAGCTCTAATTTGACAAATGTTCTCGACACATTCGGTGGACATCGTCGGTCATGGTAGCGCAATTTATATTTTTTTCCTAATACATAAATTATACCTGTTATCAGCTCTTCTAAATTTTTAATCAACAGTATAAGATCAATATTGACATGTTTCGCTTATCGTTGTCATGGTAACCAAACTATATTAACACCAGAAACCAGTTAGAGGTAGTTTTCAAATGCAAGACTTGCAACAAATAAATATAAAAATATACTGTAGCAAGCATGTGTCAGATATTAATAATTTGTAATAAAGTTTTTGAGTGTAAATACTGGTACTTCGTGCTTGTAACAAGTTAGTATCTCTTTTAGTGGTACGTTTCATGTTAACAAAATCAATTTTGTTATTTTAAAACATTTTACCCTCAGTGAAGAATGGATTAAAATGTCACACCTCGTATGTATTTCCATATCTATATTATAGGAATCAATAAAATATAAATATATATATGTGGATGTATTTTATACACCATGTCTTTTCGCTTCGAAAACATTTTTTGCCTACTTCATTTCGTATCTATATTAGTTGTGAAACAAGGCGTCTTCTTAGCTTGAACCCCGACACACATATCTGCATATAGGCATACGTTGGTTACTTTTTAGATGTCTAAACGGAGCTATTCTTCACACATAATTCCCTGCTTCTGTTGACTTTAGGCTTTGTTCGTTGACAAGTTTTATCTCTTAGATAGGGCTGTTTCGTTATATGCAATATCGGTGCGGATCGACGTATCCATTACTCAGTCGCACAGCGCAATGGTCGCATGGGACCTTCGCACAAGCTCAAATCCTGATATATATATACCCTGATTTACAATCCACGAATAGTGAACTGCATATTCGGCTACGATGGGAGCGAACCCTATTTTACACGTTCCAGCTTACGGCAACCGCCTTCGGCACATACCTGTTTTCGAATAGTACTCCTCATAATCAACATTCTTACGCTTCAAACTCTAAAACAAGTACTAAACATTTACGTTTTATATTCACATCGAATTCCGAATTTATAGAAGATCTGCGATGTATGCTGGCATGCGTATAAAAATATATAACCCCTTAGGTTATTATACCATATTAATTAAAAGCAAATAAATGAAGCCTTCCATTTAATCACTTGTACTACCTAATGACTGGATCGGAGATATAATTCCTTCCTTGAGGAATTTAGAAAAAAATTGAACAATAATACTGAGGGACAAGGCCGGCACAGCATAAAATTACCTTCAAGTAGGCAGGCTGTTCAGTTGCCGCTGCACACGCAGAGAAATGTGAAAATTGATTTTTTTGCAAAAATCAGTCTCTATTCAAGAAAATATTTTTATTTCCAGGCTATAAAAATGTATAATATAAGAAAATAATTTCCTCGAAATTTTATTTGGATTCAATAAATATTTTCTTAGGGTTAGAAGATCAAGAAAATCCAAGAGAGAAAAAATGTTTCTTCCAAGTAAATCATTCAGTTTTAAGTTAAGAAAATATTCATATTAAATAGGACATCCCGTATATTATTGCATTCTTGAACGTTTCTATTCAATTTATGTCAATTTTATAGGCCGGTGGTACCAACTCTAGTTAACTCCCAGATTAAGTAATCTGTGGATCATATGAGGAGTTTTGTTTAAAAACGCAGTTTTTGTGTTACCTGTCATTTTGTACCATTTAAGGATTTTAAATTACACGTCTATTTGTTAACTTAGACGAACGAGTTTGATATATGCTTTATGTCTAGTAAAATGCTAGAATATCGAAAATTTTTTGTAAATACTTTATGTGTAAGAAGAGAAAAACCAACACAAAAACTGCATTTTAAATCATAATGTACTAAAAATTCCGTTTTGATACAAAAATAAAACAAAATATTGGTCGGAAGTTATTATTATATTTATGACAAGCAATGTAATAAAAAAGACATTATTTTTTTTCTAAAACTACAGCCGAAGACGTTCTTCATCTTCTAGACAATTACCCTCTTCATTGTCTTCTACAATATTTTCATCAGCATTGTCTTCTTCATTTCTGTCTTGTGCTGATTCTCTTTCAGAAGTATAAGTTAACAAAAAAGATAAAACAAAATACAAGTTTTGCCAATTAAAGGAAATCTCAAGAACACCTCAGACGAACAGTATACATATATATACATTGCTGTTCCCTGCTCCACCACTGAACCCTTGAACTTATAAAAATAAATAAGGAAAGTCTGCATACCAAGCTTAAACCTAAAATCTGCAACATAAACCGATAAAAGAAATCAGCAAAAAAGAAAAAACATGACAAGCTAGCTACTGTGAGTGTAAATATCTGTGTAGTGCACATCTGAATGCTTGAACATCTAACGACTTGAAAGACTCAAGCAGTCGATTATAATGGAAGTAGATACAGAACCTGAAACATCTATCAAAAAGTGAAGTCCTATGTACCGGAGGAGCTATTAAGTGTTTGTGTCTTTGTTTAAAAGATAAGGAGGACATTTCTCGACCAAAACTCTATGGAATAGGTTCAGAGTGCGCAGAAGATAGCGATCATGCATATTCAGCCATTTTAGCTCACGCAATTTGTACGAAACGTGGTCATACTTGCGAATCTTGTAGGTATATCTAATGCAGGAATTCTGCATCCTCTGAAACCTGGTCGTGTCTATCGCATCCTAGCAGGGGCCGTAAACCTCCACACAGTAGTTAAACAGAGATAGTACCATAATCTCACACAGCATTGCCTTTAATTAAATGCTGGAAATATTCCTATAAGCGTACAATATCTTTAAATTGCTATAGGCTCTGCCAATGGTCCTCGATATATATTCCCGATATCGAAATGTATTATCGAGAATAAGCCCCAAATTCTTTGCAGAGGAGAAGAATGAAATTCGCGTATTCTGCAAACTAATATTGAGAACCCCCCTGCACACATCAACTCCCCTTTCTTTGCCGAACAGAATAGCTTTTTAGAGTTTTTTGAGGGTTAATAGATAGGAAATGATTTCTTGAAAATATACTAATCTGTTCAAGAACCCTTCACAAGCTAGCACGTGCGACAAGCGTCAGACTAATAGAGGTTATGTTTCTGTTAAAAACTGCGCTTTGAAACCAACAAATCAAAAACATCGTTTTGTTTCATAACGTTGCTGCAAGAAACAGCATTTTGAAGCAAAACATTAACTTAAGGGCTTCTTTTATATGGGAAAATATGCGTTTTGTTCCATAGCGTTCTGTTGACTGGATTCCTTGTTAGGAAAAGCACTTAACGCCATCTTTATTAGCAAGACCGAACTCGGGTCAAAAACTGCGTTTTGAATCAAAGCTCCTCATATGTAGATGACGCTATTCAATGAGGCATGCGTTTTACAAGCAGAAATTAAACCCTAACCAACTGGTCTCTCGTCAGCATCGGTTGGTGACATGGAAATGTTGTATTTGGAAGATAAGTAATGGCTTTCAATAGAAAAAAAGGACGCCAACCATCTTTTTATAATGAACCCACCCTATTGTTCATGTGTTTTTGAAATCTCAACAAATAAAATTAGATATTCTCAAAAAAGAAAGTAATTTAAAAATGATGATGGAAGAGGAGCACCAAATAAAAGTGAAAATTTTACGGAGAAAATAAAACCCCCTAAAATACTATTTTGTTTTATTATTATTTTAAAAAAGTATTTGATAATTGTATAAAACATTTTATGTATATTCTTCGAAACATAATATCGTACACGTCGTTGAACGCTTAAAGTCTATTCATATTCAGTGATTATTGAAGATATTTATTAATTAGACACGTCGTACAATACCATTATTATTATTATTATTATTATTATTATTATTATTATTATTATTATTATTATTATTATTATTATTATAACTTGGGTATTAATTGAAAAGGATCTTTCTATAACTTTCCACAAAATCACGACGACTTATATCATGAAACTCCTGTTTTGTTTCATTTCATTCTTCTATATATCTCTAGGAATTTTTATAAAATTTGGAGTTAATCCAACAATTGCTTGGATTGCGAGTAATTTTGATTGCTGTCGACTTGGCTACATCGATTATATCTCTAGAAATGATCCAGATGAAAGGAAATGTAAAATAAGAAAAATCACCTCTTTAGAGTTGCACTGGTTAGGTACTATTTAGTTATATGCTTTATCAACGAATTTCATCCGAAATTTGATCTGTCACATATTCCACAACTGGCTTGAATAACCTAAATTTGTCCCTAAATTCTTAATCGCCCCAGATTTGAAATTTATTGTATTAGGCATATTTCTAGTTTCTAAGTTTTTTCAAAATTTTTGACTGGACACGATGTATTGCTTTTACGTTAAGAGTTATTCCTGCATAAAGGTATCGAAGTACTTGGTTCTATGGAGTATAACTGCATATTATTACCCTTTTTTAGAACTAAGGACGTTGCTAAGACATTTGGCGAGCTTTATTCTTAGAGTAAATTTAATGGTGTCGCCCGTTGTTTGCACAGAAGCATTGATTAAGTATTCTCATATCAAAATTGTGAAATTGTAGGTTTTGAAGATGAAAGCACCAAGGCAAAAGTTATTTTGCAATGATTTTCAATGCTCATGTATGCTTTGTAAAAAAATAGGAACATTTCCAAGACAGTCAAAGAGACTAGCAAAGCACTAAACCATGACAAAGAGATTGTATACTCATCTCAGAAGGAAAAACATAGCGAGAATCATTTGCCAGCAGCTGTGGAGATAAAAGAAAATGGAAATGTAATCCTCTTGCTTTCAACTATATGATGAGCACCCATCACATGTAAACTCCACGTTAGATATGATATTAGATGTTCTAAATAATGAAAGAGATATATTTTACCTCATAAGAAATAGTCTGTACAAGTTGTTGTTATGCTTTATCAATGAGGGACGCAGAAACGTTTTTACTGGGACTTGAGAAAATAGTAATCGTTGGTTTTTCCTACAATTTCTTTACTTTAGAATGCAGAGTACGTCACAGTATGAGCCGATTGACGTATGAATATACCTCTCTGGTTATTGCAACTATATGTAAACCGTACATGTGTTTTTAATATAATAAACACAAGAATAAAGTGTTTAGTATTGTCTCATTTTGATTCCATTTATTATGTTGTCGAAACGTTGTTTACTAATTTACCCTCAGTAAAGTCGATATTACCAGGAATACCAACTTCGCTTTTTATTGAAATATCACGAACAGAAAAGAACACAAATTTTTTCACTTTGTTTCTTTAATTTCGCTATGTATTGTTTATATGTTCTTGTTTACGTACTAGACAATGTATGTATGTACTAGAGCGATGGTTACCTTGAATAGATTCTGGAACTCTACCGAAAAATATAATGTTTACATATTTGTATCAATGAATATCTTTAGGAAAGAATTTATACTTTATACTATATTTTCAATCACGACTTTAAATTTTGTTTTACAATTATGCAAAAATTCCATGAAACAAACGATTATTGTTACGCCAATGTCACATTTCATTTTTCCAAACAGTGAGGTCCTGAAGGAACCCCATCCCTCACCCTCTATTCCTTAACTTTTGAATTACTGAAGCTTCAACGTTTTCAAATAAAACGGGTCGATTTCTATTTTTGTGAAGTAACTTTCAGTAGATTAATTTCGTTTCCGGTTTTACCGGAAGTTACGTCAACTTTCTTATTTCAAATTGAACGTTCTATATATTTTTACGTTTTCGGAAAACTTGTGGAAAAACGAATCAAACGATATCACATATATTATATTTTTTATGCAAAGTTTTTCACTTGTCACAATTGGTAATCTGTATATAATATAACGATCTTTTCACTCAAACTTCTTCAAGTGAGTGTTTGAAAAGTACACATATGGATTAAAATACAGAACAAAATTTAATTTCAAACAAAACTTTGGTATTAAGGGATCGAATGAATATTAGGGATTGCAATCAAAACTGAATTGAAGGAGTAGAGTTGCTCCAAACTTTCGAATATACATATGTTTTATACAGTGAATCCACCCAGTGCGTGGGGGAAATATATATCCTTTCATGAGAAACTTAGAAAGAAAAGCTTTCCAACAAAAATTAGTTGGGGAAATCTTATGTACACCACAAAATAATACTCAAGTATACAGAGTGTTCAGCTTTCGCTGTAAATAATACAAGTTTCATTTTTTTAAGGGAACATCCTGTATATTACTATGTTTTTGGATCCCTCTTATCAATTCATGTAAATTTCTTAAACATTCCCTAGCTTGATTTTTGAGATAATTGAGATAATTTGAAATTTTGACAAAATGCTGACGCCCGATATTTAATCTTCATCTCGCAATATTGTTCGATTAGGTATTTCTTGTTGATTCGTTGTATCATTTTTGTTAAGTAAAATATCCTGTATATATTTTCATAATTTGGTAATCTTTGATAACACTGGGGAACAATTTGTAACATAATTTCTGTTGAGTTTGGTTTTTGAGCTGTTTTATAGTTAATTAGGCATGCTGGTTTCAAAACTGTAGTTAGTTTTCTTCTACCACTTCAAGTTTTATCTCCACACCTTATGAGAATATGACCACTCTCCGCGAAATCGAACATGGATCATAGGAAGCACTATTGCTCTGCTATTATAACCTTTCTATGAATAAAATTATTCTTTATAAAAACAGTATATTTGGTAAGTTACTTTATTTTCCTTTATATGCATAATTTGTATGACTTTTGAGGGTATCCTGTAGCTTAAAAGGTTGACGTGATTGACAAAAACTGAGGTTTTATTTTTGGATCCAGAGGCCAAAAGTTAGAAAACAAATCATAGATTTAAAACAACGAAATTGCTGTTCCCCAGTGTAATGTGATAAAGGAAGTGGTATAGAAAATCTTTTATAAATATTTCCCTATAGCTAAAATACATCCCTTCTTAGTAAATTAAGTATGTAGTTACAGAGACAGTTTTTCGTTTGAAAAGTTATTCATACATTGAGTGCTGCGATTAGATACCAATTTTGTTTGTCCAAAGATATTAATTAAATATACTTACATATATCTGAAAATTAGTTTATTTTATGCGGTACGGCTTTCTGTACACCTGATCTATTCTCGCTATTGTTTAACAATAGCGACCTGTCCCTTTTCCCTCGCTTTGTTTTTTGCCAGAAATGATTCCACCAATACCATGAGCTATATTAGCATTAATTTCTTTCGTTATTGTTACTAGGAAATTTTTTCATGAACATTGTTCAATTAAATTGTTATGAAGGCATGGAAATTTACAAAAACAAACATAACTTAATGAATTTAGATTTAAGACCACTAAATTCCAGCCTTTATCCTTTGTTGTATCATATTAGTTATGCTAATTACCCGTAACTAATTCCGGATTTGCATATTTAATTGAAAATTTGCTTGTTTTTAAATTTGCTTTCTTTAGATTTGCACACTGCATAAATTACTTTACCATATAAGATTCGTCTTTCGCTTAGCCTGTCAGTTCAATTTTTCTACTGATGATGATAGCTTGGCTATCGAAACGTGCTTCCAGTGCGAGTGAGGTATTTGTGGTAAAGTGTTTCAATATTCCAGTGCCATAGAGTTCGAGTACTTGATTAGTTTAAATAGATGTATGCTTTAATACAAAAAAAGCACGCTGTATAAAAATAAAATGCTTTTTATGTACAAATATGTAATTATTTTATTTAAAAATTAGGTTAACGTTATTTTAGAATAGAAATAAATTTCAAATAAGGTACTTCCAGTATTTTTCGTGTAAAGCAGTATGCATATACGCCTGAAATTTTTCGAAAGTAATTCGATCTTCTAATCAGAGCGCAAATGAGGTAGCTATTCAACTTCAAGGAAGAGAATTATGAAATAATTTGAGTTTTTAAAAACACTGTATACTTTTAACAAATATCAAAGTTTTACAGACACGACAGTGCATTTTAAAATGTCTTGTCGTAGCGGAACTGCAGTAGTAAATATTAATTTAGGTGTATAACGCGACTACACAATTTCGGCCTGAAACAGTACATCTAGAAATTATGTTTTCGTTGTATTACCCAAGTCAAGCTATAAAACTGATGTACATATGAAACTGACAGTACAATTAATTGATAGAGGAATCTACTGCACGATGTAATTTAGTGATGATAGATTTTGTAAATGCATTGATTTGATTCTGCTTGCTAGGTATCGATACAAGTATCTATCAGCTACTTTGTTCGTATGGATGTATACCAATGATTATCTAGTATTATTTGCATTATAGGCATGAATTCAAAATTTTTGGATTATGTATGCAGCAAACGTATAACATGCGATAAATTAAATTAACATGTTATTTGGTTTACCATAATTGTTGATTATAGCTTGTAACAGTACACTCCTCACAAAAAGTATCCCACGATTTTGGAAACAGGAAAAAACATTAAAATTAGATATGAAATTTAGCAGAACATTTTTATGTACGTCTATGGTCTTCCTTTGGTCTATAAATCCTCTAATTCGATACTTCAAATCTTTCTTTGATGAAAGAAAAAAAAATGCACAAGCAGGGAATAACGTGATAAATTTTATTCTTATCATTTGTATTTTAAAAGTGGTTCTGTGTAGAACATTTGTTTACTTTTTCATTAAGAAGGTACACTAAAGTATTGTGATTTAAAAAATGGGTAATTTCTCGCCAGAACAAGTAGTCCCAATCGTGTCCTTGATTGAAGATGGAAGATAAGCAGCAATATATGGCTGGAGTTATGGGAAGCATATTTTAAGTAGAACATCCAGTATATTATTACATATTTGGCTTCTTCATCAAGAAATAAACCAATATAATATAGATTACGTCTGTTTATTTCTCACAGATTTCGAGATATTTTTAATTTCCAAAATATTTTAAATGCAAAAACATTGTCGTCCATTTTTACGAGCTCACAATACATTAAAATTAGTTTGTTGTGCATAAGAGTACTATTGCACATCTTTAAATTTTAAAATTATATTCGCTACTCTCTAGAACGGCACGACTAGAGCAACGCAACTGCGCTGAAAGCCAGTGGCGGACGCATAAAAGTTTACACAAAATAAATTAAATGTGATACGTGCTCAAATACTTACCGTTTTAAGAGTCCTCCGTGAAATCACAAAATGGATAATGTCTATTTAATATTTGTAACATTAGATATGTTTCCAAAGTTGTTTCGGCAAAGTGAGTGCGGCGTGAAGAAAAGGTGTTTTTGTATGACGAAAACGAACGTTCTACATCTAGTGACGTTATATTTGCGTAAGTAAAATAATCTTTCAAATAACTTAACGGTTCTGTTGACGCACCTTCACGAATTTGTCTTAATGTGCCAAAATCAGAGTCTTTATCTAAAACACTTTCAAACCTTTTTAAAACACAAACATTTCTTGCGTCTTCTATAGCGCTGGCTGTGCGTGAACATGTTGCACTATTTGCAAAGATTCCACTAACGACACCGAAGAATTTTGTAGTTTTTCTATCGCATCCGCTAGTCCCACGTAATTGTTGAAATTTCAAGCGGTTTACCTTGACAGCCGCAGCTTCCTTTGGGTCGAATTCTAAAATTACGTTCTTTATATTCTCAAAATATTTAAGATAATAAAATGCAGCCTCTAACCATGTTTCCCAACGAGTAAGAATAGGTTGTGGTGGTTCAGGAATACCGGGGCATAGTCTATGAAATTCCCGAATACGTTTTGGGGATTTTACAAACACAGCTTTTGTATGTGCTATTAGAGCGTCTACCTCGGGATAACATTTTCTGAAACTATCTACTACGAGACTGAGAGTATGAATTTTACATGTAATATGCAACAAGTTAGCACAATGTTTTTTAAGAGATCGACCTACAGCAAGCATGTTTCCGGCATCAGCACTCATAAACATCAACAGTTGATTTGTTGAAAGTTCAAACTTTTCCAATGTATTTAACACCAACATAGAAATTACTTCGGCAGTGCATTGTTGTATTCGTCTGGAAGCTAGTCAAATTAAGGGTGACGGTCGATGTGGTTCCATTGTGCGTACTATTACATTAACCACAGAACGTTTTTTACGATCTGTTGTTTCGTCCACACATAACCACAGTTTTTTATCTTGCAACTCCGATTTAATTCTTTTCTCGACATGCTTACGACCAGACGGCACAACTCTCTGTAATGTTCTCTCACTTGGTAACTTAAAGTTCGAATATTCATTCCAAAACGAGACGTATGCTTTCTTCCTTAGTAAATGAAATGGTAAATTACATGCAATAAACACATAAATTAAATTTAAATTTGTCATAATCTCGTGTGGAATTTTTTTTTGAAACATGCCCTGCACTATTTACGTACCGTAGATAATCACTTTTCGACCAACACATTAAATCTATTTTACACACTACACACTGAATTTTAGCGCCATCACACTTTAAATCAGGCATTTCTACAATAAATTCTCTTATTGTGTCCAACTTTGGTCGTTTTCGCGACGTAGGAAACATTTTCAAAACAAACGTAGAACTACGATATAGTATACAACAGCGTAGATGCATACACAACAGATCGGCTTTCGAGTCGCAGTTATACTGACGCTTATACCGAATTGTCCCGGCCGTGTTTATTTTGTGTAAACTCTTATGCGTCAGCCACTGGCTTTCAGCGCAGTTTTTGTTGCTCTAGGCACGACTACACTTCTTGCCACAAGATGTCGCTGGGAAATATTTCAGTGCTGTTTTTTGAGATTAGGGGCATAACTTGGGAGGCATGAGAATAATTTGCTGTATTATGTACGGCCATTTACTTATACTAAGAATCCCTTTCTTTAAATTTTCTACTTTAACGACAATTTTACTACAATTGTATGGTAATTTACCTACATTTTTGTAGTACCTTTTTTACTATAATTTTGAAGTATTTTTACTATAAATATGGAGTACAGGCAGCCACTTCAAAAAACTGTCACTATAGTAACCGTCGATTCTGGTTGTATATACTACAATTGTGATATAATTTGCTGTACATTTATCTCGGTATATGGTTTCGATGTTCAATTTAGAATTTCTAAGCATTAATACACAATACATTGGAATAAATTTATGTTGAAGAAATATAATTACGATAAAATTGGATCTACCATAATGTGTAAGAGAAAGACATAAAATTAGACTAAAGGAAAATCAAGGCAAGAGGCCATCAACACCGCTTCGCCTCGCAAACGCAAGCAACTAAATATGAAAATTTAATTCTCTAAATGAAAATTGATACACTTTACAACGGAACAAACACTGAAGGAACTGGAATGTTACAGCATAGAAGAGGTTGTCTCTATCTACATGAAATATTTTGCGCACCTCCCAATGTTTGTCTGTTTGTCTGCCACGTTTCTTCTTTGTATCCTTTGAGATTTATGCTTATATTGTTTATAAATACACCGATTTTATTTATATTACATTAATTATTTATAATTTAAAATTTAACAATTATTAATGATAATTACGATACCCAATACTAAATAACTACGTTGTATACTTAATTTATCAACGTAGTTAATTTCAACAACCATTCTCCTTTATATTTATTATTAATCGGCTTGATTTAAACGCTTTATGTAAATAATTCCTCCAAAGCAAGCTTACAATTGTATAAAATTAGTCACAACGATTATCTGGAATTAATACACTGATACACATACAATCCACAAGCTTTCCTTCCCAGTAAATTATTCATAAAGACTAGAAATAATAAGGTCTCTAATATCAATTTCAATAGCAAGCCAACTTATTGCCGGGAATATCGGAAAACGGTGTCTTAAATTACCACCGCCACACAAAAATAGATTTTGGTTGCGTATTTAAGATATCGAACCAAAGGACTCTCCATACATTCAACCGTAAAATTAAATTTGCTGCCTTCACCTTCGCCGAAGTATAAAAAAAATCTTTTTATATTCAGTTATGATTTATAGGTTTCATTTAATAAAATGCCATAAAAGTATCAACGATACTTGCTCCATAAATAAATGAAGTCGTAGATAACTGAATCATACGTTGAAGCCAAAAAGGTGTCCATGTGGGGTACTTTTTATTCAGGGATTCTCCCGTTTTGGAGAGGATCAAAACGGACGGTCTACAGGTTCCTTATTACATTGAATTTCAAAATCCGAGCACAACTGTATTCTGCACAATATAAGAATATATGAAATGGAATTCAAACATTAGTTTCAAAAGCAGCAAAAGCACTATGCACATGAAAAGAATGCCTAGAAACAATTACCAAGATAATGCTAATAAATAGCTCATGGTATTGATGGAATCACTCCCGGCAAAAACAATGCAACGTTTTTTGCTCCCACCCACATTGCTGTTCATCTCTCAGTTTATACAAATAATCTTTAAATTTACTGAAATATTTCCTGGCGCCACCTAGTGCCAAGTGATATAGTCATGCCTTTCTAGATAATAGTGATAAAAACCGGAATACAGATGCCATACTTACCCATACATTGATATAACCTTTAACGTACAATGCTTCATAAATATTTTCAAAAGATACGGGTTAATGTAATATTTTTTCTTTTTTTTACCATTTACCACGTGAATCACTTTCCCTGTATAACTTTACAAATTAACTGGTTTTAATTTTTATTGTATATTTTTTATATTAAAATGGAGGGAAAATTCAAAGTTGACAACCCTTTACCTCCCAAATACATAAGAATTAAGATTCTAACGATGGCGATAGTGATTAGGAAGATCTTATTTCTCTGCATTCTGATCTTGAAAACGAAATATCTACATCTGATTACGAGGACAATGTCCCTGTGCATTCTGAACCTGATAACGAAGCGCCTATTTCTGATGAACTGTTGATAATCCAACCTCGTTTTATTCCGATACTTTATTCTATAAAGCAAAAAATTGACATTCGCTGTGAAAAGGTGCACCCTCTCCGAACTTTAAATTTTCTTTTCGTGTCTATATCGCACCAAAGTCGGACAAATACGGGATCATAATTGCCATGTGTCATGCCCGTACCTTTTATTGGAAAAGAAGCTCGTCTTAGTCAAGATCCACATCCTGTGTACTACGTTAAAACATTGTCTCAATCTATTCATGGTACTAGCAGGAATATAGTACTAGCAGGAATACAACCACGGATAATTGGTTTACCTCTATGCCTTTAACCGAAACCATGCTTGAAGACGATAAGCTTACGATGGTTGGAATTCTAAGAAAAAATAAAAGAGAAACCCGACTTTGCTTTCTTCCTAATAAAAGTAAGCCAGTTTTTTAATCCTAAATTTGCATTGATTTAGTTTCTTTTATCCAAAAAAAATCGAAGCCAGTAATATTACTTTCTACAATGCATTTTGACAAAAACATTGACAAATTCAATAAGAAGCCTAAGATCAATGAGGGAAGAGATAATATGCACGATGAAGAGCGGTCAGGTCGCCCGTCCCTTATCACTGACGATCTGAAGAAACGTGTCGATGATTTCATCCGCGCAGATCGACGCGTAAAACTGAAAGAAATGAGTAAACAATTTCCTGAAATTTCACAATCATTGTTCCATGAAATCGTGACGGACCATCTGAATTACAGAAAAAATTGCGCAAGATGGATGTCCAAAATGCTTACCGACGTGCACAAGACCACCCCCGTATGGGTACAGCGTTGACGTTTTTGACTCGTTACGAGCAACAGGGCGATGTATTCCTTGACCAAATTGTTACTGGGGATGAAACCTGGGTGTGCCATTTCACACCTGAGACAAAATGCAAGTCCATGGAGTGGTGGCACCATTCACGATCACAAGTTGAAGCAATCGTTTTCCACGAAAACGGTTATGGCCTCAGTGTTCTAGGACCGAAAAGGTCTGTTGTTGGTTGATTTCATGCCCCAAGGGACGACCATCAATGCGGACACGTACTGTGAAGCACTTTAAAAGCTGCGTAGAGCCATCCAAAACAAAAGGTGGGGAATGCTGACAAGTGGCATTATTCTTCTGCATGACGATGCTCGTCCCCACACGGCTTGAAAGACCACTGACCTTCTTCGGAAGTTCAAGTGGCAGGTTTCTGACCACCCTACGTATAGCCCCGACTTGGCTCCAAGTGACCATCATTTGTTCAGTAAACTTAAGGATTTCTTGTAAGGAGCAGGTTTACAAAGTGATGATGACTTAAAAGCAGGTGTAAAGCATTGGCTGGCTACTTTGGCGGTAGAGATTTACACGGAAGGAGTACCTTACACCCCTCCCACTGGCGATTGGGCAGCTAAGATAGTTACCGTTGTTCTTCCACTAGATCGGTCTATAAGCCCACAAAGTTTTATTTGTATATTTCTTTGCTGTTATTGGGGATTCTAGGGAGATTATTGGAATTGACAGTTTGATTTTAAATTGAAGCACAATTACTACTTACAGCGCTAAGTGTTCATGATTGCTTTCGGAGTTTTACCGCCGGACAAAGTATATTACGGACGTAGCGATGAATTCTGTCACTTTCTGTAATACTGTCCGCCGAATTACAGGCAGTGATAAATTATTTTCGGCCATTACGGTACCATTATCCAAACCCTAAGCTCGAATACTTCCTTAATTCATTGGTCATTAAGAGTAGCCGGATTTTTGCTCACGCCGCTATGCTGATGATCTCTGTTCGTGGCATAATTCCAGCATATCTCGTTAGGGAGCGTTACTGGCGAGGCGCGGGTGGCCTGTAACGACAATCCGCGATGCGCCCGTTTCGCTATTAGCTTCGAGATGCACGGAGTATAATTTATATCCCGCCAGCGATGAAGCGAAAGACGATGGGGAGAATGGCTGGCTGAGTGCTTCGTCGGTCAAATAGAAACAAGAGTAAGATCAGGGCGAAAAGCATGCCATAGCAGAACTATGAAATTCGGCCAACAAAAGCCGCTTAGTGTGGCAGTAACAGATTGTGTTTTCTCGAAAGAACTAATAAGATATGCTATGTTATTACCACCGTACCAATTATCAAATATTTATTTAGATTTATCTGGGAGTTGACGTCCAGAAACATGAGTATGGTTGTCATTGCAACAAAACGAAGCTTTCCTTACATACAGGATGTCTTGGAAAAAGTGGACTGACTTAATCTCTTATTAAAATCCATGATATAGTATCGCTGACAACAAATCAAGATCACAGATTTTACTTCTTGGAAATGTTCAGAATAATAAAAAGCCGCTTGCAACCATGTCCCCCAACGCGTAAGAATCGACTGTGGTGGTTCTCGAATACCGGGACAAAGCCTGTGAAATGCTCGAATCCGTTTGGGAGATTTGAGAGGTATTTGCTATTAACGCATCCACCTCCGGGTAACATTCTCTACTAGCTTGTGCCACAAGATGTAAAGCATGAACTTTACACGTAACATGCAAAAGTCCCTCACACTTTTCTTTAAGAGAACGGCCTACACTACACACTGTCGCTGCTTCATCGCTCATAAACATCAACAGTTAATTAGTTGACACTTGAAATTATTGTAACGTATCGAACAATACGCCTGTAATTGCTTCACCAGTACATTTTTTTTAGTCTTTTGCTAGCTAATAAGATTAAAAATTTCGTTTTAACAGGATCTAGTACTCGTACTATAATATTCAAAATATTCATTTTTACAATCTGTCGTCTCATCAAGACATAGCCACAGTTGTTTATCTTTTAATTCTACTTAATCCTATTTTCGATATCTTTACGTATACTTGGTAGCTTTTTCCGTAGCGGTAGTCCACAAACAATAGACATCAAAAGTAAATCCAACTTAAATTGGGTTTGAGGTAGCACGCCACTATTGCAATAAATCAATAAGTTCATTCGCTGAGGTAGCCCGTGCCCCATTTGAACTGCTTGCACCAATATTTGACTTGGAAATAGGACGGACTATTTTCTACATACACTGCCATCATTCTCTCATGGATATTTTTGGAGCTACTGCCTTCTTTCGATCGAAATTTTATGACGTTTCTTTGTTCAGGATTCAAATCACCCCTTTTCGCTTCTTTAAACTGATATATAAATGACAAACGTCAAGCGATTGAAATTAAACTTGGCGATGACACTATAAAATGTCATAGGAGCTTGACATAAGAAGGGCTTCTTAATTTGTGTAAAGTATCATTGAAACGCTAGATAAACGGATAGTTCTGTGTGCTAGTGTAAATAGGAAAGACCACAGGATTCAATTTCATTGGGTCAGATTCACTGATGTAGATTCTAAAGAAAATAGATTAATAAATCTGCATCCGCAAACTAGCAATTTTCGAGTTATAACACAAATCAGAAGCAATTATATTATACCGTCTTCTAGCGGTGATAGAGTGAATCCGCGACAGACACTAGGACAATATTGGATTACGTCCAATTTATGTCATAATTGGAAAATGGCTTATTTGCAACCTGAGGTTCATTAAGATATTTTGTTTCGAACTGCGTCAGGTGCATGTGTAATGAATTAACTAATAATGCAAAATGGATATATATTTGAATGAATTCTTATTTCTCAATGTAATTTTTAATTAAGCCAACTATTTCATGTGTTACTTCAAAAGCATCTTTCGCAAATAATTTCAATTAGTTAATTTATAGATTCGTTTAACTAGATGTCAAATCATTTGGACCAACTGGTTTTTAATTACATTAAATTTTATTTGTGTGCCTCTATTTTCACGGTCAATTATTATATGTACGAGGGATTATCGTAAAATAAGGTTCTCATATTTTTTAAAAATAGACAGCTTTCTTTATTTCCTTAACATTACACATCGTTTTAAAGGTAAAAACTGAAGCTATTTTTCGAAATAATCGCCATTCCTATCCAAGCATTTTTGCAGACGGTGCTCCAAGTTCTGTATCCCCATGTCGTAAAATTCTGCCGCCATTCCTTCCAAGAATCGAATAACCTCTTCTTTGACTTCATCGTCGGTCCCGAAGCGTACGCCACCCAAGTGTTCCTTTAATTTTGGAAACAAGTGGTAATCGCTTGGAGCTAGGTCCGGACTGTAGGGGGGGCATAACAGTCCGGCCAAATTTTATCAGCAATTTCTGGGTTTGACAAGAGACGTGGGGCCGAGCATTGTCGTGAAGAAGCGCCACACCTGCAGTAAGTCTTCCTCTCCGGCGATTCTGGATCGCCCGTCTGAGTTTGGTTAGTGTATCGCAATATCTGTTTGAGTTTATTGTCGTCCCAGGAGGCAAAAGGTCGACCAGCAATAGCCCTTTTCCAGCAGACTGCGTTTGTTTAAATTTCTTTGGCTTCGGCGAAGTTGAATGGCGTCATTCGCATGATTGTCGCTTGTTTTCGGGAGTGAAATGAAACACCAAGATTTCGTCGCTCGTAACAAAGGAGTCCAAAAGTTCCTCCTTGTTGTCTTGACATTGTTGAATTGAAAATGTGCGGAATGTCTTGAAAAATGTCGTAAGTACACGAAATTCAACTACAAAGAAAGAATTACAACAACATTGAAGATGTATGGCATAATAGCGACGAAATTTAAAAAGCAATAAACTGCATTGGTGGTATGCCAAAAAGTATTGAGGAAATAATAAAACACAAAGGAGGAACATGCAAATATTAATAAATATATGTTACTTGCTTCTTATTTGTAATTAAATTTTACTAATATTTTAAGTTTCACCCCAAAATAATAACATTTTTAATTGGTCCTAATTCGATAGCCAAATTGCGTTAGTCCATTATTTAAGTCTCTTAAATTGTACTGCGATAAAATTATATATTTTAGTAGGAGAAGAGTTTTATTTTATAATTCTCTCGACGATTTTTGGTCGGACCTCATATATCCCAATCGTTTTGATTAATCGTTTATCAATGTTGTACAACAGTGGAAGATTTTTCAATTTTATTACTACGTCGGTACTCTATTGTTGCAGATAGCTTATTTAATCCCCATATTACTTCCGGGGTCCTATTTTATGCTCTTTGCAATTTATTTGATTCGTTCTATTTTTCGTTGTTTTATACAGGGTGTGCATAGAGTGGCGAAAGAACTACCTATACGTAGTGATGCTTTTCATGAGATTCTCAATCGGTTTTCCTAATAAATAAATTTGTACATTGGTTTCTTTGTATACAGGAAGTCACGAAAGTTTGAAATTTTAGTAACTGTAGTTCTGTATTCAGGAAATACATATGTGGCAATCTAGCACAATACCGTATTCATGATAATGCAATTTCATTGATTTTGACAATTACATTTGTCAAATTATTTTTAATCGGGTGATTTAATTGTCTATAAATTCCATTAAACGGATACTCTAAAACTGTGGCACTGGAACACTGAAACAGTTCACTAAAACCCTTACCACAACACTTAATTCGTACTGGACGCACGTTTCGATAGCCAAGCTATCATCATCAGCAGCAAGACTGAACTAACAAGCTAAGTGAAAAACTAACGTTATAAGGAAAATAAATTATGCAATATGTAAATTTAAAATTGTAAAATTTAATGAGCCGCTTCATTGCACAGGACTATAAATAGCCTAAAGGTAAATGAGCCGAATGACGTGAGTTATTAATCCTAGATTACAATGAAGCGGTTCATTGCACATAGGTTAAAATTACAACTATAAATGATTAAACATGATGTAACAAAGGATAAAGGCTGGAATTTAGTGGTCCTAAATCTGAATTCATTAAGTGAGTTTTGTTTTTGTAAATTTCCATGCCTTCATAACAATTTAATTGAGAAGTACTCCTTACGTTTTTAATTAACTTTATATTATCAACATTATGGTTATTTTCAAGCATATCTAGGGCAACGCTAGATTTATCAAACCTTCTGAATTTGAGATGAGCCAAATGTTCTTTGTACCTAATTTTGATTGATCTTTTTGTCTGCCCAATATACACTTGATCACAATCTTTACATGAAATTTTGTAAATTCCTGATTTATCCATGTTATCCACTGGGTCTTTGGAATTTCCTAAAAGGTTTTTAAGGTTATCGCTCGAAGAGAAAACAATCTTGCGGTCAATCCTAGAAAAGATTTTTTGAAGACCCTTGGTGTAACATGGATAAACTACTACTTACTTACTTTCCAGGTGGTTATCTGACAAATTGAACCAGTTACCTGTACAATTTCCGGATTTGGCTATTAAAAATTCTTACGAGTTCATTGAAAAAACTAAGGACATTGAGCTTACTGACAAAGAAATTTTAGTATCGTTTGACGTAAGTTCATTGTTCCCTAGTGTTCCAGTTGATTTAACTTTGGAATATTTAGAAACACTTTTGTTAGATAACCAAATGGATAGAGAGGAAGTTACTAGCTTCATTTCTTTGACAAAACTTTGCATGAAACAAAATTTTTTCCAAATTAACAACACTTTTTATCAACAAACGGAAGGAACAGCAATGGGTAACAGCTTATCTCCGTTTATGGCTAACCTCTTTATGGGTAAATTTGAAACTGACCTGAAGAATACTTTCGCTTATTTCCCTCGGCTTTGGATCAGATACGTCGATGACATTTTTTGCATCTTTGACATCAGTAAATGTTCAATAACGGATTTCATAGAACAACTTAACTCAAAATTTCCCTCTATCAAATTTACCCACGAAGAAGAAAAAGACAACAGGATTCCTTTCCTCGACATGTTAGTACTAAGAAATAAAAATAAGTTAGAAGTAGACGTATATAGGAAACCTACTAGTAATAATAGATTCATCTTACAGGATTCTAATCACTCATATGAACACAAACTTTCGGCTATTAACTTTTTGGTGCACCGGTTACTCAATTTTCCTTTAACGAAAGATAGATATCAAAATGAACTAAAAGAAATCATCAATATTTCTAACTTTAACGGATTCTCTGAAGATGTCGTCTATAATACTATTAGGAAACATAAGAATAGATTAAGAATTAGAAATGTAAGCACATTAGAACGCATTGACGGCCGTAATAATAAGAAATATGTTAAATTACCCTTTTATCCATGTTACACCAAGGGTCTTCAAAAAATCTTTTCTAGGATTGACCGCAAGATTGTTTTCTCTTCGAGCAATAACCTTAAAAACCTTTTAGGAAATTCCAAAGACCCAGTGGATAACATGGATAAATCAGGAATTTACAAAATTTCATGTAAAGGTTGTGATCAAGTGTATATTGGGCAGACAAAAAGATCAATCAAAATTAGGTACAAAGAACATTTGGCTCATCTCAAATTCAGAAGGTTTGATAAATCTAGCGTTTTGCCCTACATATGCTTGAAAATAAGCATAATGTTGATAATATAAAGTTAATTAAAAACGTAAGGAGTACTTCTCAATTAAATTGAATGAAGGCATGGAAATTTACAAAAACAAAACTCACTTAATGAATTCAGATTTAGGACCACTAAATTCCAGCCTTTATCCTTTGTTACATCATGTTTAATCATTTATAGTTGTAATTTTAACCATGTGCAATGAACGCTTAGCTTGTTAGTTCAGTCTTGCTGCTGATGATGATAGCTTGGCTATCGAAACGTGCGTCCAGTACGAATTAAGTGTTGTGGTAAGGGTTTTAGTGAACTGTTTCAGTATAAATTCCAGGTTTTTTTGTGATTATTTCCTTGTTTTGTAATGAAAAATACTTGATTTTTTATAATTTAGCTGCAAGTAATATAGCACGATTAACTTCAATTGACATTGCTCGATACAATACACTGTTATTCATGGAATTTACTGAACATAAAATATGTGAGGCAGCGAGGGCCATCAATAATTAAACATGATGCTACAATATTCCATTAACTTTTCAACAGGGATTAAAAATGTATTAGGTAATGAAAAACAATTTTCCTGAATTAGTTCCAAACAAATTAAAATTTGTGAAATGGCAACATTGATAAATAACGCATACAGAGAATTTTATTAATGTATGGTTTTAGGTGCAAACAATTCACACATTGAATTGCATTCATGGAATTAATAAAGTAAAATACACAGCCAAGAAATGTTTAGAAATGTTCTAGATAATCGCGTTTTACAAATGAAGTATTGTTTATGTTGATTAATAGTATACGAGGCAAAATAAACAAAAATTACATAAATAGAAAATAGTTTTATTATCAATTTATGGCTCCAAATAGAGAATTAAACACATTTCATTATATTGATACAAAAAGGCTTTCTCCCACAAAATTCTCACCGACCGCTACTTTCTATTGATAATAGGAGTATTCTTCCTTAAAAAATGATCGTTAAAACGATTAATGCAGATGTATTCAGGCCAAATATCTGGATTTCGAAAGAATTGTACTTTTCCGGGTATTTAGAATTTATTCTTTCGCGCAGAACGCCTGGAATCTTTACTTCTTACTTTTGTAGATTATCAGCTGTCATGTCACAATCACAATTATACAACCGAAAGTCACTACATTTTGTTACTTCTTTAGATACTTTAATGTACTATACATTACGCTTTTCCTTCTGACTTTTCTTCTTTGTTGCACTAATTGTATATTGCTTTCTCCCCTCTTCGTTTAACGACGATATTTCTTTCCTCAAATTCCTTCCTTAAATTCCTCACTATTTAAGAAGGATATTATTGTTTCACTTATCACCTGACCTGATCTAGTATCCGGTGGCATATTACGTTTGACAATATTATTTTAAATATGAATACAGCACGCTGTATTTCTTTTTAGTTTTTAAACAAAAAACGTTTGCATTTTAGTTATTTGTCAAAACCATACAAGTCAATCTGTCAACGCTGTTATTTAACTTACTTGTAGTACAAATTTTTGAAGGAAAAAATGTAATTGCTTTTTAGAATATAAAAGATTCCAATTAGTAGGTATTATGATGTATGTATTGTTCCAGGCAACTCCTAAGAGGAGTGGCTGTGAAGAATGGCTTTCAAGTTTACGGCATGTGTGCTCCTCTTCCTGCCCATAATCGCTCTTTTAACCGGGCATGGTAAGTATGAATTTAAAATTATCTCTTATAATCATGGTGCAATTTAGAAATATTCTTGAATTGAAATGATATAAAATCCTATTTACTACGCTTTTACAAAACGAATCAAATCGCTTCAGCTAATGTAAGCATGAAGGGAGACTCTATGCGTATCAAATAATGAGAGCATATTGTCCTTGTAATGAACATAGTAAACTCTTTCATTTTATTACTTTCTTTAAAACTCACATAATCTCAGAAACGACTCTGACAGAGGTAACTTTAAACCCGTCCCATTAGACACTCGGTTTGGTAACCTAGGAAGCGCTAGTGCACTTCTTATAAACAATAACAAAAATTCTGCATTAAAAAATATCAAACAATTTCTCTATTATACAATTTAAATTGCGGATGTGTTCTTATTTCGTATTTTTCTAAAGATTAATAGGTATATATTTTTCCGATGAAGAATTTTCCTGGTGATAATAAAGAAGAAATGAATTAGAAAAGGACGTTTTATAAAACGAGGCGGTAATGGAAATGAAGGGAATGACAACAGGCAAGAAATGCAAATGACCTTGACGTAGGCTGGCGTTCAAATATTTAATTTTTCTATATTGATTCCATTAAGAATAGATTCATGAAATTGAAGAATTAAGGTGAAAAATATTTTTAGTTGCATATACAGGATGTATCTGAATTGCTTGGCTAAACTTTACCAATGTGATGTATGGAACGAAACTCTAAAAAAGTTCCCATAAACATGTGTCCAAAAATGCTTTCTTACGAAGTAGGTGCCCTTATCAGAAAATTCTAACTTCATACTTCTTACACAATAGACGCAATTTTACAATTCCAAAAGGTTGAGACACCCAGCATTTCTGTCATAGCTCATTGCACATAGAAATGGTTAGATTAGATTAGATTAGATTCATTCTCGAGGTAGTTCTAGACCTATCCCGCTGCGACCTTTTCAAATCTATTGTGGTTCATCTATCATTAGATCAATTACACTAGCATTCTGAGTGATTCCTCAGCGTAGGTTTTTGGATATTCCGATCCCACTTCTAAGAGCCGTATTCCTGCTAGTGCTGTACAATCGCACAGCACGTGGACAGCAGTCTCTTCTTCCACCTGACAGAATCTACGTTTCTTGAGCATACAGTGTCTCCTGTTAGCAGGCCTACTATTGTTCTAACAGACTTTCTGTCCCTGCTTAGTAGGTCTACTGTAAATTTAGCCCCGTGTCCAATCAGTCTCTGACCTGGGATACCCACCGAATGTTTTGTGTTTCTGTCAGCATTTCACGATTTTCGTCTGCTTTAACATTCCCTTGATGACCAGGGTCACTTTAGATGCAATAGATAGCAATAGATCGATAGTTACTTTCTTGCTTGTCTAGTTCTTCAGTACACCCCAGCACTGCCGCTATTTCGGCGCCTTGAACTGGCTTAGCGACTTAGTTATTTTTGGTCTAATCCCGCAAATTCCTGCTCCGACTCCAATTTCCGTCTTTGAACCGCTTGTGTACCTGAGAGATTCAGCTTTGATAGGCGGTCTTTTTTTTTCCATTCTTCTCTATCTAGCATTACCGTTTTATAATTTTTATCCAAGCTGTACTTGGGACTCGTGGCGCCACTGGGCCCGCTTGTTATCGGCCTCTCCTTAAGTTCCTTTAACAGTTTCTAATGATCTGCACCGTGCGGTGGAGGCTGACCATTCATTAGTCTGTAGCTTATTTGCCTGGTCTCTCTTTGAATATGTACATGTAGTGGTTCTAGGTTAAGGGTGACCTCCAGAGCAGCTGTTGGCGTGGTTCTCGTGGCTCCCGTGACACACAGACATGCTAGTCCTTGTATGCCACTTAGCCGCCTTACCTTCCACCATACCACCTAGCCATATGCTATCATTGGTCTGATGACTCTCATGTATAACCACAGCATCATTTTTGGACTTAGTCCCCACGTTTTTCCACACAACCTTCTACATCTGCCTAAGGCAATAGTAGATTTATTGATGTGAGTGTTCCATGTAAGTCTTTGATCGAACCATATATCAAGGTATTTCGTTTCTTTGACTAATGGAATCTCCACTCCTCCTAGCATAATTGGCCTTAAGCCTAGAATTATGCGTTTCTATAGAAATGGTTACAATACGAAAGATACCTTTTCCTTTGTTAGTGGTAGTGATATGGTTTCTTCACTTATTAACATTCATAGTCCTTTAGTAGAACTTACATCGGTTAAAGATCTTATGCTTAGGTTCAGTATTTCCAAATCAAAAGACACGACTTTCACTTGGAAAGGAAAACAGTTCTAAAAATGCCACTTTTTGAAAATGCTATACATTGTGTTGTATATAAATATATTTTTTTTCAATTCTTTTTCGTTCAACCTGCCTGAATTTCTAAATGAATTTTAAGCATTAGCAACTTGGCTGGAGCAGAGCAAAATACACTTCAATAGGCACGAGTATAAACATGGTTCCAATAAAATTGTGTCAAAGGGGGGCGCGCGGTTAAAATTGTT
The DNA here is from genome assembly GCA_029619315.2 of Dynastes maya. NCBI lineage: Eukaryota > Metazoa > Arthropoda > Insecta > Coleoptera > Scarabaeidae > Dynastes > Dynastes maya. The sequence continues at coordinate 4,555,785 of JAROYE020000012.1, read as the reverse complement.
ATTGGGAAATGGGTTGTAGTTACTAAAATGCAAGTACAAGAATATACACGACTGAATTTAAATACCAGAATTAGAATTTTTGTTGTTGTAGTATTATATTATCCGAAGAAGTTATAATTAAATTGTGAAATGTATTTCATTTATTTAACTAATGGATTTATACAAAACCAAAGTCTTTGAAAAATTTTGGAAACTTCGAAAATTGATCAAAATAGATGACGACAAAGCTTATTCCACAAAATCAGCCTACGCAGGATCAAAATCATTTCTACCAATACATAAACTTCACAGATGCTTACTTTTGTGAGTTAGTTCTTTCTTAGAATTGCCGAAAAGTTTCAATTTTAACCAGATTTAGTTCTATTGTAATGCATACCTTCTCCTATTCTAAATGGTTCTTCCATTACATAAAGCAATGGACCATTGGAAGAGACGGACTATTAGCAATATACTTATTGTTAGTATTGTTTTATGCTGTTAAAGGTAGTCATGAGCACGTGTTGAAGTTCAAAAACACAATATTTGCCATTTTGAGTGTTTTTTATATAAACATTAACACTTCTGTATTTGCATACGCGAAAATAGACCAATGATAGACATGATGATTAAAATTAAAGAAAATATTAACAAATATTAGTTTGTTGAAAATGTAATAATTAAGCTATAATTACAATGAGTTACAAGTTAGATAACCTATCTTCTCAATTTGAAGCAGACTTCAATACAACGAAGGAGGGGCCTGGATTGATGAATAGAGCGGGCCAAATTGCGCCATCCAACAGAATCGGAATCAGGCGCAACGGCCGCTTATTGTAAATAGCGTATATGTGAGTCACAGCAGATATGTGATATTTCGAAATTAATACACAAGAGTAAAAAAATAAAAGCTGACGCAATAATAATGTTTAGTAATTAGAGCGGATATATATATATATATACACGCTGAGGTGTTTTTATTTTCATTATGATTTTTTATTTGATTGAAAACGGTATGCGTTGTAAATGGGATGTAATAAGGAAATAACTGAGAAACTGAACGCTTTTTTTATTCTGTTGTACTTAATAATGAAACTGTAAATAAAGATATAATAAATAAATTCTATCCTTCTTAATAATGCGGATAGGCTTGTTTAAAAGTTGCACCATCAGATAAGTTTCCACATTTGCCTCGTGAAGGATGTTCGCCGAGACGAAAAAATGTTCTTATATTTCGAAAACGACCGTTCCACGTCTACCGAAGTAAGACAGGCGTAATTAAAATAATCTTTAGACTTAGTCAAGGAATCTGCAGATGCCTCATCGCACATTTGTCTTAATCTCGTGTAGTCCGGATTCTTTTTTAAAACACTATCGAACTTAGCTAAAACTCGTCCACTTGTTGCATCGTTTATACTGTGTAACAATGTACTAACCTTCGTCCACGACTTGCACTGATTCTACCAACGACAATCCAGAATTTTGCAAATTTTCTATCGCGTCTACTAACCCTTTGTAATTGTTGCTAATATTCTTTAGATGTGTTTCAACAGAAATATCGAGAAATCCCTTCTGGCTCATCCTAATAGCTCTAGCTTCGGCAGGACGAATTGCAAATAACGGATTTGACTTCTTGAAAATGTTCATTATAATAAAAAGCGGCTTTTAACCACGTTCCCCAACGCGTAAGAATGGGCTGTGGTGGTTCTCGAATACCAGGGCATAACCTGTGGAATGCCCTAGTCCTCTTAGGACTTTTGAGAAACACTTTTTTTGTGTTTGCTATTAATGCATCCACCTCCGGGTAACACTCTCGAATAGTTTGTGCCACAAGATGTAAAGCATGGACTTTACACGTAACATGTAAAAGTCCTTCACACTTTTCTTTAAGGGAACGGCCTACACTACACATTGTTGCTGCACCATCGCTCATGAACAACAACAGTTGACTGGTTGACACTTGAAATTTTTGTAACGTTTCGAGAACTACGGCCGTAATTGCTTTACTAGTACACTGTTTTAATCTTCTGCTGGCTAATAGAATTGCAAAATTTGGTTTAATAGGATCTAATACGCGCACTATTATATTCAAAATAGAATTTTTTTTGCAATCTGTCGTCTCATCAAGACATAGCCACAGCTGTTTTCTTTTAATTCGGCTTTAATTCGATTTTCAATGTCCTCACGTATTCGTGGAATATCTCTCCGTAACGCTGTCCGAGATGGTAGTATCCACTGGGTATTGTATGTACCCCAGAATTTTCGAATGCTTTTTTATCAAGTATACGAAGTGGTAGACCACATACCATAAACGTTAAAAGCAATTCTAATTGAAATTGACGTTGTTGTGACACACCATTTTTTTTATTTCTGTGGTGTGCGCTATTTATATGTCTTTCACAATCACGTTTGCTCCAGCACAGTAGTTTCTTTTTACAAACTTTACAGAAAATTGTACTCCCATTGTAGTGTAAATCCACAAATTCACTAAGAAATTTATTAACTTTCGTAGGTAATGGCCGTTTATTTTAATAGTTACGTTAGACATAATCACTAAAGCGAGCACACCGACGCTTGTTTCTAGTATGCCACGAAGTGGTGCAAACGTAACATCTGCAGACTCGTCATTTGTTGATGAATAGAGCGCGTCATCCGTAAATGAATAAGCGCGCTGTTAGTTCGTAGCCGTCGATGAATGAACTTTTTTTTTGTAGTGGCCCACCTGTGAACAACGCCCTATTTATCAACGAACACCCAAACTGCAGGTGTATATTTGCGCGTCTTCACGACGTAATAGACAGTGGTTTTGGTCCTCGTCCTAATAATTACATATTTAAATTACCTATGTTTACATACATATATGAGCCCGGCAGCCTGATTGCGAACCTGGCGCGTGGCGCTCTTGGCCCGCTCTATTGATGAATGATGAAATAGATACGTACATAACTATGTCGATATAAAAAACTTAAAAACAGGACACTCGTTGAACACACGTGCCCCGCGAAATTTAAAGGAAGATATTCAAATTGAAAATTGATAAATTAAAACGAAACACAATATATTTTTTTTAAACCTTTAAACCTTTAAACTACGAAATCAAAATACCACTCCACCTATTGATGAAATGTTTGTCGTCATCCGAATGAAACAAATATGAATAAAGATTTGAAATTCATGGTGTTAGGATATTGATTAACGTTAACCATTTTAAGCAACAAATGAGATTTATGGCTGTTTACAGTTGTTAAAACTTTACATTATTAAAATGGCCAATGCGCTAGTTTGTTTGGTTATGTTGCAATCACTAAGATGTTTAGCAATTTTAGATTTTGACCAAGTAGATGTTTAACCAATATATATTTGGTTGCAGAACTAACAAGGAATTACCCTGGATTAGAGCTCAAGTTGGGTAAGGAATTTTAATCTAACAATTTTTATGTTATCCCTCCCCATAATTCCAATAATTGCATCTACTAGTCCCGGTGTATTAGCTAATTTAAAATATGGAATATCTGTGGGTATTGCAATAGAGGTTTCACTCATTTGAGTGCGATTAGGTAGTGGTAAAGGTATGCCATGGATCCCCCTGAATAAAGGAAAGTAAGGGTAATCATTATTGACACTTGATGAACAATCAAGCAAGTTGTGTACTTTCACTAGCCCTTTTGGACTGTATTCATTTTGCGACTTCGCTTTAGAATAAGTTCTGCCCCTGAGCTTTTCCAAAAACTAAACGCTAAATATTTTAGTGATATTGAGGAATTAGTTATATATTTCGAGAGGTTCCTCCTAGCAATAAATATTTTGGTTTTATACAGATTACATTAATAATTTTGTAAGTCACAATGTTGTAAGTATACACAATAAAACATTTCTCTAGGTTTTGTTTATGAAAAGATGGATGTGTTAATTTTTTACGTAAATTTTTTGGTTTAAAGGAACTGTAGAGTCAATTTATTTATCTTTCAGAATGTGTGCGTTTTTTTATACGAGTTTCTGAAAATATTGAAAGCAATTACAAGACCAAAACCATTACGAACACCAAACCAATTGCGGTCAGCGGTAGAAGTAATTACTAGAAACTGTATGGAAGTAAGCTAGGGGGTTGAGTATTCCAAAAACTCCACTTAAAGGTAGAACATCTTTAAGAAACCACCAACATGTTTGAAATCTAGATGTAAATCGCGAAGAAAAAGTTTAAATCAGAATAAAGATTAATCCAAATGCAATCCATGACCTGGTTCAAAAGATCAGCTTACCCCACAGCAACAAATTGCCTAAAATTTATTTTCGGCAAAAATTATCTTTCACACTACAAAATTTAGAGTTATGGATTCATTGCTTTCTCAAAATTTCCAAAAAGGTGCAATTTTAATAAAGATTTAATTAGTTTTTTTAGTTTAATTAATTAATCGCTTGTAAATGGTCCTCCATTACATCCAGTAAAATGGAATTTAGGTCAAATTTAAATCCATTTCCAATTTTATCAAATTGGTGGTTTTATTGATTGCTGAAATAAAAAATATACATACACACACACCAAAATGTAAATAAAATCTTGAACTGATGAACTCTTCTCCATCCCAGTCGCCCTAGTTAAAGACAAATGAGATGTCCTGACCCACAGCATAAATATTCCGGTTGAGCTCTACGCGCTTTAACAGCCAAAGTTATTAAAGACTATCCTCCGATTCTAACCTCGGTTACAACCATTACAAATAGGCGGTAATTCATTTAGATACGTTTTCTGCGTTTTAAAACATAATTTGCCAGCCCTTCCGACTGTATGGATGTGTGAAAATGAGACAAGTCACTTGCTCTCACCTTTGTTTAAATTAATTAAATGTAAGAGACGCTATGGTAGGTACATGCGCTGGTGTTTTTAGCCGCTCCCCTCTCTTACCGAATTGATCTTCGTGTTGTGGTTTATTATCAGAAGAGCTGCACCGTCACCTTCAACCTTATTTGCATGCGCGAACCCTTTTACCTCACTCTCCATTATTTAAACTGTCTTCATTAAAACTTACGGTTAAGAGAGGGGGTAAACTGTTGGGGGAAATATAGGCGAAAGGTGATAGAGGGAACGTTTTAGGAAAAGCGAAATGCGTTGTGGGTATAGACAAGTGGGACTCATCTCACAGGTGATGCCAATGTGTAGCTAATTAACATCTACCGCAAATACGTTCTAGGCTCCCTTGCTGGTTGGTCGCTATAGAACGCTTTATGCTGCCACTGCCGTTGCTGTAGGGTGCGAGAAATATTCTAAATCCATTCTCCTCTGCACCTAATACCGTCTCGTTTGGTTATGCATGATTATTTGCATCTACATGTACAATCAAGTGCATATTTCTCTGTTTGTATATTGCAAAATCTACAGCACGATGTGCATCGAATTAGGACCATATGATTTTCGGGTAAAATTTAAAAAACGAAGTTGGTAATGTTAGCAATATTGTTATTTAATTACATATAACATGCAAGTAAATATAATTAGAACATATATTCACTAATATTTGCTTGTTCCTCCTCTGTGTTTTATTATTTCCTCAATCCTTTTTGGCATACTGCCAATGCAGATTTTTATTATTTTTTAAATCTAGTCGCTATTATGGCATACGTCTTCAATATGTTGTTGTAATTCTTCCTTTGTAGTTGAGTTTCGTGTACTTACGATGTTTTTCAAGACATTCCACACATTTTCAGTTAGGTTTATGTCTGGTGAATTGCCTTGCCAAGGCAGTACACGCAGATTTTTAGATTCAAGGTATCGCATTACACTTTTTGCCTTATGACACGGTGCATTGTCTTCCGTGAAAGTATATGGTTCTTGAGTCAGATCTAATGAACCAATAGAAGGTATTATTTTTATATTGCTTTTGTTCCATTGATCCGTTAACGAAATATAGTTGTCCCGGTCCTTCTGTAAGTAATTCCTCATAATTGTCGCATTGTAAGCTGGTGCGCGGTCTTGTTGCCAATATTGTTATCTAAAAAGTTAGATAACAATGTTGATGTGGTCCTATGAGACGATTTCCCAAAATCTCCTTGCTCTACTTTATCTGGAATTCTGTATTGCCATGCTCCGTGTCTCTGCTAAAGATTCCAGAATTGGTAAGTGTTTATAAAATATTCGTCATCTTCTAATCTTCCCACTAACTAGTTACAATACTCCAGTCATCTTAAATTATTACCAGGCTATAGCTAACATAAATGATTGTTTGGTATGAACTCGTTTCGATGTAAAGTTCTCCATACTCAAGTTTAGGGCAAATTTAATTCTAACACCACTTCATATGTAGATGTTAATGGATTATTATTAATCTAGAAAATACTAGATTTACATAAGCTCTGAAATAACACACATTTCATTTACCATTTGCAAATTATCCCGCTGATTTTCATTCAAATTCCTGTTAGCATAAACATTCCGCGGCTCGGTAAACGATCTATTCCCAACCACACGATGTGGCTGCTTCTGACAGTGTCAAAATCCAATATGGTGCCGATAAGAAATAAGAAAGTTGATGATAGCGAAAAAGAACTCAAACGTTATTAAAATGTTGGGTACACCATTAGATTTAAGATCGAAAGTGACTTTGAGAATGCGTTTTTAGTTTTCCTCTGCAATGCCCAATGAAGGTGATAGAAGTAAACAAACATCATTTGTCATAAGTCCATTTTCTCTTTGAGTTCATAACAAATACAAAATTTAGCAACTTTTTATATGATTTAACCTCCGCAAATTCACAAGCGAAGGAGAAGGCATGAATATTTAGTTGTTTTTTAATTTTTTCAACTAAATTAAGTCAATTATTCTAAACTGTAGAGAATGAGCTTTGGTTGTTAACTTGTTAAATATAAATGTTGTCAAATATAGATTGTAATATTTAAACAAAAGGAACGATACGAATACTTTTGTCACTGACTGTATGCTTTAATTATACAGTGAGACTAAAATGAATATATTCATGAAAGTTCGTTCCCTAATTCAATCATCACTTCTATATTACCTATGTAAATAATTAAAGTTCGGGAAACCAATCTTCTCCGCATTATGCGTTTGACTGTTGTTTCGTAAACCGATTTTCTAGAATTACGTTTCGATATCTCCTCTAATGGCAGCCATTGTCTAATATTTGCCTTAGGGAAATTATTTATCAGAAAATAAAGCTATTGCTATTGTTGCCAATACTGTAATCAATATAAAACTCAAATACCTAACAATGTGATATTACAATGAGAAAACAATAGCAGGCTTTTGCGAATTATGGGTTTGTTAGAACGGAGCTTATGTCATCTATGTAGCCTTCATTAAAATATCTCATTAATTTTGTATTAAGTCATTCCTTCCTTTGAACATAAGGATCTTTAAGACAAAGATAGTGGTATTCATATTATATATACTGTTTGAATAACATATGTAATCAACATGTATGTACAATAAGTTCGTTATTCCAGGGAGTATCCACTAACTCTGAGAAGCCCCAACTCTTCAAAGTATTTTACATTTATTTTCTTAAAACACATATTCAACAAGTTCATGTACCTTGCCACAATGCATGGCTACGACGCCACGACGCTAACGCATCTGAAGATTGGCGCGTTTATGGTATTAACACTAGAACCGCCGAGAATTCCTCATACCTCGAACCGCCGCCCCGGTCAAATTGACCGGTGATTTAAACTCAATTTTGTTTCGACTGTTTTTATTAATTGTCATAATTTGTTTGCATAAAAGTGTATATTTATTCACAAAATATAAAAATCCTTACAGTTTTTGCAATAAGTTACTTTAAATCCACATTTTCCACATATGTTCTTGTTGCAGTTCTTACATCTATCGTAACTCTTATATTCACATTTCTTTTCCTATCATGTACGTCTTTTGTGAGATTGCTTATCTGTCTTTGATCGAGCCTGTAAGTTCTTGTTGTATTTTTGATTCGATGTTCCCTCCTGAGGGTCTTCTTCGTTGTTATTGGATTGTTGCGAGAGTTCTTCCGCCAATTGCAGAATGGAGTCGCAAGATCTAATATATTATAAAAAAAAAGGACTGGCTATCTTTTTGCTGTATTTTCGGGCCATTTGATCTACTACCTCAACGCTATATTTTGTGCTATTACAGTATAAAACTATTTCTGACTTTTTCTTTGTACCAGCATCAATCGAAACTGTTTGGATGTTGCGTACTTAGAAGAAGAACATTTTTGTTTGTTTTGGCTTGATACACTGTCAAAGTGCAAACATTTTCTTTAATTGTGAATAAAACAGTTTCATATAAAGAACCTTTGCTTTTTTTGATTACTTCGGGAATTTCTTTTCTCGACCAGTTCACAGTTCCAACAATTGTGATGTTTAGTTTTGCTAATTTCTTTGCAAGTTCCAAACTGGTAAAAAAATTGCCCGTTGTCACATTTCTTCCTTTCTTGGTGTAAGGCTTTAATAATTTTAGAACGACGTGTTCACCAAATGGTTGTCCTATTGGTCTCGAATCATCTTTTCCTAAATATGGGAAGGCATTCAACACATATCTAGCTTCAGTGTCAACACCAAGCCAAAATTTAATGCCAAACTTATCCGGTTTATTGGAAATATATTGCGAAAATCGACATCTTGCTTTTGTAGGAAAAATTTGTTCGTCTATTGTTATGTTTTCTCCATAACACATTTTCAATCCTCTTGCTACTGTTCTCACTTATCTATGTTTATCTATAACAAATGATATTGTCTTTTCAATTATATCTGGAACAGCTCCTCATTGAAATAGAGACCTAATCTCAATAACCATTGGAAAACGGCAATGCAGGTAAAGAAGGGAATGTAATTAAATGCTGTAAAAACATAAACTTATATATTAAGCGATTTTTTTAGCATTGTTCTCTTGCGTGATAGTTTCCTCTACAAATATTTACAAGTTAAATTAAATATATTTTATATAATCGTCGTTTCCGATTTTCTACGCGCTATTTTGGAATCTATGTGACCTTTGTAATGATTACCCCTTCATGCATCTAGACGAGCTTTAGACAGAAGGCACTGTAAGGCTATGCCATCGTATATTAAGTCGGGAAAGTCTACTAACCACTTCCGAATCTATGTACCAAATGGCATCCGGCGAACTTCCGCCATTTCGCTAAATAACGCGATGTGAATTCAACCACGTCAGGCGTCTATACTACACCGGTACTGCGTTGGTCGATTCTAATGTGGATGACAATGTCGCAATTCTTTCTATGACGATTCTAACAAATATTTTGTTAGATTCCTATCGAGTTGTGTTACGTTTTGTTTAGATATATGCTACACAGCTTGTACACGGAAAGAAAGCACAGTGGTTCAGATTTAAAAATTGAGCGGCCAAAAATGATTTTCTCCAGTATCTTTAAATTAATTATTACATAGCAGTGTAATTTTTTCTCCCTACAAGAATATAGAGAACGAAACTAAGAAAAATATACGTTATTATTGAAAGTAGATTGGTGAATATGTGAAATCTACAATTTCAACAATAATCCGCATCCACAAAGAAATCGGTAAAGAAAATTTGCGGGAAAAAAATATTCTCTCTGGAAAATTTTATGTAAGGAAAAGATTTTCTCCGTTTCTACGGTTTTCTGTTATTCCAAAGGTTTGCCAAACTAAATAATAACGATAACATGTATAATTTTTAAATTTCTTTCCTCTGTCATGAAAAGCATCTCTATATATAGAAACATTTAAAGAACATCACAGAAAGAAGATAAAATTTTATATGTAGCGTGACAAATCCCATCCTACTCAGCCGTAACATAGGACACATCTTTATTTTTAGCGCCAATGAATTTATACTCATTGAAATCGGGAAGGTCTGAATAGGAGGAGATTTTAATGCTTCGGTTTTAGCTACAAAAATCAAAGACATAAATATACACGTAAGGCTTATAGATCTAAATATAGCCATTAATGAGGAAAGGAAATTGAACACTCAAAAAGTTGAATCTACACTACCGGCCATAATTATTAGCCCATTAAAATTTAAGTAAACAGTTGGTAATGTAGCCAATATTATTATTTAATTACATATAACATGCAAGTAAAATAAGTATAATTTGATTAATTTTTGTGTTTTATTATTTCCTCAATCTTTTTTGGCACACTGCCAATGCAGCTTTTAATTTATTTATTTTTTAATTTCGTCGCTATTACGCCATACATCTTCAATATGTTGTATCATTGCAAATATATATAAAAAGAGTATTTTTACCGATTTTCCAAAAAACTTATATTTGGAAGCTCAATTATTATCATAATGGGAAAGAAAAAAGGGTATAACCGCGAAAAAAGCTCGAATTTCTGCTGATCTAGAGACGGGAGAGTTCTCCCAACATGAAGTTTCACAAAAAACCGTTCTGAGAATCGCGAAATTAATAAGGAGAATGTTCCTAGTACAAGTAGTGACAGAACATACTCTGCCGGCAAACGCAAATCCACTGTAAGAGATGATCGTCGTATAGTAAAAGTGGCTACAGGATATCGTTTAAAGAAGGTGTTCATAAAATTCTTAGTGGAGAAGGTATACAAATATTAGCCCGAACAGACCGTAGACATTTTCATGAAGCAAGCTTGAAGCCAAGACTAACATCTAACATGAAAGTGATTGAATTCGGCTAGTCCAGCGAATTTGGCTCTACAGATTAAAAAGTTATCCATTAAGAAGATTAACGCCAGCTGTTCTATATATTTCAACAATAGATGCTTCAAGTTGGACTTGATCCCAAAATATATTTCCATCAAAGTCAACAGGTCAAGTTGATCCATTCTTCAAGAGGACTTCACACATTTAAAAAATTACTGATAAAGGATAAAATTAGATATGGTTATTCATTCATATATTATACTGACTTGATGCTGAAAGCTGTATATGACAGACTCATACTTATTAAATATTTCTTTATTATTTAATTTGTAAATTGTATTGATCTTCTTGGTGCAACTGTACAAAGTCATTAAATGCTTTCGATTAACAAGAAAAGATTTATTCTTTCGCGTAAGATTTAGTATTCACTTTTGATAATTCATAATAAATTATTTTAAATACATACATTGTGTAAATAACTCCGAATTTTTAGTTAATCATCGCTATCAGAATCTTCTCCAACAAGGATTATTATTAATTCGCCTATTGTTATTTCTAATGTTGGTTCTGTGCTTCTATATTCCTGTTTCGATGAAAATCTCCTGTTGTTTCTGATGATCTCCACCGAAGATAGGCACCAGGAACAAAACCATCTTCCCTAACAGCGTGAACAATAATTTAACGATCTCTCTTGAATGTTGGCTTAAGCAAACCTTGATTAGAATCGTCGTTCCAGCTTTTATCGTGGGTGTAGGATGATTATATATACGTTTCATCCATGTATATAATAGGTCGCGTTTGCTCTCTTGCAAATGTCTTGACGTTCAACTAATAACTTTCTATTTGTTTTCGTTTTTCGCCAACGGAATCCTATTTTCCTCATGGCGTTTCTCAAACTTTCAGGATATTCTTGGTACTCTATATCGCTTGCAAACTTTTCATGGATGTATTTTAAAATGGGGACTTTTTTTTCGTTGACAAAAATGTTGTACTTTTTTTTTCTTAGAATGGTTTCATCACGATCATCCAAATCATTTTTTTTTCTTTTTGGTATCCGTTTCTTTTCCTAACCAAAATTGGGTAGTATCAGAAGTGTCTAATTCATTTATGTTAGAATTTCTTAACTGTCTCCATTCTCTATCTAAATCATTTAACTGAGCATACTTTATTAAATTTGGAAAACTTATGGACAGTTGAATCATGTGCAATTGGTTTAAAATTTTGGTTGATTTACTTTTTACATCAAATCGCTTATATATATATGCTCGCAACCTTCAATTAAAAATTCTAAACATCGTCTCCGGAAACAGCCGGAAACATAAGAACCTAAATAAATATGTTCCAAATTAACAAAATTCCGTGGGTTTTTATATTCAATATTTTCAATTGCTGTCTTGTTCAAATAATCTTATTTAATATAACAACTCAATAGGGTTCGTAGTATATTTTCTGCGTTGTGGTAAAGAGTGTGAATTTTAACATTTTATGATTGTATCTCTAAATTTAAATTGTTGAGAAATGATAAAATATAATCTAAAAAATTGAAATATAAGGATCTCTTAATCTATTAGAGTTTCGCATATTTATTTTGTTTTTGCTATGAAGCTTAGACGAAATTGATAAGAAATTCTAACGACGGAAATAAAAACAGATTCTGATGAAGATTGTCCGCACATAAGGCAGTCTACCTCGTAACTAACTACATCGGTAACCTTGAGCCATCAACTGCTGCTAACCCCTCCGCTTGAGAGCGAGGAAGAGATAGCGATATGGCTAATTTCACATTTTCCTAATCAGTATATTCTGCTGCACTAATTTTTTTGGGTGTAGGACAAGTGCGCCACAAAATTTATTTTACTTGAAAACGAGGGCATGAGTGCGCCAATTAGTTTTTGTAGGTAGTTGAGGATAGGGCAGAAATGCGCCGGTACTGACCCCAGGGGATGTCAGCTTAATACTCGATTAAATGTATCGTAAAAATCTAAATAAAAATCTACATAAATATTCTCACATGTGGACAAAAACATCAAATTTGTCTTACAAGAAAATATGAAAATGTTATCATCTGAATTGTTAACTAACAAAAATGGCTCACTTTTATTGGACGTGGTGATTTGATCCTTACTCAGTGCAATATGTACTTCCGCAATAGTTTTTGGCAACGCTGGCAGGGATTGTCGTTGCTTGTTGTATACGTCTTGGGTGGCAAATTTGTCAAAATCGACAGATGAGATCTTTCAATTCCTGATGAATTTTCTTAGCTGCTTTCACATACAGATCAGTGGATGTTTTTCTTTTTAAACTATTGCTAACAGCTTGTCTGTGCAGAGTGGCATCAGCTTCATGATTATGGTCAATGTTTTCATCCAAGATTCTAGTGTTCGCTTCATCCGTATATATCTTCGCGGAACAATTTTTATCTGATTTGGTACCACTACCCCATTTTCGAAATTTAAAATAATTTTTCACAATTAAAACATTTCTTTTTTGGCTAAGGACGATTTGTAAACAAATTTATAGGAAACAATTTTTAATAAACTCAACCCTCATTGTTCAATTACAATAACATTTAGAAAGCCCACTTAAATAATTAATGGACAGATAATCTTTATTATATTATACTGTAGGTCAATACGTTCATTTCCAACAAATGTTCTGCTTAAAAAATGTATTTGTTTACATGTCTGTTGTGCAATCTTTTACCTTTTTATATTAGCGGAAACTTCAGTGTGACTTGCAAATTTGTTAACCACCGAGGTCGAACTTCTAAGGTTTGTAATTGTGTCGGAAGTGCTTCCTAAACATTCCACTCTAAGCGCCACAGAATTACACTATACACTGTTCACACAGAGGCTGTTAATAGGGTAAGGTCGCCAATAAGCTTTAAGTGCATATAATAGCCATCTCCGAGGAAAGGATAATCCGGAAGTACCTATGATAGACATTATTCATGATTCAATCCAATAATGTGAGTCACTGTATTGGGTAGCCATATTACAGGTACTACTAGGAATGAATTAAATATCTTTATATTTCTCCTTATGTCCGTTTCTATATATCACAGTTTATTTGTTCCTGGAGAATATATATAATAATGTTATTTATCTTTTACAGGAACAAATCAACCGTTGGATATAGCATCAGTTTGCAAAAATTCTAATTTGAATAACAAATAAGTAAACATTTTCAGATAAAACAAATTAAATTGCATTTAATTATGCTTGCCAACAAGAACTTATGTTACCATTTCAACAGGAATTCGAAGGATTCATCGACAAGCTACAGCGAATGAAAAACTTCATGCATGTTTACCTTATGTTTTCGTTTTTAAATTCATGCATGCTCAAATTCTGTTGTTTCAAATCGATCATCATTTTATTTTAAAAATTATTTCTTTCTACTTAAGAAGAAGAAATTGGATCAGATAATGGTAAGAATTTAATGAAATGAATTTTAATAACCTTGGCACACTACTAATTTTACATTTCAAAATTGGATTTCTGTTCAAAAACGTGTAGGTAATATTTAGTTAGTTACTTACAGTACTGACGGAAGTTGTGTCTTTGTATTTTCTCCATTTAAGAGAAGTATATACATACTTACAGTGAAATAATTGTATTTCTTTGTTTTAAAGACATTTGTTGATTTAAGAAAATCTTGCAGGAAATTTGAAGAAAGCGATTCTTAGTTATTACACAAAACAATATTTCATTTTCTTAAAATAAAGCATTCATTTAGTTAGAATTCTTGAAATGCATATTATTTATTTCCACATTATTAACTACACGTACCTTATTTAAAACAGTACCACATATCCGTACATAATGCTTGTAATTTTAAAAAGGCTAAGGTAGAAGTTATCTACAGAATAATGTTGAAACAAAAGTAAAATTAATGCAATTTAATATATGAGAAAAGTGCCTAGAAACAATAACCAAGATAATACTAATTATAAATAGCTCATGGTATTGACAGAATCACTCCCGACAAAAACAATGTGAGAAGAAGAAAAGTACCAACGCTTTTTGCTCTTGTCCATATCGTTCGCTCAGTTTATGCCCCTAATCTTTAAAAACAGCACTGAAATATTTCCTGGCGCCATCTACTTTCAAGAGATATATGTAGTCATGCCGTCCTAGGTAGTTACGATAGAAACCGGAATACGGGTGCCATACTTAACCATACAATGTAACCTTTAACGTACAACGTATCACAAATATTTCTTTTTATTACTATTTGCAACATGTTCTAATTTAACTATAGTTTTTTTTATATATATATATAATAAACAATAATAGAAAAAGGGGTAAATAAACTTAAATATTAACTCATTAATTATTAAACTGCATAAAAAGAATCCCTATTTAATTACATTATTAAAGAAATCATTTAATTATATTGTAACATAAAAAAAAGCTTTTTCATTACTTCATTCACTTCAATTTTAGTTATTAATTTTAGGTTTTTTCTTCCATTATTGTAAATTTTATTTTATTGCATATCCTTGTAGCTGTATTTTTTTTGAACACGAAACCGGTCGTAGCGTCCATCTCCTTTCAAAAAAGCCCGGCGCGACTCGTATCTAAATACTCCAGCCCGACCCATTTACACCTCTGAGGTTAATACACCGCGCTGCGCGTTGAAACGTACGAATGCGCATGAAAGGATTTGTATGCAACAGTGCTCCATACTTCCATAAAGCGAATGGTGTTAATAACAACTTATTATTGCCACATTTAAAATAATTTTGCGGTACTACTTGATGAAAGAAATGCAATAGCACAAACATATTTGTCGACTTAGATATCACGATTATTTTCGTGAAGTATCCTGATGTATCGTTTGACAAACTTTCATATCTGTACTAAATCCTACACGCTACAAAGATAAGTTTTCGTATAATCACAAGAAATAGGAATGCTTTAATATATTCTCACTTCAACTATAACACCAGTTAAACATTTTAAAGCCTTTGACACGTCTTTTACAAAGGTATCCACCAGCATATTGTGTACACTATCTTTACAGCGAATTTAGTCCATAGTTGTAAATATACATATATTTTCGAAGGAAAAAAACCCTCACAATATAGTGATATATCTTTACGCCTTGGAAATTAATGTTTCGTTTATCGATTACCGCATTTTCTATTTTTATCCTTTGAATCTCAATGTAGTTATACGGCCGCATGGAAGGATGTAAGTTGAATACAGTCTCTTAAGTCTATGTACTGTTATTGAACGCTTATCGTGACCCTTCCATTATAAATCATTATTTTAAATTCTTAACCTTAACTTTAACCTTAACGTTTAAGGTTCTTATAACTATAAGGGGCTATATTTTCCGTACAAGGGCTATTCGTTTCAATACTGCAATTAAATATTTTTGGCCACTAACATGTATCAATATAATTTATGATTCCACAGCTGTGCAAATTTTTGATTTCACATATTGAATAAATTAAAAAATCGCTTTTCAATTTTTAATAATTTATGGGAAACGTACTGTTCACATCTAACTCGCTCCTTCGGTATCACGAATGTTTGGCAGTCGGCTATCCTATTATAAACAGAAAACAGCTAATTGTTTATGCGCTGTTGCCATAAGCATTAAAAAAATGTAAAACTCGTTGGTGGTACTTTATTTAAAGATATAAACTAAAACCTGCTTTCTCAAATCGTTATAAAACGATAAAAAATATTCTAAAGCAAAATTTAAATGCTAAGGTATACCTGATTGAATGTAGGAGTTGTGAATTATAAGTAGGTAGAACACAAAGGTACCATCGCACTGATGATGTGTGTAATGAATGGACGAAATTCCCCATGTGCCAACCATGCATTTGTGGATATTTAGCCACTTCAATTTGATTTTATTCCGTTCATTTCACAAGCTTATGATTTATCTAATTTTAAGCGAATTTTCTTACTTACAATTTTAAAGGGATATCTTTTTTTATGAAGAATTATATTTTTTTTGTGTAAATATCTTTGGGTCCCATTTTCTTACAGAAAGCCTTTAATTTACAATTGCCTTTGAAGGTGAGAAGCATTCCATATTAGGCACTAATACCATCGTGAATAATTTTGTATTTTTAAATAATTATTTTTTTCAACAGAACTCCTCAGCGAATGAAATTCGAAAAAAAATCGGGGTATGCATGTAATGTAGGTTACTGCAACATAGAAATATACTCCTAAATGTTCCTCTTATTTTCCACACAGACGAATTGCTTAAACATCTCTGAATATTTCATTACATTGAAGAGATGGTAATCCAAAAGCTTTTATAAATTATCCTACATCTTTCGTTCGTTGTTTATTTATGTAATTTGAATTAATGTCTTACTTTTGTACAATCTTTTATACAGAATGGGCAGATGCGAAAATAAAAAAGAACCTCTAAAAAACAAACACATTAGAAATAAACTAAAGGAACATGCAAAAAGAAACGGTTTCGTCGAAAAATATAATAAGAGACCAAACAAGTCCATAGTCGGATTCTAATAGATCGCAAACCGAGAAAAAACAAGATTCTAAATGTAGGAATCTAGAATACGTGTCGAAACAACCTCAAGAGATTTTCTGAAGACGTACAAAAGGAAACAGCGGTGAAAATCCAAATTTCATTGTCATGAATTGAAATAACATCTTGCAAAGTCTTTCATTGGGAATATAACGTAAATACGCGTTTAATCTTGAATGCAAACAAAGCTTGGAAATGTGTAAATAAAATTCCATTTTAGAAAGGAACAGAAAAGAAATTTAGCAGTTTGTTCGGGAACGTTATCGGCAAAATTTAATATTTTTTACTTATTTCAATCGAATCTTAAAAATTTGCGCAAATAAATACACTGTAAACTTTTGATAAAACGTAGATTATTTGCACGGGGGTAAAGGATTTTTTTTATTAAAAACGGGGATCTCTGTTAACTAAAATTAATTGCTGTTCCAGCAATTTCCATTTTGCTTAGGCTTGTTCATGGTTCCCTAGCAAAACATTTTAGTAAAAATCGTTTTTCAAAATATTCACCATTATAGTATCTCCAAAACATGGCTTTTGAAGGCTTCAACAACTTCTTGAGGTGACAAAAATCACTGCCAACGCATTCTTTGGGGAACAAAAAGAAGTTATTAGACGATAATGGAATATTGGCAATGAGAGATTAATTCTATGTTTTTCTCCGTTAAATAATCAATTCTACGACGTGTTGTGTGGGAGCCGACATTGTCATGATGGATAATGATGCGACGTTGTCGATTGTTTTTCCTGAATTCATCGATAACTTCAGGCAAACAAATAGTTGTATACCATTGAGCATTAACTATTCTTCAATCCTCCGAAGCAATGCCTGCGGCATGTCCAGTACAATGAAAGCAACAGGCAATCATCTTCCTGAATTCAGTTCATCTGGGAACATCCAAACAGTTGATTATTGCTTAATTGCCGGTTCGTAGAAATATATCCAAGTTTCGTCACCTGTTGTATACGGATTTTGAAGTTCCTCTATCGAATTTTTTGAGCATTTCCTTACACCAATTGAGACGAGCCCTTTTTTTATGCTTGGGAATCCATCGAGAATAAATCTTTCTCACACCTAAACGTTCATGCAAAATCGAATGCACTGCAGTCTTTGATATGTCTAAGGATGCCTATACACAGCGTCGATGTTTTTTGGAACAAGAACCGATTTTAGTCAACCTTCACCAAATTCATCACTGACGAAAGCACTGCCACGACGAAATTCTGCAAACCAGTTGCAACCAGTTGTGTTAGATCTTTACTAAAATCATAAAAAATCATCCAACGAAAACTGCGCTCACTGAAAAACTACTCGACCGATTTCTGTGCTAATTTTACGGAAATGGTAATGTCAAATCTCAATAGCGTTATCTAGTGGTCGTTTGTAGAACTTAAGACGCTACCTCGTACACGGGTGATTTTAGTAAAATGTAGTAAAATGGGAATTAAATTGTGGAACCGAGAAGACAAGAATCTGAAGTAATGTAGGACAATCGATATTATCATGAAGGATATTATATAACTTCGCAAGCGGCTTTTTATTATTCTGAACATTTCTGAAAAGTAAAATCTGCGATTTTACAATTCGACCCTGACGAAAGTACAGCTATTAAAGCTTTCAATATTCCACGTGTAAAAAATATACAAAATAATAATAATAATAATAGCAATGTATTTCTTCAAACAAATGTTAGAGGAAACAGTCAAATGTGTACACAAAGAGAGACAATACTTAACTAACAAGCAGATCACAAACTGTTGGCTAGGAAATGAACACAAAAGTAACATTGCAACGCAAGAAATGCAAAGAGAAATCGTAATAAAAGCAGAGAATGGAAAGCTGCATGGTTCTAATAATTTAAGTATTCTCGTATTGAATACGGCTCTATATCGCAAAGGTGCCTTATTAACTGCTTCTTAAATAAACCAGTATTTGTTATAGTTTTTATACTATTCGGTAACTTATTAAAGAAAGTCATACCAGCATACTGTACAGACTTCTCACTAGCAGTCAGTCTGTGTTGAGGTAGCCTGTAATTATTTTTATTCCTTGTTAAATATTCATGCTCAAAAAAGCATTCACTAACACTACATTTATGTTTGCAAACAAATATTATGCATTCCAAAATATAAAGTGCGTATATTGTTAAAATGTTACCTAATTTGAAAAGTCCTCTACAAGTTTCTAGATAGTTCTTACCAAAGATAAATCTTATTGTTCTTTTTTGTAGAACAAAAATTCTGTTGATATCAGTCGGTTGACCCCAAAATATAATGCCGAATTTGGCTTTGGAATAAAAATTCCCGTAATATACAGTCATTAAAGCACCAATGTCTAACACGTGCGACAGAGTTTTGATCAGAAAACAAGTTTTGCCTAATGATTTACAGAGTTCGTCTATATGTAAGTTCCATCTAAGGTGTTGATCTATAAAAATCCCCAAGAACTTACCGGAGTCGCTTATTCTGCAAGTATTATTGCCTAGAAGAATTTCATCTGGTATTGATGTAATAGTATTACTTCTAAAGATTATGCACGAAGTTTTTTCTTTGTTTAATACTAAATTATTTAATATAAACCATTTTTCCACAATTTCAAAATGTGTGTTGCAACTTCTCAACAGATCCTCATATGTGTCCGCTCTAATTAATAGATTTGTATCGTCTGCATAACTAGTTATTGTGCAATCGGTACCACAAGTTGACAAGAACATATCATTTAAAAAAATTATAAACAGCAGAGGACCAAGTACGCTACCCTGTGGCACTCCCATACTGATTGTTTTTTGTCTAGACTGCGCTGTTGCACCACCCCTGTTTACTTTGACCATTTGATATCTGTTAGAAAGGTATGATAAAAACCAAGAATTAGTCACTCCGCGTACTCCGTAGCATTCAAGTTTCTTTAGTAACAAAGAATGATCAATGCAGTCAAAAGCTTTTGACAGGTCAAGGAAGATCCCACAAGCCAGGCCACGCCGCTCCCAGATCTGTAGGATATTTTTAATATAATCAGAAAGCGCAGTTTGTATGGATTTACCTGATACATAACCATGTTGAGAAGACGCAAATAAGTTATATTTAGAAAAGAATCCAAACACGCGATTAGCCACTACTGACTCAAATACTTTATTTAGCGATGTTAGTACGCTTATCGGCCTGTAATTTGCGCAATCGTTTTTGTTTCCTTTTTTGTATATAGGAGTTACTAAGGCAATTTTTAATTTGTCAGGATAAATTCCAGTTATAAAGGATGTATTGATTATATGAGAAAGTGGAGAAACTATTACATTAACACACCTTTTCAATATAGCTACAGGAATCTCATCTACACCAGATGATTTCTTATTTTCAAAGCTTATAATTAGATTTTTAAGTTAATTTGCGTCAACAGGAGCAAAAAAGAAGGAATCAGAGTTAGATTTGAAACTATTAAATGACTTATCTTTTGGTTGTTTTGTGAAATTTATTAGATTTGCAGCCATTGTAATAAAATGATCATTAAAAGAATTTGCTAAACTTATTAAAGAATCTCCCTTAGGAAGTATCGGGTCTTTTACTTCGCCACGTATCTCTCTAACAATATGCCACATTTCTCTGCTTTTATTACCCGAATTAACTAATCTACGATTATAGTAAGCTCTACTATGCGTTTGAAGCAAAAAGTTATAATGGTTTTGATAATATTTAAACAACTCTTTATACCTGATGTCAAAAGTAGATAGCATCTGAGTCAATATAACATTATTCTTAGCATCTAAAATCGTTTCATTGTTATACCACGATTTGTTTCTCTTTTCTGTAATTTTGGTTTTATATACAGGAAAGTGTTTTTCAAAATACCATAAAAGGGTGTCTGAAAATGCATTAAACATTTCATTTACATTACATTTGTTGTATACATCTGCAAATGTTTCAGATGATATATCTTGATAAAAACTATTATAGCTGTATTTATTAAATTTTCGCGCAAATTTGTATTTAACATTACTAAAAGACATGTCTGTAATAAATTCTAGCGATTGAGCTAAATGGTCTGAAAATCCTGTAAAGAACGTTTCAGTTTTAACATCAGTATTATTACCAAAAATTTCAGATATAATAATATTATCAATACAACTTACATTTGAGTTCGTTATTCTGGTAGGGCAATTAACAGTAAATATAATTATAAGCGGACAATAAATCCTTAAACCTATCGCATACCATAGATTTTTTGAGAACATTTATATTAAAATCACATGCAATAATTATGCAGTCAGTGTTCAAATCTACTAGAATATCTAACATTTTTTCAAAATTTCTTAGGAAGATCCAGATATCACTATTTGGTGTTCTATAAATACATACTATTATATAACGCTTGTTATTTACATTAACTAGTAATAAATTGAAGGTAAGCTATGTTTATCATCTGTACTATTGGGGAATAGACAGTAATTCCTTGTGGGAATTTTAAATTCACCCCAACCGTGACTAGTTAATTCTCGTTATAAGGTTATGCTTGATGTGAAATTCATGTCGCAATAATACGACACAGAAAGCACATTGGAATGGTTTGAATCACATTAGACTGTATGAAGTAGACACATGAAGGTCCAAATTAAGTGAACGTTTTAATCCTACTCTATTAGTACGTACTTCCCTTTTTTAATCTTTTTCGTTATTACCTCCGTACCGTTTATAATTGCCAACATTAGGAAAGTGGGATCTGTTAATACTTTTTAATAACATGTGCATTTCGATGTGTTCGTGGGACATGAACATACGCTGGTGCTTTTAAAAATTTGAAAGCGTAGATGCACTGAAAATGGGGGTGTAGCTTCGAATCCTACTGACTGCGCCATATAGCATTTAGTGTATATCTTTTAGTATTTTAAAATACTTCAACGTTATAAACTCAAATACGATTTCCTTCCATTGCAATACTTTTTACTAAAAACGTAAAAAAATCCCGAACGTCGCTGGAATAATAATTAATTAATTTTGTAGAATTGAAGAACTTTCCAACATTCCTGAGCACATATATGAATTTCCCAAGCACTCCACTTCAATCATGTTAGAAATTAAGTAATGGTGGGGCTTTGATTCTTTGCCTTAACTGGGCAAAGTTTTTGTTTATTGCAACAAATCAGAACTTGTGTATTTTTTGCGTTTTATTTCGAAAAAACAAAAAAAAATACAAAAAACATCTATTCTCAATATATTTTTTGAAAGAAACGATCATTTCATATGTAACTTTTTCTATTTTGCTGTTGGTTCCTCAATGATTTTTAGAAAATAAGACGAGGCAATACAGGTTTGATGATATCCTTTAAAACAATTTTTTGCCTCTATTAAAACATAGTGCTGCCTTACATTTTGCACAGCTGACACATACACTACCGCTGATAGGCATTTGGGACCTTTGGATTTTAGATTTTTGTATACAGTTTAACTTCTGATTTTTTTCTTTTCTGATTAGCGTTACAGTTTCCTAGAAGACACCAGGATTCTGCTAACTGTATTCGACAACCTGCTAATGCTATGGTTGATGATATATGATAAAACAGTCTGAAATACCATTTCTTAGATGTAATTCTAATGTGGCTGTCCATTAAATCCAGTATTTGAAGCAGCATCATTTCCTTTGTTTAAAAAATATATCCGCAAAATCAGTGTGGCGGTTTAAAAACAATGGCCGTTTATCACCACTCTCCTCCCGCTGAAAAATCACAAAAAGCTTTTACTATTCAATATTTTTCAATTAACTACTTTTGGCGAAGTCTAGACCTTTAATAAACAGCGTCTTCCCTAGAGTGTACGTCCTGCTGCGCCTAACCGGATAGCAAAAGTTTATACCTCTATTACTTTAAATTAGACTATTAGTTTCCAATGAGTTAATTTGTCTTAAACTTAGAACGGACGATGAATATTGTTGATATTGTATATTAGTAATTGTTAATTTTGTTATAACTACTTCTAACACAGGAAAAGTATCATTTATATACTAAATGTTTCAAGAATAGATTGATGAG
Source organism: Dynastes maya (assembly GCA_029619315.2). Lineage (NCBI taxonomy): Eukaryota > Metazoa > Arthropoda > Insecta > Coleoptera > Scarabaeidae > Dynastes > Dynastes maya. Next base: position 4,532,655 of record JAROYE020000012.1, on the reverse strand, counting down.
AAGAAAGACAATTGTCTATACCACAACAAATTTTGAATTCTAAATTTAAGAGAATACACAGTTGAAATTCATCTGTAACAGTTAAAGATATTTACACACAGAGCTCGCTTGTTAAATCAACAGAATCTTTTTATTGAGATTCCTTGCTTGTTCATATTTTTCCTTGACATAGCTAATATTTATCGTTTAGCCGGGCACAGAAAGCTTCGCGCCAAGTTAGGAGTGAGATTGCCGCGTCCACACGACGCGACGTATGTATGCAGATGAATCGGCACGGGCTACCTCAGCGAATGAAATTATTGATTTATTGCTACAGTTTCTCATCAATCCATCGCAGCGTTAATCGTAATTAGGGAGATAAATATATGTATGTATGTCTAACGTACGCAAGGAAAATAAACGACCGTTGGCCAATAAAGTCACTAAATTTATCAGTAAAATATTGCATAGAGTTTGCAAAATGCCTTTAATGTGTTGGAACAAAGGCGACATGTAAACAGTGTACAGCACAAAAATGAGAAAAATGGCGTGCCACCTCACCCAATTTAAGATCGATTTACTTTTGATGTTTATTGTTTGTGGTCTACCGCTTTGCTTACTCGATAAAGATTCCCGAATGGAACTTACTATTACGGAAAGAGCTACCAAGTATGCGTAAAGATATCGAAAATAGGATCAAAGCAGAATTAAAAGATAAACAGCTGTAGCTATGTCTTGATGAGACGACAGATTGTGAAAAAATCTATTTTGAATATTACAATACGACAAAACGTAACACTAGCTCTTTTGCTAATATGTCCACGTTAAAGATATACTCCTCGTTGGTTCGCTCTAAAGTAGAGGTATGCTGTTCTTGTGTGGAATCCGTTTTATTATACGCACAAATAATTAATTGTGGAAGATCAAAGGCGGTTTTTAAAACATTTTTAGAATAAAAAGTATGGAAATGTTCTTCATAGAGGTTTCCCATATTTGACTTTGCTTGCGAACCTATCTTTTGCCTCGCTTGATGTGCGGCGTACAAACATTGGTTTAGCTTTTCTATATAAATTACTGCATAACCAAATAAACGCTAGTACACTTTTATCAAGCTTCTTTTTTTTACGTGCTACGTTAATTATCACTCAGTACCTTTACCTTGTATACGAATCCAGCAAGAAGTAATTTACTGTACTGTTCTACACTTAAACAGTTTCTTAATGTAAACCGAAATCTGTTTAGATTGCTCTGCTATAAAAATATAAACGTCCTACATTTCTAGTGATATATTGTATTCTTGTGTTTAAATATTTTACTTCTTTTCATTTTTTTACTTACTGCCATCACAGAGTTATAGAGTAGTTCTTTTCGCTGACATTTTAATAGAGAACCTACAGTTTTTCCCAAAGTACATTTTACGTTTTAAGGACAAGTATTTTGATATTTGACGATTTAAACAATATTTAAAATGACTGTATTTTTCATTTTACAAACATATTTGCTTCAGTATATTTTAAAACGTTTGAATGCACTGCAGTGTATACATAAAATAGTAATATCCTCGAAAAGGTTCTAGCAATCTTCTGTGAAAAGCATTTTCAAATAAATCAGCACTTATTTGCTATTCTATATGCAAATAAAAAAGGAATATTTGTTTCTTACTATTTGGAAGCCCTTAAGCGTAATAAGGTAAGAGGCATGATTCTCCAAGGCCTGCCTAATGTCTTCGATAGCATGTGAAAGTCCACCATCAGACATTTAAGGGCGATAGCTACAACTGGTATCTTGCGTCGTTTGCTCTGGTGAACAAACGATTTTGGTCGGATAGAACGGGATGTCTAGGGTTTGTTGTCGACGACGGTCTTCTACTCAACCGCCTTATTAACGTTTCACCCAAGAGACAAGGCTACCCTCGACCCAATGTCGCTGCTTGAACTAAACAGTATTATCTTACGGAGACCATTGCATGTACTCTTTATTCATGTCAAACTGTTCTATATGCCGTTAGAAACTATCCTAACGTTTAAATTTATAATAACAAAAACTAGGTCTAATACGCTACCATTTACATTTCAAAGGAAATTCAGAGGTTTCCCAGCTGCTTTCTGCGAATATTCTATTCTGGAATAACAAATTACTTCTCCGTCTAATTTATTTATTTCTTCGCCGGTTTTGCCCTCTGTATGCAAATATGTGATTATAATGCACTTTTTCATGATCTTTCTAAATATGATTTTGATTTCATCTTTGTTCTACACATAAATTGACTTTCATATGCATCAGTTTAATTTCTTATATACGATTTATTGTATGGCGAAACAACAGATATAACAAATTGGTGTCAGATGGTAATTTTTATTTTGATACATCTTTAATGGCAGAATTTATGAGCACTTTTGGGGATTTAAACGAATTAAAAATAAATATCCTTGTGCACACTGCCATGCCTACCAGTTTAACCTCTCGATGCAGAAAGCAATCTCTCTGCATGCCAAAGTGCGGCTATTTTTTAATAATTTGTAAGCAATTTTTGCTTTGTTTCATTCTAAGCTAAAATGTAAGATTTTATCATGATTTTCTACAATCGCGCTCCTCTCGTCGAAAAGTCACGAACCGCCGCTGTTTTAGTGATAAGCTTTATCAATTCTCGACGTTTGATGAGATTCTTAGAATGCAAATTAAATCTAAGACTTGATTTTTCTTGCATTCCCAACACTATACTGTAATGTAAAATGCGGAAATAACGAAATATTGCGAGTTGTTTCCTCTTCTCCTAGAAATTTAGTGGACTCTGAAAATATATTTCTTGACATAATCGTGTCGTATTTTATAATTAATTTGCTAATGTCTAGAAAGGGAACATGTTTATGTAAGCGCAGCGATAATTATTTACAACACTCCGAGGAGATTCTATTTAGTTTCGTTTGACATCTCAAGTGCCAGTTTAAATTACGAAATGAAACCACTGCAATTGCACCAACAGCGATGAGGGAGATAAATATGCAAAGATATAAGAGAGACTGCATTAACGTAATTTAAGAAACTTCCTGTTTGGGCGTGGTCCACTAATATTTTTAGCAATTAATCGAAAATACCCTTTGCAAAGAATTAATTTTATTGTAGAGTGCGGACAAAGGAAGGGTTTTTCAAGCAGGAAACTAAAATAAAAACATAATAGTTACATAAGATAATAATCACCGCAGATTTTAATGTTCGTGCCAAATTGCTAAGTCTTCTATCAAAAATGTTTCGGGCATCCTCAAACAGAGTCTAGATTTATCGCTGATAAGACAATCCTAGGCTACTGTGAGTAGTAACGCAAGATGCGGGTGGCAAGACTCAAGTCCAAAAGATCTTATTCTGCGGTAGATTGTTCCAAATTTAAAACCGATTTAAAGCCACCTCTCTTTCTTGACCATTCTCAACGCAATTACAGCCAACAACAAACATAGTTATTTCAGATTGTATCAAAGCTCGTGGTTCTAAACTGTCGGGATGACGACCAAGGTTTCAAAAAATGTAACTCTTAAATTTTCACCAATATTCCGCTTTTATTTAAAGCTTCATCAGGGTCAATAGATGAGTTGATTAGAGAGACCATCTATTGACTCTATCTATTGAAATGATCAGTGCGACAGATGCTTTCATCTTTTTAGAGAAATACCATTAACTTCCTCCATTACGTTGAGGTCATATCAAGGTCTTCCTAAAGATCTACGTGGTCGCAAACAAAAACTGTGAACGTTAAATCTTACAAATTTCCTTCAAGTTTCTTCCAGATTATTCATATTTCTCAGGAACCTGTAAAGTGAATCTGGTTAGGTCTCGATGTCGAAGTTGTAATTTGATTTTAACAGTATTAATAATTGTCAAAACTGTCAAATCTCAATTCCAAAAGCGTAAATTATTCTTGTTATTTATTGTAATGGGATATAATATAAAATTTAATTTTAAAAATGCAGAGAAAAATAGATTTCTAAAAGATACATTGAAATTACGATAACTGGATACTGAGAAAAAAAATCCAAAAACAGATACTTTATAATTTATTTGTGTAGTTTAAAGATATAATGAGGAAATTAACAATACCTGTGAGCGGGGGCGAACAAAAAATTACACTCTTTTAATCCCTTAACGACCCCAAGCGTGCGCCATTGATTTTTTTCTCATCTAAAATGTAGTACTAGTGACAGGAAATAATCCCTTTTTTAAATGAATTCGATATCTGTTATAGAAAAAAATGTGTTTTCGGGAGGTAATTTTGAGCGTCAATTACACCCCCTCCCCCCCTAAACGTGTCTAATATTTTTCGGTGTACTACATCCCTGAGTGAGTGTGGAATATTCCCTAGTGCCAGTTAGTCTTCTGAATATCTACAATGAAAATATGTAACTAATTAGTTTAGAAATTAAAAATCATTTATTACTCACTCTGTAGAATATCAAATTGCTCCTTTTCGTTTAACTGCATCAAGGAAACCATAATATTACATGCGCTACGTTCATTAATTTCATGAAATTCAAGTAAATTACTGTTGAAATTGAATGTTTCATTATAAAACAACAAAGTATCTCAATTACAGTGTTATATTACAAAATCTGTCTATGATTTTTCAGCACGAGTATTAAATTCTACTAACTGTGAAAATGTGTTCACCTCCATTATATAACCACAAGGTACGAGTATATTTATATTTCATTTCAACGTTAATTATAAATCTACTGAACGTAATGAATTCTGCCATACCGACCACGATGAAGTTAACGGACATGACAGTCTTCTTGCTTTCCGCTATGTGTATGCTTTTATCACTTTTTGTCGGTCTACAATTAAGCCATTGTGTGTCAAAGCAATTTTTTCAAAACGACCTAACGTACATCGAAAATCTCTTGAAATGTCTAGAATTTATAGAGGCAAAAATAGACCCCCTAATACATCCACTAATAACTTCGAAGGAAGATTCAATCTCAAGTCGAAGGTTATAAAATAAAATCTGATCTTGTCTTCGCCCAAACGTACAAGTAGCAGCCTGTTGCAGATGCGGGTGATTCAAGTCAAGTGGCATTATAAATGTTATTTATGAAACATGTACACAGTCTGAGTTTTTTCCATGTTAAGTGTGAGAGTCTTCAAAATTAGTGAAGCTAGAGAGACGGTTAAATAGGAAAAGATTTGCAGTTTTATGAGACCAAATTAGAATACTATTTGTTTTTCTAATAACAATTATAGCTAATTAGATATTTCGAAAAAATTGCTTTTCCGCAATTTTGTTAATACCATATACCTATCATTTATTTCACAGAAAAATTTAAGGAGAAAAAGAGGTTATCCACAGGATACGGCTACGGTTAACGTTACGCTTAATTTAATTATACTGTAACATATAAAAAAAATTTTTTCATTAGTTCATTCACTTGCTCCCAATTTTAATGATTAAAACTAAGGTTTTTTTTTCCATTATTGTAATTTTTCTTTTATCGGATATCCTTGCAGCTTGTCTGATGATGCGTTTTTTTAATACGAAACCGGTCGCCTAATTTCCAAACAAATCCAGTCGGGTCAGCATGTTATGGATTCGCTTCCGATATGTCTGTAACATTGTTGTTCGTTGTGTCGAAAGTGAACAAAGCAGTTGTGCTTGTATCATGCATGCACAAGCCGGAAACAGGTATTCATCCAATAGGAGAAGCAGAAGATGGCCTTTAACAATACTTTATACTCTAGTAAATGTATATTGTATCAACAATTTCATATTATTATTTATTACCGTCAAAATCCCACAATAAAGAGAAACGATTTTATTAAAAAATTGGCTGTACTGCTCTTGGAACCACATCTACAAAGACGCGTAGTAATTCCGAATCTTTCTAGAGACCTAAAGTCACTAATACATCCAGAGGAACTGGAAAATCCGACTAAACACGTTCCGTGTGATAAACTTCAGAAACAAAATATCCTACAAATGCATAAAATCCGTAGCAGAAAAGTATGCATTAGCTATACCATAAAAGAACTCTAACTTGTTTGATAATAATTAAAAATTCATTTTGTTTATTGTAATCCTATTTTTGTAATAATATTTAAATTACTGCTTTACAGTTTATATTGATTAAAATGTAACTATGTTTTGGTTTAAGGGTTAAATGTGAAACCATAATTTAAAGGAATCCTAATAATCTTCTAGACAATTAATAGATTACAAGTTGATCGGAAAACTCTTTCAAACAGTTAAGATTTATCCAGTCCCCTTACAGTTTTGCAGCTGCTGGCGTACATATGCAGTAAAATGGCGAACAGCCGGCGAACCTATAACGTGGTGAAGTGCTCTTTGTCATCCATAAAACAGAGAGACAGCTGGCCCAGCGCAACTTATCCAAGGCTACCTCACACTTGCATCGAAATCACAAGCCGTGACTGTTTGCCATTCAGCTTTCGTCCTTCTTTCACAGTTTATCTCGTCGTAAGACGTACAACATAGATATGTGATAACGTGATAACAACCATTCGTCCAGATACACAAAAGAAAGGATTCTATAATCATACACGGTATGTTTGACGACATTTTAATAACTAATAAAACTTCTCGGGTTAAACGGCAATCTGTGCAAGTGTCTTACATAAAAAGTAAACATAAATCAACTAGAAAACTTAAGATACCTTAACTTTGTAATACGTTTAGATACTTTCTCATTAAAATGCTTCGTCCTTCTATTAAGATATACTTACAATGTAGTAGCAGACGCGTGATATTCTGTATACAAGTATAATTATTTTTTAATTAGAATTTGTTACTTTATATTGACACAGCACTGAATGTATAAAATGTTGAATATGCTACTAAAAAATTTATGACTTCTTATTTTTATACCATAAAATAAACAAAAAGCTTTGACATAATTAATAAAGCAATATATACTTGATAGTTGGGGTGGCGGGGCACTCAGAAATAATTAAAACTTTCCTTATTAATTGTGTACTTCACTGAACATTTTCAAAATTTAATTGTTCAGTACCGTTCTAAAACAGTGCTGTGTGAATGTAGTTATTGTCCTGCACGCAGAAAAATGGTGAACAGATTTTCTTGCAAAAATAATTAAAGATGGAATCGTAGTGTTTCATAAGATAGAAGTATACGATATTAACCTTAAAAATTTGCTGTGGTACTTTTCGTAAAAAATATCCATATGAATTGGAAACAACCTGAATGGGATATGTTTTCAAAGTGTAACGCTTGCTCTGGAAAAAGATTTAGAGGTGTTAGACAATACAATTTATGTCTTATATAGCATTAATCTAATTCTAATCCACCATGTATATGTGGAATATTTATTATTATTTTCATACGATTCATACGAAGAAGAAAATTCTATCTTCTTCTTAATCCATAAAACCTTGTCTACCCTTATAGGTGTAAGGCAGGCGTGGGAGTTGAATTTTCTCTAGGTGTAGTTTTCCATATTTTCTTCCATTTCTTTCTTTCCTGTGTGGTTTATTGTGCATCGTTCCAAGTCACTCCTCTTTTTTCAACGGCACTTCTCACGTTTTATAACCATGTTTTTCTCGGACGTCCTCTTCTTCTTTTTCTAGATGTTCTTGCTTCGAACACTTGTTTGACTATTTTCTGGCCTAATTAAATAAAAGTAGGGATTAAGTTAAATGTTTTTATTTTCTATATATCCAATTAGCACCGTGTTAAAATATAATCGGTGTCATATCGTGAGAGAACTGTGGGTGATACAAAAAAAACTGTTACCAGATACGGTTTCAGCACCTAAAAATACATAAGATTTTGATGTATTTGTTTAAAAAGTTTTTACAAATATTTTTTTTTGTTGGCCTGTGTAATTTGTATTGTGACAGTTATTCTTTTTTTCTTTGTACAGACTCACAACTTCTTGGTTAAATACCTAGATAACTTCTGCTGCTGTTTCCTCCAAAGGAAATAAAACTCGATGCTTTTTAAGACTGCCATACAAAAATCGACAAAAACAGTGACAGATTCGTAAGAAACATATTCCAAAGGAGTTCTTATTTTTTTGAAGTCATTTTGTACATAAGTTTGAAAGTGAAAGTGAATTTTTAATGACATTCGGCAACCAAGCAATTGGTACGTGTCTAAAAGTTCATTAACCAGTTGTTCGTAATTTTCCTCAATCTTGTTGCCTAAAAAGCCCCTCACTACATTTACAAATGCGTTCCAAGCTCTAAGTTCTTGCATACTGAGCTTTTCTTTAAAACGCACATCGTTCAGCAATTTTCTAATTTGCAGACCAATAAAAATTCCTTCTTTAAGTTTGGCGTCACTTAACTGGGGAAAGAGTTATCTTACGTATTTAAATCCTTCGCCCTCTTTATTCAGATTTCTCAAAATTTTTCATGAGCCCAAGTACAAAGGAGACAAAAGAACATTTTTTGGGTCTACAAGAGGCACATATTTAACATTTTTACTTCTTGTCTGTTGTGCGTATTGCAAAATGGTACGTGTAAGGACTTTTGGGATATTTTTTCTATTATTAGGAATATATTAGCATTTTAAAAATAATACTCAGAAATCATTAAAACTTTCCTTATTAATTGTGTACTTCACTGAACATTTTCAAAATTTAATTGTTCAGAACCGTTCTAAAACAGTGCTGTGTGAATGTAGTTATTGCCCTGCACGCAGAGAAATGGTGAACAGATTTTCTTGCAAAATAATTAAAGATGGAATCGTAGTGTTTCATAAGATAGAAGTATACGATATTAACCTTAAAAATTTGCTGTGGTACTTTTCGTAAAAAATATCCATATGAATTGGAAACAACCTGAATGGGATATGTTTTCAAAATGTAACGCTTGCTCTGGAAAAAGATTTAGAGGTGTTAGACAATACAATTAATATCTTATATAGCATTAATCTAATTCTAATCCACCATGTATATGTGGAATATTTATTATTATTTTCATACGATTCATACGAAGAAGAAAATTCTATCTTCTTCTTAATCCATAAAACCTTGTCTACCCTTATAGGTGTAAGGCAGGCGTGGGAGTTGAATTTTCTCCAGGTGTAGTTTTCCATATTTTCTTCCATTTCTTTCTTTCCTGTATGGTTTATTGTGCATCGTTCCAAGTCACTCCTCTTTTTTCAACGGCACTTCTCACGTTTTATAACCATGTTTTTCTCGGACATCCTCTTCTTCTTTTTCTAGATGTTCTTGCTTCGAACACTTGTTTGACTATTTTCTGGCCTAATTAAATAAAAGTAGGGTTTAAGTTAAATGTTTTTATTTTCTATATATCCAATTATCCCCGTGTTAAAATATAATCGGTGTCATATCGTGAGAGAACTGTGGGTGATACAAAAAAAACTGTTACCAGATACGTTTCAGCACCTAAAAATACATAAGATTTGGATGTATTTGTTTAAAAAGTTTTTACAAATATTTTTTTTTGTTGGTCTGTGTAATTTGTATTGTGACAGTTATTCTTTTTTTCTTTGTACAGACTCACAACTTCTTGATTAAATGCCTAGATAACTTCTGCTGCTGTTTCCTCCAAAGGAAATAAAACTCAATGCTTTTTAAGACTGCCATACAAAAATCGACAAAAACAGTGACAGAATCATAAGAAACATATTCCAAAGGAGTTCTTATTTTTTTGAAGTCATTTTGTACATAAGTTTGAAAGTGAAAGTGAATTTTTAATGACATTCGGCAACCAAGCAATTGGTACGTGTCTAAAAGTTCATTAACCAGTTGTTCGTAATTTTCCTCAATCTTGTTGCCTAAAAAGCCCCTCACTACATTTACAAATGCGTTCCAAGCTCTAAGTTCTTGCATACTGAGCTTTTCTTTAAAACGCACATCGTTCAGCAATTTTCTAATTTGCGGACCAATAAAAATTCCTCCTTTAAGTTTGGCGTCACTTAACTGGGGAAAGAGTTATCTTACGTATTTAAATCCTTCGCCCTCTTTATTCATAGCTTTCACAAAGTTTTTCATGAGCCCAAGTACAAAGGAGACAAAAGAACATTTTTTGGGTCTACAAGAGGCACATATTTAACATTTTGACTTCTTGTCTATTGTGCGTATTGCAAAATGGTACGTGTTAGGACTTTTGGGATATTTTTTCTATTATTAGGAATATATTAGCATTTTAAAAATAATACTCAGAAATAATTAAAACTTTCCTTATTAATTGTGTACTTCACTGAACATTTTCAAAATTTAATTGTTCAGAACCGTTCTAAAACAGTGCTGTGTGAATGTAGTTATTGCCCTGCACGCAGAGAAATGGTGAACAGATTTTCTTGCAAAAATAATTAAAGATGGAATCGTAGTGTTTCATAAGATAGAAGTATACGATATTAACCTTGAAAATTTGTTGTGGTACTTTTCGTAAAAAATATCCATATGAATTGGAAACAACCTGAATGGGATATGTTTTCAAAATGTAACGCTTGCTCTGGAAAAAGATTTAGAGGTGTTAGACAATACAATTTATGTCTTATATAGCATTAATCTAATTCTAATCCACCATGTATATGTGGAATATTTATTATTATTTTCATACGATTCATACGAAGAAGAAAATTCTATCTTCTTCTTAATCCATAAAACCTTGTCTACCCTTATAGGTGTAAGGCAGGCGTGGGAGTTGAATTTTCTCTAGGTGTAGTTTTCCATATTTTCTTCCATTTCTTTTTTTCCTGTGTGGTTTATTGTGCATCGTTCCAAGTCACTCCTCTTTTTTCAACGGCACTTCTCACGTTTTATAACCATGTTTTTCTCGGACGTCCTCTTCTTCTTTTCTAGATGTTCTTGCTTCGAACACTTGTTTGACTATTTTCTGGCCTAATTAAATAAAAGTAGGGTTTAAGTTAAATGTTTTTATTTTCTATATATCCAATTATCCCCGTGTTAAAATATAATCGGTGTCATATCGTGAGAGAACTGTGGGTGATACAAAAAAAACTGTTACCAGATACGGTTTCAGCACCTAAAAATACATAAGATTTGGATGTATTTGTTTAAAAAGTTTTTACAAATATTTTTTTTTGTTGGTATGTGTAATTTGTATTGTGACAGTTATTCTTTTTTTCTTTGTACAGACTCACAACTTCTTGGTTAAATGCCTAGATAACTTCTGCTGCTGTTTCCTCCAAAGGAAATAAAACTCAATGCTTTTTAAGACTGCCATACAAAAATCGACAAAAACAGTGACAGATTCGTAAGAAACATATTCCGAAGGAGTTCTTATTTTTTTGAAGTCATTTTGTACATAAGTTTGAAAGTGAAAGTGAATTTTTAATGACACTCGGCAACCAAGCAATTGGTACGTGTCTAAAAGTTCATTAACCAGTTGTTCGTAATTTTCCTCAATCTTGTTACCTAAAAAGCCCCTCACTACATTTACATTTACAAATGCGTTCCAAGCTCTAAGTTCTTGCATACTGAGCTTTTCTTTAAATCGCACATCGTTCAGCAATTTTCTAATTTGCAGACCGATAAAAATTCCTTCTTTAAGTTTGGCGTCACTTATCTGGGGAAAGAGTTATCTTACGTATTTAAATCCTTCGTCCTCTTTATTCATAGCTTTCACAAAGTTTTTCATGAGCCCAAGTACAAAGGAGACAAAAGAACATTTTTTGGGTCTACAAGAGGCACATATTTAACATTTTTACTTCTTGTCTATTGTGCGTATTGCAAAATGGTACGTGTTAGGACTTTTGGGATATTTTTTCTATTATTAGGAATATATTAGCATTTTAAAAATAATACTCAGAAATAATTAAAACTTTCCTTATTAATTGTGTATTTCACTGAACATTTTCAAAATTTAATTGTTCAGTACCGTTCTAAAACAGTGCTGTGTGAATGTAGTTATTGTCCTGCACGCAGAAAAATGGTGAACAGATTTTCTTGGAAAAATAATTAAAGATGGAATCGTTGTGTTTCATAAGATAGAAGTATACGATATTAACCTTAAAAATTTGCTGTGGTACTTTTCGTAAAAAATATCCATATCAATTGGAAACAACCTGAATGGGATATGTTTTCAAAATGTAACGCTTGCTCTGGAAAAAGATTTAGAGGTGTTAGACAATACAATTTATGTCTTATATAGCATTAATCTAATTCTAATCCACCATGTATATGTGGAATATTTATTATTTTTCATACGATTCATACGAAGAAGAAAATTCTATCTTCTTCTTAATCCATAAAACCTTGTCTACCCTTATAGGTGTAAGGCAGGCGTGGGAGTTGAATTTTCTCTAGGTGTAGTTTTCCATATTTTCTTCCATTTCTTTCTTTCCTGTGTGGTTTATTGTGCATCGTTCCAAGTCACTCCTCTTTTTTCAACGGCACTTCTCACGGTTTATAACCATGTTTTTCTCGGACCTCCTTTTATTCTTTTTCTAGATGTTCTTGCTTCGAACACTTGTTTGACTATTTTCTGGCCTAATTAAATAAAAGTAGGGTTTAAGTTAAATGTTTTTATTTTCTATATATCCAATTTTTCCCGTGTTAAAATATAATCGGTGTCATATCGTAAGAGAACTGTGGGTGATACAAAAAAAACTGTTACCAGATACGGTTTCAGCACCTAAAAATACATAAGATTTGGATGTATTTGTTTAAAAAGTTTTTACAAATATTTTTTTTTGTTGGCCTGTGTAATTTGTATTGTGACAGTTATTCTTTTTTTTCTTTGTACAGACTTACAACTTCTTGGTTAAATGCCTAGATAACTTCTGCTGCTATTTCCTCCAAAGGAAATAAAACTCAATGCTTTTTAAGACTGCCATACAAAAATCGACAAAAACAGTGACAGAATCATAAGAAACATATTCCAAAGGAGTTCTTATTTTTTTGAAGTCATTTTATACATAAGTTTGAAAGTGAAAGTGAATTTTTAATAACATTCGGCAACCAAGCAATTGGTACGTGTCTAAAAGTTCATTCACCAGTTGTTCGTAATTTTCCTCAATCTTGTTGCCTGAAAAGCCCCTCAGTACATTTACAAATGCGTTCCAAGCTCTAAGTTCTTGCATACTGAGCTTTTTTTTAAAACGCACATCGTTCAGCAATTTTCTAATTTGCGGACCAATAAAAATTTCTTCTTTAAGTTTGGCGTACACTTAACTGGGGAAAGAGTTATCTTACGTATTTAAATCCTTCGTCCTCTTTATTCATAGCTTTCACAAAGTTTTTCATGAGCCCAAGTACAAAGTAGACAAAAGAACATTTTTTGGGTCTACAAGAGGCACATATTTAACATTTTTACTTCTTGTCTATTGTGCGTATTGCAAAATGGTACGTGTTAGGACTTTTGGGATATTTTTTCTATTATTAGGAATATATTAGCATTTTAAAAATAATACTCAGAAATAATTAAAACTTTCCTTATTAATTGTGTACTTCACTGAACATTTTCAAAATTTAATTGTTCAGAACCGTTCTAAAACAGTGCTGTGTGAGTGTAGTTATTGTCCTGCACGCAGAGAAATGGTAAACAGATTTTCTTGCAAAAATAATTAAAGATGGAATCGTAGTGTTTCATAAGATAGAAGTATACGATATTAACCTTGAAAATTTGTTGTGGTACTTTTCGTAAAAAATATCCATATGAATTGGAAACAACCTGAATGGGATATGTTTTCAAAATGTAACGCTTGCTCTGGAAAAAGATTTAGAGGTGTTAGACAATACAATTAATATCTTATATAGCATTAATCTAATTCTAATCCACCATGTATATGTGGAATATTTATTATTATTTTCATACGATTCATACGAAGAAGAAAATTCTATCTTCTTCTTAATTCATAAAACCTTGTCTACCCTTATAGGTGTAAGGCAGGCGTGGGAGTTGAATTTTCTCTAGGTGTAGTTTTCCATATTTTCTTCCATTTCTTTCTTTCCTGTGTGGTTTATTGTGCATCGTTCCAAGTCACTCCTCTTTTTTCAACGGCACTTCTCACGTTTTATAACCATGTTTTTCTCGGACGTCCTCTTCTTCTTTTTCTAGATGTTCCTGCTTCGAACACTTGTTTGACTATTTTCTGGCCTAATTAAATAAAAGTAGGGTTTAAGTTAAATGTTTTTATTTTCTATATATCCAATTATCCCCGTGTTAAAATATAATCGGTGTCATATCGTGAGAGAACTGTGGGTGATACAAAAAAAACTGTTACCAGATACGGTTTCAGCACCTAAAAATACATAAGATTTGGATGTATTTGTTTAAAAAGTTTTTACAAATATTTTTTTTTGTTGGTATGTGTAATTTGTATTGTGACAGTTATTCTTTTTTTCTTTGTACAGACTCACCTTCTTGGTTAAATGCCTAGATAACTTCTGCTGCTGTTTCCTCCAAAGGAAATAAAACTCAATGCTTTTTAAGACTGCCATACAAAAATCGACAAAAACAATGACAGATTCGTAAGAAACATATTCCGAAGGAGTTCTTATTTTTTTGAAGTCATTTTGTACATAAGTTTGTCATTAATTTCTTGATTCCACACTAACAAGCATGATAACTATTGGATACAGATGCTGATTTGTTCTTACAAGTAGTAGAAAACATACGATGTGTATGTTTAATTAGTTCAGCTGCAAATATCTTAAATTATAATTTCTATTTCAACAATTTCGAACTCTCGAATCAAACCCCAAACTTCCTTACTTATTTATGAATAGAATCCGTGGAACCACAAATTAAAATTACAAGTAATAGAAGAAACTGGAAACAGCTAACATAACTACGTATATTGCACTTTGCATCAACGCTTAAATGCAACAGTTTCTTGTTCTATAAACACCTGACATTTCGTGATAATTAACTAAAAGCAAGTTGGCACTGAAGTTTGTTTCGTGGTTTCGCTGTTATCGGTAAAATACTGGCTAATTATTTTACTATATATACTACAGAGTAGTCAAAAAAGTGTAACAAATGCTGCCTCTTGAAAGATCCATGGATCGGTGTTTGAACTCACCCTTTTATATCTTTCCCTTTACATGTATAAACATATTACTTATACCAGTAGCGACTCGTGACCTTTTTTACGGACTTGTATTTCTTTGTTTAAGACATTCGCTAATTTGATTCAAGAAAATTTGAAGAAAGCGATTCTTAGTGTAAATGGCCGTTATAACACAAAACAGTATTTCCTTAAGGATAGTAATTACTTAGAATTCTTCAAATGCGTATTATTTATATGCACATTATTAATTGCACTTACCTTGTTTAAAACAGTACGACATATCCGTACATAATGCAGTAAACTATTCTAATTGCTTGTGATTTTAAAAAGGCTAAGATCGAGGTTACCTACAGAATAATGTTCAAATAAAAGTGAAATAGTATTGATCGAAGCGCTCCCGGCAAAAACAATGTGAGAGGAGAAAAGCTGTAACGCTCTTTGCTCTGCCCACATTGCTGTTCATCTCTCAGTTTATGCCACTAACCTTCAAAAACAGCACTGAAATATTTTCTGGCGCCACCTACTGCCAAGAGATATAGTCATGCCGTCCTAGATAGTAGCGACAGAAACCGAAATACAGATGCCATACTTACCCATACAAAACTTTTAATTTAACGTTCAACGTTTCATAATCATTTTCAAAAGATACCGACTAATGTAATATGTTATTTTCTTTTTATTACTGTACACCATGTGTACTAATTTAACTATAGTTTTTTTTTAATATATCATAAATAATAATGATAGAAAAAAGGATAAATGAATTTAAAAAATATTTTTTTTAGTAACATAAAGCTAAATAGCATATACTAGTAGAATGAACCTGTCTTAATGCGAGAATGACCAGCAAGAAGTCATAACACGTAAGCATTCCTTGTTACATTAAACAAAACATATGCAGAACGGTACCATTTATTGTTTATTTAACAATGATTTTATTAGTTTTTTTACTCCTATATATAGATTATTTTTATAATTTATATTAAATTAACATCTAAGAAACATACAAACATCAAAAACATTTTTTTCAAACACGTTAAATTAATTTTTTTCTTTTATGGGGGGTCACATCTTCTCTCTTCAAAACCCAGCAGTAATCACCAATCATTGCTGGATCCCATCGTACTTGATACCGAATTTCCATTGTTCTGATATCTTGATGGAACCTTTCACTTTGCTCGTCGCTGACCGCACCCAAGTTCTCAGGAAAAAAAACGTAAATGAGAATGCAGAAAGTGAATTTTTACTGACATTCGGCAACCAAGCAATTGGTACGTGTCTAAAAGTTCATTAACCAGTTGTTCGTAATTTTCCTCAATCTTGTTGCCTAGAAAGCCCCTCACTACATTTACAAATGCGTTCCAAGCTCTAAGTTCTTGCATGCTGAGCTTTTCTTTAAAACGCACATCGTTCAGCAATTTTCTAATTTGCGGACCAATAAAAATTCTTTCTTTAAGTTTGGCGTCACTTAACTGGGGAAAGAGTTATCTTACGTATTTAAATCCTTCGTCCAAGTACAAAGGAGACAAAAGAACATTTTTTGGGTCTACAAGAGGCACATATTTAACATTTTTACTTCTTGTCTATTGTGCGTATTGCAAAATGGTACGTGTTAGGACTTTTGGGATATTTTTTCTATTAGGAATATATTAGCATTTTAAAAATAATAGACTGAACTATGTTACAAAAATGAAATTATTTAATTGTACTTATAAAAAAACTTTTTCAATGGCATATTTTGTTGATGTAAGAAATCATTTCTCCGCGTGTGAAGTTCTTTGCTTGTTTGTAGGAATCTTTGTTCTGCTCATTTTAATTTGCAGGTTGGATGTTTTATTTCTAAAATATCCATATTGTTTCTTTTTACATTATACATAACTTATTTGTTATAATTACCAGTAGTATTGTTAGTTGTTAATCAACATTCCTGCATTACCGTTATCTTATTCCAATTAATTTTAAGATAACTTTCTTATTTCCATTAGTGAGGACCAAAGCAATAGAACGAGAGTTACTTTACGACTTAGTTCGAAACGAACACGTAGCAACAAGTAATTTGTGTGTGGCGCTACAGCAATCGACTACACATAGCTGCATATCACGTAAGGGAACATACAATTTATACAGCTTTCGAGCTTCGTGCTGCACACTAAACGCTGCTGCATTTAGTGTGTGCTTTACAGTCTAACGCAGATAACTATGTCACCCTTAATCATCCAGCGATTAAGAAAAAATAAAAACACACTCAAGAGAATTTCTGATTACAAATCAAATTAGTATTTGATGGTTGCACCAAAGAACTTGAGATCGAAATTATAATTAGAGTGACGCGGCGCGTCTAAAGGTGATCATTGAATATTGCAAGCTACAAAGAGATATCTTTATATATACTAAGATATAGGGTAATATAATGTCACTTTGTGCAGTACTGAAAGCTTGATTCATGTGTGAAGTGTTACACGATAAGCCATCTAGCCTATAACTTAATTTAATCGTAAGAATATGAAAAATACAGGATGTCTGAAGCTTCTGGAATTGTTTGAATGAATTTGCTATTTTAAATGGAGAACTTATACAGTATTACGTATTTGGTTTCTCCGTCCAGAAATAATCCAACGTAATATAGGTTTCATATGTCTACTTCTAACAGGTTTCGGGATATTTAGCTTCAGAAATATTGCGTTTAGAAATTCATATTTCCTAAACTGTTTGTCCAACTTTTTTTAATTGATAGCTAGTTTAAAGGTCTACATTTTGACGTCTATTTTGAATAAAATATGTTTATACCAAACACATTGCTATTTCGGTGCCCCTCATTGATTTATTAGTTTGCAGATGTTTTTCTGAAAGTATTTCTTTTCTTCTTATCCTAGTTTATGTACCACCTGACATCTCGTCAGAGGAGTTGGAAATAGTTACATCCGCTCTTGAAGTTGTCTTGATTATTGAAATTTTTATCCTTATTGGAGATTTCAACGTCCCCAATTTGTATTACTCTACTCATCAAAAATATAATAAAACTTCAGCCTTTCAAAACTTTTTAGATTTACTTAATGTTAAGCAATACAATAATGTAAAATACTGTGATGGCACTAATGTGCGCAGACAGATTCAACTATTAACCTCTTATTTCGTACTACTGTTGTATAAACTACTATACTACAATTTGTCGTATAGACGTGAAAGGGCCCTAAGTCTGTCCAATCTGTTGGACATGCCAAAGTCCGTTACCAATTTATACTTGTTCACCACGAGTAACTTCTTTTGTATATTTCCGTCCTATCCCTTGGTATAGTTAACAAATGTTTGTTACGTACATTGATGCTATGGATATCGTGTTTATTCTTTTCAAAATTTTGAAAAAGAATAAGGCAGTATGTAATATTTAGCGGTTACACATGTTTAAGGTCTTCGATTTTGACATAGCACGGCTAATACTTCTCCTATCTCGCACGAATTTTGTCCTTCTAGAGTCTTCTTTAGTGAGGCAACTACCAGCACCAGAGATTCGCATAAGAGCTGTTTGGTGGCGATGTCAAACCAATTTCGGTTAATATAAACCACTTTTAAAGATGAAATTGACCTCATAGTGAAGTGTGAGGTGTTGCAATCAAAACGCAAACGGTTATCTATTTGCAATCCAAAGTTCTTAACCGATTTTTGCGATATTAATCTAGATTCAGCTCTGCGAAAACACGAGTCTTTTGTAGCCCGAACACCATCAGCTGCAACTTGGAAGGGTTTATTTCCAACTGACTGCTATCTGCTCTGTTAATATTCAAGTTTATTTATCCCTTTTTTAATTATTATCATTATATATTTGAAAAAAACTATGATTAAATTAGTGCACGTGATAAATAATAATAAAAAGAAAAAAAATATTACATTAATCGGTATCTTTTGAAAATGTTTATGAAACGTTGTACATTAAAGGTTATATCATTGTATGGGTAAGTATGGCATCTGTACTCGTGTTTCTGTCGCTGCTATCTATGACGGCATGACTATATCTCTTGAAAGTAGGTGACGCCAGATAAACAGTAATGTGGGCAGGAGCAAAAAACGTTAGAACTTTTCTCTTCTCACATTGTTTTTGCCGAGAATGATTTCATCAATACCATGAGCTATTTATTATTATTAGCATCATCTTGGTTATTGTTTCTCTAGGCACTTTTTTCATGTATACTTCTACCATTCAGTTCACTTCTGTTTGAACATCGCTCTGTAGATAACCTCTACCTGGCCTTTTTAAAATCGCAAGCAATAAGAATAACGTACTGCATTATATACGGATATGTCGTACTGTTTTAAACAAAGTAAGGACACTCAATAATGTAGATATAAATAATATGCATTTCAAGAATTCTAAGTGAATAAGTGCTTTATTTTAAGAAAATGAAACTATTGATTTATGAACAACACCTAAACGCTTTCTTGAATTAAGAAAACTATTTATTTTCCTTAAGAAAATATTGTTTTGTCTTATAATGGTCATTTACTTATACTAAGAATCGCTTTCTTCACATTTTCTGCAAGATTTTCTTGAATCAAGTTAACAAATGTCTTAAACAAAGAAATACAATTATTTTAGCATATAGAGCAAGCATATACTTCTCTCAAGCGAAGAAAAAAACCCTAAAAAAATTTCTTTTGATTTAAAATAGTTATTGTATTGTGGATAATTGAAACAGTAATTGACTTGAATTGAGACGGACAGCTTTTATACAAGTAAACGTTTCTCTGCCAAAGTGCAGTTCTTACCGTAAATAAGAAAACGAAATTTTTACGGTAAATACGCTTCTTCTAGGTAAATCGGTCAATTCGATACAAATATACTATATTTTTAAATGGATATTACAAATTTGTTTTTAATAATTCTAAATTTACCGCAAGAAAATATTTTGCTGACGTGAAATGAATATTTTCTTGCAGATATGCAACGCATAGATTTTCTTGACCCAAAACGAATTTATTCATCAGTATACTTCTGTGCGTGTTGAAAACAATGTCGGAGTGATTGTTTTAAAACCGATAATTTATGGTTTAACGGTTCTTGAAGTATTTTAAAACTTACATAATGTATATTAGAGACAAAGAAACAAAAGAACGGACGGAAAAGGATAGAAAGGACACAGGGAAAATATAGAGAATGAAAAGCAACATTTATGGTGTTTAGGAAACGTTAAACTGTTTTTAGACTTTATTATTAGCATTAATACATCATACGGTTGAACGCGCGTAGTCGATGGCATGTCTGGATTTTAAACTCAGGACATGCCTTTGGCTAGTTCGCACCCGTCGTTGATCACGTCCTTTGCCTCCACTTTTCCGTAGAGAAAACGATTCTCCCCTCCCTAGAGTCTCCACCTACTCTCAACATCTATTCCTCCTTTTTTCTCATTCAATTCGTCCGTTCTCCTCGCTCCGTTCTCTTCGTGCAAGTTTATTTTCTTTATGCGACAGTTTAGCGGCCTATATAAGACCATATTTTAGCGTGGCGGGCCACCTTGATGTTTGCATGCTGAGCTCTGATCCTCAGGCCTCGGGCGACTAGGATCCGTTTTCTCGCTAGACTCTGGATACTGTCGCGAGCTCTAAGTTTTCAACACAAAAATGTTTTTTTGAACGAGGCGAAACCACCCAATGATATACTTTCCGTCCAGCCAGAGGCTGTTTTGGATTCTACTTTTATCTTCACGTAAAAAGGCCATAAGTATATGCACTTATATGTATATACTTGCATATATACGTATATTTACAGAACTACATGTACAAGGATGAAAAGAAGTGAAATACATACGTTGAAGTAGTAAACACAGGCGATATGAGGTGCAATAACTGCTGTTAAATAACTTCGTTTCGATCTTTTTTGATAAAATGTTTTGTTAGAATATTGGAGTTAACAATCTCGCAGAAAATTTGAAAAAAAGCGATTCTTAGTAAAAAAAACGGCCATTATAGTACAAAACAATATTTTCTTAAGGATAATAAATAGTTTTCTTAATTCCATTGTTCATAAATCAATAGCTTCATTACCTTTAACATACAACGTTTCATAAACATTTTCAAAAGACACCGGTTAATGTAATATTTCTTGCTTTTTATTACTATTTATTACGTGTACTAATTTAACTATAGTTTTTTTAAATAATTAACTCATTAGTCCTAAATATAAATATTATTATTATAATTATTAAATAATTTAAGAACCTTCTATAACTGAATATTCTAGTTAACTTAAAAAGAACATGTTTCTTGTTTAATATCTAAACTAAACTAATTCGAGTACTTCAGACAACAAAAAATGCCTTCTCCATCTCCAAAATGGAACAACGATCCGCTAGAGCATTTTATTTGTTATGATTTGTCTAATTTTATCTTACTTTGCGGTTCTTGTGTCTCCTGATATTTATTACAGTTAGACACTCATAATCGCTTATAATAAATCACTTCTTCGTACAGCTTTCTCGAATCCTCTCAAATTTAACTTTCATTCCATTGTTACTTACCTTAACGTTCGTTGCCAGTATCTTTTTAAACGCGGATTATATACAGAAGCTTTGCACTATAGAACTAAGTGATAATAGCTAAATATAAGCTAATATTCATATTAGAAAATAAATTAAACAGTTTGTAGGACATGCATAGGGCTTGTAAGAGAAATACCGAGTGTCCCAGAGTTTCAATAATAAGAACTTTAGCATCAGTATAACTTTTTTTGCCCAATTACGATATATTAGTTCCACGTTCGATATTTCCTAGAAATAAACTTCCAGGAAGTTTTCGTCTTGTATTTAACACAAACACATATATGTGTACCCCAAGGGTGCATCAAGCACAGTAAACACTTTCTGGAATTCCTTGGACGATTCTCTAAAGAACTTAACAACTTAGATACATTACCAAAAAACCAGGATAACACAACAATTAAATACATTCTTGTTAAGTTAGTTGAGACGAACCTTTTCGACCAATAATATTAAGGGCCGTATGCAGAGTCGTTCCCTGGCGATACGCTAGCGTACGACTGTGCATACGGCTCCAAGTCTTTAGAATAAACAAGAATAGTAAACTAATTTACAATAATTGACGTTAAAACTTAATTGTACAGTAAAAAAGTTAGAAATACAGTCCCTGGCCAAATTACTTGAAACACTCAATATTTTGTAGTTTCTTCATAATAAAATATAAACTATACATGTATTATATTTTTTATTTACAAAATATATTGTAAAAATATGTAACATATGTAAATGTTAAATAAGTAATTAATATTTACTGCATAACCCATGATTGTTAATAACACCCTTAATTCTTCGGGGCATACTTTCAATGCAAGATATGATCTCTTTTATATCTTCATCGTTCTCCCATACATGCTTTATATTCTTCATTAATATTTCCTTTGTAGGGTTTTCTCTTTCATATACCTTACTTTTTAGTCGATTCCATACGTTCTCGATGGGATTGAGGTCCGGTGAAACTTCTCGTAAAATTGGTAGTTCTTCCAGCATCGCGGGTGATTTTAAAAAGATGATGGTTTTTAGGGGAAAAATATTTATTAATAAATACATTATCAGAGATTCTGTTGGCCGTAATTCCCCTAATAGATCGTTCACGGACGGCTGGCATATTTGGGCTTATTTGTGTATCGGCGGTCATGTTTACGGGTTTAAACGAAAAAACAGAGGAGAACAAAATAATGCGATTTATAATTATCCTCATATAAAACATTTTCATCAAAGCAACTTTCGGTAGTATGCCTTGTTGCAGAAGCTAACTGAAATGCTGTAATCATTAATAGCATGTTGAATTTTCCGTACTCGAGACTAAGCTATTGACAAACGTCCGCGCTTGGATGTGAAATATTAACGACGGTAATGAAATCTGAAGCCGCTGAAAGCTTTAGAAGAATGTACACTAGAGATACTAAAAGATAATTGTTGTGTACAAAATAGCCTGTAACAATGGAATAACTAAAATTACAGTGCCTTTACTCATCTTTTTCTTGTGTAGTAGCCACGTTACATACATACATATATATATATATATACTTGGAAATATATATTAAGCACCATTAAGATACTGCCACAAGAGTTTTGGAAAGCTCCGTGTATGCTTTCATCATGGTTAATTGGTTGTCAACAAGAAACAATGTAAAAAGTATACAATTTCCTCATTGAAGAGAATCTATTCTTCTTGCAGTGTGTCCGTAGCTTTAGTTGAAAAAAAATATTAGCTGATATTCGTTAAGGTACATGTCCATATAGAAGATAAGACGTTGGAACATCCCACAATATATACATATGTTAGATCGGAGGTTTTCGCGGGTGAAGTATGAAGAGGAGTTCTTCCGGGTATCTTCCCGCGTGGTGGTGTGTTGGTCCTTAGAAGGACAGATTTCACGACGTTTCGACGAAATCTCATTCGTCGTCTTCAGGTGGCGCTGTTTGTCTCAATAGTCGAGCAGTACTGCTCGACTACCATCGACTATTGAGAGCACCACCAAAAGTTGTCGTTGTTGACAGTATGAGTAAAACAACGACAGCGACCTGATGATGGCAGCAGCGAGACTGCCGAAAGCTCGTCCAAACAGTCCTTCACAGGACTCAACAATCGACACACGGCCGGATACCCGGAAACCGCCAACTACATATATATATAAATAATACTCGTAGGTTTTCACGGGTGCGGTATGTGTACTGCTGGTTTCGGGTTTCTTCCCGCGTTGTTGTTTTTTATTGAAAAGGACTGTCGCAACGTTTCGGTAAAATCTCATTTACCATCTTCTGGCGGTGTTAACCGTCTCGCGATTCCAGCTTGACGCTTGACTGTTACAAATAGTTTGTAACTCTGTTTCAACGGAAATATCTTGAAATTTTGTCTGGTTTCCCTTAATAGCTGCAGCTTCGTCAGGATTGAGTTGTAGAATAACAGCTTTTACTTGTTTGAAATATTCAACATAATGAACAGCTACCTGCAACCATGTTCCCCAACGTGTAAGAATCGGCTGTGGTGGCTCACGAATACCAGGACACTCTGCGTGAACTGATCGAAGACATTTTAGAGATTTGGGAAACACTTTTTTTTGTACTTGCATCTATCTCGGGTGAATATTATCGAATAGTTTCTGCCACAACATGTAAAGCACTTTACATAGTGAGACAAATATGCCAAACAAATAATTAACAGCGCACTGAATCTAGAAAAACGATGAAGATTCACTACAGATGAGCCGTTCTACGCTATACAAATTTATGGAACAGATTAATTCCAAATAAGCTAGTGCCAGTAATATATAGTAAAGGTTTTGGTATATGTTACCATTATGATGTAGTCTTAAACGTGAATACTGATTGTTACAGGTACACGAAAAGAAATCAAAAGACTGTTCTCATAGAATGTTAAGATATAATTAGGCGAAGGCTAAGGTAACTACAATAAGAGAGTACAGAAGAGAAAATCTCTCGATGTACTCTGTTGACGAGATCTGGCAGAATAAAGAGCACACAAAAGAAAAAGCTTGGGTACATAATGGTATTCAAAATCGACGTTAGACATTTAACGAAAGATTAAATACAGGATTACGGATTTGTTCAGGGAAAGGCAGACGTCTTATTATTTCACATAGTGATAGTGGTTTTGCAGTAAGGTGTTTATTACTCTTTTACAGATATGGTTCTATCTGAACTTGTTTATTTGAATTTGTAAGTAAAATATGGAATCTCTCCTTCAATAAATTTTATGAACCTAAACAAATCGCACTTGTTTACCTCCAATGCCTCGAGGAGAGCTGTACATTATCTTAATTGAAAAAACTTTCTTCGTAATTGGTGTATATGTAAACAGAACCTCCTAATTGGTTAAGAGAAATGTTTTATTTAATATACGAATCGATGGTAAACTTAATTAACATTGCCTTTTCAACTGTAGTTCTATTAGAGTTAATTGCGAATTCAATAAAGTGGCTTAAATTATAAATAAGTGTTGTAAAAAATGTTAAAAATTTATTATGAAGATACTAAATGTAAGTGAAAATGAGATCATTTGCAAAGCTGGAAACAGTTTCACCACAGACGAAAGTCATTTATGTAGCAGAAATATGCAAGAAAATTGCATACAACCTATTGGCAAGTCAGAAATAACTATTGACATGGTTCCTGCAGATGATAACAGTACCTTGAAAGATAGGGAAGATTTATTAATTAAATTCATTAATAAATACAGAGATTGTTTTGCTTTGAGTCTTAGAGAACTTGGTTGCACAAATTTGGTTAAAATGGATATTGTTGATAACAATGTGTCAGTAAGATCTACCCCCTATAAGACATCAAAGGAAGACAGAGATACTATAGCTCAACTAGTAAATGAATTGAAGGACTGTGGCATCGTTGCTGATACAAGCAGCCCATATGCGTCACCAGTGTTGCTAGTCCGAAAGAAGAATGCAGATCCAAGGCTGGTAGTGGACTACAGAAAGTTAAATAGGCAAACAGATAAGATAAATTATCCAATGCCTGGAATTGACGAACAATTCGAATTTCTGGCAGGTGCTAAAATTTTTGCAACATTGGACTTAGCTAATGGATATATGCAGATACCTTTGACTAAAGAAGCAGCTAGGAAAACTGCGTTCATAACAGCAGACACGACGGGAGAATTTAAAAGGATGGTCTTTCGATTAACTAATGCTCCATATGAATTTGTTAGGTTAATGAACTTAGTTTTAGAACCATTGAAACATAAGATTTGCAGTTGCTATTTGGACGATGTGATTGTACCTACAAGGGATTGGACTGAGTTGTTGCACAGATTAGAATTGGTTTTCGAAGCTTTTAGGAAAGCCAACCTAACTCTGAATCTGAAGAAATGTGAGTTTGGCAAAACGGAGATGGACTTTCTGGGTATGACTGTGACGAAAGATGGACTGAAGCCTGGACAGACGAAAATTCAAGCCATAGAGGATTTTCCAGCACCTAGAAACGTACATGAAATTAAGAGATTCCTGGGATTAACAGGGTTTTTCCGTAGACATATCAAGAATTATGCTCTGATTGCGCGTCCTTTAACAGATCAAATAAAACAGAGTGTAAGTTTTGAGTTCGATGAAAGATGCAAAGCAGCCTTTGATCAATTGAAGAAGCGTCTAATTGATCCACCAGTGCTAAAGTTGTATGACCCAAGTGCACCAACAGAGTTACATACTGACGGAAGTTCTATAGGACTCTGCGGCGTATTATTACAACAGGATGAAAACGGCAAGCTGAGACTAACATATTGTGTATCTAAGAAAACAACTGAAGCGGAGAGTCGCTACCATTCGTCAAGATTGGAACTTCTAGCAATTGTTTGGAGCGTGGAACGATTTCGAGGCTTATTGATTGGCATATCATTTAAAATAGTGACAGATTGCCAAGCCATTGTGTACCTCAACAGCAAGAAATCGTTAAATCCGCAAGTCGATTTAATTAAATTAAAATATTATGATTTTGGAGTAAAATTTAAAAAAAAAACAGTTGGTAATGTTAAATTATTATTTAATTACATATAACATGCAAGTAAGTATAATTTGAACATATATTTACTAATATTTTCTTGCTCCTCCTCTGTGTTTTATTATTTCCTCAATCCTTTTTGGCATACTGCCAATGTAGCTTTTTATTGTTTTTCTTTTTTTAATTTCGTGACTATTATGCCCTACATCTTCAATATCTTGTAATTTTTCGTTTGTAGTTGAGTTTCGTATACTTACGATGTTTTTCAAGACATTCCACACATTTTCAATTATATTTAAAGAGTTCTAATTTTGTGTGCGTCTATTTTCGCGGCCAATTATTATCATAATGGGAAAGAAGAAGGATATAACCACAGAAAAGAAAGCACGAGTTGTCCATTGTCACATGAGATGAAACAATTTTTCTGTATTATGATCTTCTATCTAAAAAGGAAACGTTTTAAGGACGATACTGAGTTGCAAGCAGCTGTAATACAATATTTTGAGGGAAAAACTTTAGATTATTTTTACTACTAGCAATTAAAAACGTCTGTATATCAGAATTTGTACATCGAATATCTTGGACAGAATTGTCTTATCTACGGAGTTAATTAATCGACAATATGAATTAGATTAATACCTACAAAATAAGGACACGCTGTATATAATTGCTGCATTCCATTTTCATACCTTTTTAAAAGCAATTCTCTGTGTTTGTATTTCCAACAGATGAAAAAAAAATTAAGAAAATAAAATACAGCTATAAATTTTCGCTGTTGTATTATTGTTATCTGTAAGTTATGTATCACTTAATTTTAATTGAAGTAAAAGCTCGATATTGCCGTGGAATAATAAATCTTATCCCTAAAATAAAAGTCATGCTGTCAAGAAAATTCGCATCTGATCGTGAACGGTTTGCAAACAGCAATCTCATGCTATGAGTACATTATACTTTAACGTAAAGTGAACTAAATTTCTAATTAGAATTTAATATAAGACTTGGTACGCTATAATTTCTAAAATTCGGAATATACGTACAGATAAATTTTGGCATGTCCTAAAATCAATGCGAAAGATCAGATTTTTACGAAATTAAAGCTTGCATGTGCAATGTTTTAAAAAATTTATTACTGATTCATTTTCGAGCCTCACCTTGTGAATCTCGCTTATTATTGGAGATAGAGGGTACACGCATAGAAACCTTTATATTGAAACAATTTTACGAAATGGATATTACGATAATTTGCCATACTTTAATTTTATACAAATTGTGATGACGAGAGATTATTTTCAATGTTCAAAACTGTATTAAAATTTGTAAAAAGTCAGAAAAATAACTCTAAATATTAACTTTTTATTAACGTAATATTTAATACAACTATCGTTGGAACGTGCTAGGAGATTATTTTAAATCCAGTCAACGACGAACATTGGGGAGCAGATAAATAACTTTTCTTCTGTTCATTTTCTTCACATTCTAAACCATCGATTTTAATGGAATACTTTCCTACAACAAGTGATTGCATAAATTCAGTAAATTCTTCAGCATAATTTCGAAAATCAAATGTCGTTCATCAAGTAATCGTCTTGTTCGTCAGTAAATTTTAATATTGTACAGTTGTTGGTGGTGTTAAGTGTCATAGAGTAACATAGATTGAGTCTTGAGGTCAGTTGCGTCCCTGCATGGCATGTATTATGCTATTAATAATTGTATTACATTTCGGGTTTTTCTTTTTGACTCTACCTGGACACCTAATTATCGGATTAAGGAGATTCAATCGATAATTAAGTACCAGAGGAGACTTTTGCGGAATTATTTATTATGCGATATCTTTCTTTTACTTGTAAGCAAACGGTTATACCCCCTAAATAGCAATAAATAAATCATTTTCTAAAATCCAAGTAAAAATGTAGGTGGGCAAACAATTTTGGTCGGTAGTGTATATACTTGAGTATAATTTCAAGTTGTGGAAGATATTTTTTATTTGAAAACTTTTTTAAATCCTCAGAGTAGGAATTATCTCGCCCACGCACTAGGTGGACACGTTGTATAATAGATAAATAAAAATTAAAATAAGAAACATCCAATCCCTAATGTGCGCTTGAAATTATACTATAATGTGCCCGACTCTCTACGTACCTGTATAAAACCTCGCAAGCTGGTGCAAGTGGCATCACAAACTTTGGGAATTGTAGCGGAAATGGTTGATTTCGAAATGTGTAATAAATGGAAAAATACTGTAAAATTTTACAGATGTAATATAGGTCACAGCGAATTCTAATTTCGTTCCTGTAGGTAGTGCTTCTCGTATTATTGTGTCTTTACGATGAATTTTGAGGGTTACGAAGTCTAATACTATCTGAAACTCCTCCGATGGCGTTCTAGTTACAGATTTAATTTTTGTTTGAATTTGCTTGACGTACTTTTCAATAACTTATTGCCAGCACAAGCTGTTCTGATCACACCGCTTCTTCGGGAAACTATTCCCAGAGCTTCTTTTATTTTATTAATTACATCACATTGAAATTTACCATGCCTTCCTGCTATTAAAAAATTGATTTCATTAATAACACGTAGAAACGTGTAATAACAAGTTTGTTGGAGTTACTTTTTTTGAGATTTTGCCATGAAATTTAATATTCCATAGTAAGGAATTAAACGAAGTGAAACATTTCTTGTACTCAATCAAAGAAAAACCCACTTGGTAATGTTTTACAGTATTTTATTAAAACTCTTTGTACATAATTTCGTTTTTAAGGGAAGAAATACTCTTAACGATCAAAGGTTTTCCTAAGGGAGGGTTTATTACATCTGTTTGGTCATTTAAAATATTGTTCGGATTCAATAGTAAACCTTTTATAAAATAGCCTTCTAGAACGTTCATTTTACGTTTTTTTTTTATTTTATATAAAACACTTAAATTTTCAAATGAACATACGAGGTAGGCGCCACAAATTTGGTAAAACTTGATGAAATATAACAATCTTATACATTTGTTACAACGATCAATTAATAATTCTGAACCCTTTTAAAAGTAATGTAAAGTTTTTCCCTCAAAATGTTATATTACAGCTGCTTGCAACTCAGTATCGTCCCCCTAAGGTCTTTTTCTTTAAATGAGAAAATAAATAAGAACCATCGATTCATCTCCTATGACAATAGACTCAAAAATCTAAAGAGACATTTAGGAAATTATTGCTGTATTTCAGATGGGTATATTTGTATGTGGGTTAGGAGAGGCGGAGGTTACGAACACGAACTTTAATAAGAATTACTGATGTCGATGTTAGCTCCAGCAGGAAGCGTTTCTAATAATGTCTAGTCCTGAAATTAGTCCCGAGTACTAGTACTACTAGTACTTCTATAATAGAGTCATTGCCAATATCAAATTACAATTCCATACGTTCTGTCTGGAACTAATATAATTACCATCACATATTGGTTGACTCAGGCTTATAATTAGGCCGCAATGTAAGAATTATTTGTTCAGTTTCCGTGAAGACAGTAAAGAGGAACAGAGAAAATGATAAAGACTAAAATCTGTCTGCGTTGGCCCACACCAAACCGCCCCTCTCGGCATATCTTTAGTAATTTCAAACTTAAATCTGATAATATGACGCAGACGGGAGGGTATTTAGTAAATCCCAACTTGACATATTACTGGAATACGGTTGCTGGGAATTATATGCAGTTGCTTCGAATTTATACCCTTGAGTGTGCCGGAAGTCTTTAATATCTAAAGTTAAAGTGAATTCTTATCAAAAACTATTACATATAACGAATAAATTAAGTTTTGGAATTTATGCGAAAACTGAAATTAAAAGATTTGATACGACATTTATACACTTTCATCATTTGTTTATATTTTATTAAGTTTAAATGACTCACCGGAAACTAGTGAAGGAAAAGGAAGATATAGAAGATTGAAATGCACTCATTATCGGATTATGCAGAAAGGCCCCAAGCGTCTTTGTCTTATTGATTTACTTCACATGGGCTTTTATAAAAGCGTCGTTCTTTGTTTTTGATTCTATCGATTTTAAAAAATTTGCTGGCGAAATAAAAAATAGGTTTTCGGCATGATCAAAGAGTTAGTTATAAAATAGCTCCCACGTTTCGTATTGTTTTATCTTTTTATCTAGAACATTTCAGGTTCTTTCACGGACATAATCAAAATAAAATTAATGTTTAACTTTTATTTTAAACCTTCTCGGAAATACTCACCCATCTTCTCCAATCAATATTAATATTAGTAAATACAGTATAGCCTCTACAAGTAAAAAGCCCTAAAGTATTTTCACCTGTGCAGCAAATGGAATCGTATCTCTACTACGTAAGAAGTTGTGTAGTGGCAGACGGGCTTTATAGTATAAAATACATCGTCTTTAATCAAATCAAAATGTTGAGACTTTACTTTTACCATATCTCAACATTAAAGATAAGCAAACGTAACCAACACATATCAATTTGCCGACATCTAGTGTCAAAATTAAACCTCAGATTTTGCTTAGCTAACGTTAAAATAAATTTATTAAGTTGTTTTTTTTTTTAATACAAAGAAAAAACGTTATTTCCTGTTCAATAACCAAAAATTGTATTTTTAGTTTAAGATCTATAGAGTTAGCAGCCTTGCGTTTGGTGCTTGTAATACAATTTCGTCCATCTAGGTAATACTATCGTACTTTCCTTCGCTGTCTACATATTTCTGTTGACTGGCTATAACGCGATAGTTAATAGTATATAATATGGTACAATGCGGTTGTTCGAAGTACCCTAAATATAGTGATTTTAAACAAAATCGAGAGTAAATGATCGAATTTTAGACATAGTAATACATTACGAAATGTACAGATACATATTTACGTTGTATAATTACCGTTGCATACAATGAACTTAATAGGGAAGTATAAGACGTTACAGAGCGGTTAAAGTTGTATCGATAATTTATGATGACAGCAATAGCACCTGCTGCAATCGCCGATACTTCACGACACTCACACACATCCACCAA
The DNA here is from genome assembly GCA_029619315.2 of Dynastes maya. Taxonomy (NCBI): domain Eukaryota; kingdom Metazoa; phylum Arthropoda; class Insecta; order Coleoptera; family Scarabaeidae; genus Dynastes; species Dynastes maya. The sequence goes on along the minus strand of JAROYE020000012.1, from coordinate 4,501,199 downwards.
CACACACACATACCTACCCGAAACGGTTGCGACCCACAGCAGCGCTGGAAACATTTGTAAAAAAGAATACACGTAGCGATCAGGTAGTGTGAGAAATAGAATAACCGGAACATATGTAATATGTAATGGGTGAATTTGTCCGTGTTAAGTTAGGATTTTCATACAAAGAGTGTACGTTCTAGGGGTTATATACCGCGACTATGACTACCGGTGCTATTAAAGTTGATATTGCTGGTATTAATAATTAGAGCGGGCCAAATTGCGCCATCCAACAGAATCGGAATCAGGCGCAACGGCCGCTTATTGTAAACAGCGTATATGTGAGTCATAGCAGATATGTGATATTTCGAAATTAATACACAAGAGTAAAAAAATAAAAGCTGACGCAATAATAATGTTTAGTAATTAGAGCGGATATATATATATATATGTACACGCTGAGGTGTTTTTATTTTCATTATGATTTTTTATTTGATTGAAAACGGTATGCGTTGTAAATGGGATGTAATAAGGAAATAACTGGAGAAACTGAACGCTTTTTTTATTCTGTTGTACTTAATAATGTAACTGTAAATAAAGATATAATAAATAAATTCTATCCTTCTTAATAATGCGGATAGGCTTGTTTAAAAAGTTGCACCATCAGATAAGTTTCCACATTTGCCTCGGTGAAGGATGTTCGCCGAGACGAAAAAATGTGAATCTGCAGATGCCCCATCGCACATTTGTCTTAATCTCGTGTAGTCCGGATTCTTTTTTAAAACACTATCGAACTTAGCTAAAACTCGTCCACTTGTTGCATCGTTTATACTGTGTAACAATGTACTAACTTCGTCCACGACTTGCACTGATTCTACCAACGACAATCCAGAATTTTGCAAATTTTCTATCGCATCTACTAACCCTTTGTAATTGTTGCTAATATTCTTTAGATGTGTTTCAACAGAAATATCGAGAAATCCCTTCTGGCTCATCCTAATAGCTCTAGCTTCGGCAGGGACGAATTGCGAAATAACGGATTTGACTTCTTGAAAATGTTCATTATAATAAAAAGCGGCTTTTAACCACGTTCCCCAACGCGTAAGAATGGGCTGTGGTGGTTCTCGAATACCAGGGCATAACCTGTGGAATGCCCTAGTCCTCTTAGGACTTTTGAGAAACACTTTTTTTGTGTTTGCTATTAATGCATCCACCTCCGGGTAACACTCTCGAATAGTTTGTGCCACAAGATGTAAAGCATGGACTTTACACGTAACATGTAAAAGTCCTTCACACTTTTCTTTAAGGGAACGGCCTACACTACACATTGTTGCTGCACCATCGCTCATGAACAACAACAGTTGACTGGTTGACACTTGAAATTTTTGTAACGTTTCGAGAACTACGGCCGTAATTGCTTTACTAGTACACTGTTTTAATCTTCTGCTGGCTAATAGAATTGCAAAATTTGGTTTAATAGGATCTAATACGCGCACTATTATATTCAAAATAGAATTTTTTTTGCAATCTGTCGTCTCATCAAGACATAGCCACAGCTGTTTATCTTTTAATTCGGCTTTAATTCGATTTTCAATGTCCTCACGTATTCGTGGAATATCTCTCCGTAACGCTGTCCGAGATGGTAGTATCCACTCGGTATTGTATGTACCATAAACGTTAAAAGCAATTCTAATTGAAATTGACGTTGTTGTGACACACCATTTCTTTTATTTCTGTGGTGTGCGCTATTTATATGTCTTTCACAATCACGTTTGCTCCAGCACAGTAGTTTCTTTTTACAAACTTTACAGAAAATTGTACTCCCATTGTAGTGTAAATCCACAAATTCACTAAGAAATTTATTAACTTTCGTAGGTAATGGCCGTTTATTTTTAATAGTTACGTTAGACATAATCACTAAAGCGAGCACACCGACGCTTGTTTCTAGTATGCCACGAAGTGATGCAAACGTAACATCTGCAGACTCGTCATTTGTTGATGAATAGAGCGCGTCATCCGTAAATGAATAAGCGCGCTGTTAGTTCGTAGCCGTCGATGAATGAACTTTTTTTTTGTAGTGGCCCACTGTGAACAACGCCCTATTTATCAACGAACACCCAAACTGCAGGTGTATATTTGCGCGTCTTCACGACGTAATAGACAGTGGTTTTGGTCCTCGTCCTAATAATTACATATTTAAATTACCTATGTTTATATACATATATGCGCCCGGCAGCCTGATTGCGAACCCGACGCGTGGCGCTCTTGGCCCGCTCTCTTAATAATATTTTCTATTAGCTTTTTCATACCTAAATTTTTTAACATACAGAAAATTAATTAAGTTAAAATTAATAATACCAACTAGTATATTTGAACTTTATGGGGTGTAGTTAACCCTTAATTGGTGAGGTGCAACTTTTAATATAAGTGGTGACGTGGGGTCAGGTTCCCCAGTAAGTGTTATTAACAAAAAACTTTAACAAAATTAAAGTAATTCATTTTGAAATGTCCTTTGTATTTTTTTTCTCAATTATAGCGTTAGAAGCTACATTTTAATGTAACTACTTTAATCACGACAAAACAATGTAGGTAGCCAAACTTATAATTTATTTCTAAATTTTGAAAATAAGTTTTAAACAATAAAATTGTAAGAAAACAAAATTCTGATATATTATCTACGATTTACATCAATAAGTAACTAAAAAAACGTGACTGCAAGCAATCATTCCAACTAATCTTGACCACAGTCCTTGCAAATGCAGGCAGTACATTCTAAACAAACAGGCTTCTCGTAACGTTCGCAGTTTATTGGCAATTTTCTCACTCTTATTATAGCTACTCGAACTTATATGCAATATATATTACGGCTCGAAGAGTAGTAGTTTTTAGTAGACAGCCAAACAACGTGACTAGTGCATGAAAATGTCTCAGGTAACGAAAATTGAGTACCGTGCGAATTTATTCATTCCTAACATTTTTCTGTCTTGAATTTTCTTGATTTTCTAACCCTAAGAAAATACTTATTTAATCCAAATAAACTTTCAATAAATTTATTTTGTTATATTATACATTTTTATAGTCTTGAAATAAAAATATTTTATTGAATAGAGACTGATTTTTGCAAGAAAATCTGCTTTCTTTATGCACGTATGTTCGGCAACGCTTAAATTCATTAATCTGATGATAGTCATCGAAGGTGAATGATGTTTTCCAATCCAAAAAAAAGATATCGAATACATAAATTTGCTCGCTGTTAACAGCTCTATGCTATGGGTGATGTTGTGCCACATTTATGCTTGGATTGCTACAAAATCAAATTGATTCCTCTTCATTGTGTGCTACAGTTAATTTTAATGTGCCACCCCGTAACACTACATATTACATCGTGCTACAATTAATATACCAAGAGTTAGAATAAACATTCTGAAAAAGTCTCCAGAGTACGCAATGTCAAATAATCTTAATTTGTTTTATTGTAAATATTTGGATTTGTTGACAAATGTTTTCCCTATTGCTTAATTATTTTAGGGTTATGTTTATGTTTGTTGTTTACTTAACTGGTAGCTCTGAGAGGATTAAGGATTTGTATTTACTTGAGTTGTACTTCATTTCATTTTTGCTAATTAGTAGAGTAACCTAAACTTGCGGACTCGCATAGGCGTCGGTATTACGGGTTAATATAAGAATACGAAAAATTCATAAATATACTAAACCGGTAGAGAAGCAGGCATGTAGTGTCGACCTTGAATATAAATCATGTTAAACCGCGATGAGAGAGATTTCGTTTTAGTATCGCTTGAGCTGTTGCAGAGATTAATCGAACGGTCAAGGTTATGTACTTACGTGTCGCTTTTGAAAATATAGCTAGTGTTTTTTGTGTGTTGTAGTATTATACCAAGTACATAATTAGTGTATCGTTTCATATAGAACTAATATTTACATACCTAAGAAAACAATGCCTCGTAATAGATTTGCTACTAATGCACATAAGTATGTGTCACTTTTTCCCCATTTAAAATATGACGGTAGTGCAGTTTTTTGCTTAATATGCAATGTTCGTTTGGCTGCATTGGACAGAACTGATTGCCAGAGGCATGTCAATGGTATTAAGCATATGAGAAATGCAAGAACTGAAATACTTTATACACTATTCCTCATACATTTATTAATTATGTTTACCTCATGTAATCTTCCGTTGTCGTTGGTGAGAAAAGCAGCTTTTAAAACGTTTTGGCGACAATACGTTCCAAAGTACCCATTACCCTCACAAACACAATTACAGGATCATTTGCCGCGAATGAAGGAGATGCTAGAAAATGTGTGTAAACGTGATTTGTGTTCCAAAAAAATATGGATTACCGTGGATGAGACGACCGATATAAAGAAAAACAGTACTGTGAATGTAATAGCTCGCGTTTTATCTAGCGAGAACACAGCATCTCGATATTTGTTAGCTTGCAAACGTGTCCAACAATGTACCGCGGAAAATATTCGAAAAGTGATAATGAACGATTTGAAAAAATTTAAAATTGCCAAGGTCAAGTTGTGATGATTGTGACAGATAGTGCAGCAACGATGTTAAGTGTTGGGCGATCCTTAAAACATATATTTCCTAACTTAATACATATAACCAGCGTGCTGCATGCTTTGCATTTAGTTGGTGAAGTTGTTCGACAACTTTACGGAAACGTTGATCGGATGATTGGAAGTACTAAAGCAGTGTTTCGTAAATCTCCTAAACGTTTAAAAGAATTTCGTAAATTTTGTCCAGGTATTCCAGAACCTTCTGAACCAATTTTAACGCGATGGGGTACTTGGCTAACAGCAGCTTCTTACTATTTGATCCATTTTCAAACAAATTCAATCAGTTATAATGCGATTTAATCGGAATGAATCCAAAGCAATTAGAGAAAGTCAAAGAGAATTTCAAATTCCTCAACTTTTAGAAGATTTAACAACAATATGTACCAATTATACAGTATTACTAGATGCCATCAGAAAACTACAATGTACTGAATTGTCATTGCAGGAATCATTAGACATAGTGGAGAGTGTAAAAAATAAATTACACACATTAAATGATACGCCAGGATTATGCGCTAGTCAAAAGTTGGCAGATGTTTTAAGGAAAAATCCCGATATTAATACTTTAGAGGCCGTTTATAATAAGTGTAAGAATAGTGAACTTTTAAGTGATTTTGAAAAACAGTTTCTACATGCAAATGTAACTTCCTTAGATGTGGAGAGATCGTTTTCTATGTATAAGAATATTTTTTCTTGTCGACGCACAAGGTTTAAAGAAGTAACAGTGGAAACATATGCAATGATGCAAGTTTACAGTAGTTCACATCCTGATGCCTCTAATTTGTTGAATAATTAGCAAATAAGTTTATTTATGAATTTTTCGTATTCTTATATTAACCCGTAATACCGACGCCTATGCGAGTCCGCAAGTTTTGGTTACTCTATTAATTAGGAAGTTATTCTGTAATTGGCTGTTGCTGTTAGACAAACAAATTTAAATAAATAAATACATACTTACATCCGGAAAAATATATACGTAAAAATAACATATACTGGGTGCGCCATTAGTGTGTCGTTCGAGTTTAGCGTGAAAACTACCAAAGATGGAGAAATGAGATTTTCTGTACGTATATAGTATACCACCGCGCATTTTGTAAAATTATCTGCAAATATACAGGGCTTTCCAAATTTCCGCAGCCGCCTTCAACTTTTTTATTTTAAATGGATTGCTATGTTTTTTATTGATTGCATTGATAGTAAATTACCTTTGCACCTTTCGATAATTACTTTCGGCTATATTGTCAAATTTTGTTAAAACTTTGACAGTTATAGTCTTTGACATTTTAAAACCTAGCCAGAAAATAGATGTAGTGTTGTGAGTTACTATTTTGCTATCAATTTAGAGGCTAACACTTTATATGTTTCAAGATGGTATAATGTAAAAATATGTACAGGGTGTTAGATCTGTCGTGCAGCTTTTTTTTCAATTTTTTTAAATAGAACCTATATTTTGTGATTTGCAATGCCCTTGTAAAATTACCTTTAAAATTGTACTAATAACGTAATACTTATTTCCAGTATTTTCGAAGATATTGCACTTTTTTGGAAAATACGTTTGTGATATTCGATATGCGGCACATCTAATACAGCTAGCTGGCCATGATTTTCAAATAAAAACTACTATCTAACGAAGCATTAAGTCTCCGAGTAAAATTTGCACATAAAGCTATCTTTCGTAGTCTCTCTTTGTTGTCATCGCGTTTTAATCTTTGTTATAATTTTATAGGGCTCATTTATTGTAATTTGAATTATTTATATGTTCATTATTAGTTATTACGTAGTGCTTTAATCTCGTTGTCAATTATATCCCTGGTATTATGTTTTACTTTCATTAACTAAAAATCAATTTCTCGAAAGCAGAGTTCATAGATATGGTAGTTGTCCTTGGCGCTTGCAATAGAAATCCACTCTTAGCATCAAGAATGTCAGCAGATGTGATGTTTTTCTATGGCCTACTACAAAAACTATTTACACAACACCCCCTACATTGGCAGAAAACATGTAGCAGCGAGTAAGAAATGCCTTTCTTCAATTAAACGCGAACAACTTGGCTCAAAATGTAAACCAGTCCGTATAGAGATGGTTGATGATAGACACAGAGCAGACTGGAGACGTATTTGAGCACCTTCTGAATTAAGATCATTTTATTATGAAAAAATCTAGAAGTCTGCATTGCTTTTTAGAAAGTGAAGATAATAGTTTTGTATTACGAACGGTTTCTTATTACTTAAACATAATCCAAACAATTTGCATAAAAAGAATGACTGAGTGGAGGTAAACGGTTCCATTCTTATTATCTCGCAATTTTAAAACCAAGTTAAAGAAGCGTGGTACTTATTACCTTATTACCTTCTTCGCTATATGGTGATACATAGAATTATGATACCTTAGAACGTATTGGGAAGAAATATAACAATGTAATATTTTTTACGCCATTTGATATTTGATTTTCTTTTTAATCATGGCCATTTAGCTGTATTAGATGCCCACATATCGGATATTACAAACGTATTTCCCATAAAAGTGCAATATCTTCGAAAATACTGGAAATAAGTATTACGTTATTGGTACCATTTTGAGGCTAATTTTTAAAGAAATTGTCTGGGAATTGAAACGTATACAGTGTTAGCCCCTAAATTGATAGCAAACGAGTAACTCGCGACACTATATGAATCACTGCAAAAGTAATTTGAGTGGCTATCAAAGGGATCAACAGAAAAAATGGTAATTTATTTAAAACAGAAAAGTTGAAGGCGCTTGGGGAAATTTCGAACACTCTGTATATTTATAAATAATTTTACAAAATGCGCTATGGTATACCATATACGTACAGAAAATCTCATATCATCTTTGGTAGTTTTCACGCTAAACTCCACCAACACATTAACGACGTACCCGGTATAGTAAAATATGTGATAGCAACACTTTATCTTAAATCCAACAAATAATTTTTGTTGGCGCAACTACATATTTTGTTAGATTAAATAATAAATAACCTGTTGTAATTAGTATAAATTGTTCTTATTTTAAAAATACAAGGGTTACTATACACAACTGTTAATACTATATACAATTGTTAATAAGTGCATGAAATTCACTGACTGTAGTATTCTTTTTCTACAACCAGAAGCGATTCTAACCACGTGCTGATTTGTATCTGTATATATTTCTTCAGAAATAATATTTAATAAGTGTAAGACGCTTCCCCACTCTCACCTAACATCAGTAGTATAAGCACATAGCAATTGTAACTCTTGGATGGCACCTGATGGCACACATTGCCGCATCAGCGCACCCCATTTTACTATTTTGGAGCGCGCTTCTAGCATGGAAATATTGTTTTATACATATATGGGATTCCGCCAGTTCATGCCAACGAAACTTTTTCACTTTTTATCGGCAGTTGTGTTCTGGAAGGGGACGGAAACAGACATATTCTTAGCGGTGATTAGAAAATTATTATCCGAAACGTCCTAATGATTATCTGTCGAATTTTAAGGGCAAAATTGTTTAGAAATTACATCATTTTTGGTGTAATAAACTACTACATTGGATTATGAATTAAATAAACTATTCAGTAAAAAAGTTTTGAAATAAATACAGTTGCAAGTTAATAATATAAGAAAATAATTTTCTTGAAATTTTATTTGTAGTAAAGTCCTATTGAGAAATTAGGCGACCAGTTTCGTATTCAAAAAACACATCAGGCCAGCTACAAGGATATCCAATAAAAGAAAAATTACAATAATGGAAAAAAACCCTAAAGTTAATAATTAAAATTAGGAGCAAATGAATTAATTTTTTTAAAATCACAAGGATATGGATATGTCGTACTGTTTTAAACAAGGTAAACTAATAATGTGGATATAAATAATATGTATTTCAAGAACTTTAAGCGGAGAAAGAAACGCTAAACGCCAAGAAAATATTTCTTTTGATTTAAAGCAGTTCTTGTATTGGGCATAATTGAAACAGGAAGAATTAAAGCGGACAGCTTGGTACAAGTAAACGTTTTTCTGCTGAAGATGAATTAAAATTTATCTAATGCAATGTACAGAAACTAATTATAGAAATGAACTTGGATAATCCTTCTTCAATAACTGACATGACTCATTAATGGAATGAAAAATCATTGACATCCGGTAAGATCCGAACTCAGGGTCTCCCCTTTTCGAATACATTTACATTATAAATGTAAATGCTTAAATTCAATCGGATGGTTGCTATTTTTCATTCAGTTAGCTGAACGCCGCTCGGTGATTATACTTCACTGCTGGAAGGGATATATTGAAATTAATAGTATTCGGAAGTCGAAAATCCAAACAACCCATTATAAAATCTCCCAGTGCAATGTGTTCAAAGGTCTCAGGCGAAATATAACATATGTACCTAAGTAAATCCAATAAAGTTCTCTTTTTGACTTAAAAAATGCCTGCTAATACATTGGAGCTTGTATTCAAGTATAAATACATAAAATTTTTATTAACTTTTCATACAGAGCGGCCTTTATTTTTCATCAGGCGTTGTGTATTCAGTTGTATATCGTATATGGCAAATATTATTTTTTTCCGATTTCTTCTCTGCGCATATTTTTTCATCTACTCTCGCACACACACATACTATGTGTACTTTCATAAATTTTTCATACGCAATGTTGCCTGTTGTTTCTCTTCATCTGTTCATCTTTATTTTATTTACATCAATGTCAATATTTTTTGTTACTTGAAGCAAGTAGAGCCAGCATTTCAAACAAAGTATGTTCCCCTAAATTATGTATGCTCTAATTTTAGAGCTTACGTTGAAATGTTTGTACAGCGCAATATGCCTTGACGATGTTCGAAAATGGAGGCAAATTAAATAAAAAGCCGACAAGATTATATCTCTTGTTAAGGTCTCGACATGCTATGTTATGTACTACAGTACTAATTTGCTTCAGTTACAAGGGGATACAGGTAATCTGCAGATTCTGATTTAAATGAATCTTGCTGGATGTATAGACCAATTGAATGTAAGAACCGTAGTGATATTCTGAGAATGGTTTAATTTCCTTTTTTTGCTATTGCGATTTAACTTTTCTAATTTCAAAATAAGTATCACACTGCAGTTTTGACTACTGATAGCAATTGTCAATCGATATTTGTTGAAATGGTTTGGCCGCTATGGGTTCGTATTGGCGTCATTCAGCGCTACAGCAAATTCATCAGTAGAGTAACCAAAACTTGCGGACTCGCATAGGCGTCGGTATTACGGGTTAATATAAGAATACGAAAAATTCATAAATAAACTTACTTGCTAATTATTCAACAAATTACAGGCATCAGGATGTGAACTACTGTAAACTTGCATCATTGCATATGTTTCCACAGTTACTTCTTTAAACCTTGTGCGTCGACAAGAAAAAATATTCTTATACATAGAAAACGATCTCTCCACATCTAAGGAAGTTACATTTGCATGTAGAAACTGTTTTTCAAAATCACTTAAAAGTTCACTATTCTTACGCTTATTATAAACGGCCTCTAAAGTATTAAAATCGGGATTTTTTTTTAAAACATCTGCCAACTTTTGACTAGCGCATAATCCTGGCGTATCATTTAATGTGTGTAATTTATTTTTTACACTCTCCACTATGTCTAATGATTCCTGCAATGACAATTCACTACATTGTAGCTTTCTGATGGCATCTAGTAATACTGTATGATTGGTACATATTGTTGTTAAATCTTCTAAAAGTTGAGGAATTTGAAATTCTCTTTGACATTCTCTAATTGCTTTGGATTCATTCCGATTAAATCGCATTATAACTGATTGAATTTGTTGAAAATGGATCAAGTAGTAAGAAGCTGCTGTTAGCCAAGTACCCCATTGCGTTAAAATTGGTTCAGGAGGTTCTGGAATACCTGGACAAAATTTACGGAATTCTTTTAAACGTTTAGGAGATTTACGAAACACTGCTTTAGTACTTCCAATCATCCGATCAACGTTTCCGTAATGTTGTCGAACAACTTCACCAACTAAATGCAAAGCATGCAGCACGCAGGTTATATGTATTAAGTTAGGAAATATATGTTTTAAGGATCGCCCAACACTTAACATCGTTGCTACACTATCTGTCACAATCATCACAACTTGATCTTGGGCAATTTTAAATTTTTTCAAAACGTTCACTATCACTTTTTGAATATTTTCCGCGGTACATTGTTGGACACGTTTGCAAGCTAACAAATATCGAGATGCTGTGTTCTTGGTAGATAAAACGCGAGCTATTACATTCACAATACTGTTTTTCTTTATATCGGTCGTCTCATCCACGGTAATCCATATTTTTTTGGAACACAAATCACGTTTACACACATTTTCTCGCATCCCTTTCATTCGCGGCAAATGATTCTGTAATTGTGTTTGTGAGGGTAATGGGTACTTTGGAACGTATTGTCGCCAAAACGTTTTAAAAGCTGCTTTCCTCACCAACGACAACGGAAGATTACAAGAGGTAAACATAATTAATAAATGTATGAGGAATACTGTATAAGGTATTTCAGTTCTTGCATTTCTCATATGCTTAATACCATTGACATGCCTCTGGCAATCAGTTCTGTCCAATGCAGCCAAACGAACATTGCATATTAAGCAAAAAGCTGCACTACCGTCATATTTTAAATGGGGAAAAAGTGGCACATACTTATGTACATTAGTAGCAAATCTATTACGAGGCATTGTTTTCTTAGGTATGTAAATATTAGTTCTATATGAAACGATACACTAATTATGTACTTGGTATAATACTACAACACACAAAAAACACCAGCTATATTTTCAAAAGCGACACGTAAGTACATAACCTTGACCGTTCGACTAATCTCTGCAACAGCTCAACCGGTACTAAAACGAAATCTCTCTCAGCGCGGTTTAACATGATTTATATTCAAGGTCGACACTACATGCTTGCTTCTCTACCGGTTTAGTTTATTTATGAATTTTTCGTATTCTTATATTAACCCGTAATACCGACGCCTATGCGAGTCCGCAAGTTTAGATTACTCTATTCATCAGACAATATGCTAACGCATTAACAATATATCAAGCAATACATGGATTGAGAGACGGGCTTTGCTCAATAAAATCATTTCGTAAGCTCGTGCAAAAGTTTAAGGAAACTGGTACACTTACAAGAAAACTGACAGAACTGTGATTCTCCGATTTCGATGAATCTTGGTATATTGGTAGACCATCAAAAAGTAAAGGACACGTATTTTCGTTTAGCGGCCCATATTCGCCTTAAGGGGGTGTAGGGTGCGTCTGAAATTACCCCCAAAAACGGATTTTTCATCATAACATCGGAGCCGCGCAAGCTATCGGGATGAATTAAAAACCAAAATGTTCTACTTCAAAGGGGCTTTCAAACGGATGTATGTTCTCCCCCCTTTTGTGAAGTATTTGGGCTACACTCTGCAGTTATTTTAACGCAGTCAGTGTTTTTCTCGTCTTTGACAGTTATTAAGTTAAACTTCTTTCTTCAAGTTCGCATAATTTAATGACGGAAAACAGCCTGTTTGTTGAATCACAGCTTGATGCTTGTGAAATGGCAAACAAGATAATTCAACAGAAAAATCCACAGCCAGCTATACGTAGTCACGAAACAAAGTATTCAAAAGTTTTCGTTACCTCAGTCTATTTGAATAAATTTTTAAAACACGGCGAAATCTACAAACCATCAATATGTAGAGGACCAGTTCGACGCGTCGAATGTGAAATTCAGCACAATCTTAAAACATTTTACAATACACGGACGGTTCCGCAAACCTACAGGGATTAATTCAAATCGATGATTTCGGGTTGGGAACGTTCCCTTGTAAGTCGCTTAAAGAAAATTTAAAATTACGTTAAATGGATTGTAAACCTTTTTGTAGGTATAAATTATAACTTCTTAACAGACTCTTAGAACGAAAAGAGCTGCCTTCGCCGCGATTTGGGAGTAAAAATCGGCAGATAAAATATGTCTTTTAAGGGAAATGAAAAACAGAGGAAATTTAATCCAGAAATAAGGGAATGTGTCAAATAGAGATAAATATGTTTCTTACTGAAAAGAAAAGAATATAAAACCATAACAATTTTGTGCAAAAATTTTACAATTAAGTTGATGCAATAATTCACTCTTGGAAAGTATTCTAACATTGTATTTAATTTTACAATAGAGTTTGAGACAGTAAATTGTGTACGAGACATAACTGATGATTTGTACCGAGTTTTCCTACTTTCTTCATGATTGATACTATATTTTTGAAAGAAATATCAAACTTCTATAATTATTTTTAATGAGAGTTAAACATTTATCGGCGGTTATAGATCCATGAATACGACATAATCTAAGGTTCCAAAAAAATCACATGTATAAACATTAATGTTCATGTATCGACGGTTCTTAGCAGATGTTCACTCATCTGACGTTGAACTAAATGCTTGAGTTTATGTTGTGATATTTCGTTGACTACTTGTTTTTTAATTGTATTTGAAGATGTTGGAATGTTTGTATACCCATTTATGATTAACAGCATTCGTAAATCCTGTGATGTACAAAATTTAGTGAATGGAATTCCGTCTTGGAAAAGATTTATCAAAAGTTAAAAATATCTGGCTGGGAATTGCCAATGTCAGTTTTTTTTATCACATTGTAGGTGTAAAACTAGAACTTGGTTATCTAATTTCTGACAACATGATTCCTAATACATTTTTATCATTTAAAACCACAAGCAAATAAATAAAAATATCGAAAATATTTTTGGCAAAGTATTGTACCATGTGCAGCAAAAATCACACGTTTCCTTTGGTGCCAAATACTTGGTTTTAAATAAAATAACAAGCATTGTGTAGCGATCATAGTGGTGCTGTTGTCTTAAAATTCTTTTGAATATCTGAACCACATATATCCTTGTCTCTTACTGCTTATTGTTTCTTGCCCAAAAAGTATTTATGATTTCCGTAAGAAAAGGTGCACCTTTACACTGCTATGAAATGGTACAGAATAACTAAATATATACTTCTAAATGACACTTTAAAGGGAAATATTTAAGCTCGCTTTTCATATCATTATATAACGATCATACAAATGCAAATGCATTGGAATTTTCTTTCTTCTCTCAGAGATATTATTTATATTTGTCTTTTTTTATGCATATTTGCTAAGCCACTGTTTCTTTTTTCGCACTGAGAACTTCCCCGTTTATTGTTTGATTAATTATCTTTTACGTTTATTCAATTTATTCTTTCAATGATATTCTCCAGCCAGGGCGCATCTTTTATTCTTCTGTAGGCCCTTTTAATTCCATTGTTCTCCTTTTCCAACTACTTTGAAACTTCTTTAATAATTCCTCTTCCATCTTGCAATATGTGCGAATATTACCGCGTATATTCAAATCATTCTTAGGATTGAATATCTACGGAGAGGGAAGTTTAGGAAATCTATGCTCAAAATATGTATAAAAGGGTGTCGGTTGAATTAATTATGTTTCCATGATAATGTTTCTTTCCCGTTTTGTTTTGTACACCTCCGAAAGATCCTTTAGAGTTTTTTTTTAGCTCTATGCAGTAGCAAAACAAACAATGCAAGTCCTTCTTTAATTAGGAAGAGAAAACAATACATTACAACGTTCTAATGAAAATATTTTCATGGTATAATTTAAAGATTGTCGGAAAAACAACAAAAAGAACAAGTGTACAGTTAATTTCATCATTCATAAATATAATATTTGTCACATTAACCTAAATAAAAGCAAATATTGAGTGACAACGATAGGTCAAATAATGCTTTGACTAATTGGAGCGCTACACCTTTTACTTATAGATTCTTGGGCTGTTCACTGTTTTATTTATTTATGTATAAAGGCTGTTCAGTTATCGCAGCGCATGATTCAAGTTTGGTCTTTTAAATGGAATGCCTTGTATATTATTGCGTTTTTGGATACTCCTCTTCAATTCATGTCAGCTTTCATTGTTTGAGGTTTTTGTGAAATGCCATTGCCTCCTTAACAGTCATATCTTAAATATATTATGCTTAAAGATTTGTATCACCAGCAGAGTTTGTAAATAATAATCGTTTAGCACCAGTCACAACATAAACAACTACTTCAGACATATAAGCGGACAAATTCCAAAAATAACTGCTGCATTAAGTCCGTTTCCTAAACCATCAAACTCAATTTTCTAGTGATTGTATCGTCAAAGATCTCGAGTATTAAATATAATTGATACAGCGATTATTTTAAAATTACAACTTTGATTAAAAAGTATAGTTTTAAGTAGAAACAGAGGGACAGATAAAATATGACACAGTAATATATTCAATTAACTACATTATTTGAAATTCGGTCAAACGACCGAGTTGGGCGGAGAAGGAGATCTAATGAATTATCGTTCAGTCTTAATAACTTTTCGAGGGGCACGGGTGCAGAAACGTCTAGAACATTTTGAAACCGCACTCTTCTCTGCATTTATCAAGGCCCAGGCACATGACACTTCAATAACGTAATTAAATCCTCAGAAAAGGTCTTTCTCTTGAAGTATAGCCCAGATATTGTAATACCCAGTCACCCGACTGCATTGTCGACGTTATATATTTAAAGATAGTACGGCAAAATTAGGTAAAATCGCACCGATTAAAAAAAAAGTGCAGTAAAAATCTTATAAAGCCGATATATTAATAAATAGAACATTTCGCTACCCAAGAACACGTAAAAATAACCCCCGAAGCTATTTTATTGGGTTCAGGTTCAGATAATAATGACAAGGAATTGAAATGTTACCATGGATATGCCGTCCTGGAAGATCTGTAGAGCTCGACGAGGACGTCCTGATGAAACAAAATCTCATCGCAACTGTTGAAGAACTATCCAAGAGGCTTGGATTTGGTCATTCAACCATTCGTCGAAACCTGCGTGCCATCGAAAAAGCCAGCAAATTAAGTCGATGAGTCCCTCACAAACTTTCCAAGTTGAATTGCGCGCAATGAATGTGTGTTCTTTGTTGTTACATCTCAGGAAGAAGCCTTTTTTTGAACCGAATAGTGACTGGTGACGAGAAATGGGTTCTTTACAAAAATGTCAAGTAGGGAAATACCGGCACCCATGTAACCCAAATCAAACGATAGCGAGGATGACATTACAAAGGCTGGAGGAGCTTGAACAGGAAATTATGCCCCATATTCTTCGGACAATACCCCATTTGATTATCATTTATCTCTGCAGTGTTCAAAATCATTTTGATGGAAGAAAAATATGAATTCCACAGACGAGGTTAAAAGAGTAGGCTTGAAAGTCTACCAGAATTATTGAAAAGCCTAGCAAAAAATGAAGGATAGCATGCTTTAGGTTAAAAATAATTTTGTTTACCTTAGTTTTGAAAAATAAAAGTATAAAAACTCTTAATCTCTAAGAGAGGTAAACATAATATTATTTGCTGAAAAACTAGTGGTTAAACACCATCACCTTTAAAAGCTTAATAAAGGATCAAATGCATAATAATTGTTTAATCTTGTAAGAAATGCTAGAGCAGCATTTACATTTTTAAAAAGCATAATTATGAGATAAACCCAAGGAAATGTCAGTATATAAGGATACAGAAACAAGCACCTAACAAAATCTGCTTGAAAAATCTAATCTTTATATACCACCTCTATTATTAGTATTATTCCAAAGAAAAGTTTGCAATTTATTATATAGGAATGAGTATCTCGAATAAAAGTGACAGAAAATGGAAGATGGTACAAACTACAACTAACGAAGCTTTGTAGCTCGTAACACCAATTCTGAACAGCCACCGAATATAGAAAAAGTAGAGGAATAAACAAGAAAACGGCACATAATTCACAGATAGACAAAATTACAGGATCTAATAGAAAACAAAACTATAACAAACGTAATAAATAGCTACTTTGCAAATGTTGGGGAACAACTTGAGCAAGAAGTAGAGCTACAAGTAAAAACGCGAAACAAATAAATCACTTGAATCTCGTTCTATTATGGGTACAAGTAAAAATGACAAACGCGAATGAGGCCAACGTTACACTCGTGGCGATCTAAAACTGAATCAAACGCAAGAATTTTAAAGCAGTTGCAAGTATTGGGTCAAAATTGTACCAAATTAAAGGTGTTGCATGTTAACATATTTAGAGATAAGTAATGAAAGTATATTACAGTAGGCATCAAGTCGAATAACGTGCAAACGATAACACAGTTAGGTCACGCAGCATTAAAATGTTTATTAACCCACTTTTTGACATAAGTTTCATATGTTTTGTGCAACTGGTGCTTACAAAAGCTTCTAATGAATGAAAAAAGTGTCCTGCTGTGACATTCCTATTTTCAGCATCTAAATGATCTAATATTGTTGCCCTATTACCATACACCAACCTTTCTAAATGTCCCAAAAGCAAAAGTCCATTGGAGTCATATCTGGGGACCGAGGAAGTCATTCAATATGACCTCTCCTTCCAATTCATTTCTCAGGAAATACGTGATTCAAATAATCACGAACTTGTAGCCCAAAGTGAAGTGTGGCACCATCTTATTGAAACCTGATGTCTGGATGCAAAGATATATATTTGTTTGATTCAAGAATTTTTTTTCTCTGTGTGCCTTTAACCATATTCTTGAGGCCAGCTTTGATCTTTTATCTAATGATGTAGTCGACATTTTTATATGACGTTTCAACCCCTTCTGGACATCATCAACTTTTTCGGATTTTCGGCACCGTCAGAGAGTTTTTTTTAGCTAATTTCAACCTTTTATAACATGTTGACAAAAATTGTCAATATTATGTTTTAATTGACGAGGAAGGAATTTAAAGATTAAATAAAGCAGCCATGAAATTTCAAGCTATGTACATTAGTAATAGAAGAATGTCGTCCACCAACGAAGAGAACGAGATTTTTTATTCATCGAATGTATTTTGGGTAATATCAGGGATATTCATACGATATATAGCAGACTCCATTTAGGTATGTATCATCATTACCTGTTTGTTACATAAAAACTGCCTCAAATAACGCTATTCATACGCTACGTGGCTATCATTTCCAACAGGGAAGATTGAAATATGAATATGCATACATTATGTTTTACATTACTTAAGGTAATACGGTATATGTAGGAACAGATTATAAACATGTAACGAGGGAGTGGAGACCCTTTGTTATATATTTACTTACAGCATTTTGCATAGCTTTTTCCCTACTATAGACTAGAACCTACAAATTGATAAGAAAACACGGGGGCTGTGTTTTTTTTTAATTACTTTTTGTGTTGGTAACTACTGCATCGATTTATTCTAAATCTAAAAAAGTTTCGGACTGATATGTAGTAGTTTTTCGCAGTTGGTGTACACCGACTGGTAACCAAAAATTTATTTTTGGGGGCGTCGGATAGTACTGCGTATATGAAATATGCTTTTCTCTGTTAGATACGTATGTATGTAGTTATTAAATCAGATTTGGTTGTCAACCCGTATAATACGTTTCTATTGATTCTTTGCCTGAAAAGATGTGAATTAAATACATTCCAGAATATGTTTGGAAATATGGAAGTATGTTTTATAAACAGAAACAGTATATTATTGCAGAGTAGTTCAAAATGTAGAAAATTAATTTTGACTTGAAGTAAAGTGACATCTCAAATAGCAATTTTTATTACAATTGCACCGAAGAAAATCTTATTTTAGAATGAATACAAAGCAAATCAACATTGCCAACGTCAGACTCAATTTATAATTCCCTTTCGAACACACAACAATTCCTTAGATTTCCCTAAATTCAAACTTGCAACGACTAACAAGTTGAGATACATTTCAAAGAAAGGAAATGCGTCGCACTGGAAAATTTTACATTATAAATCAGTGCCTTGCGTCATGATTGTTCTGCAATTTATACGTTATAACGCAAAGTGACGAGAAAGACAAAGGTATAATAACAAAAACAGCAAAAAAGGATCGCATAACCGTAATTGTCTAAAAAGTCAAATAACGACTTAAAAAAAGCCTTCAATCTTATAATAATGTTACATTCACCTGAATTACTTAGTTTTGTGGAAGAAGCCCATGCACCCTTGCAACTTTAAAAAAAGACATAAAATTTAGTCGTAGTACAAAAAAAAATGTATTTTTATGTGTTTTGTCACTTGTAACGCAGATGTTCTTCTTCGGTTTTTCTCTTTATGTTTTTCTTGTTATTTGTTTCATTGCATATTTACACGCATTTGGAAACGGCGAGTAATAAAGATACTTATTGCGCCTCCGAGACTTATTGGTTCCTCAGAGCTGCAACCGGGGTTTTTCTTGAAATAACAGCATCTTAAAATTTTCACGCGGAAAATTATTCAATTTATTCTTGTGGTATTTTGTATACAAACGCTGCACTTTTAGGAGAGATTCATAATTGACATTTATAAATAAATATTATCGAAAACTAAATTTTCACTGTAAAAGTAATACAAAAAATAAAAATTAAACAACATGAGAATTATAAATTAGGAAAAATTTGTATTGCCTAAAAATCGTATCAAAAAAATAAATGATAAAAGTATTTTTTAAATATTGAAAAGGAAGGATTTTTTACGATCTGCTATTTCGTCCACACATAACCACAGTTTTGTATCTTTCAACTCCGATTTAATTCTTTTTTCAACATGTTCACGAGCAGATGGCACAATTCTTTGTAACGATGCCCGACTTGGTAATTTGCAGTCCGAATATTTATTCCAAAAGAAGACGTATGCTTCCTTGTCTAGTAAATTAAACGGTAGATTACACGCAATAAAGGTAACACACAAATTAAATTTAAATTTGTCATAGCATCGTGTGCAATTTTTTTTTTTAAAGGATACTGTTTACTATTTACGTGACGTAGACAATCCCTTTTGGACCAACACATTAAAGGGATGTTACAAACTACACATTGAATTTTAACGCCATCATAATTTAGGCCAGGCATTTCTGCTATAAATTCTGTAACTTTGACTAAACATTGGTCGTTTTCGCGACGTAAGCAACATTTTTAAAACAACCGTAGAACTACGAAATAGTATTTACGACAGCGTACATGTATACACAACAGATCTGGTTGAGACTCGCAGTTATACTGAGGGTTGTATTGAACCTCCGCCACTGCTCGTTGGCGCTAGTGAGCTATTAATGAGTCTAAATCATTCCAGGAGAAATTAAAACATCGTCCCCAACTACCTCAAATAGCGCAAACTGCGGTGATGTTGTGTACAATATTCGTGGTAGTGAAGCAAAATTATTATCGACGGTTGTGGTTAACGTTACGAATAGTGTAGGGAACCAGACAGCTAGATTTTTAGTAGGCAGCGTTAGTCAAGTTCATTTACTTACGGTTAATTGTTACAAACGTTACAAGGATTGGGAAAAAGATCTTATCCGGTAGAAGGGACAACGTCTTTGAATCTTGCATCACGACATAATCCTTCAATATCATATCAAACCTCTACATTATTAGTAGACAGAATATCGGAAAAGCTACCTAAATTCTCGATTGATATAAATACGATATCACATTTTAGAAACTTCCCTCTTGCGGATGATGCTTTCTATAAATCTGGAGAAAGATAACACACCCTGTAGATCTATGCAGATTCACTATTATTCAAACATCATAAATGATTACCTATATATTTACAAAGCCTGTTGCTTCCAAGTATTAAATTTTAATTATGAATACGCAATTCTCTTCACCATCTTATGTGAATTACATCCAGTTAAACATTGCCGCACCTTGTTATTTTATGCTCGTTTAATAAACTGGGCAATGTTTATTCCATTCCGTTTAAGGTCGCTGCCTACTCATATCTCTAGTAAGAAACCAGACCTCATTATTATTGTTAGGTAATTTAATTCATGTTTCGGTTGCTAAATAATCTGGAGTTCAAGTACAACATAATTTTAAACATAATACCTACTGGTTTCGTATACTTTTTTACGAATTAATTTATAGATGTAAATTACTTGAATTTTAAGCATTTTAAAATAATAATCTTTTTGATAGGGATTCTTTTTAAGAAATCAGAAGAAAGTGCCCTTTTCGGAATTTATATTTTTATTGGCCCTTTACATTCCTCACAAGAATTACAACAATGGTTAGATTTAAAGATTATAAGTGGGTATTTATACTTTTAAAAACATTTTTCAACTAGAACGT
The DNA here is from genome assembly GCA_029619315.2 of Dynastes maya. Classification (NCBI taxonomy): domain Eukaryota; kingdom Metazoa; phylum Arthropoda; class Insecta; order Coleoptera; family Scarabaeidae; genus Dynastes; species Dynastes maya. The sequence continues at coordinate 4,480,435 of JAROYE020000012.1, read as the reverse complement.
AAGGATATATTCACCTAATGCATTTATGTCTTTTTCGTTTGATTTTCAAATGTTTATGAATGGCAGCATATATAGGCACCAAATATAAATTTCATAAAAAATTACGTCAACCAAAATCCTTAGTGAACTTTTAACAAAAAATAATAACGTTGGCCTGTTATTTATAGTTTTACTGTAGCTAATTTTCACACAATGATGACTAACCTGAGCAAATATGCGGTAACAGCCAGAGGCGTGGCGAGCGCATAAAAGTTTACACATAAAATAGAAGGTAAGAAATAAATTATAAAACGTGCTGAAACACTTACCGTTTTAAAAGTCTTCCGTGAAATCACAAACTGGGTAACATCTGTTAAATATTCGAATCATTAGATATGTTCCCACAGCTGTTTTAGTCAAGTGAGTACGACATCTAGCGATGTTATATTTGCATATAATCTTTGAAACAACTTAATGCATCTTCACACGCACCTTCACAAATTTGTCTTAATATAAGAAAATCGGAGTCTTTCTCTAAAACACTTTCAAATTTTCGTATTACACACCAATTTGTTTCGCCTTCTACAGCGCATAACTGTGCGTGAACATCATTCACAATTTGAACAGAATCCACTAGCGACATCGAAACATTTTGTAATTTTTCTATTCCCTCCGCTAGTCCGAAGTAATTGTTGTGAATAGTTTGTAAATCTCTTTTAACCTGACTATCTTGAAATATTTCCTGGCTTCTCTTGATTGCTGCAGCTTGTGTGAGATTGATAATGGCTTCTGGAGCAACACATTAAAGGGATTTTACAAAATAGACATTGAATTTTAGCGTCATCAAAAATTAAGTCTGGCATGTCCACTATAAAGTTTTTAACTGTGTCTGCCATTGGTCGTCTTCGCAACGTACCTAACTGCGACATTTTTAAAGCAAACATAAGCGTACATTTACGAAATAAGTTACGACAGCCTACATATACACAGAACTACTCGCATACAGCATCGATTTAGTACTGACGCTGTGAACGCGTGAAATAAATAATCGCCGACTCCGCACCACATATCTACTACATTGACTGTTACCGCTGTTTGCCCAGACTAATGATGTTGAATTTACTTCTGGAAATACATTTATATGTAACTTGCAGAGAAAGGAAAAAGTAACTTTCCTCATTAAATCAAACTTTAATAAAAGCAGAAATGGAAATAACCATTAATTTAATTTTGAAACTGTTCAATAGTTGTCAAACGAAAAAGTAAATATATGAGGCAGGTATTTGCACACATACACGATACTCTTTCTATTTAAGTTTTAATAAAATGGAAGTTGATATATATTACATAAACATTTAGTTTTAATGACGCTTTGGGAAACAGGCAAAAAGAAACTTACTTGGACTTGGTTCTCGTTGGTCTCCAGTGCGCTGCTATCACAGCACGCGTTTCAACACTAATTTCTGTCCTTTTGGGCATGTTTTAAAATTTAAAATTAATTTGAATTAAATATGAAATTATAAACACTATTCGTTAAAAGATGTAGCTACTAATATGGAACGATAACTGTCCGTAATTTAAAAATATTACTTCAAATGATTTTATTATAGCTTCATGATTCATACTAAAATTACCCACTGTTACATTTGTCCTGAAATATCAAGAAATACCTGCGTTTCTATGACGGTATTACCTCTCATACAGGTAAAAGAAGTAAACAGATCGATATCATTTAATGCATTTAAGCGAATCTTACTGTTTATTAACATACTATTCAATAATGCTGAAACGTATTTCCTAAATACATTCTTTGTATACAAAAATCTAAAATCCAGAGGTGTCCAAATACTTATGAGTGGTAGTGTATGTCAGCTATGAAAATGAAATAATCTTCCGTACATTCATGTTCATCAATTTCTGCACATTTTCTGCTATACTATCCCTTCCTCGAGGTTTCTGACACTGTTATTTAACACCTTGTACATAAGACTTGTGAAAGGGACTTTTTTAATGCATGCAAAGATATGCCAAAATTTATTATGTACATTTATATGGATATGTATTATTTTCATGAAGACAGGCGAAAGGAAGGCGGTTAAATTAGATTGTTGATGTTTATATTTTCATCGCATCGTTGAAACGGCGTGACCTTTCAAAAATATTTCTAAAATATTAGCAGAAAAGGTGCAAATCAAGAATTCTGGAGGAAAGTAATAAAAGAACTTTGTCCTGTATCTAGGGACGGCCCGACCTTATCCAGCTTGATCCTTTTCTTCTGGGATTTAAAAAAATCATGTCCGTATGTAAACGAGAACTGATATCATAAATTATGACTTGCTTAACGGTATATAGAGTGTATATAAAAATAGGGCCGGTTCATATAATTAATGCAATAGTTTCCGGGCGTAATGCCTCTGCAGCATTTTTTGTTTCCGTTTTTTCTGCTTTCGGTTACTTGGTTTCCGTTTCCTGTTTCCATTTTTAATACATTTTCCCGTCCAAAATATACTTTAACGATAGTCATCTTAAATTCATTAGAGTGACGCATAATTCAAGCATCTTGTTTTTTTTAATTAATTGAATTTTGTTGAATACGATTCTGTCAACATTGACACGACACTGACACTGAAGCAAAGAAAAATTGTGTTGCATTGAAACCATTACGGTAGATTGTAAATTTACGTATGAAAGAACGTAATTTATTGTGGACTATCTTATGGATTACTTTCAGCTTGCTCGAAACCGGAGATTTTCTGGATTAAGACCATTATTACCACCTTTTCCTCGATATGAATATTGTCTCTACAGTGGCACATTATTAAAAAAATTATTTTTCCGTTAAAACACGAAAGAATTAACTCAGTTCTTCTCCAATTTTGGTTTTAATTATGTTCAAATCCATCCCCCATTAACACTTCTCCGAATAAGGTTACGTATATTGCCAGCCGCCGATCTAGATGTTTTTTGTCAATTTCAATTTTAAAATAATGCTCTGCTTGAAGCATTTGATTTTGTGATGCGGATAATTAAATTTTTAATACATTTTTGTTTTCAATTTTTTGTCCGATTTACCAGGAAAGTGAAAATTATTTTCTGACTTGTTTGTTGACTCTTGTCTCGGCGGTTTATGTGGTTTGAACTTTCAACATGAATCCTTTTTACCTTTTTAACCGAACAATAAAAATGAAATAAAAAGGGAAAGTATTTAGAACAAAAGTAATGCACGGTGGTGGAAGACAAATACATTTTTTTCGGTATATTTCAAAAATTGTACTTTTAACTTGTTAATAAATATCCCAATATTAATAAAATCCTTCTCACAAAGGATTACACATTTTACAGAATAAAATTGTCGCAGTAAAAAACTCCATTCTGTTTATTTTCATATTGATTTTTTATTTTTTATACAGGCTGATTCATTTTCGACCCTCACGATGGGGATCTTGCTTATTATTAGTGGAGCGGGCCAAATTGCTCCATCCAACAGAATCGGAATCAGGCGCAACGGCCGCTTATTGTAAATAGCGTATATGTGAGTCACAGCAGATATGTGATATTTCGAAATTAATACACAAGAGTAAAAAAATAAAAGCTGACGCAATAATAATGTTTAGTAATTAGAGCGGATATATATATATATATATATATATATATGTACACGCTGAGGTGTTTTTATTTTCATTATGATTTTTTATTTGATTGAAAACGGTATGCGTTGTAAATGGGATGTAATAAGGAAATAACTGAGAAACTGAACGCTTTTTTTATTCTGTTGTACTTAATAATGTAACTGTAAATAAAGATATAATAAATAAATTCTATCCTTCTTAATAATGCGGATAGGCTTGTTTAAAAAGTTGCACCATCAGATAAGTTTCCACATTTGCCTCGGTGAAGGATGTTCGCCGAGACGAAAAAATGTTCTTATATTTCAAAAACGACCGTTCCACGTCTACCGAAGTAAGACAGGCGTAATTAAAATAATCTTTAGACTTAGTCAAGGAATCTGCAGATGCCCCATCGCACATTTGTCTTAATCTCGTGTAGTCCGGATTCTTTTTTAAAACACTATCGAACTTAGCTAAAACTCGTCCACTTGTTGCATCGTTTATACTGTGTAACAATGTACTAACTTCGTCCACGACTTGCACTGATTCTACCAACGACAATCCAGAATTTTGCAAATTTTCTATCGCGTCTACTAACCCTTTGTAATTGTTGCTAATATTCTTTAGATGTGTTTCAATAGAAATATCGAGAAATCCCTTCTGGCTCATCCTAATAGCTCTAGCTTCGGCAGGGACGAATTGCAAAATAACGGATTTGACTTCTTGAAAATGTTCATTATAATAAAAAGCGGCTTTTAACCACGTTCCCCAACGCGTAAGAGTGGGCTGTGGTGGTTCTCGAATACCAGGGCATAACCTGTGGAATGCCCTAGTCCTCTTAGGACTTTTGAGAAACACTTTTTTTGTGTTTGCTATTAATGCATCCACCTCCGGGTAACACTCTCGAATAGTTTGTGCCACAAGATGCCACAAGCATGGACTTTACACGTAACATGTAAAAGTCCTTCACACTTTTCTTTAAGGGAACGGCCTACACTACACATTGTTGCTGCACCATCGCTCATGAACAACAACAGTTGACTGGTTGACACTTGAAATTTTTGTAACGTTTCGAGAACTACGGCCGTAATTGCTTTACTAGTACACTGTTTTAATCTTCTGCTGGCTAATAGAATTGCAAAATTTGGTTTAATAGGATCTAATACGCGCACTATTATATTCAAAATAGAATTTTTTTTGCAATCTGTCGTCTCATCAAGACATAACCACAGCTGTTTATCTTTTAATTCGGCTTTAATTCGATTTTCAATGTCCTCACGTATTCGTGGAATATCTCTCCGTAACGCTGTCCGAGATGGTAGTATCCACTCGGTATTGTATGTACCCCAGAATTTTCGAAATGCTTTTTTATTAAGTATACGAAGTGGTAGACCACATACCATAAACGTTAAAAGCAATTCTAATTGAAATTGACGTTGTTGTGACACACCATTTCTTTATTTCTGTGGTGTGCGCTATTTATATGTCTTTCACAATCACGTTTGCTCCAGCACAGTAGTTTCTTTTTACAAACTTTACAGAAAATTGTACTCCCATTGTAGTGTAAATCCACAAATTCACTAAGAAATTTATTAACTTTCGTAGGTAATGGCCGTTTATTTTTAATAGTTACGTTAGACATAACCACTAAAGCGAGCACACCGACGCTTGTTTCTAGTATGCCACGAAGTAGTGCAAACGTAACATCTGCAGACTCGTCATTTGTTGATGAATAGAGCGCGTCATCCGTAAATGAATAAGCGCGCTGTTAGTTCGTAGCCGTCGATGAATGAACTTTTTTTTTGTAGTGGCCCACTGTGAACAACGCCCTATTTATCAACGAACACCCAAACTGCAGGTGTATATTTGCGCGTCTTCACGACGTAATAGACAGTGGTTTTGGTCCTCGTCCTAATAATTACATATTTAAATTACCTATGTTTACATACATATATGCGCCCGGCAGCCTGATTGCGAACCTGGCGCATGGCGCTCTTGGCCCGCTCTACTTATTATTAGAGATAGAGGGTAGGTTTAAATTTGGCAGAGTTGCTAAGTTTTGTGTTTGTTGGCTCAGAAATAGCTCAGAAACTATGAGAGATATCAAAAAAAAGTTAAGACAAATTTAAACTGTATATATATATATATATATATATATATATATATATATATATAATATGTATGTATATGTAGCTTCTATATTTTTGTAGTATATAAAAATTCTGAAATTTGCAAATAAATAGGGGGGTGTAAAACAACGAAGGGCAGCTAAGGTAGTTACCGTTGTTCTTTCACTAGATCGGTCTATAGACCCATAAAGTTCCATTTAAATCGGTGAGATGCACTTACTGCGTTTCTTTGTTAGTTATACAACCGTGTTAGGCTTAAATTTAAGACTTTAAGGCACTAGCTAACTCTGAATAATTCCAATATTTCGATTGTTTTGTAATAAATAGGTTTCTAGTTCGATGTTTTCATATTTCAAGTTACCCCCTCCCCAAATGCGTTCCCTTGGATTTAACAGCGGCCATAAATCTTATTTAAAGCTAATATATTAAGATCATAATTACAGGAGTAAAATAATTGCTTACCATAGCTCATGAAAGACATAAATTATTTTAGTAAGAATTTAATGCAGATATTGAATTACGTAATTCGTAGATTTTATCAATAATGAAGTCTTATTTATACTGAATAAAAGATTTTTCATCGACTGTGTTATATTGTGTGTTATATTAATATATTTCCCCATTTTTTCCTTACTTCTCCACGTAATAGGAACACAATTAGTTCAAGTAGAGACATATGTAACAAAATATATATGTCGTGACGGCTATTATTGCTTTAAGGTCTGGTGACTCCGGAGAATTCTTTATTCCGAAGCTAGCCAAGTTAAAATATTGCCTAATGAAATATTTGCGGGATATAATTTTCCCGTAACTTTTAATAAAAGCTTTCATCCCCGCGAAAAAAGTGGTTGAGATCTTTATAACTTCTATTACGGATGTTGCAAGGAGGGAATGGGAAAGGGATACTTGGAGAGAAGTTCCCCTTCTTGTGTCTTAATACAAATTTGCATGTTTTTGTTAATCTCCTCGTGGGGTCCAGAAAGAATATCGAAATCGACTGACGGCTGCTTGAAGTCGGTTAATTTGAAAGAGTTCACAAAACCAAACACGGAAAAGTAGACCGAGTCGTTGGCTGGAAAAGACGACAAACTGTTTTAACTCAAGTTTTAATAAGTTAAAGGATTAGCCTAAGGCTCTTTCCCATGAGGTTTTTCTATTAAAGATATTTCGCTTTCTCCTTATTCCTTCACACAACGGAAAAACGGGAGTCCATATTCCAATTTGTTTATTACCACCACCACCACAGCCCTATCTACCTTATTTCATTCGCCGACCACGTCCCTTCTCGTCATTTTTATTAGGTAAATCACTTTAAAACTTGCCGCTTCTATCTACCTTTCTTTTTCTTTCCAGGATTTGGCTACCAACCAGAGTTTACTGAACCGATCGAAAATCTCACTATAGCGGTTGCGAGGGATGCTACTTTCAGATGTTTCGTTCATCACCTTGGCGGATATAGGGTAAGAAAAGCATTGCATTTTAAAAATACAAAGTAAATTGCGTTTGTTAACTACTTTAGATACGGGACAGGTATACAATATGAACGTTTGTATACAATGAGCACGTAAAGGTTGGAAATATTCAAGATATTTATTTGAAGAAAAATACTCGAACAGGTCAATTTCTATCCTTTACTGCCGTTTTTTCTAGTTACAGATATCCTATACAGGTTGATACTTGTAGTGACATCTACACAAAATTCTAGTACATTCAATGTAGCAAAATCTTAGTTTCATAGTACGAACAACAAAACCCTTTCAAGACAAAAACTGTATTATTAATCTTTATAAATCTCTTGTAATTAATACGCTGGAATATAGTTGTATAATTTGGAACCCTATGTACAATTTTTTTATTTACAGGATTGAGAAAGTCCAGAGGAAATTTACAAAATATTTAAACTTAAAATTTTTTAACTCTGGTTGCGATTGCAATGTTAGTCTCACGAAATATGATTTACTTATTTTCGAAAACAGACGTCATATTAACGAATTGGTAGTAGGTACATTTTATTGCGAAATCCAGCGAATTAATATTGGACTGAACTCTCCTCTTTACAGATCCACTCTTCTATACAACAGCACTGTGAATGATGACTTGTTTCACTTGAGTTTGCGGCAATTCAAACTGCCTGTCACTTAACCATACCGCTCTTCATTATCTTAGAATAATTTCTAGCTTGGTTTTCTTTTTAATTTTAAAGGCACTAATGTAGGTTACGAAACGCATTGTCATTTATATACAGTACAATCCTAAAGTATCCCCCTCCCCCATGCTAACTTTTGAAAGACAGAAGCTAGCGTTCTTAGAAAAAATAGGTCGATTTCTATTTTTTTCTAGCTATCGATTTCGAGCTTTCTATAGAAAATAGGCTGGAGATATTAGGTTTTCAAGGTATACGAGGTGTAACAGTTTAATTCCTAGATTGCGAAGTATTGAAAATATACTCTTTAATATTTTGCACTAACAAATACCTACATTGCATTTTTACATAATTTCCTTGATAACAAACCCTAGTAGAGTTCTTCATAATGGCGGCAGATTAATCTTCAGAAAGATATTCTTAAGACCCCGATCTTGAGCTCAACTTGCTGTTGTTTTCACTCATTTTATGCACTAATATTTCAAAAGAAGTTGCTCATATTCCAAATATTTATTTGAAACTGGTTCCTGGTTCAATAGTAAAGAAAATGGCAAACAATTACGTTGTTGATAAGCATTTTGCAAACGATATGCAGCAATAAATGTTTTGGTAATCTGTTTTTGTTGTTACGCAAAGTTGAGAGCGCCAAATTATTTTTCTTTGACGCCAGACTGATCTACAAAAGAGCTCGTTGCTAAGCAAAGTAATCATAACAATTGCCAAACTGTCAAATCTCAATTCCAAAAGCGTGAATTATTCATGTTATTTATTGTTATTATAACCTGCATTTGTCATACTTTCCTTCTTTGTTCTCTTTATTGTTTTGTCTCATTTTAACCTCTTTTGTTAATTGTTGTTTCTCGTTTACTTTATCGAACTTTATTGTAATTAATTAATTATGAAATGATTACTTTGCTTAGCAACGAGCCCTTTAGATCAGCCTGGCGTCACAAGAAACAATTTGGCGGTCTTTCCTAACTAACTTTGCGTAGCAATAAAAACAGATTACCAAAACATTTATTGCTGCATATCGTTGCATTTCTTAAGTTAAAGTATAACATGTGTGATTTTGTTGTATTCACCCTTCGATTACCTTTTAAAAAATGTAAAAATATATAGGGTGTTCTATTTAAAATAAGAAAGTTGACGTCACTTCCGGTAAAACCGGAAATACAATTGAAATGCCGATTACGGCAAAAGTTAGCCCATAAAAAATAAAAATCGACCTATTTTTTCTAAAAACGCTAGCTTCTGTTGTTCAAAAGTTTGCGAAGGATATATATATATACACATTAGGAAAATATGAAATTAGCTATATTTATACATGTACGGCGAGATAGCGAGGAGGGGATTGAGTGGAATTCGATCGCTTCGATGCGAGTCGCGTATTAGTGCTTGGTACGCTTCTAACAACGTTGTGACGCATACCTACTTTGTGCAGTGTGCCGATAACTTTACATAAAACTATATATTATAACTTTAGATTTAGACTACGAAACATTGCGATTGTCAATTCAGATGTTTTCATCGCCCTTTCTTTAATGGAACCTTCCGTGACAATGTAGTTACCTTGTCTTATATACTTTATAGTCCGTCTTCGGCAACTATACCGAGGTTCTGAGAACATTTTTAATTTGTTTAACTGATAGGTAGAATTCACACGATGCACGTATGTATAAATAGAAGCTTTCAGAGGATAGACAGCAACAGGTAAAGCGATTTGGGGAGCACTCGTGAAATCAATTTATCAGAAGTAGGCAGAACTCTGACGTTCTATCTGGCTTATCCAAAAGCTACGATTTGCAACTATTCTCACAATCGTAGTTGATTCCAGTAGAATTAACAGGTTAGAGTTACATATCTCGGAACATATGATCGATCGATCAAATATAGCAGTTAATGCAATTATTACTAGAGCGGGGCAAATTGCGCCATCCAACAGAATCGGAATCAGGCGCAACGGCCGCCTATTGTAAATAGCGTATATGTGAGTCACAGCAGATATGTGATATTTCGAAATTAATACACAAGAGTAAAAAAATAAAAGCTGACGCAATAATAATGTTTAGTAATTAGAGCGGATATATATATATATATGTACACGCTGAGGTGTTTTTATTTTCATTATGATTTTTTATTTGATTGAAAACGGTATGCGTTGTAAATGGGATGTACTAAGGAAATAACTGAGAAACTGAACGCTTTTTTTATTCTGTTGTACTTAATAATGTAACTGTAAATAAAGATATAATAAATAAATTCTATCCTTCTTAATAATGCGGGTAGGCTTGTTTAAAAAGTTGCACCATCAGATAAGTTTCCACATTTGCCTCGGTGAAGGATGTTTGCCGAGACGAAAAAATGTTCTTATATTTCGAAAACGACCGTTCCACGTCTACCGAAGTAAGACAGGCGTAATTAAAATAATCTTTAGACTTAGTCAAGGAATCTGCAGATGCCCCATCGCACATTTGTCTTAATCTCGTGTAGTCCGGATTCTTTTTTAAAACACTATCGAACTTAGCTAAAACTCGTCCACTTGTTGCATCGTTTATACTGTGTAACAATGTACTAACTTCGTCCACGACTTGCACTGATTCTACCAACGACAATCCAGAATTTTGCAAATTTTCTATCGCGTCTACTAACCCTTTGTAATTGTTGTTAATATTCTTTAGATGTTCAACAGAAATATCGAGAAATCCCTTCTGGCTCATCCTAATAGCTCTAGCTTCGGCAGGGACGAATTGCAAAATAACGGATTTGACTTCTTGAAAATGTTCATTATAATAAAAAGCGGCTTTTAACCACGTTCCCCAACGCGTAAGAATGGGCTGTGGTGGTTCTCGAATACCAGGGCATAACCTGTGGAATGCCCTAGTCCTCTTAGGACTTTTGAGAAACACTTTTTTTGTGTTTGCTATTAATGCATCCACCTCCGGGTAACCCTCTCGAATAGTTTGTGCCACAAGATGTAAAGCATGGACTTTACACGTAACATGAAAAAGTCCCTCACACTTTTCTTTAAGGGAACGGCCTACACTACACATTGTTGCTGCACCATCGCTCATGAACAACAACAGTTGACTGGTTGACACTTGAAATTTTTGTAACGTTTCGAGAACTACGGCCGTAATTGCTTTACTAGTACACTGTTTTAATCTTCTGCTGGCTAATAGAATTGCAAAATTTGGTTTAATAGGATCTAATACGCGCACTATTATATTCAAAATAGAATTTTTTTTGCAATCTGTCGTCTCATCAAGACATAGCCACAGCTGTTTATCTTTTAATTCGGCTTTAATTCGATTTTCAATGTCCTCACGTATTCGTGGAATATCTCTCCGTAACGCTGTCTGAGATGGTAGTATCCACTCGGTATTGTATGTACCCCAGAATTTTCGAAATGCTTTTTTATCAAGTATACGAAGTGGTAGACCACATACCATAAACGTTAAAAGCAATTCTAATTGAAATTGACGTTGTTGTGACACACCATTTCTTTTATTTCTGTGGTGTGCGCTATTTATATGTCTTTCACAATCACGTTTGCTCCAGCATAGTAGTTTCTTTTTACAAACTTTACAGAAAATTGTACTCCCATTGTAGTGTAAATCCACAAATTCACTAAGAAATTTATTAACTTTCGTAGGTAATGGCCGTTTATTTTTAATAGTTACGTTAGACATAATCACGTCATTTGTTGATGAATAGAGCGCGTCATCCGTAAATGAATAAGCGCGCTGTTAGTTCGTAGCCGTCGATGAATGAACTTTTATTTTGTAGTGGCCCACTGTGAACAACGCCCTATTTATCAACGAACACCCAAACTGCAGGTGTATATTTGCGCGTCTTCACGACGTAATAGACAGTGGTTTTGGTCCTCGTCCTAATAATTACATATTTAAATTACCTATGTTTACATACATATATGCGCCCGGCAGCCTGATTGCGAACCTGGCGCGTGGCGCTCTTGGCCCGCTCTAATTATTACAGATAAAGCAGAACCTATGATGTTGAGATGTAGAAATCTGCAAATATCTGAGCGACTTTTAAAAGGGAAAAAGATGGTGAATTCCTTTTTTGCTATTGAAGTAGTATATGCAGTGTATTTGTTAATAAATTTTGCTTGGTTATATTTATTAGTTAGAGTAATTAATAACAAGGTAGTCATAAATTCTCGGTCTGACAGGCTTATACAGGTTTGAGCGTGTTCACACTTCGTTGCGTCGTAATTGCACATGTGCGAGGCTTACACTATATACATATATTACCGCTTGAAGAGTAGTAGTTTTTAATAGCCAGCCAGACAACGTGACTAATGCATGAAAATGTCTCAAGTAACGAAATCATTAAATTTTTAACAAAATAAACAGTGTTTATACGGCGTTTATACTGATTTATCTCCTTCATATTCCACTGTCCGGCTCCGGTCGACCAATTGGACTGGTAACGCTTCAAAACATTTCATTGATCGTTGTAATAAATGTATTGAAGTTAGAGGATTATATTGGAAAACAAAAATTGTTATATTTTACGAAGTTTATTTTTTCTATATCAGGATCCGGGCGAAAATTTATAGCGCCTACCTCGTAAAAGAAGTAATAGCAATTTACAAACAATATTCTGCATTTTTTAAACTACAATATATCCTTAAAACCACTAAAATGAAATATATATTCATCTATGTATTCAAGTAAAGGCAAAATTGATAGATAAAGTTAATAATTGTCAATATACAAATGACGTTAATTACATGATTGAGTGCGGGATAATCAACGTCATTTGCCGGTAATTGACGTTGATTAACTATATTATTGGTAAATATTGATCTCAATAGCGGCGCTGCTACGTCTTTCTAAACAGTATGAAAAAGTTAAACATTTTTTTAGTTCTAAATTTCTAGGTCAGTGCTTTTTTCAAATAAAATGAAGTATAAAATGAAATATATGATCAAATACAGAGTGCATGTTAAATATTGCACCTAGTAGAATAAGATGTAAACGGGAACACGTTTAGTGCAACTGGTATTATTATTTTAAATAGAAACAAGGGTTTAACTTTCATCATTTGTAGAATATTTATTCCAAAAGTACAGAAAGGTTTATAAAGTTGTCAATTGAAAAACCACCGGGGAGACCATTCAATCTGACCCCTTTTTCCAATTCATTTCACGGGAAATACACAGAGAAAAAAGTTCTTGGGTCAAACAAATATATATCTTTGAAATTATTTATTCAATTCAACAAAGATTTATTTGAGCGAAAACACAAAGAACAACAGATTGAATTTGTTTGAATGTACAAACGTTTTTACTTTACACTCAGTCACGTGGCAGATAGTATTAGAAAATGTTATCCTAAGGTAGACGCTTTAATAGCGCATACAAAAGTAGTGTTTGTCAAATCCCGAAAACGTATTCGCAAATTTCGCAGACTGTGCCCCCGTATGCCTGAGCCACCAGAACCTATTCTTACACGTTGGGGAACATGGTTACAGGCCGCGTTTTATTATCATAAATATTTTGAGAATATTAAGAACGTGGTTTTATAATTCGATCCAAGGGAAGCTGCGGTTATCAAGGAAAGTCGAAATTTCAGGATAGTCAGGTTAAAATGGATTTAAAAACTATTCAGAACAATTACTTCGGGCTAATGGAGGCAATAGAAAAATTACAAAATCCTTCGGTGTCGTTTGATTGATTGATTGATTTTCTACCAGAGCAGGGCTGGTCTTTACATCCCTAACACTGAAGCTTAATAGCTTATTGTATTATTCCTGCTTCGGTTTTGTTTTACTTAAACAGGTTAGTTCCCGCAATCAGGTTTAACAGCCTATGTAGTAAATCTTTCTCCATTGGTAGTTCAATTGTGCTTCGCATAGCGAATCTGCGTTGAGCTAACGCTGCACATTCGAAAATAATGTGAAAGGCTGTTTCCTCCTCCTCATTGCAAAGTCTACATAAGGGCTCATCTTTGTAGATCCCCATCTTATGCAAGTGGCCTCTCAAACAGCCATGTCCTGTTAATAGACATGTTGCTGCTCTAAGCTGTATCTTGTTTAATTCAAGCAGGTCAGCAGTCAGATGTTGCGACGGTCTTCCCATCATCCGTTTGCTGTGCTTTTGTCCAGCTGCATGTTTCCAATTTAATTGGTGTTGTGTTATAATCCACTCATTAATTGCACCACGCACTGCACTCTTGGTAATACCTAGACCCGGTTCAGGGCCTATATAGTTCATTTTTGAACCTTCCCTCGCTATCTGGTCTGCAATTTCATTGCCCGCTATGCCCCTGTGCCCTGGCACCCACACCAGTGTGACCTTGTTGTGTTTAGACAGAGCCATTAGGGTTTGCAGGCACTCCCATACTAGTTTGGAGGTTATGCGATAAGATGCTAGTGCCTTTAAGGCTGCCTGACTGTCAGAGAGAATGCACATCGTCTCACCCTGCGGTCGCCGACGCAGACTCTCCCACGCGCAGGTTTGTATAGCATATATTTCTGTTTGAAATACCGTGGTGTATCGCCCAAGTGATACACAGACTTTGTATCCCTGGTTTTCCTCATATACACCAACGCCAGATGTAGTGCCCGTTTTGGACCCATCTGTGTACCAGACTAGTGTTCTTGGTTTTCTCCCCTCTCCATCCCTCCATTCTTCCCAATTCAAGAAAACTTTGAAAGGTTTGTCATAGGAGATCCTGGAGATTGTTGTATCACTACCCATATCATAGATAGGGTTTGTTACTACTGCTTCTATTCGGTGTCGTTAGTGGAATCTCTGCAAATAGTTCAACATGATCACGCACAGCTATGCGCGGTAGAAGACGTAAAAAAAGTTTGTGTTCTAGAAAGGTTTGAAAGTGTTCTAGAGAAAGATTCTGATTTTGGCACATTAAGACAAATTTGTGAAGCTGCGTCAACAGAACCGTTAAGTTGTTCCAAAGATTATTTTAATTACGTAAAGATAACGTCACTAGATGTAGAACGTTCGTTTTCTGCATATAAACACACTTTCTCCTCACACCGCACTCGGTTTGCCGAAACAACTCTGGAAACATATCTAATGTTGCAGATATTTAACAGACATTATTCATTTTGTGATTTCACGGAAGACTCTTAAGACGGTAAGTGTTTGAGCACGTATTATATTTTATTTCTGACCATTTATTTTGTGTAAACTTTTATGCGCCCGCCACTGGCTGTTGGCGCAGATTGACCAACTCTACTTATTACAATGAATGGTTAAAAAAGTGGAACAAAATTTGTACCACTGCGCACCGCGGTGGCTTTTTGCTGTGATACAACATAAATACCACTGCCCCTGAAAGAGATATAAGAGAACGTAGAAGAGTGGGTTACACCATCCGGATGCACATTGTATGTATATACGTAGTTTTATTGTGATTCTGTGCTAAAAATGTACTTTTTCAACTCACAACGACTTGTTTTTTTTTCTCTCTTGTAAATCTTATTCTTTTCCATTGTTAATCGGATAAATCGGGAATCAACTATAGCACGATTAACTTTTATCATTTTCTAATTTTGGTGGAATTCCATTTAGTCAAGTGAATCCATACAATAGCGTCTCTGTTCCGGAAGGCTTCCTGCTTTTACTCCCCTCAGATCAGTTAAGATTGTGTTAATTTCAAACGTTAAAAGGATTTTTTGCACTCGTCTATATATTTCATATGCTGCTTAAAGCCGTTCGAAATTGAAAAGGGTTTAATCAATTTACGCACAAATGTACTGTAAATGAAGCGTGCTTTTTATGATCCTTTTAGGCAATTTGGATACACCATTTTGTCATATGTTCCATTTGATCTGCTCATAATATTCCCACGTTATAGGGATGTTATTGTTCATTGCCTTTCGCCTGAGATTTTTTCAGCTAAAAATATCTATTCATAAATCTTTTATTTCTGACTCTTTAGCAAATGATTCCCAGGTTTTGTCGTTATATAGTCTTTTTATAAAGCTTCACAATTTTTTTTAATTGCTTGGGCTTCTTGGAAGGTTTCATCACAATTGTAATCATCCCAACATTGTTCCAGGTAGACTAGCATCTCTCGCACAGGGTTGCCAGATGAAATTTTAGAATCTCCCTAGACGGGAGCTTCAAATCACCCTAGAAATCCTAGTAACCTAACCTAACCTAACAATTTCAACTGTCTACGCCACTATACAGGACATGTCAAGAGTATTGAATATCAAGACTGCTATTTTTCATAAATGGATTTATCCACTTTTTTTATCAAGTCCTTATCAGTAGGAAAATTAAAACATGTTTTATTTTTCAATAATTGTTTGGTGTGCATAATTCCAACTAAGGATTTAGGTGTCAGTTTATTACGATTTTTTGTTTTATGAAGGTTTCCCTGGGAGAATACTCTCTCAACGGTTGCACTTGAATAGGGTAAACAAAAAAGATTAAAAATGAAATTACATAGCGTTGGAAACATCACCTGATTTCAAGTCCAGAAGTTGTTAAGACGTAAATTTACAAAATCAGATAAATCCGCATTTCTTAAAAGATGCCACTCTTGGTCAAGTTTATTCAATTGATCTGACGGAACTAAATTTGGAAATTTCGTTTCTAAAGAAGCAGTTGTGTTATGTTTCTTTGAAAGAACTTCAGAAGGTAATATTATTATTATTTTTTAAAATTTGTGTGAATTTATTTCTTGGATCAAACCGCCTATAAATTTGATGTCAACCTTCTATCAAAAAATTTAAACAATGTTTACGAAAGTTCAATAATTCTACATCAGTTAATCCATGAACAGCAGCAGCAATTTTAGCACCCAAATATATGTCTTGAATGTCAATGAAATTGTGTTTGTTTTTGTATTCAATGTTTTCCAAGGGTGTTTTTACTAAATAATCTGGCTTAAGGAAACAGTCTAGTAGAGTTCGTAAGACACTTTCAATTCTTGTATATAGAGTATATATTTTAATCGATTCTGATTGCATTTCTAAATTCAAATTGATGAAAAATGGTAATACAAAATCTAAGAACTCATAGTACAGTTTTACTGCAGGATTTTCTAATTGATTTATTATTTTTTCAGCTGCAGTAACGTTTACCTATCTATTTTAGTAGCAGCTACGATCACTGCCTATTAGATGGCGATAGCAAAAAAATGTAAAAATTACGTTAGTTTTACCCAACAGATATCAAGGAAACTGTATTTGTTAATTATAGAATCACAGTTGCTACATGTTCAAATACATTCTAAAAATCCCTAGATTTCGCAAATAGACGGGAAAAAATCCCTTTCTCCTCTGAAGCTCTAAAAATCCCTAGATTGGGGGGAAATCCCTAGACATGGCAACCCTGCTGTCGCATCAAATTGCTGGGATATCACTCAGTCCCCTCCACGCTCTCTCGCATGTACGGGGAGAGAGCGAGGAGAGCATACCCATATAGCTAATTTCTCATTTTCCCAAGTGTTTGTTGATGAGCCTCATTTCACATGACTATAATTAATGCCTAAAATGCAAATCTAGAGATAAATAACCCCTAAATTAAAAAGTAAATAGTCAGGATGATTGCACATGGTTATAATTGCAGCTATGATTAACTATACATGATATAACAAAGGATAAAGGCCCTTTTTGGTTTTAATTAACTTTATATTATCAACATTATGGTTATTTTCAAGCATATGTAGGGCAACACTAGATTTATCAAACCTGAATTTGAGATGAGCCCAATGTTCTTTGTACCTAATTCTGATTAATCCTTTTGTCTGCCCAATATATACTTGATCACAATCTTTAACTGAAATTTTGTAAATTCCTGATTTATCCTTGTTATCTACTGGGTCTTGGACGGAACTTTTTAATATTGTGGGAGATTCTATTTCTCCCAAAATAAAAAAAACATACTATAATATAATAAAGAATAATAAAATTGATTGAAATGAGATCTTTTAAACTATTATTAGGGGGAGCTCCTTATTGAATACAATCTTTAATACGGAAACCTTTTCTATTTACTGTAGAATGAAGTAAAAAATTCTGAACAAAACAGGAGAAAATCGTATTATTTCCACTAAAGAACGATACGGGTTTTACTACAGCAACAACCTGCGTCTACACAATCTTTTACGAGCACCTATGCTTATCACAGTTATCACTATTCTTAGTATTTTTATGCTTTTAAACATGTAACATCGTAAAATGTCTTGTAGAAAATCTGAGAATCTTCCGGTATGATTTCCTCTGGCTAAATAAAAACAGAAAACGTAACAAATTATGTCTGCATGCCTCTTGTGGATTTATACACTCGGGGTTACGTTGCGTGAACTTGTTTACGTCCCATCGTATAAGCGAATCAACCCGCTGAATAACAAATAAATAAAATACTGGCAAATATATTGAAAGACCATGCGACACGACAAGCGGATGTTGGAAAGGTACAAATCAATAGCCATATGTTAAACATGTGTAGTACATTGAGAATTGATCCATCAACTGTTCGTCCTGACGTCTGTAGGTAAATGTTTTACCATTTATAATGTCATTGAATTAACTTTGCGGTAAAAAGTACGCTGTAAAACGAGCCAAGTACTATAAAAGTACACATTTCGGAACCAAGAAAAGTGTTGTAAAGCTAAGTTCGTTCGTTGAAATTAAGAAATTAGATTAATATTATGAGATGCATAATACAATAATTTGATTGGTTGGCACTATTTTGGCACAGAGGCGACCTTTAAAATCACCATACAATCTCTTTGTCATTTGAAATATGTTCAGATCATCACCAAATATTAAGTCCTTGTTATTAATAACGTTGGTGAAGGCGGACAAAATGTGATCTCACATGGCAGTATTCTACAAATTGTTCTCTTCCAAATAAAGAAAATCTAAGCAACGCTGAAAGTCAGTGTAAACTGTGTCAATTTGGCTCTGTCTGTCAAGGGCTTCCGATACAAACTAACAAGGGAACATTCCGAAACCGAAAATTCAAAAAAATTGGAAACTTTGTGAACAGGTAGTCCACACCCAAAGATGTTCGAAAGTATTTTCCTTATCGGCCCAATCTCGTTTTAAGAGGGTGAAACTACCCCTGAAATGAACGTCGTTTTTTTCCATTTTTCCAGAAGGCAACGGCTATTTCTTTATATTCTAAGGAGACAATATCTTCTCCGTCAGGTACACATTCTTCTTCTTCTTCAAATTGTAAAACTTCACGTGAAGGTGGATATTTGTCATCGACAAATTCTGCAGAGTATGGTCTAAATTCTTGCAAGAATTCTAGTGTTACGTCATTATCTACCATAAATGTTGTGTCGTCTCGAGATCTAATTATCCCTTAATAGGTCGTGAATTTCACTTTCTTTATTGTTGAAACCCATGCGGCTGTTATCATTTACAACACTAGATGTTACCATAAGTAAACGAACTACATTTACTGCCATTGTCGTGCTAATATTCTAAAGCTCACATGTAGTACTAACGAATTATAAAAGTGACTTTTCATTATATACATTTTCTTGTCTAAACAAATCAATAAATTGAAACTATTACTCATATTAGAGATTATTAGGGTGCTATTTTCATATATGTGATAGAGATGAGACGACTATTTTGATATATAGTTGTGATGTATTTGTTCCAGCCAAATTTCGCCCCGGTAAGGAATCAAACCTGTCGGACAGGCGTGGTAATCACATCACGGATTTTCACAATTGACCGACGGAAACCAAAATATATTAAGAGATTATTGCTGTTTATAAGAAAATTAAATAATATATTTTAGCTTTCGTCGGTGAATTAATGAAAATTTTACTTATCTCCACGGCGAGGAATCGAATCTCACATCTCCTGCTTGCCGGGTTTTATATACTTATACTAACTAGGCAAAAATTACATAAAAATGATTATTAATGGATTATTAACTTAAAACATTGGCAAGCTTCAATGTAAAACCTATGCGAGCTTCTGAAAAACAAAATCGATTTTTACATAATTGATCAAATCTGGTGTATTCATTTAACAATGCAATAATACAAAATACTTTATCACGGTCTCTTATGCCACAGGAATCAATTACAGACATTTGAAATCATGAATTTCACATTGAAAGTGAAAATTATTCTTCATGGGATGCAACATTCTAACACCCTGCTCCAAAACCCCCTAACATCTACTTTCCACTTTGAATGACTTCTCGAAACTGTGAAATATTACTTTTAGATCACGTAACACAAACATAATCCCATGTGCATTCTATTGCAGTAAATCTATCAAACTGGAGTGCACAAATGGACCGTTCTTTCCATTTAATAGATTTTTACACGCTCTCATATAAACAGTTTCTCACAGGTTCAATTTTCGAGGTAAACTAAAATTTTAATCAAAGCGAGACTTCTTAGTTCACGTGCGTATGTTGTGAAACATTGAAAGATTCAAACTTTCTACAGAGATAATTTAGTATGTGTTCCTTAAATATGAACCCGATTGCTCTTTTTGTTTGTTCAACGTACGCTTTCTGGCGGTCACTGCAGCTTTATAAATTCCTCGACCTTTGTTTGGGGTCCGGTTAATCTTTTTGGGCTCCCTAGAAGGTTTCTTGATGTGTTCGTGATGTGAAACAAACGTTGGTATATACCCTAGGAAAAATCTGATTAATCCCTTTATGTACTTTAACAAAAGGGTTTTATGAATTCCTTCTTGTGAAGTTCCACTGTAATTTAAAATGTGTACATTTTGATGAACGACTAGGTGAGTTCGGATATTCGTCCATAGTAACTCTAGTTACCCTGTTCGCACTTTTTGACGTCGAGAAAACGACAACATTCTTTTCTTCATTTAATAATTCTTAATATATATATGGTGAAAATTAATTGACAATATTTTTCTATAAAAAATTTTATTTACATTTAATATAATATTGAGTTAATCCCTACATACAAAGAAGTTTATTTTAAATCTAAAATATTTAAAAAATTTGATTCTCTTGACTGGAATGTTCTTTTCTATACAGATGGTAACACTATAAGAAATAGATCTTTTGTATTTGTATAGATGGCAAACGCAAAGGGTACATTTTTGTCATTACTGCAATACCGGAATTCACCGGAGTGTGCAAAAATCGATTCTCGTTTTGTCAGCGTCCGCTTGTTTATTTTTCGTTCAGTTTAAGAAACGAGAAAGTGCGTTATATTTAATGTTACGTGTTATTCGTTATAAATATATAATTATTCATTTAAAATGTGTAATGTGAACAAGGCTAAAGGACGACCCTTTGTTGGTACAGTAAATAAATTTATCTGTGACTTTCCGGATTTGTACTACGATGGTGCTAAAATAATTTGTGAAGTGTTGATATACTGGGACAAGGCAGACTGTAACAAACATAAATACCGAAGAACACAGAAATAGAAAAAAGATTTACTTGTCATGATGATAACCTGTAATTTGCCACTTCGTTTACTCAAAGAAGAACCGTTTCAGAACTTTTGGTATAAGTACAACCCCGAGTTGAAGTTGCCAACTACGAAAACGGCTCGTAAGCATGTTTTATTTGTACATTAAGAGGTGGAAAAGAAAATCAAATCTACATTAAAAAATCTGTTGCTTTGGTTATGTGTTGGCGAGACAATAGAAATGTTATAGTACCTACGTGTGCCGGACCCTCATAAACCAATATTTCTACTGTTACTAGTTAGCAAAAATCTAGGAAAGTGTACTGGTGTAGCAATTGTGAGGGTCGTTCTTAATACGTTGGGAAACTTTCAAGTCTCCCAACGCAACAATGCGTTCAGTAGGCCGTTCTCTTCTTGTACACCGACATGTTCGTAGTATGGGCTCTATTTTCACTTTAAATAGGTTAGATCGACTAAATAGCACTGGTATAAAGCTTTGATGTTCAGTACAAAACTAGCGTAAACAAAATGAAATGATTCTAATATGGGTTATTTTTTTTATATCTGCTAAATGGCTTTGGTACAAAACGCTTGATGTCTAATACAAAACTGCAACAAATCAACGCCGACTTCAACATCTTGAGTCACGTATATCTTTTAAAGGAAAATAGTACAAAATGGTGCAAATTTTGACGTGTAGGGGCTGGCAAGATTATATCTTCTAAACGGAAGTGGTACATAACTGTTTATCTTTAATACAAGAAAAAATCGCTTTTGGGAGTTAGCACGCTTTTTCGTTTTGGTACAAAACAGTACAAAGCTGGTACAAAACTTCTACGTATATAGGTTTTAAAAATTCTCTTGTGGGAAGCCTGATATATCCCTGGCCCCCCAATTTGGAAATTGCTAATATCTTCTAAATGGAAATGGTATCTTTTCCGATCAAATGTCAGAACGCAGCTAATGCAATACATTCGATTCTTATGTTTTTGAGGTTAGCGAAGGACAATTTAAAACTCTTTCGTTCAGTACATTTGTTGAAAATAGCAGGTGAACGATTATTTGAAGTCGTACTTGTTTTTCGTGAATGCTTTTGCTGGGAAGCTTAAATGTGATGTGTATATACATTAAATATATACATAATTTATTTCAAAGTCAATATCAACAGTTTATTTACTCGCTTTCGATAGGAATACGTTGGGTAAATATAGGTCTAGGTACAAAATTATTCAAGTTTGAAATCTTCCATTGATGCGTGAAAAAAAATACGTCTCCATGAGAAATTAAATATTCCCTTATACATACGTATATAAACGACTAAAGTAAAAAGCTCTTTTACTTTATTAATTGGTAGATCTACCGGTTGTTATTGAAGCCTGTTTTAATGTTTCCAAATAAACGTATACCGTACGTCATATGCCCTCCGACGCGTATTTACCGCTCAGAAAAGACTTCCCAGAGTAATTTTTCGATTAAAACCTTGTGATCCCCGCCTCCCAAAATTTAAGGAAGGGGATTGTTGACGTTTCCAGCGATCTGCGTATTCAAATATGCAATGTTTGCATTCTAACACAGAGGCTAATTTCAGAAGAACGATGATTTTCATAGCTATCTGACTAGAGCATGAAAAAACCTTCGTGTGCCGACACGTACATTAACACGGTTTGAAGCTTCACCGAAATATTCACGATATCTATCTACAATAGCAGTAGAGTATTAAGTTATTTAAAAAAGCTTTAAAAAAATACCTCACATAAATTTTCATATAATTTTAATGAGATATTTCCTAACAATGTTCAAGCATGATAATTAAAGCTGGCCACGAGCGGTACCGCGCAGTAGCGTAGAGTCGACCAGGCCTCGCGTTCCACTAGAGTTATTCTGCTAATAGAGATGTTTGCTGCCGCAAATAATTTCGCTCATCTTTTAAATAAAAATTAAATAACACGTGCTCAAACACTTACCATTTTAAGAGTCCTCCGTGAAATCACAAAGTGAATAATGTCAATATCTGCATATCTAAAAATAATGTTAAATATCTGCAACATTAGATATGTTTCAACTATTGTTTCGGCAAAACTAGTACGGCATGAGGAAAAAATGCGTTTATATGCAGAGAACGAACGTTCTACATCTAGTGACGTAATATTTGCGTAAGTAAAATAATCTTTCAAATAACTTAACGATTCTGTTGACGCACCTTCACAAATGTGTCTTAATGTGCCAAAATCAGAATTTTTCTCAAAAACACATTCAAATTTTTCTAGAACAGAAACATTTTTTGCGTCTTCAATCGCGCATAGCTGTGCGTGAACATGTTGCACTATTTGTAGAGATTCTTCTAACGGCACCGCAGGATTTTGTAATTTTTCTATTGCATCTGCTAGCCCGAAGTAATCGTCGTGAATGATTTTTAAATCCATTTTAACCTGATTATCTTGAAATTTCGACTGGCTTTTCTGGATAACGGCAGCTTCCTTTGTATCGAATTGTAAAACCACGTTCTTAATATTGTCAAAATATTTATGATAATAAAACGCGGCCTGTAACCATGTTCCCCAACGAGTTAGAATAGGTTCTGGTGGCTCTGGTATACGGGGGCAGCGTCTGTGAAATTCGCGAATACGTTTCGGTTTTTTGACAAATACTGCTTTGGTATGCGCTATTAAAGCGTCTACCTCAGGATAACATTTTCTGATACTATCCGCCACAAGATTGAGAGCATGAATTTTACACGTAATGTGTAACAAATTAGCAGAATGCTTTTTAAGAGACCGGCCTACAGAAAGCATGTTTGCAGCACCATCACTCACTAACATCAAGAGTTGGTTTGTTGAAAGTTCAAACTTGTCCAATGTATTTAACACTAACTTTGAAATTACTTCGGCAGTACACTGTTGTATTCGTTTGGAGACTAATCGAATTGAAGGTGCCGATTGATGAGGTTCCAATTTGCGTGCCATTACATTAAGAACAGAATGTTTCTTCCGATCTGTTGTTTCGTCGACACATAACCACAATTTTTGATCTTTCAACTCCGATTTTATTTTTTGTTCAATATGTTCGCGCGCAGATGGCACAATTCTTCGTAACGATGTTCGACTTAGTAATTTGCACTCCGAATAGTTATTCCAAAAGCAGATAAATGGTTCCTTGTCTAGTAAATTAAACGGTATATTACATGCGATAAACGTAACGCATAAATTAAATATAAATTTTTCATTGTCTCGTGCGCAATTTCTTTTTGAGACATGCTTTTCACTATTTACGTGTCGTAGACAATGTTGTCTGGACCAACACATTAACGGGATTTTACAGATTACACATTTAATTTTAGCACCTTCATATATTAAGTCTGGAATTTCTGCAATAAATTTTCGAAGTTTGTCCGACCGCCGTCGTTTTGCTGACGAAATCATAATTTTTCTAGGACAGATAAACAATTGCGCAAATGACCGGCAGCGAAAATGTCCGTACTGCTCCGCAGACGAAGTAATACTACCGTTCCTCTCGGTCCGAATTGATTCTACGCCGATGCGCGGTACCGCTCGTGGCCAGCGTTAATGATAATCGAGTCTGTGACACCTTTTTGTATTTTACTCTTTTTTATTGTTGTTTTGTATGTTGTACTCCGCATTTTTTTTCTATATTTTATACTTTTAATACCTATACATACAGTCCTTGGCCATGGAAATAGGATCGCTTGAGAAATATGAAATTTATAAGAATATTTATTAAATATAATTTTAATTTCGCAAATCTATAAAAGCCTCATTATTGTTTGATATGAATCACGCCTCTTGCGTTTAGTTTGAATTGTGTCGTTCATTAGTTCGTTATTCATTAGTATCATTGCAAATATAAATAAAAACAGTATTTTTACGGACTTTCCAAAGAACTTATATTTCAAAGAGTTTTAATTTTATTTGTGTACGTTCATTGGATCCGATTCAAGGACCATATACTTTCATGCAAGACATGTCATAAGGCAAAAAATGTAATGCGATAGCTTGAATCTAAAAATCTGCGTGTACTACCTTGGCCGAGCAATTCACCAGTCATAAACCCAATTGGAAATGGGTGGAATGTCTTGAAAAACTTCGTAAGTACACGAAACTCAACTACAAAGGAAGAATTACAACATCATTTAAAAAAACAATAAAAAGCTGCATTAGTAGTATGCCAAAAAGGATTGAGGAAATAATAAAACACAGAGGAGGAACAAGCAAATATTAGGACAATCCACCGTACTACAGATTTAAAGGTGTTTTTACTTGAGAATCATAGCCAGTTATAGCGATTTGTCGTGTTAGATTAAATTTACACAATTTTGTATAACCTTTATATCCAAGTTCCGTAGTTTTTTTTTTTAATTTACCTCAATTTATTCGTTTAGGCCATTTTTTCTGATGATGTTTTAAAGTTTTTACGCCAGCATTTCATATACGCGGTAAGATATCGAGGT
The DNA here is from genome assembly GCA_029619315.2 of Dynastes maya. NCBI lineage: Eukaryota > Metazoa > Arthropoda > Insecta > Coleoptera > Scarabaeidae > Dynastes > Dynastes maya. The sequence goes on along the minus strand of JAROYE020000012.1, from coordinate 4,454,735 downwards.
GTAATGGAAAATATTCTCCATCTTCAGTCCTTACTTCACGGTCGGACACTTATCCTTCTCTCTCATCGGACGCACCTGCATCAGCTATCTTTATTTTCGGTATCAATGAACAAGGTAATTTTATTTTCCCTTTAAATGTTTGGGTCAGAAATATGTAACAATCTCTGTTATTTCTGAAACGGCAAAGCTTTTGTGAGCAAGCCTTCAATGGCATTTTATAAATTTGTATAAAGCTATAGGGAAAGTATCTGTATTAATTCCAAGAATGATATCATAAAACGCATTTGATTTATTCCTTCTAACTTACTCTTATTTTATTATTTAATACGTGGTAGGTAATTTTATAAAATTCTAAAAGCAGTTTTTTGAAAACTAGGTTCTCGTGACTGGCTTATTAATTCATACATGATTAAATATGTATTTTAATTGTTAAAAAACAAACAGTTAATAAATATGTTAATAATAACGTCGACAGTCGGCGCATTTGTTTCATATGGCAGATTATATCGGATTTGCACCGATAAATTACACTACTAATTTGTTTAATCACTTAAAAATTCATATATTTCGACTTGTTGTTTCAGGAATTTATTGCAGTTTAAGAAAATTGTACTTTTTATATCATTTTTTCATCCAAAAAATTACTTTATTCAGTTTTTAATGTGAACTCTTTATGTCACCATTTTGTGTAACCGTTAGATGTAAGTTTACTAGTTTCTCTAGGTTTTTTAATTGATGAAACACTTGATTTGAAGCAAACATTTTATATAAAAGAGATTAGTTATAGATTTTTTTACACAAATAATATTTCGTAGCAGATGTAATATATTGTAACGTTCAATATTTACAACAACAACATCGGCTGTCAATCTCAGAACGAATAGGGTGTTCAGGTTAGCCACCTGATTGTGATGAAAGTCCCTCTAGCGGGTAAAAAGATACATTTTCGTAGCCAACATTCCCCCCACGCCGACTCTCCTTGGAGCAAGGACATTATATTAAATATATAAGTCCAGATAACGACGATCGTAATGTAACACTAACAAATCCACTCTTCTTTTTATTCTCCTAATCTCGTAAATTGTTAAAATTAATGTAAAAGTCCTTTAAAACAGACAACAGGGTATATTCAAAGGTACGTCAAACATCATTTCGTAAATTAAACCTTTGTCCTAATGTTATTAAGTAAATCGTTAGTAAAATTTCACGACTAGACTTTGTCAGTCAGAATTTAGGTCATAGAGTCGTTTAATTTTAGTCAGCTGGTAGCGTTACAGCATGTATTCTTCTAGGCTATTTTTACAAAACTGCCTTTCATCGAAAAGCATCAGAAAATTTATATTTGGATTTAAATCATCAAAATTAGCTGTGGAAGTAAACAATCGTCTATCGCGATTAAAACAAAGGAAGATAACGACGTCAGAAAATTCATCAATTCTGGTTAGACTTCCGTTATGTTAACTGGTGTTTTTGACTACAATCTCCATTAAAAGTGTTCGATAGCGAAATTAAAGTATAATTTCAAAGAAGGAAAGGTTCGAGGTTAGAGCTGGCAGATTCATGTAAAGGTGAACATAAACAGAGTGTTTATGTGACTATTATTTATTATACGAATTCAAGGTTAGTTTATATCTTAATTCTAAAGTGCGTTAATTTCTATTTATTTAATTCAAAATTCACAGGAAAATTGCCCAAAGGGTATCCAGAAATACTCCCGACCCCACAAAGAATTTAGGAATTTAATAAAATTTAGAAAATTCAAATTTTTCCCAAAATTCCTCTGAGAGACACATTTCAATATTTATATATATACATAAATAAGAGGGTAGGGGGTTATTTCCCTAAATAAATATTTGTTAAAGAGAAAATATTTACGTCATGGTTAAGTATATGTAAAACAGTAAATCTTGTCTCAGCTTTTTTTGGTATCTCTTATAGTTTGTGAATTATTGAGTCAAACAGCGAAGGGTAGTGTTGAGCTTGGGGTGTTTTACACCCCGCCAGTGGGCAATTAAGCAGCTAACATAGTTACCGTAGTTTTTACACTAAATCGGTCCATAAACCTACAAAGTTTCATTTAAATCGGTGAAATACACTTACCTGCGTTTCCTTGTTAGTGTACAAATGGAGTATTGCTAATAAATTAAGTTTTAACATATCTCGCATCTGTATTTGGCGATGTTGCCCTTTATAACACCACAGATGTTCAAGGAGTGAAAAACCCGGGTATCGTGCATGCTGCTCTAAAAGATGTATCCTATTTCCGCGAAACCAACGCAATGTCTTCTTGGAACGGTGGCAAGACGCATTGTCCTATTGAAAGTAGGAATCAGGGTCCTCATTTTCGAATAATTAAGTGGATGGCTTCAGGACTTCATTTAGCTTCTTTGTATAGCAAAAGGTATTCATACGGTCTTCGCTTAAATAAACTTCTTTGACCATGGACATTGATGTATACCCTCAAATCTTCACACTTCCACAGTCGTATTTGACTGTAATCAGGGTGAAATGCTTTTCCTTTCATACTGTGTGCCAGGTCGCCCGAAAAACTTTAATCAACAATAAAGAAACCGTACTTTTTCGTACTTCTTTTCACGTAAATGTAATTTTACGTCAAATGGAATTTTACATCAATTAAAATGAAATTTTGTTCAAACTTTTGATTAAACTTCAATAGACCATTGTGCATACCTATTTACCCATTGTAGATGCTTTTTTTGTGGTCCCGTGTCTGTAAAGATTTTCGACGAGGTATACAGCCACATAAATTCGCTTCTTTATGACGTTTTCTTACAATTTTCGTTGAAATTGCAATTTTATGACGCACCCACAATTCATTAGATAAATCTTTTGCTGACTTTGTCGTTCTTTCCAAATGCCTATCATATTTTGCTGTAGTAATGCGTTTGTGTCCACTTTTCTTTTTATTTTCGTATGAACCAGTCTCATGAAAACGTTTTGACGTATTTTCTACAGTACGATGTGAACACTTTAATTTTTTTTTTTTTTTGCTATTACCGTTTGGGTAAACCAAGTGATTTCAATAACACCACTAAAATCAATAAAATAATTTTTAAAAGGTACTAACCGAGATTAGTTGTGTATGTAAATATAGTTCTAATCTGTATCAAGTTTCTGGAATCGCTGCTAGGGGGTTGCTTTTTTCCAAATATAATGTTGTTGTGTTGGAAACTCTTTCATATCAATTGACTGCAAATGTCAAATCGGGGGATCGAGAGAATCGAGAAGCTAGAAAAACGTTGGACCAAGTGCGTTGAGCATCGAAGGGATTATATTGAAAAATAAAATAATTCGAATCCGATTTATTTTGTTTTCATTGTCATTCCGGAAACTTTTCAATCTACCCTCGTAAGATCTTGGAATTTCGCAGCAGTGCCTACGATGTCCACTATAACCGCCATGGTTGAACTGATGGATATGGTAACGGAGGCTTTCGATAACAAAGATGAACTACAATTAACATGCTGTGATCTTACGAAGGCTTTTGACTGTGTGGACCACACAATGATGCTAGACAAATTGGAAAGGTATGGTGTTAGAGGAGTCCCGTTTAATCTTCTGAAAAGCTACTTGAAGGACCGCCAGCGACAGGTATACTGGAATGGGAAATTATCAGAAACAGAAATTATCAACAGGGGGGTACCCCAGGGGTCAGTCTTGGGGCCGGTTCTTTTCCTGGTATACATTAACGACTTGCCAGCGAACATAAATACCATTAGGACGTATATGTATGCCGATGATACGTCCATTCTCAGCAGACCGATGAACGCTACATCAACAAATTCAAATACTGTCCAAGCGGTGGAGGAGGCCACTGAATGGTTTAGTGCTAATGCACTAAAAATCAATATTAAAAAAACCCAATCATTAGTGTTTTCCACTAAACGAACAGAGGATCGAAGTGTGAAATTTCTGGGTATACACTTCAGTGACAGAATATTTAATGATCACATTACCTATTTGCAACCCCAATTAGCGTCATCAATATATGGAATCCGCCGAATTAGAAAACTGGCAGGATGGCGAGCGGCAAGAACAGCGTACTTTGGGACCTTCCACAGTAGGATGACATATGGAATTCTGATATGGGGCGCATCGGCAGGGGCACAAAAAATATTCTTGCAACAAAAAGAAGCTATAAGAGCAATTATGGGTGTAACAAAACAAACCAGCTGCAGAGACCTGTTTAAACATCTAAATATTCTTACTTGCCCTCATACTATATACTTACCTGCTTACTATATATTCATGAAAACCCCCCCAAACTTGTTCACTCTGACAATCATTCCTACAATACCCGTCATAAATCCGACTTAGTGATACCCTACCACCGTATAAGCCGAGCACAGTCCAGTACAAACTATGTAGCACATTTTATACATTTTTATATATACATCATTAATGCTATTTTAAATTTTTACAAATATCTTGACTTGATATATACTTAGGAAAATATCATATTATTTATTACATATATGTTATATACTAAATACTTTCCTGACTATTCAAGTACTGTATAAAATATACACTAGTTGAAATAAAGAAATTGAATTGAATTGAATTGAATTGATTGTTAAGAATCTGTTCTATGTTTTCAATTTAAAATTTATTTAGCAACAAATCAAATTTATTCTATACTTTGGTGTCTGGTCATTTTACTAACCAATCTCAAGGTTTAAATATTTTTTTAGATGATTTTCCAATCTTATTTGATCTTGACTCGAAAAGTGAAAAAAACAACAATAATTCTGTTTAGATTCCAATTAAATTAGACTACTTTAATTATGGATTAGCTATAGATATATATTTTCTTTTAATTTCTACTTTGATACGTCGTGAAATTCAAATAAAAACGTATTGGTAAGATATAGAAATAATCTTAAATGATGGGATTGTATTTTAGTGTTTTATCATAAAGTGAGAAAAGCTGGAATTGCCGGTCACAAGTAATTCCCAGGTCCTGCAGCTGTGCTCAATATAAATGATCGGAAGTTTGTGGCGTCTTTCGTCCATTTGTCATATTTGCACTATTATTACATTCAGTTAGATGCGTGCCACTGTAACAGCCATACTATATCAAACCGAAAGGTAATAGACTGCAGCTGCATCAACTAACGAGCAGCAACAAACAACGGTCACTAAATGTAAACACCGTTGATTGACGAAGTACGAATAATAGATTAGGTTAAAGTCTTTTTTTTCTCGGACGAAGCCCATGACGTGATAATACATTGTTTTCGCAACACGTACCTCATTTATTTTAGTTGACAACTTTTGACGGTCTAAAAAATGGTTCGAAATGACATTGGGGTGGCTGCTGTAACAACTAGGTAATGTTAAATCGTTTTCGTGTTTCTTAACAAATATTAAATTTAAGCCATGTGATTGCAAGTATATAAATCTTCTTAATAAAAAAAATACTGAAATCGAATGTGTTTCAAAGTGTTTTCCGCGATTTTTTGCAATTATCATATCTAAATTCCATCTTAACACGTCCATTGGACCGAGAGTATACCTCGACTAGGTTACATATCCCTCGAGATATGTTACATGAACTTTATTTATGTGCGATATAGGCCTCTGGGAATATGTATGAATTTTTGTATTTATTTGTGTGTATACAGTGATGAGCACAAGTTGGAAAACACCTAATATCTCCAATAATATAATAATAATAATAAGCTTTATTGCCCAACAGAGAAAATTCCAATTACTGGACAAGTAATTAATTAAACAAATTACAAAACGTGTACAAAAAATAAGTAAGAGTAACAAGTTACAAAAAATTATTCAAGTAAAAAGCAGTGACTATCCTTATTGTATGTAAAGTATCGTGAAAAATATCACATTGCGAAGATATGAGATTAAAGTTTGTACAAGTCACATAAATAGGTGATTTTAAAAGAGCATTTGTTCGAGGAAACGGCAGATAAGACGTATTCGAATACCGGACACCAGAGCGTGGGATTATAAATTGTAATCTTTGAAGTAGTGCAGAGCAGTCAATGCAGCTATTACACAATTTCCAGAGAAACACCAAACCGGAGGATATGCGCCGAAAGTTAAGAGAGGGTAAATTAAATCGGAACAACAGTAACGTATGATCAACGCCTCTCGATGGGTACACTCCGTCTTGCCGGAACCAGAGGAGTTTAGCAAATCTGCGTTGGACCAATTCCAATTGGCGTTTATGCGTTAAATAGTAAGGGCACCATATGATGGACGCGTATTCCAGACGGGATCTAACAAGAGCGTAGTACAAAGATTTCAAGGCTACCTCATTGGTAAACTCTCTGCAGTTTCGCACAATAAAGCCAAGAGATCTTCTAGCCGCATGGGAGATACTGATAATGTGTTGCGCAAAAGTCAGTTTGTATCAAACAAAATCCCTAGATCCTTAATTAGTTCGACACGTTCGATGTTAACTTGATTAAGCTCATAGTTGAAAGTAATTGGCGTAGATGCACGTGTGAAGGAAATAACTTTACATTTGCTGATATTCAGAGGTAGATTATTTGATGTACACCATTTAGAAATATTTGCAAGATCGCTCTGCAAGAAGTAACAATCCTCGGAACAGGACACCTTACGATATAGCTTCAAATCGTCAGCGAATAGTAATGCATTAGACGATACACATGTACTTATATCGTTAATGAATAAGTTGAAAATCAAAGGTCCAAGATTAGACCCTTGAGGGACTCCCGAAGAGGCAATGAATTGACGAGAGCAGAAGCCATTATAAAAAAACATATGAAGTCTATTGAACAAATATGATTGAAACAGGTGCACAAGCGAATCACTAAACCCAAAAGACATAAGCTTATATGGAATTAAAGAATGGTCAAGGCGGTCAAATGCTTTGGCAAAATCGGTATATAAGACATCAACTTGCACGCGAGAATCTATAGCATGAGATAAAAACTGAGTGAACTGACATAGATTAGTTACAGTAGATCTTTTCTCAGTAAAGCCGTGTTGGCAAGAAAAAATGCTGTTTTTAACGCAAGGATAAATAGCATTGTTCAAACACTTTGGCAAAATTCGGTAAAATAGCTATTGGGCGATAGTTGGATATGTCAGCCGCGTCTCCGGATTTAAAAATGGGTACAATGCGTGCAACCTTCCATAAATCGGGAAAAAGTGAAGTTTTCAAGACTAATTAAAGATTTTGAAGAGAGGATGTACCAATAGGTGTTTACAATCTTTAATAAAAAACGAGGGAATTTGATCATGTCCAGAACTGTGACTATTCTTTAGCTTATTTATGGAAAGCAAAATAGAATTCTCAGAAAATTCAGTAATGTTTATGCAAGATGAACCATTAAACCTAACTTGAGGAATGTTGGCAGATGAAGGATCGGTAAAAACACCACTGAAGTATGTCCTAAACGCGTCGACGATTTCCTGGGGATTATTGAGGTGTGTATTATCTAGAACCATACTACCAGGAATGCGACTCCTTTGCTTTTTATCGCGAATAAATGACCAGAAATTCGTAGGATTGTTAGCAATATCACGTTGTACGTTATTAAGATAGTTGGAATAGGCTTCTGCTGCTTGTCTTTTTACAACACTACGAAGTTTTCTAAACTGCCGCAATGAAGCAGCGCACCCGAAACGTCGGTACTGACGGAGGAAATTAGATTTCAATTTGATGTTATTTATTATTTCAGGTGTATACCATTTAGGATAAGTTCGTTTTCTAGGGCTTCACAGGCATTGATATGAAATTCAGTACTTCTTAGGTAATTGATTCTAAGGACTAAAATGGAAATTTTTATTCTGATAGCGCACAATATTTCAATTTCAAAAAATGTATAGTTTTCTAAATCTTCGACATTAATTTGAATTTGTTAAATTTGGACAACAATCGGGATCTCCGCTGCCGAGTGAAACACAAGAAAGACAACGATTAAATTGAAGGCTACAACTTCAATCTATTACTCTACCACCTTCGCTATTTTCTATTTAGAGTACTAATGAGAAAAGTTTTACTTCGCTCTTTCCCTCGATGGCAAAATTTCTTCATTTGTGTGTTGACCTTAACTCACGATGGTATCACCATTGCTGAGTGTTCCAACCATCCTCATAATCAAAAACTATCAGCATTTTACAATTACCTCCATGGACTTACACTTACCACTTTCTAATGATTCATTCAATAAAGAATTAGCTATTTTTAAACAGATGGCTGCTATGAACCATTATGGACACGAATGTCATTGACAAACTTCTTGGTAAAACGCAGAGAAGGAAGCTGGAAAAAATTACCTATTTAGATCAGACGAATTCAATTATCGATGTTGTTAAACCATACATCTATAGGCCCCTTCTCTTATACAATATCTATTTTGGTACAACTTGATTTTTCTGTTTCCACATCCTCTAAGAAATGGTTTGCTGAACAATAAGGATGTTGTTGATGATGTGAGGAAGAGAGGAGCTTACAAGTTCACATGTGATACGTGCCAATGCAATTACATTGGTAGAACTTATAATTTTGAAACACCAAGATGCGTACAGCCAAACGCATCTGGTTTCTCTCACTTTACGAATCATCTCTTCAATATAAAAAATAATTTAACTATTTTACACACAGCTAATAAGGGTAATTTTTTGAATAACTTGGAGTCTTTTGAGATTTGTCGAATAAAGAACTTTTCCTTAATGCTCAAATCTATTTTGATGCGACCCCTACCTTCGAGATTCTTTTCGATACATAGTTGTCATGGATGGTTTTCGTCTATTTTTCATGAATTATTTCCAATCTTAGTATCTTTTTTACACTATTTAATTTTAAAATATAATAAAAAAAATTGTTATATAAAAAATTTATTCATTCTTAACATATTCACAGCGGGGGATACGATATAACTTGGAGATTTGTTATTCTACTTACTCATTTTAAAGCAAAATTTTATTTTAATATGTTGTACATGTCCAATTTTTACAATTAATTTACGACAAGTGATTTTATTCTATACGAAGTATAATTGACCAATTTGAGTTGTAATGAAGTATCATATTTTGACATATCTTTTACCTGCAGTAAGTATTTTCATATTTAGGAATTGTTTTTCTAGAATTTTACATGTGTAGTCCTTTCTGTTTTTGTAATCTAAATTATTTGTATTACAATTTACACTATAGATTATTAACTTTTATTTTTACTGATATTTATTTTCATTAATTATATCTACAATTTTCAATTTTCTTTTATACATTTATACAAATCTAAACTATATTTTTTACTAGTTACAATGTTTAAGAAAGATAATTTTAACATATGCTATTACCTAATTTTTGATATATTGCAGTTTGTATCATTGGATCAATTAATATTTTTATACTATTATAAAAATGGTCTAAAGTTTTTCCCTCAAAATGTTGTATTTGCTTTCTGGATAGGAGAGGATCATAATACAGAACCATTGTTTCATCTCCTGTGACAATGGACTCCAAAATCGGTTTCGAGTCGTCTCCACACATGTTTAAAAACGAGCGCGCACATTCGACCCGATGTTTACGTCGGAGAACAGTTGTTTCAGAAATTACGAACATCACTACTAATTCAGTTTCAAACAGCGATCTGGCAATACCATTTTTTATATATCTCCCATATATTAGCTTGTGCAGAATGGTTGAACATGAAGATGCGAAGGAAGCTACACTTTGATTCTTTTTGTTAGAATTTAGTAACGTCTAAAGCGCCCCCTTACTTACATTAGAAGCTGACCTTTAGAACTGATGTTCTTAATATCAATGTCAGATACAAAGGTACACCTACTCCTCCTTTATATAACACTGCTTTTTTCACGTGATCCTTTTCCTATAAGATTGCTATTATTTACAATTCTATCCCTCAGAACTTCGCTTCTTTTTCCTTTACAGGGTTTAAGGATAAGTACAAGGAATATTCACTAAGCGTGTGTTCCGTTGGTTTTTTCTTTCCATAACGATTATTGTGGGTGTATGACCTTTATCGGTGCTGCTCAGGATCGGCAACTCTTACATTTTTAATATTTCTATTGCAACTGGTGTCACATCTTGTCAACTTATATTTATGCAAGTATGGTATGATTTTACTCCACATGGGTATGGTACACGTGGCAACGAAATGCTTCTCTTGAAAATTCCGTAGCTCACGTTAGGTAGTATCCACAGAGAAGAAGTAAGTCAGTTAATGAAAATCTACAACCACCTGCCTGCTAGCTACAAAAATGAATCTTACAATCAATTTAAAAATAAATTAAAAATAAATTTCCTGGAAAATATTTTTTATTCCTTGCAGGAATATTTCACATGTAAAGTGTTTACATAATTTAGTTTAACCTTTCATGAAAAACAAATTTGGTTACATTTGTAAAAGAGCAAAGTAATTAATTTTTACTTACGTTTTGTTTTGAATATTTCTTTTTTTTACCTATGCTCGTATGTTACATCTGTAATTTTTTTCTGCTTAATAAATTATTATTATTATCGGATTACCATTAACGGAGAAATGGGGTATTTTGGGGTTAATAATGCATTGGCATCGACAGCGCTGATATATACATATACATACTTCGCAAGCTCGCTCGTGTGCGTCAGAGGAACCCTGGAGTTAAATGTTGCAATAATTTCCAAATAGTTGCCTGTCTCGGTATTTGTATATCATATATTTCAACCAATTGTTGTTGAAACAATCTCAAACCGGTGTCTGAATGCAACGGTAAGAATTCATCCCAGTCGATTCGGGATTGCCATATTTGCTGTAATATTAATTTCATAACTACAATCGAGCTTATGAATCCTAGGGATCACATATTTTTGATAGGGTACACGCAGAGAAACGTTAACTTGTAATTAATTGTTACTACAGTTCCTCCTTTTTTTGATATAACAAGTATTTCAGCAAAGGCAAATGATAAGACATGCTTGCATGCATAAGCCCGTGGAGGTATCTGCTATTCTATCTCCTACCTTTTTTGTCATAATACCTAGCACCTAACCATACAGTTATCCTTGTCACTCGTTCGCGATTCTCAGGATTCCTACGAAATTACCGAGGTAGTAAGTTTTACAAACAAAAATAGTACATGTATCACTTTAATCTGTATGTATCTGTACACACAAATTATTTTATGGTTATGTCATATTCATCGAAATGAATTTGTACGTATACAATTACAAAATTACGTACACATGGATAATTATTGTTTTTATAGATATCTATATAAAAGTGCGTACCTTTTAACAATTTTTTTGTCGACGTATTTTTTGTAGCAATATATTATAACAATTTGGACATACTACAGTCTGTTTAAAGTTATCGGCGTACTTTCATGTTATTAATATTGTTAACATTACAACTTCGAGATATCGAGAGCTAACCTCTTAATCAGATTCACTTTACAAATTCCTGGGAAATGTGAGTAAACTGGAAGAAACTTGAAAGATTTAAGGTTTACCGTTTTTGGCAAACAAAAACGGTGAACCAAGTAGATCTTTAGGGAAGCCTTGATATCACTTTAACGTATTGGAGGAAGTTAATGGTATTTTAGGGAACTGGGGTTTATTTACAAGAATAAAAGCACCACGTCACTATAAAATGGAGATTAATTTTCGGCATTATACTTATTCTTTATAATTTTTGTTAGTTTTATCCACGTTAAGTTTTTCAAAAGATTGTGTGTTTTTAATACATTTTTACCCTATGTACTCATAAATGGATACTTTCTTCTCTAAAAAGCATCTAATGTGTTTCAGTTCAAACTTGTCAAAGCAACAGCATACTTTAAACCACAGAAATATTTTGTTAAACAAAATTTGTGTTAATATGATCGTTCCTTATTGGAATTGATAAGCTAAGGAATTCTCCTTTCTTTTATCTATTTTTATGACTAGTTTAATCTCTTTCAACTTCGTGGGATCTTTGATGAATCCATATTTAAAGTGCAAGTCTGTAATTTCAAGAAGATACGGTTGCTTTTGCATTGAAACTGTTGTAAAACTTGAGTCTAGATTTAAGGGAGTTAAGATAACATAGTATCTAAAATTCTTTCTTACTATGTATGTAATATTATTGCTACGTTGGTAAGATACTCTTACTGCTATTTTATTTTATTTCATCGTAAGATGAAATTTTTACGTTCTGCGATAAAAGTATGACGTGAGATTAACTAGTTCTATTCTCTCAAAAATTACCCTAACTATAACACGTATAATTTACTCCTCTTGCAGTACGTAGGTTTCGCAAATTTCTAAACATTGACCTTCTATTAGACGGCAGTAGTACAGTACCGTGCAATCGAATTAGGGCCACTATATAAATTTGAGTTTTAGCTTAATAAATAATACAAAGTATCAACGTTTGATAAAATCAATTTTTATTTATTTATATATATATATATTTATATTAACACGTACATTAATATTTCGTCGGAACCACCCCTTGCTTTTATGACAGCAGCAATTCTTTTAGCATTCTTGCTATACATGCTGCTGCAACTTCTTTAAGATGAGCATTATTTTGCCAGCTATTTGTTATGTTTTCTTTCAAAACGTCAACTGTTGTATTGGGAGATGCATAAACTGTACGTTTTAAAGAATTCCAAACATTTTCGATTGGATTCAGGTCGGGGGAATTGCCTGGCCATGGCAATATCTTCAGTTTTCTTGCTGAAAACATATTTAGAATTGTTTTTGCCCTGTGGCACGGTGCACCATCTTGCATAAATGTGTAAGAGTAATTTTCAGGGTCTAAAGATGTCATATACGGGATTAAGATTGATTCCATAACTTCTTTATATTGAATTTGATTCATGGTACCCGTTACAAAATAGAGCGGTCCAAGCCCTTCCCCTGATATACAGGACCAAATCATGACTGCCGGTGGATGTTTCACTGTTTTTACCACTGCGCTTTCATCATACCGTTCCGATGGTCTTCTTCTAACGAAACGAACAACTTCAGTTACAGCCTCTAGCTGTGACTCGTCACTAAAAACAACCTTTAGAAACAGAAATTTTCATTACATTTTCGAATTTACTAAAAATGTTCCAAATTTTGAAAATATACGTAAAATATTGATACATATCTTTTTCCAATCCTCAACAGTAAAATGGCGATGCTGTTACGTCCACTGCGATCTTGCCCTTTTCATCCTTAAAGTAAGTTTCGGCTTTTTTGCAGGGCGTCTACTTCTGATATTGGCTTCATATAAGCGCGCTTTTAATGTTCGATCTGATATTTTTATATTATCAGCCTGTAATATACGCTGAAGTTCTTTAATGCACAGTTGCCTGTTTTCTAATGCCCTTTTTATGATAATTCTGTCTTCCTGTGGCGAAGTTTTGGAATACCGCCACAATGAGAACGACCCCTTGAAGTCGCGGGTAAATTTTCTTTCTTTGACATCGCTACCCTGTCGACTGTTTGACAAGAAACTCGTTCTCTTCTGGCTATTTGCCGATGCGAATACAACCCCGTCTCTAATAACACTTGAATTCTTGTTTTTTTCTCATTTGAAATGTCTTTACGTTTGCCCATTTCACAAAATTTATCAATAAAAAAGAAAACTAAACGTCGCAAAATTTCAATGTAATTACACTAAAACAACATGTAAAACGAATATTATAGCACGAAAATATAATACTTGCACTTTACACCATCAAAACTACACGTAAACTAATTTGAAGCAGGTAAAGCCCGTCACCGATTACCGACCCTAAACGTAGCTTGGATAGAAAGGAATGTTTGGTGGGGGTTATAATAACGAGAATTGTATACCTACTTAAGAGGATTATCTCAAATACAATTAAAAACATTTTATTGCGGAAAATATTAAGAAATTTTGGTTATTGTAACATTAATAGCAAATATTTGTATAAAATCAAAGTGGCCCTAATTCGATTGCACGGTACTGTAGAATGTAGGCAGCGTATTCTGATATTAAAATTTTAATATGAAAGCCGGGGTAACAATGCCCGAATTTGCTGAAAAATATACACCGAATACTCAGATGCTACAGAGGGTGTTGATACTATTAAAAACAACTATATCGGTATACGCAAACGAAAACCAAATTACCTTATCGAGTTTGAAATAAACTTGGAGAGATAATGGAATCCAATATTAACTCGTGTCGTTATAATAAAATTATTTGTTGAAAAGAAAGCAATTGTATTCAATTGTGAAGTTGTCTTATATATTCGGAAATGCTTTAACTTAGAGGGGAAACTGACACAATACACCACGTATTCTCTCACGCATTCATTTGAAATACAAATATGAAATTCATACATTTTGTAAAGAATTTCGCAAAATATATTTACACAGAAAATACATCAAATTGCAAATAATACCAAATGACTTCAATTTTTAATTTCTTCTCATTCTTCATGTATTCTTTATACCCTGTTGGATCGAAAATTAGAATTAAGAGCATTTTATAATAATTTTGAGTTACTCCTGACGAAAAATAATTCCAAAATTCACTGTTTACGTTTACTCGCAGCTCCCGGGATAACGGTTGTTTGTCAGTCGACTACACTGTTATAAATACATACATATGTTGTTGCCGTACACATTAAAAAATGTGAAAAGCCCATTTTGATCGACTTCGCCCTGATTGGCGGACATTTTAACGTTTAAGGGGTTTTTAGGAGAGATTCACTTCTGTCTATAGAAATCTTTGATCTTTAAATTCCTCTTAGCTTCAGATGAGAACCACGATGGAAAAGAAGATTTATTGGTTAAAAATTTGGGTACTGATTTATCAAATATGGTGTAAAGCAATGTATAAAATTTATCAACCGTAGTATTAACATCAACACAGGAAACCAGAAAACTCCAGTCAGGTGCCATAGAGATTGTGAAAACCACCTCTGCTGGTTAGGACCAACGAAAGGCATGTCCGCTGCTTCTTTGGCCAACTTATCTGCCTTTTCATTTCATTCGATCCCTTTGTGGATTGGGACCCACCGCAAAGTAACGTGGTTACTGCGTCCCAGTTGCCTTAAATTGTATACACATTCGTGTATCAGAGCAGATTCGTATGTGTAGGCCTTAATGGCCTTTAGAACTGCCTGACTGTCGCTGTATATATTTATAGTTGCACCTCGTATCCTTTTCTCGAGGTTCTTTATGGCGCACAGGTTTAAAGCAGAAATCTCTGCTAGAAATATGTTGGTGTGCGATCCTGTAGGCATTTTTAAGTGGTAGTTGGGACCACTAATGCCTATTCCTGTTCCAACACCTTCTATTCTCGAGCCGTTCGTGTACCATTCCAAGGTACCTCCTTTGCATTGAGTCTCACCAGATATCCACTCAGTACAGCTTTCAATGATCACGTCCTTTGCAATATACATCAGATAGTTTATGTTGGGATCTTCAAGGATTTTGAGGTGCCCTCAAAATCCTTTACAATCCTCTACAAGATTTTTTTGAATCAAGTTAATAAATGTCTTAAAGAAATACAATTATTTCATTACAAGTATATACATACTTCTCTTAAGCGGAGAAAGAAACACCAACAAAATATATTTTTTGATTTAAAATTGTTTTTTATTGCTTATTTCTTACAGAAATTGTATGGAAACATATGGAATTGGTTTCGCCACAACCTATAAAATAAAAGAATAACGTCATCTTTTGTTCATCTTTGAATTGCCATTTGATTTTTCCAGTGTGTTTCTATTATTTAGAGGCACACACAGCGTAATAAGATATAAAGCCATTTCTTTAATTTGTGCGTTTTTCAAAATGGTACCTGTGGGAAATTAAACTCTATATCCGAGGTGATAGTAGAAGGCAATAACAATCCTTTGGAAAGTGTGGAGCTGCTTTATAATTAAAAATAACCAGAATTACATTTTAAAAATAAACATTTATAATATGTTTCGTGCCCTAATGTTTGATTTGATTTGTCTGCCCTTATTATCCTATTGAAGGTGGTTCGCAGTGAAATCTTTGTCTACATCTACTGTGTTTATTCCAAATTTTATCATTTAATAATCTATTCTTTTAATTTTCACGATCGTGTATAAAAACTTGCAATTACAAATGTGATTTTAACTTTAGAGCGGTTGTTTTCGTAGATTTTATAGACATGTCTCGGTATTTGCGAACAACCACAGCCGATTCTCCCCATAATCTAAGATTTTAACGTTATCGAAATCAAAGTTGTGATCTTTTTCCTCTGTGTGATTGGCCAAAATACACTTTTGCCCAATCATGTTGGCTTATACGTAGCTTAGACCATTCTAACATGTGATTTATGTAACAGTCTTGACAATCAAAGCAAGTAATTACTAAACTCAAATGGAGTTTTATCTTCAATGACAGTAAATAAATTTCTGATTTTTATTGTGTTATATTTGGTTATGCAGATTGATTAAAGGGTTTGAAGATTTTTACAATATTACCCGTTAAATTGTCTATAAATGGTATTTTTTTATATTTCGAAAGTACATTGTTATAAAAAATGAAATTATATATTGGTTTATTGAGAATGGATGGGATATCCGTTCTTGGCAAACAGATCGTAAGTTATTTTGCAAAAAATTTCATGGGATATATGAGTTATACGATTTCTCGTTGCTAGAACTATTGAATTTTTGATTTCTTGGGTGATTAGGACAATAATTTAAAAATCTTCCTGATGCTATTGGTTTTTGATACTAATCTATGATTATAGTTCCATCGTCAGTTCTAATTAATTTAGTATCTGTTATGTTATTTTATCGCAACCGTAAACTGAAGTTGTTGATTGAATGAGTTAAATAAATGAAGAACAGTATCAACTTTGTCATGCGGAATGGCACAAATTATGTCATCAACATATTCGAATAAAAATGATAAACGAAATGGTAATTGTGGTATCACACTGTCCAACAGATATTCCAATTACAATCGAAGAATGGGAGAACCTATGAGTGTTCCAAATGTATATAAGTAAAATTTTTTGTTAAAAGCAAAATAACAGTTGTTTAAAATGAAAGTGGTTAATTGCAAAGATGTAGGTTGCAAAGATAATGTTGTTTGTACTTTGACGAGATCCCATTTTTGTTTAAGAACATCTAGCAACAATTGCAAGGGGGTATTTGTGACTAATGAAACAGCATCTAAGGAAATTAAAATGTGATTAATTGGAAGTACAAAACCATCAATTTTATTTCTTTAGTATTGTAATCTGTGTCTTCTGCTAATGAGTTGTTTGGTGGAAGCAATTTTTTTGAGAAGTGCGTTATACATATTTTCTCTGAACAGTTTCAGTTGGATCACTTTTCCATAATTTGTATGTCGACGAATTTTGTAGCAACAACATGGTTTTTCCATGTATTCAGTTTTGTCCATTGCTACAGTGATATACACAGATTAGAATGTTCTTTCAGGAATTTGTTAGTTTTAGAAAAGCAAGATTAATAAACGTTGTGATTGTGTGAAGCCGACAAGAAATTAATTATAACATTAAATGTTCGTTTTTCATAAAAAGTCGATATCTTATTATAAGAAAATCTAAGTACATCGGCGCGTTACATAACGAACAAAGATAAATCAACGACATTCATTTTGTTGTAGGTCGGTTGGGTAAAAGCTGACACTAAAGCAATACAAGCAATCCACGACCACGTTATCACACACAATCCCAGGATTTCCGTATCCCACAACGACCACACCACATGGAATTTACATATCCGCAATGTCCAGGAGGAAGATAGGGGACAGTACATGTGCCAAATAAATACGGATCCGATGAAAAGTCAGGTAAGTAAAACAACAGACGAGGAAAGGCGCTATCCCCACATTATCTACCGAAAGGTGGTCCCTATGTTGACAGAGCTACTTCGATCCTTGCCTCCTAATGAAAGGCCCACTCACTCAAAGCCGAGATTGTAGTTCGCCATCAATTAACGTACCCCTGCCTTTATTATAGAGACAAAGTGTCGGATACTAGCCTTTTGCCAAACTTCGTATTATATCATCGTTATGCCCATCTGGCATCCCCTCTTACCTTTCCAACCGACCCTACTCTGTACAAATAGTTGGATAAATTTAATAACCCATTCATCCCTTAATAAATAATTGACTACAACTATTTCAATGGCTGCACTTAATTGTCCTTGATTTAATTAGACGGAAATTCCGTTCTTAGAAGTAGCAAAACGGACCTAAAATGATTTTACAGAATATAACTTATAACTAGACCAAGGTTTCTGCGATACATGTGTACAAAAATCGATTCTCACTTTGTCAGCGCCCGCTTGTTTATTTAGGAAAACGAGAGCGTGCGTTGTGTTACGTGTTATTCGTTATAAATATATAATTATTAATTTAAAATGTGTAATGTGAAGAAGGCTAAAATCGACCCTTTACTGGCACAGTAAATAAGTTTATCTGTAACGTTCCGGATTTCTTCTACGACGGCGCTAAAATAGTTTGTAAAGTGTATGAGAAACATTTGATGTGCTGGGACAAGGCGGTACTGTAACAAACATGTAAAAACTTGTACATTAGATGTAGAAGGCAGGCTGTTGTCGTGAATAGGATAAGATCTTAGTTTGAAAATGTAACGTCTGGGGTACGCCTGGGTTGACATTTTGGCCCAACTCATTAATGAAACTGACTATTTTCAATTTTTGTTATTCCTCTGTATATGTTGACGCTTTTGCAACAGTATTTTATGAAGTTTATACTTTGTCCAACGTTACCGACCCTCCGCCCAATCTTCCACAACTACAGTCGTTTAGTTTGGTTCCGACAACAGAAGACGAATTGGTTAAAATTATGGCTGCCTTTCCAGATAGGGCCACCGCGGGCAATGACTTGGTGCCGAGCTTCTGTGTTAGGAATTATGTAATGCCTTTGCGATACCTTTATGCCAGATTATTAATCTTGCCATCAGGACCTCCACTTTTCCGGATAGATGGAAACGTGCACGAATTGTACCTGTCTTCAAGAAGGGAGATTCTACTCAAATTCGAAATTATAGGCCCATCGCTATACTTAATAATTTTGCGAAGATTTTTGAACATATTATATATGCTACGATATACAGGAATACTCGCTCACATATCGCAACTTGCCAACACGGCTTTGTGAAGGGACGCTCGACAGTAACAAACCTGGCCTGTTTCACACAATTTATAAGCGAAACTTTAGATGACTGCGGACAAGTTGACGTTATCTTTACCGACTTCTCACATGCATTTGATACTCTCAGTCATGAATTACTTCTATATAAACTGGACTCGTTTGGTTTAGCTCCCAACTTCTCCTTGTTAATTAAATCTTACTTGGTAAAAAGAACTAACTATGTATTTTATAATGGATTTAATTCGTTTGAATTTGTATCTAGCAGCGGTATCTCACAAGGATCCAATCTTGGTCCATTGATGTTCATTCTATACATAAACGACCTCTTAACATCCTTATCTTGCCATGTCCTCGCTTATGCCGACGATGTTAAACTGTTTTGTAATATTAAATGCCAACAAGATATCGAGAGTCTTCAGACGAGCATTAACATACTGACCGAGTGGTCAAAATCCAATACACTGACATTAAATTCTAGTAAATGTAATTTTATGTGCTTCACGAGAAAAACAAATCCATATATCTCCACTTATCAAATCAACGATATTTCCATCGACAAGATTACCAATCTTAAAGATCTAGGTGTCACTTTTGATCCAACTTTATCGTTTAACATACATATTGAACAAATTTGTTCATCTGCCTCTAAAATGATGGGTTTTCTTATGAGAACGTCCAAATACTTCAATGACGCACTAGTGCTAAAATCCCTTTATTTTGCATTTGTACTCTCGAAATTGGAGTATGCCTCTATTGTTTGGTATCCTTTCTATATGTCCCATCAAGCTCCAATTGAACGTGTTCAGCGTCGATTCCTCAAATTCTTGTCGTTCAAAGTTAATGGCGAATATCCGCCTTGGCATACTTCTTACAACACCCTTCTCGAATCGCATCAATTTCGTTCATTGTCATCCCGTCGTGATTATCATAGCGCCCGATTTTTACACAAATTATTAAATGATAGGATCGACTGTATGCAGCTGGTCTCCCACATAGGATTCAACGTACCTCGAATAGCATCTCGTTATGCTCCAACCTTTACTATGCCGACACCGAGGACCAATCTTCGTTTGCGGTCGCCAATCTATCACATGATCAGGAACGCTGAGAAGATATTTAGTGATATTTTCACCGGAGAGTTGGCGCCATGATACACGAAACATAATAGTTTTTTGTATAGTTATGTCATGTTTTTAAATCAATATGTATTCTGTTCACAATGTGTATATTTGTCCTGTAATTGGGTTTACCTGTTGGACAATAAACATTATTGTTATTATTACATTATTATTATTATTATATGTGGATGATTTTACGCTGTATTTTAAAATTAGTTGTATTGGGGACTGCCAGATGTTGTAGTCAAAATTAATCCTTTTCAAAGATTACTGCCTAAAAATAAACTCTTCCTTAACATACGAAAATGTAAATTAGTTAGATTCACTAGGAAGAAAAATATAATTTATTATAAGTATGCTATAGATAATGATCCACTTACTGAAGTATCTCAAATTAAAGACATAATATATACAACCTTTCACACAAAGATACAACAGCAATGAGTGCATTTAAAATGTTTTTAAATGGTTTTATCATTCTCACTTCTTATGGATTTACTAGTAAAGGTTATCCAATCCATTTATATAAATCATTGATACTCTGTAAATTGGAGTACAGCTGCAACATCTGGAGTCCCCAATACAGCATTCACACTGATAGAATGGAAAGAATACAACGGAAATTTTTAAAATATGTAGATTTTAAATTCCTACATATTTAGTTTACAAACACATAAGTTATTATCCCTAAAAAAATAGAAAAAAGATAAATGATTTGCTTACATTATACAAAATTGTACAGTCCCTGGCTATCGAATTAAAACCACTTAAAAATATGTATTTGGGGTAAAATTTAAAAAAAAATATAATTGGCAATGTTGCAGCTTTTGCATTAGCTCATTCACTTGCTCCTAATTTTAATTATTAAGTTTAGGTTTTATTTTCCATTATTGTAATTTTTCTTTTATTAGATATCCTTGTAGCTGGCCTGATAATGTTTTTCGAACACGAAACTGGTCGCCTAATTTCTCAATAGAGCTTCAAAGCTACTACTTTCTTAACTCCTTCGACCTAAATTCCCTATACCTTTCATTTTTCCACCTTTTCCTAAACAAAATTTTGCTTGCGTTATCCCTATTATATTCACTTTGAAACTTACCGAAAAATATTTCAAACTTTCTTATCAACGCTTTTACTTTATTCGCCATCATATAGAAGGTAATTGAAAAAGATGGAAAGGTATTCGAGGTGTTTCTGCCTTTCGGCAATTTTAAACTCGAGAAATTATTTGTGAGGATAAGTTAGTTGACTTCCAGAGAGATCACTAACGTATTTTTATTGTTTTCAAAGAACCAAGTAAGAAAGTACAGTTTCCTTTTTGCTACATTATTCAGAATGGTATTCGGCGAAATGTACGTATTACCTTTGCGGTAAAAAATATTGTGTCGTCTACCGGAAACAGGCAGCTGAGTTTCTAAATACATATGAAAGGAAAATAAAGAAAGATAGCAGCGAAAAGAAAAAGAAAACGTTGTTTCAAGTAGAATTATTTATACAACCCATATCTCCCATTTCATTTTCCGTATATTTGTTTATTTCGCAATCTTTAAATACTCTAACCTATACTTTCATGTCTGTTGTTGTTGTATTACTTCAATTTTTATTTCGTAATTGTCTCAGATCATCTTCCATCGCTTCTAGACACTTCTTTCTTGGACGACCCCTTCTTCTCCTCTCCGTTTTTCTTTCGGCCACGGGCTATATTGTCCTCTCTTTTATCAATATGTATACCGGGTCCTTTTCTTTATTACACATACATATCTCCTATGTGTAACTTTAAAAAGAAAATTGGTCAATTAGCTATGAAGAATTTGGTTGTTTTTAATAAAGAACGTGCATAATTTCAACTTTGAATAAATAAAGTATTTTATTCTAACGATTAACTAAGACAAACAAAACAACATAACAAAGGTGAAACAGCAAGTTTTCAAACTACCCTGATGGAATGATGTGGTCACGCAACAGATCCAGAAATTTTGCTGCAGTTTAATTTCCGTTTGGCCAATAAGTCACTTATTGTTCCAATCAGGACATTGATTTTTTGAGGGGTATTGCGTTCAGGTCAGGTTTTGAGGATGAGCATTTGTACGGGACCAATGGCTAATGGATGTAGGATAAAAACCGGAAGTTCTGAGAGTTGAGCTCACCATTTACCGTATGTAGCTTCATCAGTAAAACGTATTTTATTCAAAATTTCTATGATTTCATTTAACATATTAAATATTGTTTCGCAAAATCTGTTTTTTTTCTTCTATCTTCCTCGAAAAACTCTTGGACGTTCAAATACTCCCAGATAATCAATGACATTTCATTTTATTACCCTGGAATTCTTTTTACACAAGAAAGAATTATGAATTAATCATGAAATTAATTCATAATATTACGGAAAGGATTTACCGATAGTGGACGTGGAATATCAAGTAAAATACGCAAGACTTCACAGTTCGCTTTCTTAGCAAAACCAAAACCTAATCCTTGTACTGTGAAATGACTCTTTACTAGCTGTAGAAGTCAGGCGTCGTTTGTAATGGAGCGAAACAAACCCAAGACCTGTCAACAATGCAGGAAACGCTTATTTATCTCGAAGTGAAGGATATCAAATTTAGTAAAGCCACATCTGAAAAACAATGAAACCCTTTGATATTTGTGCAGCAGAACGTAACCCCATAGTGAATAACGACCGATTTTTGTTTTTTTTATAGAAACACACTTGGAAACCTCCAAATCATAAATAATAATTTCTCCGCATGTTTCTTCACTTGACGTATGAATTTACGAGTTTCTTTACACGTCACGTAAATTTTTAAGGCAAAATAACAAAAAAGAAACAATACGTGCTTAGATTTATTTAGATTCTATTTAATTGAACTGAGAGCAGACTTGAACACTTTTTTGGTGATTGCATTCCTTATTTTCTTGTGTTAGGAACTTTCTGTGTATGAATTTTTCAAACGAACAGTCGAACAGTTTCAATCAGATACGAACCATCATTTTTTTGTTTAATTTAAATTAGATTTTTACGCTGTGTTAAGTGTTTCTTTTTGTTGTATTTGTAATAAACTCAAACGATTTCAGAATGAATTCACCGGCTTTTTCTTTAATTTATTGTTTTCCTATTTTTGCTCTTTTCAAAAGAAAGATACTACCTGTATTTATAAATTCCAATTTCCCAGTGTTTAATTCTGGTTTTGGTGTTCTACTGTAATCTTTTTTCCGTTGATAAGTTATGGATATTATTGACTTTGTATAACAAAATCAATATTTTCGTAAATCATAGCTAATATGTTGGTCTCCTAAATTTTGGCATACTAAGAAGAATTCTTCACTGCAAATAATATAAAAAATCTTGTAAAATTTTTTCCTGTTCAGAAGTTCAATCGTCTTAAGAGCAGTCAAACATCAGTAAGTAATTTTACTGTGAAAACATATTGGACCTAAAAATCTTCTGCATGACATTGGTAAATCCATATTTCTAGTTTTAAAGGACTTAAAGTACAATTACCGTTTTAGTTATTTACAATACAATAACTGTTTTAAATCAAAAGAAATATTTTCATAGTGTTTCTTTCTGCGTTTAAGAAAGGTATATCATGTAATGAAATAATTGTATTTCTTTATTTAAGACATTTGTTAACTTGATTCAAGAAAATCTTGCAGAAAATTTGTATAATATGCACATTATTAATTGCGCTTACCTTGTTTAAAACAGTACGACATATCCGTACATAATACAGTAAATTATTCACATTGCTTGTGATTTTAAAAAGGCTAAAGTAGAGGTTATCTACGGAATAATGTTCAAACAAAAGAAAACTTAATGTAGAAGCACAGATGAAAGAAAGTGCCTAGAAACAATAACCAAGATATTGCTAATAAATAGCTCCTGGTATTGATGGAATCACTACCGGCAAGAACAATAAGAGAAGAGAAAAGCATTTTCTTGCTCCTGGCCTCACTGCTCTTACATCTTTCAATTTATGCCACTAATCTTCAAAAACAGCAACTGAAATATTTCCTGGTGCCACCTAGTGCCAATAGTCAAAAATTATAAAAAGACTCTTCCTCCTCCTGTCCCTTCCATCACCAAAAATCTTACTATATGGATTTTGCAAAATATGTGGTGCAATTATTAACTTAAGTGCTTGCGCATGTGACAGTTGACAGTATAGATAATGATAGCAAGGACTGTGGGGTAGTATGACAAACAACAGAGAGTATCGGCACACTCCTCACCACACAAAATGTTATTAATTAATTCGGAACAGCAGATTTATTCGGTAACCCGGTTGAAAATGGGGCCCAGTGAGCTTTTGAAACAGCTGTTCCGAATTAATTAATAACATTTTGTGTGGTGAGGAGTGTGCCGATACTCTCTGTTGTTTGTGACAGTATAGATGTTTGTCGACATAAATGTAAGAGCGACATCGCAACACCGCAGCCAGAAATAAAGATAGTTGTTAAACTTTCGTAATTCTCCTAAAATTAAAGCACAATAAATATATAATGAAACAGAATCGTAGATTTTAAATTAGTACTGAAGTATCCTTTATTGCAGATGGGTAATCTGAACGTGGTTGTACCTCCCGACTTCATCAATGAAGAGACATCTAGCGATATTGATGTACCTGAAGGTGGTACTGTAAAATTAACATGCAGAGCAAAAGGCCATCCCGATCCTCATGTACAATGGAGACGTGAAAACGCCCAAGATATCATTATCAAAGATCCTTCCGGCCAAAGAACTAGAGGTACGTAATATATACATTCTGTATTTCTCACTTTGATAGGAAAAGCAAAAGGGGGGTGCTTTTTTTCTCTACTCAGATTCTAGTTCAATACAGAGAAAGGACCGCATCTTCCCTAAGTTAACAATGGCCATTATTGTGTTACAGTAAGTATATTGCTTTGGCTAGATCAATGGTGACGGCTAGCCCCCGAGCAAATAGTAACAGAGGGTGTCTCTTCGAACGAATCCGAAATCTAGATGCAAGTAGTAGATTTCAAATAACCCCCGAGGTCTTTTGAGACGCTCATAGTTAAAATGCAGTTGCGATACAATGGTTGTATATTTCAGATATTGACCCTATCAAGATTAATCTATTAAATTGCAAAAATTTTACCGATGCAAGTATGCATCATAACTTGCGTTCCATTATATTTTACGTAAATGGCTTTCGTATACGAGGCCGGTTCGTGAATTAAATAAATAATTTCAAAGATATATATTTGTTTGATTCAAGGACTTTTTTTTCTCTCTGCATATGAAACTTAGAGTCACCTTCCTTAATATAAATCGAACTGCTGTCTCAATTTAGGAGTGACCCAGTTTTAATTTTATTTACAAAAATCTAAAATATCAAGTTATAATGATTCTAACTGTCAGGTGTTCGTTCTGTCATATCTTACTTCTCTATTTCTCAAACAGGAAATCGCTTTAGTTGCTTTGTGATAAAATATGTGTGGATATTGATTGATTGATTGATTGATTGATTTTCTACCAGAGCAGGGCTGGTCTTTACATCCCTAACACTGAAGCTTAATAGCTTATTGTATTATTCCTGCTTCGGTTTTGTTTTACTTAAACAGGTTAGTTCCCGCAATCAGGTTTAACAGCCTATGTAGTAAATCTTTCTCCATTGGTAGTTCAATTGTGCTTCGCATAGCGAATCTGCGTTGAGCTAACGCTGCACATTCGAAAATAATGTGAGAGGCTGTTTCCTCCTCCTCATTGCAAAGTCTACATAAGGGCTCATCTTTGTAGATCCCCATCTTATGCAAGTGGCCTCTCAAACAGCCATGTCCTGTTAATAGACATGTTGCTGCTCTAAGCTGTATCTTGTTTAATTCAAGCAGGTCAGCAGTCAGATGTTGCGACGGTCTTCCCATCATCCGTTTGCTGTGCTTTTGTCCAGCTGCATGTTTCCAATTTAATTGGTGTTGTGTTATAATCCACTCATTAATTGCACCACGCACTGCACTCTTGGTAATACCTAGACCCGGTTTAGGGCCTATATAATTCATTTTTGAACCTTCCCTCGCTAGCTGGTCTGCAATTTCATTGCCCGCTATGCCCCTGTGCCCTGGCACCCACACCAGTGTGACCTTGTTGTGTTTAGACAGAGCCATTAGGGTTTGCAGGCACTCCCAGTTTGGAGGTTATGCGATAAGATGCTAGTGCCTTTAAGGCTGCCTGACTGTCAGAGAGAATGCACATCGTCTCACCCTGCGGTCGCCGACGCAGACTCTCCCACGCGCAGGTTTGTATAGCATATATTTCTGCTGAAATACCGTGGTGTATCGCCCAAGTGATACACATACTTTGTATTCCTGGTTTTCCTCATATACACCAACGCCAGATGTGTGGATATTACATCGTTGTACTATTATTATTTGTTTAGGTGACACACAGAAATTTATCTTAAACGTAATTGAACCTTTAATTGTTTTAAGTATCTTATTAGCAGGGAAATTGAATGAATAAACAATAATAAGTTCCTGTAGTATAGTAATCTTTAATAATCATCATTAATGTGGCATAGATTTTATATTACATGTCATTAACCTGCCAACTACATTGAGAATCGTCATTTAAATATTATTTGAATATACCTTGTATACGTTACATATAGAATAAGGGGAAATGGTTCGTGATACAATCTATGATTTTGACCTGAAAAGGTTTTCCTTATTTAATGTGCGCAATATATATCTTCTTTTGGTATTTTTCACGAACATTAAGCGAAAAAGAAGCGCTGCTACATTCCTGCTATCTAGTATTACTTCTCTTTTTCTCTGTTTCCTTTAACGAAGGTGACCCTTTTCAAATAGAAGCTTCGCCATCAAGTCGAGATTAAAATGCACAAGTTGTGCAACAGCGGTACACAATATATAATATAATATTCGGCAGTGTATTGCCTTCTTCAGAGGAAATTTATGTTGGCGTCACGGACGTACATAAAGTGAAAACGTCATCAACCGCATCACATTGCTCTAAAATGATCAATTTAGGACAACGTTACCGGTTATGTGGGGTAACTTTCTTGCGAAGGATGTGTGGTACATAATGTAAATGTATCGATTCACATTTCAGCAGAGCATTTTATGATGGTAATTTTATTTAAGTTGAAAGATTAGGTAATATCCACTAATCATGAAAATTATACCCCGATTTCGATATCAATATACAAGGTTGTCATAAAATAAGTATAATAATAAATTAAGTCACCAACAAAAAACAATAGAAACTGAATATTTTGGCACCAACTTTTTCTCCAAGTTATACACCGAATTATACAACATTTCGGGTTGAATTGCTGAACCCAATTTTATGATAAAGCAATGGGTCAGTTTTCAATTGCTCTTGAGCCAATCGGCGTAAGATTAATTCCTGTACCAGCTGGAGCTTGTACGGGTGTAATCCAAGATCTTTGCACAAAATTTTCCATATTGTGGACGAACAGAGCCTCAGTAACTGTGACCGACAACGAATGGATAAATTGTAATCTTCTTCCACACTTTCGTTTACAGCAGCGATATTCTCTTCAGTACGCACATTCCTTCGATGTGTTGGTGTTATTGCATCATATAGAGAGTGTGTGGTATGAAATCTAGGCACTGTTCGACGGCTTACTCAGGACGATTATGCGAGCCATACAAATCCGATTTTCAAAATAAATTTGCATAATTTGGTAGCGTTGTTCAAGCTAGAGTCTGTTCATGATGACTTGCCAGAGTATAATGATCATAAATGTCAAAAAGTGAACTCAGTTTAACAGCTCGTTTGACTTAACTTTTCCGTAAGTTCTATCTAAGCAAAAAAACACCCATTATATGAAGTGGATATGAATTTTTCCATAGCATTGAAACTTTGTATAATATGCACATTATTAATTGCGCTTACCTTGTTTAAAACAGTACGACATATCCGTACATAATACAGTAAATTATTCACATTGCTTGTGATTTTAAAAAGGCTAAAGTAGAGGTTATCTACGGAATAATGTTCAAACAAAAGTAAACTTAATGTAGAATCACAGATGAAAGAAAGTGCCTAGAAACAATAACCAAGATATTGCTAACAAATAGCTCCTGGTATTGATGGAATCACTACCGGCAAGAACAATAAGAGAAGAGAAAAGCATTTTCTTGCTCCTGGCCTCACTGCCCTTACATCTTTCAGTTTATGCCACTAATCTTCAAAAACAGCAACTGAAATATTTCCTGGTGCCACCTAGTGCCAATAGTTATAGTCAAAAAGTATAAAAAGACTCTTCCTCCTCCTGTCCCTTCCATCACCAAAAATCTTACTATATGGATTTTGCAAAATATGTGGTGCAATTATTAACTTAAGTGCTTGCGCATGTGACAGTTGACAGTATAGATAATGATAGCAAGGACTGTGGGGTAGTATGACAAACAACAGAGAGTATCGGCACACTCCTCACCACACAAAATGTTATTAATTAATTCGGAACAGCAGATTTATTCGGTAACCCGGTTGAAAATGGGGCCCAGTGAGCTTTTGAAACAGCTGTTCCGAATTAATTAATAACATTTTGTGTGGTGAGGAGTGTGCCGATACTCTCTGTTGTTTGTGACAGTATAGATGCTTGTCGACATAAATGTAAGAGCGACACAATTTTATGATAAAGCAATGGGTCAGTTTCCAATTGCTCTTGAGCCAATCGGCGCAAGATTAATTCCTGTACCAGCTAGAGCTTGTACGGGTGTAATCCAAGATCTTTGCACAAAATTTTCCACATTGTGGACGAACAGAGCCTCAGTAACTGTGACCGACAACGAATGGATAAATTGGAATCTTCTTCCACACTTTCGTTTACAGCAGCGATATTCTCTTCAGTACGCACATTCCTTCGACGTGTTGGTGTTATTGCATCATATAGAGAGTGTGTGGTATGAAATCTAGGCACTGTTCGACGGCTTACTCAGGACGATTATGCGAGCCATACAAATCCGATTTTCAAAATAAATTTGCATAATTTGGTAGCGTTGTTCAAGCTAGAGTCTGTTCATGATGACTTGCCAGAGTATAATGATCATAAATGTCAAAAAGTGAACTCAGTTTAACAGCTCGTTTGACTTAACTTTTCCGTAAGTTCTATCTAAGCAAAAAAAACACCCATTATATGAAGTGGATATGAATTTTTCCATAGCATTGAAAATTCTAACTTACTTGAGGGGGTGCTATTTAAAAAGATCTACTTTTGCTAATTTTGTCAATTCCAAATGTGAAAATTTGAACACTATGTATAGTACCTTCAATCTAAACCAGTATAGTTTATAATAAAGAAGTAATTGGAGTTAACATTCCATTCAAAATAAGAAAGTTGACATCCATTTCCGGCATAACCGGAAGTGATATGTCTTCAAAAATAATTTAAATAATATTGGTATAATTGAATATCTATCTTCGCAAAATTTTGAAATTCTATTCTACTTACTTTTTAAAATACTTTTGCCCTAAGCTCAAAACGCCGTACCCTGTATATGTTAATTTTATTTTCTCTGTATTTATACAAACTTTTAACATATATTTTTCAAAATAGAAGTTGATACAAGATACAAAATAATTTCCATCAACTGCGAATTGAACTAAATTTCAATTAATTCAGAAACAGATTTACAAATAACGGCGTACGTAAATGGGAACGAAGAATTTTAATCTGGTCTTCGTTTGTAACCTTAAATTTAAACATTATAACTGTCATATATTTCTTTTTATGTACATGTCTACTTTACTTTAATCCATGTAAATATAATTCATTGTTACAGTCTCGTCTTACCAAGGTGATGTCATGCGCTTAGTAAAAATTGGAAGATCCGAGATGGGGGCCTACATGTGCATCGCTTCAAATGGGATACCACCGGCCATTAGCAAACGCATCATGGTCACCGTTAACTGTAAGTGGCATTTGGAATAATTATAGGAAACTAGGGCACGCAAAAACACTAACTGAAAGGCTGGAGATCGCTACTGAAGAATAGCTGGCTCTCTATTGTTCTGACGCTTCACTTCTACGGTACACATTTATCATTAATTAATCGACCATTGTAATCAAGTGCCATAGTTACTTAATTAAAGTTCAATTCAGATGAAAATTTCAGCTTATACCGCTATATGTGATGACTCATCTTTACGTGCGGAACAACACATTTGTACATCGCGAAAATTGGATTCCATTGAACAAATATATCAAGCATTAATTGAGATAAGTTTTTGCTGTAGTGTCTGGTAAAAAATATATGCTAATGAATAATTCCTACTCCTGCCAAAAGTTGTTCTAAATTCTGTCAATTAAAACAATTAATATCATACAATATCAATTTCTTCTTTTCCAATTCTACCACTTATGACTGATTAGGTCTCAAGAAATACAGCAAATGTCTCTTGACATTTAAAAGAAGTATTGCTTTTATGAATTATTCTCAAAACAAAATACTAACGCACTTCTAAGCTAGAAATATTTTAAAACTATACACTATAAAGAAGTATCCAGTCTTTTTGTGAGTACCCATTATTATTCAAACCAAGATTAAAAAACGTAGAACCTTTACTATGTATTTCATGTTTGCAGTTCATCCTGCCATACAAGTTCCCAATCAACTGGTAGGAGCTCCACTGGGAACGGACGTGACTTTGGAGTGTTACGTTGAAGCTTCTCCTAAAGCCATTATGTATTGGGTGAAGGACCCCGGTATGTGTCAAGCTTTAATTTTAATCATTTACGTTGTCAATTAATATAACAGTTAACTCACGTAATTAAATATATCGTTGCCTCTTAGTAAGAACAGCTGAGATTTAACTGCCATCTAATAATAACTGAAAAAAGGTTTTCAGAATTATTTTTTCCCGAAAATCAATAAATAAAATTATTCTGCAATAGCCTCTAAAAAAGAAACAAGAGTTTACATTGTGATCATATTAAAACCAAACAGTTTTTTGGTCTCCTGTAAATTTCCTTTTAATGGAAATTTCTCACCAAGGCAATGATATGCTTTTTCAATTAAGACATGTACCAAGAAATCCTCAAAAATGTTGTTACAATAGAAATCTTGCTTAAAAATATCCTTTTGGGCTGCTCAGGATAGATTGTGTAATATATTTGCCCAAGAGTTAAATCAATACAAGCATCTAATCATCAGCATCACAGTATTTTACATTTTCAATAAAATTGATAATTTGTTTTAACTATTAAAAAAGTTAATACGGTAGCCACTACCCTAGCGGAAGTCACCATCACACTTCTAAGGTTAAAATTGCTCATAGGACCACACAAGGACCTAAAATTGACTGACTTGTATTCATATTAAAATCACTACAATAAATGAAACAAGTACCAAACTTGTTGCATTTATTGCATTTCATTGCAAGTTATTTTTAAAAGTTAAAGATTCCTCAAAGATGTACCTGTGACATCACAGGGAAATCTATATTAATTTAAAATATATATAGGATAACCTCTATGACAGTTTTCAATGCAAGAAGAAATGAGTGTCATATTGGAAGCATTTATATTGAATTTAATAAAATTGCAACTTCTCCTCTATGTATGCACTGACTTGAACAACAATCAAAGCCAGCTAGATTAAAATAACCAAAATTAAACATTGCTGCAGCATGTCTTTGTGTCTTTACATATACCATGCAGATATTTGAAAACTAATTATGTCATTTGAAATCGATACAACTTGTAACGTTATCTGACTTGGAACTAAACTTATAAGCATAAGGTATGCTGATACAAATGTTCATTTCTAGGAAATATATGCCGCGCTTGTAAAAGCAATTTGGACAGCTTTATCGACGCGACATCTGTTAATTTTCAGCATAGGAGGTTGAAATGCATACTCCAATTATATTTTAACTTGGACCCTCAAGTGGTTTAATAAATTTAAATTACATTTAAAGAATTTTTACGAATTATTTCTGGGTAAATACTCTCAATTTAAAAGAAATATGTTCTTAAGAATGGTGAAGGAGATTGTCACTTGTGGATTTTACTTTATCAAAGTCTGATTTGTTTGTATTAAATTGTCATATCGACTTCCCTACAATTATTCAGGTTATTGATTCTCTAACAAAAACCTTCACAAAAAATTACGTTCTTTATAAATAATGTTAGCACGGACTATAAGGCACAATAATAAGTCTCGGCACACTCTGCACCAAACAAATTATTAATTAACTCGGAACAGCCGATTGCACTCATTCCAAAGAGTCGTAATTTCTCTTGCAGTGCTTCTGCGATTTCCTTTGCAAAAGTTTCTTTGGTTTCGTTTGGTTATAACTCTAGGTCTACCACTACTTCTTCCTCTAATTTCATTGGTTCCAGTTGTCTGTAGCGTTAAATATTTAATTTTAATATTTCCCGCTGAAGACTTTCTCATTCTTAATTTAATGGTGACAGCACTGGAATACAATTCCAAACAATTTTTGTGAAGCAGAAGCATCTCCAACCGTTTCTAAAATCGTTATTCGCTTGGATATTGTTGACAGATGAATGATGTTCAATTTTGTTTCCTATGACAACTTGATAAAATCTTCCCACCATTCCAATAGCTTTATATACATATTATATACTAATAATATGTGATTGTGAAAATCACGTAACCTCTTTTGCATCCTCCGTTATAAATCGGTCGTCCGTAGGTGCGAGAGAGACGGGAAAGAGAGTCAAAAGGGATTAAAGTGTATGGGACTTGCGAAAAAGGGCGAGCCAGTTGGACGCGCGCGATCGACGTAGATGGAAAGGGGAATTATCCTGTACAGTACCATCTTTTGACATATAGATTATTTTGACAATACACTAGAAGACGTATTTGATTAACAGATCTCAATATATGGTATTTGTATAGAATTTGATAAGCGTTCCTTATCAAGGTCTTGTCGGTTTGGATTTTTATTATTATATTACTGTGTAGCGACTGTACATTTTCTTAATTTGGTCATTGAATATCAAATATTAGATAGTAAACTTATGGTTGTGTCATAAAATGTTAGGAATTTGATTATATGTTGATGGGACTGAAATAAATTGTTTTGTACGAATAATGTTTGCTTTGAAATCATTTTATTAACGAAATTTGTAGTCTTTTGGTGGTAGCGTGTTGCATGGGACTTAAGTTTGTCTTAAGTAGAGTGGTACTAGCGTACTACTCGATAATAGTTCCCTATCAAATTTTTAAAATTTGGGTTCTCATCTATTTATTATATAATTTCAGTTAAAAACACAATTAAAAAGTAGCGTTAAGAATCGTCAAAGGTTAATAGACGTTCAAAAAAATGTTTCTTTCGATTCTATAACCAGTTTCGAAATATTTATATAAGTACCTTAAAAATATGTTGAAAAAAATCAAGAATTTTAAAACTTTAATTTTTGTTCTCTGTATATCATTTGTTGCAAGTCGTATAATTGTATTCCGAGCTAGGCAATAACTAATTGAATAAGTCTAATCCATAAAATATTGTTGAATAAATCATGTCGGTTAAATAATTTGAAGATCGGTTATCTCGTTTATTAAGTGAAGCTGAACTGGAAAACCGTTTCCGTACGATAGATCAGCAGGCCTTCAATCAGGACGTGACAAGTTAAGAATTAACGGGCTAAGGAATTAGGAGGCGTTTCATTAATCATATGAATATAGTGTGCCTGTTCTTGTTTATTATCTATACAAGCCACTCCTCATACATTTGATTGACCGCTTGTATCTCTAAAGTTAGGCCCCTTAATTCTACGTGGCATGTAATGCTAGTGTTCCTCCTCGGTTAAAATTATCGATTTCTTATGTTGGTTCTAGATGGGATGGTAGTTACTAGCACCAAGTATCATGTCCAAGTAGTCAGTAAGTCGCTATTTGAGGAGAGAATGACTGCCGTCATTCGAAATCTGCAGAAGGAGGATGTCGGCACGTACAGATGTATTGCCAAGAATTCGCTTGGTGAGGTTGAGAGCAATATCCGCATTTACGGTAAGTTAATTCCGTCTAGGAGCATTTCAATTTCGAAACTTATTCTATACAGTGTAGACACTTGCATTTAAATAGCAAAATAAATATTTTTTTGCCTGACAAGTTATTGCGAGATGTTGGAATGTAATGCGCCCTTTGTTGTAAAAACCATGTAAGATGTACGGTTTCGGTAACTAAATTTTGACACGATTTGAGAATTTTCTTTGCTCGGAACCGCTTACTGATGAGTTGTAGGCAATAATTTCATTCTTTTTCCTTTTAATATCGCCTATTGTGGATTTTCTGTATGATGTGATAAACTGAAGCGTGCACGGATTATTGGATGTTCGGATTGTAGAGGTTACACTGTACGTGTTGGTTTTAGAAAAAAACTAGTGGCGAATCCTAAATAGCGTATTTACCTGTTTTATCTTGAAGTAAATGGAATTATTTTATTTCTAGAAATACCTGGACCTACAAAGTATCGCAATCCGGTAGATGAAGATTACTACGTCGAGCAATTCGGATCAGCCGAAACTCGTGGGAATGATATGAGCAACAACATACCAAATAGAGGTAGCATTATAAGAATCAATACCGGAAACCCACCGCGTGACATTCATAATAGCGTTTACCATAATTACGTACCTGTAGACCCTCCTTCAAACCATCACGAATCCCATTTAAAAGGTAGCATTTTGCGCGAATTGCTCCTTTTATTCATTGCTTTATTCCAAATAGTTTATTTGTATAAGGCTTGGTAATGTGATGGGCCGAAACAGAAAACGAGATCTACATGTGTAGTGACAATAACGTTATTTGTTGAATAAAGTAACCTCACTTTACTATGAAGTTTTTCCCTTTACGTTTGTTTATATAATATAATCTATTTATCATATTAATATGTGCATATATGTACACAAATACGTATGTGTACCTAACCACTAGAGCAGTGAAACTTTTAACTAATTTTTTGGAAATTGTTTTTTATGATAATATTTACGTAGGGTAAAACTCTCAGTTATTGGCACCGTTCAGATAGTATAAGTAAATCACTTACTGGGAAAAAAAAAATTAATTTGGAAAAATATTTTTTGATTTAATAAAGTAAAATTGTACAATGCATGCTGCCAGAGGTAGAAGAAATCTTGAATAGGAATTTTTGGCAATGGCTGCACCTATTGCAAATAAAAGCAGAATGAAATTTTCTGAATTTTCTAAGCATCCCTCTTTAAAGATATTTCATTCCTTCTGCTAGTACCTCAAGCATCTGCCGTTGGAGAACCAAATCCAATATTAATTATTATTCAGTTTTTAACATGATGTTTGGCTTTTAGACCTTCCTTCCCTTGAAGCATACCGATGAATTCTTTCACACTGTTTCACTATCAAAAGATGTCTGATCTTTTCATTAATTACACGCCTCTCTAGAGAATTACGGATAATCTTTCTCATGCGCTCAATATCAACAACAGTAATGATACTACTTTAAAAAAATAGAGAAAATTTTTCGCAATTGGGAAAAAGTCATAGAAAAGTCTAAAATTCTTATTTCGAATTTTGTGCGTTACTTTTTCATAACTCTGTATGTATATTTTAATAACCCATTAATACCGATCGTTTTTACATATTAATACCTCAATTCAAACTGTAACAACAATAGCAATTTTTTTGAAATTTCAATAACAAAATTTTGACGATTTTAATCTTATAGTGACTGTGGAATTTCTGCTTCTAAACGAAAATCAAGGTGGAATGTACAAGTAGTTATAACAGGGGTTGGAACCTTTTTCTTTTCAAGCCCTTTAAATTCGCAGCAGAATTTGCTGCTCTGAGACACCGCTTGTAAAGTTCTAATTAAAGGGTTAGGGTGCTTGCGTAGAAATGATTTTTAAAAGGAGTGTTTCTTTTGGAATCGTCACAGTAAAAGGTCTGTGATGGGTTTTGCTAAATCCAGTCAACTATCTGCATTTTAAAGTGCTACGTGGAACGCCAAATTGTTTTGCTGCTTTATTTTTGACAGAACGTTATTCACGACTCCATATGCTTCGCTGTACAATGTTTTTATAAGATGTTAGAAGATTTTCCATTGGCCTGAAATGTTCCCTTTCTTTTGAAAGATCTTGTATAAGGTTAGATTACTATAACTTCAAAAAATAGGGCAGCCAAAATAAGAAGTGTGATCAATAGAGGTAATGTGTGAAAAAAAACTCATACCTAAGTTATCTCCTTAATAATTCACAAATTAAGTGATTAATGTGGTGTGCCAATAAATGGGCGTTTTACCCTATATAAATTAATTCAGTCTTATCCTAAATACAGTGATATATTAATTCTCAAAGAACTTTATTGCCAAGTTAATATACAGCTATTGTTAATTGTATGTAATACAGAAAAAAGTTTATTTATTAAGTAATATTGTGTTTAGATTATTACAAATAATTCTCTATCAGCATACAAGCATCTAGAAGCAATTGTTTACTATATTTCTGATTCACTCTGTACATTTATTTCCATCATGTAATACTTTGAGACTTCACAAAAAAAATTCATCCGAAATCCGTAGTTATTTTTAATGACGATTTGTAGTGGTAAACACTTCACTAGCATAACTATAAAACCAGGATTTAATAATAATATTTCATAAATAACTTGGATATGGTAGCATACAAATATTTCCCCGTTCTACTTGTTGAATTTGTCATTAATTGTAGACATGTTTCCGTTTGTATTTTGTAGAAATTAAGGCAAGAAAGTTCCTTTATGAAGAAGATTTCTTTGACTTGTTCATACAATCTGTTGATGTACGAATCATTTTGAGTTAACCGGTTCTTTAATAACAAGTTTAGACTTGCTAGATATATAGTTTAATTCTTTTGCAACCTTTTAAAATTGCTACTACATAGGGGATTTCAATTTGTGATTGAAGCAATTTTTATCTCGTATTCATTATTACGAGATACAGCGTATGCTAATATAGGTTTGCTTTGAAGAAAGTTATCTCATTACCAAATCTTCTAGGTGTACTATTGCTCCAAATATGTCTTTTCATAAAACCTTTTAGCTAGCTTATGCGATCCTCTTTATTTTTTCTTCAGCATTTGCAACACAAATACGTATACCTAATAATTTGGCATAATTGTAAGCCTTTCGAACATTTAAGAAGGTAGCTTCAATTTTGCATTCGCAATATTTACTTCTGCACCACTATCTAAATTAAACTTTATATCTTTCCCATGTATTTTAAGTGAATGTGTCCAATCTTTGCATATCTTTCCAATCTCTTATTTCCAGTTACAATCTTCCAATCTTGAACTACTTTGATCAAAACTGTAGTTTAGCAAAATAATGTATGTCATCATTTAGTAAATATGTTGTGAAAAAAAAAATGTTTAAGTGTATTTGAAAATTTCGCACATGTTGATGCTATAAGAATATTTAAGTGTAGCACTTGTAATCAGTTGTATATCTTTAATACGAAGATAAATAATACTTCGTAATGTTTTGCATGTTTCTTGTTAATAGCACTCAATTCATTATAATTGCAATACAGTTGCATTTACTAATGATATTAATAATGAATGATTGTCAACGTTATTGTAATATAACGATTTGAACAATCTAAAAAGTTGGCTGCTCTGGTAATTACTAATTGATGTTTAAAAACATTCCATGTATTATGTGGTATAAACATATTGAATTATTATAAATGTGCTATACATGTGGCATTTGATCAGGTAGGTTAAAGAGGATATGGTTTCCGCGTAAAGTTCAAGAATGACCATACAGTGTGATGCCTTATGATTGTAAAAGAAAAAGTAGATAGATTATTTTAGGAAAGCGAGGAAGTATGGGTAATTTGGAAATTAAAACCTAGTTATATAACAATGTCATATGTTATGTATGTTATATTCTAACAGGTGCTGGGCAATTTTTTTCGGAAAAAATCGATCATATCAATATTGAATGCAATTTTTATATTTGCTTTGATTATTAGCCCTCCAAGAGCAGGATATAAAACGACACCGTAATATAACGAATTATATAATTGCATGACCTGTTAGTGTATACTCATACATAAGGGCATAAATTCAATATATGAGATGCTTATTTTTGTTCATAAAAGATGTGTTTATTGAAAATCTATATGTTAAAATATACTATATTATAAATTATAACGTGTTTCTTTGAACATCATTTATCCAATTTAATTTTTCCAAAGTTAAAAGAAAAACAAACATATTGGACTATGTGCGGCATTTACTACAGGGATAACCGTATTACAATTTGGTTATCTCAAACTAATAAACACCGAAAATTTAGTGAAAGTGTTCTACATGAATATGTCTAATCATTTTTATTTCAACTACAAATAACGCAACAGGGAGTAAGTGAATTTTTATAGAACTCTGCATTCATGTTACACAAAAAAGCGTATGGAAATCTTCGAAAATGCAGATAAACTGCAGCAACCTTTGCTGACATTATATTTATAAAATTCTTCTCCTAAATTGATATTTTAGTGTGGTGTTTTTCTTTGATTTTTTCTTATCCAACCATAAGAATTTTTTACACAGTCACAAAGAGAAATAATACTATTCAATGTTGACGCAATTGCCATTGACGTCATAAACTGAGTTCATGATGTAAAAAAAATTGAGTACATAATTATGGCAAATAATTATTTCTTCAACTTTTATTCAGAATTTTTTCTCGTAAAACTAATAATAAAAGCTCCAGCATCGATGATCTTTACTTTATACTCACGCTGTTCAATTAAAAAAAAATACTATTTTGAATAGGTATGAAATTATGAGACACCTTGTAGCTTTCAATATAATTTTAAATGTCTAGAAACAACTCCAATAAAAAAAGTAATTTTGAAGAATCTCCACTCACAAAAGCACACAGTCCGCAGAGATGACTCATCCTTTTCGTGCTTCATATACAGAATAATAATAATAATAATAATAATTTTTATTGGTGTTAACAATACAAATATGTACTTACACACGTCAATTGTAATATATAAATATATAAAAGTATACAATTTAAAATTACAAATACAAGAAACAGGTACTACATACTGCTGGAGTGCAATGACTTAAAACACTCGAATCAAAGCAATATCTTTTCTTTTTCGAGGTATCTATCTTAGAAAATAGACGACTAGAAAATAGACGACTAAGTTAGATATACAGTCGTTGGACATCGAATTGGGACCACTTAAAAATATTGTGATTTTAGAGTAAAATTTGAAAAAACAGTTAGTAATGTTGGCAATATTACTATGTAATTACAAATAACATGCAAGTAAGTATAATTTGAACATATATTTACTAATATTTCCTTGTTCCTCCTCTGCGTTTTATTATTTCCTCAATCCTTTTTAACATACTGCCAATGCAGCTTTTAATTGATTTTTTAATTTCGTCACTATTATGCCATACATCTTCAATACGTTGTAGCAATTCTTCCCTTGTAGTTAAGTTTCGTGTACTTACAAGTATAATTATCATCGAGTATAAACGAAATATGTACTAATATATAGTGTTCCATTAAAAAAAAAACATAACCTTTGGTTCACGTTGTACTTACAATTAGTCGGTCACTAAGCTCTATCACAAAAGTTTTTCTAAAAATTCAAACGCATAGCATGCAACTGATAAAAACAAACGACTAATTGAGATTGTGTCATTTATTCTGAGTCGTTTGACGTTAAAGGTGTTGCGAACGAGTAATAAATAAACATGGAATGGAACCAAAGAGAAGATCGTGTTGCTATAATTGCATTATATCGTTGCAGACATTCCAAATACAATTTTCAATCTATTAAAAAAATTAGAATTTACGAAAAAGTTTGTTTATCGTACCATTGAAAGATACAGTGAAACTGGCAGTGTCGATGACAAGGAAAGATCTGGCCGTCCTCGATAAGTTCGCACTCCAGCTGTCATTAAAGCTGTCAAGGCACGCATCAAACGAAATCCTTTCCGAAAGCAGAAACTATTGTCGTTGCAGATGGGTGTAACTAAAAGCACAATCAAAAGTATCCTGAATCAAAACCTTAAACTTTGCGCTTTTAGAAGAAAGAGCGGTCACTTGCTCAACACACGTTTGAAAGGTTTAAGGCTTCAAAAATGCCGAGTCTTATTAAAACAAATTTAATCGGCAAAATGATCGAGTATATGCCTCCAATAGTGAAGAAGCAGGTGTGGTCGCTCCCCCTGTTCAAAGGGGTCATCATCCGTCCTCAGTAATGGTTTGGTTAAGGGTATCTTATTTCGGACCAACTGAAGTTCATTTCTGTGAGAAAGGAGTGAAAATCAATGCCCTAGAAAAGATAGCATAACCTCTAAGCCAGAGCTTATTCAAAAACCAGGATTGAGTCTTCCAGCAGGACGCCTGCCCACAAGGCCAAAAGTACTCAGTGTTGGTTACAGGCGAATAACATCGACTTTATCAAGGATGAAGATTGGCCATCTTCTAGTCCCGATCGTAATCCTCTGAATTATAAAGTCTGGCAAGCTTTGGAGGAGAAAGCCTGCGCTAAACGCCGTAGAAATTTGGACTCGCTAAAAGCATCTGTCAAGAAGGCAGTGGCGGAGATAGACATGGAAATGGTGCGTAATGCGATTGATGACTGACCTCGCAGATTAAGCGTCTGTATTACGAAACGAGGGGATTATTTTGAATAATTTTTTAATATCTTATTGGGAACACTATGTTGGTATATTTTATCAATGATAAACGTTGTAACAGAACTTAGTGATCGACTAAGTATATGTCAAAATAATTTTAGCCTGCGTTTAATTTCATTTTTACTTCAAGTGCATACATTACGCTCTATGCATGTTATAAATCATATTTGTACTAAAATGAATACATTTTCCTTGTAAAGGTACTTACTAAAGTTCTTCGTATATACAATTTGGTCTTTCCAATGTGCATGACTTCAATTAACTAAACTAACCTAATTTATCAAAGTGATAAGTAATAGACCGTGCGAAAGGCCTTATTGGAGAGAAATAGACCATTGAAAATCATGAATGGCGGAATCATTAATCTTTTATGTGGTTCCTTAGACATGACCCAGTCGCTTGGTCCCGCATAAACTAATCAGATTCCAGTTAGAAATTATATTAAGAAGGCGATAAATGTAAATGATTCTTCTTGGACGTGAAATTAATTAATAAACTTGCTTCTTCTCCAGAAAAGTTGAATTCAAAATCATCATTCGGTTTCTCCCGAAATTTGCTCTAAATAATTACGATTTTTTCACATCCATTAGTTACTTAAATAAAAAAAAAGCATGCTGCAATTTGATGCAGAGTTTCTAATTTATGTGATGCATATTTTTAATAACATGTACGCTTCTAATCGCATTCTAAATTTAGCGTTCCAAACCCGCTCCCGATCGTTCATCTGACGCGACTTTATTACAGCTACTTAGACAAGTGGCCGCTAAATGGGCAGATACACCCTAATGCGTGGAACGCTTGAAATTTCCACAATTTGTAAACTCCTAGAAAATTACTCAAAGAGAAATATAGGGTTTTTAAGTTCCTTTCAGGTCATTCGTCATTTTTTCGCTTTTGCGAGGAGCGGAATAAAATATAACAGGCAAGTATTCAAACAATGGTATTCGCTTCTTTCTTTGTAATTTAATATCCACCCTTAACGATTTCATTTTAATACACTCTAAAGCGATTGTATTGAATAAAAATTATTTTATTAGTTTATATCTTCACCTCGCTTTATATTTGAGATATTTAACGAAATGATAATATTTAATATGTATTAACGCTACGATTTTAATAATAAAAAGTATACAGGGTAACTAATTGGAATTCTAACGACTTTTCACTTGAATTGCGTATGTTTTAGTAGTCATATGGATTAAAACATTTTAAAAATTGTCTAAATAAAGTTTCCAACATATTCAAATAAGTGAGCACTACACGAGAGCTACAAACAACTTCTTTCGTGTCAAGTGGGGCTTTAGAAATTACTACTACTTTGCTAAAAGTATCTGATGATATTATTACA
This sequence comes from Dynastes maya, assembly GCA_029619315.2. Lineage (NCBI taxonomy): Eukaryota > Metazoa > Arthropoda > Insecta > Coleoptera > Scarabaeidae > Dynastes > Dynastes maya. The sequence continues at coordinate 4,412,499 of JAROYE020000012.1, read as the reverse complement.
ACTTAACTTTGCTGGTGTTACTGGATTACAGTAAAGTTTTTGACACAGTAAATGTAGAAATTCTCCTAGCAATTTTAGAGCGTTATAAATTTGGTTATCGACCCTTGTCCCTTCTTATATCTCACTGGACGAATAGGTCTCAGTGTGTGAGCTTTAGAGGAATTAAATTTATTTCTGTACTTGTTAATAGTGGAGAGTCTCAAGGATCTGTACTCGGACTGTTATCTATATTAGTTTTAACTTTGGCAAAAAAACAAAAATTATCTTGAAAGCATTAGCAATTAGAATCACGCGCTACAGGGGGGGCTAAAGCGTCGCCACTCGCTCAAAGGTACAGAGACAGCGCTACTCGCTCAAAGGCACAGAAGCGTCGCCACTCGCTGAAAGGCACAGAAGCGTCGCCACTCGCTCAAAGGCATGGAAGCGTTGCCACTCGCTCAAAGTATACCTGTATACCTATACTGTATAAGAATCTTTATAGGGTTGTCTTGTTCTGCCAAAAATCTAGGCATTACTATTGATAACACACGAACTAGATCATTGAGTTCAGACTGCTTGATCCTATGAGGTTCTGTAGACGTGCCACCAAAATCTGGGTCTTCAATGTCGTCTTTTTCTAGACTTAATTGTAAATCTTCTTCGCCAGAGTTTTCTATATGTAAACTCAAATTTTCAGGTGGCGATGGGATTGGAAGCTCGTCGCTGTGAGGAACAGGTCTAATACCTGAAGGAAGGTTGGGATATTCTTCTTGGTCTTGTTTGTTATTCCAGCAATTTTTTTATTAGAGAAATAATAGTGATCCTTTGGTTCTCTCCATACCATTGGAATTGCAAATGGCATATGTCGCGACTTTCCGTTAAGCCAACCATTAAGTAATGTTACACAAGACGCACAGCAAATGTGAGGGGTCCAAGATTTCTCCTGTTCACTGATTTGACACCCGAATTAAAATTCACATGCCTTTTTTATCAAGGGAGTAATATTCCTTCTTTGGGACTTCAAAAATTCTTTGGATGGTTTTCACAATTTCGTGGCATTTTAAGGAATCTGTTGGTACAAAAATAAACACTTGATGGTAAAGTAAAGATGAGTAGCTCACTATAAAATAATATACCATTTTAACACCTTTCTTACTCGACACGCAGGTCTAAACTAAACTGAAGTGAGTATATTTTTATAACAGCTGGTTTAGCATATGTGAACCTTAAAGCTCTTTACCCTCATAGGTTTGTTTCTGATTCTCGAACTAAAGCAATGCTATGTGAAAGCTTTGTGTTAAATAATCCATAGAGACTCTGTGTGAGATGTAGTATGAAAGGTAGAAATGAAACAATGGTCCAGATGTCACAAAATTCTATTAGGGGATTAGGTGACCGCTTCACAATTATACATATTAATTTTTAACATTTTAACACAATTTTCAAACTGTGTACATCTAATTCTGGCCTGATGTGTTTAATCCATTTCAGAATCCTCCTTTTCGTAATAAAACTATTGTTTGAAATCACACAAAAGCATTTTTTACTCATGAAGTACTCTGTATATCAAACAAAACTCTAAAACACTTTATTCTAGTAATCTTTGCTTGATCCAAATGATAAACAACACGTTTGAATTTCAATAACATCCTATTAACGCAACAAATTCAAAATTTTAGAGGTTAATTATATATTCCAAACGTATTTTGCTTTATATTCATTATAGAATCACAAAGGTATAACTAACAGTCAGAAATATCAATATAGATTGATTGACAGTAAAGTAAATATTAGGAGAAGGTTCAATTAACCGAAATTAGCCTATTATCCACGCATGCGTCCTCTATATTTTCTAAGAAATCCCTGTGCATGTATAGATTTGGTAGGATTTGCTTTATCTTTCTCTTTCTAGTTTTAGTGTAGATAAATTCCTCTTATGATCCTCGTCCTTCACGGGGAATTATAGTGTTAATCCTGAATATGTTCGCTAAATTTTCATCCAAAATAGAAAATTAAACAAGAAGAGACATTAATACTTGCAAAATATAGGTGAAAAGTATATAGTATCTACCACACGTGGTTCTCGTGATGCATTTTCAATTAAGAGAGCTTCTTAAAATTCTTCACTACTTCTGAATTTGTTCTTTTTTATGATAATTGCATGCTATATCAAACAAAATACATTCCTAAATTTACTTTATAGTATATAACGAGTTGTGCGCTGGGTTAACACTGCTAATAAAAAAATGTTTATGAAACGCAGTACGTTAAAGGTTATATAATTATAACTATGGCATATGTATTCCGGTTTCTATTGCTACTATCTAGGACGGCATGATTATATTTCTTGGGAATAGGTGGCGCGAGGAAATATTTCAGCGCTGTGTTTGAAGATTAATGGCATAAATTGAGGGATGAACAATAATGTGGACGAGCAAAAAGCGGTAGTGCTTTTTTTCTTCTCGTATTGCTTTTGCTGGGAGTGTTTCCATCAATACCATGAGCTATTTATTAGCATTGTCTTGGTTATTGTTTCTATGCACTTTTTAACGTCCACCTCCATATTAAGTCCACTTTTGTTTGAAGATTATTCTGTAGATAACCTCTACCTTAGCCTTTTTAAAACCACAAGAAATGAGCATAATTTACTGCATTATGTACGGATACGTCGTACTGTTTTAAAGAAGGTAAGTGCAATTAATAAATGCTCTATTTAAATAATAATCTATAATAACTAGAGCGGGCCAAGAGCGCCACGCGCCAGGTTCGCAATCAGGCTGCCGGGCGCATATATGTATGTAAACATAGGTAATTTAAATATGTAATTATTAGGACGAGGACCAAAACCACTGTCTATTACGTCGTGAAGACGCGCAAATATACACCTGCAGTTTGGGTGTTCGTTGATAAATAGGGCATTGTTCACAGTGGGCCACTACAAAAAAAAAGTTCATTCATCGACGGCTACGAACTAACAGCGCGCTTATTCATTTACGGATGACGCGCTCTATTCATCAACAAATGACGAGTCTGCAGATGTTACGTTTGCACCACTTCGTGGCATACTAGAAACAAGTGTCGGTGTACTCGCTTTAGTGATTATGTCTAACGTAACTATTAAAAATAAACGGCCATTACCTACGAAAGTTAATAATAAATAAAACAATGGGAGTACAATTTTCTGTAAAGTTTGTAAAAAGAAACTACTGTGCTGCAGCAAACGTGATTGTGAAAGACATATAAATAGCGCACACCACAGAAATAAAAGAAATGGTGTGTCACAACAACGTCAATTTCAATTAGAATTGCTTTTAACGTTTATGGTATGTGGTCTACCACTTCGTATACTTGATAAAAAAGCATTTCGAAAATTCTGGGGTACATACAATACCGAGTGGATACTACCATCTCGGACAGCGTTACGGAGAGATATTCCACGAATACGTGAGGACATTGAAAATCGAATTAAAGCCGAATTAAAAGATAAACAGCTGTGGCTATGTCTTGATGAGACGACAGATTGCAAAAAAAATTCTATTTTGAATATAATAGTGCGCGTATTAGATCCAATTAAACCAAATTTTGCAATTCTATTAGCCAGCAGAAGATTAAAACAGTGTACTAGTAAAGCAATTACGGCCGTAGTTCTCGAAACGTTACAAAAATTTCAAGTGTCAACCAGTCAACTGTTGTTGTTCATGAGCGATGGTGCAGCAACAATGTGTAGTGTAGGCCGTTCCCTTAAAGAAAAGTGTGAAGGACTTTTACATGTTACGTGTAAAGTCCATGCTTTACATCTTGTGGCACAAACTATTCGAGAGTGTTACCCGGAGGTGGATGCATTAATAGCAAACACAAAAAAAGTGTTTCTCAAAAGTCCTAAGAGGACTAGGGCATTCCACAGGTTATGCCCTGGTATTCGAGAACCACCACAGCCCATTCTTACGCGTTGGGGAACGTGGTTAAAAGCCGCTTTTATTATAATGAACATTTTCAAGAAGTCAAATCCGTTATTTTGCAATTCGTCCCTGCCGAAGCTAGAGCTATTAGGATGAGCCAGAAGGGATTTCTCGATATTTCTGTTGAAACACATCTAAAGAATATTAGCAACAATTACAAAGGGTTAGTAGACGCGATAGAAAATTTGCAAAATTCTGGATTGTCGTTGGTAGAATCAGTGCAAGTCGTGGACGAAGTTAGTACATTGTTACGCAGTATAAACGATGCAACAAGTGGACGAGTTTTAGCTAAGTTCGATAGTGTTTTAAAAAAGAATCCGGACTACACGAGATTAAGACAAATGTGCGATGGGGCATCTGCAGATTCCTTGACTAAGTCTAAAGATTATTTTAATTACGCCTGTCTTACTTCGGTAGACGTGGAACGGTCGTTTTCGAAATATAAGAACATTTTTTCGTCTCGGCGAACATCCTTCCCCGAGGCAAATGTGGAAACTTATCTGATGGTGCAACTTTTTAAACAAGCCTATCCGCATTATTAAGAAGGATAGAATTTATTTATTATATCTTTATTTACAGTTACATTATTAAGTACAACAGAATAAAAAAAGCGTTCAGTTTCTCAGTTATTTCCTTATTACATCCCATTTACAACGCGTACCGTTTTCAATCTAGTCTAATTACTAAACATTATTATTGCGTCAGCTTTTATTTTTTTACTCTTGTGTATTAATTTCGAAATATCACATATCTGCTGTGACTCACATATACGCTATTTACAATAAGCGGCCGTTGCGCCTGATTCCGATTCTGTTGGATGGCGCAATTTGGCCCGCTCTAATAATAACCTAAACGCTTTCTGGAATTAGGAAAACTATTTACTACCTTTAAGAAAATATTGTTTTGTATTATAACGGCCATTTACCTACACTAAGTATCGCTTTCTTCAAATTTTCTGCAAGATTTTCTTGAATCAAGTTGACAAATGTCTTAAACAATGAAATACAATTATTTAATTACAAGTAAATACTTCTATTAAGCGGAGATCTTGACCGACGATGTCCATATCCGAAAACGTTCTGAAATTAAAGATAAGATTTGACGCAACTACATAGAAACATTCATTCGGCCGATGTAGAAATAAAAGAAAGAATTAAAATGCTAAAGCATTTTTTAAATATGTCGTAAATATGTCATAGCATAAATTTAAAATCATGTGTCATGCAAAGAACGCCAAAACAATTCAAAATTGAATGGGTTTAAGCAACAATATATCTGTATATCCGATAAAAGTTCCTCTCGTTGTTTCTTATCTTTTAAGACATATTTTCGAACATAAACGTTACTTGTAGTTGCAGTTGAATTTGATATCAAATTATTTGCACTTGTCAATTTTCCTACAAATGATGTATTCATCTGTTTGTGAAAGTAAAAGAAATGGACGGATGAATTGAATATATTTTTCAGTATTTACGCTTTAAAATCTTTGTTTATGTATTTTATTTGAGCTGGCTATAAAAGGAGATCTAATAATTCAACTACGCTTTATTAGACTAATTAATTTTATGTTGAAAACAAAGTGCAAATGGCTGGCTTTCATTATTTTATTTCATCCCCGGATTGAAAGTTTAAGAAAATTAATTAGTTGGTCTAGGAAACCGAATATACCACAAAGCTAGATAGAAGGAAGAAGTTCCACGATAATCGCAGACGGAAAAAGGCGAATACTAATTATCTACAGATAAAAGCAATTTATCTTATTTGCATTTCATTAAATGCGATATTCAAATAGGGACGCTCGTCTCATCCACCCTGGTCGCCAAACTTTTAAAATAATCAATAAAATTTGCACCAGTTTACGTACATATTGTATGATTCCCTGAAGAACGTGAATACCAAACATTTCTCGAAGCTTTTCTCGTCCCTCAGACACAGAGAAATCAATTTCATGATTTAGAAATCAGTCGCCGAGGATGTGCATGGCATTCATTCCTTGACTTTCCTTAAGCGAATTATTTTTTTTATTACACAAGTTCTCCGCACAAAACGCCTATGCCACCTATTTTCAATTACCTAAAAAGAGATTCATATACAGAGTGCTACTCATTATAGAAAATGTAAAGAAATGCACTTCAAAAAAGAGAATACTTTGATTTTTACTGCTACTTATAAAAAGTATTTTTTCCAGACAATTGAGCTCCACTACAATATAGCTTCTTTAATTTTTGGCCTAACATTTACTTAAGGTCCCTTTATCAATGCAGACAAGTAAGCAATAATGTTTAACAATCCAAAGTATCTCTAAAGCGTTTATATAAGTTTAAAACGATACCATTAATATGACTTTTTTAACACTAATTAATACTTTGTATTAATTTATTTATATGAGTCTGCTCTAGATTGGCTAATTTTTCTAATGTCTGTTAAGCCCATAGATTCTTGCAGCAAGCCCCATTAAATGATCTTCACAGAGTGTGGCCTGTGTTATTCTATCACCTTTCATAAATAAAGCAAATTCTACAGATTTATATCTATAGCTAAAAATTAATGCTAATATAGGTCATGGTATTGATGGAATCACTCCCGGCAAAAACAATGTAAGGAGAGAAAATAGCATTAACACACGGACACGTTTTTGTCTACCCGGCGTCATCAGCGAGGTTTCTAACATTATTTTCTGCTGCCTGCATTGTGTTCACCTCTCAGTTTATGCTACCAATCTCCAAAAACAGCACTGAAAATATCTCCCGGCGTCACCTAGAGCTAGGAGACACAGTCATGCCGTCCTAGAACGTAGCGATACAAACCGGAGTATATGTTAGATGCCCGCCACCTACCAAGCAGCTCGTGGGCTGCTGAACATAAGGTGTCATCATCTTAAAATACCAGTTAGTTAAACAATAAGAAAATTGGTGGTTATGTGTTCTTTAGGTTAATTTCTTGCATTAAAATAAGTAAAATGCATTTGTAAGGAACACCATAACATATTAACAGATACATTTCTGCTTTAACACGTAGCGTTAAAACATTCGCTTTCAAGAAAAGTATCCTACACGGCAAATTCGAAATATCAAAACATTTTTTGAGGTTTTCCAACGATTAGAAGAAGATGACTGCTTTAAAAAAGCGAAAATTGACAGTGGTGCCCAAAGAATTGTCCGTACAATTCATGATAAAGATGCTATTTTACACATGGCTAATCTAGGAATTATCGTCAATTATATTTACGCAATAGTATCCTAAATACGCAAAATATGTGCGAATGTGCTATTGGAATGACGGAAACCCCCATAAAACTTCACACAGAGCAAAAAAAAGTTCTCGAATCAAACAAACACATTTTTTAAGAACAACAGACGGAATTTGTTTCAATGTACAAACGCTTTTATTTGACATAATTTTGTTGAGTCAACAAATATATGTTAGAATCGTCCGTTTCGCGCGTCGTCGGCAATTTCCGTTGCGTAAACGCAGTGCAATCGCAATCGTAGTCTTAGTTTAGGTAATGTGAGATGGTGGTTCGTAAGCGGTGAGATGTAAATGAAGAAAATAATAGGTAAGTAGGATAATAGATTTATATATTTTTACCGTTGGATAACTAACATGAAAATTTCTGTATAAAAAAAAATAATAAAATAATTGCCACAGACTGGTGAATATCAGAATTCCTGTTTGTATTAGGGACTAGCGAAAATTACAAAAATCTCGCCGATATCGTTTTCAATGCCAGCAACACCAATGTTAACAGTTTAAATAAATTGCGATTCAATTCACCCCACATTTAACAATGCTTTGATCTTTCCGTTTTCATATTTTGTAACTAATTGTTAGTATATTTCCTCCCTTTTTGATATAACAGGTATTTCAGCATAAGTCCGTTGAGGTATAAGCTATCTATCTCCTACCCTTTTTGTCATAACACCCAGCACCCTTCTAGCATCTAACCATACAGTTATCTATATTCCATAGAAATAAATAGTGACGAGTATTTATTGGATTTTAGAAGCTGCTGACGGGCTTCGAAATAATACAGGAATATTCCAGAGATGACGTCAATCAATGATCAGAAGGTTGGAATTGTGTATACAAGAAAATAATTCACAAAATGTTAAAATTTGGAACCATGTTTATAAAGAATTTTTTTCCTATTTTGGACACTTGTATTAGGCATTGCACTTTTTTTATTGTCGCCCCGCCGAAGACCTCATTATTGTTGCTGAATATTACCTTTTTCTCAGTGTAAGATTTAATTTCAATTAAATGACAATTGCTAAAACAATAATTCTATAAAACTTTACGCAATTATCTTTGCATATTGATATTAAAAAGAAATGGTCTATTTTGCATCGATTGCTTTATAGTTTCTGGAACATTTCGTATGTTCTACGTCGCTCGCACAAGGCCTAACAGCATTGGCTGGCAAACAGTAGATATCTAATTTTCCAGGCGGGCACGAATTCACTATGCATTTAACTGTTAAATTAAAAGCGACCGTACAAAAACGAATTCAATCAGTGATTTGTTGCCTGCATAAATCTACCTAGAGGTGTCACACCAGCGGGTGGTACCACCTGATCATTTCGTCGCCTCACTTGTCAGATGTTATCATAAGCTTGGAGTATAGCCAGGACAAGCGCTGGCCGGCCGCATCACGATCATCGCTTAGCGCCTAGCACACATTCAATTCAAAGGAGGCAGCCGGCACACATTTCGGAGTAAATGTAGCTGAGAAATCGGTGAAGAACGAGCGATCTTTATAGATCATGGAGCTATTGTTCGGAGGTAGTGCAGCCGGCGACGCAGACCTCGCCGATTAACGATTAATGTATTGAGAGACACCAGGAGCTATTGTCGTGGCCTTTCTTCGTCAATGAATGAGTCGCTATTAAATATAGCGAGATGAAAGGCAGGAATTGTCATCTTGATATACGCCGCATTATGCACGCCTTGAGTACTTCGATTTTGTTCATTGCTCGCCAGTTATTCCAGCAATTATAATAGATTCCCTTAATCTTACGTGTACTTTTATATGCGTGTATTTTTATAACGAAACCTGCGGCTGTGTAGGATCGTAATGGACACCGTTACTATTTTTCTTATTTTGCGTAATGTAGTACTGAAACAGTTCACTAAAACCCTTACCACAACACTTAATTCGTACTGGACGCACGTTTCGATAGCCAAGCTATCATCATCAGCAGCAAGACTGAACTAACAAGCTAAGTGAAAAACTAACCTTATAAGGAAAATAAATTATGCAATATGTAAATTTAAAATCGTAAAATTTAATGAGCCGCTTCATTGCACAGGACTATAAATAGCCTAAAGGTAAATGAGCCGAATGACGTGAGTTAATAAATCCTAGATTACAATGAAGCGGTTCATTGCACATGGTTAAAAATACAACTATAAAGATTATTTTAGTCGAGTCAACACCACTTTGTCACAAAGTTCTTATTCAAAATTATCAAAAAATCCTTTGTCTAAAATGATTACAGAAACCAAAAAGACCATGTTAGAATGTAAGGCTGTCATTAGCGACAATTTAAGATTTAGACTAACGGTATCAAACCCAGTACTACCTAGGATGTATTGTTTTACCTAAAATTCACAAGCCCGGAAAAAGCATGAGACCCATTGTTTCGAATATCAACAGTCCAACTTACTTACTTTCCAGGTGGTTATCTGACAAATTGAACCAGTTACCTGTACAATTTCCGGATTTGGCTATTAAAAATTCTTACGAGTTCATTGAAAAAACTAAAGACATTGAGCTTACTGACAAAGAAATTTTAGTTTCGTTTGACGTAAGTTCATTGTTCCCTAGTGTTCCAGTCGATTTCACTTTGGAATATTTAGAAACACTTTTGTTAGATAACCAAATGGATAGAGAGGAAGTTACTAGCTTCATTTCTCTACAAAACTTTGCATGAAACAAAACTTTTTCCAAATTAACAACACTTTTTATCAACAAACGGAAGGAACAGCAATGGGTAACAGCTTATCTCCGTTTATGGCTAACCTCTTTATGGGTAAATTTGAAACTGACCTGAAGAATACTTTCGCTTATTTCCCTCGGCTTTGGATCAGATACGTCGATGGCATTTTTTGCATCTTTGACATCAGTAAATGTTCAATAACGGATTTCATAGAACAACTTAACTCAAAATTTCCCTCTATCAAATTTACCCACGAAGAAGAAAAAGACAACAGGATTCCTTTCCTCGACATGTTAGTAATAAGAAATAGAAATAAGTTAGAAATAGACGTATATAGGAAACCTACTAGTAATAATAGATTCATCTTACAGGATTCTAATCACTCATATGAACACAAACTTTCGGCTATTAACTTTTTGGTGCACCGGTTACTCAATTTTCCTTTAACGAAAGATAGATATCAAAATGAACTAAAAGAAATCATCAATATTTCTAACTTTAACGGATTCTCTGAAGATGTCGTCTATAATACTATTAGGAAACATAAGAATAGATTAAGAATTAGAAATGTAAGCACATTAGAATGCATTGACGGCCGTAATATAAGAAATATGTTAAATTACCCTTTTATCCATGTTACACCAAGGGTCTTCAAAAAATCTTTTCTAAGATTGACCGCAAGATTGTTTTCTCTTCGAGCAATAACCTTAAAAACCTTTTAGGAAATTCTAAAGACCCAGTGGATAACATGGATAAATCAGGAATTTACAAAATTTCATGTAAAGATTGTGATCAAGTGTATATTGGGCAGACAAAAAGATCAATCAAAATTAGGTACAAAGAACATTTGGCTCATCTCAAATTCAGAAGGTTTGATAAATCTAGCGTTGCCCTGCATATGCTTGAAAATAACCATAATGTTGATAATATACAGTTAATTAAAAACGTAAGGAGTACTTCTCAATTAAATTGTTATGAAGGCATGGAAATTTACAAAAACAAAACTCACTTAATGAATTTAGATTTAGGACCACTAAATTCCAGCCTTTATCCTTTGTTACATCATGTTTAATCATTTATAGTTGTATTTTTAACCATGTGCAATGAACCGCTTCATTGTAATCTAGGATTTATTAACTCACGTCATTCGGCTCATTTACCTTTAGGCTATTTATAGTCCTGTGCAATGAAGCGGCTCATTAAATTTTACGATTTTAAATTTACATATTGCATAATTTATTTTCCTTATAAGGTTAGTTTTTCACTTAGCTTGTTAGTTCAGTCTTGCTGCTGATGATGATAGCTTGGCTATCGAAACGTGCGTCCAGTACGAATTAAGTGTTGTGGTAAGGGTTTTAGTGAACTGTTTCAGTGTTCCAGTGCCACAGTTTTAGAGTATCCGTTTATTGCGTAATGTAATTTATTAATTTATTTTAACTAAAAAAGCACGTACAAAATATGTAATCATACCCTAAATTATAATATTAGATATTGATTTAATGAATAACAACTTACACAATATAATCTCCCTAATTCGAATTAGTTTAACTCATTGTGTAATTTCATTGTTGACCTTCTCCAGACCCGACATGTCATATATGCTACACAGGTTTTAATTTTTTGCATGTAAAAAACGTCAAAATTTGTCGTTGGATTCAGACCCGTTATTTATGTTTTCGTTCGACATTTTCTTTAGGAATTAACAAGGCAGTTAACTCGGAAGTCAACAATCAAACATACAAATACAACTGTACAATCCAAATACAGATTCGAATCCAACTTGTGAAATAATTAACGTTTCTTCTCGATATTAAAATCATACTTTTCTCTTTGGTGAAAAACTAAATTTAATATCTTAATTACAAAATGTTACGGTCACAGCCGTTGACAGGTACATAGTTACTACATTACTGCCGCCTTGTAGACAATTTTGTTACTATTCTACCATTTTGACATAAACATCGTACACATTCAAATGGCGCGCAGTTTAAAATGTAGAGGAAAAAATTATAACAAACTTTTTTCGGAAATACTTTGATAGTTATGGAAAGTGTACCATGGAAATATGTTTCTTCAACTAAAGGGGTAAGTTTCTCCTGAATAATTTATAAGCATTTCTTATAAGTGCAAAACATACTTCGATAAATGGATGTGGACTATGACCGGAAAAAGCCCGTCAGACTAGGAAAATTTGACGCCACTAAACAGAGGCGTTCGCGAGCTATTCATGTACGTACATACGTCTACCGTTCATATATTCAGCATACCGATTAGGAAAATACGAAATTAGCCATATCGCTACCCCCTCCTCACTCTCAAGCAGGCAATAGATGGCTCAAGGATACCGATGTGGTTAGTTACGAGGTAGACTGCCTTATGTGCGGACGATCTTAGTAAGAATTTCTAAAGTATTTATTTTTCTTTTCTTTCATTTTATCAGAATCTGTTTTTATTTTCGTCTTTAGAATTTCTTATCAATTTATCTTTTACATCAAAGAAAATTAAAATCGGTCAAGCGTTTCGTGAATTAGAGATAAAAATGTATTTAATTCAATCATTTAATTTCTTATAAAGTAATTCAACTTCTCAGACTGTATTCCATTGTAATTTTAACGACAATGCAACCTATTAAAATACTAGGACCAAAGGAAATGTTATTAATAACGTTTTCTTATCCATCCTTATCTGTATGACAGTTAAAAATGTCAAATTATGACAAATCAATTTCAGATTGAAACAAACGAATTAATATCAAGTTAATGGAGCTATTTACTTTATAAATTTGTTTTATGTCATAGTATTTTAATTTTACATTAATTGTTTCCAACTTAATGTCGAGGTGTACTTTAAAAGGTTTACACTTTAACTGAAAGAACAGAAATTATTTTTATTTATGGCCAAACAAAATCGTTGCGCTCGTAGAACTGCGGTTGTTTTTAATGAGAAATGTCTCGACAAAAATATTTCTCATCGGTACGTTATCGACTTGGTGCAGAAATTTCCAGAAACTGGTTCGGTAAATAATAAAAGAAATACGCCAAGAGTTTTAAATGAAGTCGCACATACTGAAGTTCTGGGTCATTTTGCTATAAATTCAAGAACCTTAATTCCTAGTTTCCAAGCAACCTAATATTTCCATTGGGCCCGTACACAAGGTACTGAAATTAAACAAATTCTTTCCTTACAAAATTCAAAATTATCAACAATTGAGCGAAGACGATTATTAGAATAGGTCATTAAATGTCCCCCTTCAAAACTGAATGAACGTGTCTTAGTGATTTTTGATAATTTTATTAATTAAAGAGTTACTCAAGGTAGGAAGTTTTCAAGCCCTGTGTAATGGCTAGAGCGGGCCAAGAGCGCCACGCGCCAGGTTCGCAATCAGGCTGCCGGGCGCATATATGTATGTAAACATAGGTAATTTAAATATGTAATTATTAGGACGAGGACCAACACCACTGTCTATTACGTCGTGAAGACGCGCAAATATACACTGCAGTTTGGGTGTTCGTTGATAAATAGGGCGTTGTTCACAGTGGGCCACTACAAAAGAAAAGTTCATTCATCGACGGCTACGAACTAACAGCGCGCTTATTCATTTACGGATGACGCGCTCTATTCATCAACAAATGACGAGTCTGCAGTTGTTACATTTGCACCACTTCGTGGCATACTAGAAACAAGCGTCGGTGTGCTCGCTTTAGTGATTATGTCTAACGTAACTATTAAAAATAAACGGCCATTACCTACGAAAGTTAATAAATTTCTTAGTGAATTTGTGGATTTACACTACAATGGGAGTACAATTTTCTGTAAAGTTTGTAAAAAGAAACTACTGTGCTGGAGCAAACGTGATTGTGAAAGACATATAAATAGCGCACACCACAGAAATAAAAGAAATGGTGTGTCACAACAACGTCAATTTCAATTAGAATTCCTTTTAACGTTTATGGTACATACAATACCGAGTGGATACTACCATCTCGGACAGCGTTACGGAGAGATATTCCACGAATACGTGAGGACATTGAAAATCGAATTAAAGCCGAATTAAAAGATAAACAGCTGTGGCTATGTCTTGATGAGACGACAGATTGCAAAAAATTTCTATTTTGAATATAATAGTGCGCGTATTAGATCCTATTAAACCAAATTTTGCAATTCTATTAGCCAGCAGAAGATTAAAACAGTGTACTAGTAAAGCAATTACGGCCGTAGTTCTCGAAACGTTACAAAAATTTCAAGTGTCAACCAGTCAACTGCTGTTGTTCATGAGCGATGGTGCAGCAACAATGTGTAGTGTAGGCTGTTCCCTTAAAGAAAAGTGTGAAGGACTTTTACATGTTACGTGTAAAGTCCATGCTTTACATCTTGTGGCACAAACTATTCGAGAGTGTTACCCGGAGGTGGATGCATTAATAGCAAACACAAAAAAAGTGTTTCTCAAAAGTCCTAAGAGGACTAGGGCATTCCACAGGTTATGCCCTGGTATTCGAGAACCACCACAGCCCATTCTTACGCGTTGGGGAACGTGGTTAAAATCCGCTTTTTATTATAATGAACATTTTCAAGAAGTCAAATCCGTTATTTTGCAATTCGTCCCTGCCGAAGCTAGAGCTATTAGGATGAGCCAGAAGGGATTTCTCGATATTTCTGTTGAAACACATCTAAAGAATATTAGCAACAATTACAAAGGGTTAGTAGACGCGATAGAAAATTTGCAAAATTCTGGATTGTCGTTGGTAGAATCAGTGCAAGTCGTGGACGAAGTTAGTATATTGTTACACAGTATAAACGATGCAACAAGTGGACGAGTTTTAGCTAAGTTCGATAGTGTTTTAAAAAAGAATCCGGACTACACGAGATTAAGATAAATGTGCGATGGAGCATCTGCAGATTCCTTGACTAAGTCTAAAGATTATTTTAATTACGCCTGTCTTACTTCGGTAGACGTGGAACGGTCGTTTTCGAAATATAAGAACATTTTTTCGTCTCGGCGAACATCCTTCACCGAGGCAAATGTGGAAACTTATCTGATGGTGCAACTTTTTAAACAAGCCTATCCGCATTATTAAGAAGGATAGAATTTATTTATTATATCTTTATTTACAGTTACATTATTAAGTACAACAGAATAAAAAAAGCGTTTAGTTTCTCAGTTATTTCTTTATTACATCCCATTTACAACGCATACCGTTTTCAATCAAATAAAAAATCATAATGAAAATAAAAACACCTCAGCGTGTACATATATATATATATATACATATATCCGCTCTAATTACTAAACATTATTATTGCGTCAGCTTTTATTTTTTTACTTTTGTGTATTAATTTCGAAATATCACATATCTGCTGTGACTCACATATACGCTATTTACAATAAGCGGCCGTTGCGCCTGATTCCGATTCTGTTGGATGGCGCAATTTGGCCCGCTCTAGTAATGGCATATGAAGAACAAAAGTGTTAATTTTGTATTAAAAAAATGGAGGAAATGGACGTACTTTATTTTTAATAACGTTGTTAGTAAAAAACCTAAATTTAATAAACACATACAAAAAATTTGTCCTAATTATATTTACTCGAATTTCATTCATTTCATGACACGAAAAATGAACACCTGGGTCTAGTATTTCCTAGAATTTAATCGCGGGCGTTCCTAGAAATCCGTCGAGTACGTTCGTGCAAGGTCGTTACTCACTATGGTTGCTCCATTCATTTTCTTCCATTCGTTCGTCTCCGTGAGTTATCGTTATGAATCGGATATGCAAGGTCGAATCACGCCTGGCGCCTCGTATTTCCCGGAATTCAGCTTGTTTTCTTTGAAGTTCGACAGCTGCAGAATTTTTAATGGTTTTTTTAGGTTTTTTTTTTTGTTTCTTTGTTGTTTATATGTAAATAATGCATTTAAATGCTTTATGCAATTAATCTACATGCATGAAATTTACACTTCTTAGGTACTAAAGCACTAGTAAGGATTTTGTAAATTTTTACGGGTGTGAACGATTTTTACCGCTTCAAAAAGAAAGACGTCCTATATGTATTTTGATTTAGACCAATAAACGCGTTTAATACACACTGAGACCATCTCTACGTTTTAAATTGGTTTATCCAAATTATATTGGTTTTACGTACTTTATTGACGATACCTGTAGTGTTTTTCTAGTGTTATAAAAACGAGATAATCTAACCTAAGATGGTGCCGGTTGTTTTGTTTGTGACCTATACTTTGTAAATAAAAGAAGATATTTATTCTTCAACAGCTACAGATTCAAGGACTGGTGAAACTATAACTGTAAGTTTAAAATATCCTAGTCTTAAAAAAGATGCTATTCCAATTCATTTCCCTAACTGTCCGTTGTATTTGACAAAAAACGTGAAAATGTTATTGTTCAACAAGTTTTATATTCTTACGTTATATTTAACAAAATTATTTTTGCAACAATTATAACTTGTTCTACAAATACCCTACTTAAAAATAATTGTGGGAAAAGTAATGATAGATTACTGTTCGCTGTGATGAAAAAAATGTTCTTATATTTTGAGAAAGACCGTTCAACATCTACGGAAGTAACATAGGCATAATTAAAATAATCCTTAAAGTTAGTTAATGAATCTGCAGATGCACCACCACACATTTGTCTTAATCTCGAATAATCGGATTTTTTTTTTAACATTGTCGAACTTTGCGACCGTTTTTTGCGTCGTTTATACCGCGTAGCAATGTTCGTCCACGAGCTAAACTTGCTGCTTCCTAAACGTCAGATATAACTGGTAAGATTTTACAATGAATGATTACGGAAAATACAGAATAGGGGTTCTAATTTTAAAACATTATTAAATGCGTTGCAAATTCGTAAAAATAAATGTTATAAATAGAGCGGGCCAAGAGCGCCACGCGCCAGGTTCGCAATCAGGCTGCCGGGCGCATATATGTATGTAAACATAGGTAATTTAAATATGTAATTATTAGGACGAGGACCAAAACCACTGTCTATTACGTCGTGAAGACGCGCAAATATGCACCTGCAGTTTGGGTGTTCGTTGATAAATAGGGCGTTGTTCACAGTGGGCCACTACAAAAAAAAAGTTCATTCATCGACGGCTACGAACTAACAGCGCGCTTATTCATTTTCGGATGACGCGCTCTATTCATCAACAAATGACGAGTCTGCAGATGTTACGTTTGCACCACTTCGTGGCATACTAGAAACAAGCGTCGGTGTGCTCGCTTTAGTGATTATGTCTAACGTAACTATTAAAAATAAACGGCCATTACCGACGAAAGTTAATAAATTTCTTAGTGAATTTGTGGATTTACACTACAATGGGAGTACAATTTTCTGTAAAGTTTGTAAAAAGAAACTACTGTACTGGAGCAAACGTGATTGTGAAAGCCATATAAATAGCGCACACCACAGAAATAAAAGAAATGGTGTGTCACAACAACGTCAATTTCAATTAGAATTGCTTTTAACGTTTATGGTATGTGGTCTACCACTTCGTATACTTGATAAAAAAGCATTTCGAAAATTCTGGGGTACATACAATACCGAGTGGATACTACCATCTCGGACAGCGTTACGGAGAGATATTCCACGAATACGTGAGGACATTGAAAATCGAATTAAAGCCGAATTAAAAGATAAACAGCTGTGGCTATGTCTTGATGAGACGACAGATTGCAAAAAAAATTCTATTTTGAATATAATAGTGCGCGTATTAGATCCTATTAAACCAAATTTTGCAATTCTATTAGCCAGCAGAAGATTAAAACAGTGTACTAGTAAAGCAATTACGGCCGTAGTTCTCGAAACGTTACAAAAATTTCAAGTGTCAACCAGTCAACTGTTGTTGTTCATGAGCGATGGTGCAGCAACAATGTGTAGTGTAGGCCGTTCCCTTAAAGAAAAGTGTGAAGGACTTTTACATGTTACGTGTAAAGTCTATGCTTTACATCTTGTAGCACAAACTATTCGAGAGTGTTACCCGGAGGTGGATGCATTAATAGCAAACACAAAAAAAGTGTTTCTCAAAAGTCCTAAGAGGACTAGGGCATTCCACAGGTTATGCCCTGGTATTCGAGAACCACCACAGCCCATTCTTACGCGTTGGGGAACGTGGTTAAAAGCCGCTTTTTATTATAATGAACATTTTCAAGAAGTCAAATCCGTTATTTTGCAATTCGTCCCTGCCGAAGCTAGAGCTATTAGGATGAGCCAGAAGGGATTTCTCGATATTTCTGTTGAAACACATCTAAAGAATATTAGTAACAATTACAAAGGGTTAGTAGACGCGATAGAAAATTTGCAAAATTCTGGATTGTCGTTGGTAGAATCAGTGCAAGTCGTGGACGAAGTTAGTACATTGTTACACAGTATAAACGATGCAACAAGTGGACGAGTTTTAGCTAAGTTCGATAGTGTTTTAAAAAAGAATCCGGACTACACGAGATTAAGACAAATGTGCGATGGGGCATCTGCAGATTCCTTGACTAAGTCTAAAGATTATTTTAATTACGCCTGTCTTACTTCGGTAGACGTGGAACGGTCGTTTTCGAAATATAAGAACATTTTTTCGTCTCGGCGAACATCCTTCACCGAGGCAAATGTGGAAACTTATCTGATGGTGCAACTTTTTAAACAAGCCTATCCGCATTATTAAGAAGGATAGAATTTATTTATTATATCTTTATTTACAGTTACATTATTAAGTACAACAGAATAAAAAAAGCGTTCAGTTTCTCAGTTATTTCCTTATTACATCCCATTTACAACGCATACCGTTTTCAATCAAATACAAAATCACAATAAAAACACCTCAGCGTGTACATATATATATATATATATATATATATATATATATATATCCGCTCTAATTACTAAACATTATTATTGCGTCAGCTTTTATTTTTTTACTCTTGTGTATTAATTTCGAAATATCACATATCTGCTGTGACTCACATATACGCTATTTACAATAAGCGGCCGTTGCACCTGATTCCTATTCTGTTGGATGGCGCAATTTGGCCCGCTCTAGTTATAAATAGCAAAACATAAATACATTAAATCTAATTACGTGCATCTTTGTCGTTTTCTAACTTACATATCTCCATTTTATTTTAAATTTATATACTTCTATATATTACTTACTCTATCTCATGTACTTTTTATTTATTGATAATTTCAATAATGCATTGTACTTTTTTGACAATTTCATGAAATTAGACGCTTGAGGTCCGTTTGGACTTCAGACGGAGATAGATTTTACACCTAAAAAAGAAAAAAATGCGTTTAAGAGTAAAATATGAAATGAACGTTCGATAATAAGGCGTGGGATTTAGTAGTGATTGACGTTTTAGTGATGGAAGTATTGAGAAGATTTAACATTTGATGTCGCTGAAAAATCATTAAAATTAAGTCGCTTGTAACACGAATATTTGCCTACGTGGTGTCCCAACCTTCTTAAATTGTAAAAACACCATAGAATATCTTTTAAAAACATAATCCGTATATACAGGGTGATAAGTAGCAAGCAAGGCACTTACCTTGTTATTCTAAATGTAATACCCTCTAGGACAAAAGTTTCAAGCTACAACATGAAAGTCCCGGCAAAAATATTTTGTTAATGTAATTGGGCATATATTGACAGGTACTTTTAAAAATTTCAACCATGTTGGACGCTCAGTTGCTATAACAAAAATCAAATTGAAGATACTTTCTTTATATCGTTGTCATTTATATAGCTTGGTTTAATGATCTTTTTTTGCTATTCAAAATTGCAAATTTATAATTTCGCATACATAGATATAGCTAATTTCACATTTTGCCAGTATGTATAAGAAAAAGGAATCGGGATCATGATTTAAGAATTCCAAAATTAAATTTAAATAGTCTCTTTGTTGTTTCTTTTGAATGTTGATGGGAATGCCAACGTCTCTCTTTTTACATTTATTTTTAAATTTGTTGATCATGATTATTGCCATCATTATAAACGGAGAAATTAAGGTTACGATACGACCAAGTAAACCGAGATGTCAGAATTACCGCAGAATATTGCAAATAATTTCGCGCTGATCCTAACGATAATTTCACGCTACCCTATGTGAATGCGCCTTAACACACTAAAGGCTCTTGAGGATATGAAAAGCTCTGAGGCTTATATACCCCTTTGAGGCCTCACTATACGTAAAAACGCCTGATTCTGTAACCTTAAAAACTTAAGAAATGTGTTTTTCTTCAAAGTAAACGATGAAAATATAAAAATATTTTCAATCACGTTTTTCGTTTCTGGAACACTGTCTGTCGCGCCCTTAGACCTGCCTATGTAATATTGCTTACTGATTTCCTAACATTTTGAAATGATATGTTGATATTTAAAACGGTATTACATGATGATGCTAATAAGGAAAAATTTTTGGTGCGAAGTATCCAAAGGTTTCCGATGTAGCGATAAGTAAGATTGAAAGATTCCAGAATTTGCATTTTGGAAGTCTTTTTTTTATTAATGTATTCAGCAACGTCCGCGATTTAACGTCAATCTCATTTATCGCGTCAAATTTTCATCGCTTCAATTTGTATTTGACCTTTGGAAAGAAGACAAAGCCTGGGGGAATTCAGCCAAATTTCATTGGATGAGGAACAACGGCTATGTTATTTTACGCCAAAAACACCCTTACTTCTGTAAATAATTATCTCATTACTTGAAGCTGTCTATTTTAATTTTTTAATTTAGTAGGTTGTTCATGCAATAAACGTGGGTTAACCTGTTAAATAAAAGGCATTAAATATACAATGCAGAAAATGTTAGTTTTAATTGCATCAATATTTAACCATAGAAAGAATCTAATATTGTTAATAATTGCTAGCATTAGGTACTTTTAAGTCAATTTCTATGGAAATTTTGTTAAGGCACGAAGATAGAAATGTAGTTTAAAGGCAATAGCGAATGTCTCGCGACGACTGCACAAAAGAAAGGTTCCGGTTATTCTCAAAGCAGTATATTGATTACTTAGTTTTACCGTACCAATTTTGAAATTGTTAAACATGCTTCTGATTATAAGAATGTGGAAGATTCTCTCAATTGCCTCCGTTTCCTCTAAGTATTTTAAAAATAGGAAAGTTCCTTCTTATACTTGCAACTTATTGTAATGAAATAAAGTTTGACTTCATATTCGTACAATTATTTCTAGATCTATTCTATGTTTCAGAATAGTAATGATGCTGACAAACATGCAATAGATGTATAAAACTGTATTGGATCTTAAACTATACACAGTGAATTAAAATTCATCATTTTTATAGAATTAGATAGTTTGAACAACTGTACATTAGTTTAAAATAAGTTACTGTTATATGTCTTATGACATATAATTAAAACACTTTATGTGTCTTGTTTAATTCTTTAATGATTACTTTATAACCTTTTTAATACAAGGTCCACTACATCTGAATGTTACTTAACTACTGTTGATTCTTACTGGTTTTACATGTATCTATGGTTGTCTAACCAACCATTACACCTTCCCTTTTTCCAGGTTCATTACCATAACTACTAGATTTTACAACGGGTATAAACTTAAACTAAATTTACTAACTATTCAATTTATAAATCTAACCTAATAGGTTTCTTAATACATCGCCCACTTCTTGTTGATTTACCAGTATCTAAAGTACCATTCAAATCACTCTCTTTAAACTTCACGTCGTCGTGCACTGTTTCACTCTCACTTGCACTTCTATTTTCTTCTATCACCTCGCTTCCATCTCTCTTGTCCTTCCTAATGGCATTTGAATTTCTTCTGTACAATCTTTCTTCTTTGCCTTTTACTAGGTATGATCTTGGTGTTGCCATTTCTTTTGCAACTTCTCCTTCTTCCCATACTCTTGTTTGCGGATTCTGAACAAATACTTTATCCTTAGATGCGAAGCTCTCTTGATTTTGTGCTGTTCTATCATAGTACTTTTTTGAATTGTTCTGAATTTTCTGAAATTCAACTCGTACATTTTCTGGTATTTTCGGTTCTAACAACGCTTTTGAGACGGGTGCTTTCGTTCTTAATTGACGACTCATAAGAAGTTATGCCGGTGTTAACTTTGTTCCAGATATGGGCGAATTTCTGTATTCTAGTAGAGCAGAATTAAAATCACCGCTAGTCTCTTCAGTTTTTCTCATAATGCTTTTCGCAATGCCCACTGCCTTCTCCGCAAGTCCATTCGCTTTAGGATAATTAGGGCTTACTGTTTTAATTTCAAACACCCACTCTACAGCAAATTCTTTTAAAAGGTGTGAGCTAAAAGGCATGTTGTCTGATATCACCATTCTGGGAATTCCGTATATTGAAAAAACGGCTTTAAATGTGCTTATTACCTCTGTTGCTGTCTTATCCTTCATCTTCCTGACCTCCAACCATTTGGAGTAATAGTCCATCATTACCAGGTAGTTTTTTCCTTTCCATTCCATGATATCTACACCAACCTTTTCCCAAGGCAGATCCGGATACTCATGACTTAAGAGCGGTTCTTTTGGTTCTCGAATAGTTTGTGCCACAAGATGTAAAGCATGGACTTTACACGTAACATGTAAAAGTCCTTCACACTTTTCTTTAAGGGAACGGCCTACACTACACATTGTTGCTGCATCATCGCTCATGAACAACAACAGTTGACTGGTTGACACTTGAAATTTTTGTAACGTTGCGAGAACTACGGCCGTACACTGCCGGCCGTACACTGTTTTAACCTTCTGCTGGCTAATAGAATTGCAAAATTTGGTTTAATAGGATCTAATACGAGCACTATTATATTCAAAATAGAATTTTTTTGCAATCTGTCGTCTCATCAAGACATAGCCACAGCTGTTTATCTTTTAATTCGGCTTTAATTCGATTTTCAATGTCCTCACGTATTCGTGGAATATCTCTCCGTAACGCTGTCCGAGATGGTAGTATCCACTCGGTATTGTATGTACCCCAGAATTTTCGAAATGCTTTTTTATCAAGTATACGAAGTGGTAGACCACATACCATAAATGTTAAAAGCAATTCTAATTGAAATTGACGTTGTTGTGACACACCATTTCTTTTATTTCTGTGGTGTGCGCTATTTATATGTCTTTCACAATCACGTTTGCTCCAGCACAGTAGTTTCTTTTTACAAACTTTACAGAAAATTGTACTCCCATTGTAGTGTAAATCCACAAATTCACTAAGAAATTTATTAACTTTCGTAGGTAATGGCCGTTTATTTTTAATAGTTACGTTAGACACAATCAATAAAGCGAGCACACCGACGCTTGTTTCTAGTATGCCACGAAGTGGTGCAAACGTAACATCTGCAGACTCGTCATTTGTTGATGAATAGAGCGCGTCATCCGTAAATGAATAAGCGCGCTGTTAGTTCGTAGCCGTCGATGAATGAACTTTTTTTTTGTAGTGGCCCACTGTGAACAACGCCCTATTTATCAACGAACACCCAAACTGCAGGTGTATATTTGCGCGTCTTCACGACGTAATAGACAGTAGTTTTGGTCCTCGTCCTAATAATTACATATTTAAATTACCTATGTTTACATACATATATGCGCCCGGCAGCCTGATTGCGAACCTGGCGCGTGGCGCTCTTGGCCCGCTCTATTGATCATTGAGATCCAGAGCTATATGATGGATTCTTCGACTAATAGTGTTGTTGGATAGAGGTACTTTTGAAATTAATTTTCTCGTCGATTCTCCCAGCGTAATATTAACCATGTCAAGAGCAGCCGGTAGAATAAGCGCTTCAGCGATGGTGTGAGGTTTTCTGCAGTTCGTCACTCTGTATGCGACCATAAAAATGCATAAAAAAGAATGGCGTACCTCTTCATCCACAGGAAGAGATTCTTCTCGTTCAACAGTGCAGTCTACAGTTAATAGAACTAAATCCCGGAGGCGATCATTAACATTAGATACTCGACTATATTGATGTAACGTAATTTTACCATCATAAAAATTAAAATTGTACTAGGGAACATTAAAATTACCATAATATAATGACATTTTTAGTAATAGTAAATTTTAGTGTTTCAAATAATGTAGAAGCAGACTCTATCGAGTACTCTCGCTTTTAGCAGAATGAAGGGATTAAAGGCCGGGGGCTTATGTGGTTGTGAATTGCTAATGAAATGCGCTTCTGAGAAATCTCACATTTCTTTTTGTTTTCAATAAATTTCTTTTTTTAGTACATATTACGTACTGTGTTTTATTTCGAGAAGTATTGAGCATTCGAGCAAATACACACATCTAAAAGCAATTGGTCCTCCCTCTTCACAAGGAAGATACAGAGAAGCAGACGTCTAACGGCATTTGTTCTTCAAACCAGGAAAACAACAATTACTACTAAAAATATTGGTTAAAATGTTTAAGGTGGACACCTAGTTCAACATCCACATTTTTTTTTGAGTTTCCAATTTACCCCTAGTCTTGCGGTAACATTTCATACACTATTTAGAACCCGCATTAATAGATCTTGGTTGTATCTCTGTAAACGTACCATCCTAAATAAACACCCTCTTTGTACATGTTAGTTCAGAGCTTCCTCTATGCTTTCCTTACTCCGAACACTTTAATCGAAAATAAAGCAAGCGTGTTTTTAGAAAATCGAAGGCACCTTTGCATGTAAGACTGAAAATTCCCTTGGAGATCAGATTGTATTTCTATTGATTTTTGTATTTTTGAAAAGGAATCCTAAATATAATTTGGACTATTACATTATTTACTCAAAGCTAATTGTTTTTGAACCATAATTAATACCATTTCGTTTTATTTTGACTCACATAATTCTCTCATTATTTGAGAATCTACGTTGGATGTAAAAGTTTGTTCAATATCAGGTTTAACTCTCACCAAAATTAGAGATTGATATCCTGATTCTAACGTTAACAGGACTACAGGCACATCATAAATATCATATATTCATTTTACAATACAGGTAAAAGTAGGTAGCTGTGTAAACATCACGTGAAAAAGAAAGTACAGCATAATAAAGGCCATACTGTGTTAAATATTCATAAAATACGGCTCGTGATCGATTTGCTTTTTCACAGTACCGTACAAGGGACATCTTTTAAGTCTTTAAAAAAAATTCTCGAAACATTTCCTTGTCGCGTTTGACAGTGATTTAAAAAAAAATTCCGTGTATACGAGATTAAGACAAACGTGTGGTGATGAATCTGCAGATTCATTAACTAACTCTAAGGATTATTTTAATTGTGCCTCCGTAGATGTTGAACGGTCTCATGAACAAACTTTTGTTGGATTTTGTCCATTTGGAAAACCAAATAGTTGATTATTGCTTTTGAAGTTCCTGTATCGAATTTTTTAAGTATTTCCTTACACCAATTTACACGAGCCTTTTTTTTGTGCTTGGTTCAATTATGCGGAATCCATCAGGAGTAGATCTTTTTCACACCTAATTATACTACATGCAGTCGCATCCATTGAATAATAAGTAAAGCTGGCCACGAGCGGTACCGCGCATCGGCGTAGAATCAGTTCGGACCGAGAGGAACGGTAGTATTACTTCGTCTGCGGAGCAGTACGGACATTTTCGCTGCCGGTCATTTGCGCAATTGTTTCTTTGTCCTAGAAAAATTATGATTTCGTCAGCAAAACGACCGCGGGCGGACAAACTTCGAAAATTTATTGCAGAAATTCCAGACTTAATATACGAAGGTGCTAAAATTAAATGTGTAATCTGTAAAATCCCGTTAATGTGTTGGTCCAGACAACATTGTCTACGACACGTAAATAGTGAAAAGCATGTCTCAAAAAGAAATTGCGCACGAGGCAATGAAAAATTTATATTTAATTTATGCGTTACGTTTATTGCATGTAATATACCGTTAAATTTACTAGACAAGGAACCATTTATCTGCTTTTGGAATAACTATTCGGAGTGCAAATTATCAAGTCGAACATCGTTACGAAGAATTGTGCCATCTGCGCGCGAACATATTGAACAAAAAATAAAATCGGAGTTGAAAGATCAAAAATTGTGGTTATGTGTCGACGAAACAACAGATCGGAAGAAACATTCTGATCTTAATGTAATGGTACGCAAATTGGAACCTCATCAATCGGCACCTTCAATTCTATTAGTCTCCAAACGAATACAACAGTGTACTGCCGAAGTAATTTCAAAGTTAGTGTTAAATACATTGGACAAGTTTGAACTTTCAACAAACCAACTCTTGATGTTAGTGAGTGATGGTGCTGCAAACATGCTTTCTGTGGGCCGGTCTCTTAAAAAGCATTCTGCTAATTTGTTACACATTACGTGTAAAATTCATGCTCTCAATCTTGTGGCGGATAGTATCAGAAAATGTTATCCTGAGGTAGACGCTTTAATAGCGCATACCAAAGCAGTATTTGTCAAATCACCGAAACGTATTCGCGAATTTCACAGAATGTGCCCCCATATACCAGAGCCACCAGAACCTATTCTAACTCGTTGGGGAACATGGTTACAGGCCGCATTTTATTATCATAAATATTTTGACAATATTAAGAACGTGGTTTTACAATTCGATACAACGGAAGCTGCCGCTATCCAGAAAAGCCAGCCGAAATTTCAAGATAGTCAGGTTAAAATGGATTTAAAAATCATTCACGACAATTACTTCGGGCTAGCAGATGCAATAGAAAAATTACAAAATCCTGCGGTACCGTTAGAAGAATCTCTACAAATAGTGTGTAATGTTCACGCACAGCTATGTGCGATTGAAGCCGCAAAAAATGTTTCTGTTCTAGAAAAATTTGTGTTTTTGAGAAAAATTCTGATTTTGGCACATTAAGACACATTTGTGAAGGTGCGTCAACAGAATCGTTAAGTTATTTGAAAGATTATTTTACTTACGCAAATATTACGTCACTAGATGTAGAACGTTCGTTCTCTGCATATAAACGCATTTTTTCCTCATGCCGTACTAATTTTGCCGAAACAACAGTTGAAACATATCTAATGTTGCAGATATTTAACAGACATTATTCACTTTGTGATTTCACGGAGGACTCTTAAAATGGTAAGTGTTTGAGCACGTGTTATTTAAAAGATGAGCGAAATTATTTGCGGCAGAAAACATCTCTATTAGCAGAATAACTCTAGTGGAACGCGAGGCCTGGTCGACTCTACGCTACTGCGCGGTACCGCTCGTGGCCAGCATTAATAATAAGTAAAGCTGGCCACGAGCGGTACCGGTAATTTTTCTCAAAAACACTTTCAAATTTTTCTAGAACAGTAACATTTTTTGCGTCTTCAATCGCGCATAGCTGTGCGTGAACATGTTGCACTATTTGTAGAGATTCTTCTAACGGTACCGCAGGATTTTGTAATTTTTCTATTGCATCTGCTAGCCCGAAGTAATTGTCGTGAATGATTTTTAAAACCATTTTAACCTGACTATCTTGAAATTTCGACTGGCCTTTCTGGATAGCGGCAGCTTCCTTTGTATCGAATTGTAAAACCACGTTCTTAATATTGTCAAAATATTTATGATAATAAGACGCGGCCTGTAACCATATTCCCCAACGAGTTAGAATAGGTTCTGGTGGCTCTGGTATACGGGGGCACAGTCTGTGAAATTCGCGAATACG
This sequence comes from Dynastes maya, assembly GCA_029619315.2. Taxonomy (NCBI): domain Eukaryota; kingdom Metazoa; phylum Arthropoda; class Insecta; order Coleoptera; family Scarabaeidae; genus Dynastes; species Dynastes maya. The sequence goes on along the minus strand of JAROYE020000012.1, from coordinate 4,384,995 downwards.
TTTCGGTGATTTGACAAATATTGCTTTGGTATGCGCTATTAAAGCGTCTACCTCAGGATAACATTTTCTGATACTATCCGCCACAAGATTGAGAGCATGAATTTTACACGTAATGTGTAACAAATTAGCAGAATGCTTTTTAAGAGACCGGCCCACAGAAAGCATGTTTGCAGCACCATCACTCACTAACATCAAGAGTTGGTTTGTTGAAAGTTCAAACTTGTCCAATATATTTAACACTGACTTTGAAATTACTTCGGCAGTACACTGTTGTATTCGTTTGAAGACTAATAGAATTGAAGGTGCCGATTGATGAGGTTCCAATTTGCGTGCCATTACATTAAGAACAGAATGTTTCTTCCGATCTGTTGTTTCGTCGACACATAACCACAATTTTTGATCTTTCAACTCCGATTTTATTTTTTGTTCAATATGTTCGCGCGCAGATGGCACAATTCTTCGTAACGATGTTCGACTTGGTAATTTGCACTCCGAATAGTTATTCCAAAAGCAGATAAATGGTTCCTTGTCTAGTAAATTAAACGGTATATTACATGCGATAAACGTAACGCATAAATTAAATATAATTTTTTCATTGTTTCGTGCGCAATTTCGTTTTGAGACATGCTTTTCACTATTTACGTGTCGTAGACAATGTTGTCTGGACCAACACATTAACGGGATTTTACAGATTACACATTTAATTTTAGCACCTTCATATATTAAGTCTGGAATTTCTGCAATAAATTTTCGAAGTTTGTCCGACCGCCGTCGTTTTGCTGACGAAATCATAATTTTTCTGCTCCGCAGACGAAGTAATACTAGCGTTCCTCTCGGTCCGAACTGATTCTACGCCGATGCGCGGTACCGCTCGTGGCCAGCGTTAATAATAAGAAAAATATTAATAAACTTTCTTGTATGACTAAACGTTACGACTAACATAAATCTCTTAAATTTATAAGCAAACCAAATTGAAAATCATTCCTTTTATTCAAATATTGATCTATGGAACATAATTTGATTTTTATTGTAAAAATATACCATTCTTTCGTCAATACGAGATAAAATTTCGATAATTTTTCAAGTTGTTATTACTTTATTGTAAGTAAGACAATGAAAACGCAGTTTACACCAGTTTGTGTTAGAGAATTCGATTGGGGAACTGGAGAAAAGCCAATCTGGAACAAAACGCTCAAAGTTTTAGTAACGAAATCACCTCAGGTTCATTCCATCTGACACGATCGCATTTGGTGGGTGAATACAGCCAACTACGTAATGTTCACAATCTACTTATATAATTATTAGTTGTTATTAAATTTGTACTTTGCTTTTTTTTCTATTTGTTTCGTGAAGAAAGTTGTATCCATTTATTGGAAACCTGTGATTCTTCTACTGGACGCAATCGATACGGTGTCTTATAATATTAATTTCGGTCTAAATTTCATTTACTAAAATCCAAATTACATTATTTCCGTAATTTGGTCCATAGTTATATGTGTACAAATATAAAACAAAATCTTTTATACTTAATACAATATAAAATTAACGCATTTCTTGCATGACTATGCCTTTTTCATAGCAAAAGCACTAACAATAAAATGTTCGTCAAATCCTAGATTGATTCTTTTGCATTTACACCAATAAAATGTTTCTTATTTGAATTATATTTCGATTTCGCACTATTAACATTCCCATGTTGCTAAGTCTCAAAGAAAGCATTCAACGTATACTATATTTTGCTCTGTATTCGTTAACACGTTTGTTTCATAATATAAAATGATTCTATTTTATTACGTTAATACGTAAATAAAATAGTTAATCGAGTAATAATTAATAATTATTGATAGTAAAATGAATAAATAAATGCGATATCACATCAGTAATCAATAGCTTTATTGATGCTTTAGATGTTACGTTGTTAAACCTTAATTTTGAAGTAACGAATTCACTAAGAATAAGTGGATAAAGTTTAAAATCTTCTATCTACCTTGTACATGCTTTAGTTAACCTTAAATATCCTTAATAAAATACTAGCAAGAACGATCGCATTCAAAGATCCTTTTCGCCGTAACAGTCACATATTTTACCGTACTCACTTAACCGTAACTCCATTCAGCTTACATATGTAAGCTTGGCGTGTAATCATTCAGATAGGATTTTGTCCTTCAATTAACTTATGGGAAAATTAATTTTGTTTCTTTGTTTCATTTCATCCAGAGTTTTAATCAAGACTCTAGCCCGTTGTTGATTAAAACGGTAGTACTGTGATTATTTGTTTTATTGTTTCTCTTCTCGATATGAATTTGTTATTGCTACATTTGTCCTATAAAAGTATTTATTTTATTAATTGTATTATTCTGCGGTAAAGTAGCATTATGCTTATATTTCAGAATTATATTGAGAATGGTAATGTAATATTCTCACCAGAAGTAAAGTACGCTTTACGTAGGAAATATGTATGTATATATGTATATCCGCCTCTTATTCTCGTCCTGTCTAAGAACTTAATCCAATTTACTTATGCCATTTCCTGTGAAGTGAATATTATTATCACTAACAGTATTAAGTAATGTTGGGTTACATATTCTTTTTATTTTATTCTACTGAATGCTATTTAATTATTTCTTTTAATGCATTGGCGGCTCGTCGCAAGTTAAAATATAGCGATTTCTCGTTACTTGCATGTTAGATTCTTTGATTGACTTTTTTTGAAATTCCTAGCACCTAATTTAGTCCATTCTCCGCTTTTATTTTCATTGCTTGAAAAAATTAAACAAGGGAAACAAGGGTTACAAGACAAATACTTTTGAACCTACAATTAATCATCTATGGCTTTCCGCAATGTGGAGTATTTTTATAGTAAAATGAGAGGGAATAACCGAACTGTTCCCGATTTTTGAGAGCTGCAGTGGCACACATAAAGTGCGCATCATACAGCAAAAATTTTGATTAACCAAATTTAAATATATAAATACATAATTTTGCTTAAAACCTTCTTGGCAATCCGAAAGGTAAACCGAACACGAAGGAAAGATCGGGAATTTATAAAAGTCTACATTGGACAAACGAAACAAGCGATAGGCACCAGACTCAACGGACACATCGCATGCTACTGATATGGAGAAACTGAATCATTAAGTGTAGCACAACATATAAACGAAACCAGGCATAATATTAAATTATGAAACCTAAAATTAATTGAGATGGTAACTTCGTGGCGGGAATAAGACGCTTACAAATGAAAATGAATACAAATTTGCTGATTAAACATATTGAAATAGGTGTCCAAGATATCCAAGAAGTAAAAATAATATTGTTTCCAATTATGTTCGCTATATTTTTCAGGGTTATTTAATGGCGACAAAATTTATTTATTATTTGACACGTATTGAATATAAAACCTATAATATGTTTAATTAATTTAAAATAAGAATTTCAAGTAAATTTAACAATAGAACACAATCGTTTTGATACGGAGGGAACAATAGATAAAAATGTATTTTCTAAATCAACCATTCAGTCGCCACTCAACATTTTTCCTTTATTTTTATTGTCGTATAAAATGTAATTGGTTTCCTTCGCTTAAATATAATCAAAGAGCAATTAAATTTAGACTGAATAAGACGTTACACTAGATGTTAAACTTTACATTGTACTTACTGTAGCATTGCAGTGTGTAATTGACAGACGCCACAGTGTCCACAGTACTCCTAATCTTGAAACAGAAACACGCGTTTCAGAATACAAACTCTGGAATTAGGCAAAGAAAAATAGGGAGAATCGTATTGTAAATGAACAAGAACAGAGTTGTTTGCTACTTGGGTGTGTATTAAGGATCTGCTTCAAGCCTGAGGATATATACATACATACATACCAGCTTTGAGCAGTAAACACAATTAGCGTTTGTTTTCAACGATCTAATAAATCGGATTTGTACACTTATTTCAAGTATAAATAACATAAGTCTAGCGCCCTCTGCATGGTAATATTAAATTTTTCCTGTATACAGTGCTATGTTTGTTTCTGCAGCGAAAGCTTCTCTTGCCATATATTTTATGCAATTCTGTTTTACTACTCTATTCTGCGTGATGTTCAAATGAATTTTAAAGAATGGTAATTGATTTATTAATTTACATGTTTTTTTAAAGAAAAAGTAATTAGTGGGCTACGCTACTAATGCAACTATTTAATTGGTATAACAAAGTAATAAGTTAGTTTTATACAAAGTAAACACCTATGCCTAGTGTACACGCAGAGAAACGTTTACTTGTATCAAGACTGTCCGCCTCGATTCAAGACAATTACTGTTTCAATTATCCACAATACAATAACTGTTTTAAATCAAAAGAAATATTTTCTTAGCATTTTTTTCTCCGCTTAAGAGAAGTATATACTTATCTTTGTTGGCCATGAGACAAACGAATGATGACGCATAAAAGTTTACACAAAATAAACACGGCCGGGACAATTCGGTATAAGCGTCAGTATAACTGCGACTCGAAAGCCGATCTGTTGTGTATGCATCTACGCTGTCGTATACTATATCGTAGTTCTCCGTTTGTTTCGAAAATGTTTCCTACGTCGCGAAAATGACCAAGGTTGGACACAATAAGAGAATTTATTGCAGAAATGCCTGATTTAAAGTGTGATGGCACTAAAATTCAATGTGTTGTGTGTAAAATAGATTTAATGTGTTGGTCGAAAAGTGATTGTCTACGGCACGTAAATAGTGCAGGGCATGTTTAAAAAAAAAAATTCCACACGAGATTATGACAAATTTAAATTTAATTTATGTGTTTATTGCATGTAATTTACCATTTCACTTACTAAGGAAGAAAGCATACGTCTCGTTTTGGAATGAATATTCGGACTTTAAGTTACCAAGTGAGAGAACATTACAGGGAGTTGTGCCGTCTGGTCGTGAGCATGTCGAGAAAAGAATTAAATCGGAGTTGCAAGATAAAAAACTGTGGTTATGTGTGGACGAAACAACAGATCGTAAAAAACATTCTGTGGTTAATGTAATGGTACGCACAATGGAACCACATCGACCGTCACCCTTAATTTTACTAGCTTCCAGACGAATACAACAATGCACTCCCGAAGTAATTTCAATGTTGGTGTTAAATACATTGGAAAAGTTTGAACTTTCAACAAATCAACTGTTGATGTTTATGAGTGATGGTGCCGCAAACATGCTCATTTCTTAAAAACATTGTGCTAACTTGTTGCATATTACATGTAAAATTCATACTCTCAGTCTCGTAGCAGATAGTATCAGAAAATGTTATCCCGAGGTAGACGCTCTAATAGCACATACAAAAGCTGTGTTTGTAAAATCCCCAAAACGTATTCGGGAATTTCATAGACTATGCCCCGGTATTCCTGAACCACCACAACCTATTCTTACTCGTTGGGAAACATGGTTAGAGGCTGCATTTTATTATCTTAAATATTTTGAGAATATAAAGAACGTGATTTTAGAATTCGACCCTAAGGAAGCTGCGGCTGTCAAGGTAAGTCGCTTGAAATTTCAGGATAATCAAGTTAAAACAGATTTGGAAATTATTCAGAACAATTACGTGGGACTAGCGGATGCGATAGAAAAACTACAAAATTCTTCGGTGTCGTTAGTGGAATCTTTGCAAATAGTGCAACATGTTCACGCACAGCTATGCGCGATAGAAGACGCAAGAAATGTTTGTGTTTTAGAAAGGTTTGAAAGTGTTTTAGATAAAGACTCTGATTTTGGCACATTAAGACAAATTTGTGAAGGTGCGTCAACAGAACCGTTAAGTTATTTGAAAGATTATTTTACTTACGCAAATATAACGTCACTAGATGTAGAACGTTCGTTTTCGGCATACAAAAACACTCTTTCTTCGCGCCGCACCCACTTTGCCGAAACAACTTTGGAAACATATCTAATGTTACAAATATTAAATAGACATTATCCACTTTGTGATTTCACGGAGGACTCTTAAAACTCTTAAAAGTGTTTGAACACGTATCACATTTAATTTATTTTTTTATGCGTCCGCCACTGGCTTTCAGCGCAGTTGCGTTGCTCTAATGATAACAATAGCAAAATGTAGCAAAAAATAACTAGAAATTAATCATATTATTAGCACGAAATTTTTATGTTTTAAAATATACATCGATGTAAATTGTTAATATGTATATAGCTACAAAAATACGTCAACAAAAAAATTGTTAAAAGGTATGCACTTATATAGGTATCTATAAAAACAATAATTATCCATTTATACGTAATTTTGTAATTTATATACGTACAAAATTATTTCAATGGGGTCTACTTTTTATTTTTTTTTAAAGCAACAATATGAAAATGGTAATTACAGTATAACAATAAATAATTATACCTACCGCATTACAATTCTAAATTACTTTCATATGTCTAATATACTAGTAAATTCAACACTCCAATTTACTGTACTAATGCTTCTTCTGGATGAACCCGGAATTCTCTCGGAAGCAGCATTGCTTCTCATTAAAGTTTATATACAACTATCATCGATTGAAATTGGTTTCTACTTACACATAAAAGTGTTCTCCAACTTTCGACATAAGTCGGTTCGTAATGTCCATCTAGTACCATAGTATATTAGCAAAAAGCGATTCGAAATGGGAATTATAAACCCGTTTTGTTGCAAGGAGTAGTAATATTTATTGTCGGTCATTCAAAAAACAATATTGTGAGTTTATGTAGTATTAATATAAACATATATGTAGAAAGGTTTCCGGCGAAAATTAATAAATAACTTATAAATAGTCGGTTTTTATACCCGTTTTTTTGACAGTTGATGATAAATAGATAGGTAGATAGATTACTTATTCAGTGTTGCAATTTAATGCGTAAAACATGTCAAAGTAAATAAATAAAATATATAAAAAATACATGATAAAATGTATAAAAAACAACTACACAATGTAAAAGACATGTTATTCAAACAAACATAAAAACATAAAAATAAATTACTCTAAAGAAATAAAATCATCATGGGCTAAATACCACAAATATTCATCGAGCCCACCCATGCTAACTTTTGAACGACAGAAGCTAGCGTTTTTAGAAAAACATAGGTAGATTTCTATCTCTTGTGAGCTAACTTCTGCTGTTATCAGCATTTCAATTGTATTTCCGGTGTCGCCGGAAGTAACATTAACTTTCTTATTTCAAATAGAACAGCCTGTATATTTTTACGTTCTCGGAAAGGCTATTGAAAAGCAAATCCAACGATACTACACATGTTATACTTTAACTTAAGAATAGGGCAACGCAACTGCGCTGAAAGCCAGTGGCGGACGCATAAAAGTTTACACGAAATAAATTAAATGTGATACGTGCTCACACACTTACTGTTTTAAGAGTCCTCCGTGTCACAGAGTGGATAATGTCTATTTAATATTTGTAACATTAGATATGTTTCCAAAGTTGTTTCGGCAAAGTGAGTGCGGCGTGAAGAAAAAGTGTTTTTGCATGGCGAAAACGAACGTTCTACATCTAGTGACGTTATATTTGCGTAAGTAAAATAATCATTCAAATAACTTAACGGTTTTGTTGACGCACCTTGACAAATTTGTCTTAATGTGCCAAAATCAGAGTCTTTATCTAAAACACTTTCAAACCTTTCTAAAACACAAACATTTCTTGCGTCTAACATGTTGCACTATTTGCAGAGATTCCACTAACGACACCGGAAGAATTTTGTAGTTTTTCTATCGCATCCGCCAGTCCCACGTAATTGTTCTGAATAATTTCCAAATCTGTTTTAACTTGACTATCCTGAAATTTCAAGCGGCTTACCTTGACAGCCGCAGCTTCCTTTGGGTCGAATTCTAAAATCACGTTCTTTATATTCTCAAAATATTTAAGATAATAAAATGCAGTCTCTAACCATGTTCCCCAACGAGTAAGAATAGGTTGTGGTGGTTCAGGAATACTGGGGCATAGTCTATGAAATTCCCGAATACGTTTTGGGGATTTTACAAACACAGCTTTTGTATGTGCTATTAGAGCGTCTACCTCGGATAACATTTTCTGGTACTATCTGCTACGAGACTGAGAGTATGAATTTTACATGTAATATGCAACAAATTAGCACAATGTTTTTTAAGAGATCGACCTACAGCAAGCATGTTTGCGGCACCATCACTCATAAACATCAACAGCTGATTTGTTGAAAGTTCAAACTTTTCCAATGTATTTAACACCAACATTGAAATCACTTCGGCAGTGCATTGTTGTATTCGTCTGGAAGCTAGTAAAATTAAGGATGACGGTCGATGTGGTTCCATTACATTAACCACAGAATGTTTTTTACGATCTGTTGTTTCATCCACACATAACCACAGTTTTTTATCTTGCAACTCCGATTTCATTCTTTTCTCGACATGCTCACGAGCAGACGACACAACTCTGTGTAATGTTCTCTCACTTGGTAACTTAAAGTCCGAATATTCATTCCAAAACGAGACGTATGCTTTCTTCTTTAGTAAATGAAATGGTAAATTACATGCAATAAAGGTAACACATAAATTAAATTTAAATTTGTCATAATCTCGTGTGGAATTTTTTTGAAACATGCCCTGCACTATTTACGTGCCGTAGACAATCACTTTTCGACCAACACATTAAATCTATTTTACACACTACCCATTGAATTTTAGCGCCATCACACTTTAAATCAGGCATTTCTGGAATAAATTCTTTTATTGTGTCCAACTTTGGTCGTTTTCGCGACGTAGGAAACATTTCCAAAGAAACGTAGAACTACGATATAGTATACGACAGCGTAGATGCATATACAACAGATCGGCTTTCGAGTCGCAGTTATACTGACGTTTATACCGAATTGTCCCGCCCGTGTTTATTTTGTGTCAGCCACTGGCTTTCAGCGCAGTTTGCGTTGCTCTACTTAAGAAATATGATGATATGCAGCAATAAATGTTTTGGTAATCCAACCACACTTATTATTAGAGTAACCAAAACTTGCGGACTCGCATAGGCGTCGGTATTACGGGTTAATATAAGAATACGAAAAATTCATAAATAAACTTATTTGCTAATTATTCAACAAATTAGAGGCATCAGGATGTGAACTACTGTAAACTTGCATCATTGCATATGTTTCCACAGTTACTTCTTTAAACCTTGTGCGTCGACAAGAAAGAATATTCTTATACATAGGAAACGATCTCTCCACATCTAAGGAAGTTACATTTGCATGTAGAAACTGTTTTTCAAAATCACTTAAAAGTACACTATTCTTACACTTATTATAAACGGCCTCTAAAGTATTAAAATCGGGATTTTTCCTTAAAACATCTGCCAACTTTTGACTAGCGCATAATCCTGGCGTTTCATTTAATGTGTGTAATTTATTTTTTACACTCTCCACTATGTCTAATGATTCCTGCAATGACAATTGAGTACACTGTAGTTTTCTGATGGCATCTAGTAATACTGTATAATTGGTACATATTGTTGTTAAATCTTCTAAAAGTTGAGGAATTTGAAATTCTCTTTGACTTTCTCTAATTGCTTTGGATTCATTCCGATTAAATCGCATTATAACTGATTGAATTTGTTGAAAACGGATCAAATAGTAAGAAGCTGCTGTTAGCCAAGTACCCCATCGCGTTAAAATTGGTTCAGGAGGTTCTGGAATACCTGAACAAAATTTACGAAATTCTTTTAAACGTTTAGGAGATTTACGAAACACTACTTTAGTAGTTCCAATCATCCGATCAACGTTTCCGTAATGTTGTCGAACAACTTCACCAACTAAATGCAAAGCATGCAGCACGCAGGTTATATGTATTAAGTTAGGAAATATATGTTTTAAGGATCGCCCAACACTTAACATCGTTGCTGCACTATCTGTCACAATCATCACAACTTGATCTTGGGAAATTTTACATTTTTTCAAAGCGTTCATTATCACTTTTTGAATATTTTCCGCGGTACATTGTTGAACACGTTTGCAAGCTAACAAATATCGAGATGCTGTGTTCTCGCTAGATAAAACGTGAGCTATTACATTCACGATACTGTTTTTCTTTATATCGGTCGTCTCATCCACGGTAATCCATATTTTTTTGGAACACAAATCACGTTTACACACATTTTCTAGCATCTCTTTCATTCGCCGCAAATGATTCTGTAATTGTGTTTGTGAGGGTAATGGGTACTTTGGAACGTATTGTCGCCAAAACGTTTTAAAAGCTGCTTTTCTCACCAGCGACAACGGAAGATTACAAGAGATAAACATAATTAATAAATGTATGAGGAATAGTGTATAAGGTATTTCAGTTCTTGCATTTCTCATATGCTTAATACCATTGACATGCCTCTGGCAATCAGTTCTGTCCAATGCAGCCAAACAAACATTTCATATTAAGCAAAAAACTGCACTACCGTCATATTTTAAATGGGAAAAAAGTGACACATACTTATGTACATTATTAGCAAATCTATTACGAGGCATTGTTTTCTTAGGTTTGTAAATATTAGTTCTATATGAAACGATACACTAATTATGTACTTGGTATAATACTACAACCCACAAAAAACACCAGCTATATTTTCCAAAGCGACACGTAAGTACATAACCTTGACCGTTCGACTAATCTCTGCAACAGCTCAACCGGTACATGATTTATATTCAAGGTCGACACTACATGCCTGCTTCTCTACCGGTTTAGTTTATTTATGAATTTTTCGTATTTTTATGATTAACCCGTAATACCGACGCCTATGCGAGTCTGCAAGTTTAGGTTACTCTACTTATTATATGAAATCACCAATTATTGCGAGTTCCAGAATTTTTAATGGTCTCCCACCGGGTATCCGGGCCTCGTCTGGTGCTTCAATCTTTAAACGTAATTTAAAACAATATCTAATTGAACAAAGCTGCTACTATTTGTGGGAATATGAATTAATTGGTGAACGATAGAGACAGATATGTGTTGAAGTTCGGTCAGGTTCTTCCTGTTTTGTCTTATAACTAACTGTTTATAAGCTGTAATAATTTTTAACATATGTATTATTTGACGTACCCCATCTGTTTTTGGAACAGCCTAAGGGTTAATAAACTATCCTATTCTATTCTATATGACTATCCTTACGTATCCCAGTGACATGTTAATTTTGATAATGGAGAATCCTTAATTTCGCGATCAATTAGCGCATGTGAATACATGACTACTAAGTTTAGACAACGACGTTTTATACAGTATGCAATATTTACTCGATTTAAGCTGTTGAAAGAACTGTGGCATATCAAAGATAAGATGTAACACGACTAAATTTTATGCATTAAAAAATATAACAGAAAACACTTCACAGCCATCAGAGAAATGATTATACCATATATTTTACTAATATGAACCACTAATAATGGCAAATTCTTGATGAAAGTGCTAAAATATTGATATTTATCGCTTAGGATAAAACCCCAATAAATCGTGCTAATGACTGGTTGGTATAATGCCGGTTTAGTACAATGCGCGGTTTACTGAATTAACTTTTTAAAACGCTTCTTTTTATCAGAACATTTGTACAGAATTTAAGATTTTTATGGTGGTACTTTTTATTTTTAATTATATTACTTCTAATTCTTTTAACGATTAAGTATTCATTACTTCAGTACGACACTCGCACTGCACTGATATTATTGTTGTAACTAAAGCTGGCCGCAGTAGCGTAGAGTCGACCAGGTCTCGCGTTCCACTAAAGTTATTCTGCTAATAGAGATGTTTGCTGCCGCAAATAATTTCGCTCGTCTTTTAAATAAAAATTAAATAACACGTGCTCAAACACTCACCATTTTAAGAGTCCTCCGTGAAATCACAAAGTGAATAATGTCTGTTAAATATCTGCAACATTAGATATGTTTCAACTGTTGTTTCGGCAAAACTAGTACGGCATGAGGAAAAAATGCGTTTATATGCAGAGAACGAACGTTCTACACCTAGTGACGTAATATTTGCGTAAGTAAAATAGTCTTTCAAATAACTCAACGATTCTGTTGACGCACCTTCACAAATGTGTCTTAATGTGCCAAAATCAGAATTTTTCTCAAAAACACTTTCAAATTTTTCTAGAACAGAAACATTTTTTGCGTCTTCAATCGCGCATAGCTGTGCGTGAACATGTTGCACTATTTGTAGAGATTCTTCTACCAGCACCGCAGGATTTTGTAATTTTTCTATTGCATCTGCTAGCCCGAAGTAATGTCGTGAATGATTTTTAAATCCATTTTAACCTGACTATCTTGAAATTTCGACTGGCTTTTCTGGATAGCGGCAGCTTCCTCTGTATCGAATTGTAAAATCACGTTCTTTATATTGTCAAAATATTTATGATAATAAAATGCGGCCTGTAACCATGTTCCCCAACGAGTTAGAATAGGTTCTGGTGGCTCTGGTATACGGGGGCACAGTCTGTGAAATTCGCGAATACGTTTCGGTGATTTGACAAATACTGCTTTGGTATGCGCTATTAAAGCGTCTACCTCAGGATAACATTTTCTGATACTATCCGCCACAAGATTGAGAGCATGAATTTTACACGTAATGTGTAACAAATTAGCAGAATGCTTTGTAAGAGACCGGCCTACAGAAAGCATGTTTGCAGCACCATCACTCACTAACATCAAGAGTTGGTTTGTTGAAAGTTCAAACTTGTCCAATGTATTTAACACTAACTTTGAAATTACTTCGGCAGTACACTGTTGTATTCGTTTGGAGACTAATAGAATTGAAGGTGCCGATTGATGAGGTTCCAATTTGCGTGCCATTACATTAAGAACAGAATGTTTCTTCTGATCTGTTGTTTCGTCGACACATAACCACAATTTTTGATCTTTCAACTCCGATTTTATTTTTTGTTCAATATGTTCGCGCGCAGATGGCACAATTCTTCGTAACGATGTTCGACTTGGTAATTTGCACTCCGAATAGTTATTCCAAAAGCAGATAAATGGTTCCTTGTCTAGTAAATTAAACGGTATATTACATGCGATAAACGTAACGCATAAATTAAATATAAATTTTTCATTGTCTCGTGCCCAATTTCTTTTTGAGACATGCTTTTCACTATTTACGTGTCGTAGACAATGTTGTCTGGACCAACACATTAACGGGATTTTACAGATTACACATTTAATTTTAGCACCTTCATATATTAAGTCTGGAATTTCTGCAATAAATTTTCGAGGTTTGTCCGACCGCGGTCGTTTTGCTGACGAAATCATAATTTTTCTAGGACAGATAAACAATTGCGCAAATGACCGGCAGCGAAAATGTCCGTACTGCTCCGCAGACGAAGTAATACTACCGTTCCTCTCGGTCCGAACTGATTCTACGCCGATGCGCGGTACCGCTCGTGGCCAGCGTTAGTTATAACCGAGAAAATCCAACAAATATCGTACCACACTTTATGGTACGGTGCCATGGTTTACTGAAAACTCAGATCACTGAGATTGTACTGTATTTGGTTTTTTCATAATAATTTATCTAATGTTGACTTTACATATGTACGAGGTGTGTAAGTAAAATAATGAGACTGATTTTTTGAAATTACAATTCCACATTCCTTCGGGGTAGTTGCCTTGAAAAATCACATGGCGCTGGAGATGGTTCATCTATTCTCCACAACAATCCTGGAACCCAAATACTAGAATCGCGTTCAGCGACATTTTCAATGTTCTCCATTGTCTAAAAACGGTGTCGTTTGAGGCAATGGGTAATAGGAAGAAGTCAAACGATAAAATTACTGGTTTACCGTTTGGTTTTGGAGCACAAATTCCTTATGGATAATCCCCTGTTTATAAAAAAAAAGACAAATCAGTATACTTTAGATCTTCGATTTGATCATTTTAGTTATTTTACTGTAGTTGGGTTACAGTAAGCCATTACTAGAGCACTCTGGCGCTTCGATTTCGGATAGTATTTAAAAATCCAAGACGTTCCAGATATGAATCTTCCCTAAAAAAGCAAGTCTTGCGAAAGGTTCATCGAAACCAGTTTCTTGCCTCGTCCCCAATTCATTGATAAAAATTTGATGAACGGTTGTGTGAATCAAGATTCCACACAAGATTCCGAATTCTGCCAAGGCCTGCAGGTGCAAGGGTAATCTTCAATCGAGTCTCGACTTGTTGGAGTCTTTCGCAAGTTTACGTTATATTGTGAATAAACGTGAAACAAAACTTCATAGTGCGCCGTTGCTTAAAATTGTTGTCATATTCAGGAGGCGCTACAAAAATCTGGTTTACAAAAAAAAAATTGCTATGGGCCGACAAGTGCCTCCACGGCATTCAAACTCGTACTGATGAAATGTCAGATGCTGAGAGATATTGAGGTGTTCCACCTTAAATGGACCAACCTGTATACTTTCCCTTCAAAGAGATATAAATACCAAACGTGCAAAGACCAGTAACTGAACAGGCATATGTGGAGCTGATTTTCAAAACACAACGACCTCATTTGTGTAAAATTTAATTTTAAAATGGCTTTAAGAAGCTTGAATTTGCTAATAATGTATTCTAAATTTTTTAAAACGAAGGATGTTCGGGGCTATGGAGTTTTTTAAAACAATATTGTATTAAAATTTTCACTTTCCCAGTTTTAAATTATTTTTACTTTCTGCTCTGTGTTTATTTAACATCATGTTACTTTCTCTAAATTTGGTATCAATTTGTTAATTTTGGTTTCGTAAATTTAAAAACTCAATATTTAACCTTAACTATTGTCAGGAGACCTTAAAAGGAGCTAAAGGCAAGAAACAAAAGGATACATCTAAAGATAACGTTGGAGAGAAAGCAGTCTAAGATAGAGGTAATATTGTAACCCCAATTGGTCATAAGAAAAGCAAATTATGTCCATTATCATTTGCAATACGTTTCCCCAACATTTATTTTACATATGTACCTCGTAGATAAGCTTATCGTTTGCTGTTTTTCCCTGTCAAAAGAATTGAACAACGTAAAACCCACCCGTTGCTATCAAACACATTCTCGGGTTAAAAGAAAAAAATCTTTCAACTCTAAAAAAAGAACACGAATAGATAAGAAAGAAATGTAGGAAGATATGCATTTATGCGCGTTGAATTCTTTTTCTATTTATAATATCCTATAAATGTCATTCACCTTTATTGAAAATGATTGCCTTATTTAAAAATTATGAAATCGGTGTCGTAATAAGGAAAATACGAGAACCTCTCTAACAATGCCATAACAATAAAATCAGATTATATCTCAGTTTAACGTTTAGCAAAAAGGATAAATTTCCTTCTGGGGATTGCCCGAAACGATTCGAAGAAATGGGAATCGGATCTATGCGTATGTTAACGCCGTGTTGCTGCCACACAATGAACATTGCGTTACATGTGTTAGGAAAACGTTTGGAGTGATAGGGAAGTAATTATCGCTTAACAAACAATCGGATTTTCAAATTCGCGACTTCATTTCAATGACTTCTTTTAAATTTATTTTAATAATCAATCGATTTGAGGTGAATCAAATAGATGTCAATTTCCCTTTTTATCTTATAAAGGTATAAAGTGGTTGATGAAGGTAGACAAATAGAAGTTTTAGGTCAACTCGGCATAGATCCTCGTGCATCCATTAGGAAAATAGCTTCCAAAGCGCAACTCGCCATAGGTTCCGTGCACAAAATTTTGAAATTACACAAATTCCATCCTTATAAGATGCATATTGTTCAGCAGCTCAATGAGGATGATTTTGATAGGAGAATGGAGTTTTGTGAAACGATGACAGAGAAAATTAATAATAATGAGATAAGATTATTCGATATTTGTTTCAGTGATGAATCAACATTTTATCTAAATAGTTTTGTAAACCGCCATAACTGTAGATACCTCGGACAATGAAAATCCTCATTTATTCAAAGAAATTCACACGCAAAAACCTGAAAAAATTAACGTTTGGGCTGATATACTTAGAAATGAGGTAATCGGTCCTGTTTTCATTGAACAAAATTTTACCAGCGACCTATTACAAAATAGAATTAATCCCTTAATAATTCAAAGTTTGGAAAACTATGTTGGGGGTGTGGAGGCTTAAGGAGGTAAGTTTAGCTTCATGATATATTAATCAAAATGGTTCCCCCTCGAAACAAAAATTTACCTGTTTGTAGGCCGCCTGAGAAGTTTTCAAATGAACACAATGTACATATTTTCACATGAGAATAAATTAAGGGTTAGTGAAAAGACCCTTAGAGTATGAGTGTACTAAATCAAGTCTGCGAACTCCTCAGGCACAATTTTTTCAAATACTCAAAAAAAATGTAGTAGAAAGTATTACATAAAATATAATAAAATAGCAAACAGTAAGGAAATTCACAAAGAGGGAATATACATATTTAGAAAAGCTAAGTGTAGTTAACCTAAAAACAAAAGGCAGATGTACACACACGAATAAATACAATTAAAATTCAATAATCTATTTAATTTGATTTATTTTTCAATTTTCCAAAGTCCTTTATTTGAAAATTTCCATCTATCATCGAAGAATATATTAAAATCTCTCTAAAATATTGATCTTAGACGGGGATTGAGTTATAGATTGGACGTCTCGAATAAAATCCTCGCGAACTGCCACGGACAAAGAGAATTTAATGATTATATTTATGTTGGTCATAGCTAGGGCGATAACTATTATCCAGAGTTGTATCCGAGGCTCGAAGCATTCTGTTTTAAAGGGTCTCAGATTCGATCAATTATATGACATTATATCGCACATGTATGATGCCGTATATGATGTATGGAGTTCTATCGTATCGCAAAGTGTAACTTCCAACAATGAACAATAATATCGGATAATGTGCCGTCAATAAACAGATAATATGTAGTGGCATTGATGACTTAATATCAATAAATCTTCACCTGTTCCTGTTCATTTCTATATTTGCAAAGCGGAGTTATCTACACATATTGTTTGTAACTTCTATTGTGGATTAGCATAAGACCTGAAATTATTTAATCAATACCAACAAGTTTCTACTAAAACTAAGCGAATGTAATTGCTTTTACGCTTTCAATAGTTGAATGGTTTCAGACGGAATTGTACCGCAAAGTTTATAAACATAAAAAATATATATTTACTTACATTTCAGTGAAAAATCTGTTGTACAACTTTAGCGCTTATCAATCCATAGACATCAAATTATGTTTAAATGTAGAAATTACACGTAGAGAAATGGTTTCTTGCATCAAGAAAATAGATTTTCTTCCAGAAATCAGCCTCTATTCAAGACAACATTTTTTATTTCAAGACAATAAAAATCTATAATATAAGAAAATAATTTTCTTGACATTTTATTTGTATTAAATAAATATTTTCTTAGGGTTAGAAAATCAAGAAAATCCAAGACAGAAAAATGTTTTTTCCAAGTAAATCATTTAGTTTTAAGTTAAGAAGGTATTCATTTTAAAGGTAGGAATTAAAAAATGGTCCAATGCTTAACAACATTATGATTGATTAAAGTTTATTTACTATTTTACTATCTTTTTGTTATTTCCCCTTCCTTTCCAGCACCATGTGATTTTATATATGCTACAACTTTAAATCTGTGAGTCACTGTATATATCATCATTATCTTGGTTATTCTTTCTATGCAATTTTTTTCATGTGTACTTCTACATTAAAGTTCACTTTTGTTTGAACAATATTCTCTAGATAACCTACCTTAGCCTTTTTAAAATCACAAGCAATGAGAATAATGTTATTGCATTATGTACAGTTATGTCGTACTGTTTTAAACAAGGTAAGTGCAATTAATAATGAGGATATAAATAATATGAATTTCAAAACCACTCCAAAGATAGGGTAACAAAGCACAAAGATTAAAGTATGCCAGAGTTCATCAAGACTAGAGAGAAAATGAATGGAAACAAATTTTGTAGACTGACGATTCTAAATTTGAATCTAACAGATGTTAGTGTGTAAGACGTGTCGGTGAATCTCTTCGGAAACTACGCCTACAGAGTACTGTGAAGCATTGAGGCGGCTGGATTCAGATATAGGAATGCTCATGGCAAACGCCATACTTTCTGATAGCGCCTACAACAAGATAACTATCCCAAGATTATTTGATTCAGACACGATAATTATGGCGCCTACCTCTTATCTAATTAAATATAAAAATAATTAAAACTAATCCAATCCTATGGTTTTGTCTTCTTCATCTCATTGAAATTCCGTCAACATAACAAATCTATAGATTTTTGTTGCTACGTTATCTGTGTCGCACGATTTATACAATTAGCATTCTACACTACATTGGTGGATCTATCAGGAATTCGGTTCACTTGGATACAGCAACGTTCCAACTCTATCAGCCAGTAATAAATGAGTTAAAAGTTTCACAAAGGGAGAAATACTAAATTGATTTTTTATAATGGCGGAATATATACCACAATAGACTTTAGAATCCTTTGTTATGCGCCCATCACGCTGCAAACAACTTATCGACCTCCATTCTCAATGTACACTTCGGGGTAAATTACCCTACTAAGACATCGATGGCCCTCGTGCAAATGTCTATTTGAGAGTAATTTTAGTATTACTCTTTTGTCAGGGACCTAACTGTTGTATTGGTAATTTAATCAAGAAAACAATTTACAATCAAGTAATGTACGCGATTCACTCTTCTAGTTTTAAAAAGGGATCTTTTTTATTGTCAGTATATAACGTCATTCTCCACTTAATGTTATTGAAGTGATTGCCTGTTGTATGAAGACCATCCTTTTAAGTGCGGATAAATGAAATAATTCAAGATTGTTAAGTCTAAAGATCCTGACGCAAACTCCACTATGCCATTGTCAATTTTTGGAAAACTCAAAGCTACAACAAATAAATAAAGCAATCTTCAATTACTGTCCTTATTAAAAGAAACTAGAAAAGAAAATAACTCCGCTAAAGATCTTGAAATTCAATTATTTATTTAGTTTATCGAGGTGGCACCCAAAAGTTCCCGAAACAGTGATAAGTGAAATTGAAGAACACCAGGGGTTAATTCACTTCTGTCACCCTCAAAATAATCCCTTTGGAAGTGCCTCTACCACGAAAGGAATGCATTCTGCATCGTTTTTTACTTCTACAGGCTTTTCTTTCACCAATTTGTTTTCAACAATAATTGATTTTGATTCGGCAGTTTTGCTACAGGTTGGAGGTTTTGTTTCTTCAATATTTACTTTATCTTAATCAGATTTTTTTTGAATTAAAAGTGCTCCGACTTTCAAATTTCTACCACCTCGATATTTCGCCGGTGCAAATATTGATAGGTTCTAGATTTTGCAGTTTAAATAATTGTTAATTTTCACAGTTAGAAGCAGTTTTAACTTGATTCGGCGCGAGACTTCTTTTTCAAGGTCGTTTATTGATTCCATGCGTATACGAATTGGGTATGTTAGAAGTGATATTTTTGAAAAAAATATTCAGAGGAAGCTGCTACATAACTAGCTATTGCTTCTTGGTGTTAAAAGCTTTTCTTTATTGTTTATCTAGAGGCTGTTAATGTAACATAGTTAAATTCAAAACTGTAATCTGAATGTGAATTGTCTAATCATTTTGCAAGATCATTTGATATACTAGAGTGTTTTAAGTAACGGTGTTTATTTTTTATTTATTTATTTATTTATTTTTTTTATTTTTTATATTTATTTCGAAGTATACAAAGGTATACAAGAAAAGTCAACAAAACCACATAATTTTAATTATTCCAATATTCGTTTAACGAATACGGTTCTAAGTTAACTAAATATTCAAACAATCTGCTTTTCAATATTCTTAAATTGTTGCTAGTTTTGATGAACAGTGGTAGTTTGTTATATAAACGTAGACTAGAATAATACACATTCCTTTCTGTTAATGTTAACCTATGTATTGGGTACTGATAAAAGTCATCTTTTAAACGAGTATTATGTACGTGATTGTATTTAGAATCATTTTTATTCATTTTATTTTGAAACAAAAAAATTATGCAATTGTAAATATATACTCCATAAAAGGTTAGTAAATTATGCTGTTTAAAAACGGTTTTTAGACTGTCTCTACTTGATAAACCGAAAATAACTCTAAGGACTTTCTTCTGAGCTAGAAAAACTCTATATACTTCTGGAGATTGACCCCAGAAAAATGATACCATAACTCATGCGTGAGTAAAATACACCATAATAAACCGCGAACATATCCGGAGTATTAAGTATCTTTTTTAAAGTTTTAAATCCAAAGGTTATCGAATTAAGTTGTTTACTGATGTTATCCGTGTGCACTGACCACTTCAAAAATTCGTCAATATATAGACCTAAGAATTTGGTTGAACTGGTTATAGCAATTTTCCTACCGCCCAGTTCAATACAAGAAGGCCTTGGTATTGCTGCAGAAGTTCGAAAAACCATGTAAGATGTTTTGGTTAGATTCAAAGCTAAGGTGTTGTTAAGAAACCAGTTATCAAGTGCACAAAAATAACTATTACATTCTCTGTTCAATTCAGAATAGTCACTTCCTCGAACCAGTAAATTGGTATCATCTGCATAGTTTACAATGATATGTTCAGATCGTTGCACAACATTACTTATATCATTTGCATACAGATTAAATAATATAGGGCCAAGAACACTTCCCTGTGGTAATCCTTTTTTAAGAGGAAGAATTTGTGATCGTGAAGATTTGCCATTCTTTGTAAGTTCAACCAATTGCATTCTGTTGTTAAGGTACGAATGCATGAGATCACTCGCAACCCCACGAATGCCGTACATATCAAGTTTGGTAAGCAGTATAGAGTGATCCACATTGTCAAATGCTCTGCGTAAGTCCAAAAATATACCACATGCTAATTCGCGGTCTTCGAGTATTGACAGAACCTCATCGGTATACTGAAAAATGTTATCTTATAGGGGAAATTTTTAATATTCTAAAGTGTCCAAAAACGTTATTCAAATTTGTTCCTAATCGTAATCTTATTGTTTTAATAATACCAATATTAATCAAGCCTCTTTTACAACAGAAATTAATCCTCTAATATTTTTATTAAAACATCTCTAAATTAAAGCATTCAGGCTTGAAGTTTGCGAAAGCGGTAGCTGAATGATACTAGAATGAGATAATGTCGTCTGATTTTACACTATTGGGATAGGGGTCGACCAGATGACGCAAACTTCCGTCTTCAAAACGAAGTTAATTATTATTTTATATCTACATGCTTTAATATATTAATCTTCCCTCATTTTAATATAACTTTCTTCTTAAAAAATAGTACCGTCGCTATAAACAAGTTCGCCTCTTAACTGGCAATTATTTTACGCCGCTGTAATGTATACGCCATATGCAAGATTTATGAATATTCATTGCTAAAAGGCCGGGTTTAATGCTTGACCTTGACAATATAATTATGAAAGAGGTCGCCAAGGAACTGATTTGTATAAGTCCGAAGATTTCAAGTTTGTAGGGTGTTGTCAAATATTGTGTTCCGTTTGAGACAATTTACATTTAGACTAGGAAAGAAGACAATGTTTAATCAACAATTTTGACACTTTGTTTATATTTTGTAGTATTTTTCCGTTTTTCTCTTGTTTCGTTCAGAAAAACTTGCACTTTATTATCGCAGTTGACATAGGTTCTATCAAACGTACAGTTTGTAGCTTACTTTCAGTGGTTAGTGCACAATTTTATGAATTTTCACCATGCCTGTTTACTCCGACATTGAATTAGCCACCGTGCTTTTCATGTGTGGGCATGCTAATGGGTATGCCAGAGAAGTTTTCATGTTGATGTCCATCCCAATCGATAGATCCCTTTAGTCCGTGTTTTTGTAAGACTTCACCAAAAATTATGTAATACCTGTTCATTTAGGAAACGGTCCCATGTTTCCGAGAGACCAAGGTCGGTATCCGTACTAGCTTTACCCCTAAATACACCAGATCATCCAGCACGATTGGCTTTTGACGCTGGCTTTTACGCAATGATGCTGAAGATTCAAATTTTGCTGCCAATATTCTTTTTACTGATGAGGCCGGGTTCACACGAAATTGAGATTTTAATTCTCAGATTACGCATGTGTGGACCGACGAAAAGTCCCTATTACAGAATCCAGACATCTGGTACGTTTTTCTTTTAACATTTGGATGAGTATTTTGGACAATTAACAGCGTTACTTACCTAAATTTTCTGCAGAACACAATGGGTTATCTTTTAGAGACATTCCTTTGACTTAAAGGCAGCAAATGTTCCAACGCGATGGTGCTCTGGCGCATTTTTCGGTTGCCGTTAGAGAGCTGTATCGGGTTTTTCAAGAAATTATGACATAATTTCCTCAGATTGTTCTCCCATCAGGTATCTTGTCACATAATCCACAAAACCCCTTTTCCTTTGTGCATGGAAAGAAATCACCACTAATTAACACTTGACACTTAAGAACAAATCGTGTTTAATTAAATGATTTTGCTACATACTTCCATTTTTAATAAAAATTTTAATATTTTATGTGTATATTAAACTAATTTCGAAAGAAATTACTTAATTATTCCCAGAATTCTATGCTAGGAAATCTAATTTCACTTGGACGCAAAACAAGGCAATTTATTAATTCAAATGAAGTTTATCTGGCAAAAAATGTCAATAAACTTTGTATTGTATATATATATAGTATAAAGCCTTTGGAAGTTATTAATGATCTGTCAATTCACTTCCCGGGTGACATTGTTTCTACATTATTGTGCTCCGCACCGGGCAATATGATTTATAATTTACCTTGGTTTTATCAGCGTGTATATATACGAAGATTTGAAAAACTTCACCCCCGTCATAAAACTACAGAGACCTAATGGTTAATAATTTCATCCCAAAGCAGCGTTATAACTCATTAGTGAGCGGAATGTGGGAGATTTCACTAAATATTTCCCAGATCCATTACTGTGGAGCAAAGAAAATTTGCTAATTTAGTATATAGGAGCAGTTCAATGAAATTTAACATTTTTTGATGTAGCAAGCATATTTACTTCAATTTGACTTACAAGGGAAGATCCCGAACCCGGAAATTCAAAGAAAATTGAAACTTTGGGAATATATAGAACATATATAGGTGTGCAATACGCAATTTTTTTTTTGTGCGGACATTCACTTTTAAGGGGTGAAACACCCCATCGAAAATTAACAGATTTTCAATTTTTTCCATACAACTCCAGTAAAAAGAAAGGTAGAAGATAGGTGTAAATGCAATAGTTGCAGCATACATTAAGCTCTTTCAAAATATGTGACTATCATATATACAGGGTGTTCCATTAAGCCCTGCGCTTACACTGCTGGTGTTTTTGTAACAATACAAAGAAAAGTTTAAGATATAATCTGTGTGACTTTTAATTCTATTTAAAACTGTATAGGTGTTACAATATACAGGTGTGTTCCTAAAGTAAATATCACCATATCCTTGGCTATATCTAACAGAACTTCATGTACTATGTTATTATATATAGGTATATATATTATTGAATACTTATTGCAAGGAATGATCTCAATCCCACAAATTTAAAATATGAAATTTGAGAATATGTAAACCACATGCAAAGTTAATGAAATTTACTGTATATCTCTGCGGTTTTATATTGATTAGAATAACACATTGTTTTTTTTGATAATAACAGTAAGAGTATTGATTTCGGAAATATGTAGAAGACATATGTAATATTCAATTCTTTAATTTGATTTAATCACTCGCTGTTGTAAGAGGAAAAGGTTAGTATTTTAGACCAAAGTTATATCTTATAATTAATCGATTTTCTTAAGCGATAACAAATATATATTTTTAACATTTTAAGCAATACAAATATTGATAAGTACATCAAAATAATTTATATGTGATTAGCTGATTAGTCATAAAGTATAGGATATATAGGAAATGTTTATAGATAACATTTTACATCTTTTGGTCATGTCTATTATGTAGTGAAATACTGGCTACTGAATAATTATTCTGTATGGTGATGAAATTCTTCAAAGAAATGTCTAAAACATAGGACTTCGTTGCACCACGCACATCGTATGATGGCCTGGCTACCGCATATGGAACACCTAGCAGGATATATAAAATCCTGTTGTCTAAAAGCAGAAACTACCGGATTTTCAAACTTATTTGGTTTTTGATCAATGTATCCGCTTTTATACCAAGCATAAGCAAATACATCGTGATACTTTGGTGCCGAAAGTTGGTTGTGAATAAGGACTGTAGTTTGATAACATTATTGCGTTCATGCAACACAATTCATAACCAAACAGTAGCACAAGATCGGAAAATTTTCTTACAAAATTTTTCCATATTCGGAAACCATATACATCTAGTGGTTGTATCACTGCCGTAGTTTTTTCGGTATCGTCAATATTTCAACATGTTTGCTTGATAGTATACTCTTTTGCAATGTAGCAGGACAATGACCAGTCCAAGAGTCCAAGAATAACACGCTCTGAGCTCCCACATTTGGCACTATACACACGGGTGAGCCATTCATTAAACAGTTCTTTTGTTAATTTTCCCGACGTTGAACCCTAACATAAACATTCCACGGTTGAAACAAAGACTGTGTTTACACGCGGACCGAAGCTACCACTTTGTTCTTTCATGACAATAAATAGAGGGAAAAGAAGTTTTCCAGAAGCTGATATTGTGGGAAGTATGGTATAACTATGTGTTGTTGCGGATATTGACTGCACAACTGCTGTAACACTTTTTGAACCCTGCACAGCTAACGTGCGACCAGAATGAAGCTCTAGATTAAAGCCACTTTCATCGGCATTGAATGTATTATCTTCTCCGACTTGTTTTATGAGATCTTTTGCATGGCTAACAAATGTTGAAGCGATTTCATTTTGCTTTTCGGAATCTGTACCATATGATCGCGTAATAAATTTATTTATTTTTCTTGAAACTATTCTATATGCTTTCTTAAAATTCCAGACCCAATGCCGGGATGCTTTAAAGTTTTCTAAATGTATTCCTTGATTAGCTTGCAAAGCCCATCTTTGAATGTCCAAATCGTGAATAATATCACCCTTATCAATACTCTCCACAAAGTTATTATAAACGGATTCCGAAATTTGTAGCAATTTTTCCCGTCGTGTGCCTCCCCGGGTTACTGTCTCTTCCCATCTAGAACAAATAAAAGAAAATTAAGACAAATCGTAGTTATATTAATTGGGTTCACTGTTTACCTGTACAATTGTTGGAGAGTTGAAACTTTTCGAAATTTATTTTGGACGGTTGCTAACGTAAGTCGCTTCGTTTTCCCACTTTTCCAATATTCCACAGCCTGGGTTTTATATTCTAAAGTGACAATACCGCCTTCTTTTGGAACACATTGTTCATCTTCAGCTTCCATCGCTTCTAGAACTTCTTCGCGTGTAGGTGCGTATTCATCATCTACGAAGTCTACGGAATGTGGTCAACTGGATTCAAAAATTCCAGTGTTGTGTCAATTTCCAGCGAAAATGAAGTATCTTTTTGAACGTCAAGAAGCATATCCTTTATTATGTCGTGTAGTTCTACTTCGTGGTTATTCACAGGTGTTAGATTATTGTTTGGCAACATCAAACGTTACCATGAGCAGCGAATTACATTTAAAGTATTTACGACAACCATTTTCAACACCACAGGTTTGTTACACAATCTAACAACAAATACTATTAATATCAGGTGGGGAATTTATATAAGCAATGTTATCATTTATCATTGCATTTGGTTGATTATTGACTTAAAAAAAAAATGTTTACACCGGTAGATAAAAACTTCGAATGTAATTACCAAACAAAACAATGTGTTATCTTAATCAATATAATACCGCAGAGATATACAGTAAATTTCATTAACTTTGCATGTGGTTTACATATTCTCAAATTTCATATTTTAAATTTGTGGGGTTGAGATCATTCCTTGCAATAAGTATTCAATAATATATATACCTATATAATAATAACATAGTACATGAAATTCTGTTAGATATAACCAAGGATATGGTGATATTTACTTTAGGAACACCCTGTATATTGTAACACCTATACAGTTTTAAATAGAATTAAAAGTCACACAGATTACATCTTAAACTTTTCTTTGTATTGTTACAAAAACACCAGCAGTGTAAGCGCAGGGCTTAATGGAACACCCTGTATATATGATAGTCACATATTTTGAAAGAGCATGATGTATGCTGCAACTATTGCATTTACACCTATCTTCTATCTTTCTTTTTACTGGAGTTGTATGGAAAAATTGAAAATCTGTTAATTTTTGATGGGGGTGTTTCACCCCTTAAAAGTGAATGTCCGCACAAAAAAAAATTACGTATTGCACACCTATATATGTTCTATATATTCCCAAAGTTTCAATTTTTTTTGAATTTCCGAGTTCGGGATCTTCCCTTGTTAGTACTATTGGTGATAGCATATATTTTGAGTTTAAATTGTAATGATACAATATAGTTTTCTCATTTTCTTCTTTCTACACGCAAAGATATGTTTACCTGTATCAAAGCTGTCCGCCTTAATTCAAAACAATTACTGTTCCAATTATCCGCAATACATGAACTGTTTTAAATCAAAAGAAATATTTTCTAAGTGCTTCTTTCTCCGCTTAAAAGAAGTATATACTTCTTAACTGAGAAATGTAAGGAGCAATGTCGCCAGCAGCAACAAGCTTTAGTGTTATTCTCCTCTCATATTGTTTTTGCCGGTAGTGATTATATCAATACCAGGAGCTATTGCTTATTAATATGATAATAATAATAATTTTAAAAAACTATAGTTAAATTAGTACATGTGGTAAATAGTAATAAAAAGAAAAAATATTACATTGACCGGCATCTTTTGAAAATGTTTATGAAACGTTGTACGTTAAAGATTATATCATTGTATGGGTAAGTATGGTGGCGTTACTATCTAGGACGGCATGACTGTATTTCTTGGCAGTAGGTGGCGCCAGAAAATATTTCAGTGCTGTTTTTGAAGATTAGTGGCATGGTGGATGCACAAGAATGAGGACAGGAGCAAAAAGCGTTAATGTTTTTCTCTTCTCACATTGTTTTTGTCGGGAGTGATTCCATCCGATACCATTTGCTATTTATTAGCATTATCTTGGTTGTTGTTTCTAGGCATTTTTTGCTGTGTACTTCTATATTAAGTTCACTTTTGTTTGAACATTATTCCATAGATGATCTCTACCGTAGTCTATTTAAAATCACAAGCAATGAAAATAATTTACTGCACTTTTTTAAACAAGGTAAATGCAATTAATAATGTGGATATAATTAATATGCATTTCAAGAGTTCTAAGTAAAAAATGCTTTATTTTAAGAAAATTAAACTATTGATTTATAAACAGTACCTAAACGCTTTCTGGAATTAAGAAAACTAATTACTATCCTTAAGAAAATATTGTTTTGTGTTATAACGGCCATTTGCTTATACTAAGAATCGCTTTTTTCAAATTTTCTGCAAGATTTTCTTGAATCAAGTTAACAAACGTCTTAAACAGAGAAATACAATTATTTCATTACAGGTATATACTTCTTTTAAGCGGAGAATGTATATCACTTCTCTGTATGAGTAAAAGGCACGAGTAAGGAACACAAAAATAAAAAAAAAAACAAATAACTGGAGGCAATGTCGAACAAGATTTGTAAACTGTCAAATTAATTTCAGGGCATCCTCAAAACAGCAACGCTTGTCTGTTTTGATTGATATTTTAGATCTTTCATCTTAAAAGCTATCATATCTCTTTTCTCTTTCATTTTGGAGCCTTACCGTTATAGGAATGAAGAGATTTGTGAAAGCATATGCGGGGTGTTTCATTAAAAAAGCGAGTTATTTAGTCAAACCATAAAATTAAATTTTTTTTGATTACACCATTTTATTGGGTGGGATAAACCATATATGTTTCGACTATGTCAAATATTTCCAAGTTTTAATGCGTCATCATTTTATGCTTTATGATTATAAACATATTCACCACAAAATTTAAAACTGCCATAATTTTTTTAGTCGCAAAATGAAAGCTATTAAGATGAGCAACCACTTTCGCTCTAATCAATGCTTAAAACTTTGTACAGTCGTTAAGGGTCGTTACCGCGACTCTCGTTTCAAGCCGAAGAATTAGCTAATCAGTAATTAGTGGTTGTACTTTAATTAACATTTTTAGGCTAGAAGCTTTAAGCCGCCGGCATAATGAATAACGTTTGTGTTACTAAATTAAAATTGTTTTCACAAACAAATATTCCATTGTTAATCTCGTTGTGCATAGGCATTACAATTTAATTTATGTATATTTTCTTCTTTTAAAATTAACGTTGTTTCTTTTCTACAACTATTTATTTTCGATTTATTTATTTACAAAATCTCAGAAATCCTCACACATTAAATCGAATAATTTATTATGCAAGGAGGTCACTGTCCTTCTCATCCGACCACTTACTAACCTTTAAACGACAAAAGTTTACGTTTTAAACAAAATGGGTGGATTTTTATTTTTCTGAACAAATTTTTGTTTTTTTTTGGCAGTTTAATTTCATTTCCAGTGTCACCGTAGAGCGAGGCATTTACCTTTGGTTATTGCATATGTTTAATTACAAAATAACAATTTATCTTGTGAATGAAAGTTATGTTTTAATTAAACACAATTTTGTAATATTCAATTGAGATTGTGAAACCAATTCAGTGCATTTGCTTATTTGATATTTAAATTGTAAAATTCCAACAAATTAAATACTTGAAATAACATACATATAAATAAAAAGACAGACAATAAGTGTTTTCATTTATTTCCTAATCCCATTTCTTAAGAATTTCCAAATGAATGATTTAAACGTTTTAGGGTCCTATAATGAATCAAAATGTATAAACAAGGTATTCACCTAAAAGCCCAATAACTTCATTTCAATTTCACAAACCATTCATAATTAAACAAATAGACTAAATTGTATCTGGAAAATAACCTTTAACGAAAGTATTCTTTAGTATATAGAAATGAAATTATTCACATCTTTATAGTTCAATTAAATTGTTTTTCAAAACTAATAAATAATCATGATTTCTTTAAAACATTAAAGATTTAGATAATCGAAAATTGGATTTTAAATAACATTTGTTCTGGATTGTTTTAAACTTCTATATTAACAAAAAATTCAAGTTAGAAATATTGAAAATTATGGAGGTACTTTCACTGACCTCTAGAAGTAAACGCATACTCTACATTATTCCTAAAAATATGTAAAGTCGTTAATGATATGGGAATTATAGTATACTATAAACGTTGAGTTGTTTAATAAGCAATTCTGAATTGTAGATGTCGCTGAAAAACATCGTAATTTAGTACTTCTTCTTTGCATAATAAAGCACACCGTAGGAGTGGTTTGGAACATGGATTATCTGCTTATTTTTAGTCTACTATAAAATGGTTTTTCTTGGAAATTATCATATAAATTAATGTAGACACCCAATACGATCATAAAGTGTCAGAAATTCTGCCAATATTGACCCCAACAGATCAGCAATTGGTGACTAACGAAAGCACCTTGGGAATACAACCCGTACTCTAGTTCACTGTTTTTCTCTGTTACATAATACAGAATCCTGTAATCTACAACATTTCAATGTAAATAGGAAGTAATCTTTATTTTTCTTATATTCCTAATCCTTTTAATACAAATTCAAATGTTATAGGATATTTTAAAAAATATTACATTAACCGGTATCTTTTGAAAATGTTTGTGAAATGTTGTACGTTAAAGGTTATATCATTGTATGGTTATGTATGGTATCTGTATTCGAGTTCCATCGCTACTATTTAGGACGGCATGACTATATCTACAGGCACTAGGTGGCGCCAGGAAATATTTCAATTGCTGTTTTTAAAGATTAGTGGCATAAACTAAGAGATGTAAGAGTAATGTGGACAGCAGCATAAAGCGTTGGTGTTTTTCTCTTCTCACATTGTTTTTCCCGGAACTAATTTTATCAATGCCATGGCAATTTATAATTCGCTTTATCTTGCGTTATTGTTTCCTATGCACTTTATGTTTGTGTACTTCTAAATTATAAAACCTTTTTAAAATCACGTAATTTATTGCATTATGTACGGATATGTCGTACAAAAAAGAAGAGTTCTAAGTAAAAAATGCTTTATTTTAAGAAAATTAAACAATTGATTTATGAACAATACCTAAATGCTTTCTAGAATTAAGAAAACTATTGACTCTATCCTTAAGAATATACTGTTTTGTGTTATAACGGCTGTTTACTTATACTAAGAAACAAATTTTCTGCAAGATTTTCTTAAATCAAGTTAACAAATGTATTAAACGAAGAAATACAATTATTTCATTACAAGTATATACAGTACCGTTGAAGTTCGGGCAAGGTGACAAATTATATTAACTGTTTAGGAAAAAATTTTAAATTTATATAATATACATTTCTGTGAGGAATTATTAAAACTAACCCTAAAAATTATGGAATCGCCGCCACAGTCCCCCGATCTGAACCCGATAGAGTTGTTATGGGAAGAATTAGACCGATGTGTTAGGAAAAATTGTTCAAAATCGAAGGAACATTTGTGGACCATTCTCCAGGAGGTATGGACAAGCTTGCCCAATGAAACATTAGCAAAATCGGATGCCGAGAATAGTGGCAGCAGTCCTAAAGGCAAAAGGTGGATTTAAATTATTTGTATTACATTAACTTTTTCTTTTGAATAAATTTGAAAATATGTAAAATCATGTAAGTAAGTATTAAATACATGCCCATTTAATATTTCTCTTATTTTCTTTGACTTCCGTACATTTTTTTGCTTGCCCGAACTTCCATGAACGATAGTGTACTTCTCTTAAGCGGAGAAAGAAACGATAAGAAAATATTTCTTTTGATTTAAAACAGTCTTGTTCTAAAAGTAGGCGTTTCCGGATATGATGTAAATCTCTCTCCTCCGAGCAGGTTTCAGTTTTATTAATTATTATCATCGTTTGCATTTTCATTATTTCTCCAATGCTATTTTTTTTTTCTTGAAAACTATTTTAATCGAGAAGAATCTCAATACTACTGTTATAATTAGAGCGGGCCAAGAGCGCCACGCGCCAGGTTCGCAATCAGGCTGCCGGGCGCATATATATATGTAAACATAGGTAATTTAAATATGTAATTATTAGGACGAGGACCAAAACCACTGTCTATTACGTCGTGAAGACGCGCAAATATACACCTGCAGTTTGGGTGTTCGTTGATAAATAGGGCGTTGTTCACAGTGGGCCACTACAAAAAAAAAAGTTCATTCATCGACGGCTACGAACTAACAGCGCGCTTATTCATTTACGGATGACGCGCTCTATTCATCAACAAATGACGAGTCTGCAGATGTTACGTTTGCACCACTTCGTGGCATACTAGAAACAAGCGTCGGTGTGCTCGCTTTAGTGATTATGTCTAACGTAATTATTAAAAATAAACGGCCATTACCTACGAAAGTTAATAAATTTCTTAGTGAATTTGTGGATTTACACTACAATGGGAGTACAATTTTCTGTAAAGTTTGTAAAAAGAAACTACTGTGCTGGAGCAAACGTGATTGTGAAAGACATATAAATAGCGCACACCACAGAAATAAAAGAAATGGTGTGTCACAACAACGTCAATTTCAATTAGAATTGCTTTTAACGTTTATGGTACATACAATACCGAGTGGATACTACCATCTCGGACAGCGTTGCGGAGAGATATTCCACGAATACGTGAGGACATTGAAAATCGAATTAAAGCCGAATTAAAAGATAAACAGCTGTGGCTATGTCTTGACGAGACGACAGATTGCAAAAAAAAATTCTATTTTGAATATAATAGTGCGCGTATTAGATCCTATTAAACAAATTTTGCAATTCTATTAGCCAGCAGAAGATTAAAACAGTGTACTAGTAAAGCAATTACGGCCGTAGTTCTCGAAACGTTACAAAAATTTCAAGTGTCAACCAGTCAACTGTTGTTGTTCATGAGCGATGGTGCAGCAACAATGTGTAGTGTAGGCCGTTCCCTTAAAGAAAAGTGTGAAGGACTTTTACATGTTACGTGTAAAGTCCATGCTTTACATCTTGTGGCACAAACTATTCGAGAGTGTTACCCGGAGGTGGATGCATTAATAGCAAACACAAAAAAAGTGTTTCTCAAAAGTCCTAAGAGGACTAGGGCATTCCACAGGTTATGCCCTGGTATTCGAGAACCACCAGAGCCCATTCTTACGCGTTGGGGAACGTGGTTAAAAGCCGCTTTTTATTATAATGAACATTTTCAAGAAGTCAAATCCGTTATTTTGCAATTCGTCCCTGCCGAAGCTAGAGCTATTAGGATGAGCCAGAAGGGATTTCTCGATATTTCTGTTGAAACACATCTAACGAATATTAGCAACAATTACAAAGGGTTAGTAGACGCGATAGAAAATTTGCAAAATTCTGGATTGTCGTTGGTAGAATCAGTGCAAGTCGTGGACGAAGTTAGTACATTGTTACACAGTATAAACGATGCAACAAGTGGACGAGTTTTAGCTAAGTTCGATAGTGTTTTAAAAAAGAATCCGGACTACACGAGATTAAGACAAATGTGCGATGGGGCATCTGCAGATTCCTTGACTAAGTCTAAAGATTATTTTAATTACGCCTGTCTTACTTCGGTAGACGTGTAACGCTCGTTTTCGAAATATAAGAACATTTTTTCGTCTCGGCGAACATCCTTCACGAGGCAAATGTGGAAACTTATCTGATGGTGCAACTTTTTAAACAAGCCTATCCGCATTATTAAGAAGGATAGAATTTATTTATTATATCTTTATTTACAGTTACATTATTAAGTACAACAGAATAAAAAAAAGCGTTCAGTTTCTCAGTTATTTCCTTATTACATCCCATTTACAACGCATACCGTTTTCAATCAAATAAAAAATCAATGAAAATAAAAACACCTCAGGGGTGTACATATATATATATATATCCGCTCTAATTACTAAACATTATTATTGCGTCAGCTTTTATTTTTTTACTCTTGTGTATTAATTTCGAAATATCACATATCTGCTGTGACTCACATATACGCTATTTACAATAAGCGGCCGTTGCGCCTGATTCCGATTCTGTTGGATGGCGCAATTTGGCCCGCTCTAGTTATAATATATATATATATATATATATATATATATATATATATATATATATATATATATATATCGGTACTGCTGAGGGGCTTACTTTCTTTCCGATGACTTTCAATAAAACACACAACTTAAAATGTTTAATATATAAAAGTTTACTTCAATACTTTACGACCGTTACATCTAACTACATCTGACATACTTCTCTCTATATACTCCACTAATAATTCACATGATCTAATAATTATTATATTCATATATTAATTGAACTAATAAATAAATCTTCTAACACTACTAAGGAATAAGGGAAGACATCGAAATCAAACAACATTAAGAAACTAATGGTTTATTTGCTGGTAACATCAATATGACAACATGAGAATGGTCTGGAAAATATAAACCGTTTAACGATGCGGTTGATCAGATAGCTGTAAGAATCAAAAATATTGCAGTAAATCTATTTAAAATTTGGTATACAACCTAAATAGATTTGAGCTAAAAATATTTTAGATTCCTACAACTGATTTTTCGATTTTAACAAACCTTAGTAAATAATATTCTAATTACCATGCAGTGATATATACAAAATACATGGTGTATCCTTCATTTTATTTTAAATATATATAAAACTTATGAAATTGCAGAAAACACTAACAGCTTTAACAATTTTGGACCTCTCAAATTTTTTATGCGTAATATATGTCATGTAAACACTTACGCTATCACACCTCAGATATTAATTTATATTATAATTAACAAATTCGGTGTATTTAATCGCAGATTATATTTTGTTTGTATTCAATGTAAGGAAGTATAACTATTTACTAAAAATCATGTAAAATGAGCCCTATAATTATCAATGTAAAGTAGTTTCTTTTTTACCTTATTTTAGTTCAAATTTTTTCCACTAGATACGTACTTCCGAATTAATATATATTAATTTTAATGGAATTCTGTTATATTGAGATTATGTTTCTCAGACGTATGATATTCTTCAAATGTACAAGTACCTCAAAATATCATTTCTTATGCCATTCATGTTAATTTTAAAATTCGTCTTTCTGTCTAATTTCTAGCCTTAGTTGTTACTAAAGCGAGAAAATAGTTTTACCAAAAGAATATAAAGAATAGTGGTAAAGTTTTTATATTAAGTATAATTGGTGTTATCAAAATTACATTTTTCATTCGAATAAAAATATTTAAAAAACGAAATCTATTTTGAAGCAATTGTACACAAAACAATTATTTAGTACTATTGCGTAATATACATATGAAAACAGGGTTGTACGATGTCCAATATCCAGCAATAGCATGTGTAGTCCGCAAAATTTATTCAAATGTTTTCATCGAAATTCCCAATAGCTATTCCATCTTGGAAGCGCATACAGGATGATTCGGATACATATGTGTATATCTGTACAAACGTCTTTATTAAACATAATCATTTTTTTTTCTTCTAAAGCGATTTATTATACATCATTCTAAATAATTTGTAATATTATAACTACACATAACGGTTTGTATGTAAGCGATAATAATGTATTTATGAGACGATATCTCGCCTAAAAATGTTAATGTATTTTTTTTAGCAAACTTTAGAATTTTTTAATCTCCTCAAACCTGGGATGTCAGTTTTACTCTATGCGGTAAATAAAAAGATTTATATCTAACAAGGGATCATCCCGAACTTTGTGAACAAGTAGTCCACACCCAAGGATGTTCGAAAGTATTTTCCTTATTGGCCCAATCTCGTCTTAAGTTTAGCAGATTTTCGGTTTTCTTAAAATAACTCGGCAAATGGAACAAATACATCACAACTATAATCAAAATCATTTCGATAATCCTATACATTTTGCTTTCACAGAAGATTTTCAAGTTCCATCGCGATGTGCCATATGTGGTTTCCGTGCTATAATACGGTGTTCCTGGTGCAACCGCTTTTTATGTTTTTTTAACCATTTTTACAAAGAGGGACATTACCATACAGATTAAGTAATTATTTGTATATACGCACATACATATATGTATACATAAGTTATATTCTAGGAAGTATGCTATGTAACATGTATTTTATATGTCATTCAGTCTTATATATTAACGTATAGAACATAATTCTCCCTATATTGCATAAAATAAAATGTAATTTTTATACTGTTTGAGGAGCTCCGTAACATACACAACGTGGGATTTGAATACGCTCCTTATCGAAGGGGTGGGGGATGGCACCATAATTTTTTTTAATGGAACTAGGGTGCTATTTTCATATATGTGATAGAGCTCGATGAGGCGATTATTTTCATATATATTTGTGATGTATTTATTCCAGCCATTGCCGAGTTATTTTAAGAAAACCGAAAATCTACTGAACTTTCAGGGGTAGTTTCACTCTCTTAAAACGAGATTGGGCGGATAAGGAAAATAGTTTCAAATT
Organism: Dynastes maya; assembly: GCA_029619315.2. Classification (NCBI taxonomy): domain Eukaryota; kingdom Metazoa; phylum Arthropoda; class Insecta; order Coleoptera; family Scarabaeidae; genus Dynastes; species Dynastes maya. The sequence goes on along the minus strand of JAROYE020000012.1, from coordinate 4,349,357 downwards.
TTTTTGAATTTTCCCTTGCAAATATTTTGAAATGCAATCAATTGTTTTTTTTTTCAATTCATGATTGTGTTTATTGCACAGAACAAGATACAATAGGTTGAATCGTCAGGTCTGAGCAGGTTAAAAGATTTTGGAGATCCTATATATACTTTTCAGTTAGTTACTAATATATCTAATGTGGCCGTCAAAAAGCGTCTTAGAAGAAAATAAAGGATCTCTACAATTTCATTCGAAATACCCTTTTCCGAAATATGAAACATAAAGAATCCATGTTAAAATTGGTCTCATTTTATTTCCTCCATAAATATCGCAGTTTAATACTTTGCCAAGCCATATCGTCACAGCAATTCAGGTTTTCGCACAACCCTTGGAATAATATTATTAGGCTTTTATTAATTGCACTTTATGTGCTAGTTTCAATATCAGTAAGAACCTATGTATCTTGTGAATCACATTGTATATAGAGGTGTTTCATACCAATAATATTAAAGATATTTAATTAAGCCGAAATAGTTGATTTCATCAATATACAAACGAACCTATTTCAAAACCATGTCTCTATAGAGCTACCTGTATATATACAATGTTCAAAGGCTTAACAATGCGTGTATAAAATTTGAAGTAAAAAACACAAAGGATTTACTTTAACTATAATATAAACTACCATAAAACAGTAAATAGCGTATAAATAGTAATTATTTTTAGAAGATAAAGAAGCATTTTTAAAGCTAATGTTCTATCACATAATCGATATATCTATTTGCATAAAAATTAATATTCAGTGTTATTGTCGAATTTCTGACTACTTTACATATTGAAAAAGTATTTCAAATTCTGCCTATTAAATAAAGAGCAATTAAATTATTACTAATATCGCATATTATTAGAGCGGGCCAAGAGCGCCACGCGCCAGGTTCGCAATCAGGCTGCCGGGCGCATATATGTATGTAAACATAGGTAATTTAAATATGTAATTATTAGGACGAGGACCAAAACCACTGTCTATTACGACGTGAAGACGCGCAAATATACACCTGCAGTTTGGGTGTGTTCGTTGATAAATAGGGCGTTGTTCACAGTGGGCCACTACAAAAAAAAAGTTCATTCATCGACGGCTACGAACTAACAGCGCGCTTATTCATTTACGGATGACGCGCTCTATTCATCAACAAATGACGAGTCTGCAGATGTTACGTTTGCACCACTTCGTGGCATACTAGAAACAAGCGTCGGTGTGCTCGCTTTAGTGATTATGTCTAACGTAACTATTAAAAATAAACGGCCATTACCTACGAAAGTTAATAAATTTCTTAGTGAATTTGTGGATTTACACTACAATGGGAGTACAATTTTCTGTAAAGTTTGTAAAAAAGAAACTACTGTGCTGGAGCAAACGTGATTGTGAAAGACATATAAATAGCGCACACCACAGAAATAAAAGAAATGGTGTGTCACAACAACGTCAATTTCAATTAGAATTGCTTTTAACGTTTATGGTATGTGGTCTACCACTTCGTATACTTGATAAAAAAGCATTTCGAAAATTCTGGGGTACATACAATACCGAGTGGATACTACCATCTCGGACAGCGTTACGGAGAGATATTCCACGAATACGTGAGGACATTGAAAATCGAATTAAAGCCGAATTAAAAGATAAACAGCTGTGGCTATGTCTTGATGAGACGACAGATTGCAAAAAAAATTCTATTTTGAATATAATAGTGCGCGTATTAATCCTATTAAACCAAATTTTGCAATTCTATTAGCCAGCAGAAGAGTAAAACAGTTTTACTAGTAAAGAAATTACGGCCGTAGTTCTCGAAACGTTACAAAAATTTTCAAGTGTCAACCAGTCAACTGTTGTTGTTCGAGCGATGGTGCAGAAACAATGTGTAGTGTAGCCGTTCCCTTAAAGAAAAGTGTGAGGACTTTTACAGTTACGTGTAAAGTCCATGCTTTACATCTTGGGGCCCACAAACTATTCGAGAGTGTTACCGGAGGTGGATGCATTAATAGCAAACACAAAAAAAGTGTTTCTCAAAAGTCCTAAGAGGACTAGAGCATTCCACAGGTTTGCCCTGTATTCGAGAACCACCACAGCCCATTCTTACGGCGTTGGGGACGTGGTTAAAAGCCGTTTTTTTATTATAATGAATTTTTCAAAAAGTCAAATCCGTTATTTTGAAATTCGTCCCTGCCGAAGCTAGAGCTATTAGGATGAGCCAGAAGGATTTCTCGAATTTCTGTTGAAACACATCTAAAGAATATTAGCAAAAATTCAAAGGGTTAGTAACGCGATAGAAAATTTGCAAAATTCGGGATTGTCGTTGGTAGAATCAGTGCAAGTCGTGGACAAAGTTAGTACATTGTTACACAGTATAACGATGCAACAAGTGGACGAGTTTTAGCAATTTCGATAGTGTTTTAAAAAAGAATCCGGACTACACGAGATTAAGACAAATGTGCGATGGGGCATCTGCAGATTCCTTGACTAAGTCTAAAGATTATTTTAATTTACGCCTGTCTTACTTCGGTAGACGTGGAACGGTCGTTTTCGAAATATAAGAACATTTTTTCGTCTCGGCGAACATCCTTTACCGAGGCAAATGTGGAAACTTATCGATGGTGCAACTTTTTAAACAAGCCTATCCGCATTATTAAGAAGGATTAGAATTTATTTATTATATCTTTATTTACGTTACATTATTAAGTACAATAAATAAAAAAAGCGTTCAGTTTCTCAGTTTTTCCTTATTACATCCATTTAACGCATACCGTTTTCAATCCAAATAAAAAATCATAATGAAAATAAAAACACCTCAGCGTGTACATATATATATATATATCCGCTCTAATTACTAAACATTATTATTGCGTCAGCTTTTATTTTTTTACTCTTGTGTATTAATTTCGAAAAATCACATATCTGCTGTGACTCACATATACCTATTTACAAAAACGGCCGTTGGCCGATTCCGATTCTGTTATGGCCCTTTTTGCCCCTCTACATATTATAAAATAATTTATTAAATGCCTAAAAAGAAAACGTAAGGGATGGTATACCAAATTCCCAAAACCCCGTATTTTTTTGCTACTTTTTTTGGATTGAAGGGGTGAAATTGACACTCAAAATTACCCCCCAAAAAAAAAACTTTTTTTTGCTATATCTCGGAACAAACAGATATCAAATTATTATTCCCCGTTAAAAAGCACTACATTTCAATGAGAAAAAATCATGGGCACCCTTTGGGGGTCTCTGGGTTTAAAAAACCCTTCTTTTTGCCCCCACCCCAGTTTATTCATATCTTTAACCACAAAAAATAAAATTACCTTTTTTTTGTATCCCATGAAATCTTTTTTTTTTATTTTTTTAAATTAAAAATTTTTTTAACACTATTTTCCATTATTTTAAGTAAAAATTTTTTGTTGCACTTTTTTGGGGCCACTTCAAAACCCGCCACACGCTCCAGAAAAATGAGAGTGAACTCTGAACATCGGACTTAAACAGTCCTTCTCCAACCAGCTCTGGCACGGATCGATACCCGCCCGAAAACCGACATTTCATATATATATGAACAAATCGTGTATCTGTGGCGTAATATTCTATAAAAATAAATGCGTTTCAATTTTTAAAAAAATTTTTTTTGTCTATATTTCAATTTATTTCCATAATCAAAATTTTAAAACCATAACAAAAATTTTTACTAAAATAGGATATCATTTTAAAAAAATACGAAAAATACATTTTTAAACCCCCCAATGATCCTTGGGGGCGCCACGATTTTTCTCGTCTAAAAAAAACAGTACCATAACAGGGGAATAATTCCTTTTTTAAATAACGCGATATCTCGGCTTGTTCCCGAATATAACAAAAAAAGTTTTTTAGTGGGACTTTGAGCGTGAAATTACCCCCCCAATCGAAAAAAAAACCCCAAAAGAAAAACGTGCCTAAAATTTTTCGGTGATTACATCCCAGCAAATTCTATCAAAAACGGGGGGGACGTTGGGTACGTTTGTTTGTGAGATATTTAAAAAATTAAAAAAAAAAAGCATTTTTGTAATGTCTAACATAATTATCCTAGAATTCAACGGAAACTAACATACTTTCCTTCAAATGAAATTGTTAAAATCCCGTCTTTATTTAGAATTTCGAAATATTTTATATGTACACTCTAAGACATTTTAATTGGAACTTTCCCAAAGGGAAAGGGTAAGAGTTTTTTTAAATTACTAGAATATTTTCGATTTAATGTCTTTACTTGTACATATATGAATTCTATTTTTGCAATAAAAACTTTTATATAAAAGTATTATTTTTTCCATTATAAAGGTGAAATTTCGATCTAAAATCACTGTGTATAGGGAAACTAAATATCATAGCATCTACATTTAACATCCATTCAGAAATTCGCTTTGATGCAGATATATAATGACAAAACATTTATTAAGGAAAACAAGCAAATTTGAATTTATTATGAGCCTTATTTCTATTGAGTATCTTAACTTTTTATTTAAAAATTTCGAAGCTGGAATTTAATCGTGAGTATCGATATCTTCGTGTATGTATGTGCGACTAAGATTTACATATGAATAAATTTTATTTTACTATGTAAAAATAAAACCGGGAGCTATTCTATTCAGTATTACGAGATGAAACTGATCTCATATTTAGTAACACTTCTAAACTAAAAACTACAGTTTATTTTAGATTAAGTTTGTGAGTGATTTAGATTTATAAAAACTTTTTAAAGAGTTGCAATTCAAAAATTTTTAGAAATAATTTGAAATACTTTAAAACTAGAGAGTGGTATTTAGTATTTTTATCTGAATTAAATGAATTTATTTTATTGTTTGATGTTGTTTACCAATTTACTGCTACTATTATCCATAAAATTACTGTATTAATTTTTAATAACACCACTAAATTTTTTCTGTAATTGTTCAGAATTAAACTAAACCTATTGGTTTATATTCCTTATCTTGACTTACTGAAAATATTAACATTTTATATTAGAAAATTTATTTTATCATTTTTCAGGCCATAGGGTCCCCTTGTAAATTTTAAAAAGTCTATACTAAATAAATCCTTTAGAGAACCTTTTGGAGACGCGAAAAATATTCAAGATGAAACGTTCAGAATTTTTTCTTAATTAACAATCCGTTTAACGATTTTTTTTAAAGAAATAATAAATACTTTTATGCAATACATTTTAGGGAAACCTCAATACAGTCGCTTTATAATTTTTTTTATAGAAATAGCGGAAATAAGAGATAATTTGATCCTCAGAAAATTGTCGGAAATGAGTATAGTATTAAAAAGGTTAAGAACAAAGGGTTAAAAACCTAATTAAATTGTAATTTTTTAATTTATAAGCCATAATTATTAATTAGATCATTTTCAATCTTTACGTTTGCCAAATATAGTGACGAATACCTTTTTATTAATATTACATATGCTACTCACGAGGACTAGTGTATTTTCTTACAAAATATGTAACTAGAATGAACGACTAGTGAAAGTAATTAGTAGGGAAGATATTTTAAAAAACAATTAAGCAATTTAAGGATAAGACATATTTAGCTTAATATTTAGAGCTACTCCTCCATTATAGTTGTAGCATTTTTAATTTTATTAATAATAAAAATTATTTGTTTCCCAAACGTTATTAGATTTTAAGGTTTTTGTCGATAATATATTTATTGATATTCATATATACAATGACTTAGAAAAAACTACATTATTCTTTTAAAAAAACAATTCCAAAAAATCAAATGATTTCTTTTATTTACATATTTATTCAAATTCTCAAACGTTTCCTTTAATATATAAGGAAGTACATTGCCTACATACATACATATGTAGAATATTATAAATATTTGGTACCGTTTATTTTTGAATATGGGGGGCTGTTATGAAAAATATTTACTATGTATTAAAAAAACCTATAAAAGGCAGGTATCGAATAATACTTGTAAATGTCTATTTACGTGGAGAAGTGTATGTTTCATGAAATATCCTGTTTATTTTTTGGCATTTAGATTTTTCATCTGAATGATTTTTATGTAGTCCATCTTAAATCATACTTAAAGGGAGGGTTTCAAAGATTCATCCATAAAAAAAATTGGTACAAACTCAGATCCAAATGAAATCTTTTAAATTCCAAAATTTTTTATTATTAAGCAAAAACACTCAGCCTTCCATTTACTCCAATGAAACTTGGTATCGAAGATACTTACACGATATAAATTTGAATATTGAGCTGTACGTATGTACTTTATAAATGGCGTGATGTTAATCAACCACAAAAAAGGCAATGTAATTTGAATAACTTTTTCAAATTGTACGTCATTGTGGGCTTACATCAAGATAAATTTTTTTCCCTTTTATGCAACGTTCTCTATAAGCCAATACTTTACGATTTTTTAAAAGTGATTGTATCGATTTAGCCAATGCAAATATTGCTCTTTATCCATTTGCTTTTAAAATTCTAAAATTCAATTAAATCTGATATTGACTAGAATAAAAGTTCATCATAGTAATGCACTTAAAGGTAAATACGGTATTTACCAAAAAAAACTACATTGAAATGTAAGATGCGATGTTCATTTATGATGTTCGACTTGTTTGTAATTAGCTGTCATACTTGTGTTAAAATCATTTTGAAAATGGTTCCGACAACTAAGGAAAAAGTATTTAATGTGTGCAAGTTTGAAACAAATCTCTGAAAAATATCGACAACATTTTAAAGAAGATTCACCCAGTAAAAATATAAAGTTAACGATTGTTGAGAAGTTTTGTCGCAAAGGCTTTTCAGGTCAGCAGGCGTTTTTGTCCAGGTCTTGCAGTCTACGCGAAGAAGCCTACGACAAACTGCATCTAAAATCTGTTGGCAATTATAATACTGGACCACGACCAAAAGCTGTGAACAAACATGCAAGAGAAACTTATTGTAGACGTGTCTTGAGTCTAGTGATTTCTTGAGAAATGAATGGTTTACAAACGAAGGTAATGTTCACCTTAATAGGAGTCTCACGAGGAACTGCATCAATCGATATATGAAAGAATATACATAGGAAAGTTCTGTAAACTTGGTAATATACTAAAGCCTACATGTATTAGTGAACTATTTTCAATTATCTAAGACTTTCGGTTGTACTGGAGACAAATGACTCGCCTCTTTGGGTTTGAACGACCAGATGTTATTGTAAAGAAATCACTTGACAGTGTTCAAGTTACCATTTAGTGTATTTGGGCATGGCATTATTGGTCCTTATTTTGTTGAGGACGCCATTGCGCCTTTTGTGAGAGGTTTAGGAATTCCTTTTTGCTGCTCACAAAATTGAGGGGTGAACAGACAATGGTTTCAGCAAAATGGCATAACAAGCTATACAGCCAGACGTAAATTAGCCTTACTTCAGGAAGATTTTGAAAACAGAATTATTTACTTGATCTGATGCTACCTGATGCATACATTTGAGGTACGATGAAGGTCAGTTTTTCGCTCAGGAGATCCGCCAGCGAATATTTGAGAACTAGGCAAATAATAAGCTATTTTCAGTAATGACCTGTAAAGTCATTATGAAGCTCATTTACAATGATGCACATTTGGAACAAGTAAATTACACAAATTTAAAAATTAATTGCATTTCTGTATTGTTTATTTTGGCAAATATTGTACTTACAATATTATGTAAAAGGGGTAGTTTCATTGACTATTATGCTTGCTATTTCATTCCGGATTTTATTTACCTTGAAATGTAAATATAATTTATGCCCTATACACGTTGGCTTAGACCTCACCGGGTTGCGAGATATATTGTACGTAGCACGATCTGGCATCCTTGCATTTATTCCCGCCGGCCAGCCTCGCCGCGCATAATTGCCGTAACGCCGAGAGGCCCATCTGACGTATTCTTTGGCTGTCTGTGCGCTCGTAAGGTTCTAACAAAAGATCGTGGATTTCGAATACATTATGTTGGTTTATACTACTAAATGGTATTTTGCCGGAAATTCCTACCAAAGCACAGCCGATCTATTCGCTGCAAAGTACGTGGATGGTATTTTCCTTTAGTTTAATTTTATAAGAATCGTTGTTTATTTTCCTACTTAGAAGTTAGCGTTTTCGTTCTCCTACATCGCATAGCAACAACAACATGAATATAAGAAACTGTACTTTCTAACATAATCTGAGAATGCAGAAAAATCACGCGGTAATTCTATATTAACACATTTTGTCAGAAGACGAATTATAATATTACATGATTGAGTGGACATGCGTGTTTATAATATGCGTGCATATCGCTGCTCGCTTTTGATATACTGCGACTGGATGGGATCTATCACTGAGATTCTAATGCGCTGTTGCCATTCACAAAGGCAATCTCCCGTTCGTATCTGGACCAACGTGTATAGCTAATTATTATTAATATTTATATAAAAGTTAACCTACTGTATAAAAACACATTAATTTTTTGAGATTAAATAAAAAGAAACAGATTGATGCATTCATTTAGCTCCTTCACAAATATACACTAGCCCCTTTACAATATTCGATTTTTTAAGAAATCTGTGTGACTTTTGGTATATCCATGCAACTATCAATCGTCTTTCCAAGGATTTCAATAATGTTTCGTTGTTTTGTCTTTAGACCATCAAAGATAGGTATGTAGGAATATCTTGTGAAAAAATTTGTTTTTTATACCTATCGGGCGTGTGCTTTTTCACCATTCTCACGATACTCTAAATAAATACCATAGCAGGGGTGTAGGAAGTACTATACTTTATTATCTTTCTTTCATCTGTACTGATGGTTAATGATTCAAAGAGGGCTATGAAATCATTTGTGTGTTTGACAAATATTAAGTGATTGACTTGAAAAAATTATTGCCAGTGTAGGATTCGAACCTTCTACAGTTATCGTATTACTTTTACCATTTTTGTAAAGTAAGAAGCTCTTTTATGATATATCGTGCTCCAAATATATTTATTCAAAATTCAACTTTTCACTACATCCCTGCTAAAAAACTATCATGTTTAATATGTGTTAATAATTGCTTTAATTGTTTAGACCTGAAGTATACTATAATAATTTCTAAATATTCACTTACTCATACTTATTTATTGTTTATTATAAAATGAATTTCGTAAATTTCAATGGTGCATAGTTCTTATTTCCGCTATGTTTGTTAACATTATGTAATGTAGTGAGTATTTTTACAATTTTCACGATTTTACACGGAACTAACACGAAGGTGTAATGAACGGAAGGGGATATAATTCTGGCTAATATTGAAGATCGGCGATAATTTTATTTTGGTGTGCTATAGGTCTAATTACGTATGCAAGTTGCCCCTCTTGATATGTGCTTAATTATTTTCCTTTAACAACATTTTAACTTCTAATAACATGAAAAGTTTTGTCAGTTACAGAAATAACAAGGGGTGAATTTTCTTAAAAAATCATTTAAAAGAGGTTCTTCGGAGATTTTCGCGATGGCTGATGACAAATCTGCACTCAAAATTTCCAAATTGTAGATCGCGGCGAATTTAATATGGCAGCGATGTACATTTATAAATTAGTCCCCTTGCTTCTCACGTTCAGAGTGGTCTGGTGATTCGTCGTCCATCGTCTTCTATATGTCTTTAAAATTGTATTTATTTTGAATAAAGCTACGCCTCTGACCTCTTCGTTTGTGAAATACGTCGTAGTTGTCCCACTTAAGACACCAACAGTAATCTGCCAGCATATTAACATTCCACCTTCCTTCATCCCATTTCCTTGTTATCCTGGTGGCACTTGTCGCCTTGTTTTCTGGAAAATAATCCAAATGACTGTTTAAAATGTGCACTTTTATACTCATATTGTACCCTAAATTTTTGTAACTATTCAGCATTCTTTGTATATGTCTGGACTGTGGATTTCTCAACGGAAGACGTTGTTTTTTCAAAATTGATGTCTTTCATTAGTTTTCTGATCTTTGCATCACTTATTCAATGTCAATTTTTACTAAGGCCTTTACAAACTGTTTCATTTGCCCCAATTTGATATGTAGAAGTGGTAATAAAACATTAGAAGAAGGTACTAGCGGAGGATAGACAACGTTTAACGATCCAGTGGTATTGCAAGATTGTCGTAAGTCTCTTTTAAGGGTACAGAATGAGCAATAGGTACAGAAGCATATTCGTTGCAGTTGTGTAGAAGAACCGCCTTCAAACTCTCAATCGCTAAGATCATAGTTTTCATCCCCTAAACGTTAAACCAAACACATCTTTGCAATACACTAACGGTTGATGTCATGACAAAAAACTCGAGAAATTCCTTTTTCAGCAAATAAGTTTCCTTCCTTCAATATTGATCCAGGAAGTTCAATATTATCTTTAATAAGACTTAAATCTTTCACGAGATCATTTAAGTCCCTTTGCGTAAAAAATCGGGGTTCAGATGTTATTTCCATAAAAGGTAAATCGTATTTGTCGTTATAATTATTAGGTTGATCATCATTCCGTTCAGGATTTTGTAGTGGAAACGGAATAACACCACCAGGTCTATAATGGACAAATTTTGTGGCTAAAGACACATCGAGGTATTTTATGAAGCCCTCATCTTTTACACTAAATCCCTCCACTCTACATAAGCAAAAATAACAATCATCGTATGACTGAGGTTCTCGCCAAATTGTGGGAGTTTAAAACGACATTCTCTTACCATTTTTAGACCATGGAGACAGAACCCAAGCTTCATGTAGATTACTCGATTCTATCCTAAAATAATTTCGATAGTTTACTTTAATCAGTTCTGTAATCTCTCGTCTTTGTTTTTCTATAGCATATCTGCCACAGGAGGATTACTTCAAAACCTTACGTGTTATACAGTTTCTGCAGTCGAATCCGTTTTCAGCGTCAACAAATCTATGGGATTCACCTCCTGTTATTTCTGTAACTAATCCTCGCAGGACTGTGTAATTTAATAGATGATAAAATACGTTTTGTTTGTAGTAGTAATGGGATCAAATTTAAAATTTAATATGTACTCTCGTCTTAAGTTTAAGGGGTCCTCAAATAAGGGTAGATATCGAAGTGAAGGAGTCTCGCCGTTACTTACGATACTAGAAGGTCAAATAGCTTTGACGTCAGCAGGCTGTGACGTATTTTGCAGTAGGTCGTCGATCAACCATAAACGCGTTTACACGTTCACGTTTATCCAAATTATATTGGTTTTATTTTAAAAAAATACTGTGTAGTGATATCTCAGTACTTTGCTGGTGATACCTGTAATGTTTTTCTAATGTTGTATAAGAGACAAAACCTTTTCTGAAACGATAAAACGGGATAACCTAGAAACTGTGGCGTCGGCTGTTTTGCACGTTTTGTTTGTGAGTTACATTTTGTAAAAGAAGATATTATTTATTTTTCAACATAACTGAAACTGTAATTGTAAGTTTAAAAAATCCTAGACTTAAAAATATGCTATTTCAACTCAATTCCATAACTGTCGTGTCAGGTGTTTGGTTTTTGCTTTCAAACTTCGTTTCTCCAAAATAAAATCGAATGGGATGCGAAAAGAAATGAAAAAAAAAACGATTCCTTCATTCGCTTAGACTATATCGTGCATGGCGATACATCACCGACCCAGCGTGATGTCATCGAAGAGCCTGAGCGACCTTGTTATATCGTAGGTAATTGCCTCACCCATTTCAAGTAAATAGAAATGATTGGACTAGAAGATCCGTAATAGAAAACAGAATAAGTCAGGCGAGTATTCTAAGAAACCTTAAAAATACAAATACAAATCTTTTAGGAATAAAAATTATCGAGGTGTTTTATAGAAAAATGCTGTAACATGAAAAGCAAGGTATGTTTGTTTTAATTTACGCTGATCTCACTTTGTTCGAGAAGATTTCTTCTACGGACGAAGCAAATGTGTGGAGTGGTGTATTGGGTATCCAAGTAACAGAAAAATTTAACGAACATGCACATGTCAGAAATCTTTTAAAACAAGCATTTGGGCACCATTAGATTGAACATGGAGGTCTTATTAAATGGTTGGCTCAATCGCTTAATTTATCGCCATTCTTTTTACTGGGGTCACAGTGTACAACGGAGTTGAATTTTTTCCTTATATCTCAGTTCATTATAATAGTTAGAATTATACCTATGTTACATTTGAAATTAATCGATTTCAATTGCATGCATAGAGTCGGATATATTGCTCATTCCCTTGAATTATGTTTGGAAATCTACAACAGTACAATATCATTACACCCAAATAAATGTGATTTGTTCTAACATATCAAATACAAAATTTAGGAAATATCCGTAAAACTTAAAAGTTAAGTGTATATTTTTATTGAAAAAGCTTCCATCTTCCAAACACTTCTCAAGATCCTGATATTAATTAACAAGAACAAATTGCTAATATTTCTTTTAAAACTAATTTTACTATTTTTCAAATAAGTTACTGGTGATCTAAGCACTAATAATGCTAACACAAGCTTTTACTGTTGTGTCTATGTATACTTTAAACAGCTTGATATGTTTGTTGTGTTTGCTTTAGCTCTAAACCTGATTTTTTACTGCTATTTCTACGATGCTGAAAATTCGCGAAAGTAAACCATGAGCAAAATCATATTTTTTTTTCTGCCGGTAAACGCTAAGTATACAATATCTATCATTATATATTTAATCGTGCTCTTGGTGATTAATTATGGAATGTGAACGTATTTTTATTGATACCAGTGTGTATTTTTACGTGTTATTATAAAAATTAGAGAGCAGATAAATTTATAGCAATTTAGCTGATACTTATAGGTGTAATATCGTTCATTGTATAATTAGCGAGTATTATAATCTTAAAGTTAAACAGCTTAGAATATCCCTAGATAGCGGAAAATGTGTAAATATGTACAGGTGCATATGAATGCGTATTTTCTATTAATTTTAGAAATATTAAACGAAATAAAAACGGTGCCATATTATCAAACTAATAAATATGATTTAGAAATAATTTGCTTGGGAACCAAAATATTTTAATAAATAGGTGTATAGGCCTAGATTTTTGAAGAAAAGTGACTTTGGGAAAACTAGCACGTTAAAAAGAATGCGATAATGTGCTATTATTATTTTTTAATTAGTAATACTATTATATCCGTTACAAAAAACGGGCCAATTTTGTGAACACACTTTGTGGTAATTTTTCCTTTTTTTTTTAATTATCGAAGTAGTGAAATTTTTACATCAGAAGAGCGTCTATATCACGGTTATTTAACCCTAACGGTTGCCTTATGTAGCAGCTTTATGACAAAGGATCCACGGTGTATACAAGTACTATATAACAGTCCCATCTGCGCATCGGAAAATGAGTTACATAATTATTCGTACCGTTCTAGGATTTGTAAAACAGTTGTAAATATTATATATATTTTGTGAAAGGTGACAGAACCTATTATGACTAAAGATACAGAGTTTCACTTGAAATGTGATGTATAACTTATTTATTTATTTGTTTATGTTATTTTTATATGGATAACGTCGGTGAAAATATAACATAAATATAAGAGGTATAAAATCTATAAGACATACGTTAACGTAAATTAAAATTTTAAAAATAATTAATATAAAATGTAAAATACATAAAACAAATAAATTAAGGCAAAGAAATATAAACAATTATTAATAAAGCTGGCCACGAGCGGTACCGCGCAGTAGCGTAGAGTCGACCTCCGTGAAATCACAAAGTGAATAATGTCTGTTAAATATCTGCAACATTAGATACGTTTCAACTGTTGTTTCGGCAAAACTAGTACGGCATGAGGAAAAAATGCGTTTATATGCAGAGAACGAACGTTCTACATCTAGTGACGTAATATTTGCGTAAGTAAAATAATATTTCAAATAACTTAACGATTCTGTTGACGCACCTTCACAAATGTGTCTTAATGTGCCAAAATCAGAATTTTTCTCAAAAACACTTTCAAATTTTTCTAGAACAGAAACATTTTTTGCGTCTTCAATCGCGCATAGCTATGCGTGAACATGTTGCACTAATTGTAGAGATTCTTCTGACGACACCGCAGGATTTTGTAATTTTTCTATTGCATCTGCTAGCCCGAAGTAATTGTCGTGAATGATTTTTAAATCCATTTTAACCTGACTATCGTGAAATTTCGACTGGCTTTTCTGGATAGCGGCAGTTTCCTTTGTATCGAATTGTAAAACCACGTTCTTAATATTGTCAAAATATATATGATGGATAAAACGCGGCCTGGAACCATGTTCCCCAACGAGTTAGAATAGGTTCTGGTGGCTCTGGTATACGGGGGCACAGTCTGTGAAATTCGCGAATACGTTTCGGTGAGTGATCACCGAAACAAATTAGCAGAATGCTTTTTAAGAGACCGGCCTACAGAAAGCATGTTTGCAGCACCATCACTCACTAACATCAAGAGTTGGTTTGTTGAAAGTTCAAACTTGTCCAATGTATTTAACACTAACTTTGAAATTACTTCGGCAGTGCACTGTTGTATTCGTTTGGAGACTAATAGAATTGAAGGTGCCGATTGATGAGGTTCCAATTTGCGTGCCATTACATGCAGAACAGAATGTTTCTTCCGATCTGTTGTTTCGTCGACACATAACCACAATTTTTGATCTTTCAACTCCGATTTTATTTTTTGATCAATATGTTCGCGCGCAGATGGCACAATTCTTCGTAACGATGTTCGACTTGGTAATTTGCACTCCGAATAGTTATTCCAAAAGCAGATAAATGGTTCCTTGTCTAGTAAATTAAACGGTATATTACATGCAATAAACGTAACGCATAAATTAAATATAAATTTTTCATTGTCTCGTGCGCAATTTCTTTTTGAGACATGCTTTTCACTATTTACGTGTCGTAGACAATGTTGTCTGGACCAACACATTAACGGGATTTTACAGTTTACACATTTAATTTTAGCACCTTCATATATTAAGTCTGGAATTTCTGCAATAAATTTGCTGACGAAATCATAATTTTTCTAGGACAGATAAACAATTGCGCAAATGACCGGCAGCGAAAATGTCCGTACTGCTCCGCGGGCGAAGTAATACTACCGTTCCTCTCGGTCCGAACTGATTCTACGCCGATGCGCGGTACCGCTCGTGGCCAGCGTTAATTATTAAAGAATTCAGTATAGGGTCACCTCAAAAAGCGCTCTGTTAATTTTTCACAGCAAGTTGTTCTCCGTGGAAAGAGATCTGATGTCCTCCCACATGTTGGTATGGCGCCTGTTTCATCTAACGATCCACCTTACTGGCATGCGCCCTCTCCTTCGAGTACAACGTACTTCTCGCTATCTTGCTCTCTTCCTTTCTTTGTTGTATCAATCCCCCAATGTCTAAAGGGTGCCACTTGTATAATTTATTTAATAAATAAATAAAAAAAGAAATTCACATTAGAATAAATATATGCGTGAGACCTTTCATAACAAGCTAGATGGAAATTTGAGAACCGATTTTTTTCTATTGACAATATTTTCCTTCTACAATGACGTAAAGCGCTCCCATTCATCGGAACTACATCATGCAACCGTTAAAGTTAAATAATCATGAAGCAATCTTAACACTTCGGGTATGTTTTTCTTACAGTAGAACTAGCAACCTCCCCTAAAGTATCCTGAAATGCGGTCTATTTTCTTCTTTTTCTCGTTTTTCAAAGACGAACTTGAATGAAACATTGAACAAGATATAATTATTTATTTGTCATCGTGTTTATTTTATTTATCGCTTATGCTAATAAAACGTGTTATATTGAGTTAAGATTTCATACAGTTACTATTTCCATGTTGCCAGATCTACTATAGAAAAAAGCATATGTCCCAATGCAAAATGAATTACCAGTTGAAAAAAGCACAATCTTTAATTGTGCTTAGTTTATAATTGGGTGAATTTTTTTCACAGGATTAATTACGGATGTACAAATCTATATCTAAAGGGACAAGATGCGTTGTTTCAGTTATATTTATGGAAAAAAGAAACATAATTCGTGAATGGGGAATGTATATATACTATTTTCACGCATACCCTTTCTTATCAAAAAATATGTTTCTACAATGTAGTTATAAAAAATCACTACACGCTACAAGCCAAGTAGCCTAATATCTCTTTATGTAAAACAGTAGAAAATGAGAAATTATAAAAACATCGAATAAGGCCTTAATTTCATTCAGGCAGAATTATTTATAATGTGTCGTATAAACCAATATCTCTTAAAGTAATCCTAAAACTCTAATTTATATCAACTTATTTCATTAAACGTCTATAAGGCAATTCTTGTAGTTTTTCTTATAGTTTTTTTTTTTTTAGTTTTTCTAATATTTGTTCTCCTTAATTTAAATGCATGTGTTGCTTATCTTATAGTAAATACTAATTCGTTTTATGAAATAATAAAAAATCTGTTTGTACAAGATTTTAACAGATGTAAGAACAGTTTTGGGGAATCAGCTTTGACTTGTTGTTGAGGCCTGAGAAGGTTTAACTAGTGGTAAAGCTGGGCTAGGCCATGGACAGCCAGGAGGTACGCTTCGAGCTTGTTGCAGCCCAGCAGCTGACTCTGGATGAAGGAAGTTCCTTCGTTGATCCATTTTTTCAGTCTAAAATTGTAATTTTATATTTTTCCTTGGTAAATTTACATCTAACATACATGTGCTTGAATTGTCGATGATATAATATCGGGCAACAACCTTAATTGCTCCTGTAAAGCTGCTATTTTATCGTCTATAATAGATAGACGTTCTTCTAAAGTATCTTGCCTAGTACTCATATCTGATACAATTTCATATACAGTATTTTGCGTCTGAAACAAATCCATTATTTTAATTAACTTCTTCACATTTAAAACCAATCATGTACCTTCGCCATGTCCGTAATTGTGTTTGCATTATCTAGAAGCTTTCGTTGATCCATCTTTACTTTCCTTAGGCTAAAAAATGCGCTCAACCATAAAGAACTTCTCGCAACAACCTATTTTGTAATACTTACGCATATATGGCTAACAAGAACTTTCTCTGATGAGTCCGCACCTTTCCTGGATTCACTCTTTTCACTAACCTTGTATGTTTGTATATTAACCATGTTTCTCGTAAAACATTTGCAGCTGCATTTTTAAGCTGAAATCAAATTGATATTAGATTTTGCATTTTTCTCTTTACGTTAGATTCATACACACCCTCTTTGTTAATTGAGTGTCCATCATAAAATTATGTACATGTTTTTCAGCTCTTGTTAACTCTAATTTTCTTGATACTACAGCTACTAAGAGAGCAGTACAACCAGCACCCTGAAAATAATAATAATAATGGTTAGAACAAAATTAATTTATTGGTAACTTGGATTTTAGATTTTTGTATTAAAAGAATGTATTTATTAAATACATTCCAGCATTATTATATGCTAATAATCAGTAATATTCATTTAAATTCATTAAATAATATCGGTATATTTACTTCTTTTATCTGTACGAGAAGTAATACCGCCAGAGAAGACCCTTTTACGTAAATTGCGAGACAAAGCCTTTTACATGTCAATTAATACCTCCCGACAAGCTACCGTTTTAGATTTCTTTAAACAAGTGTAATAAGTTCAATAGTTACGTTTCTGATTGAATGTCATCGTGTTCTTTTTAAAATACATTCCTTATTTCGCAAAATCAATGTTTTATTTTAAAAAATACCTAGTCAAATATTCTCCATACTATAATCCGAACGCTTCGTGGATCCGAACAGGGTGCAAATTTTTGGTGTTCGGATTATCAAGGCCCTGCTGTACATGTATACATAAGTAGAGCGGGCCAAGAGCGCCACGCGCCAGGTTCGCAATCAGGCTGCCGGGCGCATATATGTATGTAAACATAGGTAATTTAAATATGTAATTATTAGGACGAGGACCAAAACCACTGTCTATTACGTCGTGAAGACGCGCAAATATACACCTGCAGTTTGGGTGTTCGTTGATAAATAAGGCGTTGTTCACAGTGGGCCACTACAAAAAAAAGTTCATTCATCGACGGCTACGAACTAACAGCGCGCTTATTCATTTACGGATGACGCGCTCTATTCATCAACAAATGACGAGTCTGCAGATGTTACGTTTGCACCACTTCGTGGCATACTAGAAACAAGCGTCGGTGTGCTCGCTTTAGTGATTATGTCTAACGTAACTATTAAAAATAAACGGCCATTACCTACGAAAGTTAATAAATTTCTTAGTGAATTTGTGGATTTACACTACAATGGGAGTACAATTTTCTGTAAAGTTTGTAAAAAGAACTACTGTGCTGGAGCAAACGTGATTGTGAAAGACATATAAATAGCGCACACCACAGAAATAAAAGAAATGGTGTGTCACAACAACGTCAATTTCAATTAGAATTGCTTTTAACGTTTATGGTATGTGGTCTACCACTTCGTATACTTGATAAAAAAGCATTTCGAAAATTCTGGGTACATACAATACCGAGTGGATACTACCATCTCGGACAGCGTTACGGAGAGATATTCCACGAATACGTGAGGACATTGAAAATCGAATTAAAGCCGAATTAAAAGATAAACAGCTGTGGCTATGTCTTGATGAGACGACAGATTGCAAAAAAAAATCTATTTTGAATATAATAGTGCGCGTATTAGATCCTATTAAACCAAATTTTGCAATTCTATTAGCCAGCAGAAGATTAAAACAGTGTACTAGTAAAGCAATTACGGCCGTAGTTCTCGAAACGTTACAAAAATTTCAAGTGTCAACCAGTCAACTGTTGTTGTTCATGAGCGATGGTGCAGCAACAATGTGTAGTGTAGGCCGTTCCCTTAAAGAAAAGTGTGAGGGACTTTTTCATGTTACGTGTAAAGTCCATGCTTTACATCTTGTGGCACAAACTATTCGAGGGTGTTACCCGGAGGTGGATGCATTAATAGCAAACACAAAAAAAGTGTTTCTCAAAAGTCCTAAGAGGACTAGGGCATTCCACAGGTTATGCCCTGGTATTCGAGAACCACCACAGCCCATTCTTACGCGTTGGGGAACGTGGTTAAAGCCGCTTTTTATTATAATGAACATTTTCAAGAAGTCAAATCCGTTATTTTGCAATTCGTCCCTGCCGAAGCTAGAGCTATTAAGATGAGCCAGAAGGGATTTCTCGATATTTCTGTTGAAACACATCTAAAGAATATTAGCAACAATTACAAAGGGTTAGTAGACGCGATAGAAAATTTGCAAAATTCTGGATTGTCGTTGGTAGAATCAGTGCAAGTCGTGGACGAAGTTAGTACATTGTTACACAGTATAAACGATGCAACAAGTGGACGAGTTTTAGCTAAGTTCGATAGTGTTTTAAAAAAGAATCCGGACTACACGAGATTAAGACAAATGTGCGATGGGGCATCTGCAGATTCCTTGACTAAGTCTAAAGATTATTTTAATTACGCCTGTCTTACTTCGGTAGACGTGGAACGGTCGTTTTCGAAATATAAGAACATTTTTTCGTCTCGGCGAACATCCTTCACCGAGACAAATGTGGAAAACTTATCTGATGGTGCAACTTTTTAAACAAGCCTATCCGCATTATTAAGAAGGATAGAATTTATTTATTATATCTTTATTTACAGTTACATTATTAAGTACAACAGAATAAAAAAAGCGTTCAGTTTCTCAGTTATTTCCTTATTACATCCCATTTACAACGTATACCGTTTTCAATCAAATAAAAAATCATAATGAAAATAAAAACACCTCAGCGTGCACATATATATATATATATATATATATATATATATATATCTAATTACTAAACATTATTATTGCGTCAGCTTTTATTTTTTTACTCTTGTGTATTAATTTCGAAATATCACATATCTGCTGTGACTCACATATACGCTATTTACAATAAGCGGCCGTTGCGCCTGATTCCGATTCTGTTGGATGGCGCAATTTGGCCCGCTCTATTTATAACTTCATTTAAAACTTGAAAACATGCCGAAAAGGAAAGGAATTAGTGTTGAAACGCGTGCTCTGATAGTAAAATAAATAAAAAGTAATCATATTAAACAATCATGTGTTTGAGCAGCTTCCTTTTAGACAAAAGCACTGTGATGTGTAAAATAAAAAGTAAAAACGAAATAATTTTAATTTAATTTGTATAAAACAATTGGTACTCAAAATGTTTTAATTAAAATTTGATTTTAGGGGACAATTGTTTTTATGACTAAACAAGGCCTACAATGTTTTTTCAATTTCTTGCATCTAATTTTTGATCGTAGTAGGCTAATGGTTAATAGTATGTTAATTTTCTAATTACACAAAAATTTAATGAAAAGAATTCTGTACCTCGTAAAAATGTGGAACCAATTGACTTAGATTTGGCAAAGATACGGGAGTGTCAAGCTGTGAAGTGAAACACAGCCTTGGTGAAAAAAAGGAGCACCTTAAACTTTGCAAAACTTAAAATCTTATTGAAATATATTTAGAATGATGATTCAAATCGTGTTTTTGAAGAATGTTTGTGAACTTCTTACTTGAGTTGTCGTAAAGTGCCACAAATGCTCGATTGGATTTAGGTCTAGAGATTGGGCAAGCCAATCCAGAAGATGGAATCTATTTTCGTGTATTTAATCTTTAGTTTCTCGAACTGTGTGACAGGGACCGTTATCTTGTTGGAAAAAAGTTTCTCTGAAGAAAGTTTTGCGTACGATGGCATTCAGAACGTTGAGGGTAGCTATATATGATTGGATAGAAATTTTACCGTATGATTAATGTTAAAAAAAAACATAAAAAAATTCATTAAATAGTTTACGAGTTAGACTGACTAGTTTTAAGATTTAAAAGTATAAAAAAGATTAAAAGGACATTAATTTTATCTTATTTTCATGTTATTTTCCAAAATATCTGTTGAAATTTCCATTGAAAACTTCTAAAAACCTATTAGAAAACGATGTGAAAATAAATGCAATCATCGATGATTACAGTAGCATTCCTAAGAAAAAGAAAACAATTATTAATAGAACCAACTTATCACATAACATAGCAATATGTAATTCAACATCGAAAGTCTTCATATCAATTTTCCAAGTAGTTCTGTTATTGGAATTTAAGAAACAAGTATACGTAATCGTCTGCTGTATACGATTAAATGACGTTAGTAGAATAGTTTCAAACTAATTAAATAGTTTGCAAAGTTTTCCTGCATACCCACGGTACGACCTCTTAGTGAAATTAGACTTTTATCTCGTTGCCATAAATGGAATTGTGTTCTTTATCTGATACCTTGAGATTACATTGTCTGAACGATAACCTTGGGCTTGATGCTTTAGTATAGTACTGTCAGAATCGATATAATATGAATAAAAACAACTTTATATCTACGTGTATACCTCTTAGAAATAATAAAACAAAACAAAATATATTCAGCATGCTTTTCCTTCTATTAGGCTATAATTTGTCCATATTTACAATATCAAAATTATAGGGTTTAAGAGAGCTATTCTCTTTATATCACGTCTGTTGGTAGTAGTATTATTGTATCTTCTATAACCTACATATGTATATTTCACACTGAGAAATAATTTCGAATGTTTTTATCGGAGATACATGCGGTCAATGTCCAAATATAACCCCAAAGTGTTTACCTCAATCAAGTGTTATCTGCCTCTAATTGAGACTATAAAGTCTTGTTTTTAAGAAGCAAATAAGACAGTTATTTGGCTTGCACAGATATCAAGCATAAATCAGTCATATTTACTCTGTTATCACTATGAAGTTGCTTACTTCTGTGTATTATCTGAAGGTTTCCCTAAATTATTGCACTTTTTACCTAGGACTACCCACACTGAATGCAAACTCTTGGAAAAAATATGACACATGTAATATAATCATTGATCATCCTGGGCCAACAATAGATGCATACCGTGCCGGCCTAGTAGGTGGATGGTCTTGCATAATAATATTATATTCATGTAAATATAATTATAAATAGATATAAAAAGAGAAAACTAACCTAGAATTATGATGACCTCATATAAACTCTATGCTTATATGAGGTTGTTGTTACTTGGATGAAAATCTTGACTCAAAGTGAGAAATTAATTAGCGTCCTTCTACTGCTTTATTTTAATCGCGATAGCGATTGTTTCAAACACAGCAAATTTAGATAACTATTCTTTTCGAAATATAATTTGATGATGAATTTCTAGCGAATATACTTATTTTTTAAAAGTAGCATAAGACATTCCATGTAGTGACCCAATTAAAAGACTTAAACTAGGATACTCTACGATATAACCTTCGCGAAATAGGGGTGTTGATCCTCTAGAAACGTAACATTTAACCAAAGTTCCTCTTAATATACTTAAAAAGCCGTAGCTTTTAAGCTATTGCCGCAAATAAGCACATAAAATCGATGCTAATACAGCTCATGGTATTGGTGGAATCATTTCCGGCAAAAAACAAAGCGAGGGAAAGGGACAACGTAAACCCGCGAACATGTTTCTGCCAACCCGGCGTCATCAGCGCGGTTCCGTACGTGTTCTTCTCCCTCGCTGTTGTTTTTCACCTCTCGAGTACATGTTGCCATTCTCCACGAACAGAATCACGATATATCTCCCCACGCTACCTAGCGTCGAGAAACATGCCGTCTAGAAAATAGCGACAACAACTCGGGATGCATCCCGAGTTGTTGTCGCTATTCTCTAGACGGCATAACTATGTTTCTCGATGCTAGGTGGCGTGGGGAGATATATCGTGATTATGTTCGTGGAGAATATACTCGAGAGGTGAAAAACAACAGCGAGGGAGAAGGACACGTACGGAACCGCGCTGATGACGCTGGGTAGGCAGAAACGTGTTCACGGGTTTACGTTGTCCCTTTCCCACGCTTTTTTTTTGTCGGAAATGATTCCACCAATACCATGAGCTGTATTAGCATTAATTTTTTGGTTATTGTTACTAGGCAATCTTTTCATGTGTACATAAAATTGAATTTAAATCTTAATTTTCGGGTTTGCCGTGGCTACTCTGTTGAATCTATCTGATCCGCGAAAATGTGTACATAATTGTAGAATTTGATTATTGAGTATATTCTTACTTTTTAACATACATTTGAATAACCCTATATATGTATAGATTTTGATGACAAAGATTTACATAATGGCTGATACTTTGATTAACAAATATGTGGGTTTTTAGCACAACACTGTAATAAGAACTTCATATCCGTTTCTTTTTTACTATAATAATGTGACAGAAAAATAAAGAACCATTTCCGAGAAGAGAAGCTTTTACCGGTACACCTAGTTCTTTTATGACTCATTACGTTCAGTCAATATTTTGTCAGAAATTAATTTCTATGAAATATAAAAAAGGACCTGCAAAAATAATAAAGCACTTAGATCTCTTTCAAGATAAAACCGTTTTATTGAACTTACTTTACCCCCAATTTGACAAACGCAAATCTGAATTTAGCTATTATATCTGACACGCATTCCCCTACGTGACCTTTACGTGAAAATTATTTTTTTTTGTTTGTAAAGAAAACTAGTCATTTTAGATGTCATATTTTATTGATTATCTGAGACATTCATTTGGCTATGAAATGATTTGTATTCTACACAAAATTGTAGCTCATTATGGTTGGTAAGTTTATAAACCTTTACTGTCGATTTTTGAATGGCATTTATGAATTTGTAGCGATTTGATTCATCAAATGATTGGAGTTACAATACAAAAATGGAAAAAGCAATTAACGCTATTTATAAGCATATAAATATTGTTATAGAATATAGACACGTCACTTACCATAAAACTATAAAAATAACAAATATTATTCGTAAATTATTTCAAAATATGAATTAAAGTATGTATGTACACATTAATAGGGTTATTACTTTTTATTTTGATAAATATGTATGTATTATCAAAACAGCAAACGTACATATTTGCGATTCTTTCTTTATCACATCAATTGTTGCATTTTTTACTTACATTTAATCAAGTAGCATACGAAACTATTAGGTCGGGCACAGAGAGCTTCGCGCCAGGTTAGAAGTTAGTTAATTAAAATTATTTGACTTTTTTCTCTCAGTGTGGTAACTAAAATGTAATGCTTAAAGTACTTACCATAATTCCAGTGCTAACAGCAATACCTCGGCCACAATAAGTGTTAGGCACAATATCTCCAAACCCTACGCTAAGGAAAGTAATCGCAATCAACCACATTGCATTTAGGAGGTTCGCATGTTCTTCATCGTGGAATCTGCAAAAGTACATTAAATGTTTTGCGTAAATAAAAACGAATTACGATTAAACACCTTTCACATTGTCGTAATGTCCAGCTGGCGATTATCCATAGGGAGACCATGAACACTAGTAATACCGTACCAGGACATATGGTCATTAATGTTTTGAGCACGAATCGTGTATTAAAGTTAATGCGATTAAGTGCACCTATACTACGGGAAGATGCATCAGTGAACAATTTGCTATGCAGTAGCATTACTCTACATATTAAATATAATCTCAAAAACATAGGTAGTGATAACGGTACGTCGTATGGCACGGATTTCGATCCTATACCGCCGCCTTTGTTGGCTAATTTCGTAGTCCAAATGAAGCGGTAATGACCAGGAATCGGGTGGACTGCGCATATCAACAACTCCATTGATATCTGGCAGATACGCTGCCACGTCATCGCGATGCGCCAATCGTCTGCGCAATTGTCGATCATGAAAAGCTGAAAATCAATTTTATAAAGCATTGAGCATCTTTTTATGTAATCTCACTGGGTAACTAGGTACGTAAATCCATCCATTCAACACCAGCTTATAATCAAACAAACACAGGAAGAGATTCATTCAAAATCTTCTTACAATCCTGTACTCCACAAACATTGTAATTCTTTCACTTTCACCAGGGTTAGCCATTTAACAAGGTAGTTTTAAGTACCGTATCATTTAGTTTTTAGAACACAGGATTTACGCCAAACATTTTTTTATTACATTGCAGTATTATAAACCATTAACCACCAATTTATAACTAAACTGGCGCCAAGGTGTTGTATTATAAGTAAGGTTCGACAAACGCGTACCTCGGCAGAGCCGCCGAGAGAAGATTTAGGTCGATGCGAAGCCAGTGGAAAGTTTAGTCATTCGATAAGCGTGGAAGTGAACGGTCGTTTAATAATTATCGATTTATCGGTGTGCGTCTTTTAGAATATGAATCGTCACAAGCGAGGTTTACCTTTAGCATCGCATGTGAATAAATATATTAACCGTTTTCCTGGGTTGGAACATACAGGTACTATTATTTAGTGCAAAATTTGCAGTATAGGGTTGTTAGGTCGCGATACATTTCACTGTAGAAAACACATTAAAAGTAAACGTCATGTACAGAATTTAAGCGTCAATATTCCATACTGGGAATTTCTGTATGATTTTATTTTTATGCTAAGTGTGTGCAACAATGAACACATTCGTCTTTTTTGAAATAAATATGTTCCCTCGTGGAAACTACCAACCAACAGACAATTGCGATACAATTTACACCACAATTGAAAAGATTTTGACTGGCGGCAGAATTTTACGACATGGAGATACAGAAGTTGGAGCACCGTCTGCAAAAATGCTTGGATAGAAATGGCGATTATGTCGAAAAATAGCCTACCTTTAAAACGATGTGTAATGTTGAGGAAATAAAGAATGCTGTCCATTTTTTAAAAATATGGGAACCTTATTTTACGATCATCCCTCGTATTATTTTTTAATAATACTGTATCTCACGTACCTACTTTTACGTGATACGCCTCTGACGTTGCATTCGTTTGTCGAACCTTAATTTTAAGCAAGACGAGGTGTAACGCTACGAACCCTCTCTTTTTAGTCTGATTCTGTCACTCGTCCGATCTGCTGGCAGCGGCGCCGGCGTTCGGAGCCAGTGAAACTGTTTACCGTTTTTGTAAAAAACAAACACAGATGGTATAATTTGCCATATAAATGCAGAAAATAAGGATGCATTTTATTTATTATCTTTACCGACTTTAACATCTTTTAATAAAAATCTAGAAATATTATGTATAACACTGCATATGAATCATTTTTACGCAAAGCCAATATGGAACAATGATAAGACCACAAACTGAAGCTTCTGCGACTCTCACATTTATCTCATGTGCACGAACTTTGAGAAAAAGAATTAAATCATTATATCGTTAATATAACTCTCACTTCTGTTAAATATTTATATCATTTTCCTGAAAATACCAAATCAAATGGCCAACTCTTCCTTTCTCAAATTTAAAATCTTACAAACAATATCATACACGCAGAGAAGCACACTTTCAGATTAAGAAAAACTATTGTCTTAATCGCATTTTCATTGCATTTTGACGTAAGGGCTGTTACTTGCACAAATGAACATAATTGAGCCAAGAAAATAAACAAACAAATAGTTATTTTACTATAAGCATATATGAATGTTGTACAAAGTAGGATGGAGAGTAATGGATGCGTTTGTCAAGAAAATGTTGATTGAGTGGGAGCCGTCCATGTTGAAGGACATCTTTGAACGAATTTATGGTGAATACAGGCGTTAGAATTAATTTGCCTTCACCCATGTGAATCCAATGGTACCAACCGCCGCAGCACGCCAAATGAATCACCTGAAACCACAGCCGAGCACCTAACACAGACTCTTGATAAACATGGATTATCTACAAAATGTGTTTCGTTTACAGGAGATAACGCAAATGTTAATTTTGGAGAAAACGTCTACATTCTCAAGAAACAACGTTTAAAAAATAATCTAGTTGGCATTGGTTGTCCTGCTCACATTATCTGTAATAACCTCCATCATGGTACTGACTTAATGAAAGTAGATGTAGATACAATTATATTAAAAATATACAGCTATTTTTCTACTTTCACAATTCCAAATTTGTGGTAAAATAATAGACATTTCATTTAAAATGAAAAAGTTGACATCCACGTCCGGCATAATCGGAAGTAAAATATCTTCAAAAATATTTTAAATAATCTTTATATAATGGAATACCCATGTTCGGAAAATTTTGATTATCTATTCTACTCCTTGAAATATCTTTGCCCTAAGCTCAAAGCATCGTACACTGTATAGTAAATCTTGGAAACTTTGTAAACCATGTAATTGGTTGTACTGCAAATGATAGCGGATTTTCAGACCTTCACCCTAGACACGTATATTCTTATTTCGAGAAATTCACCGCAAAAAAATGTTTCTAAAGTTGAGTAAATATTTTCTTGTTGATATACAAAACAGAAATTTTCTTGACCCAAAATAGACATTTATTTGAAAAGTATATTTCTCTGCGTGTACCCCCTATAACTTTAGATATAACAAAGCATTATATCAATAATGGATCCGTCTTATATGTTACAATACAAAGTCAGTTGCACTTATTCGAACGAGATGATTGATGTAACTTCTCATTGTGATCAATTTAATATTTTATTCTGACTAACCCTGTATATCCAATGGTTTTGGATATACTATGCATTGTATCACGTTCAGGAACCGAATATCACAGTAATTTTAGATTTGCGTGGGTGAAATCAGAGTAGCTTAGCTAATATTTAATGAAACCTTTTCGAAGGAAGGTATTTTAAATTAGTTACGATAAAATATGTAGATGCAAATATTCGCACACTATCATCGACAAGTCTCGTTTATTCCCCCAGGTAAAAAGAGAGCTTTAATATTCATTTTAATCCCTTAGATGGAGAGCTTAAAGTACTATATGCCTATAAAGGATTAAGCTAGCATGGTGTGGCATAGACGAGCATGCAATATTAAATCTGCCGCACCCTAGATGTGTGATCTTTAATCTTCACATATCTCAAAGCTTGAAATTTTGAGTGTTACGTTATATTAAGCTGAAATTAAACCTTAAACACTTCATATTTTCTACTTATTTCTTGTGCTATTCAAAAATTTTAAACGTTATGCACCAAAATATGGCAGTTTATTTTATTTATAGTATTGAAATAAAAATACTTTCTTGATACAAGAAACCATTTCCCTGCGTGTAAGAAAGTAGTAAAACGATTTTTATTCGCAATTACATGACTCTTTTCTGTTCCCAAAGACGAAAATTGAAGAAAATATTTATTCAATTTCAAATTTCAACTCGAATTTATATTAAGATTTATAATGGATTAATTTCGAGATTCAATTTCCAAAATTTTATAGTAATGTAATGAACCTTGCACAAATAGACGTCCTTTATTGATACATTCGTCTTCAAGCAATAAAAAAGGCTAAAATACCTGCACTTCTAAAGCATGATAGGCAACTATGAGGCCCAGTAGAATCACAGTTGAAACAGATATCAGACTTTTAAGAGAAATTGAGTAAAATTCGTCCTGTAAAATATATAATTTCATTTACTTTCCGAATAGTTCCACAGACTACAGGACCAGCAGATCTTAGAACTTATTTGAAGTTACCTACCTTCGATGTAAGTAATTAAGAACATGGAATGTATGAAATGTTAAAGAAGAATAAGATATTTTTTATCATGTATTTGATTGCCAATCCCGGTAGTCTGTGGTAATAGCAAACTTTCTGACTTACCTTTCTATAAACACCAGCACTTGACAGTTCATTTTCAATAACCATAACTATAATACCAAACATACCCATCACCAGTGCGTAGTCACTAATTCTTTTCCTCTTCTCAAACAACGCCTTACGTCTTCCTAATCTATATCCTACGTTAGGTTTGTGTTTTAGGCTACCTGACGAGGGTCCTTTGTATACTCCACCTCCCAACTGTCGTTCTTCCATATAGCGCGGATATTCGGCATTGCCCACTAGTGCTACCCCTGAGTCTTCTTGTTGCATACGAGCTGTAGCCGAATCGCGGCTAGAATTCTTCACTGCTCCGGGAATGGAGAGTGTCGACCCTGGTTTTCTTAGCTGGAATATTAACTTGAAATTACGAACAGAAACCCGATCTACGTTAGAAAACACATTACACATCGACAAACGTAATAATACGCGCATTGGCTAGGACAAATTCTTTCAGAGAAACAGAACTCAACTCTACGAATAATGTATATATTTAAAACAAAAATTAAAGCAGGTTAAATAAACAATGAACAAACAGTAACTTGAATATGCAGAGCAATAACTATCAATAAGAACAAATAAGATAATGGAAAGAGGTAGAATCTTGTTTCCTTTGTTTTATTAAACCTAGATTCAGCAAGAATTTATTTGTCTCTTCAATAAAAGCTGTAAAATGTTTCGCTGTTTTACAATGCAGTACGTTTATGCTACCGCATTTATTTATGTAGTTTAGTAGTATATTTTCAATTTAACATACGGATTCCAAGTATACAATTTCTGTTACAATGTAGATGTACACCTACAGGGAATACAGAGACATTCAAACAACCATACCAATACTGATTTTTGTTCTTTAACTTCATTACATCGACAACCAATCCGTCGTATTATATGTGTATATGGTTACCGTCATATATTTTACACGTACCTGTCTTTAACATGTAAAATCACACGAATAACACACAAATGTGTAAAATATATAGAAGAAATAATGTTATAATAACCCATGCACAGGAACATAAAATATAGTATTTAAAAAAGTTTATACGATATATGTAACTTAATTCAATACCAATAATTCTTAGAAAGAGTCTTAATTTATTCATGTAAATCTGATTACGAATAGGCAACCCATACTGCGAAACTATTCCGTTTTGCTAACAAGGGAACATCCCGAACTCGGCAATGTAGTACAATAACAATAATATTAAAAAGAAAAAAAAACAAATATAAATATAAATTCTTAAAAAAGAGTAAAAAATTAGGAAAGCATAATACAAAAAGATTCAAATTTTAGGTTTCAGTGAACGGGATATAAAGAAAAAGTTTTGTAAATTGTATCTTTTTCTATTACACAAAATTTCTGTAAATAGAATGAAATAGAATGAAAAAGTAGATTCCCTCGACAAATATGGTAACTTTCTAATTTTAACCGGCATCAACTTGAGACTCAGAATGTGTTCTCGGTTAATCTCTACCATACATTTTAGATTAAATTTGCACCTAGGGACCATACAGGTCATTCTCTAGTGTTAAGGCAGTTTTCAACTTCTATAATTTGAATAGTTGTTATAAGACCAGCCAAGAATACGACCGCAAACATTTTTAAATTACATTTTCCAAAACTAATCCTTTGAAAACATTCTTTGTGGAATAAAGGAATAAATTAAGAGAAAAAAATCTTTTAGAATACGAGTTTAAACGACATGGAATCTATAATAAAGCACATCCATATTGTTTATCCACCGTATAGACACTTGACACTATCTCCCTGCTTGATATGCTGAATAAATTCAGCGTATAAACTTCAGGAAATAGATATAGTACCAGTAATTTAAGATATACCGCTATAGAAATCATCACCCCATTTCATGGTGGCTATAAATTTCAACACATCCAAGTAGTAAAGTGTGATAATACGTCAGAGATAATGTAATTGTAATTAGATAACCAAAAAAAAAAGGTATATTTTTTCAAGCAAAAGTGGTATGTAATTAATACAATGTAACCTTTGACAGGAATACCTAGAGGTTTTGTTGTAATAAACGTAATGATTAATGGCTATGAATGTTTTTATTGATTATTATTAAATAAATACCAGATAAAATGTGTTTTACATGTGTATGTACTCCAAATTAGTGCAATTTGTTTCAAAAACATGTTTCTAAATGCTAAAAAATTTTTCTTTTTAGGTTTAAGTTATAATGCGCATGCGCATCAGCTTTAAATATGGATAAAAATTCTAAATCTATGAAGTTATTAGTAAATAATGTGTATGTATTAATGTTTGTTCAAATTTAAAATGGTAAAAAGAAGCATTAGAAGGATACAAGGTGAAGCATTTATTGGAAACTATTTTCTTCACTTCCTGGGAGACAAAGTAAAGAAAATGTAATATCTTTATCATATCCACACACTGCATAATATAAAAGAAAAACAAAAATATGCAGCAATTTTAAAATAAGTTTTAATAAAACATTGCGGTTTTAGGTGATAATAATTTCTCTATTTAGATTTATTGATGAATGAAATATAATATTTGTTACGCATGTTTTTTCCATATTTGCCACCTTTATATATGAAAATCAATTTATTATATTGATGGCGTTTACGTCAGTTTATTGTCGTTGAAGTAGATTGACAAATAAATCAAAACCTCCTCAGTTGTCAACGTAAACGTATTAATGAACGAAGAACTTAATTATTGTATACAATAAAATACAGTTCTTTTCAAAAACACTAGTACACATCCTTCTAAAGGTGGTATTATCACACACATCACAAATATATTCAATACAAAATGTTTAAGTTACAAATGAACTTAAGGTTTTGTACTCGATATGGGAAAATCGTATATCGTATAACCTGTCAAAATTTCAATTAAATTTTAAAACTCTAGCATGAGAAAACCAATGCAAATCTCTAGTTAGAGATATAAATAACAAATTATTAATATTGATTTTAAAATTAATTGAATTTTGTATATATAGATCTGTTCTTTTGATTATTCTCTTTCTTTGAAATCACGGTACTGTCAAAGTTAAAGTTATGTTATGTTATAACGTCTACTTTGTTGAATATTTAGATTTATAGTCGTTACAATACTCAATCAACAGTTTCATTATTTAATACCGAAAATTTGTTATTAAATATTGTTCCCTTTGATCGGTGTTGATCATTAAAATATTTACATTTGCCTTTCTAGAAGGCACTATCTTGCTCATCTATTTTTATCTTCATCGGAATTAGATGTCATCGTTAAATTTATTAAACTTTTATACCATACTTAAGTTTTATTTTTGACAAAATGTCCATTTCAATATACAGAGTGTTTGATTCACCGACGTATATCTGAAAGGAGGTGATAGATAAGGCGGTTTGGAACTTGTTTAACCACAAGTACCATTATGCAAAGTATCACGGTTTCTGAGATAGAGCCAACTTACAAGGGAATATCCCGAACCCGAAAAATTTGAAACTTTGTGGACAAGTAGTTCACACCCAAAGATGTTCGAAAGTATTTTCGCCTCGTCGAGTTCTATCATATATATTAAAATAGCACCCTAGCTCCATTAAAAAAATGTATACCCCTTCGATTAGGAGCATGTTCAAATCCTACGCCATGCATGTTACGGAGCTCTTTTAACAGTATAAAAATTGAAGAAAAAAGACATGTTATGTTTACATAGATCTTTGACAATTTGAAGAAGAAGAAGAATGTGTACCTGAGAGAGAAGATATTGTCTCTTTAGAATATTAGGAAAAAGCTGTTGCCTTCTGGAAAAATGGAAAAAACGACGCTCATATGAAGCTGTAAAACATAGATTTAAGAATGTAAAGTCTTCACATCAATCATCAATAGAGCGGGCCAAATTGCGCCATCCAACAGAATCGGAATCAGGCGCAACGGCCGCTTATTGTAAATAGCGTATATGTGAGTCACAGCAGATATGTGATATTTCGAAATTAATACACAAGAGTAAAAAAATAAAAGCTGACGCAATAATAATGTTTAGTAATTAGAGCGGATATATATATATATATATATATATATATATATATATATATATGTACACGCTGAGGTGTTTTTATTTTCATTATGATTTTTTATTTGATTGAAAACGGTATGCGTTGTAAATGGGATGTAATAAGGAAATAACTGAGAAACTGAACGCTTTTTTATTCTGTTGTACTTAATAATGTAACTGTAAATAAAGATATAATAAATAAATTCTATCCTTCTTAATAATGCGGATAGGCTTGTTTAAAAAGTTGGACCATCAGATAAGTTTCCACATTTGCCTCGGTGAAGGATGTTCGCCGAGACGAAAAAATGTTCTTATATTTCGAAAACGACCGTTCCACGTCTACCGAAGTAAGACAGGCGTAATTAAAATAATCTTTAGACTTAGTCAAGGAATCTGCAGATGCCCCATCGCACATTTGTCTTAATCTCGTGTAGTCCGGATTCTTTTTTAAAACACTATCGAACTTAGCTAAACCTCGTCCACTTGTTGCATCGTTTATACTGTGTAACAATGTACTACCTTCGTCCACGACTTGCACTGATTCTACCAACGACAATCCAGAATTTTGCAAATTTTCTATCGCGTCTACTAACCCTTTGTAATTGTTGCTAATATTCTTTAAATGTGTTTCAACAGAAATATCGAGAAATCCCTTCTGGCTCCTCCTAATAGCTCTAGCTTCGGCAGGGACGAATTGCAAAATAACGGATTTGACTTCTTGAAAATGTTCATTATAATAAAAAGCGGCTTTTAACCACGTTCCCCAACGCGTAAGAATGGGCTGTGGTGGTTCTCGAATACCAGGGCATAACCTGTGGAATGCCCTAGTCCTTAGGACTTTTGAGAAACACTTTTTTTGTGTTTGCTATTAATGCATCCACCTCCGGGTAACACTCTCGAATAGTTTGTGCCACAAGATGTAAAGCATGGACTTTACACGTAACATGTAAAAGTCCTTCACACTTTTCTTTAAGGGAACGGCCTACACTACACATTGTTGCTGCACCATCGCTCATGAACAACAACAGTTGACTGGTTGACATTTGAAATTTTTGTAACGTTTCGAGAACTACGGCCGTAATTGCTTTACTAGTACACTATTTTAATCTTCTGCTGGCTAATAGAATTGCAAAATTTGGTTTAATAGGATCTAATACGCGCACTATTATATTCAAAATACAATTTTTTTGCAATCTGTCGTCTCATCAAGACATAGCCACAGCTGTTTATCTTTTAATTCGGCTTTAATTCGATTTTCAATGTCCTCACGTATTCGTGGAATATCTCTCCGTAACGCTGTCCGAGATGGTAGTATCCACTCGGTATTGTATGTACCCCAGAATTTTCGAAATGCTTTTTTATCAAGTATACGAAGTGGTAGACCACATACCATAAACGTTAAAAGCAATTCTAATTGAAATTGACGTTGTTGTGACACACCATTTCTTTTATTTCTGTGGTGTGCGCTATTTATATGTCTTTCACAATCACGTTTGCTCCAGCACAGTAGTTTCTTTTTTCAAACTTTACAGAAAATTGTACTCCCATTGTAGTGTAAATCCACAAATTCACTAAGAAATTTATTAACTTTCGTAGGTAATGGCCGTTTATTTTTAATAGTTACGTTAGACATAATCACTAAAGCGAGCACACCGACGCTTGTTTCTAGTATGCCACGAAGTGGTGCAAACGTAACATCTGCAGACTCGTCATTTGTTGATGAATAGAGCGCGTCATCCGTAAATGAATAAGCGCGCTGTTAGTTCGTAGCCGTCGATGAATGAACTTTTTTTTTGTAGTGGCCCACTGTGAACAACGCCCTATTTATCAACGAACACCCAAACTGCAGGTGTATATTTGCGCGTCTTCACGACGTAATAGACAGTGGTTTTGGTCCTCGTCCTAATAATTACATATTTAAATTACCTATGTTTACATACATATATGCGCCCGGCAGCCTGATTGCGAACCTGGCGCGTGGCGCTCTTGGCCCGCTCTAATCATCAATTATACAAGTTAGAAATCGCAGGCCAACTTTTATACATTTTTGTTTTCATCTTTTTTTTCCTTTTTAGATGGGAGGCATCATTACAAAAAGGAGGGACAAGAAGAAAGCAATTGTTAAAAATTTCTGAATACGTTTTTAATAAATTTGTTATTAACGGCGATGCGGGCGCCATAATTCACGACCTAGATCTCCGTAAATGAGCTTTGGAAGCCAACGAAGAAATAGGGTCAACAAATTTCGAAGCATCTCCACATTGGTAATGAAATTTTAATAAGTATACAGGATAGTTTCCAGAAAAATTACCAAATTCGTTACCCCTTCATATGGTACAGACACGGCAGAGTTAAATCTCATTTTGTCGGATTTCATACAAGAAGTAAAACCCTATATTGCAAACGTAGGCCCTAGTAACACATTCAATGCTGATGAAAGTGGATTCAATCTAGAATTAAACTCTGGTCGAACGAAAGCAGTTGAAAGTATTGTACAGTCTATATTCGCTACAATCCGCTGCTATACCATACTTCCCACAACATCCGCGTCTGGATGCTTGTTGTCACCGTTATTTATGGTTTTAAAAGAACAAAGTGGTACATTTGGACCACGAGTGGCCGCAGCAGCAAATATCTATGTAACTGTTTCAGCATCCGCTAAACTAACAATAGTATTATTTACGGGATGGTTCACAAAGGTATATCTTCCAAATACTGGACCTCAAACAGTTTTTATTGCTAGATTCATGGTGTGATCATTCATTTACCTTAAGAAGTCATATATAGGTCGACAAGAACAAGTTCCAAACCGACTCCAAACACCCTGTATACTGGCAATAACGCTTTTACAAGAACAACTGTAACATTGTTCAGGTTGGTCAGTTATGACATCATCGTCTTATTTAGTGATGTTTGCCCATTTTTGAGTAAGGATATTTTATAAATAACTAGAGCAAACCATTTTTGTTTCTTGACAGTAATCAGCAAACAAATTGATTTAGCATATTTCTAATTGTGTAACCTAGTATTATGTACGTCCCCTACTACGCTAGCCCTAACATTAAATTTGTTGGGGCACTTACTCCCGCAAAATACAGGTTTTGCAGTAACCAATATCGAGAATTATGCAGATTTTGCTCTCACTAACACCCAGAATTATGACCAATATTACATATGTTTCGCATGACCAATTTGTATTCTTTACAAAGGTTTTGCAGCACGTTAAAGAGACGAACTTCTTGCTTCATCGCTCTTCATCACTATCATGTAACTAACATTTCGATTTCGTTCTATTTTCCTTTTTGAAGTCAGAGGATTATCTTTGGCAGAAAGAATAAAACGTGTCAAAATTTCTGGAAAGATGTAGACGCTTGCAAATGATTGCTGTTTTTGAAAAGCGTTGAAAAATCCAATAAAGTATAATGAGGGTTTTCCTTTACAATGCCATACTTCTTCAAAAATAATCAAGAAAATTGATAAAGTTCTTGCTAACAGGATCGCCTTACAACATCTTTTTGATTGTAGTCGAAATCCCCCGTTCTAGAAAGGTGTTATGAAGTTTTTTAGTGTAATAAAGCAAAAAGCTAAAATCATAATTTTAACAAATTTTTAAAAAACATTCAATAGGGTTGCCTATTCTGTATATAAAATAAGGAATTTCTTTTTTCGCTTATATTTCTACCCTTTCTGTAATATTCTTTTATATGTGGTTATATTTTTTGGGTATTTTCCAATCTTTGACATAATTCAATCTAACAAAGACGTTTGACGTTAATAATAGAAAATTTCTACTTAAGAAATTGCAATCACTATGTCAGTGTAAGAAGCTGTGCTTATTTTAACTTTTTTTCAATATATTTCATGCTACATGCAACATGCATAGTCTTATAAAATACAGCATTCATAAAAAATCAAAAATGAGTTGTTATTTACCTTCATGGATTTTAAAACTTGGTTTTAGTCGTGTTAGGTTGTTCTTCAAAAAAATGCCAATTTAATGGAACTAGTTGATTGTAAATAAGCTAAACATAATCCACTTTATTTGATGGCATTTAGCTTTGGAATTAGGTAGCATTAGGATGCGGACATGGCCTATAAATCGTAATTGTTGCCACCTTTGGAGATAGATATTTTTGAAGCAAAAACATGTTTATACCCTAATTCCCATATAATTTCATCAATTTCCTGCTATTTCCTTTTTGGCACTGAAGGCTTATCTAGTAAATGTCACACTTGTGAAAGCGTGTCGAAAATAAGAATAGATTCAAGAAAGCAATGTGCAGATTCCATTGGCTAGTGCGATATTCTAATATTGCTCCACAGAATTAAAATTGGATTATGAATTCTAGTACCTTCTTCCGCTCTTATTATTTTATTAATTATTATCATCAAGTTTGCTTTACGCTTAATATGAAACAAAAAATTTTAACGTAAAAGTAATATACTCAATGGATTGAAAGGGTAGGGTAATTTTAGAAAAATTTATCTTAGTGCAACTTTTGGTAATGAAGCACCATCAGAAAAGACTAAAGGTCGATTAAAATCGGTTGTTGTTCCGAAAAACATGCTTGCAATTGATTATTTGAAGGACAAAAACGTCGAATCAACGTCTCATTGCCCACATTCACCTGATTTATCGTCTAACGACCCCTTTTTATTCCCGAATGTCAAACAAAAATCTGTGGACAACGATTTTTATTATCTTAAGATGTTGAAGCTTTCAAAAACCATGTTTAGGAAATACTATATTCAGAGTGGAAAAAATGTTGAATGAAGAATTGGTTCGAATGCATGCAAAAGTATGTAAATCATAATGGTGAATATTCTGGAAAACAATTTCATTCTTTTCACAAAAACTTAAAGACATACCTCCCTCCCCCCTCCAAATTATTTCTGTATATTTTAATATTTTTGAAGAAAATGAATTCTAACTCTTGTAATTTCAATATTCTGTACGTAAAACAAATATACCCTGAAGAAGCCGCATAATCGGAAACGAAAATTTGGTAATAAAACAAAGAATTTAATAAAATTGGATATTTCGAATCCCTTTATTTCTTCAATCCGTTGAGTACATAACGTTGGCGTTAATAAAAAAAACGTTAACATCATAATCTTGTTTAATGAATATTAAATTATTATATTTACGAGTAAGAAATATTTGCAACAAGTTTAAAATTCCAGCGTGCGAGAGCGTTGGCAAAACCTCATGGATAAAACTCGTGTAATTTTGAATACATCCACATTCCAACCTGCCACCTCGGCAAAAATCCACATACTCACTTGACTTGTTATAATTTCCTGCATAACTCCAGTTAATTTACAAATTCCACGCCAATAAATGTTGCTAGGTAATTTATTTCAATGTTTAGAATATTCTTTTTAATGAAGCAACCGAAGTTTGTGTGAATTTCGTTAATATTTATCGCTGTTATTGCTGCTCATAAAAATGGTCTGTTCCCCTTGCTATACATGGGAGTACTGACCACCAGCGACTATAAACATTGGTAATACCAACATATAAAAGTAGTGGGGAGCATGAAAGTAAAGGAAAAAACGCTACCATCTAACAAATGGATATCGAAATGAGCCAAATCAAATTTTACTTTATAGAAATAGAATGGATCAAATATTACCAGCTAAATATGATTGATGAAAATAATTCAATACAGAATTTACGCTTTCATGGTAATTACATCAGTTTAAGTGAACAATTTGTAGTATAAATATTTTATTACCCCTGTTTCAAATTAAAAATTTTGCAATATAAATTTTAGTAGAATTCTAAAATGATATAGCAATATTTAACGTTATGGACTACATGTACTTAGGGCCCGGAAAACTTATTGATCAAGACATCGAGTTATATTTCGACGAAGATACCTTAAACGGTACATACTATTTATAGTTTTATAGGCGTATAAAGTTTTTGCAATTGAACATAGGTAATATTTTTACGATATGAAATAACATCTTCGAAAAATACAGAATTTAAACCAATTAATTTAGATTATTACCATTCAATACTCCTAACCATTCATTTCCCTTGCCACAAAAAAACATGCAATACAATTTAACTTGATTTATTTCTGATTCTCTACCTTTTTTACCAATCAACATGCTATTTCACAACTTTATACTCAAATGTTTCTCTTAAGAAGACTCCAATGTGACAATTACCGACTGAATTGAAACTCGGCAGATTTGTAGTATCCATCGTTTAAGAGATGAAATCTACTCCTGAAGTTTTTTAATTTTTGCAAATTTACAGCGTTATTGTGAATAAAAAACAAATAAATTACAGTCCTTGGCAATATTGGCAATATTATTGTTTAATTACATATAACATGTATTATTTTGTTCCTCCTCTGCGTTTTATTATCTCCTCAATCCTTTTTGGCACACTGCCAATGCAGCTTTTTTTTTAATTTCGTTGCTATTATGCCATACATCTTCAACACTTTGTAATTTTTCCTTTGTAGTTGAGTTTCATGTACTTACAATGTTTTTCAATGCATTCCACATATTTCCAATTGGGTTTATGCCTGGTGAATTGCATGGCCAAGGTAGTACACGCAGATTTTTAGATTCAAGGTGTCGCATTACACTTTTTGCCTTTTAACACGATGCATTATCTTGCATGAAAGTATATGGTCCTTGAGTCGGATCCAATGTTTTTGTTCCATTATTGGCTACTTTTGATCTTCTATCTATTGATATACTCGAAATTTCTATATGACATTCAGGTCCTTTTTGGCCATCATCAATTTTCTTATTTCTTATCGGCGCCATATTAGATTTTGACACCGTCAAGAAGAGTTTTTTGTTCTGATCTCAACCATGTATAACATTAAATGAGGTAACCATGAAATTCCACATTATCAACCATTTCAATTATGATTTAATAGTACTTTTTTTTATTTTGCCTATTAATTTACAATCTGTAACTTAGTATTATAATAATTTCCAATGGAACTTTCCTGTAAAAGTT
This sequence comes from Dynastes maya, assembly GCA_029619315.2. Lineage (NCBI taxonomy): Eukaryota > Metazoa > Arthropoda > Insecta > Coleoptera > Scarabaeidae > Dynastes > Dynastes maya. Next base: position 4,309,712 of record JAROYE020000012.1, on the reverse strand, counting down.
AACATCATATTAGTGACCAATCGATTTGAATGTGTATTCAGTCTTTTGGCGTAGTTCATAGTAAAATTCTTAATTTCCGGATTTCGTCTTCAGATCGCCTACAGTGATGTAATTTGGGACGTACCATGGGGCATCCACGATCATTCTTAATACTTTGGCCTAGAATCTCTTCAATATTTCAATGTTTTGAATTAGATGCCGTACCCCACAATTGGATTCCGTACAACCATATTGGTTTAAGGATAACCTTATGTATTAATTTGTTTTTATGGAAACTTGAGAATTCCTACCAATTAACCAATACAAGTTTTTAAACTTCATGCGTAGCTACTTCCATTTAGTGAAGATGTGCATCCTCCATATCAAGCGTCTATCCAGGTGCATGCCCAGATATTTAGCATTGTCGCGTTGTGGTCATTTCTGCTCATCTAGGGTAACCGGTGGACAATTTCCTCTTCGATTGGTAAACGTGACTTGCACCGATTTCGGCCCATTCACATTGATTCGCCATCGACTTAGCTAGACATTATTTGCACCGGTGATCTGAATATAAACTTACTAGATACTCCGAGCAGTACATGTGATAGATTTGACAGCATTTTGAATTCGTTTGGCCTAACTCAGGTTATCGATTCACCCACTAGAATTGGAATAAATTCTCTCTCTCTTCTAGATGTTATCATAACCAGCACTGGTGTTACACGATGGGATGTAGTAGATCTGGCTTGTGTATCTGATCACTTTCTAGTTCATGCAGATTGTGATGTTGATTTTGCGGCAGTTCCGATGCCTGTCACATTAACTTACCGCTGGTTTAGTTCTGTTAATGTGGATCATCTTTATGTTGGTCTACTGTACATGAATTGGGACCATATTTACTATCTTAGTACAATAGATGAAATTGTCGGTTTCTTTAATAGTAATTTGTTGGCATTATTTGACTTTTATGCTCCTTTAATATCTGTACAAATTAAAAAAATATCTTGTCCATGGTTAACACCCAACTTACGCCTGATGGTGGACCTAAGGGATAGTGCTTTACGTCGCGCCAAACGTACTGGTTCTAGAGCCGCACTTGATTATTATAGGCAACTACGTAACCTTACTAATAATGCAGTCAAGCGCGAAAAAAGAACTTATTTAGATTTCGAATTCCAAAATAATAACCTAGGTGTAGTCTGGAATGATTTAAAAAAACTTAATATTTTTAAGAAAGTTACACCTACTATCCCTACTTCCCTACGTAACCCTGATGCTATTAATCAGTTTTATGTTAACTCTATTAAAGGTACATCTGCAGATCCTGACCTGCTTGATTTCTACACAAACAACAAATTTTCCATGTCTGTTGATCCGTTTTGTTTCCGACCGTTTCAGAGGAAAAAGTTATGTTGTTGCTCTCGTCGATAAAATCTAACAGTTATGGTGCGGATGGCATTAATATCTCCATGTTACGTCTTTGTTGTCCTTTTCTGTTGCCATATATTACATACATTGTAAATTTCTGTTTAGTTGAAGGAGTATTTCCGTATATCTGGAAGGAAGCTATCGTAGTTCCAATTCCAAAGACTGCCAATTCAGTAGAATATAAAGATCTTAGACCCATCAGCATCCTTCCGGCTTTATCCAAGATTGTTGAGAAGGTAGTAGATCTCCAAATAAGGGAGTTCTTAGAATTACATTCTGTTTTGCCGCCCCAGCAATCTGGATTCCGACCTGGTTTCAGCTGTGCGACTGCTTTGGTATCTATTGTAGGTGATATTCTTTCCAACATTGACGTGGGTAGGGTCACTGTATTGGTATGCCTCGACTATTCCAAGGCTTTTGACACAGTAGACCATGAATTGCTTCTAAGCATACTGAAATACATTTGCTTCGGTAATGAAGCTGTTGCATTCTTTAGAAACTATTTGACTGGCAGAACACAAAAAGTTAAAGTTCACGGCGCTACGGTCTCTAATAGCATTAATTTGGCTAGAGGTGTTGCACAAGGCAGCGTAGTGGGGCCTCTGTTGTACACCATCTACACCTCGTTCCTTCTCAGTAATTTAAGGTACTGCAAGCACCATATGTATGCCGACGACGTGCATATTTATTGTTCCTTTGCAGTATCTGATGTTGATTTGGCGGTGCAAAGAATTAATGAGGATCTGAAACTTGTTTCTGAAACCTCCCTAAAGCATGGATTAAATTTAAATCCTAAAAAGACAGCAGTACTGGTACTAGGGCGTCCAGCAGCTCGGTTAGGCATATCAAACAAGCTGAAACTTATATTGAACAACTGCCGGCTTCCGTTAATGCAGTCAGTGAAAACTTTGGGTGTTGAACTGGATGGTGATCTGAGATTTAAGAAACATGTTACTTCGTTGCTCGGGCTGGCTTATGCAAAACTTCAGGTTCTCTACGGTAGCAGGGAGTATCTGAGCCCTGGGCTGAAGAGAGTGCTGTGCGACGCATTGGTACTTTCTCATTTTAATTATTGTGACACTGTGTATGGCCCATGCTTAGACTTTATTGATACAAGACGAATACAGAAAGCGCAAAATGCTTGTCTTAGGTTCATACACGGAATAAGAAGACCTCATCCGATTTCACATACTCTAAAATATAATCAGTGGCTGAACATGGCGCATCGCAGATCGTTGCATTATGCAGTCCTTTCACATAAGATTATTCTCTCTCGATCACCGCAGTATTTGTATTCCAAAATATCTTATAGAACTGATGTTCATAATCTTAACCTGAGGTTTAGAAATTTACTCTCTCCCCCCATACATCGGACGGCTTTGTTTACTAGGTCCTTTTCATATAATATTGTTAAGATTTATAACGCTTTACCCAACCGGTTCAAGCGGCTGCCTATTCGAATGTTCAAAATCAGGGTAAAAACTTACTACTATGGGGGCCAGTGACTGCATCTGCTTTTGACTTGATTCTCTGCATTGCAACAGTTATTTTATTTCATTTTTTTCTTACTTATATTCTATATACTCATTCTATGTGCGCAAACCTACTACCTATAGATAGTGCTTGTTACCTACGCGTGTGTGTGGTTCTCTGTATGCGGGTCTAGGGGAAGATCAGTAAACTTATTGCTGACCTAGATCCTTTTGCTCCAGTATTGCATTTGTCCTTATCTAACTGATACAATTAACACTATTATATATTAAGATACGAGTCCAATGTTTTTGTACAATTTTCTACTTTATTTCTAATACTGGCACAATAAACGATTATTATTATTATTATTATTAGTTTTCTACTTTGTACAGAAAACTTTGGAGTTTTTGTGATGTGGTATTTGGGTCGTCGTTAGATGTTAGAATCGTTGTCTCATCTTCAAATGTTGCCGCAACACTTTTACTGCTTGTTGGTAAGGCGGCTGTGTAAATCAGCTAGAGAAACGAGCCAAGCACGCTCCCCTGTGGGACACCAGAATTTATTTTGAAAATAGGTGTCTGCTTATTTTGGTATCTTACCTAGAAATAGAGTTTGTTTGAGAGGCCAGCATGCTACATCCTGTCGAAAGTCTGGCTAACATCCAAGAACGCTTTATTGATTTTTTTAACAACCCGATGTATTTGTTTGATGGTTGCATGTTCCTGTCTGAAGCCAAACTGATGACTTGGTATGAGGCGATACTCTTCCACGATTGGGTGTAATCTACTGATTATTTTTTTTTAATAATTTTGACATTACGAGTAACAAGTTAATAGTTTGTATGATAAAACTTGTTTCAATGGTTTGCCAGATTTTGGAATTAGAATAACTTCCGCTACTTTCCATTGGGACTAGTGGCAATTATGCTAGTTGGATAGACCTATAGAAGGCGCATTTGGTGACATACCATTTGTTTTTTTAATAATAAAAAAAATCTGAAAATTGTCGAAATTTCATGGGGACATTTCACTTCCTAAACATGAATTTCCACCGAAATGGGAAACGGTGTTTTACAGCACTCGATGAGTCCTACAAATCTGCCAAGTTTCAATCCGATCAATGATTAACACCTCGAAATCTTGTAAATCTTCTGTGCCTGAGCAATCACGACCAAGCAAAGGAGCGTCCCTTCTTGAGGAACAGACCCAAATACATCAGATACTTCTTACACACATTCTCACAAATTTTCTGCACATTCATAATTCACCCATTCACTACATTTATGAGTTATTTTATAATACTATAGTGTTTTATTTGAAACTATCTAATTTATGACTTGCTCAAATTGAAAATTGAAAGGGTGCAAATTACCCCTTTCTTGTGTTTCACCTTAAGGCTAATACTTAAACTTAATTGTCAGTTTTACAACATTATAAGATTTATGTTTGCTTTTTATTTTAAACTTTATAACGTATTTTTATTTATAAATTTAATAGTTGTTATTATAACTTATTGATTAGCTGCAGAATTTTAATGTTTTTGTGTTGCTCATGGTATTAACTAAAATTGTAAGTAACCAGTCACAAAAATTCACTTAGAAAGAAGAGTGAGATTAAGAGGCATCCAAAATTGTTAGAGATAGAGTCATAAATTTATTAATTAAGTACATTATCTGGTGCTGTACAACATGACGAAAATGTGGAAATTATCTAAATGTCGTAATATATGGAAATAAGTGTGATAAATAATAATATCAATGCTATATGTACAATTATAGAGATCATTGCTAAAAGTGATATATACAGTATGCCTTGTAAAGCACCGTACGTAGTAGGTGCCATAAATTCTCGGCCTAACAGGATTATACAGGTTCAAGCACGTTCAAACTGCGTTGCGTCATTGTTGCACAAATGCAAGGCCTACATTATATATTGAAACATTTTTCTCAAGGGATTTTTGGTTAAAATGTTGAGTTTTCTAACTTAAAGTAAACTTTTCAATTCTTAGTGGATTCGGGAGTATCCCTGGATGCCCATTTGGCAAATTTCTAACGAATTTCTAAATTAATAAATCGAAATTAACGTATTTTAAAATTATAAGTGTAACTAACCTTGAAATTTGAACGATGTCAATGTTTATAATAACCTCTACAGGAAACTGCCTGTTCTAGAATTTAACCCTTTGTCTCTTCGAATAAATACTTTGATTGACTATCGAACACTTTAAATCGGGATCGGAGTTAAGATACACTTTAATTCAACGAAGGCTGAATAAAGATTGATGAAATTAATGGCGTCGCTCATCTTTCTTTTATTTTAAATCGCGAAAGACCGGCGATTGTTTTATTCCACAGCAAATTTTGATAAATTAACCCAAATATAAACTTTTACGATGTATTTCGATGAAATGACGTTATTTGTAAAAGAAATTAGCATAGAAGAACGCATGCAGGAACGCTACCAGCTGATAGAAGGCAAATCTATGTCCTAATGCTGTCTGACAAGTATTAAACGTGAAATTTCTCCAACGATTTTCTTAATAATGTTCGGAGAAATGTTTAATTGATGAAATAATCTTTAAAATACCTTTTTTAGGCTGCTGCTTGTTTTAATTTTGACGAATTACAAATGGAGAAATTGACCAGCAGATGAAGTATAATTTTCATTCCCCTACGATCGTTGTTATCTGGACTTAACTTTAATATTTAACATCAATGTCTCAAGGCCAGTTGGCTGGGGAGAAATGGTAACGAGGAAATTTCCATTTCTTACCGCAAGAGGGATATTTAATTACCAACGAGTGGCTAACCTGAACCTCCTACTCGTTCAGAGGTTGACAGCCGATGATGTAGTTGTCGTATATATTGAACATTACAATATATTACGGCTCAAAGAGAAGTAGTTTTTAGTAGCCAGCCAGACAACGTGACTAGTGCATAAAAATGAACTGATAACGCCTCAAAACATTTAAATTATTAAAGAAATGGTATTAGCTGTCAACAGCACATATTATGCATCTTTGCTGCATAAACTGAGAGACAATATTCGTGCAAAACGTTGAGGAAAATTGACAAAAGATGTTTGATTATTGCACGACAATGCACCCGTCCATATTGTCCCCTACAGCCCTTAGGGGACGTGGTTTTAGAGACGATAGTGAGTTGCAAGCAGCTGTAATACAACATTTCGAGGGAAAAACTTTAGATTATTTTGACAAAAGTATAGAAGTATTAATTGATCGTTGTAATAAATGTATGGGAGATTATATTGAGAAAGAAAAATTGTTATATTTCACCAATTTATTTTTAGTATATCAGGCTGAGAATTTATGGCGCCCACCTCCTACATGTCAATATTTGAATGTTTATAAAGTCATTTTTGGCCAATTCTCAAATTGGATTAACATTTTTAAGTAAGAAATACGATAATCTCTGTAAACATTCAAAAATTAACATAAAATGTGGTGAATTTCGAATGAAAATGGTCTACAATATAAATTCTAAGTTAATATCTGCAAGTTTATTATTTGTTTGACATCCTGTACTTTTAGATAAAGGCGTTTACAAAATATTATTTTTAAAAACCGACGTACAAAGTATTTAAAATCCTTTTGTTATATTATATATCTGTTTGGTAGCTTTCATAATAGAAAAATATATATTAAATAGTTTATTTTGACAAATACTGGAAGAAAATATAAAATATATGTACAGACAGTAAAAGCTTTGAAGCATTTGCAGAAGCAAATGAATGCACAGATAAAGCGTGTCTTATGTAAAAGTTCATAGATGACAAGAAAATTACACAAATTTAAAAAAAGTTGTTTATTATTAAACATTAAAAATAGCGGAATGCTTGTTCCCTTACAATATTATTTTAACGCGATTAAATACAATAAATTTAATCCTATAAACACTTTTTACACTTAGTGGTACTTACGATCTTTTGCATATTACACATTTCAAATATCAGGTAACTAGCTTATGTATAAGGGAACACTGACAATCCGAAATTTCGAAGAAAAAGAGACAGAGGGTATCTTAGTATAAGAACAACAGCGACTGAATCGCCTAATTTAGGGGTTCACCCCCCTGTAAAAATTTGCATGATTTTAAAATTTTTGTAAATATCTCGGAAATTATAACTGGTATATTTTTTTATGACTATAAATTATAATTGAAGTACGAGGCGTGTTTTTAAAAGTACCATTTTCAAATAAAACAAAAGCAAATAAACTTTTGAAACAGTTCACTAAAACCCTTACCACAACACTTAATTCGTACTGGACGTACGTTTCGATAGCCAAGCTATCATCATCAGCAGCAAGACTGAAGAGTTGAGTTCAGTCTTGCTGCTGATGATGATAGCTTGGCTATCGAAACGTACGTCCAGTACGAATTAAGTGTTGTGGTAAGGGTTTTAGTGAACTGTTTCAGTGTCCCAGTGCCACAGTTTTAGAGTATCCGTTTAGTTAAATAAACTTTTCTTAACAATTTTATTTTTACATGAAAGCCTGTACCTTATTCTACTTTTCTACATAATTTCCACCAATTTTGAGGCATTTATCGTATCGTACAATCAGCTTTACAATCCTATCGTCATAGAAGTCTGCCGCCAGATTTAAGAAGCACTGGTCAGAACTTCATAGAGAACACTTCTGGAAATTTGAAGAAACTCATCAGATAACGATGAAATCGTAAAGCGTCTGTTCTCTTTCACTTTTCCGTCAACTTTCTGAACCAAATCTTCAGTAATGACAGAAGGTCGCCCAGTTCGTTCCTCCTTATGGACATTCGTGCGGCCGTTTTTAAAAACTCTCACCCATTTCCGTACCATTCCATCACTCATAATGTTTTCTCCATAACACTAAGAAAACGAATCAGAGCGCGTATTTCATAGTCGGCGGAATTCTCGATCGGCGGAGACATTTTACAAACGTAAACACGGTCGAATCTTTCTGTAATGGCGTCTGTGGCTTGTCAATGGATGGGGGTACAAAATGGTGGGAGCTACGTAGAAAGTAGTTTTTTTTTTTGCAATAAATAGTTTTTCTGTATCTGTACTCGTTTTGTTTCTATTACCAAACGGAACTTAGTTTCTGGACGTGCCTCATATTTTGGTTTCCGTCGGTGAATTAATAAAGTCTATAATTTCCTTGGAATGTCCAACGTCGGAAATTCTATTTTTATATCTGTTGTAGTTTCCGAGATATTTACAAAAATTTCAAAATCGTACAAATTATTGCCGCTAAAAAAATGGTGTTCTTATACCAAGATACTCTTTTAGTCCCTAGAGATTCATTGAAATGTGAATTTTCGGATTGCCGGTGTCCCCTGGTTTAAATTCCAAAATGTTTTACTGTAAGAGAAGTTTATATAGAAGTAATTTACTGTTAAACCCTAATTTTATTATGATATTTCCTCTTAAATGTTTACCGTTGATCAAATCGACTGTACACAAAGAGGTAGATCGATAAGATATCAAAAATGCAAAATAGATAAATAGGAAAATAAAAGCGAAAACATTTTACTTGCAGAATAGTAACTTGAAATACTGAAAAAGTAAGTAACCAAAAACGTACTTGCTGAAAATGACAAAATAAAACAAAATTAGGAAGACAAGAATTGAATATATGCATCGTACTCCTTTTTTTTAATAATTGATTCCTTCAGGGAGGAGACAAGAACGTATTTTCCTTCGAACGGAAATCGAATTTCATGAAATGACATGATATTTAGCTTCCGATGGGATTTCAAAATATTTTGATTGTACAAAGTAAATATTTTTATTATACAAATGTAGTGTATGCTCTGAATTGTATACATTCGGCTGTTCCAAGAGGTCTATTATCAATATTTTCGTCAATACTCTTCTTATAAGTCACGAAAATTTCCCTAACAAAAAAGTAACAAAAAAAGCCAGGGAAGACAGAGAACAGACAGATTTGTTTCTTGGATAAATAAGTAAACAAGGAAAAAAATTTAACGATATTGGAAAATCATTTTGGTACGATAGGAGAGAACTAGATGGAACATCATACCTGGCGAAAATTTCTCATGGCACCATTAATACGCAAAGAATCCGCGGCAATGCCAGCAATTCCACCTTCTCCGTACTCCCGTAGTTGCCTCAATGACGTAGATGGTGCTACTCCATGAATGTAGTTCATGCCACAGCAAGGTGCTGACGCTTCTGGCTGTGAACTTTGCCGAATTATTCTTGAAGTGGGAAACTTTGGAGCAACTGGACAAGAACTGCATGAAACCTGAGGGAAATTTCCCTATGTAATGTTTATATATCAACATAGATGTTCTCTCCCGTAAAAGAAAAGTTAGAAACAATAATAAGGAAATTATATAAACAAAAAACTTTGAATCCACACCAATTTGATGCTCCATCAACAACAAAGGCATAGTCGGTTTCAATTATTTCGTATTCTAAGGCCCTAATATTTAATAATTTACTAATTTCCAATAGTTGCAACATTTAGATAAAAACAACATACTAAACTACTAATGTTAATGATACTTAACTACTATATACTGCAGCAATAACCATATTTCAGTAGCAACAACAAGAACACCAATAGTAAAAGTAACAACTATTAAATTTAGCAAAAAATACGTCGCAAAATGCTAGCAATACCAATGAACAGAAATATGTATATGCCGGGTGGTTACTTTTAAAAATTCTATAAATATAATACAGTAAGATACCATTATATGTTTTGCATGCAAAAAATACGAACATCCACATGTTATTTATTACTTTTAACAGGTAAGTATGCAATTATACAGAGTTAGTGGAAAGTATGGAACCATCCAGATATCTTTGCGGTGGTACATTGATTTGGAATCCCCATGTTAATTAATCCAAGGATTCAGAAAATGATTCCATTTTAACTGTTTTGCTTCTGGTTTAACTGGAAGTAACGTACACAGGTACTTTAACCACCAATGTGGTTGGTGAATTATGTTAGCCACGGAAAAATCATCAAATAAAAACAACAACCTTAACTGTTAAAGGAAATGATCGTTTCAGTCTTCTAATACTAATCTAAGTCTATCGTTGTGGATTTATTTTTATGTTCTTTTCATTATGGTGCTTCTAAGTTAATGAAAACGCATTAAAATAATAATTTTGATGTACTACGGAGATAAGCAGCGTTCTTATATAGAAATTCTACACTTATTTAATGAACTCAACCAAGATATTAAAATTACTAGATCTGCAGTTGTGAAAAGACCAGAAATCTCTCACCAGTGAAAAAAGTTAGATCTACTATTCTCACTTGAGGAAATAGGAAAAGTTATAAACATGTTGAAATCTGAAAAACTGTAACCCTACAAAATTCATTTCTGCCATGAATTGAGGGAAGATGATCCAGATCACAGGATAGAATCAGGATTTGTTCATAACATTATATTTTCAAATGGTTTAAGCGCTGCAATTTACTGATGGTATAAAGACTTTGAAAGCGAAACAGGTTCTGTTCAGCATCAGAAAGGAGCAGGATGTCACCGAAGGAAATATTGCTGTTGTTAAGAAAATAATTGAAGAGGACAACAGAGCTACGTACGCCGTAATAGAGCATCAACTGAAGATTGGATCCTCCTTGTTATTTAGGGGGTATAATTATTAATCTACAAACAAAAGAAAGATATCACATAAAATAATTCCCCAAAGGACTCCTCTGATACTTAGTTATCGATTGAATCTCCTTAATCCGATAATTAGGGGTCCAGATAGGGCCATAAAAAGACTCGAAATGTAATACAATTATCCTTCACTAATAAATATTTAATGTAGTTGTTGTTTTTTAAAACAGTGAATATCGTTAATAACATTATCTAAAATTAGTATTAGAATGCCAAAAACAAGAGAGTTGCCTTTAGAAATCCGCAGAATGATTGTTGCTTTACATAATCTTCGCCAAAGTAACAAAGATATCGCAAGAAAATTGAAATGAAGTCGCCGAACTGTTGACGATAACGTTAAAAAATATCAAGAAGTTTATTAAATGGAAAGCAAACGGATGACGGAAAGTAACAACACCAGCGGAAGATCGTCGAATAATTATGAGCGGGGCAAATAATTATGACCGGTGGTGTACCTACACGTCAACAGAGTCAGGTATGGATCTATAAAGACGAAGAAACACCAATAATGACAAAGAAGCAGTATCCTATAAAAAAAATTATGTATGCCGTGTTCTTTAGAAGTAGGGGATTGGTATGTGCAATTAAATTAACAAAAAAACAATTACATCTAAATGGTACACCTAAACATGTTTGCCTGAGGTATTCAGTAGAGTTCCTGAGAAAGGTACTCATCCGTATTTTGCAAGTATTCTAAAAAAAAATTGTTTGACGATCTTTAAGAAGTGGAAGAAGGGAAAGTTCAAATATATTATAGCTGAAGGGAATTACTTTGAAATTTTTTTTATTCTCAATAATATCAGCAACAATGTGATTGGACCTTTCTTTATTGAATTACTTATTGGATTTCGTTACTTGGATCTGTTGGGAAACAATATTGTACCTGCTATTACTAATCTTTATCATCATCAAAACAATCCGCTATATATGGTTTCAGTACGACCGTGCGCCTGCGCACTATTTCAGAATTTTAAGAGAATATTTGGATAAAGTTTTCCCTAGACGATGAACAGGGAGGAGAGATACAATAGAAATCAAAATTTCAATCAAAAGCAATGTGTATAAAAACAGGCCTGTAAATTTAAATGAGCTGAAGATCCGTATAGGAAATGTATTATTTCAAATATCAGGCGAATTTTTATAACATTCTTTGCGAGAATTCTAGTACCGTTTAGAGAACTATCAGTTAGTAAAAGGACATTTTGAACATTTACTTTAATCTGTAATTTTTTGTTTAAGGTGTTTCTTACAGTTATTTTCGAAAACATTGAATCTTTTAGCCGTCTGTCATATCCAGAATTTTACAGTGAATTAAGAAATGAAAAAAAAAATACAGAAATGAGAGTGGTATCTTACTTCCGATTAAGCTGGAAATAAAAAACTAGGGATATAATTTTTCGAATCCTTGGGTCTTCTTATATGAGGATATCCAAGTTTATCCACAAAGAATGAATACTTTTCACTAACTCTGTATACTTACGTAGCTTCAAATTGAATTGAAAATAAAATTTAAATCATGTTTATTAAGTTTATTACTATACTTTGTTCCAGTAGAAAAGAATAGCTAATGAAAATGTTATACACTACTTCGGCAGTAATATTTTCTCAAGTACACTTCTCTACTGAAATAGGCTCTGATTTTATAGGGAATTTACATCATAAACAATGAAGTTGTATAAACAAGAATGTATTGTCAAAATTTATACAGTTTTTCCAAGGTAATACGATACTATTTATATATAAATAAAGGATATATGTAAAATTGTTTTTGGATGCCATTGTTGGACTTATTGAAACATCTTCCTAGTTTATATACACCCTATTCTAATATGAAAGCAATTTATATATTTGTAAATTATCAAAAAGAACTTTTACAAAATTTTCAAGTAAGGACTAGAAGAGTTTTTATAAAAGTTATAACGCGAAAAAATAGCTTTATCAAAAGCCAAAAACCACCATACCGTTCGATTTAGAAAAATTAACCCATGACGTTAAAACTGAAAAACAACATTTTCTCTTCTACGAGGGTAGATTGAAGTTTCCGGAATCGCTGCGCTTGCTTTTTTCCAAACACTTCATGTCGTTGTGTTGGCAACGCTACATATCAATTGACTGCAAATCCCAAATCGATCTCTGGAATACTCAAAAACGCATTCGAGCTCGAACTTCAGCCGATGAATCGGTTCCGACGAAGGCAAAAACCATTCACTGGGCTGGAAATGTGATGGCAATGGTTTTTTGGGACGCAAAAGAAATTTTGCTAAGAAACTGTTACTGGTCAATATTACATAACACTTTTGGATAAACTGAAAAGAGCAATTCAGGGAAAAACGACCGGGAGTGGTAAAAAAAAAGTGTTGTTGTCCGTTCATTCAAGTGCAATCGCTTAAACAGAATTGAAGTTCGAAATGCTTCCACATCCGCCGTATTCGCCTGATTTGGCTCCGTCGGACTTGCACTTGTTCCTGAAACTCAAAACATTTCTGGATGGAAAGAGATTTTTGTCTAATGAAGAACTGATAGAGGTTGGGGAGGCTTGGGAACTTCGAAGAAGGTGACTTCCGGGAGGGAATCGAGAAGCTAGAGAAACTTTGGACTAAGTGTGTTGAGCTTGGAGGGGATTGTATTGAAAAATAAAATATAACTTGAATCCGATTTATTTTGTTTTCATTGTCATTCTGGAAATTTCTCAATCTACCCTCGTATAATCCAAAACAAGGTCTCGCCAAAAAACTTTTTTATAAAATATTTTTCCATATAACACTATATCGATTATAGAAACATACACAATTTGAACGTGCTGTATTATTATTATTAAATGGCTTTGGCGGACGCCACTGGCCAGGAACGTGTTGTATATTCCACTGAAGAAAATAAAGAGAAATACGTATTTTTCTTCTTGTATCTAAATTCTTTTGTTTATGAAAGCGTATTTTTGAAATAAACTAAAATCGATCATATATTTTTTTTTATTTCGATATACCTAATTTATATGTAATTCAGAACGCCCGGTATAAAGCCTGTTGTAAGTAATATAATTTTTAAATATATTAATTTTGCAAAATTTATGATAACTTCTGTGTTCAAATTGTGCTTATCTAATAACTCAATCCTAAATTATTATCTGGCAAAATTTCAGTCACTAAGTGTATATTTTATAATTTACTGTCAGCGCGAAAATATTAATTAATGAAATGCCTGAAATAATTAAGCGTTCCCGTCTATGCTTGCGAAGATTATTACTAGCTCGGGATTCATTTTGGCGACATATGTTCTACGAACAACCCTTATGTAAACATGAACAGAACACAAAGGATGGATTTTGCAGATAACATTTGAGTAAACGAAGTGTAACCAAAATTGCATTGCAAAGGAGGGAATGTAGGTGTTAGAGTTAATCTGCAGAAACAAAATCACGTATGTATGTATTATAAATATCTAACGAATGGATTACTAGAGGGTATCCTTTATACACGTATAACTAAAGGTTTATGGGCCTGTAATATGGTGCACGGGGAACAAATCCCAGACATAAAATATGGTAATCTTATAGTTTATGTGCAGATTAAATACCATTATAGTAGCGCATAAATTAAAATATAATGGTGGCCCTAGCTTCCATTACGTAGAAAAAGACATTTAAGCTTTTAGGAATGAAACTAACATAATGTACCTACTTAGTTGCTCCATGAACACGTTTTCATTTCGTTTGAAACGCAAGGGCTATTATGGAAATTACGTAAACGTATATTAGGTACTTTTGTATACATATATATATACTATGTATAGCTAAAAGGAGTACAAGCACTGCGTTGAATAGACTGTATAAATATTTGCTTAGAATTCTGAGTACACAAGCTTTGTTAAAAAAATAAACCTCTTTAGAATATTCAATGAATCACACAATTTCAAAATGAAAACATCGCTACTGCTTTCTCATGAATGGGATAGATATGATCATAAAACATATTAGTAACTATTTTCCATTCAAATATGAAGATATCTTTTTATACACAGTCAAAAATCGCATCGTGTAACTTACGTAAAATATTTCGTGCACACACAGAGAAACGTTTGCTTGTATCAAAACTGTCCTCCTTAATTCAAGACAATTACTGTTACAATTTCAATTCAAAAGAAATATTTTCTTAGCGTTTTTTTCTTCGCTTAAGAGAAATATAACTTGTATATATATAGCTATACCAAAAACTCTGAATATATCCAAGAATATGGTATTTAATGCTGTCCAACATTATAAAAGACATTCAACAACATCTAATGCTCCACGGAAGCGTAGACCCAGAAAAACAACTGCTCGTGAAGACAGACTAATTGTCCGACAATCAAAAAAGTTTCCGCAAAAAACTGCAAATGAAATTAGAGCCTCCGTATTTGGAGAAAATGAACGCGGACCTTCAGTAAATACTGTAAAACGCAGATTAAGAGAAGCAGGTTTATTTGGACGGACTGTCCGGAAGAAGTCATTAATAACTGAGAGCTAAACAGTATGGTCATTGGACGGTTCAAGAGTGGAAAAGATAAATAGGGTTTCATCTGATGGGATATCCTACGTACGTCGCCCACAAAATGCTGCTTTCGATCCCAAATACACGCGTCCTACTTTGAAGCATGGTGGCGGTAATAAGATGTTTTGAGGAAGTATGTCATGGCGAGGTGTCGGCCCAATACATGCAATTGAAGGCATTATGGACAAATTTTAGTACATATCCATATTAAACAATATCCTACTGCCATATGCTGAGGATAATTTACCTGTAACATGGATTTTCCAACAGGATAATGATCCGAAGCATACGGCAGGGGTCACAAAAAAGTGGTTTTCGGACAATTTTATAAATCAATTGGATTGGCCCTCGTGTAACTCTGACTTAAATTAAATAAAAAATCTATGGCAGTACATAAAATAGCGGTGTACAAAATCGGAAATTTTTACGAACTTCATGAGAAAACTCTAGGAGCATGGAATACAATTCTCAAAAATTCATTAGCTCCTAATTTTAATTATTAACTTTAGGTTTTATCTTCCATTATTGCAATTTTTCTTTTATTGGATATCCTTGTAGCTGGCGCCTGATGATGTGCCTTGAACACGAAACTGATCGCCTAATTTCTCTGCGCCACTTTTTCATTCCTACCTTTAATATGAATATTTTCTTAAACTTAATTTAAAACAAAATGATTTATTTGGGTTTCCTTGATTTTCTAACCCTAAGAAAATATGTATTTAATCCAAATAGAATTTCAAGGAAATTATTTTCTTATATTATACATTGTTATAATCTTGAAATAATAATATGTCCTTGATTTTTCCAAGAAAACCTATTTTCTTGATGCAAGAAACCATTTCTCTGCGTGTGTGAATAGAGGAGAGGCAAAAGCGGGGACAACCCCGCAACCCCCCAGTTTTTTTTCGAATGTAACGATTTTTATTTGCTCAAAAAATATAAAATTATGTCGAATTTACCAGGGTAATCTGCATTACATCACCTTAAATATACATAGATAGTATCGATTTACCTACAAACATTTGCAAATTCAAATTATTCACAGTCATATTGTCCTAGCTTTAGATAGATTTCTTCAAAAAATATATATTATTAAATTATTACATCACCACCAGGTATATGCGTAAATTATTTAGGTTATTTTAGAAAAATTTAGATATTAGTATACAAATCAGTTTTGTCTAAGGTATTTCATTGTTAAAACTGGTACACCCAAAAAGATTGCTACAAGAAGAAGAGAGAGAAGAAAAATTCAGCAATAGTTGAATTTTAAAACGTTTTACGGAAGCATAAATATAAGCAATATAAAAAAATAATATTTACAAAACTATTGCTAAATGTTTAGCTATATTTTCTAAAATAACCTAGAATATTTCAAGAGTTCAAGCATTCAAAAGACACGTATCTAACAAAGACGATTCATAATTCGAAAATTTTACAAAAATACGAAAGCAAGATC
Organism: Dynastes maya; assembly: GCA_029619315.2. NCBI lineage: Eukaryota > Metazoa > Arthropoda > Insecta > Coleoptera > Scarabaeidae > Dynastes > Dynastes maya. The sequence goes on along the minus strand of JAROYE020000012.1, from coordinate 4,293,190 downwards.
CACAAGCCATGTTTAAAAAATTTCGTCCCATTCAAATTCAGTAAATGTTATGTAACACAAACCCGAAAAATGCCTGCGCCAACCACCGCTTCGCTCCATTTTGTAAATAAAACCTTTTGGGCAAAACTGTAATTAAACAAAGTCGATCTTTCACATTCTTGTGCGTGAAAGCTAGGTTAAGGATGATGGTGACTCCTAATGAACTTACACCATATTAGACCTAATAACAGATCCAGAAAAACGTGAATAGTTTGTATCACTTCCAGCAGGCAAGTTACTAATAATACACAATATTGTAGGTACTTAATTCTAAAAGTAAAGGTAATAACAGTGATTTATTTAATTAGCATTACAAAACAGTGTGTGTACGCTAAATGCGTTTCAAGCTTTTGAAAATAAAACTCCTGCAGCATTTAGGATCAAAAATTGCATAGTAGGCTTTTCTTCTCAGATTTTTTTGGTTTTTATTATATGTTTCTGTACCTGCCGGAAGGTCCTAAAGTTGGGTTTCGTTCTTGGATATTCCGTTAAATCGGTCGAGTCGCCATGATCCCGTAGTTGTCTCAAAGAAGACGAAGGAACTGCTCTATGAGTACATTTTGGACCACAACAAGAGGACGAAGCTTCATATTGGGAACTTTGCCGAACTATTCTTGTACGCGGTTGTGTCGATGTAACCGGACAAGAACCACACGTAACCTGAGAGAAATTTTCCAATTATTCCCAGTATAGCACTTTTTCGGCCATATAGGTAACTTAATGGGAGTATGGGAAACATGAAAGAAATTAACATACGGCGTAATCAAAAATGCAATATTTCAGCGGTGAATTGACTTACAAACTATACAATACGCTCTGTTTGAAAAATATCCACCTCAAATGATAATTTTAGTACAAATATTTTAGTTTAACACATTCTCGTTATGTTTCATATAAAAGCCCTTTTAACAAATCGTTTAAACACTTGCTCTAAATATTTTAATTTGATCCATAAATATTCTTTCAATTAAAAAAAAAGCATTTCAATTGTTCATAATTCCATCATACGCCCTTCTTCTAGAAAACCCCTTAATCCCGTGGTTTTTAATCCATGATCTGCGGAACACTGGCGCTCCGTGAAGCCACTTTAAGTGTTAAGCGAAATAATCAAATACACTACCTCTCATAAGTATTTGGGCACCCTTGTATTTTAGATTTTTGTATACAAAGAATGTATTTATTAAATACATTCCAGCAGAGTAAAAAAATAAAAGCTGACGCAATAATAATGTTTAGTAATTAGAGCGGATATATATATATATATATATATATATATATGTACACGCTGAGGTGTTTTTATTTTCATTATGATTTTTTATTTGATTGAAAACGGTATGCGTTGTAAATGGGATGTAATAAGGAAATAACTGAGAAACTGAACGCTTTTTTTATTCTTTTGTACTTAATAATGTAACTGTAAATAAAGATATAATAAATAAATTCTATCCTTCTTAATAATGCGGATAGGCTTGTTTAAAAAGTTGCACCATCAGATAAGTTTCCACATTTGCCTCGGTGAAGGATGTTCGCCGAGACGAAAAAATGTTCTCATATTTCGAAAACGACCGTTCCACGTCTACCGAAGTAAGACAGGCGTAATTAAAATAATCTTTAGACTTAGTCAAGGAATCTGCAGATGCCCCATCGCACATTTGTCTTAATCTCGTGTAGTCCGGATTCTTTTTTAAAACACTATCGAACTTAGCTAAAACTCGTCCACTTGTTGCATCGTTTATACTGTGTAACAATGTACTAACTTCGTCCACGACTTGCACTGATTCTACCAACGACAATCCAGAATTTTGCAAATTTTCTATCGCGTCTACTAACCCCTTTGTAATTGTTGCTAATATTCTTTAGATGTGTTTCAACAGAAATATCGAGAAATCCCTTCTGGCTCATCCAAATAGCTCTAGCTTCGGCAGGGACGAATTGCAAAATAACGGATTTGACTTCTTGAAAATGTTCATTATAATAAAAAGCGGCTTTTAACCACGTTCCCCAACGCGTAAGAATGGGCTGTGGTGGTTCTCGAATGCCAGGGCATAACCTGTCGAATGCCCTGGTCCTCTTAGGACTTTTGAGAAACACTTTTTTTGTGTTTGCTATTAATGCATCCACCTCCGGGTAACACTCTCGAATAGTTTGTGCCACAAGATGTAAAGCATGGACTTTACACGTAACATGTAAAAGTCCTTCACACTTTTCTTTAAGGGAACGGCCTACACTACACATTGTTGCTGCACCATCGCTCATGAACAACAACAGTTGACTGGTTGACACTTGAAATTTTTGTAACGTTTCGAGAACTACGGCCGTAATTGCTTTACTAGTACACTGTTTTAATCTTCTGCTGGCTAATAGAATTGCAAAATTTGGTTTAATAGGATCTAATACGCGCACTATTATATTCAAAATAGAATTTTTTTTTGCAATCTGTCGTCTCATCAAGACATAGCCACAGCTGTTTATCTTTTAATTCGGCTTTAATTCGATTTTCAATGTCCTCACGTATTCGTGGAATATCTCTCCGTAACGCTGTCCGAGATGGTAGCATCCACTCGGTATTGTATGTACCCCAGAATTTTCGAAATGCTTTTTTATCAAGTATACGAAGTGGTAGACCACATACCATAAACGTTAAAAGCAATTCTAATTGAAATTGACGTTGTTGTGACACACCATTTCTTTTGTTTCTGTGGTGTGCGCTATTTATATGTCTTTCACAATCACGTTTGCTCCAGCGCAGTAGTTTCTTTTTACAAACTTTACAGAAAATTGTACTCCCATTGTAGTGTAAATCCACAAATTCACTAAGAAATTTATTAACTTTCGCAGGTAATGGCCGTTTATTTTTAATAGTTACGTTAGACATAATCACTAAAGCGAGCATACCGACGCTTGTTTCTAGTATGCCACGAAGTGGTGCAAATGTAACATCTGCAGACTCGTCATTTGTTGATGAATAGAGCGCGTCATCCGTAAATGAATAAGCGCGCTGTTAGTTCGTAGCCGTCCATGAATGAACTTTTTTTTGTAGTGGCCCACTGTGAACAACGCCCTATTTATCAACGAACACCCAAACTGCAGGTGTATATTTGCGCGTCTTCACGACGTAATAGACAGTGGTTTTGGTCCTCGTCCTAATAATTACATATTTAAATTACCTATGTTTACATACATATATGCGCCCGGCAGCCTGATTGCGAACCTGGCGCGTGGCGCTCTTGGCCCGCTCTACTAATAATCAGTAAGATTCACTTAAATTCATTAAATAATATCGGTCCATTTACTTCTTTTATCTGTATGAGAGGTAATACCGTCATAAAAGTGCAGGTCAACAAAAAGCGTATTTCACGAAATTCCAGGAAAAATGTGACAGTTGGTAATTTTATTATGAATCGTGAAGCTATAATAAAATAATTTCAAGTAATATTTTTAAATTTTTGAAGAGTATTTTGTATTCTAACAAGATAATGAACCAAAACACACTTCAAAATTATGCAAGCAATATTTAGAACAGTTGGAAGAGGAAGAGGAATAATCAGGAAATGGCCACCCCAAACTGTATATAACCTTCGCATAAATTAAAAGACAAATTTGTAACTTGTTTTTAAATAAATTTACTACATTGTGTCAAAATATTCGATTTTTTCTAAATTAAATGCTTTGATGTTATTCCAAAAGGAAGTCCTCTCGCCAATCAATTTCAGCTGCCAAGTTGTTTTTAAAATATAAGCTAAGTACATATGCATATGTTCTTGTGATTTAGAACCGATAGGAAAGTATCTACAAAATATTATTAAAGCGTACTATTTTATCAAAAATTACTCATGTTATATCATTCTGGATTATCTCCAAGGTATTTTAGTATCTTTTTCAAATCATTTTCATTACTTAAAAGTAAAATTAATAAGGATTCGGAAAACTGATGCGATACAATGCTCCGAATTCAAAACTCTGGGGAAAAATGAGTGCCAAAAGAAGAGAAAGATTCTTATGTGCATAAACAGAATGGAAAATGTTAGACTACGGAACCATGTATATAAAAAAAGTAAAAAGAATTACTAAAAGAAGGAAAGGAAGATTTAGAAAATTGTAAGAAACAAAGAAAGGAAAACTGTTACATAAAAGAGAATGGAATAAGTTTTGAAAGGAACTGGAACACTAAAATCTTTAACTAACTGATTGGAAGAGACGATCATGTAAAACATTCTGGGTATACATTTTTATTATGTTTATAATGAATTTTGTTTAATATTACTCTAATTTATGCCTTGATCACAAATAACTAATCCAATTAGAAATTTTACCAAGTTTATTTTTTCTATATCAGGCCGAGAATGTATGGTGCCTAACTTGTACAACTCATTTACCATATTATCATTAGAGCACGCGCATTTGAGCATTTTTCAATGACAATAAACAATTTTGTGCTTGAAATTGAAACCATATTCTACAACAGATAGGTACCAATAATTCTTTTTTAAAGGTATAATTTTGTTACTAATGTTTACGATAGCCTGAGATCTCGTCGAATGTGGTCCACCTGTACGTATTTTTAGAATGTATGTCGCTAGAAGTGGATTTGACGTACGTGAAGAAACTTTACAACTAAAAATATCTCTCTATATAGAACTTGTAAACAGAACATTGGACATATAGAACATATCTTTTCCTTTCTGCCGTTGATTCGGTTTGGATGTAAATTTTTTAATTAAAGGTCTTCTCAGTTTGTGAAGTAGTAATTATAACTACAGATTATCCAAGCAGACGAAGAGACTAATTTCGATAGGATATCATCGTTAAAAAAGACTGTATGTAATATATTTTCAGAAGCATTATTCTATTTTATTACATAATGACAAAATAATTGTCCAATATAAATATGAAGCCTGGCACCACAAATACGTAAAGATTACAATATTATTATAATGGTACAAGATAATGACATGTAAAAATATACAACTTGTAACAGTGTTAGTATATATGGAACCCCTACGTACTTTTAAGGTAGTTAGTTATTTTTGATTGTCCAATAATGTCCTACTTCTGATACAATCGGATTTCTATTTGATAGAATAACCTTTCTATTAATTTGTGGACTATTGATTGCGTCAGAAAATTCTGGATACAGATTTCCATGTGCATGGAAATCAATTTTCAGTAGTTACTGAGTAGGTTATTAACCAAGAGTAAAATTCTTTTAACATTGGAATATTGTATAAGTATAGATTAGGATATTTGGAAGAAATCGACCAGTTGCACAAGAAATAGTGAAGAATCATGTATAGAGCGGGCCAAGAGCACCACGCGCCAGGTTCGCAATCAGGCTGCCGGGCGCATATATGTATGTAAACATAGGTAATTTAAATATGTAATTATTAGGACGAGGACCAAAACCACTGTCTATTACGTCGTGAAGACGCGCAAATATACACCTGCAGTTTGGGTGTTCGTTGATAAATAGGGCGTTGTTCACAGTGGGCCACTACAAAAAAAAAGTTCATTCGTCGACGGCTACGAACTAACAGCGCGCTTATTTATTTACGGATGACGCGCTCTATTCATCAACAAATGACGAGTCTGCAGATGTTACGTTTGCACCACTTCGTGGCATACTAGAAACAAGCGTCTGTGTGCTCGCTTTAGTGATTATGTCTAACGTAACTATTAAAAATAAACGGCCATTACTTACGAAAGTTAATAAATTTCTTAGTGAATTTGTGGATTTACACTACAATGGGAGTACAATTTTCTGTAAAGTTTGTAAAAAGAAACTACTGTGCTGGAGCAAACGTGATTGTGAAAGACATATAAATAGCGCACACCACAGAAATAAAAGAAATGATGTGTCACAACAACGTCAATTTCAATTAGAATTGCTTTTAACGTTTATGGTATGTGGTCTACCACTTCGTATACTTGATAAAAAAGCATTTCGAAAATTCTGGGGTACATACAATACCGAGTGGATGCTACCATTTCGGACAGCGTTACGGAGAGATATTCCACGAATACGTGAGGACATTGAAAATCGAATTAAAGCCGAATTAAAAGATAAACAGCTGTGGCTATGTCTTGATGAGACGACAGATTGCAAAAAAATTCTATTTTGAATATAATAGTGCGCGTATTAGATCCTATTAAACCAAATTTTGCAATTCTATTAGCCAGCAGAAGATTAAAACAGTGTACTAGTAAAGCAATTACGGCCGTAGTTCTCGAAACGTTACAAAAATTTCAAGTGTCAACCAGTCAACTGTTGTTGTTCATGAGCGATGGTGCAGCAACAATGTGTAGTGTAGGCCGTTCCCTTAAAGAAAAGTGTGAAGGACTTTTACATGTTACGTGTAAAGTCCATGCTTTACATCTTGTGGCACAAACTATTCGAGAGTGTTACCCGGAGGTGGATGCATTAATAGCAAACACAAAAAAAGTGTTTCTCAAAAGTCCTAAGAGGACTAGGGCATTCCACAGGTTATGCCCTGGTATTCGAGAACCACAACAGCCCATTCTTACGCGTTGGGGAACGTGGTTAAAAGCCGCTTTTTATTATAATGAACATTTTCAAGAAGTCAAATCCGTTATTTTGCAATTCGTCCCTGTCGAAGCTAGAGCTATTAGGATGAGCCAGAAGGGATTTCTCGATATTTCTGTTGAAACACATCTAAAGAATATTAGCAACAATTACAAAGGGTTAGTAGACGCGATAGAAAATTTGCAAAATTCTGAATTGTCGTTGGTAGAATCAGTGCAAGTCGTGGACGAAGTTAGTACATTGTTACACAGTATAAACGATGCAACAAGTGGACGAGTTTTAGCTAAGTTCGATAGTGTTTTAAAAAAGAATCCGGACTACACGAGATTAAGACAAATGTGCGATGGGGCATCTGCAGATTCCTTGACTAAGTCTAAAGATTATTTTAATTACGCCTGTCTTACTTCGGTAGACGTGGAACGGTCGTTTTCGAAATATAAGAACATTTTTTCGTCTCGGCGAACATCCTTCACCGAGGCAAATTCCTATGTATGTATTTAATTGTTCATGATTTCGGTTTACGACGATGGGCTCTAGAGGCAAACGAAGAGGTTCATTTAGATCAGTTTATTAGGCATTATTTCCGGTTATTTTCTGCAGCCCCTGGATGTGTATGGCTTTCGCAAATTTCATTATTCCGTAATAAAGAAATATAAAAATTATAGGAAAAATTATAGGAAAGAAGAGAGAAAAAAAGAACCAGCTACAACGAAAGCTGGATAACGTAAGTTATCCTCTGTGTTTAACTATAAAAAACAGTATTATAGAATATGCCTATATAACTAAAACCTTAAACTTATATTAGAAAATCTTGTAATACTTAAAAATTATGTTGATCTTTGACAAAGGAATCACATTATTAAATTGCAGTCATTGATAACCAGCACCTAGATACCGAAAAATCAATTAAGGGCTATTAAGAACCGTAGGTGCAATTCGGATGCTTATTGGACCTTAATGATTAGGTGTTTCCTATATAAAAAGTATTTTCTTATGCCTTGACAGTTTACACTGAACTTTCAAGTGAAACACTTGAAGCACAGTATGCTGTTGCAATTTGTTGAAAGTGAGAAGGGGAAGGCAAAGTTGCTGCTGAATGGGTATTTGTACTTCAAAAGTAGAGCCTTTGCCGAGAAGATGTACTGGTGCTGTACAGAATATCAGAAACTGAAGTGCAAATCTCGGGTTGTAACCGCAGGTGATGAAATACTCAAACATTCCGAGAACCACAACCATGCTGGAAATGCTGCGCAAATTGAAGTTGCCCTTTTTTTCAAAAATGTGCGAGATGCCGCTCTGCAATCGCGGGATCCCCCTCAGTATATAATATCACAGCAATGCAGTGGTATTAGCGATGCAGCTAAAGCAAATCTTCCTAGTGTGCCCGTCATGAAGCGAACAATCAGAAATATTCGTCAAAGACAACATGAAGGACCAATTTTGCCTTCAAAAAGAGAAGATATAATTTTTCCGGAGAACTATAAGTTGACATCAACAGGGGAAGATTTCTTATTGTCCGATTCAAGTGCAGAAGTGAGTCGCATTCTAGTGTTTTCGACCAAGAAAAATCTTCAACTGTTGGGGCAATCTAATCATCTATATTCTGTCAGTTATATACCATTCATGGTGTGATATTTAATACTGTTGTGCCGCTAGTATACGCGTTGCTACCAAGTAAATCAGAGGACACGTACAAAGAGCTGCTTCCCGCATATGTAATGCCACAAACGATCATGACTGATTTTGAAATGGGGTTTATAAATGCGATGAAAACCGAATTTCCTAACACGCGACAGCAAGGGTGCTTCTTCCATTATCACCATATTCAGCAACACGGATTAAAGCAGCGATATCACAGTGATGCCGATTTTTCACTGCGACATAGAATGTTAGCTACTCTAGCGTTTGTTCCTGAGGCTCATGTACAAGAAGCATTTGAAACGTTGTGTGACAGCCAAGAATTACCACAAGAAGCTCGGGGAATTGTCGACTATTTTGAGGACACATGGATTGAGAGTCCACAGCGGCGAAATAGAAGAAGAGAACCGCGATATTCCTTAAGTGTATGGAACTGTTACACCAGAGTTGATGATAACTTGCCGAAAACCAATAATTCCGTAGAAGAATGGCATCGCGCCTTTGAACAACAACTATGTGCTGGATGCATTAAAGAGAGAGTAGTCAATGAATGACCTTAACATATCGCAATACTTAAGTGGTCAAGACCCGCCTGCCAAAAAGAGAAAATATAAAGACTCCGTATGGAGAACAGAAACAGTAATGCATTCATACGATCCACAAAACACGATATCATACTTAAGAGGGATTGCTCACAATTTAAGGTACTAAAAAATTAACAAGATGTAATATTAAAATAAAAAAAATTATATACAAAAAAAAGACAACTACTTCAAAAAGAAGTACGACTATGGAAGACTACAAAGCCGACCTCCTCGTGGTGTCTTCTGGGTAACGCTAACAGGCTTTATTATGTAATTAATACATTTTCGGTGAATTACATCTGCGGTGAATTGTTACGTAGGTGAACTGTTTTAGGTGAATTGTTTTAGGTAAATTTTCCTAAAATCCTGGAAACGCCCAAGTTCCACTAAATTCTGAATTTCCGGATTGGGTACCTTCCCTTCTAAATGCAATACTAGATAAATTTTGTCTACACCCTCTTTTGTGAATATTTAAAAAGTTAAATTCTGTATAAATATCAAATAACATCTAAACTGTTTAGAAACGGTTTAAAGTTTATACAACAGTTAGGTGCTCCAGTCACATTAAATCTACAATACAAAGCTCTACAAGAAATAAGCATTTACTATATTCGAAAATAAATCCTATTACTAATAATAATTGTACCATTTAATTAAATAGTAGTAATAATTCAATCAGCACATTATATTAAAACTAAAGTTTAAAGTTAACTAATTAATTAGTTAATTAGTGTACTTGACATGTAGATATTAAAAATTGTCTATGGAAATATTACGATATATTTGTAGATAAAATAACAACTAGGTATTAAAGAGTGAATAAGGTCCCCGTGGTGTAGTGGTTAGCCCACCCACCCGGCAAGCGGAAGATGTCAGGTTTGATTCCTTACCGGGAAAATGTTTTGAATCATTTAATTAGGTCGGAAATTCCAAGGAAATTACAGATTTTAGTTTAAAGTATTTGTAAGTCAAGGAAATGAAGCGCGCTGTATCATAGTACCGTAAGTATTGTTCCACGAACCTCTTATTCCAACCAGTTCAGTTCGATGCTTTCCAATATGAAAAAACTGAATTTTGTGTAATTTTTTTCTATCGAAATTTTCCACTTTAACTTTAAAAATAGGGTACAAAAAGTTAGTATTACAAAGTTTCTAGTATCAGGATAAATCTTGAAACCCTACAAAATTGTATCCCATTTTTAACTTCTACGATCACGTTACCAGAAGAAAGGCGTACGTCACTACGATAAGCTGAATACATCACCTGGAATTTCTTGTAAAAAAAAGAAAAGCATGTTCCGGCAATGTGATTTACTGTGATAAATCGAAATACAATAATCTTTGGACCTGATCGAACGTAACAGACTTGGAAAAATGAATGAACAACAACTAAAGAGGGCGATACTTCTACCTCACAAGCTACAATGGAGTTTCTTTATTTTATTCTGTTTTAAACGTTCGCGTTTACTTAGTTTACTATAGTATTTGTTAAGTTAATATTTAAAACTAAAATAGAGTAATTTTAGGCTTATTGTAGGGTATTACTTGCCCATCTATATTTCTTGAATTTTAGAAAATTATTTATTGTTATTTTGGGGGCTATAACTATTTACCTACAAGTAAAAGAAGGATATCACATTAAATAGTTCTTCAAAAGATTCCTCTGATATTTAGTTATCGATTGAATCTCTTTAGCCCGTCTTTTCTAGTAAAACATTTATAAAATGAGCTTTAATCAAAGTAAATTTAGTTATGGGAACGTGATCATGGAAAATTGAATTGCGAATTTGCGAATTTTAAATTTCCGGTTGCCCGTAGGAAATCGAATATTCCCGGAAATTTAATAGCTCTCGCACTTCCTCAATTTTTAGTGAAGAAACCCTTGAAAGACGCTTTTCGTATGATCACAATGGATTGCTTTTTATCCTTTAAAAAAAAATGCGCTTTAAACTTGTGTGAGATATGGGGAGAATTTTATTTTTAACGTGTACAATAGAGAATTTATTACTAGAGCGGGCCAAATTGCGCCATCCAACAGAATCGGAATCAGGCGCAACGGCCGCTTATTGTAAATAGCGTATATGTGAGTCACAGCAGATATGTGATATTTCGAAATTAATACACAAGAGTAAAAAAATAAAAGCTGACGCAATAATAATGTTTAGTAATTAGAGCGGATATATATATATATATATATATATATATATATATATATATATATATGTATGTACACGCTGAGGTGTTTTTATTTTCATTATGATTTTTTATTTGATTGAAAACGGTATGCGTTGTAAATGGGATATAATAAGGAAATAACTGAGAAACTGAACGCTTTTTTTATTCTGTTGTACTTAATAATGTAACTGTAAATAAAGATATAATAAATAAATTCTATCCTTCTTAATAATGCGGATAGGCTTGTTTAAAAAGTTGCACCATCAGATAAGTTTCCACATTTGCCTCGGTGAAGGATGTTCGCCGAGACGAAAAAATGTTCTTATATTTCGAAAACGACCGTTCCACGTCTACCGAAGTAAGACAGGCGTAATTAAAATAATCTTTAGACTTAGTCAAGGAATCTGCAGATGCCCCATCGCACATTTGTCTTAATCTCGTGTAGTCCGGATTCTTTTTTAAAACACTATCGAACTTAGCTAAAACTCGTCCACTTGTTGCATCGTTTATACTGTGTAACAATGTACTAACTTCGTCCACGACTTGCACTGATTCTACCAACGACAATCCAGAATTTTGCAAATTTTCTATCGCGTCTACTAACCTTTTGTAATTGTTGCTAATATTCTTTAGATGTGTTTCAACAGAAATATCGAGAAATCCCTTCTGGCTCATCCTAATAGCTCTAGCTTCGGCAGGGGACGAATTGCAAAATAAAAGGATTTGACTTCTTGAAAATGTTCATTATAATAAAAAGCGGCTTTTAACCACGTTCCCCAACGCGTAAGAATGGGCTGTGGTGGTTCTCGAATACCAGGGCATAACCTGTGGAATGCCCTAGTCCTCTTAGGACTTTTGAGAAACACTTTCTTTGTGTTTGCTATTAATGCATCCACCTCCGGGTAACACTCTCGAATAGTTTGTGCCACAAGATGTAAAGCATGGACTTTACACGTAACATGTAAAAGTCCTTCACACTTTTCTTTAAGGGAACGGCCTACACTACACATTGTTGCTGCACCATCGCTCATGAACAACAACAGTTGACTGGTTGACACTTGAAATTTTTGTAACGTTTCGAGAACTACGGCCGTAATTGCTTTACTAGTATACTGTTTTAATCTTCTGCTGGCTAATAGAATTGCAAAATTTGGTTTAATAGGATCTAATACGCGCACTATTATATTCAAAATAGAATTTTTTTTACAATCTGTCGTCTCATCAAGACATAGCCACAGCTGTTTATCTTTTAATTCGGCTTTAATTCGATTTTCAATGTCCTCACGTATTCGTGGAATATCTCTCCGTAACGCTGTCCGAGATGGTAGCATCCACTCGGTATTGTATGTACCCCAGAATTTTCGAAATGCTTTTTTATCAAGTATACGAAGTGGTAGACCACATACCATAAACGTTAAAAGCAATTCTAATTGAAATTGACGTTGTTGTGACACACCATTTCTTTTATTTCTGTGGTGTGCGCTATTTATATGTCTTTCACAATCACGTTTGCTCCAGCACAGTAGTTTCTTTTTAAAACTTTACAGAAAATTGTACTCCCATTGTAGTGTAAATCCACAAATTCACTAAGAAATTTATTAACTTTCGTAGGTAATGGCCGTTTATTTTTAATAGTTACGTTAGACATAATCACTAAAGCGAGCACACCGACGCTTGTTTCTAGTATGCCACGAAGTGGTGCAAACGTAACATCTGCAGACTCGTCATTTGTTGATGAATAGAGCGCGTCATCCGTAAATGAATAAGCGCGCTGTTAGTTCGTAGCCGTCGATGAATGAACTTTTTTTTTGTAGTGGCCCACTGTGAACAACGCCCTATTTATTTTATCAACGAACACCCAAACTGCAGGTGTATATTTGCGCATCTTCACGACGTAATAGACAGTGGTTTTGGTCCTCGTCCTAATAATTACATATTTAAATTACCTATGTTTACATACATATATGCGCCCGGCAGCCTGATTGCGAACCTGGCGCGTGGCGCTCTTGGCCCGCTCTATTTATTACTCTCTGTTTGCAACCTTTTGCATTTAGAAGTTTATAAGGCAAATAAACAATAGTTCGATTGTCAATATTCCTTTACTGTAAATTCTTTTAACGTATGAAAAGCAACTTCCTCAATACAATTATTACAGATATTTTCAATTAAATAATTTAGTTACGACTTCCTGTAATATTAAACGATAATAAATGCGAAACGTTTACATATCAAAAAACAAATGTTTTTAAATAACAAAATGGTATTAGCACTCGCATTTTATTTTTCGTTTGCAAAATAGAAATATAGAGTTTTCGTATTGTATACAAATACATAAAACAAATGTATAAGAATTTCAGAAAATTTATCCATGTTCACACCGTTAAAATTTGAAACTTTTATAAGCAAACAACTTTAAAGAACATCAAAAGGATAGTTTTCAGTATTTACGACAGCAAAAAGGTTTAAAAAATCTGTTTTATTGGTTATTTAAGCGCTCCTTTGTTTGAACATCTCAAAATATTTTGAAAAAGGAAGCAATATTATCAAGTATACACTTCCACATAATTCCAAAATCTTCTTACATCTGCCTAATATTGTTTTATTTCATTATCTCAATTAGCAATTTCAGCTTTTAAGTAACCATAGCATGTTGGGCTTGTTCTCATGTAACTTCAATTATTAAGCTACTGCAGATGTAGCCACAACTTTAACAATTTCTTCGTATATAAATTTAGTGATTATCTAACGAGCTAGCACGGTATATTTCCACCGCCATGTCAGTGAGTAAAACTTGAAACAATCATCTAACTTTTGACAAATGGCAGCGGTTTAAATTTAGTTCTACCTTGTCCGAGGGATAAAACCTCATTCGTTACAAGTTGGGCTTCTGTTCCAAGTTGTATCTAGCAAATGGTACTTTTGACGCAATCGTTCGAAGATATAAAAGCCAGAACTCGAAGTTTCTTCTATAATAAAGACAATTTTCACTTGCGAGTGGTCTCAATTACTGCGTTTAAGTATACTTTACCTTCAGCATGTACAAAAGCTAAGTATTTGCGAGTTTGAGTGCCTTGTTAGAAACGTAAAAGCGTACCCTTCGAATCCCGTTGTCGTCCTCAGGATATATGTAATTGGATTGTTATTCTTCCTCGTACAAGGACGTTCTTTAATTTACGAATAGATTCAACACATCAGAATAAAAAAAAAATAGTTTACACAAGCTGTCGGTTGTTTCTATAAACAGAGTTTTTTGTCATACAGATTTTCATTTGTGCTACATTGTTTATTCCTTGCAATTATTTGAATTCATAACGTATTTATTTTGTAAAATTGTTCTTTTGTCTCCTATTTATCTATGAAAACTCAAACGTATTACATCTTGTAATTTTTATCATTTTTTGACCATTTATTGAACTTAAATCGATGGAAATCGATTGAATAAACATCGTATTTGAAAAAAATTTAATCGATTCAGTCGATTTTTCAACATTTTTTTGCAAAAAAAAAATTGTTCTTGATTTTTTCATTTTTCATTCTCTGATTGCCCTGTTTCTTCTGTATCGTCATCTTCTTTCTGTAAATTCCAACAAATGTCACCCAAAAGAGCATGTAGCTTTATGCCACTGTACCAATGTTCGAACCTCGTCGTCACTTGATGAAAACGCTCGCCATGCTCATCGGATTCGTTTGGTGATTGTTCGGTGAATTTTTCTACATGGGAATGCAAAAAATGAAACGGTGAAAAGCAGTGAACATGTCTTGATGAATTCCGAGAACATTGTCAATAACCGCTTTCACACAATCCTATGCCACAAGCTCCATGTCAATGAGTGCATTTTCAAATTGTTTGTCTCTTATCAAACGACGAATTTCAGCTCCTTTAAATATTCCTGCAAAATAAATATAATACCAAATGTAATTTCAATAGATCAACATTCAAATTCAGACATCTACCTTCTTTTATTTTCATTCCATTTAGCTGTGGAAAAATACGACGCAATTCGTTGAATGCATTTCCTTTTGGATTCAATGCTTTTATGAAGTTTGATGTGGAGTGGTGGTAACAAAACCTTTCTCAATGATGTTCTTTTGTCGCAATCTAAATTCCTTACATAAAGGTCAGTTCCGTTCGTTACATTGGTCGCCGGCAAAACGGGTATTACCCGTTTGCATACCTCTTAAAAGAACCACCACCTTTAGGTCGGCACTTTTGGTTATTATATTGTACTAAATCGATGATTTTTTAGCGATGCATATGTCTCTTTTGTATTGTTGGTCAGTGCAATCGAATTTTTTAAATTGGTGCCCAGTTTGTTGCATTTTGGAACCAGCACAGTGTTATTACTTGGCAAACTTTCTCCATTAATGTAATTTTTGATCATCTTTTGATTTTCACCGAAATAATTTACTTAAAAAAAGCAATTTGAACATAGAAAGATATATTCTACGAGCTATAATGGGTATCCTATATATAAAAAAAGTACATTTTAATATTATGTGTTTTAATGCGGCTACATTTGAGTATAAAAATCATTTTATTTTTAGTGAAGTCTTTCTTCTTTTAATAATACAACCCGCCAAGTACTTCGTACTTTTTATTTACACAAACAAACTGGAAACTTGAAACAAATAAAATACCGCGCTAAAAATTTTGCTCGTGATTGGTTATTTAAAAAAAAGTTCCTATGTAAATGTTGTTTTTTACTTTATTTCTCCTACACAGAAAAACAGGGCATAGTCTACAATGCAGTTCGTTGAAGAATATGTTTTAAAATTCGTTCTGAAAATCATATTATCTTTGTTAAAGGATTTACCTACAGAATGTATTAAAGAATTTATTACAATGATGATAACAATGATGATAATAAGTATAGCAGTACTAGAAAAACAATTCTATTTTCTTCTACGTTTATTGCCGAATATCAGCAACACTTGCTTGAAATAAATAATAAAATCCCTCATAAAATTCAACATTTGGCAATTTATTGAAGGAACTTCGTGCTTATTTTAATTAATAGCAAAATATAAAGTTACTTAAACTATTTTGGCAGCCTCCGATCACAGCCAAAATTACCGTCTATTTATACATTAATTTTTCCTCGTCAGTAACCCATGATTAATATTTTTGAAAATAAACTTCGGGTTACATAACAATTGACCTTTCCAAACAGAAATTTTAATAAATTTTTTGCCGTTATTCCATTGAATTTCTTATAAATTGTAGCTCTAGAATCCGAAATTTTTACCATCTCTGGTTCTAAGAAAAAGTGCTTGGCTGCTCGACTGCGAGTTTCAATTCTAATCCCAAACAATATACTCCACTTTTGAAGTATGCCGGTAAGTTAAAAATATTCCTTTAAATCGACTACAACCGTTTCATGGAATTTTTCCACTTTATTTGGTAGAGGTTTTTCGTAAAATACCCGATCTAAAAGTAAGTTTTAAATGAAATATTTTAGCCGGATATTGGAAAAATTAATTTAACACGATAAAGACAGGAATTTGCAAGTGTAAATGAAAGCATACGATTTATATGCTATTTCTTACATCGATAGAAACTTTCTTTCACTGCGAGTGCGATTTGAAAGATCATCAAAAGTTAGGAGCACTTTATCCATATTCGTAATTTGATTAAACTTAAATTTAAATTTCATGTATGCATAACCCATGTCTTTTCATCAATCTAAAACACCAAGACGGCGATCCGGTAAAGTCTAAAACGCCATTCGCATAATTTTCGTAGGAACAAATATTCCTATTTTTCGATGATTTGTTACCAAATTTTTTTCTAGGTGAGAACAAAGTGTTTTCTTTCTGCAATATCTTTCTGCTCCTCTGTTGCCATATTGAGATTCATATTCCAGATCAAGTATAATAATAATAATAATAATTTTTGTTTCAAAAATACCTCAGTTGCAAGAGGACCTCCACAGGAGGATTCTATTCATTAGGCGAGATTGAAAATCTACAGAATGTACTGTTTTTAGAATGTAAGATTCAACCATATTCTTCAACGATTTGAGTTTAAAGCTTGACTTATTGAATTTGTTTATCAACTATTAACAGCGATCATTCCAGCTTAAGGTGAAGGTAAATGTTAAACCCCAAAATATTCCCCAATCTACGAATTGTATATCATTGTTTAAGAGATGCAAATTCATGAAAGTATTTATCTTTTTTTGTACCGCATGAAAGATGATGTATTTAGCCCTGTCAAAATTGAGTGGTAACTCAAAACCATCTAAAAAATTATATCGTTTAAGAATAACGAAAATAATAATAGGCCAAGGACAGATCCTTGAAGAACCCCAAAGCAGTCCGAATATTTATTCCAAAAGAAGACATATGCTTCCTTGTCTGGTAAATTAAACGGTAGATTACATGCAATAAAGGTAACACATAAATTAAATTTAAATTTGTTATAGTGTCGTGTGCAATTTTTTTTTTAAGAATGCTGTTTACTGTTTACGTGACGTAGACAATCCGTTTTGGACCAACACATTAAAGGGATATTACAAACTACACATTGAATTTTAACGCCATCATAATTTAGGTCAGGCATTTCTGCTATAAATTCTGTAACTTTGTCCATCATTGGTCGTTTTCGCGACGTAGGCGTAACATTTTTAAAACAAACGTAGAACTACGAAATAGTATTTATGGCAGCGTACATGTATACACAACAAATCTGGTCGAGATACGCAGTTATACTGAGAGTTGTATCGAACCTCCGCCACTGCCCGTTGGCGCTAGTGAGTAACTCTAGTAGTTATTTTAACGAATTTAAAATTAAAATCTACCATATAATAAATTACATTTTTTAATTTACTTCCTTGAAGATTATGTATTACGGAAATGTATTCAAAAGCATCTAGAGTACGCAGACTTTTTAGTACTACTGATTCCATGCTTGCTTAGTTTAGGAAAGAATATCAATCATCCCGTTTGACACAAACGTTACACAACAATGGACAAGTAATTAATCAAGTTTATGTATGTACAAGTATATATACATACATCTACTTAAGATTTATTAATCGACAAAAGCTATATAAACAGTAATGTGTAATATACACACAATCTTTGTACATGATTCATCTTCTTATGCTGAGATACAATGTACACAATCAATTTTGTATGTTCTCCATGCCTAAAGGCGTGTTACCATCCAATGACGAAAGGCTTTACTTTGAATATTATTCGTAGCAGATAAGCATTTACCCAAACACGACGTCAAAGGACAAATTAATGTATAAAGTTTGCGTAGCATAAACTAAGACCTAAATATTACAAAATTCATGTCGTTATCCTTGTGTAAACGACATAGGAGTTTTATGTCTACAAAAAAATTATATTGGAAGAGATTACATTAAGATCCAACTTCTATTGTGCTTTCGAGACCCAGCAAATGTCTATTTTTGCATAAAAAATGTATCCCATACAAAAACTCTGTCAAAAAACTGTCCCACGTACAAAGAATTGATTTCTCTATCATAATTTAATCGTAATAGTGGGGTATTGTGGCAAATATATAAAAATATATAAAAAAGGGCTGTTATATACAAGATTTATGTACGTAGTGCTCAAAATTTCCACTAGTTTTCTATTTTATGTGGATAATTGATGAAATATTAATTCTTACTATGAGCAATCTATTAATAAATAAGCTGAGGTGGATATTTTGCTTGAAACAAAGTATGCAGAGTGTGTTATACTTATATCTACCGCTTCAAAAATTCTTCAGCACGCTTTTCTTTACATTTTGTCACCATTTAGTTCTAGTATATAGTATCTGGAAACCAAAAAATAAATGCTAATATAGCTTATGGTATTGGTGGAATCATTCCCGGCAAAAACAATGTAGCAGAGAAAATAGCGCTAACACATGGACAGGTTTCTGCCTACTCGGCGTCATCAGCATGGTTCTGAGCACTATCTACTGCCGCTATCATTGAGTTTGCCTCTCAGTTTATATTGCTAATCTCCAAAGCAGCACTGAATATGTCTCTCGGCGACACCTATCGCCAACAAACACAGTCACGCCGTCCCAAAGGGTAGCAAGACAAACCGGAGTGTAGATGTCCACCACCTATCGGGCAGCTCTTGGGCTGCCAAACGCAAGGGGGCGTTGTGCCTAGGCCCAGCGACATCTATACATGCAAATGATTCCTCAGGCTTACCATGATGTATAGAAATACACGTGGAAAGAATGCCTAATACAATAACCAAAAAATAAATGCTAATATAGCTCATGGTATTGGTGGAATCATTCCCGGCAAAAACAATGTAGCAGGCATTCTTTCCACGTGTATTTCTATACATCATGGTAAGCCTGAGGAATCATTTGCATGTACAGATGTCGCTGTGCCTAGGCACAACGCCCCCTTGCGTTTGGCAGCCCAAGAGCTACCCGATAGGTGGTGGACATCTACACTCCGGTTTGTCTTGCTACCCTTTGGGACGGCGTGACTGTGTTTGTTGGCGATAGGTGTCGCCGAGAGACATATTCAGTGCTGCTTTGGAGATTAGCAATATAAACTGAGAGGCAAACTCAATGATAGCGGCAGTAGATAGTGCTCAGAACCATGCTGATGACGCCGAGTAAGCAGAAACATGTCCATGTGTTAGCGCTATTTTCTCTGCTACATTGTTTTTGCCGGGAATGATTCCACCAATACCATGAGCTATATTAGCATTTATTTTTTGGTTATTGTATTAGGCATTCTTTCCACGAGTATCTGGAAAGTTTACCATTGCCCAATTCACTTATTCTACGATTATGACTTGTATTAATAAATACCATACTAAAAGCATTATGCTGCTTATTATATATTATGATGCTTTGTTTCCTATATAATGCTTCAACATATTCAAAATCAGTTTATTTAACGTTCTTCGGGAGTAGTACCTCAGTACGAATCTTCATTATCAACCTTGGTCCTTCAGTTTCATGAGTGAAAAAAAATTTTTAGTTGTCATTTATTTTTTAAATAAATTCAAGCATATTGCAAAGACCGGTAACATCAAAAGAACAATACGAAACATTAGAATAAAGAAATAAGCAGCACCAGTTCTGTCTCTGACTCGATAAGAAATTCTATTTCCAGAAGAGTACAAGGTAACTAAAGAAGATGAACCTTGCTGTTTGATTCAGGACCGATGGAAAATAAAATACTATACGATAATTCTCCACTGCAAGAAATTCCTGTTATTGGTCTCATCTAAAAATTGATTCGGGAATAGGACTTTTAAAACAGGGCGTCCTTTATTTTACCAACACTCCATGGTATTAAGGTGAACAGTCCAATTCCGCTTTGGTATGCTCTACCACCGGACAAGATAGTCCAGAGTCTATGTGTGATAGTTTATTATAACAAGTTTATGACTAATTTCGAAGTCACCATAGCCAGTTCTATTCGTCAAGAAGTTCCAAGGACTAGATACCGAGACTCGAAGTGTATTCAATGAAAATGCGATTGTTGTCTGCGTTGACTTTTGTCCTAACAGAAGATGTGATAGAAGGATTCGAGATTCTTGACGATGTCCTAAACAACGCATGAGTCGCCGTATCACCCGTTTCTGCCTAGAAATGCGAAACTGTCACAATGAAGTAAGAGATCGTTAATTAACCCGTGTAACTTCGTGTCAGGATATCCTTAATGATGTTCGACTACCACTGTTTTGATCTATAGTGACGAAACACATTTCCACCTATGCGACACAGTCATTAAACAAGACTTATGTTATCTTCTTGGTTTCCGTGCTCGGCAACTCGAATGCCCACCAGGAGCTTCCAAATAATTTCAGTCTTTGATGGGGCGTAGTCTGAGAGTTTGGAATGGAGTTTGAAGATTGTTTTGATATTGTACCTAATGAGAATTTTGCTAATATGATCGGTGGCACCTTAAATGTTCGGCAGATACGCTTGCTTACGGAAATTAGGGTTTGATGAGATTAGAGTTTTGGTGATATGGTTCGATTCTTGTGGAAGCGAATTGGGTCCAGATATGAAAATAATCTTTTGAATAAGAGAATTGATAACATCGCGTTTTTGGGCTGAATGATGGTGTGAGAAACTACTAAGATATCTAACCATGTGCGTGGGTTTTCGGTAGATGGATTTTCGGAAGTTCCAACGCACCGTCAAATTTCAATTGTTGGTTTGCGGAGAACCCTAAGGAATTCCACCAGCGACCACTCCACGACTTGAAGGCAACTGTTTCTTGTAACATAGGTGATTTTGGTATCTGAGGTCCTTTTTTGAAGAGGATGGTATTCCAACAGGATGGAACAACATCACACATTTCTCTACATTTACTCGGAGATCTTTCCTGTGCATCTTGTTTCCTTGCAAGGCGGATAGCCACCACATTCATCCGATTTATCTACATGTGACTTCTTCCCCAAAATATGGAGACCTTGAAGGAAGCAATGATTCAGGAAATTGCAGCCATTTAACCTGAAATGACTCGGGGGTTGTGGAAACTATATAATTTAAAATGGAATTGTATGTGTAATCCGTGAATAAAAAAGTGCTATTTTGAAACTTGGATAGTTTTTATTACCCTTTAATTAAATTCGGGCAGGTTTCTTTGTTTTTAATAAATACAGTATAATCGTAGAATCAGTGTATTGCCCTTTCGACGAATTGTATTCTAGTAGGTGAATTATAGTCGGTAAACTTTCCTAGAACCCTACTATGTACATATTCAGTTTGTCCCAATGATTAATGATAGATTTTAAAGCAAAAAGGGGATAAATTTAATTTATTAATCCCTGAGACAGCCTGTATAAGTCATAATCTCTCACAAATCCTAGAAGTATTCCTATAAACGAAGATATTGTCATTTTCCTAGTGCACAGTACCGCAAAAAAGAAAACAAAAATAATTGCTATCAATAAGTTGGAACAAAATTTAATTGCATGGTACTGTACAAGAAACACGTTTAGTGAAGTGAAAGCTTTCCTATAGTGAAAAAAATAATGTTATTATTGCTGTTATATTTTTAAATAAAATAAAAGATTCATTTTGACAATATAGTGGCCTTAGAACACACTGTTTCAAAAATAATTAAAAATAGAAACGAAAGATAGATAGACGTATAATAATTGAAATTTAACATATATTTATGTGTTTTAATATATCGATAGCTTGAAGTGAAGTATAAAGAAGAAACATTTAAAATTGCTTTTTATATCTGTTTTATCAACAAATACACAGCGTTATATCGTTTGGCAATCCGCCAAAGTTTTACTGCAGATATCTCTAAGGCTTATTGAATATTTTGCCATCATATAAAGCATAATAAAATTAAATTTCCGTCAATCCAGTTAGTTAGTGGAATTTAAGCATTGTATTTTTACAGGATTAGAATAACACGTATGTATTCTTTTGTGGTGAATGACCCAACACAATTTAAAGTCAAACAACCTATCAAGACCGCAAGAGCAAGTGTGTAGCGATGCGTACACCTTTTGTCCGTATAAAAGGGAAGGTCCTTTGGATTTCCAACCCGTCAACACTAAAAGCTACCTGGAAAAATACTGACCGGAGTCAATCGGTTGAAAAAACCATGAACGTTTTAGAGATTTCAAGCTTTTCTTTTCAATTTCCATTAATAAGATCTCAAGCTTCATTTAAAAGGATCAGCTTGTTAATACTGTGTGTTTTCCGTTTTTCTTTTTTTCAATTTAAACTATGCTATCGATATATGAATACACGGTAATGGACAAAAATTTAAGAGTGGTAGCTGTTTACATGTCATTAAATTTATTTATGAAAAAAGATTCAAAGAATCAAGCAGAGTTTCTTGATAAGTTTTATATTCTAGAACCTCATTTTTTTTCTACTAAATGGCTTGTATAATGTATTCGTATTCGTGAAGTAACATACAGAGTATTTTAACATATTTAGAAATATATCTGACGCGAATACAAATAGTGATAACGTCAAAGCTTAAAAAATATATTGTTACGTACAAGGTGTCTCATTTTATCCAATTGAAAACCTAATAAGGGCATCCCGGCATATGTTTGAGAAAAAAAATAATAATATCTAAAAGCTAATATTAAGCAATTAGAGGTTGTTTTCATACGCACGAGATCAAGTTAACCGATTCGTTTAGCTTCAACATTCATTCGAGAATTTCCATTAAGTGATTTTTTCTCAAGACTGAAAATGAGTCTACTCATTCAGAATTAGTTAGTGTTTTCGCGTTGTTTTCTGTTTCTAGAACATTGTGAGACTAGATAGACAAAGCGAGCAACAGTATGCAGGATTGCAGATAGTGAACATTCTAGAATAGAATCTTCGAAATGATTCTGGATACACCCGCCACCACTGAGCCGAGGTGTAAATATCCCGCCAGCCTAGAATTAGTTCATATTTAATAGCGAACAAGTAAATTCCGAAGAGTTGAAACGTAACTGTAAGGAATTTGCTAAATTCTATAACAATGACATTAACGCAAAAGGGTTAGAGGATGTATGTATATGTTACCGTTACTTTGATAAATGTGTTCGTATGTTTAATAACCGGGTATTATACATAATAACCAATAAAGGTGACTAATGTAATAATATGTATGTAATTCATTATTTTAACCGGTTATTTTACATACAACCCAAACTCTTTTGGCTGAAGTGATAAATTACAATATTTAGGGAGTATGGAATTTTCATCAGTGCTTGTGAAATAAAAAGACAATGTTTTATTAAATGAAAAAATGTTTTATTCTTACCATTTGTAAACAAACAACCTTCTACTTGTTCGAACGTGGCACACTGTCATGGCATTTTGAATTACAGAGTACCCCATGCTTCTTGCAGCTACATTTTCCTGAAAGACATTTTCCCTAGCAGTTACATCTCTTGTAACCTTGACCACCTGTGATTGAAGATTTCCTGTCACACTCACGTAAAAGTAACGGTATTGATTGATTGATTGATTTTCTACCAGAGCAGGGCTGGTCTTTACATCCCTAGCACTGAAGCTTAGTAGTTTATTGTATTATTCCTGCTTCGGTTTTGTTTTACTTAAACAGGTTAGTTCCCGCAATCAGGTTTAACAGCCTATGTAGTAAATCTTTCTCCATTGGTAGTTTAATTGTGCTTCGCATAGCGAATCTGCGTTGAGCTAACGCTGCACATTCGAAAATAATGTGAGAGGCTGTTTCCTCCTCCTCATTGCAAAGTTTACATAAGGGCTCATCTTTGTAGATCCCCATCTTATGCAAGTGGCCTCTCAAACAGCCATGTCCTGTTAATAGACATGTTGCTGCTCTATGCTGTATCTTGTTTAATTCAAGCAGGTCAGCAGTCAGATGTTGCGACGGTCTTCCCATCATCCGTTTGCTGTGCTTTTGTCCAGCTGCATGTTTCCAATTTAATTGGTGTTGTGTTATAATCCACTCATTAATTGCACCACGCACTGCACTCTTGGTAATACCTAGACCCGGTTCAGGGCCTATATAATTCATTTTTGAACCTTCCCTCGCTAGCTGATCTGCAATTTCATTGCCCGCTATGCCCCTGTGCCCTGGCACCCACGCCAGTGTGACCTTGTTGTGTTTAGACAGAGCCATTAGGGTTTGCAGGTACTCAAAAGTAACGGTAACATATGTATCTAACAGAATATTTGAAAGGTGTGCAGAATAGGAAAATTGAAGACGCTATAGGTATTTCAGAACTGCATCAGCTTTTAAAAGAAGATAATATTGAGGACGTGTTTCCGAATGTATAAATAGCAATTAGAATCTTTTTATGCATTTTTATGCAAATTTTAGAAGCACTCAAAATCTAAATATCACCCTGTAATTTCGTCATCGATCTTAGCTGTGATCTAACAAACCTATTATTATTTTCACAATTAAAGAGCCTGGAAAACCTTTATTACATTTTTCATATCTGTCACGGTTTTCGAAAATGAGACACCATATCATATTCATCATGTGAAGCAATAAATATCATTTTCTAATTACAAATCAATAAATGCAATCTTATCTACAATGTGGCCCATTAAAAATAGGAGCACCCTTAAAACCCATATTTTACAATAAAATAAAACTATTTTTTTGTCTACTTCTACACAAAATTTCAGAAGTTTATTTCAATTTTAAGGCACAGTATGATTATTTTTTAAGGTCGAAAATAGCAACATTTTATTAGCGATTTTTTTAGTAAAAATTTGACTACACCACTAAATTCAGGAGGTCCTAAAATGGACACTATGTATTAAAAAAAATTGTTTCATTGTAGTGCAAAATATAGGTTCTACCGGGGTGTTTTCATTTCAAATAGGTCATTTCAATAGGTATATGCTAACTTATTCCTCTTATGAAACTGTGTAAGTTCAATACTGTTGGCTCATAAACTTTTTCAACTGTATTTTAACTTTTCCACACCCGATGGCCATTTCAACCACACTACTGCTTATTCATTCCATGAAATTATAAAATTAGATTGCTTGAAACTTGTATATAGCATTGTATTTAAAATGAAAAAGCCATGTGATAAATACAAGGGCTATTGGCCAACAACGATCTGAATCGAGTCGTACGACTTTTGTCGAAAGCCACCGCTTTTAAATTTATGTACCATTCAATAAATAGATGAAACCTACAATGAATGAATGGAAGGCGAAATGATCATGAATTATAGAGGCTAAATAGATCAAGTATAGCACTAGTACATACACATAGAAGACACAAAAATACTAAATAAAAACACAGACAAATACAGCTTAGAGAATAAAGCTAATAAACATACCGGTGCATTTAAACAATTGCAGTTACAATGATGAGTAGATCTGATACTTTCACGCGATGCGGATCGTTCTTCCTTCAAATTGGAAACTGGCGTTTGAGATGTGCATCTCTCCAGTATGCCCTTGTTGGTATTCGTTGCTAGTTGAAAAGCGTTCGAAGAACTCCTAATCCGCCCTGGTATGTTGGACACCAAGTTCTGTTTGCAACCTTTCAAGTCTAACCTGTAATTAATATAAATACCATGTTAGAAGTTAAATTTAATTGTATCTGGTAATAAGTTCTATACTACAAATGTTACAACCTTTTTGAATTTTGTTAAAATATATTACGCATACGAAAATTTGTTACGAAATTAACATATTTTAAGAGTTTTAAAATTTAACCCAGAGAGTACTAATTGTAAATAAACTACCGGCCATAATTATTTGCCCACCAAAAGAAATACGCATAAGTAGAGGAAGTATTAACTGAAGAAGAAATTGTACTTTTGCATTTAATAAAATACTCTCAAAATAAAGAAATTTGATACTAAATGAATGAAATCTTCGTTCCATTTACTCGTCATAATTATTCAACGATCTTCCGCGGGTGTTGTTACTTTATGTCGTCCTGTTCGTTTTCTATTTAATAATGTGCCAGCCTCTTTTTTAACGTCACAGTCAACAGTTTGGCAATATGTATGACACGTCGTTACTTATTACATATTGTAGAAGACTTCGCTCGTTAACAAAAACGCAAATATCACGTGCATATGAAGTTTATATTTCTCAAACGGAAGGTGCTATCAAAGTAGAACCAAAACGCCTATGGTCTTTTGTACGAAGTAGGAAGGGAACTACACGCATACCCGGTAGATTGGTGCTCGATGGAGTATCCCTCGACGATCCTCAACAAATTGTTGACGCTTTTGCAACAGTATTTTCTCAAGTTTATACTTTGTCCAACGTTACCGACCCTCCGCCCAATCTTCCACAACTACAATCGTTTAGTTTGGTTCCGACAACAGAAGACGAATTGGTTAAAATTATGGCTGCCTTTCCAGATAGGGCCACCGCGGGCGATGACTTGGTGCCGAGCTTCTGTGTTAGGAATTTATGTAATGTCTTTGCGATACCTTTATGCCAGATTATTAATCTTGCCATCAGGACCTCCACTTTTCCGGATAAATGGAAACGTGCACGAATTGTACCTGTCTTCAAGAAGGGAGATTCTACTCAAATTCGAAATTATAGGCCCATCGCTATACTTAATAACTTTGCGAAGATTTTTGAACATATTATATATACTACGATATACAGGAATACTCGCTCACATATCGCAACTTGCCAACACGGCTTTGTGAAGGGACGCTCGACAGTAACAAACCTGGCCTGTTTCACACAATTTATAAGCGAAACTTTAGATGACTGCGGACAACTTGACGTTATCTTTACCGACTTCTCACATGCATTTGATACTCTCAGTCATGAATTACTTCTATATAAACTGGACTCGTTTGGTTTAGCTCCCAACTTCTCCTTGTTAATTAAATCTTACTTGGTAAAAAGAACTAACTATGTATTTTATAATGGATTTAATTCGTTTGAATTTGTATCTAGCAGCGGTATCTCACAAGGATCCAATCTTGGTCCATTGATGTTCATTCTATACATAAACGATCTCTTAACATCCTTATCTTGCCATGTCCTCGCTTATGCCGACGATGTTAAACTGTTTTGTAATATTAACTGCCAACAAGATATCGAGAGTCTTCAGACGAGCATTAATATACTGACCGAGTGGTCAAAATCCAATATACTGACATTAAATTCTAGTAAATGTAATTTTATGTGCTTCACGAGAAAAACAAATCCATATATCTCCACTTATCAAATCAACGATATTTCCATCGACAAGATTACCAATCTTAAAGATCTAGGTGTCACTTTTGATCCAACTTTATCGTTTAACATACATATTGAACAAATTTGTTCATCTGCCTCTAAAATGATGGGTTTCTTATGAGAACGTCCAAATACTTCAATGACGCACTAGTGCTAAAATCCCTTTATCTTGCATTTGTACTCTCGAAATTGTAGTATGCCTCTATTGTTTGGTATCCTTTCTATATGTCCCATCAAGCTCCAATTGAACGTGTTCAGCGTCGATTCCTCAAATTCTTGTCGTTCAAAGTTAATGGCGAATATCCGCCTTGGCATACTTCTTACAACACCCTTCTCGAATCGCATCAATTTCGATCATTGTCATCCCGTCGTGATTACCATAGCGCCCGATTTTTACACAAATTATTAAATGATAGGATCGACTGTATGCAGCTGGTCTCCCACATAGGATTCAACGTACCTCGAATAGCATCTCGTTATGCTCCAAACTTTACTATGCCAACACCGAGGACCAATCTTCGTTTGCGGTCGCCAATCTATCACATGATCAGGAACGCTGAGAAGATATTTAGTGATATTTTCACCGGAGAGTTGGCGTCATGATACACGAAACATAATAGTTTTTTGTATAGTTATGTCATGTTTTTAAATCAATATGTATTGTGTTCACAATGTGTATATTTGTCCTGTAATTGGGTTTACCTGTTGGACAATAAACATTATTATTATTATTATTATTAAAGTATTACGCCTAGGTTCAAAAACACTTTTGCTTGTAAAATCTTGATTTTGTAGCGCCACATATCGGACAAGTTTGACTGGATTTCGTTCGAGTACGATGTTTAAAACTTTACCATTAATTAGAGTCAATTCAGGAAAAACGCCCGGGAATGGTCAAGAAAAAAGCGTTATTTCATCACGACAATGCGCCCGCTCATTCAAATGCAATCGCTCAGCTAAAATTGACAGAATTGAAGTTCGAAATCCTTCCGTATCCGCCGTATTCGCCTGATTTGGCTCCATTGGACTTTCCCCTGTTCCCGAAACTCAAAATATTTCTGGGTGAACACTCCGGAAACTTTTCAATATACCCTCGTAATTATATCTTGTTTTCTGTTTAATTACAGATGTGCTCTCTAATTTTCCAATTATACTAATCCAGACTATATAGCTTTTAAAGTTAAAATAACCGGCTACAAAATGCTGGTTGTAGAAAGATAAATATTTTATAAATGTGGATAGAATGTTAATTGGCAATTGTGGTTTCCTAACACCCAAGAGCAAATAATTTAAAATACTAAATAAAGTTGACGAGTATCCAAAATTTAATCTATAGAACTTATTACTACCACAAAATACTGTAATATTAGAGGAAACATGATTTATTAAGTTAAATTCCACAGGTGTCTGAGATGGAGAGCTAAATTGGCATTGAAAATGAGGGAAACGCGAAAGAAGGTGGGCGAGAATGCTTACAAAACATTTCCCCTTTAAAATGGAAGCAAGGTAAACCGTGTTACATCTTTTTTCAGGTACGGCAAGAGTAAATAACTTTTATAGACTTTCGCTTCATTTCGTAAAGTAAATATTCAACTGCGAATCTTGTTTTGAAAGCTGAATGAAGAGGATGACATGAAAATGCTTTATTGAAAATTGCATTATCAAAATCATGAAACTTTTTTTGCAGAAATAGTTTATACGGGGCTTGGAGAGTCTATTTCGTTAGAGGTACTATGAAGTCCGATACAAAATGACATGGAAAGTAGATTCCTACACACAACCTTTGGTTTCTACTAATGAATCTTAATTGACCTTTATGCAGGTTGGTAAACATGGTAGTAGGGTAATTTATTCAAGCACATACTCTAGAGTTTCTGTCATAATTCGAGAGCTACCCAAACATCGACCTAGTAGAAAATATTTGAACATATTAAAGGATAGTGGGATCGAAGTTGAATGCCTATTTGTTTTTCAACGCTATATAACATGTATCTGAATTGCTTGGACAAACTTTACCAACGTAATGTATGGAACAAGACTGTAAAAAAGTTTCTATGAACATCTATGCTAAAATACTTCCTTAATTTATGGTGCTTACCTCGTATATATAAATAAATAACTAAAAGTTTTCAGTAATTTATTGGACTGACGACACCAATTTTAATAATTGGTTAAACTCAAACAAAAGCTTTATTAATTCTAAATAATATCAAAGTTTGAAAATTGTCTCATTGGGCGCATTTATAGCTTGCGTTGAGCAAAATAAACATTCAACGGGAGCAGAACGAAGCAATATTTTCATTTAAAAAATTATTTATTGTTAAAAGGAAGTGCATTTCCAAAAGTGAATCTTCCTTTTTTCTATTGTTTTCATAGTTCAGCTGCGTTATCACTTTATGTCTAGCTTTTGGTAAATGGAAAGTAAATATTGCTTCTTTCATGTCCTGTTCCTCCTTATTTTTCTCCGTTCTTTTGTTTGAAGTCCTTACAATCATTATTTCAAAAGTTATAACTGAAGAAAACTCACGCTCTCTTTTATAATCACTGATGAGATATAATTTGTCATGGTTTTTCCAACAAAAGACAATAAACAATATTTCTCGTGTCAGTTAGAATATTTTAGGATTACAAATAAAGAAACTGCAGTTTCGTGTATTTAGATGGAAGAAACATCTTTAGAATTAGTTGTTTTATTTTTAAAAAATCTGAAGTTTACCTGCAATGAAGCTCAATGTCTGGTACAGATCTGGCACTGCTTTCTTCGAGGCATAATGACCCGTCTTCTTCACTATCTGAGAATACGGATAACTGAGGGTGATGATTCGACACTAGAAATGTGGTACATTCTTGGCGCATAAGGACCGGTTTTGAGCAATTCGAAGGTGTCGATGTGCTTGTTATCAAGGGACCAACTAGCAAACTAGCTGTTTCTCCCTGAATACTCATGACAATGGTTTGGAATCACCAAGAACCTGAAAATGAAAATTATTTTAATTAGTGGTATTTTATTAGTAAAATCTAAAGCAAAGAGATAATGATTTGTTTGCATCCGTGACACTAATGCATTACCAACATCAAACGTCCATCACAAAAATGAAATACACTAACTTGAATGAAACCATAATCAATTTTCTGAACACTGTAATAGGAGAAAGATCAATTTAGATTTCAACGTATAGAACTTTTCCAGCTTAGCGTCCATTGATCGAATTTTGGAAAAGTCTAATATAGACATTACATGGAAAATTCATCAAGCTTAATTGCGATTCTGACGATGGAAAGCGTATTAGATTAATCTCTTACAAGAGTAATTCCGTAAATAAACCGGACACGAAACAAAGGTCAAGAATTTATAAAATTGTAATGAAGTATACAGAGTAAAAGGATAATTGAAGTAGGAAACGCGATAACGCATTCTACATTATTGCCGTTTTTATTAATTATGTGCAAGGGTCGATTAAAGTACGTTAATTAGCATCATTAGTAGGGGCAATTGTTAATATAAGATTTATGTAAATCAATCCCCAGTTTTTTCTAAATTAGTCAATTCTAAACCAGCTTCGTATACATATAAAAATAGATGGAATATTTTTATTTCGAAATCGTAAAAATAAATAATATAAGAAAATAACTTTCTTGAAATTTTATTTGGATTAAATAAATATTTTCTTAGGTTAAGTTAAGACAATATTCATATGTCGTAAATGTGCAAAATATTAGTGCAAAATTGTCTTTACTACTTTAACTAAAATAAGAATGCATTTCAAAATAAAATACGTTTCACTTGTTTATTACTGCGTATCAATTTAACCAGAGACACTATTGATAAAATAATTGTCAAGACCCTTACAATCTAAGAATTTATTATGTCTCCGCTAAAGTTTAGGTCTTTATACAAACATATATACTGCAAGATAAGTGATATGTCAACAAAAACGGGTAATCTAAGAATAGATTCGGTAGAAGGTGAAAGCGTAGCAAGTTAAACTTTAGGATTAGTAAACGACACATCACGTAACCCGGTTAGACGTCATTAGATATTAGCAGAGAAACCATTGCTTTAATTCTCTGTTATTATCGCCTTAACTTCGTGCAAATTTCTCGCAACTTAAAATAAATTATTTAAAGACGTGTTTCAAAATTATTATTATATAATAACCTTATATTTCGATTCTATATGAAAATAGCTTTTATCCTTTATATTGCTTATATGCTTTGCTAATCTTGAATATTTGTAAATTTAAATTTAAGGTATATATGTAGTATTATTGATGTCAGAAAGAAAAGAAATCTTCTCAAACAAAAAGTAAGTTATATAAAAAATAACTCCCACAGAGCACTTCACAGCGTTTTAGAATAAAAAATAAAAAACTGAAGGGTATGGCACTTGTAGTTTTCTAAAGCTACGTGACCTACTTTGAATCATTTTAGCGCGGTTGCAACACCTTAGACTGGAAGACAATGACTCCAAATTTTGGTTGCTTTGGAAATGAAAATTGACAAAAAGAGGTTTGAATGCTTCACATATTGTGTTCTTTTATGCTCCTTCTAATCACTTGAGAATCGTCCTTTCTTTGTTAAAAGTAAATACATATTAAAAATAAAACCCGGCGCATCCACCATTTTTAAATGGTTTAAATTTATATATTTTAATTGCGTTTACCTTTATAATCCAATGGAAAATAGGAAGTTTATAGATTTTTTATCCGCATTACATCGTACTTTTTAATCAACTTCCATTCATTTCGTTTCATTTAATACAGTTATACTCTTAACAAAATAAATCGAATATCTAACAAATACTAAGATCATTTGTTGAAGTTAAGGAAACATTTCGTTCTATGTATTATGATGTACATTCAATCATTTGGGTAGATCATCCTACACAGATTACATATCATTCTTAATTTTTTTTAATAAATTAATAAAATCATTTCTTCAATTTCTAAATACATTTTTTTTCAAAAAGAGACAGTGGCGCTTTCTTTAAAGAATAAGCTTTCATGTAAAGGTGTAAACGTCATAGGAATGATTCAAGCTTGCTTTCCCAAATAAAAGTAGATGTAATCTGGTACGTAGGCTTCCGCGGTCGTCAATAACGCTATACTCTTGGTTTCCAGGTTGGAACCGCATCGTTGTCGTAGCTGTTGCCGCCGTTTCATCCACACTCTTATGGGACATCTTCAGGGCAGTAACAACCTCGCCAATGACGCGGTTCCAACCTAGAAACCAAGAATATAAAAGTAGATGTATTTTTAGAAATGTTTTATTTTCTTTTATAAAAAATCAGGTGGGCGTTTTAAAAAATCAATCTCCCAATTTTAACGAGGAAAAAAGGTTTTTAACTTAAACATCTTTTTACTGAACTGAAACATTTTCACTAAAACCCTTTCCCCCAAAAAATTTAAATTTCGTACGGACGACTTTTCGATAGCCAACTTCATCATCAGCAGCAAGACGAAAAAAGCTAAGTGAAAAACTAACCTTAAAAGGAAAAAAATTAGCAAATGTAAATTTAAAAATCGAAAAATTTAATGAGCCGCTTCATTGAAAGGGGCTAAAATAGCCTAAAGGAAAAGAGTGAATGACGTGAGTTAATAAATCCTAGTTTAAAATAAAAGGGGTTTCATTTCACAGGTTAAAATTTAAACTTAAATGAAAAACATGATGTAACAAAGGAAAAAAGGTGAATTTAGTGCCCTAAATCTAATTCATTGAGTTTTGTTTTTGTAAATTTCCATCCTTATAACAATTTAATTTGAAAAGTACTCCTTACGTTTTTAATTAAACTTATATTATAAACTTTAGGGTTTTATTTTCAACAATTAGGGAAAACGCTGATTTATCAAACTTTGAATTGAGAGACCCAAAATGTTCTTTTACCTTTTTTGTTTGATTTTTTTGTTTCCCCCAATATAACTTATCACATCTTTACAGAAATTTTGAAAATTTCCTGTTTTATCCAGTTATCCACGGGTTTTTGGAATTTCCCAAAAAGGTTTAAGGTTATTGCTCGAAGAGAAAACAATCTTGCGGTCAATCTTAAAAAAAGATTTTTTGAAGACCCTTGGTTAACATGGATAAAAGGGAATTTTAACAATTTTTTATTTTAGGGGCCGTCAATGCTTCTAATGGTTTTACTTTCTAATTTTTAATCTATTTTTATTTTTCCCTAATAGTATTAAGACGACTCTTCAGAGAATCTTTTAAAGTTAGAAATATTGATTTTTCTTTTAGTTCATTTTGAATCAAACTTTTTTTAAAGGAAAATTGAAAAACCGGGGGCCCCAAAAAAAGTTAATAGCCGAAATTTTGTGTTCATAGAGTGTTAAAAAAATCCTGTAAGAGAATCTATTTTACTAGAGGTTTCCTATTACGTCTTTTTTCAAACTTATTTTTATTTCTTATTACTACATGTCGAGGAAAGGAACCCTGTTGTTTTTTCTTCTTCGGGGTAAATTTGATGAGGGAAATTTTGAGTTAAGGTTCTATAAAAACCCTTATAAACTTTTTACTGAGCCAAAGAGAAAAAAAATTCATGACGTATCGATCCAAAGCCGAGGGAAATAAGCGAAAGTATTCTTTAGGTCAGTTTCAAATTTACCCATAAAGAGGTTAGCCATAAACGGAGATAAGCTGTTACTGAACCATGCTATCAATTATGTTTTATTCGTGTTCTAACACGTTTTAAACTCACAAATGTGTTTAATATTCATTTGTCATTTTCATGTGAAACGTATATAATAAAACGTATAAATCTAATCTTGTATTCTTTTATAAAATCAATAATTATAAAATATTTTAATCCATTTTACGATTACATACAACGTACACATTCATACAAATCGTTTTATAATAGCCTATCATCAATACGCATAAAGGAAAAGTTTTATAAACCTAAAGCACGTTTTTCTCGTAAATACATTCTGTACCTTGACCTTTCATTGTTTACACTGGCTCTTAATAATTTGTCACTCTTTACCGCTAATAAGCGGCTAAAGTAAGCTTACGGCGTTTCATACAATTAAAAACTCCCCTACTTCGTGGAGAATTTGACCTTTGTTTGCTTATTTTATTCATTATGGAGATGAAACATTTTACATCTGGCACCTTTTTGCGTAGACCTTTTTGTATTTCTTCCCTTTTTTTTATTTACCATGCGGTTAAACAAGTTTTATATGTTTCGTGCACTCTTTTATGCTTTTAACCTTCTAGCAGATACTTTCCCGGCACAGGGAAATTGGTTTTCCTGGGTATTATTTTTTCGCTTCGTTTAAATTTTTGTAAAGGCCCTGCAGAACGTGAAGTAATATTACAGTGAGATTATTGTGATTTAAAAAAGAAGAATGATTTTAGATTATTTAATGCTTTACTTTTAGGTTAGAAAAGTTGCATCACTCTGACAAGTCTTAATTGGCGGAGATTTGCGAAACTGGAATATAAATTAGAACTAAAGTAAATCAATATTTGACCTCCGCAATTGCAATAGAATAGAATAGAATATTTTATTACTGTCACTGAACTGACGTCTTCAAATTCAATTAAAAATAACTTGCGATGTTTTCCAATTACCTTATTAAAACGGAAATAGTTGACTTCATCAATCGATATCCGTTTATTGTTTGCTATTTTTGTTTATCTCAAACTGCAATCCATGGCCGTTGAATTAGGACCACATGAATTTGGGGTAAAATTTCAAAAAAAAACGGTTGGTAATTTGAAAAATAATAATGTTTAGATAAAAATTAAAATACAGGTTGTAAAAAAGAATTTATTTGTTAAAAAAATTTACATTTAACTCTCCTCGTGCCCTTACGAGGGGGGTGAACCTTTTTGGGATATTTTTCCCCCAAAATTTTTAAAGTCCTTTCGGTTAAAGCGTCCCCTTTCGGCGTAAAACCTCTTTTTAAGTTGTTTTCCGATGTTATTAGGTGCTGCGAATCGGCGCTTAACAGAGCCTGTAAGTGCTCAATTGGATTTAAAGCGGGGACGAAAGGCCATGCAAACAGTTTGGGTTTTTTTCGGTTCTATTTTAGGTGGCACGGGGATCCTGTTGAAATTGGACGCGTCTATGTTGGATGCCTAAAAAGTTTGCTACAGGAGGGGTGCAATGCATTTTCCAGCACGTTTATGTAGTGGTTGGAATCCATCCTCCCCTCGGCAACGACCATCTCACCCACTCCTCCACTTGCCATGCATCCCCATATCATTACACTCCCCCCTCCGTGTTTTACAGTTGGTACTGTACACTCGTGAAGGAATTATTCGCCTACCCTGCGGCGAACAAATGTGGCACCCAGGGTGCCAAATACCTGAAAGTAACAAGGACACTGCGTTAAAGTTAAAGATTTAAAAACTGATGAAATAACGTACCTAAAAGTTTTTCCCCATCAACCCAAGATGTTTTTTACAAAAACTTCCACCGAAAATGTTGGTGTTCAGAACCCCCTCAAAGCGACAACCACGGTTTTTTTTTTCGCTTTTCAACCCCTGAGACCATTTTGCTAACCCTTTTTGGGGGTGAAATTGGGGGTCCAAAGTTCTCCGAAAAAGTCGCACTAACTCAGGAGATGTCTTTTTCTATTAGGAGTGCTCGCGAATGAATATTATCTCCATTCTTTTTTGTTAGCGTTTCGCCCGTTTTTGGCCGTTTTGTGGGGTCCTGTGCCCTTGCGTTTTAGCGTGTAGTACAGCACCCGCGAGCATTTTCAATTCTTGCAATTCACACTCAAAACTTGAATTTTTTTTCGGAGTTTTGCGTTAGTTGTCGCTTTTGAGGCATTTTAAAAGAAAACCAGTCTAAACTTATAAACCAAACAGGAAACAATGGAAGCACACTTACGATCCGCTTTGGACAAACACTCAAATATGACTGAGATGAGATCTAGAGGATGCAGAAAATAAATTAACAGGTAAACAGATGTTCTATTGCTTCTCAAGAGCTTAATGATTTATAAAACCCTCTTTTATATTCCCCGACAAACCTACCATAAACAAACCAAACCTTTGTGAGAAGCAGGTAAAACGGTAGCAGAAATAAGTACCTACAAACCTTGTGCTTATAACCTCAGAAGCAATTAAACTTACATAAGAGGCTTGTGAGACCTACGTCTTGCAAATATTAATTGTAATTTCCAGTGAAAAGAAAACTACTGTATTGCAAATTGCCTTTATCCTGTCGAACCTTCACGTCAAGAAATTTACCAAATTATCCCTTCGCAACCAACTAAATAGATTAATTATTAGAGTAACCTAAACTTGCGGACTCACATAGGCGTCGGTATTACGGGTTAATATAAGAATACGAAAAATTCATAAATAAACTAAACCGGTAGAGAAGCAGGCATGTAGTGTCGACCTTGAATATAAATCATGTTAAACCGCGCTGAGAGAGATTTCGTTTAGTACCGGTTGAGCTGTTGCAGAGATTAGTCGAACGGTCAAGGTTATGTACTTACGTGTCGCTTTTGAAAATATAGCTGGTGTTTTTTGTGTGTTGTAGTATTATACCAAGTACATAATTAGTGTATCGTTTCATATAGAACTAATATTTACATACCTAAGAAAACAATGCCTCGTAATAGATTTGCTACTAATGTACATAAGTATGTGTCACTTTTTCCCCATTTAAAATATGACGGTAGTGCAGTTTTTTGCTTAATATGCAATGTTCGTTTGGCTGCATTGGACAGAACTGATTGCCAGAGGCATGTCAATGGTATTAAGTATATGAGAAATGCAAGAACTGAAATACCTTATACACTATTCCTCATACATTTATTAATTATGTTTACCTCTTGTAATCTTCCGTTGTCGTTGGTGAGAAAGCAGCTTTTAAAACGTTTTGGCGACAATACGTTCCAAAGTACCCATTACCCTCACAAACACAATTACAGAATCATTTGCCGCGAATGAAAGA
Source organism: Dynastes maya (assembly GCA_029619315.2). Taxonomy (NCBI): domain Eukaryota; kingdom Metazoa; phylum Arthropoda; class Insecta; order Coleoptera; family Scarabaeidae; genus Dynastes; species Dynastes maya. The sequence goes on along the minus strand of JAROYE020000012.1, from coordinate 4,255,647 downwards.
GATGCTAGAAAATGTGTGTAAACGTGATTTGTGTTCCAAAAAAAATATGGATTACCGTGGATGAGACGACCGATATAAAGAAAACAGTATTGTGAATGTAATAGCTCGCCTTTTATCTAGCGAGAAACACAGCATCTCGATATTTGTTAGCTTGCAAACGTGTCCAACAATGTACCGCGGAAAATATTCAAAAAGTGATAATGAACGCTTTGAAAAAATTTAAAATTGCCCAAGATCAAGTTGTGATGATTGTGACAGATAGTGCAGCAACGATGTTAAGTGTTGGGCGATCCTTAAAACATATATTTCCTAACTTAATACATATAACCTGCGTGCTGCATGCTTTGCATTTAGTTGGTGAAGTTGTTCGACAACATTACGGAAACGTTGATCGGATGATTGGAAGTACTAAAGCAGTGTTTCGTAAATCTCCTAAACGTTTAAAAGAATTTCGTAAATTTTGTCCAGGTATTCCCAGAACCTCCTGAACCAATTTTAACGCGATGAGGTACTTGGCTAACAGCAGCTTCTTACTATTTGATGCATTTTTTTCAACAAATTCAATCAGTTATAATGCGATTTAATCGAAATGAATCCAAAGAAATTTAGAAAAAAGTCAAAGAGAATTTAAAATTCCCTCAACTTTTAGAAGATTTAACAACAATATGTACCAATTATACAGTATTACAGATGCCATCAGAAAACTAAAATGTACTGAATTGTCATTGCAGGAATCATTAGACATAGGGGGAGAGTGTAAAAAAATAAATTACACACATTAATGATACGCCAGGATTATGCGCTAGTCAAAAGTTGGCAGATGTTTTAAGGAAAAATCCCGATTTTAATACTTTAGAGGCCGTTTATAATAAGTGAAAGAATAGTAAAACTTTTAAGTGTTTTTGAAAAACAGTTTCTACATGCAAATGTAACTTCCTTAGATGTGGAGAGATCGTTTTCTATGTAAAAGAATTTTTTTTCCTTGTCGACGCAAAAGGTTTAAAAAAGTAACTGTGGAAAAACATATGCCATGATGTAAGTTTACAGTATTACATCCTGTGCCTCTAATTTGTTGAATAATTGGCAAATAAGTTTATTTATGAATTTTTCGTATTCTTATATTAACCCGTAATACCGACGCCTATGCGAGTCCGCAAGTTTTGGTTATTCTATTAATTATGCTTTTCGTAAGCAAAATACCAACGTTTGTTTCACCCCACGAAATACATTAAGAAACCTTTTAGAGAATCAAAAAGAAATAAACCTAACATGATACAAAGGTCGAAGATTTATAAGTTTGCGTGTGATGGCTGTGCGAAAATATACATTTGATGACAAAAGGAATAATTGAAAGTACATTTAGGGAAACTAAATTCCACGAACGCGTAGAGCACCTCTGCTAGGAAATATATTATGTAAATAAATTTTAATTGAATTTACCGCATACACATTTCTGAAATTGAATGCACACAAAATTATACACGAAATAGTAAAACCCTGTCAAATAACATCAGTTCTAGTTAAATAACAGCGGTAATAAATATATTGTATTACAATTGGAAAAGGATACATTATTTACCCGTCATTGCTGGGAGATATTTTGCATTTCCGGCAAATATGCTTTGTTATTTTAGTTTCAATCCCGGTAATTCGGGAAAAAGTTTTTCTCTTCATCGATTTACCGGTAATTTACGGGTATCTTTTATTTTCAGAAAATTTACCTATATTAAAAATAAAACATATCAAATAAACAAAAAATAATGCTTTTATTCTGAGTAAACAATCAATCTAAATATATAACTATGTTCTAAAGAAATTAAGTAACTAATCTAATTAAATAATCAAATTTATAGTAATTTTTTTCCAACACAAACATAGCAAACAAGTTTCCAAATGAAACACGTACTTGTTGCTTTAATTACATTTAATTATCCATCGACTCCTCCAGTCCAAAAAACTCCATCTGTGACCTATTTTCCGATAATTAAAGCATTTTCGTTTCATTACCTCTAGATGAGTTTTCGACTAAATTAACTCTTCTACTCACACATACCTCAATAATCCCACTATATCGTTGAATTACGATTTCTTTGCCCATTCCTCGACGCAGTACTCACGTTGTCAACATGCAGCCGCTGTAATTCTAAGTTAAGATAACCGCTTTGTGGGAAGAGCGATGCGCGTTTAACGGACAAATGATGCCCAGCCAACCGCTTCTGATGTACTGCGACGGAAAGACAATCCGTTTGCACAATAAACCAGAGACGCACGTGAAGGCAAGACACTACGTTGTTTCTTGCGCAGCAGCAGCAGGTTGGTACTCCAGATACGTACAAGATGTAAATTCTTATCAGTACCTGTAAGGGAAGGAGATAGATATCTAGAAAAGGACTTACCGAAAACTTTGGATGTTGTTGGAGGTTTTTAACGCTTTGAGAGTTTAGTAAAGCTTCAACACCATCAATGGTTATTGTGTGCTTAATTTAGGCGTAATTCCTCTAAACGAACTTAAAACGAACTGAAAACAAAGGTATACGTATATCAAACGAAATCTTCTAACCAAAGCAATCAAGTAAGGTCCGTCAAAAGAATTGGGTTTCGTTCAACTTTAATTATGACATATCAGACCAGTAGGTTACAACGATAACAAGAACAACACATTGAGGGGACAAATGGAAACTTGTAATGAATCGAGATCTTGTTTATGGAAAAATAATAGCATTCATTATTGTTTGGAAAGCCATACTATGATAAAACCAAGGGTATGGTAGAGGGAGCCATAAACATTGGACACCAATAAAATAGTAGTGACTATTACAAAGAAACAGGCAACATATCAACAAGGAAAGTATATACCACGATGAAAATCGTAATGAGACATTTTACGACGTATTTTATTACATTTTATTAAATGTAATAAGTAGAGCGGGTCAAGAGCGCCACGCGCCAGGTTCGCAATCAGGCTGCCGGGCGCATATATGTATGTAAACATAGGTAATTTAAATATGTAATTATTAGGACGAGGACCAAAACCACTGTCTATTACGTCGTGAAGAAGCGCAAATATACACCTGCAGTTTGGGTGTTCGTTGATAAATAGGGCGTTGTTCACAGTGGGCCACTACAAAAAAAAAGTTCATTCATCGACGGCTACGAACTAACAGCGCGCTTATTCATTACGGATGACGCGCTCTATTCATCAACAAATGACGAGTCTGCAGATGTTACGTTTGCACCACTTCGTGGCATACTAGAAACAAGCGTCGGTGTGCTCGCTTTAGTGATTATGTCTAACGCAACTATTAAAAATAAAACGGCCATTACCTACGAAAGTTAATAAATTTCTTAGTGAATTTGTGGATTTACACTACAATGGGAGTACAATTTTCTGTAAAGTTTGTAAAAAGAAACTACTGTGCTGGAGCAAACGTGATTGTGAAAGACATATAAATAGCGCACACCACAGAAATAAAAGAAATGGTGTGTCACAACAACGTCAATTTCAATTAGAATTGCTTTTAACGTTTATGGTATGTGGTCTACCACTTCGTATACTTGATAAAAAAGCATTTCGAAAATTCTGGGGTACATACAATACCGAGTGGATACTACCATCTCGGACAGCGTTACGGAGAGATATTCCACGAATACGTGAGGACATTGAAAATCGAATTAAAGCCGAATTAAAAGATAAACAGCTGTGGCTATGTCTTGATGAGACGACAGATTGCGAAAAAAATTCTATTTTGAATATAATAGTGCGCGTATTAGATCCTATTAAACCAAATTTTGCAATTCTATTCGCCAGCAGAAGATTAAAACAGTGTACTAGTAAAGCAATTACGGCCGTAGTTCTCGAAACGTTACAAAAATTTCAAGTGTCAACCAGTCAACTGTTGTTGTTCATGAGCGATGGTGCAGCAACAATGTGTAGTGTAGGCCGTTCCCTTAAAGAAAAGTGTGAAGGACTTTTACATGTTACGTGTAAAGTCCATGCTTTACATCTTGTGGCACAAACTATTCGAGAGTGTTACCCGGAGGTGGATGCATTAATAGCAAACACAAAAAAGTGTTTCTCAAAAGTCCTAAGAGGACTAGGGCATTCCACAGGTTATGCCCTGGTATTCGAGAACCACCACAGCCCATTCTTACGCGTTGGGGAACGTGGTTAAAAGCCGCTTTTTATTATAATGAACATTTTCAAGAAGTCAAATCCGTTATTTTGCAATTCGTCCCTGCCGAAGCTAGAGCTATTAGGATGAGCCAGAAGGGATTTCCCGATATTTCTGTTGAAACACATCTAAAGAATATTAGCAACAATTACAAAGGTTAGTAGACGCGATAGAAATTTGCAAAATTCTGGATTGTCGTTGGTAGAATCAGTGCAAGTCGTGGACGAAGTTAGTACATTGTTACACAGTATAAACGATGCAACAAGTGGACGAGTTTTAGCTAAGTTCGATAGTGTTTTAAAAAAGAATCCGGACTACACGAGATTAAGACAAATGTGCGATGGGGCATCTGCAGATTCCTTGACTAAGTCTAAAGATTATTTTAATTACGCCTGTCTTACTTCGGTAGACGTGGAATTTATTTATTATATCTTTATTTACAGTTACATTATTAAGTACAACAGAATAAAAAAAGCGTTCAGTTTCTCAGTTATTTCCTTATTACATCCATTTACAACGCATACCGTTTTCAATCAAATAAAAAATCATAATGAAAATAAAAACACCTCAGCGTGTACATATATATATATATATATATATATATATATATATATATATATATCCGCTCTAATTACTAAACATTATTATTGCGTCAGCTTTTATTTTTTTACTCTTTTGTATTAATTTCGAAATATCACATATCTGCTGTGACTCACATATACGCTATTTACAATAAGCGGCCGTTGCGCCTGATTCCGATTCTGTTGGATGGCGCAATTTGGCCCGCTCTAGTAATTAGAAGTGAATGAAGAAACAACGATATATGTACAATACCTATATATACAGAGATTCTAACTATTAAAGGATTATTAAATAACAAATTCATTACATGTAAATTATATACTTTTGGTACATAGGCCCCCAAACAACTGAACAATATTCTAATTTGCTGCGTACCAAAGATGTATAAAGAACTTTCAAAGAATCGGTGTTCTTGAAATCTCTGCAAGATCAATTAACAAAACATGTGAATTCAAAAATTATCTGATTTAGAAAATGTAATTAAAAATCTTTTCATTGTTCTTAATTCATTGCATTGTCTTGGCCTAATAATAATAGTCCAAAAGTTATACAGCTAACATGCACTACATTGCCAAAAAAAGTTTCAAATTTTAGCAATTATTCTGGGTTTCACATATTCTATAACTAAACGGTATATCTTTCGGACCTATGACAATTCATTATCTCTCTCGATATAAGAATTGTTGCCGGTTGATATACGCTGAACCAGAACCGGCTTCGGCTAAAACTGCTTTTCTAAATTTAAAAATCTTAGCTTTTTAGAAACCGGTTAATAAAACCCAATGAAAAAAAAACATCCAATATAAAGATATATCAAACTCAATACCTTTATCCAGGGTTGGATAATCATTTCAATGATTTCAGGTGAAGACTTGAACAAAAATTTATAAAAAATCCATACAACAAGAAATGCACATGAAAACAATTGTCCATACTAGTAATACATATATGGTGACAAATAGTTAATGGCAAAGAGAAAAGTCAAGCCAGTATCACCTTCGTCGTGTTCTTGGTGAAACAAATGAAGCATTAGATGATTTTAATAGCAAAAGGTTTCAATGTTATTAAACAAAGATCATTTTGAACTATTTGGATAAGGAACTAAACCGGCATCTTAATTACGATAATGATCAAAGTTACATAATTCTTAAAACAAGCTTGAATAGCCAATAAAAAAGGCTTCTTACCTAAAGTAAGTTTGTAAAAGCAATATATGTATAACGTAACACTGTCACATCTACATAATTACTTATTAACACTATTATGCATAGCATTATTTACTTTATATTGTACGAAATTCTATTTAGATGATTTTGACATTTTAAACGTAGGTACTTGAAAGTACTAAAATCCGAAAGCTTGAGACGTAGCGTGGTATTCTCTTACTAAAATTTAAATCACCATATTGCACAAGCAGCAAAAATATATCTACATAAATGTTAGCTTAAATGAAATATTCCTTCCACTTCCGACATTTTCGTTGTTTTGCCAATAGTACAGTTTTAGAAAAGGGGATATCAAAATATTTAGCTACGCAAAACGAAAGATAATACGCTAAAAATATAACATTATTTTTGAAATTTTGAAGAGCACCGTCTTTTATTCATTGTATATGTATTGTATTGCATATGGTGCAGTTAAATTTGAAGGAGTAATCATTGTAAAAAACTGTAGAATGTAGGAGCTTTTAAAAAGTTTAAAAGAAACAAGACATTAAAACAGATATTAACAACATTATTTTTTTAAAAGTATACGTTGACCACATTTTATGTTCCACCATTAAAAACAACTACATTACGTTGAAGTCAATTTAACTTTTATGAACTGAAAAGAGTTTACAAGTAAATTGATAGTGAAAAAGGTAAACATATTTTTCCAAACGTACCAGTCAGAAAATATTCATACATTATGTTTTGTTAAAAATTAATAATGTTCATTTGTTGAAACTATAACTGTACCTAACTAATAAGTTTTGAAATTATATGCAATTACTATGAGATGCAAACTTTTTACTCATTGACTTTAAACAAACAACAGAGAGTATCGGCACACTCCTCACCACACAAAATGTTATTAATTAATTCGGAACAGCTGTTTCAAAGGCTCACTGGGCCCCCATTCTCAACCGGGTTACCGAATAAATCTGAACGAAAAAACTAAAAACTTTTACTTTAATTCTACCATGCATGTCTATCCCTCCTCTCGAGGAAAAGAAGGGTATATATGTACAAATGTGTCTAAACATGTAACTGTGTATATCTATTTCCAAATACCTACTTTTCTATCGCTTAACTCTAACATGCTGGGTATATGTGAAACGGCCAAGGGTTTTATCCCGCCCTCGTAGAAAAGAGCGAGACGAAAGGAAGGTTACTTCCCGCTAATTCTCTATCTACGCACTCTAAGGATACTAAACAAATCAAACATAAATTGCAGAACACCGAGACTCGGTCTTCGTCAAGTGTAAACTGAAAAGTTCTTTTACCCTAATAAATCAAACAAGCAAGAGAAATGAAGTGGAGCATTGTCCTGTTCATGACCTGCGAATGTTCCATCTCTTTCTTAAGGTACATTGTCTCAAATGCGTCCAATTCCCGAGGTGAAGTTACGTTTTTAATTAATTTGAGATTTTCCAATTTGATTACATGTCCTGTGTTATTCATATGGTCAGCTACACTTGACGCTCCTGTTCGACCGAATCTATAGCATCTCATGTGTTCATTAAATCTAATACCTATCGCTCGTTTCGTTTGTCCAATATAGGCTTTATCACAGTCGTTGCATGCAATTTTATAAATTCCCGACCTTTCTTTCATGTCCGGTTTGTCTTTTGGATTACCAAGAAGGTTCTTAAGTGTATTTCGTGAACTAAAACATACGTTCATGTCTTGTCCCCTAAAAACTTTACTGACTCCTTTCGATATTCTATGGAAGGGGAGTTTCACAAATTTCTTGTCGCGCGTTTCTACCGGTATCAAGATCGTAGAATTTCTTACATAATGCCTATGTTGGACTTTCTTAAGGATGCGGTCGACATCTATAGACGAGTAACCATTATAAATAGCCACATTTTTTATGAATTGAAGCCCTTTCTTGTACCTATTTTGGTTTAAGGGAAATTTCACTAGTCTATTAATTAAGAAACTAATCGCGGCCATTTTATGTTGTTCGCAGTGGTTCGAATCGGTCATAATGAATCTATTAGTGCTTGTTTCTTTTCTATAGATGTCTATTTCTAGTTTATTATTGTTTCTAATTACTAGGCTATCTAGAAATGGGAGTTGATTGTTCACTTCTTCTTCTACTGTAAATTTAATGGATCCGAATTTTGAGTTGAGTGTCGCGAGGAAATCCGGGATGTTACTTTTCTTAGTGTCAAAAACCGCGAAAATATCATCTACATATCTAAGCCAAATTCTAGGAAAATACACGGTGTCCTTTTTCAAACACGTTTCAAATTTACTCATAAACAAGTTGGCTATGAACGGGGACAGTGGATTACCCATCGCCGTACCCTCCAATTGTTCATAATATTTGCTCCCTATTTGAAAACGGTTTTGGTTCATGCACAGAGAAGTTAGTCTTTTGTATTCCGCGATTTTGACGTCGTCAATGTCGTTAAGTTTTAAGAGTTCAACTAAATATTCTATGGTTTCTGGGATTGGTACGCTGGGGAAGAGTGCACAAACATCAAACGATACTAAAATTTCCCCTCTTCTAATTCAATATTATTGACCTTATTACAAAATCTAGTGAATTTTCTACTTCTAGGTTGTCTACTTTGATGGGTAAATTTTTGTATTCGTTTACTAACCATTTGGACAGTTTGTACGTAGGTGAGTCTATACCTGAAACTATTGGTCTCATGGACTTTCCTGGTTTATGGATTTTTGGTAGGCAATACATTTTTGGAACTGTCGGGTTTGGGACTGACAATTTAAACTTAAGGTTCGCGTTAATGAGTTTTGGACAATTTTTTATAACCTCCTTTGTTACTCTGATCATGGATGGTAACGGACTTTTTCTTAAACTTTTGTAAGGTCCCGATGACAGGGCGGGATAAAACCCTTGGCCGTTTCACATATACCCAGCATGTTAGAGTTAAGCGATAGAAAAGTAGGTATTTGGAAATAGATATACACAGTTACATGTTTAGACACATTTGTACATATATACCCTTCTTTTTCCTCGAGAGGAGGGATAGACATGCATGGTAGAATTAAAGTAAAAGTTTTTAGTTTTTCCGTTCAGATTTATTCGGTAACCCGGTTGAGAATGGGGGCCCAGTGAGCCTTTGAAACAGCTGTTCCGAATTAATTAATAACATTTTGTGTGGTGAGGAGTGTGCCGATACTCTCTGTTGTTTGTCATACTACCCCACAGTCCTTGCTATCATTATTGACTTTAAAGATCGCAATACAACTGTCAACAGCACATATGCGTCTTTGCTGTATAAATTGAGGGTCTAATATTCGTGCAAAACGTCAAGGAAAATTGACAAAAGGCGTTCGATTATTACACAACAATGAATCCGTCCATACTGCCGTCATTTCAGAAGCTGCCATCCGCGAAGGTGACTTTCAAGAGTTGGAACATTCACCGTATAGTCCAGACATGGCTCCAAGTTATTATTATTTATTTTCTCATTTAGATAAAAATACGGAAGGATCTCTTGTCATTGTAGCACGTTACTTAAACCATATGCCCGTTTTACCCTAATAAATCAAAAAAGAAAAAGTAATATAACGGTGAATTCTCTCTATCCAATAGATTTGTGTTCCTTTTTATGTTAACAGTTTCGTTCTTAATTAATTTCAGGGTTTCTAATTTAATATTATGCCCGGTTCCGTTTATGTGTTGTGCTACACTTGACGCCTATATTTTCCCGTACCTGTAACACCTGATGTGTTCATTGAATCTAATATTACTATAAATTAAATGATGTCTGGTATTATACAAATGTTTTTCTAGTTCGTTTATTCCTTGTTCTGTGTGTAACGTCTAACCATTTCGTCAATATAAATTGCCTCACAGTCTTTACAATTTGGAATATAAACACTGAAACAGTTCACTAAAACCCTTACCACAACACTTAATTCGTACTGGACGCACGTTTCGATAGCCAAGCTATCATCATCAGCAGCAAGACTGAACTAACAAGCTAAGTGAAAAACTAACCTTATAAGGAAAATAAATTATGCAATATGTAAATTTAAAATCGTAAAATTTAATGAGCCGCTTCATTGCACAGGACTATAAATAGCCTAAAGGTAAATGAGCCGAATGACGTGAGTTAAGAAAAGGTTCTCAAGAAAAAGTTTTCCAAATTAGTCACCACTAACAAACCGAAACCTGCCGAGATAATTAACCCAACTGCATTAGTTAGAAACGAGTCACATGAGTCTTTTAGCAAAGAAGAGATCGACTTATTAAACAAAGGTTTGAAATACAACCTGAAATTTAATAAGCCTCCGGTTGAAGAAATTATAGTTGGCATAGAAAACGCGATCAGTAATTTTGATGATAACAAAAAAAAATTTTATTCGTACCGCTTGCAAAAGTCAAATTTTGGAAAATATGCAAAGGAATGCACCTGACATTGCACGAAAAGATCAAATCATTGCTAGAAGACTAAAAAACAAAAATTGTTTTTATTTAAAATCCGACAAGGGTAACACTGTAGTCATCTTAGACAAAGAAGATTATTTTAGTCGAGTCAACACCACTTTGTCACAAAGTTCTTATTCAAAATTATCAAAAAATCCTTTGTCTAAAATGATTACAGAAACCAAGAAGACCATGTTAGAATGTAAGGCTGTCATTAGCGACAATTTAAGATTTAGACTAACGGTATCAAACCCAGTACTACCTAGGATGTATTGTTTACCTAAAATACACAAGCCCGGAAAAAGCATGAGACCCATTGTTTCGAATATCAACAGTCCAACTTACTTACTTTCCAGGTGGTTATCTGACAAATTGAACCAGTTACCTGTACAATTTCCGGATTTGGCTATTAAAAATTCTTACGAGTTCATTGAAAAAACTAAGGACATTGAGCTTACTGACAAAGAAATTTTAGTTTCATTTGACGTAAGTTCATTGTTCCCTAGTGTTCCAGTTGATTTAACTTTGGAATATTTAGAAACACTTTTGTTAGATAACCAAATGGATAGAGAGGAAGTTACTAGCTTCATTTCTTTGACAAAACTTTGCATGAAACAAAACTTTTTCCAAATTAACAACACTTTTTATCAACAAACGGAAGGAACAGCAATGGGTAACAGCTTATCTCCGTTTATGGCTAACCTCTTTATGGTAAATTTGAAACTGACCTGAAGATACTTTCGCTTATTTCCCTCGCTTTGGATCAGATACGTCGATGACATTTTTTGCATCTTTGACATCAGTAAATGTTCAATAACGGATTTCATAGAACAACTTAACTCAAAATTTCCCTCTATCAATTTACCCACGAAGAAGAAAAAGACAACAGGATTCCTTTCCTCGACATGTTAGTAATAAGAAATAAAAATAAGTTAGAAATAGACGTATATAGGAAACCTACATAGTAATAATAGATTCATCTTACAGGATTCTAATCACTCATATGACACAAACTTTCGGCTATTAACTTTTTGGTGCACCGGTTACTCAATTTTCCTTTAACTAAAGATAGATATCAAAATGAACTAAAAGAAATCATCAATATTTCTAACTTTAACGGATTCTCTGAAGATGTCGTCTATAATACTATTAGGAAACATAAGAATAGATTAAGAATTAGAAATGTAAACACATTAGAACGCATTGACGGCCGTAATAAATAAGAAATATGTTTAAATTACCCTTTTATCCATTGTTACACCAAGGGTCTTCAAAAAATCTTTCTAAGATTGACCGCAAGATTGTTTTCTCTTCGAGCAATAACCTTAAAAACCTTAGGAAATTCCAAAGACCCAGTAGATAACATGGATAAATCAGGAATTTACAAAATTTCATGTAAAGATTGTGATCAAGTGTATATTGGGCAGACAAAAAGATCAAAGGTACAAAGAACATTTGGCTCATCTCAAATTCAGAAGGTTTGATAAATCTAGCGTTGCCCTACATATGCTTGAAAATAACCATAATGTTGATAATATAAAGTTAATTAAAAACGTAAGGAGTACTTCTCAATTAAATTGTTATGAAGGCATGGAAATTTACAAAAACAAAACTCACTTAATGAATTCAGATTTAGGACCACTAAATTCCAGCCTTTATCCTTTGTTACATCATGTTTAATCATTTACAGTTGTAATTTTAACCATGTGCAATGAACCGCTTCATTGTAATCTAGGATTTATTAACTCACGTCATTCGGCTCATTTACTTTAGGCTATTTATAGTCCTGTGCAATGAAGCGGCTCATTAAATTTTACGATTTTAAATTTACATATTGCATAATTTATTTTCTTATAAGGTAGTTTTTCACTTAGCTTGTTAGTTCAGTCTTGCTGCTGATGATGATAGCTTGGCTATCGAAACGTGCGTCCAGTACGAATTAAGTGTTGTGGTAAGGGTTTTAGCGAGCTGTTTCAGTGTTCCAGTGCCACAGTTTTAGAGTATCCGTTTATTGGAATATAAACACCGTCTTTTTCTATACATGTTGCTTACATTGTTTGTATTTATCATTTAAAAGCAAACAAAACAAATTTTCTTACATATTTATCTCCATAAAATAAAAACGAAAGTAAATCCTATACATATCTAAAAATATTACTTTCAGGTGGTAGTAAATTTCCATTACAGGAGATAAAATCCACCGGAATCTGGAAATTTTCATACTTTTAGGCTTTATATCGCAACAACGGTTATTGAAGGTACATTTCAATAGATGCCCTTTGCATTTAGAGGTCGGGAAGAAGCGGACAAAATGAGAGATAAAAAAGTACAGAGGTACTTCCCTTTAAAAAATATTATTTTACGGTGTACATTTCACCGAGTTCCATTTAGAATTCTTAATTATACAGGATATAACGGTAAAATTGTAAATGTTCCATATTTCGTTTTATACCACCGTTTTACTTAATTGATTTTATGAATAATGCATACTGTACGTTTCTGAGCGCGTAATCTATTTGAATTTAATTTATTTCGTTTAAAAATTAAGTACTGTTTTGAATGCCGAGGGAAATTCATAAACAAATCTGACGCAACACACCACAATGAAGGAAAATAAGTGGAGCTGTTAGTATTAAAAAAATATACATTTCTGCCTAAAATTATTTTTCAAACAAGTTGAAAGTTCTCTGGATAACTCAATATTAATATCTACCGCAGAATAATAACCCATCGCAACCAAGCAGAGGTAACATTTACTTTATTCAATATTAAAAGTGTAGCTTGCTAGTATATTTTCTCTCTTATCTTCGGGCAGCATACATAACTGGTGGTTTGCAATACAGCGGAAGTTCCAACTTTATGTGGCTTCCGTACGCTGCCTACACCAAGGAAGTTTTAGAATTTGAATAATTTTTATAACATTACTCCCTACGCTAAAAGCAAAAAATGCCGAAAAGGTTATGGTATATACGAGGGAAACGTGTTCCTACAAACGACCACTAGATGGTTCTATTAAGATTTGACATTACTATTTTCATAAAATTTGATATTTGTTATTGTTGAAGCAGTGACAACACAGAAATCGTCCGAGTAGATTATTTACGGTGACGGTTAAAAAAAAAGCAATATTATAAAAAAATAGACATTTCACGGGAAGTTTCGCTGGAACACAGGCATACTTAAAATAATCCTTAGAGTTTGTTAATGAATCTGCCGATGCATCACCACACATTTGTCTTAATCTCATACAATCGGAAGGAAATTAATGCTATTGTAGCTCATGATATTGATGGAATCATTTCCGGCAAAAAACAAAGCGAGGGAAAAGGGGACAGCGTAAACCTGCGAACATGTTTCTGCATACCCGGCGTCATCAGCGCGGTTCCGTACGTGTCCTTCTTCCTCGCTATTGTTTTTCACCTCTCGAGTATATGTTGCCATTCTCCACGAACAGAATCAAGATATATCTCCCCACGCCAGAGCTATATTAGCATTAATTTGGTTATTGTTACTAGGCAATCTTTTCATGTGTATTTTAATACATCATGGAAATACTGTAGGAATCGTTTAAAGGTGTGGACACGCGGCGTCATCTTGCGTTAAGCAGCCCAGGAGCTGCTCGATAGGTGGTAGGAGTCTGCATCCCGAGTTGTTGTCGCTATTCTCTAGACTAGTCTATGTTTCTCGACGCTAGGTGGCGCGGGAAGATATATCGTGATTCTGTACGTGGAGAATGGCAACATATACTCGAGAAGTGAAAAACAATAGCGAGGGAGAATGACACGTATGGAACCGCGCTGATGACGCCGGGTAGACAGAAACATGTTCGCGGGTTTACGCTGTCCCCTTTTCCCTCGCTTTGTTTTTTGCCGGAAATGATTCCACTAATACCATGAGCTATATTAGCATTAATTTTTTGGTTTGTGGCATAATTGAAAAGGGCAACTGGATGAAGAAATTATGTTACAAAAAAGCTGTTTCTGGATAAATTTTAAATGCCTATCGTTTATTGAATGATTATTTTCAAATACAGATTGATTAGTAAGAAGAGGTTGTGGATTAATAATATGTGGTCAAACATAAAACTTATTCATTACAACAAAAACTAGATAAAAAAAAAAAATGTGACAACCTTTTCCTTCACTTGCTCCTTCAATTATGGCTGTGTCCATTGGGAGTGAAATCACCCTTTTTGTCATGAACACGAGGAACCACATTGAGGATAAAAACGAACGCCAAGGAAAGTATTCCCTCCCTTTTAAACTGTTCTCTACAGGATTCGTTATACCCTACATTGCATAGTAATCTGAGAGCCCTCTTCTGTAAGGTAAATACTCTGGTTGTTTCTGTCGTGGATCCCCAGAACTCAATAGGGAGTGGAAATTTATAAAATAAGCGGTATTGGGGCCTTTTTGAGTTGCATTATCTTCCTTAATTAATTCGTAGTTACCTCAAGGATCAAATTTGAATCCAGTTTTATTTATTTTATTCATTATCCACATGAATATCACATTATCCCTAGAAGCTTCTGATACAGTTTTATGTTCTTGTAATCTTACCTGTAATTGTCTGCTAGTTTGACCTATCTACGTCTTTAAAAACCTTCTGAGAAATCTGCGAATTAAGGCTAATAGTTATCTACGTTCATTTAAAATTTCATTTATGTCTTTTAATCTTCCTAAATGCAATGATTGAATATCTCGAATATCAAAACCATTAAAAACTTTTGAACTGCAAACCTCTTTTTTTGATTATCTTCCAAGTTGAATTTGTACACAAAGAACGGTGCTGTTGTTTTGAAATAAAACAAAGATTTCAAATAATCTTCACCAAGAAACACATAAAACACAGTGGTATAAATTTCTAATGGGCGTATTTTATTGCCCATAAAATTGGTAATAGAAAAAGATTAAACTTGGATTCCAGAAGTGGACGTGTTGACATTTACGTGTCACTGCATGTATGTACAAAAAGGTAAATAAAAAATACATTTATTTTCAATCATACAATTATCATTTATCCCGATGCGGATAAATTTAAAACATCTGCAAAAAATATTTTGGAATTATATTTGTGACGACACTTGCTCTAGTTGATATTTTCACGCAACTCATCCTCGGGTTTAGACTTGCGGTAGATCAATAAGCACACACATCCGCACTCATTTCTAATTACACCTGGGCTAGTTGATTTTAATAAAGAGATAACCACTGTCTCTTTGTGCTAACAACATCAATACTACTTCCTAACATTCATAAACTTTCATTTCACCACATAAAATAGAATTTTAATATTAGTTTTTCAATACGAATTAATTTTTGCATTTTTAGAAACCAGTATACAACTGCAAGGTGTTTGATTTGAAAGCCATTCTTAACGAAGGTCATGCTAAAAGTAAACAAGTTTGATGATATGCTGCTTATCATCGAAAATGCATGACCTTTTTAAAATAACAAGATTTCAATGAAAATTGATACACATAATGACATAAGAATAATAAATAATAACAGCCGGGCACAATCGGTCTTCGCAACAGAATCGGATCAGTTGCATGGGCAGTGGATTATAAATACTGAAAGTCATATTTTTAAATCAATACCTCAATGTAAAAGAAAGCTGACACAATAAAAATGTTTTTTTTTTATTTTGCAAACTCTACACAATACTTTAGTTTCATTATAGTTCATGCGTCGTGGGTGCGGCAACCTCATTCCTAACTTGGCGCGAAGCTCTCTGTACCCGGCTTACTTATTACTAGAGCGGGCCAAATTGCGCCATCCAACAGAATCGGAATCAGGCGCAACGGCCGCTTATTGTAAATAGCGTATATGTGAGTCACAGCAGATATGCGATATTTCGAAATTAATACACAAGAGTAAAAAAATAAAAGCTGACGCAATAATAATGTTTAGTAATTAGAGCGGAAATATATATATATATATATATATATATATATATATATATATATATATATATGTACACGCTGAGGTGTTTTTATTTTCATTATGATTTTTTTATTTGATTGAAAACGGTATGCGTTGTAAATGGGATGTAATAAGGAAATAACTGAGAAACTGAACGCTTTTTGTATTCTGTTGTACTTAATAATGTAACTGTAAATAAAGATATAATAAATAAATTCTATCCTAGATAAGTAGATAAGTTTCCACATTTGCCTCGGTGAAGGATGTTCGCCGAGACGAAAAAATGTTCTTATATTTCGAAAACGACCGTTCCACGTCTACCGAAGTAAGACAGGCGTAATTAAAATAATCTTTAGACTTAGTCAAGGAATCTGCAGATGCCCCATCGCACATTTGTCTTAATCTCGTGTAGTCCGGATTCTTCTTTAAAACACTATCGAACTTAGCTAAAACTCGTCCACTTGTTGCATCGTTTATACTGTATAACAATGTACTAACTTCGTCCACGACTTGCACTGATTCTACCAACGACAATCCAGAATTTTGCAAATTTTCTATCGCGTCTACTAACCCTTTGTAATTGTTGCTAATATTCTTTAGATGTGTATATATCGAGAAATCCCTTCTGGCTCATCCTAATAGCTCTAGCTTCGGCAGGGACGAATTGCAAAATAACGGATTTGACTTCTTGAAAATGTTCGTCCACCTCCGGGTAACACTCTCGAATAGTTTGTGCCACAAGATGTAAAGCATGGACTTTACACGTAACATGTAAAAGTCCTTCACACTTTTCTTTAAGGGAACGGCCTACACTACACATTGTTGCTGCACCATCGCTCATGAACAACAATTGACTGGTTGACACTTGAAATTTTTGTAACGTTTCGAGAACTACGGCCGTAATTGCTTTACTAGTACACTGTTTTAATCTTCTGCTGGCTAATAGAATTGCAAAATTTGGTTTAATAGGATCTAATACGCGCACTATTATATTCAAAATAGAATTTTTTTTGCAATCTGTCGTCTCATCAAAGACATAGCCACAGCTGTTTATCTTTTAATTCGGCTTTAATTCGATTTTCAATGTCCTCACGTATTCGTGGAATATCTCTCCGTAACGCTGTCCGAGATGGTAGTATCCACTCGGTGTTGTATGTACCCCAGAATTTTCGAAAATGCTTTTTTATCAAGTATACGAAGTGGTAGACCACATACCATAAACGTTAAAAGCAATTCTAATTGAAATTGACGTTGTTGTGACACACCATCCTTTCTTTTATTTCTGTGGTGTGTGCGCTATTTATATGTCTTTCACAATCACGTTTGCTCCAGCACAGTAGTTTCTTTTTACAAACTTTACAGAAAATTGTACTCCCATTGTAGTGTAAATCCACAAATTCACTAAGAAATTTATTAACTTTCGTAGGTAATGGCCGTTTATTTTAATAGTTACGTTAGACATAATCACTAAAGCGAGCACACCGACGCTTGTTTCTAGTATGCCACGAAGTGGTGCAAACGTAACATCTGCAGACTCGTCATTTGTTGATGAATAGAGCGCGTCATCCGTAAATGAATAAGCGCGCTATTAGTTCGTAGCCGTCGATGAATGAACTTTTTTTTTGTAGTGGCCCACTGTGAACAACGCCCTTTTATCAACGAACACCCAAACTGCAGGTGTTATATTTGCGCGTCTTCACGACGTAATAGACAGTGGTTTTGGTCCTCGTCCTAATAATTACATATTTAAATTACCTATGTTTACATACATATATGCGCCCGGCAGCCTGATTGCGAACCTGGCACGTGGCGCTCTTGGCCCGCTGTACTTATTACTAACGCTGGCCACGAGCGGTACCGCGCATCGGCGGAGAATCAGTTCGGACCGAGAGGAACGGTAGTATTACTTCGTCTGCGGAGCAGTACGGACATTTCCACTGCCGGTCATTTGCGCAATTGTTTATCTGTCCTAGAAAAATTATGATTTCGTCAGCAAAACGACCGCGGTCGGACAAACTTCGAAAATTTATTGCAGAAATTCCAGACTTAATATATGAAGGTGCTAAAATTAAATGTGTAATCTGTAAAATCCCGTTAATGTGTGGTTCTAGATAACATTGTCTACGACACGTAAATAGTGAAAAGCATGTCTCAAAAAAGAAATTGCGCACGAGACAATGACAAATTTATATTTAATTTATGCGTTACGTTTATCGCATGTAATATACCATTTAATTTACTAGACAAGGAAACCATTTATCTGCTTTTGGAATAACTATTCGGAGTGCAAATTACCAAGTCGAACATCGTTACGAAGAATTGTGCCATCTGCGCGCGAACATATTGAACAAAAAATAAAATCGGAGTTGAAAGATCAAAATTGTGGTTATGTGTCGACGAAAACAACAGATCGGAAGAAACATTCTGTTCTTAATGTAATGGCACGCAAATTGGAACCTCATCAATCGGCACCTTCAATTCTATTAGTGCCCAAACGAATACAACAGTGTATCTGCCGAAGTAATTTCAAAGTTAGTGTTAAATAACATTGGACAAGTTTGAACTTTCAACAAACCAACTCTTGATGTTAGTGAGTAATGGTGCTGCAAACATGCTTTCTGTAGGCCGGTCTCTTAAAAAGCATTCTGCTAATTTGTTACACATTATGTGTAAAATTCATGCTCTCAATCTCGTGGCGGATAGTATCAGAAAATGTTATCCTGAGGTAGACGCTTTAATAGCGCATACCAAAGCAGTATTTGTCAAATCACCGAAACGTATTCACGAATTTCACAGACTGTGCCCCCGTATACCAGAGCCACAGAACCTATTCTAACTCGTTGGGGAACATGGTTGCAGGCCGCGTTTTATTATTATAAATATTTTGACAATATTAAGAACGTGGTTTTACAATTCGATACAAAGGAAGCTGCCGCTATCCAGAAAAGCCAGTCGAAATTTAAAGATAGTCAGGTTAAAATGGATTTAAAAATCATTCACGACAATTACTTCGGGCTAGCAGATGCAATAGAAAAATTACAAAATCCTGCGGTGCGTTAGAAGAATCTCTACAAATAGTGCAACATGTTCACGCACAGCTATGCGCGATTGAAGACGCAAAAAATGTTTCTGTTCTAGAAAAATTTTGAAAGTGTTTTTGAAAAAAATTCTGATTTTGGCACATTAAGACACATTGTGAAGGTGCGTCAAACAGAATCGTTAAGTTATTTGAAAGATATTTTTACTTACGGAAATATTACGTCACTAGATGTAGAACGTTCGTTCTCTGCATATAAACGCATTTTTTCCTCATGCGTACTAGTTTTGCGAAACACACAGTTGAAACATATCTAATGTTGCAGATATTTAACAGACATTATTCACTTTGTGATTTCACGGAGGACTCTTAAAATGGTAAGTGCTTGAGCACGTGTTATTTAATTTTTATTTAAAAGATGAGCGAAATTATTTGCGGCAGCAAACGTCTCTATTAGCAGAATAACTCTAGTGGAACGCGAGGCCTGGTCGACTCTACGCTACTTCGCGGTACCGCTCGTGGCCAGCTTTACTTATTACTAACATCTCGAGGGATGGAACCCTGTTGTCTTTTTCTTCTTCACTGGTAAATTTAATACAGTTGTATATATAAATAGAGGTACGTACTTTTAATTGCCTCGACAAGAGGTTTAAAGAAGCTGTAAATCTGTAAAATGTTGTTTCTTTTTTGTAGTAGACACTGCAAAGCGGGCATGATTATTTTGGATTATATGCAACGAAATATTTACTTTGTTCTTGGCACAAAATCCATTTAACTCGCTGTACTGCATTATCCTAGTTTAAATTTAATTAATGCGACTAGGAAAGTTCTGAGCAAAAAGTAATCAAAGGGAGCAACTTCAATCCAGTCTCGGGAAGCGGCATGTGAGAATATAAACGCAGAAAGTAGTATACTCTACGTAATTCGCCATTATTTTCAAACTCAGACCGATTTTATAATTAAGATAAGCGTAGGCCAAAAGACTGTTGTTTGCTGATATCACATTGCTTGGAACTGCATATTCAGAATGTTGGCGAACTATTTTATTTTTTGCTTGTTTTAATAATGAGACTGTAATGTTTTTTTTTTAAGTTCGTGTCTACTACCACAGAATCAACAGTTTCATCTTATCCGTTTATATCTTTCAATCTTCCATGGGTTACTTTATTGATTCTACACATTTCAACGGGTTTCTTTAAAGTCAAGTCGAATATTAACATTAATTTGTATTTTTTTATTAACAGGAGTTGAACAGGCTAGAACCTGTATAAACCTGTCAGGTCAAGAATTTATGGTGCATATAATTTGATATTTACACTAATTGTAAGTATATCTGTATTCCATCGAATGTGACAATTTTGTGACGAAATTACTTTATTTTCAGCAAAGAATAATTTAATTTGCCAATAAACCAAACCAAATACATGTATTAGAAAATTTAAGAACATTGTAAACTATGGAGTTCTTCGCTATACAAGTTTGCACAATACACAGATGCTAGGCCATCTATTATAACAGAGAATTTAAATAGGGTTAATATTGTTTGTTCAGGTTTACAAATGTTAGCACATGGTATATAATATGCGCTGTTTGGCAATTTATTACCTAACTGTAGCATAAATTAGGAATTATATTTGCTATTATTACAAAATAACCCCTGTTTGAACATTTCCAGACTATCTCGTTGTGGTTTTGTAATATGTAACATAGTTTGTATATTAATATCTTAAGTATTTGGGCCGATGATTAAACTTACATCGGAACACCTCTAGGGAAAGCTCTAGCTATTGTATTTGTTCGATATTAAAATTAACTAATCTGATTAAATAGCGCCCTTACATTGTTACGATCGATTATATGTCATTCTATCAAGAAATAATTATTTTGTAACAAAGATATATTTAGTACGTAGTATTTATAACCCTTCGGAAGTTTGTGAAATATAGATCTTTAAAACTGGATTAGACTTAAATGAATTTCCCCAAGGAAATAATTTTATACGGAAACCTTAAATTGTCTAAGACAATTATTAGTTATTTGTACACTTAATCTAATTTACACTGCGTAAAGATCCAAAAATCAAATTATTTGAAGGAAATTGTTTTGAAAGTAAATAATCACTCCGATTCCGATGAATTTATTACTTGGAGAATAAATAGTGCACTTAAAATGATAACACTGTGCTAGTTGCAAAATGTAACAAGCTGGGCGCTCGAGGGGTAAACGTAATTCGAGTACGCTGAATCCAATGGTGCCAACCGCTTTTAAAAGTTAGCTCGCGTTTTCGAGCAATTTTAATTTAAAAGTTTAGACCTAAAGAATCTTCTGGAACGTTCTGAAATTTTCTGGAAAATCTGATCTACGGCCGTAGCGCTTCCTGGAACTTCTGCGCTTCTAGAAACTTCCATCCTCGCTACTACCACATGGTCAAGTGTGAATATAAGCGGCGCTGTTAATCGCTGAGAGCTCAGTTTATTTTCAGAAGTCAAAGTGTTAACATCTACATATTAAAGCAAATAACCCAAACTGAAGTGTGAATAGTGAAAAGTCCGAGATTGTCGTTGCTACATTCAAATACAATTCCTGCTCTAACAAGACCAATTTCAACAGAACAATCTGAGCCATGAAAAGCGAAGAAACAGGCCTATCAATGTATGCACCATCAAATGTCACCGCGCCATGCAATCTCGTTTGAATAATATGATAACATTTATATATAACACTATAACACTATTACAGCGACAATCCATTCTTTTGGCAGCAGATGTTCGGATATACGGAGCAATGAATCATCTTCGTTTTACGAATTTTTTCAAATCCATTAAGAATAATTCATTCACTTATTACTAGAGCGGGCCAAATTGCGCCATCCAACAGAATCGGAATCAGGCGCAACGGCCGCTTATTGTAAATAGCGTATATGTGAGTCACAGCAGATATGTGATATTTCGAAATTAATACACAAGAGTAAAAAAAATAGAAACTGACGCAATAAAATTGTTTAGTAATTAGAGCGGATATGTACACGCTGAGGTGTTTTTATTTTCATTATGATTTTTTATTTGATTGAAAACGGTATGCGTTGTAAATGGGATGTAATAAGGAAAATAACTGAGAACTGAACGCTTTTTTTATTCTGTTGTACTTAATAATGTAACTGTAAATAAAGATATAATAAATAAATTCTATCCTTCTTAATAATGCGGATAGGCTTGTTTAAAAAAGTTGCACCATCAGATAAGTTTCCACATTTGCCTCGGTGAAGGATGTTCGCCGAGACGAAAAAATGTTCTTATATTTCGAAAACGACCGTTCCACGTCTACCGAAGTAAGACAGGCGTAATTAAAATAATCTTTAGACTTAGTCAAGGAATCTGCAGATGCCCCATCGTACATTTGTCTTAATCTCGTGTAGTCCGGATTCTTTTTAAAACACTATCGAACTTAGCTAAAACTCGTCCACTTGTTGCATCGTTTTATACTGTGTAACAATGTACTAACTTCGTCCACGACTTGCACTGATTCTACCAACGACAATCCAGAATTTTGCAAATTTTCTATCGCGTCTACTAACCCTTTGTAATTGTTGCTAATTTCTTTAGATGTGTTTCAAGAGAAATATCGAGAAATCCTCCTGGCTCATCCTAATAGCTCTAGCTTCGGCAGGACGAATTGCAAAATAACGGATTGACTTCTTGAAAATGTTCATTATAATAAAAAGCGGCTTTTAACCGTTCCCCAACGCGTAAGAATGGGCTGTGGTGGTTCTCGAATACCAGGGCATAACCTGTGGAATGCCCTAGTCCTCTTAGGACTTTTGAGAAACACTTTTTTTGTGTTTGCTATTAATGCATCCACCTCCGGGTAACACTCTCGAATAGTTTGTGCCACAAGATGTAAAGCATGGACTTTACACGTAACATGTAAAAGTCCTTCACCTTTCTTTAAGGGAACGGCCTACACTACACATTGTTGCTGCACCACCGCTCATGAACAACAACAGTTGACTGGTCGACACTTTGAAATTTTTGTAACGTTTCGAGAACTACGGCCGTAATTGCTTTACTAGTACACTGTTTTAATCTTCTGCTGGCTTAATAGAATTGCAAAATTTGGTTAATAGGATCTAATACGCGCACTATTATATTCAAATAGAATTTTTTTTGCAATCTGTCGTCTCATCAAGACATAGCCACAGCTGTTTATCTTTCAATTCGGCTTTAATTCGATTTTCAATGTCCTCACGTATTCGTGGAATATCTCTCCGTAACGCTGTCCGAGATGGTAGTATCCACTCGGTATTGTATGTACCCTCAGAATTTTCGAAATGCTTTTTTATCAAGTATACGAAGTGGTAGACCACATACCATAAACGTTAAAAGCAATTCTAATTGAAATTGACGTTGTTGTGACACACCATTTCTTTTATTTCTGTTGGTGTGCGCTATTTATATGTCTTTCACAATCACGTTTGCTCCAGCACAGTAGTTTCTTTTTACAAACTTTACAGAAAATTGTACTCCCATTGTAGTGTAAATCCACAAATTCACTAAGAAATTTATTAACTTTCGTAGGTAATGGCCGTTTATTTTTAATAGTTACGTTAGACATAATCACTAAAGCGAGCACACGGACGCTTGTTCTAGTATGCCACGAAGTGGTGCAAACATAACATCTGCAGACTCGTCATTTGTTGATGAATAGAGCGCGTCATCCGTAAATGAATAAGCGCGCTGTTAGTTCGTAGCCGTCGATGAATGAACTTTTTTTTGTAGTGGCCCACTGTGAACAACGCCCTATTTATCAACGAACACCCAAACTGCAGGTGTATATTTGCGCGTCTTCACGACGTAAGAGACAGTGGTTTTGGTCCTCGTCCTAATAATTACATATTTAAATTACCTATGTTTACATACATATATGCACCCGGCAGCCTGATTGCGAACCTGGCGCGTGGCGCTCTTGGCCCGCTCTACTTATTACACTGATACCTGTGGTTTAATTTTAACGATGCAAAATGAATATAATCCCGAGCATTGGCGATTGTTTATCGACTCCTCAAAAAACAGTTTGAAAGCGGTTGTGCTACACATTCTCAAACATCCATATCTAAACCATTTTTTCGGTAAGAAACTTAGCGGCTTTCACCGCCACAAGCTGCATTACATGTAGTATTGATCGTGGAAATACAGAGTTATCTTGGCCACTGAAAAAGATACTAAGGTCCATACATAATGATTTCTTACGAATCCAGTAGCATCATCTTCGCTGACCTTAATACCCATTAACTTTGCAACTCATTTTGGATTCTATTTAACGGAAAAATCTATTCGGATAATACGAATTTTAGTAGATACGTTGTATTGCGAGGATACACAGCAAACATTTAACGGATATAAAACCATATAATGCGTTTACTTTCTAAATGTTAATATAGCTTTTTTCAGGCAGAACCAACCAAATGTGACAAATTGATGGAGCAATTCTATGGATCGTGAATTTATAAATTCCTAAACTTGTAAGCATGTGGTCATTCAGTTGTTAACATGTTTTGACATTTTAAGCAATCAAATAACATTTGATCATTTTTAATTCCAATTTTTGATTTCTGTACAATAATATGTTCAGACAGATTTTAAAATAGGGAAACAAAATAATATTAATTTTTGAAATTGTGGACCAAAACTGAATTTAACAAGAATGCCATGCAAGCTTATTCAAGGGTTTGTATAAGCTTGCATGGCATCCGAAGTTGTACGTCTATGAAGCTACTTGCTTTTAACACCGTCACTGATACCTTCTATAAAGTAAACAGTCGCAAATTTAATATCATTGCTTATTTATATCAAAATGTTTAAAAGATAACGAAGCAATTAATATTACTTATTTAAATATTACTATGTGGTACAATGTTATCTTCCAACTCGATCTATTGTTCGTCAATGAATGAAACTACGACCTTGATATTATAACATCATAAAAGATTCAAAAGGTTTGAAACTTCTGTATTCCGTATATGTATTAGAAATAAAGGTGGGGGTTCTAACAAGAAACAGATAGTCTTCCACCTCTGCGTACCGTAAAATTACATGCAAATCGTCCCACTTCTTAAATGAATTATACAATGCTTTCATTTCAAAGGCAGTTGCTCGGAACAACCCCAGGCTTGCGATTGTGAACAACGTGACGTCATGCCGATTGGGATTTACTGAAGGAAATTTAAACCATTATGTTTGAATCCCCTCGCCCCCAAACAATCCTATTCATGCATCATCCCTGTACCATCGCAAAGACGAAATTATAGAGGGAGATTTATTAGTTGTACTTGAGAAAATCTTTAACAACATTTATTTTGAATCGTTTGGTTTACAGGAATTGTAAATCTTCCTGAGGTTTATTCAGATTTTAATTACCTAAAATATGCATTATTTTATGAATAGCGTATTCTATTTGATAGCAGCATATTTTTTCGATTAAAATTAATGCTGTAAGTGGGAAGAACTTTTTATGTGGATTGATCGGATTACAGCTCCTTCATTCTATAAAAAATTGACGACATTAAACAGGGAGTAGAGACGTTCCAGATGGTGCGGATGGCATTAATATCTCCATGTTACGTCTTTGTTGTCCTTTTCTGTTCCCATATATTACATATATTGTAAATTTCTGTTTAGTTGAAGGAGTATTTCCGTATATCTGGAAGGAAGCTATCGTAGTTCCAATTCCAAAGACTGCCAATTCAGTAGAATATAAAGATCTTAGACCCATCAGCATCCTTCCGACTTTATCCAAGATTGTTGAGAAGGTAGTAGATCTCCAAATAAGGGAGTTCTTAGAATTACATTCTATTTTGCCGCCCCAGCAATCTGGATTCCGACCTGGTTTCAGCTGTGCGACTGCTTTAGTGTCTATTGTAGATGATATTCTTTCCAACATTGACGTGGGTAGGGTCACTGTATTGGTATGCCTCGACTATTCCAAGGCTTTTGACACAGTAGACCGTGAATTGCTTCTAAGCATACTGAAATACATTTGCTTCGGTAATGAAGCTGTTGCATTCTTTAGAAACTATTTGACTGGCAGAACACAAAAAGTTAAAGTTCACGGCGCTACGGTCTCTAATAGCATTCCTTTGGCTAGAGGTGTTGCACAAGGCAGCGTGGTGGGGCCTCTGTTGTACACCATCTACACCTCGTTCCTTTTCAGTAATTTAAGGTACTGCAAGCACCATATGTATGCCGACGACGTGCAAATTTATTATTCCTTTGCAGTATCTGAAGTTGATTTGGCGGTGCAAAGAATTAATAAGGATCTGAAACTTGTTTCTGAAACCTCCCTAAAGCATGGATTAAATTTAAATCCTAAAAAGACAGCTGTATTGGTAGTAGGGCGTCCAGCAGCTCGGTTAGGCGTATCAAACAAGGTGAAACTTATATTAAACAATTGCCGGCTTCCGTTAATGCAGTCAGTGAAAACTTTGGGTGTTGAACTGGATGGTGATCTGAGATTTAAGAAACATGTTACTTCGTTGCTCGGGCTGGCTTATGCAAAACTTAAGGTACTCTACGGTAGCAGGGAGTATCTGAGCCCTGGGCTGAAGAGAGTGCTGTGCGACGCATTGGTACTTTCTCATTTTAATTATTGTGACACTGTGTATGGCCCATGTTTAGACTCGATTGATACAAGACGAATACAGAAAGCGCAAAATGCTTGTCTTAGGTTCATACACGGAATAAGAAGACCTCATCCGATTTCACATACTCTAAAATATAATCAGTGGCTGAACATGGCGCATCGCAGATCGTTGCATTATGCAGTCCTTTCACATAAGATTATTCTCTCTCGATCACCGCAGTATTTGTATTCCAAAATATCTTATAGAACTGATGTTCATAATCTTAACCTGAGGTTTAGAAATTTACTCTCTCCCCCCATACATCGGACGGCTTTGTTTACTAGGTCCTTTTCATATAATATTGTTAAGATTTATAACGCTTTACCCAACCGGTTCAAGCGGCTGCCTATTCGAATGTTCAAAATCAGGGTAAAAACTTACTACTGTGGGGGCCAGTGACTGCATCTGCTTTTGACTTGATTCTCTGCATTGCAACAGTTATTTTATTTCATTTCTCTTATATTCTATATACTCATTCTATGTGCGCAAACCTACTACCTATTGATAGTGCTTGTTACCTACGCGTGTGTGCGGTTCTCTGTATGCGGGTCTAGGGGAAGATCAGTAAACTTATTGCTGACCTAGATCCTTTTGCTCCAGTATTGCATTCCTTATCTAACTGATACAATTAACACTACTTTATATATTAAGATACGAGTCCAATGTTTTTGTACAATTTTCTACTTTATTTCTAATACTGGCACAATAAACGAATATTATTATTATTATGGTATAGCATTTGGTGCCAGCCAGCCTGATAACAAAGGTACAAAAAGTAGTTAAAATCTTTCGCAAATCGCCAACAAAAAATTATATATTACAAAAACATGTAAAAGAAGAATTTGGTCGAGTTTTTCGAAGATTATAAACTGTGTTAGAAAGAGTTTCATAGATTTGAAGTCAGATATCAGTTTTACTGATAACGAGGATCCTAGTCTTGATAAAGTTAGCTAGTTACTTAATTTCTGTAGAACACAGTTATTTATTTAAATTTGTTGTTTACTCAGAATAAAAGCAATATTTTTTGTTTATTTGATATATTTTATATAGATTCGAACCTGATATCTTTCGTTCACCGGACAGGCATGCTAATCACTACATCACATACTGTCTACACTTACCACAAAGAAAGATGGCAGCCATGCATTAAATATAATACATATCAACAGCAAAATGTGTACGTAGCAAAGTTTTCGGTAATGAAATATCGATTTAGAAATTCAAAACTCATGTTTATTCTATAAATTAAGTTTTGAAGTTTACCTAAGTTTGGGGTGAAGTACTCGCAAACTTAGTTTTCTTAAAATAATGCCTCTGTTAGGATTCACACAGAATAAATTAATATATAACTGACTTGGCCCGAAGTAACATTTCAGTTAGTTGATATATGTACATATGTATCTTCCATTAACATACATTAAATTATCATAAACAACGTTTTGTAGAATCTACGAGTGTATCATAAATATCAACATTCCCTTTATAACAAGCCTTCATAAGGGAAAGTATTATATTTACTGAATTTCCGCAAAAACATCAAGCACATAGTCAGTCACAAAAGTCTACAAAAACAAATACAACTTGATTTAAATTTAAAAGGATTGCTCATCCACTGTACACAACTCATATTGTCTTAAGTTATGTATTTTATTATTATTCCATTCATTCAATTTATCAATTTCTTCCGGAATTATCTCTCTGATCGTGTATCACAAATATCATTGGAATCTAAATTCACTTTTTCTTTTAAGTAACCCCAAAAGAAACAGTCTAACGGTGTTAAATCGAATCCACTTGGTGGTCATTGAATACTCGAATGCCATTCCAAACGGGAAATTTATTGAATGCTCTTAAATGGCGAAAATTTGAAGGAAGCGATTATAACAAAAAACAATACTTTCTTGATGATAGTAAATGGTTTTCTTAATCTAGAAAGCGTTTAGGTATTGTTAGAATTGTGTTGTTTAGAATTCTTGAAAAGCATATTATTTATATGCACATCATTAATTGCGTTTACCCTGATTTTAAAAAGGCTAAAATAAACTTAATGTAGAAGTACACATGAAAAAAGGACCTAGAAACAACAACCAAGATAATGCTAATAAATAGCTCATGGTATTGATGAAATCACTACCGGAAAAAACAATACGAAAAGAGAATAGCATTAAAAAAACTTCTTGCTCCTGGCCTCATTACTCTTACATCTCTCACTAATCTTCAAAAACAGCAACTGTAATATTTCCTGGCGCCACCTAGTGCCAGTAGTTATAGTCATGCCGACCTAGATGATGCGACGGAACCAGAATACAGGTACCATATTTACCCATACAATGATATAATCTTTAACGTACAATGTTTCATAAACATTTTCAAAAGATACCGGTTAATGTTTTCTTTTTCTTTATATTACTATTTACCACGTAAATGGCGAAAATTTGAAGGAAGCGATTATAACAAAAAAACAATACTTTCTTGATGATAGTAAATGGTTTTCTTAATCTAGAAAGTGTTTAGGTATTGTTAGAATTGTGTTGTTTAGAATTCTTGAAAAGCATATTATTTATATGCACATCATTAATTGCGTTTACCCTGATTTTAAAAAGGCTAAAATAAACTTAATGTAGAAGTACACATGAAAAAAGGACCTAGAAACAACAACCAAGATAATGCTAATAAATAGCTCATGGTATTGATGAAATCACTACCGGAAAAAACAATACGAAAAGAGAATAGCATTAAAAAAAACTTCTTGCTCCTGGCCTCATTACTCTTACATCTCTCACTAATCTTCAAAAACAGCAACTGTAATATTTCCTGGCGCCACCTAGTGCCAGTAGTTATAGTCATGCCGACCTAGATGATGCGACGGAACCAGAATACAGGTACCATATTTACCCATACAATGATATAATCTTTAACGTACAATGTCTCATAAACATTTTCAAAAGATACCGGTTAATGTTTTCTTTTTCTTTATATTACTATTTACCACGTAAATGGCGAAAATTTGAAGGAGGCGATTATAACAAAAAAACAATACTTTCTTGATGATAGTAAATGGTTTTCTTAATCTAGAAAGTGTTTAGGTATTGTTAGAATTGTGTTGTTTAGAATTCTTGAAAAGCATATTATTTATATGCACATCATTAATTGCGTTTATCCTGATTTTAAAAAGGCTAAAATAAACTTAATGTAGAAGTACACATGAAAAAAGGACCTAGAAACAACAACCAAGATAATGCCAATAAATAGCTCATGGTATTGATGAAATCACTACCGGAAAAAACAAT
Organism: Dynastes maya; assembly: GCA_029619315.2. Lineage (NCBI taxonomy): Eukaryota > Metazoa > Arthropoda > Insecta > Coleoptera > Scarabaeidae > Dynastes > Dynastes maya. The sequence goes on along the minus strand of JAROYE020000012.1, from coordinate 4,225,360 downwards.
ACGAAAAGAGAATAGCATTAAAAAAACTTCTTGCTCCTGGCCTCATTACTCTTACATCTCTCACTAATCTTCAAAAACAGCAACTGTAATATTTCCTGGCGCCACCTAGTGCCAGTAGTTATAGTCATGCCGACCTAGATGATGCGACGGAACCAGAATACAGGTACCATATTTACCCATACAATGATATAATCTTTAACGTACAATGTTTCATAAACATTTTCAAAAGATACCGGTTAATGATTTTTTTTTCTTTATATTACTATTTACCACGTATACTAATTTAACTATAGTTCTTTTTTTAATATATAATAAATAATAATAATAAAAGAGGGATAAATAAACTAAAATTGTAACTAATTAATTACACAGGCCTGCATTTTTTTGGTTATGTCATGTTTTGATGATTGATTCCTATGTATTTTTTGCGCTGAATCCGAAAATGACCTTACTTTTTTTCCATCACGTCAGAATTTTTTGCAAATGATAATTTTCAAAATTTGTAATATGCCTTGAACCACTCTTAATGATGAAGTATGTAAAGAAAACTGACGATTTTATTGTTTGTATCGACGTCTCTTTGGACCAGTCATGCTTTGTTTCAGACTATTCCGCGCATGTGCTCTTCTTGGTTCATCTCGGTGCAACATCCGGCAATACTATCGAAAAAAATGGAAAATAACGAAAGACTCTACTTTTCTTCATGAATTTAGAAGACTTCGCTCGTTAACAAAAACGCAAATATCACGTGCATATGAAGCTTATATTTCTCAAACGGAAGGTGCTATCAAAGTAGAACCAAAACGCCTATGGTCTTTTGTACGAAGTAGGAAGGGAACTACACGCATACCCGGTAGATTGGTGCTCGATGGAGTAGCCCTCGACGATCCTCAACAAATTGATTGTTGACGCTTTTGCAACAGTATTTTCTCAAGTTTATACTTTGTCCAACGTTACCGACCCTCCGCCCAATCTTCCACAACTACAATCGTTTAGTTTGGTTCCGACAACAGAAGACGAATTGGTTAAAATTATGGCTGTCTTTCCAGATAGGCCCACCGCGGGCGATGACTTGGTGCCGAGCTTCTGTGTTAGGAATTTATGTAATGCCTTTGCGTTACTTTTATGCCAGATTATTAATCTTGCCATCAGGACCTCCACTTTTCCGGATAGATGGAAACGTGCACGAATTGTACCTGTCTTCAAGAAGGGAGATTCTACTCAAATTCGAAATTATAGGCCCATCGCTATACTTAATAACTTTGCGAAGATTTTTGAACATATTATATATACTACGATATACAGGAATACTCGCTCACATATCGCAACTTGCCAACACGGCTTTGTGAAGGGACGCTCGACAGTAACAAACCTGGCCTGTTTCACACAATTTATAAGCGAAACTTTTGATACTCTCAGTCATGAATTACTTCTATATAAACTGGACTCGTTTGGTTTAGCTCCCAACTTCTCCTTGTTAATTAAATCTTACTTGGTAAAAAGAACTAACTATGTATTTTATAATGGATTTAATTCGTTTGAATTTGTATCTAGCAGCGGTATCTCACAAGGATCCAATCTTGGTCCATTGATGTTCATTCTATACATAAACTTAACATCCTTATCTTGCCATGTCCTCGCTTATGCCGACGATGTTAAACTGTTTTGTAATATTAACTGCCAACAAGATATCAAGAGTCTTCAGACGAGCATTAATATACTAACCGAGTGGTCAAAATCCAATACACTTACATTAAATTCTAGTAAATGTAATTAATAGTGCTAAAACCCCTTTATTTTGCATTTGTACTCTCGAAATTGGAGTATGCCTCTATTGTTTGGTATCCTTTCTATATGTCCCATCAAGCTCCAATTGAACGTGTTCAGCGTCGATTCCTCAAATTCTTGTCGTTCAAAGTTAATGGCGAATATCCGCCTTGGCATACTTCTTACAACACCCTTCTCGAATCGCATCAATTTCGTTCATTGTCATCCCGTCGTGATTACCATAGCGCCCGATTTTTACACAAATTATTAAATGATAGGATCGACTGTATGCAGCTGGTCTCCCACATAGGATTCAACGTACCTCGAATAGCATCTCGTTATGCTCCAACCTTTACTATGCCAACACCGAGGACCAATCTTCGTTTGCGGTCTCCAATCTATCACATGATCAGGAACGCTGAGAAGATATTTAGTGATATTTTCACCGGAGAGTTGGCGCCATGATACAGGAAACATAATAGTTTTTTGTATAGTTATGTCATGTTTTTAAATCAATATGTATTGTGTTCACAATGTGTATATTTGTCCTGTAATTGGGTTTACCTGTTGGACAATAAACATTATTATTATTATTATTATTATTAATAGTCCGCCATCATTTTAATATTCCATCTTCCTTGATAACACCTCTCCATTTCTTTGATGTCCTGATGGAATCTCTCACCCATCTCTTCACTGACAGCACCTAGATTCTCAAGAAAGTAGTCCAAATGTGAATTTAGGAAATGAACCTTCAAACTCATGGCACAACCTAAATGTTGGTACCTCTGCAGCATAATCTCAACGATAGATTTGAAATTCAGATCCTTCTTGGTGCCCAGAAACTTGGTTTCTACGTCTTTAAAGGCAACCCAAGCTTTTTTTCAGCAACTTCCATTTCTTTCAAGAAAATTATTCTTATATTTCACATTTTTATGGTCCTGAAATAAAAATATTTTCTATTTTGTTGATGCAAGAAACCATTTCTCTGGGTGTATACATGTAGACTTTTGTGACTAACTGTACGTCGGATTATACCTTTTTGCATCAAACTACATCATTAGCAACCTACGACAATCCCGAAAATGTAATCCCCGTGGAGAAAACATAATTTTGATACACAACAGCTTTTATGTTTTTAACGACGTGCATCGCAGGTAATTGTGTTAATACCCTACAATACTCTGCGCATTATAACCCACAAACAACCGTTGAAGCGTTTTTGTGAGCCATTGTAATGTTAGTAATGTATAGAGCGGGCCAAGAGCGCCACGCGCCAGGTTCGCAATCAGGCTGCCGGGCGCATATATGTATGTAAACATAGGTAATTTAAATATGTAATTATTAGGACGAGGACCAAAACCACTGTCTATTACGTCGTGAAGACGCACAAATATACACCTGCAGTTTGGGTGTTCGTTGATAAATAGGGCGTTGTTCACAGTGGGCCACTACAAAAAAAAGTTCATTCATCAACGGCTACGAACTAACAGCGCGCTTATTCATTTACGGATGACGCGCTCTATTCATCAACAAATGACGAGTCTGCAGATGTTACGTTTGCACCACTTCGTGGCATACTAGAAACAAGCGTCGGTGTGCTCGCTTTAGTGATTATGTCTAACGTAACTATTAAAAATAAACGGCCATTACTACGAAAGTTAATAAATTTCTTAGTGAATTTGTGGATTTACACTACAATGGGAGTACAATTTTCTGTAAAGTTTGTAAAAAGAAACTACTGTGCTGGAGCAAACGTGATTTGAAAGACATATAAATAGCGCACACCACAGAAATAAAAGAAATGGTGTGTCACAACAACGTCAATTTCAATTAGAATTGCTTTTAACGTTTATGGTATGTGGTCTACCACTTCGTATACTTGATAAAAAAGCATTTCGAAAATTCTGGGGTACATACAATACCGAGTGGATACTACACCTCGGACAGCGTTACGGAGAGATATTCCACGAATACGTGAGGACATTGAAAATCGAATTAAAGCCGAATTAAAAGATAAACAGCTGTGGCTATGTCTTGATGAGACGACAGATTGCAAAAAATATTTTGAATATAATAGTGCGCGTATTAGATCCTATTAAACCAAATTTTGCAATTCTATTAGCCAGCAGAAGATTAAAACAGTGTACTAGTAAAGCAATTACGGCCGTAGTTCTCGAAACGTTACAAAAATTTCAAGTGGCAACCAGTCAACTGTTGTTGTTCATGAGCGATGGTGCAGCAACAATGTGTAGTGTAGGCCGTTCCCTTAAAGAAAAGTGTGAAGGACTTTTACATGTTACGTGTAAAGTCCATGCTTTACATCTTGTGGCACAAACTATTCGAGAGTGTTACCCGGAGGTGGATGCATTAATAGCAAACACAAAAAAAGTGTTTCTCAAAAGTCCTAAAAGGACTAGGGCATTCCACAGGTTATGCCCTGGTATTCGAGAACCACCACAGCCCATTCTTACGCGTTGGGGAACGTGGTTAAAAGCCGCTTTTTATTATAATGAACATTTTCAAGAAGTCAAATCCGTTATTTTGCAATTCGTCCCTGCCGAAGCTAGAGCTATTAGGATGAGCCAGAAGGGATTTCTCGATATTTCTGTTGAAACACACCTAAAGAATATTAGCAACAATTACAAAGGGTTAGTAGACGCGATAGAAAATTTGCAAAATTCTGGATTGTCGTTGGTAGAATTAGTGCAAGTCGTGGACGAAGTTAGTACATTGTTACACAGTATAAACGATGCAACAAGTGGACGAGTTTTAGCTAAGTTCGATAGTGTTTTAAAAAAGAATCCGGACTACACGAGATTAAGACAAATGTGCGATGGGGCATCTGCAGATTCCTTGACTAAGTCTAATGATTATTTTAATTACGCCTGTCTTACTTCGGTAGACGTGGAACGGTCGTTTTCGAAATATAAGAACATTTTTTCGTCTCGGCGAACATCCTTCACCGAGGCAAATGTGGAAACTTATCTGATGGTGCAACTTTTTAAACAAGCCTATCCGCATTATTAAGAAGGATAGAATTTATTTATTATATCTTTATTTACAGTTACATTATTAAGTACAACAGAATAAAAAAAGCGTTCAGTTTCTCAGTTATTTCCTTATTACATCCCATTTACAACGCATACCGTTTTCAATCAAATAAAAAATCATAATGAAAATAAAAACACCTCAGCGTGTAAATATATATATATCCGCTCTAATTACTAAACATTATTATTGCGTCAGCTTTTATTTTTTTACTCTTGTGTATTAATTTCGAAATATCACATATCTGCTGTGACTCACATATACGCTATTTACAATAAGCGGCCGTTGCGCCTGATTCCGATTCTGTTGGATGGCGCAATTTGGCCCGCTCTAGTAATGTATGAACTCGCTATTTTATCTGACGTGAAATGAAATAAAAACTATTCCGCACTAGCATAAATATTTACTAAACGACTAATATCCTCGCTATTCAGCATTAAACCAATGGATAAACACGACGTTATAGTACACACTACATCGAGTTTTATCAAATTATCAGTTGAATTAGCAAGTGCGAACTAAAACTGTGTTGTGACGAACAAGTGTCTAGAGTTTGAGTTAGGTCATTTACATAGATTAAAAATAACGTGGAACCTTAAACAGAATCTTCTGAAATTACATATTAGAGGTATAGTGAAGTATGGAAAGCTCTGCAGTATCCCTCATAAAGTTTATATTCTAATAATACAAGGTTAAGTTCCAAATATTATAATAATATTTATGTAAAATAAAACAGTAAACAATAATTCGTAAATTGTGGTACTTGATACGTAATTTTCTCAAATGAACTATACGAAGCTATGCAGGATCATTCTCGACGATTACCTGTTAAACGTATGTACAGGGTGAGTCAACGATAGAGTAAAGTAAGTTTATGATTTATCGTTAATTCTTACATGGTCAAGCATGGAAATAAATTGAAATGTCAAATGCAGTATACAAATTTCAATCCCCACAAAGAGAAAGTATTTAAACGTTTCTTGAACAAATGAGACAAAGACACGGCCAAGGTTTTATGACCATAAACGTAATGTTTTGAGATGAAGAAAACTTCGATTTTTATGGACCAGCTGTGTCTAGATGATTCTGGCACCATACATACATATGTAGAAAAGACCAAAGTTACAATGAATTGAAATGTTGTTAGCAAAACTAAGCTTGTTTAAGTTATACCTTGTTTGGATCGATTCTGAAGCAAGTATAAAACCTTCGAAGATAATTCTTATAAGTTTTATAGAACATATGCCGAAAGAGATGAAGATTACCTCAAATAAAAAGGATATTGTATTATACTTAAATTCTATACCTTTGGGAAATTCTTGCGAGAAAAGCATATGGTGATAATAGGCAATACAGAAACGTGAGGTGGAATCAACGATAAGCCGATGTTAGGTTGAGATTCCAACTTCAGCGTTGAGAATCTTATTAAGAATACGTTAGATTTATTAAATTTACGTGGCAAGTTTATAGATGCGCATAATTTTTTATCAACGCCCTTTATCACCGTCATTGTTCTTTGAAGTAAAAGTATTGGCGTAACATTGGACATGTGTTGAATACAGAAAATTGTCTGCTTGCTTAATTAAATTGTCTTAAACACATTTCACATTCAACAATTTATGAGCCAATTAATTAGACAGTTTTTCGGCTAATAAATCGTAGAAACCATCAAGTAATTGAATTGACTAATAAATTTACCGATCTTTTAATGTGGTTAACAGATGGTTAGCGCATAAAATGCAGAGTTGAATAATGAACACTTTTCCATAAATTATACAAAAATTAAATTTCGCCTAGAGAAGCAAACCGTTAAAGATTTGTCCCTATAGACACATTCATCAAATAAAAGCTGCTTTATATATATATATATATATAGTTTATACCTTCCTTGTAAAGTATCAGCTCTGCCTGTATATAAAATCCCATTGAATTCAGACTAGGGATAACCTGAAATTTCGAGATTATGGGGTGCGGCCAATACTTTTGACCAACTGTGTATTTTTAATGACATGTTACTAGAGAAGCCCATTTCCTCGATCATGCAGTGGTGTGGATCTGGGATGGTGGGAGTCCACACTGTCGCGGGGATGTTTCATATTACATCTACGTATATTCAGTTTGCTTTAAAAATTAAGTTTGTTATATCAAGGAAATATATGTAACAAAGTATATTTCTTAATAAATCCCTTCTATTTGTGCATAAAGAGAAAAAACTGGAAGAAATTAAATATCTAGGAACAATGATTTTAAATTTAAATTTCAAAATATGCTATGAATAAAACATCTACGAAGGAGAGAGTTCGATGGTGCCGCGACAATGCGTTCGGTAGGCCGCTCTCTTCTTGAACACGGTTGCAATCAAAATAAAATATTATTTTGATATAGTCTTGTTTTTCAACGCTCTGTTTTCTCTTTCCTTTTTTAACATTCAGTAAATATGTTTGTGAAATAGCCTTCTAAAATTTATAGATATTTTAATTTAGAAGAAGTTCAGCTAGTTTTCAATAACACTTTTAAATATCAAACAAATAACTGTAAAAAAGCATTTTCTAGACACAGCCACTTATTAAGTTTAAAGATATATGTAAGTAAAGGTACAAGAATAAAATTTACAAAAACCAATAAATTTAAGTTCATTCAAAATGAAATAATTAAAAGTTACAAAAGTTATATTATCAAGACAAATTGAAAATCAATCATTTATGAATTTTTTAACAAATTATAATTTATCCCAACACTGATTTGAAATTCACAGCAACAAATTAGGTAACAAAATAAAAGATACAGGTGTAATAGTTCCCAAGGTAGAAATAGTAATGCCAGACTAAGCGCATACTGACCGTTTTTCGTTAGCCCTACAATAAACGCAGCAAAACCGCAAGATTTTCTTTTAGGATATTATGCAGGACATCCGAGACTATCAATATGTATCAGTAACGCTGTCCACGAGCGGTACCACGCATCGGCGTAGAATCAGTTCGGACCGAGAGGAACGGTAGTATTACTTCGTCTGCGGAGCAGTACGGACATTTTCGCTGCCGGTCATTTGCGCAATTGTTTATCCGTCCTAGAAAAATTATGATTTCGTCAGCAAAACGACCGCGGTCGGACAAACCTCGAAAATTTATTGCAGAAATTCCAGACTTAATATATGAAGGTGCTAAAATTAAATGTGTAATCTGTAAAATCCCGTTAATGTGTTGGTCCAAACAACATTGTCTACGACACGTAAATAGTGAAAAGCATGTCTCAAAAAGAAATTGCGCACGAGACAATGAAAAATTTATATTTAATTTATGCGTTACGTTTATCGCATGTAATATACCGTTTAATTTACTAGACAATGAACCATTTATCTGCTTTTGGAATAACTATTCGGAGTGCAAATTACCAAGTCGAACATCGTTACGAAGAATTGTGCCATCTGCGCGCGAACATATTGATCAAAAAATAAAATCGGAGTTGAAAGATCAAAAATTGTGGTTATGTGTTGACGAAACAACAGATCGGAAGAAACACTCTGTTCTTAATGTAATGGCACGCAAATTGGAACCTCATCAATCGGCACCTTCAATTCTATTAGTCCCCAAACGAATACAACAGTGTACTGCCGAAGTAATTTCAAAGTTAGTGTTAAATACATTGGACAAGTTTGAACTTTCAACGAACCAACTCTTGATGTCAGTGAGTGATGGTGATGCAAACATGCTTTCTGTAGGCCGGTCTCTTAAAAAGCATTCTGCTAATTTGTTACACATTACGTGTAAAATTCATGCTCTCAATCTTGTGGCGGATAGTATCAGAAAATGTTATCCTGAGGTAGACGCTTTAATAGCGCATACCAAAGCAGTATTTGTCAAATCACCGAAACGTATTCGCGAATTTCACAGACTGTGCCGCCGTATACCAGAGCCACCAGAACCTATTCTAACTCGTTGGGGAACATGGTTACAGGGCGCGTTTTATTATCATAAATATTATGACAATATTAAGAACGTGGTTTTACAATTCGATACAAAGGAAGCTGCCGCTATCCAGAAAAGCCAGTCGAAATTTCAAGATAGTCAGGTTAAAATGGATTTAAAAATCATTCACGACAATTACTTCGGGTTAGCAAATGCAATAGAAAAATTACAAAATCCTGCGGTGCCGTTAGAAGAATCTCTACAAATAGTGCAACATGTTCACGCACAGCTATGCGCGATTGAAGACGCAAAAAATGTTTCTGTTCTAGAAAAATTTGAAAGTGTTTTTGAGAAAAATTCTGATTTTGGCACATTAAGACACATTTGTGAAGGGGCGTCAACAGAATCGTTAAGTTATTTGAAAGATTATTTTACTTACGCAAATATTACGTCACTAGATGTAGAACGTTCGTTCTCTGCATATAAACGCATTTTTTCCTCATGCCGTACTAGTTTTGCCGAAACAACAGTTAAAACATATCTAATGTTAAACTGATACTCTAAAACTGTGGCACTGGAACACTGAAACAGTTCACTAAAACCCTTACCACAACACTTAATTCGTATTGGATGCACGTTTCGATAGCCAAGCTATCATCATCAGCAGCAAGACTGAACTAACAAGCTAAGTGAAAAACTAACCTTATAAGGAAAATAAATTATGCAATATGTAAATTTAAAATCGTAAAATTTAATGAGCCGCTTCATTGCACAGGACTATAAATAGCCTAATGGTAAATGAGCCGAATGACGTGAGTTAATAAATCCTAGATTACAATGAAGCGGTTCATTGCACATGGTTAAAATTACAACTATAAATGATTAAACATGATGTAACAAAGGATAAAGGCTGGAATTTAGTGGTCCTAAATCTCAATTCATTAAGTGAGTTTTGTTTTTGTAAATTTCCATGCCTTCATAACAATTTAATTGAGAAGTACTCCTTACGTTTTTAATTAACTTTATATTATCAACATTATGGTTATTTTCAAGAATAGGGCAACGCTAGATTTATCAAACCTTCTGAATTTGAGATGAGCCAAATGTTCTTTGTACCTAATTTTGATTGATCTTTTTGTCTGCCCAATATACACTTGATCACAATCTTTACATGAAATTTTGTAAATTCCTGATTTATCCATGTTATCCACTGGGTCTTTGGAATTTCCTAAAAGGTTTTTAAGGTTATTGCTCGAAGAGAAAACAATCTTGCGGTCAATCTTAGAAAAGATTTTTTGAAGACCCTTGGTGTAACATGGATAAAAGGGTAATTTAACATATTTCTTATTATTACGGCCGTCAATGCGTTCTAATGTGCTTACATTTCTAATTCTTAATCTATTCTTATGTTTCCTAATAGTATTATAAACGACATCTTCAGAGAATCCGTTAAAGTTAGAAATATTGATGATTTCTTTTAGTTCATTTTGATATCTATCTTTTTTTACGGTTACTGAATTTTCCTTTAACGAAAGATAGATATCAAAATGAACTAAAAGAAATCATCAATATTTCTAACTTTAACGGATTCTCTGAAGATGTCGTCTATAATACTATTAGGAAACATAAGAATAGATTAAGAATTAGAAATGCACATTAGAACGCATTGACGGCCGTAATAATAAGAAATATGTTAAATTACCCTTTTATCCATGTTACACCAAGGGTCTTCAAAAAATCTTTTCTAAGATTGACCGCAAGATTGTTTTCTCTTCGAGCAATAACCTTAAAAACCTTTTAGGAAATTCCAAAGACCCAGTGGATAACATGGATAAATCAGGAATTTACAAAATTTCATGTAAAGATTGTGATCAAGTGTATATTGGGCAGACAAAAAGATCAATCAAAATTAGGTACAAAGAACATTTGGCTCATCTCAAATTCAGAAGGTTTGATAAATCTAGCGTTGCCCTACATATGCTTGAAAATAACCATAATGTTGATAATATAAAGTTAATTAAAAACGTCAGGAGTACTTCTCAATTAAATTGTTATGAAGGCATGGAAATTTACAAAAACAAAACTCACTTAATGAATTGAGATTTAGGACCACTAAATTCCAGCCTTTATCCTTTGTTACATCATGTTTAATCATTTATAGTTGTAATTTTAACCATGTGCAATGAACCGCTTCATTGTAATCTAGGATTTATTAACTCACGTCATTCGGCTCATTTACCATTAGGCTATTTATAGTCCTGTGCAATGAAGCGGCTTATTAAATTTTACGATTTTAAATTTACATATTGCATAATTTATTTTCCTTATAAGGTTAGTTTTTCACTTAGCTTGTTAGTTCAGTCTTGCTGCTGATGATGATAGCTTGGCTATCGAAACGTGCGTCCAGTACGAATTAAGTGTTGTGGTAAGGGTTTTAGTGAACTGTTTCATATCTAATGTTGCAGATATTTAACAGACATTATCACTTTGTGATTTCACGGAGGACTCTTAAAATGGTAAGTGTTTGAGCACGTGTTATTTAATTTTTATTTAAAAGATGAGCGAAATTATTTGCGGCAGCAAACATCTCTATTAGCAGAATAACTCTAGTGGAACGCGAGGCCTGGTAGGCTCTACGCTACTACGCGGTACCGCTCGTGGCCAGCTTTAATCATCAGTTTTGCCGGGATAGGCCCTGATAATAATTGAAACCTTCCACGAAGTTTAATAAGTCTTTAATTTGACACCCACTAATTCGATAGATCATTACACAAATACAAATCAACTAATCTATAATTTTCTAACGCTAAAATGTAGAGCAATACGAGCTCTTTCAATCCATGTATGACACTTTATGCAGCAATACCAATTTCACGTTTTAATTCTACGATGAATTAACTTACACAAATGCAGCGATTTTCAGATGCAGTTTGTTAATAAGGTTTGAAACTGCGGTACAAAGTTGTTTCGCTATAAAATTAAAAACAAACATCTGTACGTTAGACTTTGACTTTTTCTGAGTAATGTGAGATTTTCGGCATGAATTGTGAAATTTTGTAAAAATCATTTTTGGTCGGATTTCAACCGCGTGGCCTCATAGCGCGACGTGGCTGTTGTAATTCTGGATACAATTGTAAATATTACGTTTTTAATGTTAATTAACGATAATTGAAATGTTTGCCAGATTGAAATTTCTAGACTACATTCTTTAATCCTAAAGCCGTTGTCAATAAAAGCATAATTTCGAAAACCTTTGTCAAAATCCAATTAACAAAATTTTTGTCATTATTTGGCACAGACAATTAACAAAATGATTCTAAGTTAATAAAAGCCATCTTCAGGAAACTAATTTAAAAATGTCTCTGTTGTTTTGGAAATAAATTTTAGTGATATACTTCAATTACTTCACTGTATTAAACGTTAGAGGAATAATTTATAATCACAACGTATTTTATGCTATAATAAAACGTAAAAATAGTAAATTAGCAAGTTTAATCAGAACAATCACCACATACGAAGCTAATTGAACATGTAGAAAGAATACGGGGAAAGAGGAAACACGTAATAGAAAGAAAGCATCGCTGAAAGAAACAGCATGACATTAATTGCGTTGAATTAAGTCAAAAGAAACAAGAAAATTGCTAAATGGGGTGAATGTGGAAAGTTTTAACGATGAAAGGTGGTAATAAAGCAAGTTATTGATGAATTGATAATTTTAATTAAACTTTTAAAAACTTTTAGTCCCCTTGGCGGTTCGTTCCTGGTTCCCGCGATATCGACCGTATTCTTATATAAATTATATCTTGAATAATTGGGGTCAACGTACTCATTAAACCTTGTTTTACTTACATTTTAATAAAATACGTGCCTATGTATTTTAATGAATATATTTTATTTCTTTAAACGTTTCGCAGGGAATTAAATTTAAGAAAAAATGCAGTTCTAATTTATACTGTTATATTAAATTTTGAGTATTGAATGTTAAGTACCAAAGGATCTTGTTTAGTTAAAAACCATAGCTATATTTCAGTGATTCAACCCGTGATGCACACACAAATAAAAACAGTTTGCTGTAAATATTTCCTGCGTTAAGTAAAATACGAGGGTAAGTCAAAAATTATGGCGAAAGTGTAGATAATATTTGACTTACCCTCGTAATTTGCTGTCGTTATTAAACAATACAATTATTAGGCGCAAACAAATAGTTCATTTGTAATAGCTAACAAGTTCCATTTAATATTTGTAGACGTAATGCTTGCTGTACGTGGGAACGTTATCCGGCTTATTCGTGCTCGCTTCCCGCTATCCGCGTTTTAGATTTTGTTTTGTTTAACGACGCCATTGTAACCTCTACATTTGTTGCGGTGTGCTAATCTGGGACACCCAGTATACTAAAATCTATTCTAAAATGTTTTAAGAAACAAGTAGATCACCCCAATTCAATGATAAACCTCTTTCTACTAAACAGTTTAGTTAGTTTAAGTGAATCACTTTTCTACCACAAGTAAGCAATTTGCTTGCTGTTATTTAACTAGTTTATTTATTCCAGTAGAATAGTTTATTTACAGTAAGTGAATAAATTGTGCTGCTACTAGTATTTACTTCTTAAGTAAAATAGTATACATAGTTACCGACAAGAATTCTCGTTTCTTTGTGGCGAATAAACAGTTCGCAAACATTTAATAGGGGCTTTCTCAATATAAATTTAATGATATTCATCAAGTATGGTACTGCTAAGAAAAATTATTCGTACCATTTATAAATGGTAAGCGAGTAACAAGTCCTGAATAAATTATTTTCATAATGAATGAACGCTGATGATTAACGCTGGCCACGAGCGGTACCGCGCATCGGCATAGAATCAATTCGGACCGACAGGAACGGTAGTATTACTTCGTCTGCGGAGCAGTACGGACATTTTCGCTGCCGGTCATTTGCGCAATTGTTTATCCGTCCTAGAAAAATTATGATTTCGTCAGCAAAACGACCGCGGTCGGACAAACTTCGAAAATTTATTGCAGAAATTCCAGACTTAATATATGAAGGTGCTAAAATTAAATGTGTAATCTGTAAAATCGCGTTAATGTGTTGGTCCAGACAACATTGTCTACGACACGTAAATAGTGAAAAGCATGTCCCAAAAAGAAATTGCGCACGAGACAATGAAAACTTTATATTTAATTTATGCGTTACGTCTATCGCATGTAATATACCGTTTAATTTACTAGACAAGGAACCATTTATCTGCTTTTGGAATAACTATTCGGAGTGCAAATTACCAAATCGAACATCGTTACGAAGAATTGTGCCATCTGCGCGCGAACATATTGAACAAAAAATAAAATCGGAGTTGAAAGATCAAAAATTGTGGTTATGTGCCGACGAAACAACAGATCGGAAGAAACATTCTGTTCTTAATGTAATGGCACGCAAATTGGAACCTCATCAATCGGCACCTTCAATTCTATTAGTCTCCAAACGAATACAACAGTATACTGCCGAAGTAATTTCAAAGTTAATGTTAAATACATTGGACAAGTTTGAACTTTCAACAAACCAACTCTTGATGTTAGTGAGTGATGGTGCTGCAAACATGCTTTCTGTAGGCCAGTCTCTTAAAAAGCATTCTGCTAATTTGTTACACATTACGTGTAAAATTCATGCTCTCAATCTTGTGGCGGATAGTATCAGAAAATGTTATCCTGAGGTAGACGCTTTAATAGCGCATACCAAAGCAGTATTTGTCAAATCACCGAAACGTATTCGCGAATTTCACAGACTGTGCCCCCGTATACCAGAGCCACCAGAACCTATTCTAACTCGTTGGGGAACATGGTTACAGGCCGCGTTTTATTATCATAAATATTATGACAATATTAAGAACGTGGTTTTACAATTCGATACAAAGGAAGCTGCCGCTATCCAGAAAAGCCAGTCGAAATTTTAGGATAGTCAGGTTAAAATGGATTTAAAAATCATTCACGACAATTACTTCGGGCTAGCAGATGCAATAGAAAAATTACAAAATCCTGCGGTGCCGTTAGAAGAATCTCTACAAATAGTGCAACATGTTCACACACAGCTATGCGCGATTGAAGACGCAAAAAATGTTTCTGTTCTAGAAAAATTTGAAAGTGTTTTTGAGAAAAATTCTAATTTTGGCACATTAAGACACATTTGTGAAGGAGCGTCAACAGAATCGTTAAGTTATTTGAAAGATTATTTTACTTACGCAAATATTACGTCACTAGATGTAGAACGTTCGTTCTCTGCATATAAACGCATTTTTTCTCATGCCGTACTAGTTTTGCCGAAACAACAGTTGAAACATATCTAATGTTGCAGATATTTAACAGACATTATTCACTTTGTGATTTCACGGACGACTCTTAAAATGGTAAGTGTTTGAGCACGTGTTATTTAATTTTTATTTAAAAGATGAGCGAAATTATTTGCGGCAGCAAACATCTCTATTAGCAGAATAACTCTAGTGGAACGCGAGGCCTGGTCGACTCTACGCTACTGCGCGGTACCGCTCGTGGCCAGCTTTAGTGATGATTTAAGATGTGCAAATAACACATGTTTGCGCTTAAAAATAGCAAAATTAATAAGAAATTATTATTCGTGAGTAATTTACTCGTAAATAATTTGAAATTACTCACAATTAATTCCATATTAGAATATTGACGTGAATAATATCGTTTAATTGAAGCATAATTCGTTTACTCAACGAGACAAGTAAAATTTTCCATTATCTGAAAGTCAACGTAATTACGTTCACAACCAGATAGAACCCGTCGGGCTTCCATTTATCACACAAATTGGTCGTAGATAGCATCTGTTGTATTTCCGAATGTCCATAAACTCCTAACGGTTGTGGATAGACGCTGTTGTCAAGCAGAATGAAAATTAGCCACAACGTGGTATGTAATAACAATAACAAGCAAAGTTGACGGTTATACGCAAGTTTATTAAAATAAATTTTTGCGCGGGAATAGTTTATAACAGTCATGGAAAGCACGCGCTACATAATTTCATTAAAAAATTAGAGTTATATCGACTTTTCATACATATGTACATACATAGAAAATATAAGGGAAAACACGTTATTTTCTATTCTAACAATCGATTTTGATATACATATGTATATAATGGTTACATAGCGAATATGTTTACGTGTGAAATAAAGTGAGAAGATCAACAAAACATGAGAGCAGGATATTTACATTTTATAAACAGATATGTATGCATGCCGTAATTCATGTTTATTAACGCGGTGCTAACCCTTATACGGTGTGGTTACAGTATGTGCAAGCAATGGATATATGTATATAGAATAGGTTCGTACAATAGTTACTATTGACGTGTATCCATATGATTTGTAATAAATAAATGAATAATGATTGATTTCTGTATGTAAATTAAATTGAATCTGTAGAATTTACCGTGGAAATTGTCTTCATATTCTCAACTATTTCGTTGTTTATTTATATCTGCATCCCAAAATAAATGCATCGTCTGACACGTTTGTAAAATAAGAGATTATAACAGAGCTTAAAAAGCAAACTAGTGCAATTCATCGTATTTAATAGAGTGCATAATATGCATGTAAAACAGTAAACAATAATATGTAACGTACGATTTATATTCGCTGATAACAGAAGTGCATAGGATTGGTGGGGGAATTCTTTAATAAGTCAAGTGTTTCCACTGCATCACGATGCTTGTAGGATTAATCATCACTGTTTTTCGAACAAACACAACCGGCGTTTTCAATGTGTACATTCTTCGAATGCGTCTAGGGTTCTGAATCAATCGGTTTCACGATATTATTTTAAGCGTGTTTGTGTGCGAATAGGATCACACTTAGAGAGTCATCAGACGCCGAAGTAGAATCGAGCGTCTCTATTACGTACCGACGACATACTACACGCGTTTTCTAACCGTACACACCAGCTGGGCGTCGCGACGCCAAACCATAGTTCATTGCTCAGTCGCAGAGCGTTCTCATAATAACAACAAAAGTACTCGCTCTGACCCCACCCAATTTTAAATTTTCCATCGATTTCTCATAAATCTATAATTGATCGCCAATAAAAAGAAACACAAACATATTTAAATATGAAATAATACAGCATACGCGTCGATTAAACTTTTACCTCCACACCTACGCTTATTACTTTTAGTTCCGGTTCTTGACGCAGCTGTAATGCGCTTTATCCTTATTTTTAAATCGTCGGTAATCTTACAATCGCCTTAATTTAGATTAAAATTAATAAAGGTACACTCAAAAAATTATAGCAATCTTTCTGAATTTACGTTCATTACACTGTGCTCGAATTGGAGACTTTTTTTGCAATAAACTGGGCACACGGGAGGTGAACCTAATCCGAATATGCTGAATCCAATTGTGCTAACCGTTTTTGAAAGTTACTTCGCGTTTTCGAGCAATTTCAACTTAAAAATTTTAGCCCCAAACACCTCAAAAAAACGCAATTTTTATCGTTTTTTGACCGTTTATTGAATTTAAATCGGTGAAAATCCTATAATAATAATAATAATAATAGTTTATTACATGCCCAACAGATATCTCATCTAAAACCGACAGTAAAATAAAAAAGATAATACGTGTGAACATACAATAACAAAAGAAAATATATCAAAATAAATTTCGAAAATCAAAAGAAAATTAAACATTATTGAGAATAAGATTATTAATATAAATCGAGGTCAAGTTGATTAAAGTTTCTTGCCGTGTGGACTAAAGGTGCTCGCCACAGTACGTTCGTCCGCGCAGTGCGGATGCGAAGTCTGGTAGATCACAGACCAAAGACTCGGGCAAGAAAACACTAGAGAAAGATGAGGCGAAAGCATTGACTATCAATTCCAGGTTAGTGTATTCATTAGCAATATCGTAAACCTTTCCGGGAATTCTGGTAGTACCCTGTTTGGAACGCGCAAATTTCCAAAAGGTACGTGGATCGGTCATGGGGCTAAGTTCACTACGATGAACGTATGAAGTGTAAGCAAGATTAATCTCCGCCTTAACCGACTTGCGAAGTCTCTGAAACTCCATTTTGTAATGATTATTTCGTGTTGTTTTCAATTTTTTGTGGTAATAGGCTTTTAGTTTTAGGTTCTTCTTAATCCCAGACGAGAACCAAGGAGAAAAGTAGCTATTATGATATGAGCTCAGCAAAGGAACAAACAGATTTAAAATATCGTATAGTTTGCGGTAAAAATCTTGGTATCGACGAATATACATCAAATAGAAACTGTTTTTCATCATTTTTTTGCAAAAAAGAACATTTTTCTTGATTTTCCTCATTTTCCATTTTCTGATTGCTCTGATTCTTTTGTATCGTCATCTTCTTCTTGTAAATTCCAACAAACGTATGTAGCTTTTTACCGCTGTACCAATGTTCGCGCCTCGCCGTCACTTGATGAAAACGCTTGCCATGCTCATCGGATTTGTTTGGTGATTGTCCGACGAATTTTTCTACATGAGAATGCAAAAAATGAATTTTAAATGACATTCGAACATTTAAACGGTGAAAAGCAGTGATCATGTCGCCAATTTTCGATGGATTCCGAGAACATTGTCAATAACCGCTTTCACACGATCCCATGCCACAAGCTCCATGTCAATGAGTGCATTTTCAAATCATTTGTCCCTCATCAAAGGAAATTTCAATAGATCAACATTCAGATTCAGACATCTAGGGTAGAAGTACCGGTTATAGCCACCTTAACTGTTCATTTATTCTTGAACAAGTAAATAATTGTATTTATAATAGTGATGCCACAAACATATTTCTGAAAAAATGTTTATTAGGAAAATATATAGATATATAATTATACTAATCAAGTAATTTTTATATTTATATTTATACAGAATTGTAAAAGTCTATTTTTGAAATATTGTAGAGACCCCTTAAATTTAAGGTCACTGAAGGAGAAATTTTCTGCATGATATCTTGCATACGATATTCTATCACATTTGTGCTTTCCCTTTTTCTGCCAAAAGCAATGTACCTCTGGGATTTAAAACAATTGCAGTTTCGTCCATGTTCCACACTCTATTATTATTAAAATTTAAGACTTCAGTATCTTTTCCTAGGAGCTCTTTAGTTTCTTCAAACCACAGGCGAATACTATGCTCAGTAATTGCTGCCCATGCCTTATTTAAATATTCTCCATGCTTCTGACCAATTGCTGGATACCGCATAAGAAAAGAGTAGAACCACTTTCTTCTAGGTTTTCCATCAACGAAAGGAGTTTATATGTTTGTTTCTTTAACTATTTGTTGCACCGAATATAAAAGTCCTTCCCTATTAATTGGGAAAACCTTTTGCTGCATTGGAAGTTATCCAAGTGACCAGTTCGTTTTCAGTTTCGTCGCCTAATACCATTGTAGGTCCAACAGTCTTCATTGGTTCCGCTGTCTTTCCTGCTAATTTGTCTCTTAGAGTGGTTTTAGGTGTCCTAAATTCTTTACTAGCAGTAGCCACTTTCATTCCATTTTCTTTTATCTCTGATAGTGCTTTTAAAAGCTGATTTTGTGTGTACTGGTGAATAGGTCCTTCTGTTCTTTGCTGTACTACAGATTTTCTTTTGGTCTGAGATCTATCAACTTTTATTTTACATTTTCTTGACGTAATTTTGGAAACAAAAAAGTCTGTAATACAATAGAAATCCCAATAAATGCTATTTTAGTTAAAAACTGTCATTTTTTGACACGCTACGATATTGAAGGGGGAGATTTCCTCAGGCATATCATAACAGGTGGTACCATGTGGTATCCATTAAAATAAGTTCTAAATCAAACGTGAATATTTCTAAATCATTAATGGATGTATCCGGGCATATTTTTTCAAGTTTGGAAAAAGAAGGAATCACAGGGGACAAAATCTGGCGAATAATAATAATAATAATAATAATAATAATAATAACCTTTATTTCATAAAGAGATGCAATATACAAATGATATCGCAAAACTCTAAAAGAAGTAGCGTCAAAGTACAACAAAATAATCTTATTGTCTATTTAGGTATTCACTCAAGTTATACGGCTCTAATTGCAAAAAGAACGCTTTCAGTTCTGTTTTGAATGTTTTTGAATTATGCTTATTAATAAGAGATCTCGGTAGATTGTTAAAAAATTTAATACCAGTATAAGCTGGGTGTTTTTCACTTAATGTTAGTCTATGTACAGGATAATTATAGTTTAAAGTTCTTACGGTGTACTTGCTTTCCTCTTTTAACTGAAAAGTATCTTTATTGTTCACGAAAAACATTATGCATTCATATATATATAAAGCGTAAACAGTTAATATACCCTCGATTTAAAGGAACTGCGACAGGTCTGACGATAACCGATATTCAAAATTGTTTGTACGACTCTTTTCTGAGTCACAAAAATTTTTTGCACAAGGCTATTGCAGCCCCAAAACACTATTCCGTATCGCAATAAAGATTCAAAGTTAGCATAATAAACGCTTTTCACACTTTCTTTTTCCATGTATCTGTTCAATATTCTTATACCATAGCAAACGGAATTAAGCTTTTTTAATAATTCCTTTACATGGTATGACCAGTCAAGGTGTTCATCTATTTGGACTCCAAGTAACTTTACATGTTCCTGAAGCTCTACTGTCTGGCTGTCTAGTTGGATATTAGTAGGTTTCTCGATGCTATGTTGTTTTGTAGTAAACAATATGCAATTTGTTTTATCGCTGTTTATTAGAAGTTTGTTTCGTTTAAACCAATTATTTGCTTCAGTGAACACGATTTGGCTATTTTCACGTAGCTCTTCAACGGTTCTTCCTCCGATTAACATCCGATTTAAATTTGTGTCATCAGCATAACAGCAGATGTTTACCGGTACTTCTGTATCAACAATCATATCGTTGAGGAAAATAATGAAAAGGAGTGGACCCAGAATGCTTCCTTGTGCTAGACCTATCTTTTTGGTAGAAAGATGAGACCTATAAGTAACTTGGCTTTTTGTAATGCTAACTTTTTGCTGTCTATCAGTTAAGTACGATCGATACAATTGCCAGGCTCGTTCTCTAATCCCGTATAATTGCAGTTTTTTAAGAAGTAATTCTAAGTTAATGCAGTCATATGCCTTGCTCAAATCAAGGTACAGACCCATTGCAAGTTCTCCTTTTTCTATATGTTCCAATATAACTCTGGTGAATTGAAATACCGCAGTATGTGTTGATTTGCCACTCAAATAACCGTGCTGATGTTTATTAAAGAGATTGCAACATTTGAAGAAATTGAACAAACGGTCACACATGGCCAATTCGAAGAGTTTAGAGAACCCGTTCAAAATGCTTATAACTTTCCATTAGGCTGGGATCTCCTTGCTTATATAAGGGTTTTATGAGAGCTATTTTATATGGTAGATGGGGCTCCAATTCGTACCATAACTGAACTAGTTTTACTGTTGCAATTGACAATGAGTGAGCCGGAACGTTATCATGGATCCAAAACTGGAAATACATACATATATTTATCTCTATAATTACGACTAACGCTGCGAAGAGGAACTGTTGCAATAGACCTCCTTTCACCCAATTTACTGGATATTTATTGATTCAAAATCACCATAAAATAACTTAGCGTTCCATAAAGATCATTTGCTTATAATTATCTCTATTTCATTTCATAAAAATCACTTGCTTTACTTTATTAAGGATATGATTATATAATAGCTAAAGTAAATTGAAAACCTAAATCTCATTTCGAATATCCTTTGCGCTCGACTACCATCGTGGGCACTCGAGTTGCGGTCAGGGGCTAGACGCAAGTCATCTGAATCGTAACTGTAAATTATTCATACCCCCTACATGCTACAGCTGCTAGTATCGTCGCTTTTATCGACTATTACAGCTTCACCATAAACACACCCTAACACGTCAAGCAAGTATTACACAGGTACCGGCTTATTCGAAAGTCTATAAATTCCCCATGTGTCAAAAATATTAGATAATTGGATATTTTACTTAGCGGTACGAAATTTTATAATTAATTTATTTTTCAGCTTCGCTCAAAAAGCCGCAAACGATGCCACGGGACAATAAGGGCCGTTTCGTTAAACGTGGCAGCCTACAACGTTCGTTAAATCTAAACGATAACAATTAATGTTACAATTCGTTCTTGTTGCCTAATAATAAATAATTTGAAAAGCGCGTAAAATTGGATTATTAATTCGTTGACTTCATTACGCTAACGGTAAATTTCCAGATGGAGAACTCGCCGCATGATTAAACTACTTTAATAGGGCTAGTGGCCGCCGAAACCCATTGAGAAATTTTTTAGCATACACAACTAATGACAATAGATAGTCTCCTAATTTAAAAACTTTAGATCCTATACATATCTCAAAGGTTGATAAAAAAAGATGCATATATGATTCTTTAATACAACATATAAAGGTAAATAATTAAATAATTTACAAATATACTTTATTATATGATTTTGTAAAAACCAAAATTATAACACAAAACGAATTAGGAACGGTAACTTAAATAAAACATCAAATTAAACTGTTTGTAAACTTTTTAGTAAAGCTGAGGCTTGTTTTATGGTCGAAGTATTATTTGTTGCTAGCATTTGAATGAATAATTGCTGATGGACAGTTGAAGACTCTAATTTACTTGGAATTTCCATCAAGGCCACCTGTAGATTTGCCGCCCATATTAGATCCAATTAAAATTAAAATGCCTGGTTTATCGTTGGTACCCAATTCGGTATCATTTGGTACATAATCATCAATTTTTGAAATGCAAGGATGTCTTCCATTTTCAATTTTAATAAAAGGCTAGAAATGAAAATTACATTATCATAAGCGATCAATAAGTGATGAATATCATTCTTTATCTGTAAATGGTAGCAAGTGAATATAAAGTGTCTAGCAACGCTAAGCAACGTGTTACCTGATCCCATTCTTCATGCCTAAAATATGTAAATGGTAAGAAGAAACGCATTAGTCTATCGCAACTTTACATTAATGAAAATCGCTCAGTTAAACGCTTCATATACCAGCAGCTAAATTTTTCGAATACTCTTCGATTAAAATCATTAATAATTTCGGCCCTGTAGTTTTCTGCTTTCATCATTTTTGCAAGTAATTCCTAAAACAAAATAAATCCTTTATCTAAAAACCTTGGTAGAAACGAGTTTGTACATTGGTTTTCGCAGTTGCATATCTACTGACTCCTTTTTTAGTACCTTCTATAGTGTAGTTACTGTTAACTTTATGAGATTTATTTTCTGGAACTTCTAATTGGTACCGCTTTTTATCATTACCAATCTAACGGACCTTCAAAAATTATATTTTCGACGTATCTTTTGTAATTATTATTTTATCAATAACACTCAGGATTGAGATGATTTTAATCAATAATTTCTGCTTTAAAAATTCATGATTTCTTTTTCTTGTAAGACTCTTATATTTTTTGACTACGTATTCATATAATTAATTGTTTTACGAAAGAAAAACAAAAGAAAAGGAAGAATAGGTGAATCCATCGTGGCATATATTTAAATTATATTTACCGATTATACTATTTTTAGAATACCTGCAGCACCCGGCCACATTTTTTGTTTGATCCCTAACGTGTTTTCAACGAAGTGGATATATTTCTTGCTGTATTTTTTTGTGTTAAACTAACGATCTATTGTGCCATATGTAAACAAACGAACCAGTACAATCTTGCAATTTGTTTAGAAAGGTCGGAATAAATTCGTGTTGAAAGTGAAGGGGTGTTTCGTTTTCTAAAGTTCTTAATAATCGAAGCCCTTGGTGCAAGAAGGTGTCAACTGACTTTTTGGTGAGTTTAAATCAATTATTAAGGTAGATAGCGCCCAAAAAAGGTTTTACACGCAAACAAAACAGTGTCATCTCTATATAGTTTTAAATTTAATCATGCAAAAAGGTGTCATTTCGTACTAGTTTGCATAAAGGTGTTATCTTCGAGGACACCTTCTGAACGGCTTCTGAACAGCTTCTGTATGCCCTATGAAAGCTATTGTTAGTGGAGGTGACTCATGTTTCAAATGTGTTTGGGGGTCGGATAGGTAGTAGTAGGTAAGGGGTCAATTGAGCGTGGGATCTTCATTATCTATTTACGAACCCACGCTCAATTGACCACTTACCTACTACTACCTATCCGACCCCCAAACACATTTGAAACATGAGTCACCTCCACTAACAATAGCTTCCATACAGCATACAGAAGCTGTTCAGAAGCCGTTCAAAGGCTGTTCAGAACCCGTTCAAAAGCTGTTCAGGAGCCGTTCAAAAACCGTTCAGAAGCTATTCAGTAGCCGTTCAAAAGCCGTTCAAAAGCTGTTCAGGAGCCGTTCAAAAGCCGTTCAGAAGCTGTTCAGTATGTGATAACGACATGATTGTGAGTGTTTCGATTCCGCGAAATTACTCGCAGATTAAAAGCGCGAGCCGCTAATCAAACTTCGATGCCGCGAAATTACCCGCGGATTAAAAGCGCGAGCCGCTGATCAAACTTCGATTCCCCGAAATTATCCGCGGATTAACAGCGCGACCTTGAAATAGCCGCGAAATTAGCCGCAAATCAATCCGCGAACCGCGGATGCATGAAGTTATAGGACGCGAATAGCCTTAAAAGTGGTCTAGAACCCGCATAGCCTACCTACTCATATTTAAACAGATTGAAGAACCTTGGCGATAACAATTGATTATGAGTTAAAGATTCTAACCGAATAATACTGTTTCTTTGATGTAGAATTATGTCGTAATCCATAAGTAGCACTTCATCTGAAATCGTTCCCACAAAATGTTTCCATCTTCTAAAATCGTAAACGTCTAAAGATTGTACCATTGAAGTTGCCTACCTTGGAATTGTGAAAATATTTACTGTTTTTCGTTGGTACCAAAATGTCCGTGATATTAAAAGAAACCTTTTAATATCACGGATATCGTTCATGGTAAAGAACAATGGAACTGCAGATTAGCGCTCCAAACATTTGTTTATCTCTATTGAATTTGCTTAAGCATTGATTGACAAGTGTATTGCATTAAATTTAACATTAAAACCGCAATATATTGCATCAGATTATGAAGAAGCAAGCTAGTGTAACAATTATAAGATGCAGATTCCATCTGACTCAATATTAGTGGCGGAAGATCCATAAACTTGGACTGGTTGCTGAATATGAACATCCGAACTCTGCTGTTGGGAAATGGTTGGTGAATACATTTGGTCTTCTTTTTCTTGATCTTGTATACAAAGAAGAAGTTTAAGATTCTTCAGTATTTAATTTTATAGTAGATCAACCAAATGATTCAGATTATAGAGGTCTGTACACGCCCACATTTTTTGCTGTACACATTCGCTTTACAAGACCTGTATAGTTGATAATTATATTTTAAATGATTTTACATTTCCGCTTACAGTTTTTGCTAAATCTACTTCTAGTTTAGAATATACAACAAATACGTGTGAATCATTCCACTCAGGTTTTAATAAACATTTTTACAATGTACATCCTTCTTTGTATCAATTTATTCACATAGAAACATATATCAAACTGTGTAGTTTACAATTTCCTCGAGTTGTTAGCGCTAGAAGAATTAGAGACGGAGAAAAAATTGTAAAAAGGTTATTCTATATATCTCAAAATAAAATTATATCCAGATACCAATTTCTTAAACAGGTTGCGCATAGATACCAAAAATAGAATTTGTTTAATTTTTTGGAACACCTTTATACATTGCGATTTTTTTTTCTAAGCGGATGTTCGGTGCACCGTAGTTATTCGTACTGTGTTTTATAGTGTTATTTCAAGAAAATACTAGGTAATTTGACACAGTAATGAGTAATGAGAATATGTGATCGAATTATATTTTGAAGATGAACACCCGGACAAAGAAAATCTACGAGCTAGACGCTTTTAAAAAGTATCATTGTTTAAAATAAATCAAAAAAATCATGATTTTTATCAACCCTGTTAACACTTACTGTACATCCAAAGAATTGCGTTTGTTCTTCTAAATAATAGTCTAGCTCTTCGTTAATTTCTTTAACGATTGCCTCAGCATTTTCGTAATCTGCATCGATCCCAATTTATGGTACAATTTTGCCTCGATTTTCTGCCTCCTTGTGATCAAATACTTTCTATGATATACATAAATATAAGTAATAAAGGGTTGGCATGTTCCTTTTTTCATTTTTACAAATTAATTTATACTACCTGAAAATACTGTAGCGGTTCTGTAAAATCGCAGAATAATTCATCAGGAAGAGTCTGAGTAATTTTTTCGTAACAAGCGAGATTCACATCCTAAGTAATATCGGAGTGTATTAGTTTATTTTTAATTATACAGTGAGGTCCCAAAGATAGTGAGTTGCAAGCAACTGGAATACAACATTTTGAGGGAAGGACTTTAGATTACTTTTACAAGGGTATAGAATTATTAATTGTTTGTTGTAATAAATGTATGGAAGTTAGAGGGGATTATATTGAAAAATAGAAATTGTTATATTTTACTATGTGTATATTTTCTATATCAGGCCGAGAATTTATGGCGCCTAGCTCGTATATCGAAAAAATAGGACACTTCTATTTAACATTTTCGACTTTTAGGTATTTTGAAATAATTTACTATAACGCCTTACTACTACTTTGAATAGATGTTGAAATTGTAGGCATCAATTAAATCTCACAGAATTTATAGTATTTCATCGCAGTATTTTAGAATTAAAATAAATTAAATGTTTTTTTAACCTTCATAAAAGTAAATCCAAGATGGTTTAAACCAACATCATCCATATGATACAATTCATAGAATTTTCCAACTTTGAAGAACAATACAGTATCAAAATGCACCATTGCCTCATTGCAGAAAGATGATAATAATTTATTTATTCTGTAAAAGCTTACAAAAACATTATGAATCACAACATTCTTCGTCACAAAGTCGTCATTGAGTATACAACAGTAAGTACCTACAGCCATATACATATAATTACTTCTCTATGCCTACAGCTATAATTAAAATCTTAAATATATAAAATGTGAATTAAAAACCTAAAATATAAAATTGTAAAAACATGCAGCGACATCTATTGCACAACACCTATGAAGAATTGCATTGTCATTGCGAGAAACTAAATAGGAGAAATCTACATTATCATGAAAGTAGGAAACTACAAACGAGATAAATCCCTTTCTTTCCTGTATTTAAACACTCAAATAGAGAGGGCGCCATTTGGATTTAGATGTTGAATATCGCCTCAATAATTGTAAAAGTGACTTGGCCATTTAAATATATTTTAAACAAATTCTTATACATAGGTTATTTTCAACATAAACTTCCCGACAATATGGGAAAAGTTATAGTCATTAGCCGAGTTCGGATGTTCGATCGGAGCAGATCAAGAGTAAACGGTATGTGGAGTGGATCAGGGAGGTTATTCTGTAGGGATTGAGGCATTTTCGACTATTTCGCATGCATTGTCGTGTCGCTTATTTAGTTCAAGTTTGTTTCAAGCCAGGGAATTCTATTTAACTCGTATAATAATATCGGTTTTATTTATTTTCAGTGAAGAGGATACAAGTGCATAACGTCGTCAAAGTATTCCCGTTTGTAATGGTCCGAAGAGTACGTGTGGAGTCCCTAGGAGAGTTTTTAAAGATGTTACGCAATTGTAAGTAATAATATTTATTTTTTGATTGTTTTTTGTTATTAGAAAATCCAATAGAGTAGATTTTTGTTTGTTAGATAACCACAGTACATTTTATTTTAGCAGATAGAGACGATGAAAATGATTTAACTACAAGCGACGTAGCTCTCCAATCCAGGAAATCCTTAAGCTCCAACTCACCTAGGAGTGTAAGGTCAGAATATCTGCCAAAGCCAGTTACAGAAGAATAGCAAAACTTCGAAGAACTTCAGCAACCGCCACTGATTGCTTAGTAATTGTAAGTAATTGTATGTGCCACCTGCGTTAGGTATGATGAGTTCTGAGTGATGGTCAACGAATCGGCGATTTATATTCACATTAATTGAAATCCCGTTCTTTGCCGAGTTCAATATTACCTTTCTTTTTTCTAGGATATAAATGAGAAGTACATAAAAGTCAATTCAAAAAGTGCTATTTCTAGGTTATGTTCGAAAGCTTTTTGACGTTTCTGAACAAAATTTAAGTTGGTATAATTGCACTTTTAATATGCATGCAGTGCTACCAAATTAAATTTTGTCTAGAAACGTCAAATAATCTTCGAACATAACCTAGAAATGTCAATTTTTGAGCACTTTCTATTCGTTTTCTAAAAAAAGGAAGGTCATTCTGGACTCGATGAAGCATGAACTTTCAGTTAATGTGCGTATAAATCGCTAATCTATTAACCATCACTCGGAACTACAGCCTACCTTTTTTTGATATTTTGATGTCTAAATATCTAGCGATGTGCTTCGTTGTAAAGAATTTTAGTTCTTTCATATAAAAGGGCTCTGTTTATCTGCAGCAGTTCCTTTTAATGCAATAGGAAGAATATAGCGCAATAATTTTAATAACAATGACACCACCATTGTCTTATTATTTCAATGTCATTTTATGTAATACTCAGTGAAGCTGCAAATTTGAGCTAGCTTAAAAGAAGGTATTACCTGTAGGAGAGGTGAAGATGATTTTCCATCTTAACTAAATTTATGTAAGATAATTTTGTTTTGGCATTATCGGAAGCATTTTCTTTTAAGACCCATAGTAGGCTAATGAGAAGATAATACAACACTTATAACCCTCTAAAAGGTGTTTTTTTTTGTACAGTGTGCCTCCAGCTAAACAGAGCTTAGGGTGGAGTATGGCAGAGGTCCATCTAAGTCTGAATTTCGGTGAAATCTTTAGTATAACAGGACCAGGAGCTTTTTGGAGAAAAGCACCAAAAACTTTGTTGTACCTCTGCTTGATACGTGGAAATATATATATAATACCCAAACTTTTTAAAATTTTAACAATTTTATTTGGTAAATAGTTTGCATAAATCTAATAGGAGGAAGAAAGGATGTGAATATACTACTATTTCTTTTGGAAAAAACCTGTGTCCTTATTGGGTGGAGTCCTCAGGGATGTCCTGACTATCCGGTCGTCTGGACTGGTAAATTACGAAAGAAAAATATTGCTGGGCCAATCTACGTTTGCGAGTTTCGTCTATAATCTCTGGTTTCAGTACCGTCAGACACAAATACCATCGAAAAGGTAAAGTATATATTGACAATTATATTTTGTAAATTAGATTTTCCTTCCCTATATAAAATTTAATTAAAATGTGTTATGTATATAGGTACAGAACTACATGAAAGTCAACCTGTTAGGATTGGAATTTCCAGGATGACTATGTTTGAGTAGATTGGCAGCTTACCAAAAAGTTCTTATGTCAGAATCCAAACGGCCCAGAATAGAACA
The DNA here is from genome assembly GCA_029619315.2 of Dynastes maya. NCBI lineage: Eukaryota > Metazoa > Arthropoda > Insecta > Coleoptera > Scarabaeidae > Dynastes > Dynastes maya. The sequence goes on along the minus strand of JAROYE020000012.1, from coordinate 4,196,182 downwards.
ACTTGGAGTTAAAAATAGTCGAAAAGGTAAAAGAGCAACTAGTGACTTTAATATATTAAATGAAATTATTAACAATTAACGTAATGTGTTAGGTTTTTTTGAAATTTTTAAAGTTTCAAGTTTGTCATGTGTAAAAATAGTATCATGATTACAAATTGTTTAATCGTGTTTTTCGGAATACTGTTTATGCGTCTCTTGTTTTTTTTTTTGTTTAATTTTTAAAAAATCTATAGTGTGTAGAAATATTGTATATCTGTATTTGATGCGGATCAATGTGTATGGTCATGTTCCATTAGCATTAATAAGCATTCTTCAATCGGGTTGAATTTCAATTAAATGTTACAGTTTTTTTAGCCGTTCTTTGATGTTAGTTTCAATTCAATTCCCGATTGTAGCTGCTTTTTGGAATTTTTAACGATTCAAGGTGGAAAATAGTATTCTAGAGAAGACATTTAATTTGTCGAAATGTTATCATGATTTTATTCTTACATGTGTCGTTGAATCTTCAAAAAGCCCCTACTATCAAGAATTGAATTTAAACTACTTATGTTACATCATTTAATTTCAATGCGTTATATTTTCCAGAACATCGCACTTAATGTACTACCATCAGAAGCTCGCTACATCTCTCCTAGCTTCATTGGAAAGGTGTGAAAATACAGATAACCAGTCGATTGCATTAGAAGTGACACCATCCATGCTAATATAAATTGGAAGCTACACGCCTCTTTATGTTTTTGATAAACTTTGGAGTAAAAGGTAAATAATTGATTGGTTTATATTCACATTGATTGAAAGTTCATATTTCGCTGTATTTAAAAGAACTTTTCTTTTTTTGAAGAAATGAATAGAAAGTACTTAAAAATCTGTTTAAAAAGTGTTATTTTTAGGTTATGTTCGAAAGTTTTTTGACGTTTCTGAACAAAATTTAAGTTGGTATATCTGGACTTTTAGCGTGTACGCAGTGTTACCAAATTAAATTTTGTTCAGAAACGTCAAAAAGTTTTCGAACATAACCTAGAACTAGCAATTTTTAAAGTGATTTTCGAGTACTTTCTATTCATTTCTTAGTAAGAAGAAAGCCCAGTTTGAACTAAACGAAATATGAATTTTCGGTTAAGTTAGTTTAAAACGAAAGAATCCTATTTAACTCTGTTTGGTTATTTTCAGCGAAGTGGATGCAAGTCGTCATCATAGTATTCCTGTTTGTAATGGTCCGAAGAGTATCTGTGGGCACCTCAGTAAAATTTTAGATGTTATGTAAATGTAAGTAATAATGTTTATTTTTTAATTGTTTTCTTGTTATTAAAAAATCCAACAATTTAATTTGTGTATATGATTGTTTGTTAGATAATTACAATACGTTTTATTTTAGCAGCTAGCGAAGATGAAAATAATATAACTACAAGCAACGCAGCTCTCCAAACTAGCAGATCCTTGGGTTCCAACTCTCCTAGGAGCTTAAGCTTAGAATAACTGCCAAAACCAGTTACGAAAGAAGAAGAAAACTTCAAAGAACTTCAACTACTGCCGCTGATGGTTTACTAGTTGATAGTGTATTTGTATGTGATGCCAGACTATGTCCAATTATAAATTTTATAATGTTATATATGTACAGTGACCTCCCAGGTAGATCTAAGCCGTTTCTATCCATATTTTTAAAATATTTTGCAATATACAGGCCTGCGTTCATTTCGTTATAGTTTTCTTTGGCCTAGAAACTAAAAGCAAAAGAATATGAATCATTTTAGAGAAAAATGTAAAATTAAAAAAAAAACGCCTTTTTTAAACACCATGTATATTGCAATTAAGTTATCTTTTTTAAATAGAACTGTGTATAATTAAGTCATTTTTGTATTCTGCATCACGTGAATATTTTTATTACGGGTACATTAGTGCATTAGTTTTTAATTTAACAAAAAATTGTCTTAGTTGCGCCACACTGGAAATCGACCTGTGAAGTTACAATTGTTTTTGCCAAGCCGGTGACTCATCCTGTATATAGCCTGTCAATATTTGTAACTTCACTGGACAATTATCTACAGTGTGGTGCAAGGAAGGTATTTTTTAATAGAATAGTCTGTATGTTACATTATTATAGTATTCTACATTATATTTTGTAGATATTTGCAGTAGTTTTTTAAATTTCTGCTCTACAGATATTTATAGAGTACATACTTTACTATGTTTTACTGTATTATAAATAAAAATTTGTTTTTTTTTTAATGGTAAAATGCATAAAAATTGCCCTAAATTATTTAAGTTTTGCGTCATTCTTCAAATACGTTTTGAATTCGTTTCCTTCTTGCGATGTGGCATTGTTTAAATAATTTATGGTTAAAAACAACTCGGCTTTCTCGGCCGGGGTCTAAATATGTACTAACAGTATAATAGGACGATGTTGAGTCTTCAATAGTCTGACATCGCCCTGAAGATACCAACCACAGAGTTTGGTGAAACGTCGACATTCACAGACCACGGTCTACCAGCCCGGAAGTACGTACTGTTAGTACAAATTCAATTTACGGCTAGAAAACTTATAGTATAATTAAAGAAGTATTGCATATTGTACATCTTTAACCGAGACGCAAACCAAATCTGTATTGAAAATGCTTATATAATGTGTTCTCTAAATAAAATTAATGTAGAATGTATTAATTGTGTTTTGATTTTATCAATCCCTTAGTATTCCCTCTTAAGTTAAGGAAATGTAAATTTAGCCAAAATAAAATTAATTCCAAGAAATACCTCCTCGCTTTTCTGTTCTCTCGATAACAGGAGCAAAATTGCCCAAATTTACCGAAGTTCCAAGGAATGCCGCCAGGGGGCGCCACAAAAAAAATCAAATTTTAGTTCCAAAAAATTGCTTGCGCCTAATACAAATACCTCCTTGATTTTCTGCTCTCCTGGTACCTTGGGTCAATTTTATTTCAAACAAAATCTCCGACCGAAAATTTTAGTTCCAAAAAATTCCGCTAGGGGGCGCCACAAAAAAATTTCAAATGTTAGTTCCAAAAAATTCCGCCAGGGGCGCTGTTGCTTGCTCCTAATACAATATACCTCCTCGCTTTTCTGCTCTCCTGGTACCAGGAGTAAAATTATTACAATTCCGATAGAATTGGCTAAATTTTATTTCAAAAACCGCGAACCGAAAATTTTAGTTCCAAAAAATTCCGCTAGGGGGCGCCACATAAAAAATTTCAAATGTTAGTTCCAAAAAATTTCGCCAGGGGCGCTGTTGCTTGCTCCTAATACAATATACCTCCTCGCTTTTCTGCTCTCCTGGTACCAGGAGTAAAATTATTACAATTCCGATAGAATTGGCTAAATTTTATTTCAAAAACCGCGAACCGAAAATTTTAGTTCCAAAAAATTCCGCTAGGGGGCGCCACATAAAAAATTTCAAATGTTAGTTCCAAAAAATTCCGCCAGGGGCGCTGTTGCTTGCTCCTAATACAATATACCTCCTCGCTTTTCTGCTCTCCTGGTACCAGGAGTAAAATTATTACAATTCCGACAGAATTGGCTAAATTTTATTTCAAAAACCGCGAACCGAAAATTTTAGTTCCAAAAAATTCCGCTAGGGGGCGCCACATAAAAAATTTCAAATGTTAGTTCCAAAAAATCCCGCCAGGGGCGCTGTTGCTTGCTCCTAATACAATATACCTCCTCGCTTTTCTGCTCTCCTGGTACCAGGAGTAAAATTATTACAATTCCGACAGAATTGGCTAAATTTTATTTCAAAAACCGCGAACCGAAAATTTTAGTTCCAAAAAATTCCGCTAGGGGGCGCCACATAAAAAATTTCAAATGTTAGTTCCAAAAAATTCCGCCAGGGGCGCTGTTGCTTGCTCCTAATACAATATACCTCCTTGCTTTTCTGCTCTCCTGGTACCAGGAGTAAAATTATTACAATTCCGACAGAATTGGCTAAATTTTATTTCAAAAACCGCGAACCGAAAATTTTAGTTCCAAAAAATCCCACCAGGGGGCGCCACCGTAGAAAAAAGTATGTCAAAGTTTTGCACCGTATGACGTCATCGTTTTCAGAATTTTGAAAAGTGACGTCATCGTTTACAGAATTTGGAAAAGTGACGTCATTGTTTTCAACATTTGGAAAAATGACGTCATCATTTTCAGAATTTGAAAAAGTTACGTCATCTTTTTCAAATCACGGGAAAAGTGACGTCATCAATTTCAGAATATTTGCATTTACCTGACTACAAAAGTGGTTATTTTAAAAATCTCCCTTGAATATTCTTATTATTTTAGTTAGTTCATCAAATAAAAGGCAGTTTTTTCCAAATAGACGAAATTTATTTTAACGTATATTTTATTTTACGTCATTGTTATTCCATATACATAAGAATATATATCATATAATATAAATTATAACAATTATTATAAAATGTTATTTTATAATATACAGTGTGATACAAATTAGGGGGCCACTATTGCTATAGCCGTTATTATTGGTTCTAGGAAGACGGTTAAATTGATATTTTCGCTGCTATTGTTGCAAGATACAGCATTTTTTCTTCTTGGAAAGATTCCGTCCCGCATTATCCTGTCTTGATCACCTTCTGGTTGCTGAAAATGAGAAGTACCTATGCATTAATTTTTTGTAAATACGTGCACGTGCAAGATGCAGGTTGTACAATAAAAGAAACATACATCCTACTCTATTCTTCTCGTTCGCTTCATTGCACTACGAGAAATAAACGTGTTTACTTAAAAATGTCGCCGAGTGTATAGTAAATGCAAGTATATTAAAAAGGGCGTAAAGGGAGATAGAAAAGCCCGCAGTATAGTATAGGCACTTGCTTTTCTTCGATAGTTCTTAACCATACAATTTTTTTACACAATTTGCATGAAATTTCCCAATGTTCATTTTAAGATGAGCGCAAGTTAACGTTCAGCATGACTGTTAAGAATAATAGTAGAAATTTCAATCCTAATGTGAAATTTAAATTTAAGAGCATAACTTACATTTCCTAAAAAAGGTTAAAGCATCTCCTCTGGTCATGTAGCCTAATTGGATCTCTAACTGCTATGAAACGCTCCTCCTTTGGTTGTTAGCTGTAAGTGATATAAAACATCCAAAATTAGAAATTTCAGAGTCGAATAGTCTTTATTACATATATAGGAAATTATCAATGATTTGGTAAAATCCATTCATTCTCCAAACTAAGGTGAAATTAAAATTTAACATATGCATATAAATCTATTCAACAATTATCAATGTAATTTAACAAGATGATTATCTACAATGTAATGCAGTTATGGAGATATTTCATTTTTCAGTTCTGTTTAGCTGGTGTTTATAAAGTTCACAGTGACATATACGCAAATTTCTTAACGTAATACAGACAAATATATCCTTTATTGCCGGAACTACCAACTTAAATCATCCGCGAAATTTAAAAAGCTCTTTTCATAATCACCGACAATTACCATATACGTTTGTATAATCAAATTATAATTTGCTTTAATTAGACGAATCAACGATTCGGCAAAGTCTATGTATTCGACTTTGCCGAATCGTTGATTCGTCGTGTACATAATTAACATTACCTAATACAAATACAAAGGGTCACTAGCAGTACATTCTAATATTTTGCAACATGTACGGCGTTTAAAAAATGCGTTTTTTTTCGGTTTTATATTTTTCTCTAAGATGATTCAAATTCTTTTGCTTTTAGCTTCTAGGCTAAATAACGAAAAATGTTAATTAGTCTAAAACCGTTAGAAAAAGGTATGGGGACCATGTATACATGCATAGGGGCCTATATGTTACAACATATGTTGAAAATATGGACACAAACGGCTTAGATGTGCCCACAAGGCTTAACTATATACATATAACATTGGAAAATATATAATTTGCTACAGTTCCTTTCTAAAATGCATAATACATAATAATTTTTAGCTAATAAAATACCTAACGTAGGCGTAACATACAATTACTTACAATTAGTAAGCGATCGTTGGTAGTTGTTGAAGTTCTTCGAAGTTTTGTTTTTCTTTTGTAATTAGCTTTGGCAGATATTCTGAGCTTACACTCCTAGGTAAGTTGGAGCTTAAGGATTTCCTAGATTGAAGAGCTACGTTGCTTGTAGTTACATTATTTTCATCGTGGCTACCTGTTAAAATAAAATGTACTGTAGTTATCTAACAAACAAAAATCTACACATATAAATGTATAAAATATAGATCAAATTATTGGATTTTCTAATAACAAAAAAGAATCAAAAAATAAATATTATTACTTACAATAGTGTAACATCTTTAAAAATCCTCCTAGGGACTCCACATATACTCTTCGGGCCATTACAAACAGGAATACTTTGACGATGTTATGCACTTGTATCCTCTTCACTGAAAATAAATAAAACTGATATAATTATACGAGTTAAATAGAATTCCCTCGCTTGAATCTAACTTGTATGGTGGTGAACCTAAGCATATCTATTTGAATGAAATTAGTAAAGCGAAGGATTTGTTTTCACATGCTGTATCGCTTGCTTTTACTAACAGAGAGTATAAATAAAGGATACACGCTGCACTACACAAAATACGTATGTTCTTGCAGAGTGTTATATTATCTTCTTATTAGCCTACTATGGGTATTAAAAGAATATGCCATTTATACTTTAAAACAAAATTATCTTAGATAAATTTAATTAACATAAAAGATCATCTTCACCTCTCCGACAGGTAATACCTTTTTTAAGCTAGCTTCAATTTACAGCTTTGCTGTGTATTACATATATCCTTCCTATTGCATTAAAAAGAACTGCTGCACATAAACAGCGCTCTTTTATACGAAAGAACTAAAATTCTTTACAACGAAGCACATCGCTAGATATTTAGGCATTAAAGTATCGAAAAAAAGTTACGCTGTAGCTCCTGAAACTGAAAATTCATGCTTCGTTGGGTCCAAAATGATCTTTCTTTGTTTTAGAAAACGAATAGAAAGTAAAAATCAATTTAAAAATTGCCATTTCTAGGTTAGGTTATACTTTGCCATTTATTCTATGTAATTTCATTCATTTTACCGAAAAAGTAAAGGTAATTTTGGACTCGGCAAAGAATGAACTTTCAATTAATGTTAAGTTAAGTCAATTACTTACCTTTTACTTCAAAGTTTCTTGCAATCGAAAACATAAAAAGACGTGTGAATGCAATCGACTCGCTATCTACATTTTCACATCCCTCTAACGAAGCAAGGAGCAATATAGCAGGCCCCGTTTTCTATTCAACGTAGTTCTATTGAAGATTCTGATGGTAGTATGTTAAGCGCGATATTCTGGAATATGTAACACTTTACATTAATTGTTAATGATTTCCGCAATATATCAGTTGCCTTTTTACCTTTTTCATTATCTTTAAATCGAAGTTGTTCTATTCTACGAAATTTGGACTCCAATGTAAAGACATTTCCGTGAGCTGCCAATGTGTTCAGATACAGTATTGTAGTAATTACATTCATAACAGGTTGATTTCCATGTACCTAGATACACAATATATTTTAATTCATATTTACCCATGGAAGTAAAATTCAATATTTATTAATTTACTGATTTTAATTTACAAAATATAACTATCATTATGTACTTTACCTTTTGATGGTATTTAGAAGATAAGGTAGTGAAATCGGGAGACTTTTAGGCCAAATTTGGAAGTATGGACAGCTCATGCATACATACGCCTGTATACACACTGTACACACAATAGGTGAGTTCGGATATTCGTTCAGACTAATTCCAGTTATTCCAAGTGCCTTACTCAAACCAATGTTTTGGCACGAAGCGGATCGTTTAAAACGAACACCGATGTACTCGGTGTTGGCTTTGAATGATCCACTTCATGCCAAAACGTCAAATTTTCAATAGATTCTATAATTTTGCGATAGTGTTCGTGTTAATGATGTCGTGTCACTTGTGCTGCAATTATTTTCCACACGTTCCAAAGTGTTGCATTAGAAAAGTGATATCGTTTTTGATGTTTGGTACTATATACTACCCTCAACGTTATCAACACTCAACTGCGCCGGACAAAATGACATAAAAGCGTTGCATAAATACCACAACACAACACTATTCCATAAAGTGTGAGGTTGGTGCCACAAATTCCGATTTAGAGCAACAGGACAGTGCATGCGAGACAGTCGAAAATACCTCAATTCCTTACAGAATAACCGCTCCGATCCACTCCACATACCTTTTACTCTTGATCTGCTCCGATCGAATATCCGAACTCGGCTGATGACTAACTTTTCCCATATTGTCGGTAAGTTCATGTTGAAGCAAAGAACGTAAAAATAACCTACGTATAAGAATCTCTCTTTAAAATATATTTAAAGGGCCAAGTCACTTTTACAATTATTGACAGGATACTTGACATCTAAATACAAAATAGCGCCCTCTCTATTTGAATGTTTGAATACAGGAAAGAAAGGGATTCATCTTATTTATAGTTTCCTACTTTCATGATAATGTAGATTCCTCCTATTTAGATTTTTGCAATGACCATACAATTCTTCATAAGTGTTGTCAGGGGTTGTGCAATAGATGTCGCTGCATGCTTCACAATTTTTCATATTTAAGTTTTTAATTCACATTTTATATATTTTATGATTTTAATTATAGCTGTAGGCATAAAGAGGTAATTATATGTATATGGCTGTAGGTACTTACTGTTGTATACTCAATTACGACTTTGTAACGAAGAATGTTGTAATTCATAATGTTTTTGTAAGCTTTTACAGAATAAATAAATTATTATTATTATTATTATCTTTCTGCAATGAGGCAATGGTGCATTTTGATACTGTATTGTTCTTCAAAGTTGGAAAATTCTATGAATTGTATCATATGGATGATGTTGTTGGTTTAAACGATCTTGGATTTACTTTTATGCCGATTAAAAAAAGATTTAATTTATTTTAATTCTGAAATACTGCGATGAAATATTACAAATTCTGTGAGATTTAATTGATGCATACAATTTCAACATCTATTCAAAGTAGTAGTAAGACGTTATAGTAAATTATTTCAAAATACCTAAAAGTCGAAAATGTTAAATAGAAGTGTCCTATTTTTTCGATATATGAGCTAGGCGCCATAAATTCTCGGCCTGATATAGAAAATATACACTTAGTAAAATATAACAATTTCTATTTTTCAATATAATCTCATCTAACTTCCATACATTTATTACAACAATCAATTAACAATTCTATACCCTTATAAAAATAATCTAAAGTCTTTCCCTCAAAATGTTGTATTACAGTTGCTTGCAACTCACTATCTTTGGGACCTCACTGTATAATTAAAAATAAACTAAAACACTCCGATATTACTTAGGATGTGAATCTCGCTTGTTACGAAAAAATTACTCAGACTCCTCCTGATGAATTATTCTGCGATCTTACAGAACAGCTACAGTATTTTCAGGTAGTATAAATTAATTTGTAAAAATGAAAAAAGGAACATGCCAACCCTTTATTACTTATATTTATGTATTTCACAGAAAGCATTTGATCACAAGGAGGCAGAAAATCGAGGCAAAATTGTATTACAAATTGGGATCGATGCAGACTACGATAATGCGGAGGCAATCATTAAAGAAATTAACGAAGAGCTAGACCATTATTTAGAAGAACAAACGCAATTCTTTGGATGTACAGTAAGTGTTATCAGGGTTGATAAAAATTGATGATATTTTTGATTTATTTTAAACAATGATACTTTTTAAAAGCGTCTAGCTCGTAGATTTTCTTTGTCCGGGCGTTCATCTTCAAAATATAATTCGATCACGTATTGTTATTACCTAGTATTTTTTTGAAATAACACTATAAAACACAGTACGAATAACTACGGTGCACCGAACACCCGCTTAGAAAAAAAAATCGAAAATTCTATGAATTGTATCATATGGATGATGTTGTTGGTTTAAACCATCTTGGATTTACTTTTATGAAGGTTAAAAAAACATTTAATTTATTTTAATTCTAAAATACTGCGATGAAATACTATAAATTCTGTGAGATTTGATTGATGCATACAATTTCAACATCTATTCAAAGTAGTAGTAAGGCGTTATAGTAAATTATTTCAAAATACCTAAAAGTCGAAAATGTTGAATAGAGGTGTCCTATTTTTTCGATATACGAGCTAGGCGCCATAAATTCTCGGCCTGATATAGAAAATATACACTTAGTAAAATATAACAATTTCTATTTTTCAATATAATCCCCTCTAACTTCCATACATTTATTACAACAAACAATTAATAATTCTATACCCTTGTAAAAGTAATCTAAAGTCCTTCCCTCAAAATGTTGTATTCCAGTTGCTTGCAACTCACTATCTTTGGGACCTCACTGTATAATTAAAAATAAACTAATACACTCCGATATTACTTAGGATGTGAATCTCGCTTGTTACGAAAAAATTACTCAGACTCCTCCTGATGAATTATTCTGCGATCTTACAGAACAGCTACAGTATTTTCAAGTAGTATAAATTAATTTGTAAAAATGAAAAAAGGAACATGCCAACCCTTTATTACTTATATTTATGTATATCATAGAAAGTATTTGATCACAAGGAGGCAGAAAATCGAGGCAAAATTGTACCATAAATTGGGATCGATGCAGATTACGAAAATGCTGAGGCAATCGTTAAAGAAATTAAGGAATAGCTAAACTATTATTTAGAAGAACAAACGCAATTCTTTGGATGTACAGTAAGTGTTAACAGGGTTGATAAAAATCATGATTTTTTTGATTTATTTTAAACAATGATACTTTTTAAAAGCGTCTAGCTCGTAGATTTTCTTTGTCCGGGCGTTCATCTTCAAAATATAATTCGATCACGTATTCTCATTACTCATTACTGTGTCAAATTACCTAGTATTTTCTTGAAATAACACTATAAAACACAGTACGAATAACTACGGTGCACCGAACACCCGCTTAGAAAAAAAAATCGCAATGTATAAAGGTGTTATCCTCGAAGATAACACCTTTATGCAAACCAGTACGAAATGACACCTTTTTGCATGATTAAATTTAAAACTATATAGAGATGACACTATTTTGTTTGCGTGTAAAACCTTTTTTGGGCGCTATCTACCTTAATAATTGATTTAAACTCACCAAAAAGTCAGTTGACACCTTCTTGCACCAAGGGCTTCGATTATTAAGAACTTTAGAAAACGAAACACCGCTTCACTTTCAACACGAATTTATTCCGACCTTTCTAAACAAATTGCAAGATTGTACTGGTTCGTTTGTTTACATATGGCGCAATAGATCGTTAGTTTAACACAAAAAATACAGCAAGAAATATATCCACTTCGTTGAAAACACGTTAGGGATCAAACAAAAAATGTGGCCGGGTGCTGCAGGTATTCTAAAAATAGTATAATCGGTAAATATAATTTAAATATATGCCACGATGGATTCACCTATTCTTCCTTTTCTTTTGTTTTTCTTTCGTAAAACAATTAATTATATGAATACGTAGTCAAAAAATATAAGAGTCTTACAAGAAAAAGAAATCATGAATTTTTAAAGCAGAAATTACTGATTTAAATCATCTCAATCCTGAGTGTTATTGATAAAATAATAATTACAAAAGATACGTCGAAAATATAATTTTTGAAGGTCCGTTAGATTGGCAATGATAAAAAGCGGTACCAATTAGAAGTTCCAGAAAATAAATCTCATAAAGTTAACAGTAACTACACTATAGAAGGTACTAAAAAAGGAGGCAATAGATATACAACTGCGAAAACCAATGTATAAACTCGTTTCTACCAAGGTTTTCACATGAAGGATTTATTTTGTTTTAGGAATTACTTGCAAAAATGATGAAAGCAGAAAACTACAGGGCCGAAATTATTAATGATTTTAATCGAAGAGTATTCGAAAAATTTAGCTGCTGGTATACGAAGCGTTTAACTGAGCGATTTTCATCAATTTAAAGTTGCGCTAGACTAATGCGTTTCTTCTTACCATTTACATATTTTAGGCATGAAGAATGGGATCAGGTAGCACGTTGCTTAGCGGTGCTAGACACTTTATGTTCACTTGCTACCATTTACAGATAAAGAATGATATTCATCACTTATTGATCGCTTATGATAATGTAATTTTCATTTCTAGCCTTTTATTAAAATTGAAAATGGAAGACATCCTTGCATTTCAAAAATTGATGATTATGTACCAAATGATACCGAATTGGGTACCGACGACAAACGAGGCATTTTAATTTTAACTGGACCTAATATGAGCGACAAATCCACAGGTGACCTTGATGGAAATTCGAAGTAAATTAGAATCTTCAACTGTCCATCGGCCATTATTCATTCAGTTGCTAACAATAAATAGTACTTCGACTATAAAACAAGCCACAGCTTTACTAAAAAGTTTACAAACAGTTTAATTTGATGTTTTATTTAAGTTACCGTTCCTCATTCGTTTTGTGTTATAATTTTGGTTTTTACAAAATCATATAATAAACTATATTTTTTTAAATTATTTTATTATTTACCTTTATATGTTGTATTAAAGAATTATATATGCATCTTTTTTTATCAACCTTTGAGATATGTATAGGATCTGAAGTTCTTAAATTAGGAGACTACCTGTTGTCATTAGTTGTGTATGCTAAAAAATTTCTCAATGGGTTTTGGCTGCCACTAGCCCTATTAAAGTAGTTTAATCGTGTGGAGAGTCCTTCTTGTATGGGTAAGTGTGGTATCTGTATTCCAGTTCTGTCGTTACTATCTACGACGGCATGACTATAAGAATAGTGGCATAAACTGAGAGATATTAGAGCAATGTGGCCAGTAGCAAGAAGCTTTAATCCTTTTCTCTTCTTATCGATTTCATCGCCATTATCTAGGACGATATGACTATAACTCTTGCAAGTAGGTGGCGCCAGGAAATATTTCAGTGTTGTTTTTGAAGATTGGAAGCATAAATTGAGCGAAATGTAGGCAGGAACAAAAAGCGTTAGTGCTTTTGTTTTATAACATTGCTTTTCTCGGTAGTGATTCCATAAATACCATGAGTTATTTATTAGCATTTTCTTGGTTATTGTTTCTAGGCACTTTTTTCATGTGTTCCTCTACAATGAGTTCACTTTTCTTTGAACATTATTCTGTACGTATGTATAAATAATATGCAATTCAAGAATTCTAAGTGGAAAATGCTTTATTTTAAGAAAATGTTACTATTGATATATGAACAATACCCAAACGGTTTCTAGAATTAAGAAAACTATTTACTATCCGTAAAACAATATTGCTTTGTTGCTGTAACCGCCATTTACTTATACTAAGAATAGCTTTCTTCAAGATTTTCTTGAATCAACTTAACAAATGTCTTAAACAAAGAAATACAATTATTTCATTACAATTGAAATATAGCTAAATTATTTTAGCACAAGCAACCAAAGTAAATATATCAGCAAAATAGCGATTTCAACGATCGATATACTGTAGAACCCGGGAAATACAAATAGTGTATTTATTGTCTATAAACAAAATTTTCAGCTGATTGATAAGTCTTCCCCTCCTACGCGTGAAAATTAATTCTCAACCCCCAAATAGAAAGAAAGAATTTGTCAAAGTGTGACAAAAGATCTTAGAGGATCTAGCCTAACTCCAGCAAGCATTAGATGATAACCGAAATTCATCCCTGATGTACTCGTAAATGTGGTGACGACCGCAGAATCTCCTGGCTTTTTTGGTTCGATTGCTCCAAACTCATCAATCAGAAATGCATAGCAAACGATAAATCAGACGAAATTAAAGCGATGTCGATTTCTGGCCTTGTTCTGATGCCGTTTTTGGTGATTCAAAGAACAACAAACGCTCATAAGTTACGAACTGTTGGAGCAATCAAAGCAAGTAATGATATCGTCCTGACCTACGTCTTTTGATATATAACTCAACGCGATTCAGAGCATTTTTTTTTATTTTGCAGCTGTTTTAAGAACTTAAAAAATTCCATCCCTTTGAATACAAATTGTTACGGCTCTCTTATATCTGGGCATCCAGATGAGCTAGGAAGTTGGGTTTAGGTCCGCTGGGAAAGCTCTCGGGGAACGCTTTAAAACCCAAAAAAGCTAAACTGTTTAGCTCTAATCGTTCTGATGCTAGGATGTCTCAAAGTTTAGAGAAGTAAAGTAAGGTTAAGTAACTCTCTCCTGTTAAGGTGTTTTCTAAGAAATATGGACCTATGATTCGTTTCCTAACAGTGTTAGCCCGCACATTATATTTTTAGGAATGCTGTGTACGATGTTCTATCATCCAATGTTGATTCCCAGTCGACCAATAATGGCAGTTATGCCTGTTTACAAATCCGTCACGACAATGCGTAGCTTCATCAAAATAAAATATTGTTGGAAAAATTTGGATCATTATTAGACATTTCCATCATGTAGAAGCTGTATTTCATAGAGGTCTTTTTCTCAATATTAGCAACAGATCTCGAATTTACGAGTATATCATTTACTAATGCCAGTTGAGCGGTTGATATAGTTGGATTTTCCGTTAGAGTAACTCATCTAGAAATCGGTCTTCATTAGTGGATGATTTGGAACGGCGGGCTTTAGGAATATCTAATGTAGTAACTATTAAAATTCGTTATATTAGCATTTCAATAAGTATGATACATACATTTGCACAATTGTTGAAAAATAAACAAGTTTATTCTTGGAAAGTTTCGCGCCAACCTTGTTTCCTACAATACTGTTTTACTAATTGCTACAAATTGTCGGCGTCACTGATCCTATAACTATTTGTATTCGTATTTGCTTCAATTATTGATTTTTTTGGAGAATTTGTTTTTCGAACTTTCTAAAATTATATTTAGAAAGTATACGCATTAAACGCGATGAATTTCAGATACTTAAGCAAGAATTAATTACTTTAAATGGCATCTATTATCACTAGAATATGTATGTGAATAAAGTCTAGTCGTAAATTCAAGGAAATTCAGTCAAAATGTATTATAACTAACGCTGGCCACGAGCGGTACCGCGCATCGGCGTAGAATCAGTTCGGACCGAGAGGAACGGTAGTATTACTTCCTTTGCGGAGCAGTACGGAAATTTTCGCTGCCGGTCGTTTGCGCAATTGTTTATCTGTCCTAGAAAAATTATGATTTCGTCAGCAAAACGACGGCGGTCGGACAAACTTCGAAAATTTATTACAAGAATTCCAGACTTAATATATGAAGGTGCTAAAATTAAATGTGTAATCTGTAAAATCCCGTTAATGTGTTGGTCCAGACAACATTGTCTACGACACGTAAATAGTGAAAAGCATGTCTCAAAAAGAAATTGCGCACGAGACAATGAAAAATTTATATTTACTTTATGCGTTAAGTTTATCGCATGTAATATACCGTTTAATTTACTAGACAAGGAACCATTTATCTGCTTTTGGAATAACTATTCGGAGTGCAAATTACCAAGTCGAACATCGTTACGAAGAATTGTGCCATCTGCGCGCGAACATGTTGAACAAAAAATAAAATCGGAGTTGAAAGATCAAAAATTGTGGTTATGTGTCGACAAAACAACAGATCGGAAGAAACATTCTGTTCTTAATGTAATGGCACGCAAATTGGAACCTCATCAATCGGCACCTTCAATTCTATTAGTCTCCAAACGAATACAACAGTGTACTGCCGAAGTAATTTCAAAGTTAGTGTTAAATACATTGGACAAGTTTGAACTTTCAACAAACCAACTCTTGATGTTAGTGAGTGATGGTGCTGCAAACATGCTTTCTGTAGGACGGTCTCTTAAAAAGCATTCTGCTAATTTGTTACACATTACGTGTAAAATTCATGCTCTCAATCTTGTGGCGGATAGTATCAGAAAATGTTCTCCTGAGGTAGACGCTTTAATAGCGCATACCAAAGCAGTATTTGTCAAATCACCGAAACGTATTCGCGAATTTCACAGACTGTGCCCCCGTATACCAGAGTCACCAGAACCTATTCTAACTCGTTGGGGAACACGGTTGCAGGCCGCGTTTTATTATCATAAATATTTTGCCAATATTAAGAACGTGGTTTTACAATTCGATACAAAGGAAGCTGCCGCTATCCAGAAAAGCCAGTCGAAATTTCAAAGATAGTCAGGTTAAAATGGATTTAAAAAGCATTCACGACAATTACTTCGGGCTAGCAGATGCAATAGAAAAATTACAAAATCCTGCGGTGCCGTTAAAAGAATCTCTACAAATAGTGCAACATGTTCACGCACAGCTATGCGCGATTGAAGACGCAAAAAATGTTTCTGTTCTAGAAAAATTTGAAAGTGTTTTTGAGAAAAATTCTGATTTTGGCACATTAAGACACATTTGTGAAGGTGCGTCAACAGAATCGTTAAGTTATTTGAAAGATTATTTTACTTACGCAAATATTACGTCGCTAGATGTAGAACGTTCGTTCTCTGCGTATAAACGCATTTTTTCCTCATGCCGTACTAGTTTTGCCGAAACAACAGTTGAAACATATCTAATGTTGCAGATATTTAACAGACATTATTCACTTTGTGATTTCACGGAGGACTCTTAAAATGGTAAGTGTTTGAGCACGTGTTATTTACTTTTTATTTAAAAGATGAGCGAAATTATTTGCGGCAGCAAACATCTCTATTAGCAGAATAACTCTAGTGGAACGCGAGGCCTGGTCGACTCTACGCTACTGCGCGGTACCGCTCGTGGTCAGCTTTAGTTATAACTTTAAAAATCGATATAAGGTTATTTATACCAAATTCCGAATAAAAGTTTTTGCCCTACGTGTAAGTTACTTGTTTTTGTTTTTCTTTTCTTATTTTGCTGAATGTTGAATATTTGTTTCGTAAAGGCAAATTAAATTTTGCTTGAGTTAGCGATGGGAATAAAAATGAGATAATGTAATGGACTTCTTGACTTATTTAACATGAATTATCGGAATATGGATTTTGCTCATCAACAATTCTTACCAAGAACGGTGTGTTGTTCTGTAGTTCAATCAGAACCCGGCCAGTTAAAAAAATTCTAGGAAAATTTTTTTACAAAAATCAGTTTCTATTCAAGAAAATATTTTTATTTCAAGACAAAAAAAAAATAATAATATCACATGACCCAATATTAATGATTTTATAAATAATGGGGATACACTCGAAAATACTAAATACATTAACGATCCCAAAGTGGATAACGAAGGTATATCTTGGTAAAGGAAGGGAATAAGTTTCTACCTGTCCAATAAGATATCATCGAGGAGTGTACCAGGGGGATTCTCTTAGCCTACTCCTATTTAGCATCACCTTAGCACCTCTAACAGTAGCCTTGCGCGGATGCGGCGGATATGCTGCTGACCCTCCGGGAAACAGAAAGTTTAAGTTCAGCCATTTGTTATATGTTAACGATTTGAAACTCTATGCATCAAATGAAAAAGAACTGAACAACATGATAAAAATGATCCACAAATACTCTACAGATATTGGAATGGAGCTAGATCAAGACAAGTGTGCGGTCTTCCATGTAAAGAGAGATCAGACTGCAGGCGTAGAAAATCCCATAGAATTAGTAGACGGGTGAGCAATTAAACACCTGGGACAAGATGACTATTACATTTATTTAGGTATCCCTCAGAAAAAAGACAGATTAAAGTCAATGTACTACAATAAGATCAATAAAATTTGGGCGTCGTACCTCAACGCAGCTAATAAGTGCAAGTCATCAAATGTCTTGGGACTGCCGATGTTATCACTAGAGCGGGCCAAGAGCGCCACGCGCCAGGTTCGCAATCAGGCTGCCGGGCGCATATATGCATGTAAACATAGGTAATTTAAATATGTAATTATTAGGACGAGGACCAAAACCACTGTCTATTACGTCGTGAAGACGCGCAAATATACACCTGCAGTTTGGGTGTTCGTTGATAAATAGGGCGTTGTTCACAGTGGGCCACTACAAAAAAAAAGTTCATTCATCGACGGCTACGAACTAACAGCGCGCTTATTTATTTACGGATGACGCGCTCTATTCATCAACAAATGACGAGTCTGCAGATGTTACGTTTGCACCACTTCGTGGCATACTAGAAACAAGCGTCGGTGTGCTCGCTTTAGTGATTATGTCCAACGTAACTATTAAAAATAAACGGCCATTACCTACGAAAGTTAATAAATTTCTTAGTGAATTTGTGGATTTACACTACAATGGGAGTACAATTTTCTGTAAAGTTTGTAAAAAGAAACTACTGTGCTGGAGCAAACGTGATTGTGAAAGACATATAAATAGCGCACACCACAGAAATAAAAGAAATGGTGTGTCACAACAACGTCAATTTCAATTAGAATTGCTTTTAACGTTTATGGTATGTGGTCTACCACTTCGTATACTTGATAAAAAAGCATTTCGAAAATTCTGGGGTACATACAATACCGAGTGGATACTACCATCTCGGACAGCGTTACGGAGAGATATTCCACGAATACGTGAGGACATTGAAAATCGAATTAAAGCCGAATTAAAAGATAAACAGCTGTGGTTATGTCTTGATGAGACGACAGATTGCAAAAAAAATTCTATTTTGAATATAATAGTGCGCGTATTAGATCCTATTAAACCAAATTTTGCAATTCTATTAGCCAGCAGAAGATTAAAACAGTGTACTAGTAAAGCAATTACGGTCGTAGTTCTCGAAACGTTACAAAAATTTCAAGTGTCAACCAGTCAACTGTTGTTGTTCATGAGCGATGGTGCAGCAACAATGTGTAGTGTAGGCCGTTCCCTTAAAGAAAAGTGTGAAGGACTTTTACATGTTACGTGTAAAGTCCATGCTTTACATCTTGTGGTACAAACTATTCGAGAGTGTTACCCGGAGGTGGATGCATTAATAGCAAACACAAAAAAAGTGTTTCTCAAAAGTCCTAAGAGGACTAGGGCATTCCACAAGTTATGTCCTGGTATTCGAGAACCACCACAGCCCATTCTTACGCGTTGGGGAACGTGGTTAAAAGCCGCTTTTTATTATAATGAACATTTTCAAGAAGTCAAATCCGTTATTTTGCAATTCGTCCCTGCCGAAGCTAGAGCTATTTGGATGAGCCAGAAGGGATTTCTCGATATTTCTGTTGAAACACATCTAAAGAATATTAGCAACAATTACAAAGGGTTAGTAGACGCGATAGAAAATTTGCAAAATTCTGGATTGTCGTTGGTAGAATCAGTGCAAGTCGTGGACGAAGTTAGTACATTGTTACACAGTATAAACGATGCAACAAGTGGATGAGTTTTAGCTAAGTTCGATAGTGTTTTAAAAAAGAATCCGGACTACACGAGATTAAGACAAATGTGCGATGGGGCATCTGCAGATTCCTTGACTAAGTCTAAAGATTATTTTAATTACGCCTGTCTTACTTCGGTAGACGTGGAACGGTCGTTTTCGAAATATAAGAACATTTTTTCGTCTCGGCGAACATCCTTCACCGAGGCAAATGTGGAAACTTATCTGATGGTGCAACTTTTAAACAAGCCTATCCGCATTATTAAGAAGGATAGAATTTATTTATTATATCTTTATTTACAGTTACATTATTAAGTACAACAGAATAAAAAAAGCGTTCAGTTTCTCAGTTATTTCCTTATTACATCCCATTTACAACGCATACCGTTTTCAATCAAATAAAAAATCATAATGAAAATAAAAACACCTCAGCGTGTACGTATATATATATATATATATGTACACGCTCTAATTACTAAACATTATTATTGCGTCAGCTTTTATTTTTTTACTCTTGTGTATTAATTTCGAAATATCACATATCTGCTGTGACTCACATATACGCTATTTACAATAAGCGGCCGTTGCGCCTGATTCCGATTCTGTTGGATGGCGCAATTTGGTCCGCTCTAGTTATCACATACGTTTGGTTGCATTAAATGGAATATTAATGAATTACAGGCAATTGACCATCAAACGAGAAAGATCATGACGAGAAATAGAAGCCTACACACGAATGCCTTCATACAAAGGATTTACTTACCCAGAAAAGAGGGGGGAAGAGGGCTACTAGGTGTAGGTGTTGTGAATACGATGTCGTATACTTCGAAAATGATCGTTCGACATCCAGTGAAGTAAGATTTGCAAATGTCAGATATTCCTTTTCCTCATCTGGGCACTCTTGATTTTCAGTTATAGACTGAACCTTTTGTAAATCGGGATTTTTCGTTAAAATTGCACCAAATTTTTGAGCAACATTGACTCCTATAGTATTCGTCAAGTTTTCTAGAGCGGCTTGTAAATTGTTTATGAAATTTAATGCTTCTCGTGCAGATAAGTGGCTGTTTTCTAATTATTCAATAGCTTGTGCAACTTCAGAATAGTTCATGGAAATTTCATCTATTTGTTGTTGAACGTCCGAATTGGAAAAAAAAGTTTCTGACTATCTCGAACTGCTGCAGAATCATTTCAATCAAGTTTTTAGATGACATTTTTCACTTGTGAACAATATTTCTGATAGTAAGATGCTGCTTGGAGCCATGTTCCCCATCCCGTTATTACAGGCTGAGGTGGTGATGGTAATTTCGGACACAATTGTTTGAATACACGGATGTGTTTGGGAGATTTGATAAATACTTTTTTGATAGATGCTATTAACTTATCCACCATCAGATACTTCTTTCGAATGGTTTCTGCTACGAGGTGACATGCGTGTATGAGGCATGTTATGTAAAGAAGAGTCGGAAAGCATATTTTCAACATCCTACCAACTCTCAGCAATGTTGCGGCTCCGTCAGTAACGAACATTGTGACTTCCTGTGATACAAAATTCTCTCAACGAATCTTTTATTATCTTGGCAACGGTTTCTGCATTAGTTTTTCGAATCCTTTTACTGGATAACAACAATGAAGCTGGTGGACCATCACGTTTTAAGGTACGCGCTACTGTGTTTCTGAGCATCAGTTGTTTCATCCATACATAGGCAGATTTTCTTATTTCTCAACTCGTCTTTTATATATTCCTTTACTGTACCTTGCACACGTGGCAAATTGTATCGTAATTGCATGGATGTTAGCAGCTTCCAAGAGGGAACGTAGTTATCCCAAAAAAGACGAAAGTGTTCATTAGATACTAGATGTTGTGGGATGTTGCACACACTTAACATAAAAATAAAATCATATAAAAATTGCCAGTATGGAATACTGTTTTTTAAATTCTATACATGACGTTTACTTTTACAATGTTTTCTACATTCAAACCTATCGCGACTTAGCAATCTGCTATTGCATGGATATGAGATATTTATTCACATTCGAAGGGAACGTACTCCCTTTGGGCGTACCATCTCCACGTACTTATTTGGCGTGCAGCGTGCAACGTACTGTCGCTTTGAACTCTCTCGCGGTACTGTCTAGATCGACTACGAGTTGAAAATTACCCCTACCCACGCCGCTACCGCTTCGCTACTGCTATCCGGTACCACCTTTTTAACAAACTCTACTTGTTATTATTGTTATTATAGAGCTCTGTTAGCCGGATAAGAATTCATAGCTCTGGTTTTCAGAAAATCCACAATCTTTTGATCATGCAATAAATAATATAAGATAATATAAGAAAAACTTTATTTGAATGGAAATAAAAATTACTATCTTGATATTATTTTTGCTAAATTGATATACCAGATATTACCATTAATACTAGGAACTAGGTTTTAATTAGGTTTCGAGTTAAATCTAAATTATATGATTATAAATGTGTGTATAACAGACGTTGTTCCCCTCTACCTTTTCCATCGTATAAGTACTTTAATTTAGAGATTAATATTGCTTCATTTAAACGTAAAATGATGTTGTAACTTGGTTTAACAAATTTGCTTCTCATTATGTAAAAGGGAGTAGTTGTTGATACAATATTCCCGATTTACTTTTGTGTACGTACTGCTAAATAGTTTCAATTATCTCAACTCTCAGTTTGCCCAAAATCAATTAACGACAAGGCTGTACGCAACTGTATAAAAAAGCTTCGTATCCTTTCGAAAAGTATCGCTAAGAGTTTCATTACAGAGGTATTTAAGGATGACTTCGGGTAATCTGAGTTGAGATTGTAAACAGAGCAAACTACTCGGTAATTGACTTGATAGAAGAAGATGGTTGTTATTATTTATTTTCAACATGCATGCAATGCACTTTGGTATCATCTAAAAGGATTGTTTAACAGAAAGAGAGTATTTTAGTATTATCTTTTGTGGAAGATCCCCAGTAGAAATTTAAAACTTCTGGGACGAAAAAAATCATCGATTTAGTGCAGTATAATGACCAAAAGTGGAAAATTCCGCTCCATGAGAATACTCTTCCGCCCTAGTTTGTTAAATGCAAAGCCAATATCATGCAATAACCGGTGTAGGGTTGCCCTTGTAAAATTGCACACTGCACACCAAATAAGTACGCGGAGATGGGACGCCCAAAGGGTGTAACGTTCCCTTAGAATGTGAATAAATATCACAAGCATTTCCCTGGATTAGAATATAGAAGTCCGCATATTTATTGCATAATATGCAATAGCGGATTGCTAAGTCGCGATAGGTTTGAATATAGAAAACATTGTAAAAGTAAACGTCACGTATTGTACTGGCAATTTTTATATGATTTTATTTTAATGCTTTCCGACTCTTCTTTACATAACATCTACCAAAAAAGTGTTAATCAAATCTCCCAAACACATCCGTGTATTCAAACAATTGTGTCGGAAATTACCACCACCACCTCAGCCTGTAATAACGCGATGGGGAACATGGCAGTATCTTACTATCAGAAATATTTTTCACAAGTGAAAAATGTCATCTTGAAACTTGATTCAAATGATTCTGCAGCAGTTCGAGATAGTCAGAAACTTTTTTTCCAATTCGGACGTTCAACAACAAATAGATTAAATTTCCATGAACTATTCTGAAGTTGCACAAGCTATTGAATAATTAGAAAACAGTCACTTATCTGCACGAGACGCATTAAATTTCATAAACAATTTACAAGCCGCTCTAGAAAAGTTGATGAATACTATAGGAGTCGATGTTGCTCAAAAATTTGGTGCAATTTTAACGAAAAATCCCGATTTACAAAAGTGCCCAGATGAGGAAAAGGAATATCTGACATTTGCAAATCTTACTTCACTGGATGTCGAACGATCATTTTCGTATACGACAACGTATTCACAACACCGTCAACGGTTGAATGAATCGACAATGAAAGCGTTGCTGATGTAATTCTACGCAGATTACCAGGGCGGTTGTCAATTGCCACAGTGGACATCAAGACGACAGGAAAAGGTAACAATATTATTTTTCACTAATATTGTATATTACGTGGCTACTTTTATGCGGTGCGCCACTGCCGGTACCACCTTTTTAACAAACTCTAATTATAACATAAATAACTGTTAACCTACTGTTAGGCAAATTGTATTTTAAGAAAGTAGCGTAGGTGTTTAGTGAATGTTTATTTCTCTTTAACAAAACAATTATTTGGCTGTACAGTTGTATAATTTATAACGATTTTGAAAAGTTGATGTTTTGATCTCGTACACTTTTAAGCAACTTCGTTCCATTGTACTACGCTTCTTCTAGTTAGAATTCTTCAACGAAAATGTCAAAGTAATTTTCAAATAGATATATTTTCAAGAGAAATTACCATTTCAATTTTAATGTGTGTAACTAATGTGTCGTTAAAGCACCATATATACCATATATGCATTTGGGAAAATAAAAGAGAGCAACCGGCGATGTCAGGAGCCTACGATTGTACAAACTGTATGTATTCGTGTCTATACTAACATTGACAAATTTCAAATCACTTCCAATGTACATCACTGCGAGACAAGGCATTTAAATTATGTAAGATCGAACCCGACGAGAGATACTGCAGAAGAGGAAATGTTTATTTGTAACTATAGCAGAAAATTGCCTCTTAAGGAAGTAATTAATCTCGCTGATACTTGGGCCTTATATGGATCGATATTCAACCAACGCAGGGAGGATCCAAAAAAAAAGGGAAAGCAATATTGCACATAAATTGAACGACATAAAAATAACAATATTTAAGAATGTAGTCTCCCCCGCTATTCTTATTCTTCATAATTTTCAATTTTTCCGTTTTTTCGTATGAAGAGGCCATCATAGAAATGGAAAGACGAAAAACAAATGGAAAAGTACGGTAATTGTACAAGACTAAACTGCAGACATGCGGAAGGACGTTGATAGCTGGTCTGTGCGAATGGGTGTAAGGCGTGTAGACCAAATGCGGGGAAAAGCTAGAGAGAAGTAAACGTGAACAGCACGTCCCTCAGGCCCATTCTGGATGCCGGAACACGAATGTGTGCCGATGCCAGTGTATACAGTCACTAATAGAAATCGTGACTTAGCGCTAGAACGCCGCTATAGGTTCACTGTTTCTCCTCTACGTTCAGACCAATTGTATGCAATTAAGCTGTTTGCTTGAATGTATCTATGTATATCACATGTGTATCACTGTTATGAGTACCTGGTTGTCTCCATCTAAACCAATGTAAAACTCCCACCACTTTCTAATCTAACCTTATGTGCAGGACACGACATCCTTTTATACCCACCCATGCTTCATATCGAACTTCTAAATTCTGCTTTTCGAAACTTGTCCATTCATGATGTGTACGATACGTGGAAACCTCTACTTCGCACTAATTTGCATACACATCACTAAAGCTGGCCACGAGCGGTACCGCGCAGTAGCGTAGAGTCGACCAGGCCTCGCGTTCCACTAGAGTTATTCTGCTAAAAGAGATGTTTGCTGCCGCAAATAATTTCGCTCATCTTTTAAATAAAAATTAAATAACACGTGCTCAAACACTTACCATTTTAAGAGTCCTCCGTGAAATCACAAAGTGAATAATGTCTGTTAAATATCTGCAACATTAGATATGTTTCAACTGTTGTTTCGGCAAAACTAGTACGGCATGAGGAAAAAATGCGTTTATATGCAGAGAACGAACGTTCTACATCTAGTGACGTAATATTTGCGTAAGTAAAATAATCTTTCAAATAACTTAACGATTCTGTTGACGCACCTTCACAAATGTGTCTTAATGTGCCAAAATCAGAATTTTTCTCAAAAACACTTTCAAATTTTTCTAGAACAGAAAAATTTTTTGCGTCTTCAATCGCGCATAGCTGTGCGTGAACATGTTGCACTATTTGTAGAGATTCTTTTAACGGCACCGCAGGATTTTGTAATTTTTCTATTGCATCTGCTAGCCCGAAGTAATTGTCTTGAATGATTTTTAAATCCATTTTAACCTGACTATCTTGAAATTTCGACTGGCTTTTCTGGATAGCGGCAGCTTCCTTTGTATCGAATTGTAAAACCACGTTCTTAATATTGTCAAAATATTTATGATAATAAAACGCGGCCTGCAACCATGTTCCCCAACGAGTTAGAATAGGTTCTGGTGGCTCTGGTATACGGGGCATAGTCTGTGAAATTCGCGAATACGTTTCGGTGATTTGACAAATACTGCTTTGGTATGCGCTATTAAAGCGTCTACCTCACGATAACATTTTCTGATACTATCCGCCACAAGATTGAGAGCATGAATTTTACACGTAATGTGTAACAAATTAGCAGAATGCTTTTTAAGAGACCGGCCTACAGAAAGCATGTTTGCAGCACCATCACTCACTAACATCAAGAGTTGGTTTGTTGAAAGTTCAAACTTGTCCAATGTATTTAACACTAACTTTGAAATTACTTCGGCAGTACACTGTTGCATTCGTTTGGAGACTAATAGAATTGAAGGTGCCGATTGATGAGGTTCCAATTTGCGTACCATTACATTAAGAACAGAATGTTTCTTCCGATCTGTTGTTTCGTCGACACATAAGCACAATTTTTGATCTTTCAACTCCGATTTTATTTTTTGTTCAATATGTTCGCGCGCAGATGGCACAATTCTTCGTAACGATGTTCGACTTGGTAATTTGCACTCCGAATAGTTATTCCAAAAGCAGATAAATGGTCCCTTGTCTAGTAAATTAAACGGTATATTACATGCGATAAACGTAACGCATAAATTAAATATAAATTTTTCATTGTCTCGTGAGCAATTTCTTTTTGAGACATGCTTTTCGCTATTTACGTGTCGTAAACAATGTTTTCTGGACCAACACATTAACGGGATTTTACAGAATACACCTTTAATTTTAGCACCTTCATATATTAAGTCTGGAATTTCTGCAATAAATTTTCGAAGTTTGTCCGACCGCGGTCGTTTTGCTGACGAAATCATAATTTTTCTAGGACAGATAAACAATTGCGCAAATGACCGGCAGCGAAAATGTCCGTACTGCTCGGCAGACGAAGTAATACTACCGTTCCTATCGGTCCGAACTGATTCTACGCCGATGCACGGTACCGCTCGTGGCCAGCGTTACACATCACCTATTTGGGTAAAATACCTTGTTTCAAATGATACATCTATTTAATTGAAAATGTGAAAAGTGAAGCAAAAGCCTCGTATTTTAATCGCTTTTATATACGTGAAGGCAGTTATAGGTGGTTCATTTGATCTTGGTAGTCACCTGCCATTTTTCTGGTACTACACTAAGAGAAATGTATAGTAAATTATACCACAATTGTAATATATCCTAACAGAATCGACGGTTACTATAGAGACAACTATCGAAGTACGTAGAAAATACCCTATTATCGTAGTTTTTTGAAGTGGATACCTGTACTCTATACTTATAGTAAAAATAGTACTCCAAAATAGTTGCCAGCTCTATAAAGTTATAATAAAAAGAAAATTGTAGGTAAATTATCACACACTTATAGTGAAATTGTCTCAATACCACTTTCCTTGTTCAAAGTAGTACGACATATCCCTACATACAGCAAAAAATTATTCTTATACTTGTAACAGAATAATTTTCAAACAAAAGAGAAGAAATTAGATGTGAAAAATTGTATTTTTTTATATGATATATAATAATCCTTCTTGTGGTTCGTAGGAAGAACCAACCCAGAAAAATCGTCGAAGTATACCCCAGCCTCAAACCACATACGACAGAAACCAGTAACCCAAGCATTAATTCCTACCTTTAATATCAATATTTTCTTAACTTAAAACTTTACTTGGAAGAATCTCTTGGATTTTCTAATCCTAAGTAGATAAATAAAAGTTCATAGTATTTCGAAGTCGTACCCTATGTATTTAGACGAAAAACATGTCTATGTAGCTCCATTTTTAATTTACTAAAGAAGAACGCACTTTAGATATAGGGAAAATGTTTGTAAAAAGAGTTTGGAGATACTTCTCTATCAAATTTTGGAAAAATATACCGCGTGTTCCAATTGAAAAGATTGAAATTACATGAATCAAACTTGGTAACCATTTTGGTGGCCATCTTGTAGAATCTAGTTGATATATATTTTTTCCAATGTGCTGCTGAATATTCCAATAAATGTTCAGGATAAAATGTATATCACCACTTTACCATGTAAAACGTTTAAGATATCAGCTATTAAAGAAACGAAGGCATTTCCAAAAATCTTAAATTATCTCTCTTATCACAAAAAAAGTGCCAAAGAAAGTTAACATTAATTGAAATGAGACATCTAAAAACGCAATAATATACAGGCTGTTCTATTTAAAAAAGAACATTGTTGCAACACAAACTGAACAGCTTCTATACCTGATTATAATTTTATATTGTGCAGTACTTGCCTCCGAATACGAATTGCTCAGGAAAGGAGTTTTCTTCCACCTACACACTAAGTGGCCACGCTGTATATATTACCACAGAAACTTCCATTTTAATAGAAATTTCCTATACGTTTGGGTCTTGCAAAATTAGTGTGGGTCAAAGCCGACCTTCCTTACGCAACTTATTGACAGTTGTAAGGTATAGAATTGCAGGAGAACACGGGAATAACGAGATCGATAGATGGATAGGTAGTTGATCGGTTCTAGATCATAGGTGGGAATACATCATTGTAAGAAGTACTAGTGCCATCACGAAAGTAGAGTTATATTTACATTAGAAGAGCATAAGGTGAGATATATGGTGGAGGCGCCGGTAATCTGCTAAATTTATCCCATAGTTTTAATTTTCATTGTACTCTCTACATATTTGAGGCTGCATCATACGTGCATAGTAACCTTGAGAATTTCGAGACGAATGCTGGGGTACATGACTATTTTACAAGAAATCCAGACCATATTCGCTGCGATGTGGCAAATTCTAAGTTTTATAATAGCTACATTCGTCTAGGTACAAAGATATACAATTATTTACCGGCGAAGTTGAGGCAGGGCTTACTTGGACGATTCAGGTGCCGTCTTAAAGAGTTTCTGAAAGATATGTGCTACTATACAGTCGATGAGTTTTTTTATTCTCCTGACATCCTGCTTGCTGCGCACTGTGAGACCAGGTAACATATGTTCTTTGTAGTTGTAGTTGTATTGTATTGTTGTGATTATGTTGTTGTTGCTTATTGTAAATTTCACACCACTGGTAATGAATTAAAGTCTATATATCTACTAAACTCTTTCTAAACTGATACGTTCATTTTTGATGGAGTACCACATTGTATTCACAGAAAAGCAAATGCTGTTGAGGTTAATGTATGTAGGTGGTTATAGGCATTAAAATATAACATGGCTTTCTTATGTCGAACAGTCGAAATAGAAGCTTTTTATATGATGAATCCTCCAAGCAGCTTGAATTACTTAGATATATTTTGAAATATTCTTGGGGGAACATAGTCAAAGTTACTTATAAACATGATGCTTCCTAGCTTGTTATTAATTAAATAAATAGAAATAGAATTATCTGCTGAAAAAGAAAAATAACTGGCATAAATATACACAAAAATATCAGGTTAAACACAAACTTTGGTAAATCATACCACACCCGTTTTTAAAAAGAAAGATTTCTTTTTAAAAAGGTTTTGTAGAAAATAGTGATTCGGATAATTTATAGAACTTATAATAAGAACTTTATATTCGTTTTACACAAAAGGAACCGTTGAATATAAAAGAAAATATTGAACCCGACGAGATGAAATGATGACTTGTGGCCACTACTATTTTTATGCACAAGTTTGAATACGGTAGTATTTTCGACAAATACTTTGTCATGTCTATTATATTATCAGAAAATTTTCACCTGCTACCATTTACACAATAAGCACAATTCTATGTGTACCACACCAGAAGATTGGAACAGCCTGTATATTTTTAAGAATTCGAAATTACTACTTTAAATGGAATCTGGGGCAGTCTGCAGATGTTTTGTTTTTAATTTCGATTAAGCAAAAAAAATTCTTTTCACTTATATTGCTTATTCAAAACCTCCAGAAGACAGGAACATGTGACCTTTAAATGTCGCGCTTGCTGGATCGTAGGTCCGTGACTTGTAACTCGTAGCTATAGTAGTGGGGACAGATACAGAGTGTGACGACACGCTAGCGACTAGCAATGACTTTGTTCGTTGATGGAAGAGCGGTGCAAACGTCAGCAAAACACGTTACGAGAGAGCGCTACTGTATATATATATGTATACATATAATAGTATATAGAGGTGGCGTCGTTGGATAGAACGGGTCGAAAATCCGACAACCCTAGACTCCCTTTTCGTCGGGAGAATCTAATGAAAGTCCTTTTCGCCTGTTATGTAGGCCGCGTGCCGGTCCGTCAAACGGAATGCTAAAATCCGACGGTAACATATCACATTCATTCCGTTAAATGACGGACACCGTTCGCACCAAACCGGAGGGGATGAACCTGGAAATCCCACAACCAGAACTCGCCTCGGTGATACGGATACGGCGGACCCGTTCCACTCTGTTCGCACACAACTTCACTATTGTTATTCGGGGCACGGTATCATCAGAATCAGGCACACGGACATTCTTGTCTTACTGAGCTGTTTTTTCGGCTTCCAGTCCCTTATTTCTTCACATAGGAAGAACACGATTTATGGCTGTTATCTAATACAATCGGTGTTCCTATGCACCATACTGGATTCTTTTTCAAATCCAGTTTAAGTAAAGACGGGCGAAAAGAATACAATAATAGGCATCTATAAACTGTTCCTTTAGGCGTTGATGCAGTGTCCACGACGAATAATGATTTATTTCCATCATCGGGTTACGAAAAATATATTGACTCATTCATTGTCACTTAAATTGAATTTAGTATTTACATTGCCTGTTTTAATTATAAATCCTGGATTTATAATAACCACAGATAAAATTGGTCTGCAGGATATTAGACGACCGAAAACAAATACGTTTTATTAGTCCCCTTTTTTATACTTATTTCAGAGTTGTTTTGTTTTGATCTATCTGGTAGTTTTTTTTACAATGTGGCCAAGTTAATTTCTAGTGAAAGGTAATGAACATTGTAACAGCGATAATTGATTGTAAGTTTTTATGTGGGCACAACTACATACTACTATTGGTTGACATTTGTCTGATATTGACAGTTTTGCAAATATAAAACTAAAAAAGTAATCAGTTTATTTATCTATTTCGAAAAACGGATACTCTAAAACTGTGGCACTGGAACACTGAAACAGTTCACTAAAACCCTTACCACAACACTTAATTCGTACTGGACGCACATTTCGATAGCCCAGCTGTCATCATCAGCAGCAAGACTGAACTAACAAGCTAAGTGAAAAACTAACCTTATAAGGAAAATAAATTATGCAATATGTAAATTTAAAATCGTAAAATTTAACGAGCCGCTTCATTGCACAGGACTATAAATAGCCTAAAGGTAAATGAGCCGAATGACGTGAGTTATTAAATCCTAGATTACAATGAAGCGGTTCATTGCACATGGTTAAAATTACAACTATAAATGATTAAACATGATGTAACAAAGGATAAAGGCTGGAATTTAGTGGTCCTAAATCTCAATTCATTAAGTGAGTTTTATTTTTGTAAATTTCCATGCCTTCATAACAATTTAATTGAGAAGTACTCCTTACGTTTTTAATTAACTTTATATTATCAACATTATGGTTATTTTCAAGCATATGTAGGGCAACGCTAGATTTATCAAACCTTCTGAATTTGAGATGAGCCAAATGTTCTTTGTACCTAATTTTGATCGACCTTTTTGTCTGCCCAATATACACTTGATCACAATCTTTACATGAAATTTTGTAAATTCCTGATTTATCCATGTTATCCACTGGGTCTTTGGAATTTCCTAAATGGTTTTTAAGGTTATTGCTCGAAGAGAAAACAATCTTGCGGTCAATCCTAGAAAAGATTTTTTGAAGACCCTTGGTGTAACATGGATAAAAGGGTAATTTAACATATTTCTTATTATTACGGCCGTCAATGCGTTCTAATGTGCTTACATTTCTAATTCTTAATCTATTCTTATGTTTCCTAATAGTATTATAGACGACATCTTCAGAGAATCCGTTAAAGTTAGAAATATTGATGATTTCTTTTAGTTCATTTTGATATCTATCTTTCGTTAAAGGAAAATTGAGTAACCGGTGCACCAAAAAGTTAATAGCCGAAAGTTTGTATTCATATGAGTGATTAGAATCCTGTAAGATGAATCTATTATTACTAGTAGGTTTCCTATATACGTCTATTTCTAACTTATTTTTATTTCTTATTACTAACATGTCGAGGAAAGGAATCCTGTTGTCTTTTTCTTCTTCGTGGGTAAATTTGATAGAGGGAAATTTTGAGTTAAGTTGTTCTATGAAATCCGTTATTGAACATTTACTGATGTCAAAGATGCAAAAAATGTCATCGACGTATCTGATCCAAAGCCGAGGGAAATAAGCGAAGGTATTCTTCAGGTCAGTTTCAAATTTACCCATAAAGAGGTTAGCCATAAACGGAGATAAGCTGTTACCCATTGCTGTTCCTTCCGTTTGTTGATAAAAAGTGTTGTTAATTTGGAAAAAGTTTTGTTTCATGCAAAGTTTTGTCAAAGAAATGAAGCTAGTAACTTCCTCTCTATCCATTTGGTTATCTAACAAAAGTGTTTCTAAATATTCCAAAGTTAAATCAACTGGAACACTAGGGAACAATGAACTTACGTCGAACGATACTAAAATTTCTTTGTCAGTAAGCTCAATGTCCTTAATTTTTTCAATGAACTCGTAAGAATTTTTAATAGCCAAATCCGGAAATTGTACAGGTAACTGGTTCAATTTGTCAGATAACCACCTGGAAAGTAAGTAAGTTGGACTGTTGATATTCGAAACAATGGGTCTCATGCTTTTTCCGGGCTTGTGTATTTTAGGTAAACAATACATCCTAGGTAGTACTGGGTTTGATACCGTTAGTCTAAATCTTAAATTGTCGCTAATGACAGCCTTACATTCTAACATGGTCTTTTTGGTTTCTGTAATCATTTTAGACAAAGGATTTTTTGATAATTTTGAATAAGAACTTTGTGACAAAGTGGTGTTGACTCGACTAAAATAATCTTCTTTGTCTAAGATGACTACAGTGTTACCCTTGTCGGATTTCAAATAAAAACAATTTTTGTTTTTTAGTCTTCTAGCAATGATTTGATCTTTTCGTGCAATGTCAGGTGCATTCCTTTGCATATTTTCCAAAATTTGACTTTTACAAGCGGTACGAATAACATTTTTTGTGTTATCATCACAATTACTGATCGCGTTTTCTATGCCAACTATAATTTCTTCAACCGGAGGCTTATTAAATTTCAGGTTGTATTTCAAACCTTTGTTTAATAAGTCGATCTCTTCTTTGCTAAAAGACTCATGTGACTCGTTTTTAACTAATGCAGTTGGGTTAATTATCTCGGCAGGTTTAGGTTTGTTAGCGGTGGCTAATTTGGAAAACTTTTTCTTGAGAACCTTTTCTTTATCTGAAACTTTCTTAGCAATAACGTCTTCAATCCTGTTGAGATAATTAATCCATTCAAAATATTCTAAAATACATAGGTTGTTACAAAGTTGTAAATGTAAACTATATGCTTCTAACTCTAGTTGACTAATTTTAAAATACTGATACTTAATTTCTGAATTTAACCAACAACTTTTGGCCGAAGAAATAGCTCTATTAGCCGAACTTGATTTACTCTTGCAGTTAATTTGAATGAAATTCGGAAAAACATTAAACAGTCTTGCTGCTGATGATGATAGCTTGGCTATCGAAACGTGCGTCCAGTACGAATTAAGTGTTGTGGTAAAGGTTTTAGTGAACTGTTTCAGTATCTATTTCGAGTTTATTTATCTATTGAGCTTTCCTGACAAGGGAACAACCCGAACCCGAAAATTCGAAAAAATTTGAAACTTTGTGAACAAGGATGTTCGAAAGTATTTTCTTTATCGGCCCAATCTCGTTTTAAGAGGGTGAAACTACCCCTGAAAGATTAGTAGATTTTCGATTTTCTTAACCCTAGGATGCATAACACGGGCCTCCGAAGCCCAGCGTGATATTCTAAGCTTCATAACTTCTTTATTTTTAATTTTTTTTTCTGGGCCTTGTCTATGCCTCAACTGGATCTTGCTGTTGCTATTTCTAATTGGTGTTTGATATATTTAATTTATAAGAAAATCTATTTTAGATATTTGAATTCTACCGCGTATTTACACTTCTCGGGCCTCGTAGGCCCGGTTTATTTTTGATTGATAATTGTTTATATTTACATCCAAAACTATCTTTGTTTAAATAATTTGTTGGTTCTAGCGCCAATGTACTGCATATTGCAATATTATTTGGAATATAATGTGTTAACAATTGGCTGCAACATGTCGCTCAACGGAGTTTGCAAGTTTCAACGGCGTACGCAGGTCTCAACACGCAGAAATGCATATCATATAAATATGCGAACGCATAAAAAATACTTCAGATACTAAAATTTGCCTAAGGTGTTTGTTTGTGGTCGTTATGGCGTCTTCAAGTTCAAGAAAATCGACCGGGCAACGTGCAACAGTGAGGTATGGAGATCCCAATTACGAGGGAACTCTAATACGGTGAGCAGAAGAATGTGATGAAGTTTTATCGGAAGAGAGTGAAACGTTTGAAATTGAAGAACCTGGTCAAGATTCATTAGAAGGCAATTCAGACTCTTCAAATTCTGAGTCTGAAGAAGATGTAGCTACAGCGGAGACCGATAGTAATAATCCCAACTGTTTCGCTTCTCCATCCGACATCCAGTGGAATAAAGTTCCGCCAAGCTCTACGAAAACTGCAAAACGTAACGTACTGCGTTAACTGTGATACACCTGAAAATGCTTTCAATTATTACAAGAACGATCGTAGAAGAAGTCGTCAAGCGCACAAACCTTGAAGCTCAAAGAGTAACTACAGTAAAAGACAAAGGATGGGTAAATATTGATGTGATGGAGCTGAATGCTTTCTTAGGTTTGCTGATAAAAGCTGGTGTTGAAAGAAACTGGGACATACCGATAAGAGAACTGTTTTCTTCTAATAAATGTAATCCTATTTATCAAGCTACTATGGGAATTAATCGGTTTGAAGATATTAGACGGTACCTGCGTTTTGATGACAAAAGAACTGGTGATTTTCGCCTACAGACCGATAGATTAGCTCCGATATCGTATATATGGAACTTATTTTGACAACAATGCAGGTCATCTTTGGTGCCAAACGAAAGTGTTACCATTGACGAGCAGTTACTCTCGTATAGAGGAAGATGTTCATTTATTCAGTATATGCCAAATAAACCGTCAAAATACGGTATCTAGATTTTTTGGATGTGTGAGTCAGAATCAGGATTTGCAATTGATGTAATGGTATATACCGAACGACGACCCGATCAACCTATCCATACAAATCTTGCTTCTAAAGTAGTGCAAACTTTAGTACGCAGCATCCACTTCTCTGGACTAAATGTTACAATGGATAACTTCTTTACAAACATTCCATTGGCTAAATGTTTATTAGAAAAGAACCTAACAGTGGTTGGAACACTAAGAACAAATAAGATAGAAATACCAAATGAACCAAGAAACTAATAACGGAGCTGACATGCTTATGCTGTTGTAGCCAGCAGACAAGTGACGCGATCATGATTAAATTCCGCACACATAACCACAGAGGCGCCAACTCAACGCATGCGCAAGCAGCTGCCACTACGATAACCTTCAAAGCTTGTTATGGCGAAAGTGTAGATAATATTTGACTTACCCTCGTACATTCGCCCACACAAGTGGACAGGTTGTATATATCTTTCTACATGAATTAGTAATAATATTGTATAAATATTCTTTTCAGAGAGAAAGATGGAAGAGAAGAAATGTTACTGTAAGGAAATCTGTTTTTTTAGGTGCTAAATATGGTTAAAGGGATTTCAATTTTCATTTAATTCGTATAATTGCATAATTGTTAAGGATTGAGTTTATAAACTAGTTAATGCAGATTATTTATCCCTCCAGTAGCCTTGTTTAAACTCAGTTTTAATTAATACAAAAACCTTTTTGCTCACTCAATTTTAAAACCAATAATGAAGTTTTGTAAAAAGTAAATACCCAGAGGAACGTTCGTTGTGAAGTTCAAACAATATTATGCGGTTAAACATCAATTTACGCTTTACTTTAGAGTAACAGAATGGTCATATTCTATAGGAACTTAGAGGAAGTTTTTGGATTTACCAATTACTTAGCTGTTTGCTAAAAGTCTTGTTAAATCGCGCTTTTTAATCAAGAATTAATAAAAAGGTAAAACATATGGTTTTACAGAAAAATGCACGTTAAAGAAAATAAACTAATTTTAAATCTCGATGAGCCCACAAATATAACTTACAAGGAAAGGTTCCCTGGTGTCAGATTCAGATTTTAGTGAAACTTGGTGAAAATATAGAGCATATACGGAAAAAGGAATGTTACAAAGAATCAAACAATTGTAGAACAATTTACTACAATTTGTTTGAGAATACACGACTATAGGCTACAGCTTGCAGAAATCCATACTACTCAATTGTGGTTAACGGATTGTATTTCTATTAAATACATTATTCTTGCAAAAATTTGTAGCAGAGAAAATAGCGCTAGCACATGAACATCTTTCTGGCTACCCGGCGTCATCAGCATGGTTCTGACCACAATTTTCTGCTGCTACAATTGCGTTTGCCTCTCGGTTTATGCTGCTAATCTTCACACGTTCATGTGTTAGCGCTATTTTATCTGCTACATTGTTTTTGCCGGGAATGATTCCACCAATACCATGAGCTATATTACCATTAATTAATTTGCGGTTATTGTTACTAGGCATTCTTTCCACGTGTATTTTTATACATCATGGTAAGCCTGAGGAATCATTTGCATGTATAGATGTCGCTGTGCCTAGGCATAACGCCCCCTTACGTTTGGCAGCCCAGGAGCTGCCCGATAGGTGGTGGACATCTACATTCCGGTTTGTGTTGCTATCCTGTAGGACGGCGTGACTGTGTCTCTTGGCGATAGGTGTCGCCGAAAGACATATTGAAGATTAGCAGCATAAACCGAGAGGCAAACGCAATTGTGGCAGCAGAAAATTGTGCTCAGAACCATGCTGACGACGCCGGGTAGGTTAGCGCTATTTTTTTTTGCTACATTGTTTTTGCTGGGAATAATTCCACCAATACCATGAGCTATATTAGCATTAATTAATTTTTGGTTATACGTTATTTGTTCTATTTGTAAGACGATAATGTGCGAAATGGTTAAAAGTGGTTCAGTGGTTATAAGCGGTACCACTACTCTACATACGTATGTTTAACCGTATATACCGGTCATTCTGTACACATATAATATAGCGCGATGACACCGTGCGATTAATATTCTTGAGCCGGTCCTGACTTGTTAGCGTTTTTCATGTTGGCGGTTTTAAGTGGGATTACTACGACGTAACAGTACACGTGAATACGAAAGTCGTTTAACCGAGTAGGGTGGATAAATGTAACAAACAGTAGCGAGCAGCGAAGTTAGAACGGTACGGCAGGGGAGACATTTATATATTTTTACATTCTGTGTCATAGACGCGCTAGTTTTCCATGATCGTAAAATATACCGTATTTCTTTTTTATATGATTACTCCTCTATAAAAGAGTTGGTAACAAATTTATTTATAAGAGTTTGTGCGGGGCGTAGAGTGTTAAGGGATTAAGTGCGGTCTGGCGGAGTGCGATAGAGGCTCGTTGAGTTATGGGTGAGGAGTAGTGCCCCGTACCCGGTGTTCCGCCAATCGTCTTTGATTGTTATTTGAGCGATTTCCCCCTTTTTCCGAAACGAAACGTGCTAGGTCTTTTTCGACTCCGACCTTTGGGATCTGGAAGTCAACGTAGTCGCGTAGTTCTCTGAACGTGCGGGGCGTGAGCTCCATTCAATAAGCGGCGGGAGCCGCTTAATAACCCACCGAGGAGTATATTACGTTTAAGCCATTCATCACGAGGTGTTAAGGACGTTTATCGTTGTTTCTGTTTCATCTTATGTTCATTACTTCAGCCCGCAGTATATTAAGTATCTCAACCGACCACATTGTTTCCTCATTTCACATCGTCCTGCTGTTACTTTGCTACCACCGCGGCTCCTGTACCGATTACAACTGTTGCCGGTTCACCAATTATTAATTAGTTCTCGGTGTGTTCCACCGCCATTCGCCTCGTGACCCCGTAGACTCCCTCGCTATCCGCAATTACCTACGAACCATGTGATGAAGTTACAAATTACCTTACGCTATCCTCTTTTTTGCGTTATCGTCATTTTTTGGATTTCTTCAATGATGGCATATGCGCTAAAGTATTTACCCTAAATGTGTATGTGTGTGTATGTAATGAAACCGTAACCACGACTTATAACTTTGTTTTCCATGTGGCCGGATTCTGTGATCAGGAGTAGATAGAACACAAGTCCGCCGGCTCTATGCTCATGATGAAATTGCATTCCTGTGCAGATTTCCGTAAAGGAACGTCATCCCTCAGGCCTCTCTGTACAAGAGCAACAGTTACTTCGCCCTCCGCAGCGTTTCGTATTTGTTTCGAACGTTTCTGTGGAGGAGGCGTGGTGTAATATGGTGTAGTGGCCTCTCCCACAACGTCGATGCCCAGCTCGGGCACCAGTCGCTAAACTACGACGTATCGCACGCGACTATCACTCGTGAAACTTTAGCGGCTTGCGTTTACTCAAAACGCAGCAGTATTCGGACGGAACTCGCGGCACACAGGACGCGTCTAAGCATACTACCCTCTCGGCCGACACGTGAATACCACCAAGCGCGGCCTACTACTCTCCTCTAACAATTTGCTGCTGGTTTTTCATTTTCCCACGTCCCGAATCAGGTTTGTAATTTTCCTACATACTCTCTCTCACTTCTAAAATTCTTTAAGTGCCTTGAATAAACTTTAATTGCTCATAGCAATTGTACATATGTAGGTACATATACGTATTTACAAACTCTCGCACGTGGAAAAGGTACCCATAAGCGACACTTAATTTCGCTTCCGCAAGTACTCGTTCAGATATTCAGATATTAGTTAATGTAAGATGAGAGAAACAACAATTTGTTTTTCTAAGAATATAATAGGTGATAGATTACATCTTTATGAACATTTCCAATTCTTTTTTCTTTCTTAATTTTTAAGCTGAAAGTATATAAACATATCTTTGTGCAATTTTGTAATCCCATCAATAATAATGTCATTTCGAATAGAAAAGAATCATTTTGGACCTTTAAGCTGTTTTGAAAACAATTGCGTTCCCATGTTCTCCTATTATTTCTAAATCCATTTGTTAATTCATACTCAAACAAATTATAGCAATTGCGTTCAATTAGATATTTCTTTAATTTATATTTCAAAACTGAGACATTGTCATGGATGCTCAATGGGAGTTCACCAAAAATTCTGAAACCCATAATGAATTTCATAGTCATGTTTATCTGTATTGAAATGTTTTTTCTCAGGGAAAATTGTAAAAAAATTTTGTCATATTATAATTTTTAACTCATAACAGTTATTGCATTTCATTATATACCGAAAATTTCCTTTTGTTTTGAGAAATGTATGTTAAAAGTTTGTATAAATGTAAATATTAATTTTATGCATTTTTGCAATAAAAAAAGGCGATTTATATATTTTCTTGATCTCAGACAATGATATAGAAACTCAAACTATATATGATTAGTTTCTTAATTCTTTGCCGTTCTTGTAGTTCATTTTAAAATTGATTGTTGATAAATTTTTGAAGGGTACATAAAAATAAAAATTTTTTACGTTTCGATAATCTTTTGTCTTCTTCAGGAATGTTAATTATTTAGTCTTTCATTATACATTTTTCTTTGTATACTTACATAAAATATATCAATAAATATAGCACTTTAATTTTTTTTTTAAACAAAATTTTACATGTTACATTGTTTGATTTTATATTATTAAATAACTGTTATTAATATTTTATTAATTAACTTCTTAATTCAATTGTCAAAATTAAAAGTATGCCCCGTATGTTTTATTAAAGCAATAATGTTGTTTTGGTATTTATGACATTTTTATCCTGTCATTTAAAAGTTGTAATGTTTGCCCCATGTAGACACCATTACAATTATTACATGGGAATTTGGAAACTACATGGGTTTGTTAAGTGTTTTAATTTGAAAAATGCAAATTTCAAATTATTATAGTTTTAATGTGCTATTTTAATATTATAACGGATTAAAATTTTTTAAATTCTTTTAGATAATTGTGGGATATATGGAATGCTAACATATTTTGTTGTTAATTTAACGTTGTTATTTTTGACCGTCTGCATAGGATTGTAAAACACCTGGAGCTTCTTTTCTATTGTTTTCTCTATTAAATCTAGAGGGTAGTTGTTGTTTTTAAGGAGAATAATAACAATATCAGAAGAACAAAAGCGTTAATGCTTCTTACTCTTACATCAATTTATTCCTACGAACTAAGGTGCTATTTTCATATATGTGGTAGAGCTCGATGAGATGATTACTTATTTTAAGAAAAGGGAAAATCTACTAAACTTTCAGCGGTAGTTTCACCCTCTTAAAACGAGATTGGGCCGATAAGGAAAATACTTTTGAATATCTTTGGATGTGGACTACTTGTTCACAAAGTTTAAGATTTTTTTGAATTTTTCGGGTTCGGGATGTTCCCTTGTCAATAAAGATAGTAAATTACAAAGCAAGATGTATGCTAGAAATGATCAACAAACAATCAATCGAAGGACTATCCAAAATTTCTGATCCTATTTTATAGGATTCTATTTTTAGATTCAGTTTGACCATTAATAAACGTCGATAGCTGACAAAATGTTAATAACAATTATTTAATAATGTTAAATTATGTAACATGTAAAATTTTATTGTTAAAAAGAAATGTAAAGCGTTGTATTTGTTGACATAAAAAAAGTATAATGGAAGACTAAATAATTGACTTGCTACAGTTTAAAGAAAATAAAACATACATTTCTGAAGACAAGAAGTTCTCGAAACGTTAAAAATGGTTATTTTTATGAACCTTTGAAAAATTTATATTAATATTGTCACCAAAATCAAAATTTAATTTTCGAACTAGAAATTTATTGTCATGCTTACTATATATTAGTACTTTGTTTCTTTATATAATTTAGCTTTTTATATATGGATTCTTGTCAATGTTACTAATTTTTGTAATGCATAATTAATTATTCTTTTCTTGACATTTAAAATTTAAATAAATCGGTGTTTAATTTGTCAAAAGAAGATGCTACCATAATTATACAGATTAGGGGGTTGGAAGTACGAAAACATTGATAAAATCAAATCCAAAGAATTCATAGAAAGCTGTTATAAATTTAAAGTTGACGCCCGAATTTTTCCTACAAGGAAATAATTTACTTTGACTTTTAAAACAAACCATAGAGACACTACATAACTTAATCTACCGCTGATACCAGTGGTATGACTGTAGGAATGAGGTGATGAAATTTGAGCTGAATTTGAGCAGTGTAATATGCAAAAATGAAAATTGTGCAAGGCGAAGGACTGCTGAATTTAATCAAAAACAATCGTGATGAAAACGTCACAGATACGTATTAGAACTCGTTAAAATATTTCTAAAAACTAGTTTTGTACTCAACAAGGAACACATCGGGAATAAAGCGGTTGATGAAGGTAGACAAATACAAGTTTTAAATTACACAGATTCAATCCTTATAAGATGTATATTGTTCAGCAGCTCAATAAAGATGATTTTGATAGGAGAATTGAGCTTTATGAAATAATGACACAGAAAATTAATAATAATGAGATAAGATTATTCGATATTTGTTTCAGTGGTGGATCAACATTCTAAGTGGTTTTGTAAACCGCCATAATTGTAAATACTGAGACAGTGAAAATCCTAATTTATTCAAAGAAGTTTGAACGCAAAAACCTGAAAAAATTAACATTTAGGCTGGTATACTTGGAAATGAGGTAATTGGTCCTGTTTTCATTGATCAAAATCTTACCCGCGAAATATACCTCAAACTATTACAAAATACAATTAATTCCTTAATAATACAAAGTTTGGAAAACCAGCGGGATCAAATGGGGAATTTGTTAATTAATGAAAATGAGCTATTCTTCCAACAACATAGCGCGCCCCCGGATAGGGTGGCGAGGATCAATTGAATCGCCTACCCATTCTCCAGACTTGAGATGAAAATTGCTTTCCAACGATGTGTTACAAACGGTATCATCCCATTTAAGATTTTTATGTTGGGGGGGGCTTAAGGGGATAAGATGATATATTAATCCCCCTAGAAACAAAAATTGACCTGTCTTTGCATTCTAGGAAGTTTTCAAATGAACACACTGTATATAGTGTGCCTCGCACATGTGCAGCTATGACGCAACGGAATTTGAACACGTTAATCTGTCAGGCCGAGAATTTATAGCGCGTACCTCGTATTTAATTTACTAAACAAGGACGCATTTTGGGTAGAGGGAAATGTTTATAAAACAATTCTAGAGGATCTTCTCTATTTGATTCTGGAAAAATACATAGGGTGTTTTATTTAAAAAGATTGAAATAACATGCATCAAACTCGACATAGATATCAACGACCATCTTGTAAATTCTAGTTTATACAAAAAGTGTTTGGATGTAATGTCGAAAACCCCAAGAAAACCTCAATCGAATAAAATTTGAATCACCCCTCTAGCGTTTCCGATTTCGGCCGTTAAAGAAACTTAAGATGGAAAAACCAAACT
The DNA here is from genome assembly GCA_029619315.2 of Dynastes maya. NCBI lineage: Eukaryota > Metazoa > Arthropoda > Insecta > Coleoptera > Scarabaeidae > Dynastes > Dynastes maya. The sequence goes on along the minus strand of JAROYE020000012.1, from coordinate 4,153,923 downwards.
TGTATCGTGTGTTGCGGAAACTGGACACCCTGCATACTTGGGCATAATTTTATGTTGTGCAGAACTTATCTCTGAATATATTTTTTATTGGTAAACTTTTTCTCAAAGTCATTCAGGGAAGGAATTATTTTCCATCCGCGCACAAGGCTGAAATTTTTAGTAAATCATGTTAAGAGTATTTCAATTCGAGAAATATTAGCATCTATTTTTTATAGTATTTCAATTTTTAAGTTTAAAATATCCTCAACAATGCATAATGTAATACATCCACAGTTTTGCAAGGTAAAACTAAATATTTTGTTTTCCAGTTAAAATATTTAATAATCACCTTGATGTTTCTATTTAATTCTATTATTTACAAAAGCCGATCAACCGCATTAAAAGTGACCCGTTTTGCAAATACACAAATTGCAAACTATTAATTAATAGTACAAATGCGCGCAAGAAACTTAACAACACATTAAACAGGCTTGCCGATTTAGTTGGGTGGAATGTATGGTTCAAGTAAATATTTTATTTTCTCTCTATGCAATAACAGAGTAATACGTTCTGGTTAAAGATTCAGTACTATTAGTCCAATAATTAGTGGCTGATTAATTAAACACCGAAAAATTAAAAATTCATTAGTTGCAATAGCAGCGAACACAAAATTTTTAAATCCAACAGAAATTCGATATTTCCCTCAGTATTGCAAGAATTAAGTGTAGCTTAGATTTTTCTTTTTAATTATTGATTCTTTCGTACAATCTTGGCAAATCGAGTTAGAACTTGTAACTTTTATCTTAGAATTGAGTTAGTAATCTTTTAGAACCACTCTCCTTCCTATCTATCCTCTGGGGGATGTCCTGCTTTAATTTTTTTGTCTGCGTTAGAACCTTACGATATTAATAGGATGTAAAATATGATGAACTGTATTTAGAATATTGCAAACCATTTTACGTACGAGGGTAAGTCAAAAACTACTTACACTTTTAGTTCTACAACTGTAAATAAAGATAGGTGTACAATAGATACATTATTTTTCGATATAGTCTCCACCTTTAGCAATGCACTTGGTCCGGCGAGCCACAAGCTTCCGTATGCCTTCCTGGTAGAAGTTTTTCGGTTGGTCGTGAAGCCACTCTTGCACCGCATCCCGAACGTCTGCGTCTGAGGCAAATCGACGACCTCTCAAAGCTTCCTTGAGCGATCCAAAGAGATGAAAGTCTGAGGGAGCGAGATCAGGGCTGTAGGGAGGGTGTTCCAGGGTCTATGTTTCTATGGTGTTGTCTTGCAACAACAAAACTTTCTTTGAGAGTAGACCACGGCGTTTGTTTCGAATTGCTGGTTTCAGCTTATTCGCCAACAAATCATTGTACCTCGCACTATTTATGGTAGTCCCCCTGTCCATGAAGTCGTCCAGTATAGGGCCTTTTTCGTCCCAAAACACGGTTAGCATCACCTTCCCAGCCGATGGCGAGGTCTTGAATTTTTTCGTGCTAGAGGATCCTGGGTGTTTCCATTCCATACTCTGCCGTTTCGATTTGGGCTCGTAGTGATGAACCCACGGTCACATCAATGGTCACTACTATACCTAAAAACTTTTGGTTTTGTTTTCTGTGGCAAGCAATGATGTTTAAAGAAGAAGCAACCTCATCTATGGTAACTCGCCTATTTGCTGTAACCATCTCTCGGGCTTGCTGAATGTTGTCGTCGGTGAGCGAGGTTGACGGCCCTCGTAAATTAAAATTTCCAAAATTATTGTAAATACATGTCGTATACAAAGGTTCTAGAAAAATCTAATAGAAATGTCCGAACTGTTATTGGGAACAGAGTATACCTAAAACGTTTCAAAGCGTGAGAGGTTTGTAATATTGCAATGCGAATGCAATCCGATTTACAATATCGTAAAAGGAAGCTCTCCAATAACCGTGATATATATATTGTATGTGGCCACGGTAATTTTAATTATCTAATGTACTTGAGAGTGCCTTGGTTTCCTATCTTTGGGTTTTGCCGAATAATGTGAAACGTTATATGTTCTGTTAAATACTTCCCTCTTTTCGTATTATGTAAATAATTTCTTAGGTCTATTTCGGCGTGAACGCATCACAATAAACGATTGTTCAACGTTTTACTTTTGAATTTAATACAAACGTTTTACGAAGATCGACTTGATTGATTAAATTACCTTAAATTAAAAATAAAAACTACACATTCTGTATATCAATAATTATTGGACTACTTGTGTGGTGGGTAATTAGAGTAAATGAAATTTTTAAAAAACTTGTAAATTGGGACGTACACAACATATTAAAAACGGTCAAAGTTTTAGTAATAATTTTCTTGCCAAAAAAAAACCTCTTTCTTGATTTTTTTTCATTTTCCATTCTCTGATTGCCTTGATTCTTCTGTATCGTCATCTACTTCTTATAAATTCCAACAAATGTCATCCAAAAGACATCGTTGATTTTCATTACTTGATAATATACCAATTTTGCTCGATGCTAGCTAATATAAATGTATCACAGAGACGATGAAACAATTGATGGCGGATATGTTGCGAATGAACAAATATGAATCAACCTTGAATTCAATTAGATAGTCCCTAATCATACTTTCCAAAGATGAAGCGACGCGAAAGAAAGGGGAATAAGCTAAGGAACGAAAAAAAAAAGCAACAGAAACGCCATATCACCAACGCATCAACACATAACGAGATTTGAATAATAAACTTTAACAACTCTTTTATAATAGTCCATTCCTTGCCGCTCCCTCGTAGCATAGATACGAAAAACTGGAGAAAAACCGGTGTTGGGACTCGCTGTGGAGTAAGATACGCGCATATTCTACCGCAAGGCCCGCGCAACGTCCGCCAGAAAATAATGGCTTTTAATAAAAGCTGCGACAATAAAATTGTTGATTTACGCCTAACAGCGACAATTACTGATCGCAAATTTTTACTGAAATTTTCAAGTATCTGGGGAATGTATAATTAAAACATCATATATCACTTCGTAGTCTTTTTGCTCGCATTTTTGATAATATATTCTCCCCATTTTTGAGGTAAAGGAGGGCAATCTAATATTTTGGTTATATCTAATAATATATGTATGCCTTGCTACAGCTAGGGGTCGAAATGTGATAGTCTATGAAAGGCCCTTAAGGATAAATGCATAACAGTCTAATATCAAATAGTTAAACAAATGCATACAAAAATTACATTAATTTATAATTGATCTAGAGAGTACCTTTGTATCTTTGTTCCCGGACACGCTTCGTATATCTCTTATTAACGTAAAACATCAGTACGAAAAAATTTCAGTTAAAATACCTTTGTCAATTTACAGGAATATACAGTGAGGTCATAAAATGTAATTTTTTTAAATAAAACCAGTATAATTTGGATAAACCAATTCAAAACGCAAGAAACGGTCTGAATGTGTGAATGTCCAGTCTACAAATAAGGCTGATTGACGACATACGTCACAGTCTGTTGACTTCAAAGCTGTTTGGCGTTCTTGTTTTGTTGGTAACGAGTAAGTGTAATAAATTCTCGGCTTGATGTAGAAATAATATACCCTATACCCTTGTAAAAATAATCTAAAGTTTCTCCTACAAAAATATTTACTACTATGTACTTATTGAATTGAATAGTTAAAAAGTTACTAAAATTAATTTGTACTGCGAAAAATAGTTAATACATATTGAGTGAAAGAACAACCATATTGCAACGTTCTGAAATATTGGTGTAGTAGTTAATAAAAGTAACAGTTCATCTCTTGTTGAATGGAACGTATTCCTTTAGTATACGATACTGGTTGGCAACTTGTTAAATTGATTTCTTGTACGCTCGGCTCTGGCCGTTGGCTGGCCACATTCGGCGAGACGGGCCTGCCTCACCCCCAAACATTAATTTCCCGTACATCTCGTCTCGTTCCGTGCTAAAGTGAACGAACACATGCGCGCAGCCGCAATTTACATGTAATCTGACAGCTATCTTACTTAATTGTCAATACATCGGACTTGACTTGTGGACTGGAAACCGATTCATTACATATCCATTTCCGGCAGTCCTTCTATCAATTTCCTTATAAATGAAATTATATGGCTTTTTGATTAACACCTGTACATATTGGCAATTATAGCGTTATGGAGATAGTCAGAAGAATATATCCATGAATCGATTACATTGTGAAAAACGATTTGCTTTCATGCAATTTTCGTGCAATTTACAGAAAGAGTTTTCAAATAAAATTATTCGATAGCAAGCACTGCACAACACAATGTTGTATTTAAGTATACATGGTGATCAATTTCCACTGCACGCGATAAAGATTGGTTTTCTAAGCAGATCAGCCTATTGCGCTTTTAGATGTAGTAAGACTCTTTTTAGCACTTCGTTAGTGGTTAATATTTGGTTCTCACGAAACCATATTTGGTTTTTACTCCATGCAGTCGTTGGAATTTTTTATAATTTTCTTCAGTGGTAGGAGGAATTATCAAGAACAGTTACTGAATTCTGTAGTATATTTGTATGTTTCTGAATCCACCTCATGATGATCATTACCAGTGTTTGCCTAGCAAAGAAATCTATATTTTGCACCAGGAACAAAACCATTATCAACAAGTATTCAGTCCTTGTATAAAAGCTTGTCGACTGTTTTGAATAGTGTCTATACATTTTTTATTTACCGTGTGCCCATGAACCAAAAAATTAATTCTAATATAGCTCATGGTATTGGTGAAATCGTTTCCGGTAAAAAACAAAGCGAGGGAAAAGGGTTAGCGTAAACCCGCGAACCTGCTTCCAGATGTGGAGTTCCGATGGTATGGCGAGAGCCACAAAATCACAGCGATGATTGTTACTTTTGTTCAACCGGTGTTCATGGTTTCAATTTAAAGAATAAAAAGAAAATTTTCTATCCAAATTTGCCATTGGCTTTACGTCCTCTCCCTCATGGTCCAGATATACCAGGGCCTACTCCACCACAAAATTTACCTGAAGTAGATGGTTCGGAAAGTGATTCAAGTGAAGAAACCGAAGATAACGCAGAGGAGTACAAACCTGGCAATTCTGCACCACAACCTTTTTCACAGTCTGAACTAAACGATTTGATTCGCGACTTACATCTGAGCAAAGAGGCTTCAGAATTGCTTGGTTCAAGGCTTAAAGAGAAGAATTTGCTCGCAGCTGGCACTTCGTTTTCCTGGTTTAGGCACAAAGAAAAAGATTTTATTCCATACTTTTCGGAAGAAGGAGAATTAGTATTCTGCAATGATGTGTGTGGACTTTTTAATACATTTAACATTCCGTACGAAAGCACCGCTTGGAGACTATTCATAGATTCGTCGAAAAGAAGCCTTAAAGTTGTCCTTCTTCACAACGGAAATAGGTATGTGTCAATACCCTTAGGACATGCTGTACACTTAGAAGAACGTTACGAAAATTCACAATTTGTTCTCGATAAAATTAAGTACGACGATCATGTGTGGTGATCTTAAAATAATATCAATGATTCTGGGACAGCAAGGCAGGTACACAAAGTTTCCTTGTTTTTTATGTGAATGGGATAGCAGAGACAGGGAAAATCATTGGAAACAGAAAGATTGCCCAAAACGAGCTTCATTAGAACCTAGAATAAAAAATGTGCTCGAAAAACCCCCCATAGATTCGAATAACGTTCTCCTTCCACCTCTACATATCAAATTAGGCTTGATGCTGCTGAACCAAGTTTCTGGGTAACAAGAAGGATCCGAATTTCAAATCTATCGTTGAGATTATGCTGCAGAAGTATAAAAATTTAGGTTGTTCTATGAGTTTGAAGGTTCATTTCCTAAATTCACATTTGCACTGTTAATGAAGAGATGGGTGAGAGATTCCATCAGGACATCAAAGAAATGGAGAGGCGTTATCAAGGAAGATGGAATATTAAAATGATGGCGAAGTATTGCTGGATGATGCACCGAGATAAACCAAGAAGAGCGCATGCGCGGAATAGCCCGAAACAAAATATGACTGGTCCAAAGAGACGTCGACACAAAGAATAAAATCGTCAGTTTTTTTTTACATACTTCATCATTAAGAGTGGTTTAAGGCATGATGAACCTCATAAAAATTAAGTATATATATAATAAAATAGAAATTTAGGCTAATTTTGTGGCGGTTTTCATTAAATTTTTAGAGGTTAATGGACCCCCTGCCACTCTCATCAGACCATTCAACTGCTTAGCTATAATATTAAATAGAATAAGCCAAAAAATAATATATTTTATAAGGAAAAAAAAAACATTTTAAGTCTGTCATTAAGTCTCATATTTCCGATATTTTTCGACATATTACAAATTTTGAAAATTGTCATTTGCAAAAAATTCTGACGTGATGGAAAAAAAGTAAGGTCATTTTCGGATTCAGCGCAAAACAATACGTAGGAATCAATCATCAAAAGTTGAAAAACATGACACAACCATAAAAATGCAGGCCTGTGTTATTCATAATAAAGTAGAAATTAAAGTTAGGCATTGTATGCCCTGCTCTCGAGTAATCTACAAATTTTACCATTGAAAGGAAGCTAAGTGAGACTGGTCTAGCATCGTATTCATTTTCTGCGAGAGCTATGCAGTATCGATTACCAAGTACCTTTGTAAATCTAAATGGTGAGTCGTTTAAAAAGAATGTCTGGAGAAACGAGGAATTACAATAAATTTGTGTTATTTGAGTTTCCTGTAAAGTAAATGCTTTAAATGTCAAAGAACGGAGGAGCGCTAAAGTTGTAAAATGTTTCTACAGCTTATACACATATGTATATAAAATAAGGATTAGTATTATTAGAGTGAAACAATTTATAGTATTAAAACCAAGAGAGTGAGTTTACAATATTATCTAAAAAAGCAGTGTGACTTTGACATGAACCAAATAGTAGCTGTAAATATAACCGAGAAAAAATATTCGTATATTTTAATATTTTATGGTTTCTTTTACTGCTTTACAGTCAGATTCTATATAATGAATTTATTAAATTTGTGCATCTTTCTTTTGGAATATTATGCTTGGTACTTGAAGCACTTTACTAAAGTGGTTCATAGGTCAAAAAATTGCAGCAACCAGCTTAGAACCATCCTAACGAATTTAATGCTTTTAAAACGGATTCTGTATATTCAGAGTGTGGATTTAACTTTGAACACTAACAATAATTGTAATAAGACCAATTGAAAAACAGATTACACCTTCTTTTGTGACATAACTAGTGACATGTTGAAGATCAGTTTGAGCAGTTAACAAACCAATAACACACTAACAAAGAAATCGACCTGGGTAACATTACTTACAACTAGAGTTGCCCATTAGCGCCAATGGGCAGTGGCGGAGGTTCGATACAACCCTCAGTATAACTGCGAGTCTCAACCAGATCTGTTGTGTAACGTATTTGCAAATTTCACAGACTGTGCCCTCGTATGCGTGTATGCCTGAGCCACCAGAACCTATTCTTACACGTTGGGGAACATGGTTACAGGCCTCGTTTTATTATCATAAATATTTTGAGAATATTAAGAACATGGTTTTACAATTCGATCCAAATGAAGCTGCGGCTATCAAGGAAAGCCAGTCGAAATTTCAAGATAGTCAGGTTAAAACGGTTTTAAAAACTATTCGAAACAATTACTTCGGACTAATGGAGGCAATAGAAAAATTACAAAATCCTTCGGTGTCGTTAGTGGAATCTCTGCAAATAGTGCAACATGTTCACGCACAGCTATGCGCGGTAGAAGACGCAAAAAATGTTTGTGTTCTAGAAAGGTTTGAAAGTGTTTTAGAGAAAGATTTTGGCACATTAAGACAAATTTGTGAAGGTGCGTCAACAGAATCGTTAAGTTGTTCCAAAGATTATTTTAGTTACGCAAATATAACGTAACTAGATGTAGAACGTTCGTTTTCTGCATATAAACACACTTTTTCCTCACGCCGCACTCCGTTTGCCGAAACAACTGTGGAAACATATCTAATGTTGCAGATATTTAACAGACATTATTCACTTTGATTTCACGGAAGACTCTTAAGACGGTAAGTGTTTGAGCACGTATTACACATATTTTATTTCTGACCATTTATGCGCCCGCCCCTGGCTGTTGGCGCAAATTGAGCAACTCTACTTATAACTAGAGTAACCTAAACTTGCGGACTCGCATAGGTTAGTATAAGAATACGAAAACTTCATAAATAAACTAAACCGGTAGAGAAGCAGGCATGTAGTGTCGACCTTGAATATAAATCATGTTAAACCGCGCTGAGAGAGATTTCGTTTTACTACTGGTTGAACTGTTGCAGAGATTAGTCGAACGGTCAAAGTTATGTACTTACGTGTCGCTTTTGAAAATATAGCTGGTGTTTTTTGTGTGTTGTAGTATTATACCAAGTACATAATTAGTGTATTGTTTCATATAGAACTAATACTTACATACCTAAGAAAACAATGCCACGTAATAGATTTGCTACTAATGTACATAAGTATGTGTCACTTTTTCCCCATTTAAAATATGACGGTAGTGCAGTTTTTTGCTTAATATGCAATGTTCGATTGGCAGCATTGGACAGAACTGATTGCCAGAGGCATGTCAATGGTATTAAGCATATGATAAATGCAAGAACTGAAATACCTTATACACTATTCCTCATACATTTATTAATTATGTTTACCTCTTGTAATCTTCCGTTGTCGTTAGTGAAAAAAGCAGCTTTTAAAACGTTTTGGCGACAATACGTTCCAAAGTACCCATTACCCTCACAAACACAACTACAGAATCATTTGCCGCGAATGAAAGAGATGCTAGAAAATGTGTGTAAACGTGATTTGTGTTCTAAAAAAATATGGATTACCGTGGATGAGACGACCGATATAAAGAAAAACAGTATTGTGAATGTAATAGCTCGCGTTTTATCTAGCGAAAACACAGCATCTCGGTATTTGTTAGCTTGCAAACGTGTTCAACAATGTACCGCGGAAAATATTCAAAAAGTGATAATCAACGCTTTGAAAAAATTTAAAATTGCCCAAGATCAAGTTGTGATGATTGTGACAGATAGTGCAGCAACGATGTTAAGTGTTGGGCGATCCTTAAAACATATATTTCCTAACTTAATACATATAACCTGCGTGCTGCATGCTTTGCATTTAGTTGGTGAAGTTGTTCGACAACATTACGGAAACGTTGATCGGATGATTGGAAGTACTAAAGCAGTGTTTCGTAAATCTCCTAAACGTTTAAAAGAATTTCGTAAATTTTGTCCAGGTATTCCAGAACCTCCTGAACCAATTTTAACGCGATGGGGTACTTGGCTAACAGCAGCTTCTTACTATTTGAACCATTTTCAACAAATTGAATCAGTTATAATGCGATTTAATCGGAATGAATCCAAAGCAATTAGAGAAAGTCAAAGAGAATTTCAAATTCCTCAACTTTTAGAAGATTTAACAACAATATGTACCAATTATACAGTATTACTAGACGCCATCAGAAAACTACAATATACTGAATTGTCATTGCAGGAATCATTAGACATAGTGGAGAGCGTAAAAAATAAATTACACACATTAAATGATACGCCAGGATTATGCGCTAGTCAAAAGTTGGCAGATGTTTTAAGGAAAAATCCCGATTTTAATACTTTAGAGGCCGTTTATTATAAGTGTAAGAATAGTTAACTTTTAAGTGATTTTGAAAAACAGTTTCTACATGCAAATGTAACTTCCTTAGATGTGGAGAGATCGTTTTCTATGTATAAGAATATTTTTTCTTGTCGACGCACAAGGTTTAAAGAAGTAACTGTGGAAACATATGCAATGATGCAAGTTTACAGTAGTTCACATCCTGATGCCTCTAATTTGTTGAATAATTAGCAAGTAAGTTAATTTATGAATTTTTCGCATTCTTATACTAACCCGTAATACCGACGCCTATGCGAGTCCGCAAGTTTTGGTTACTCTACTTATAACCCTTACTCATTATTTCTAGAGCCGACAGTTAAAACTAGAAATTTTGTATCAGCAGCTATTACATAACCTAGCCTTCTACTTTTATTGCTTTATATGTATGTTTATCTCTTAAGTGATGTTTTTGCTAATTTATTGCCTTTACTTATGTATTTATACATATCTATATACAATCCAAAAGTGTATTCAAGAAATATTTAAGTACATTATTAAATGAAAAGAGCCTGTATTGAGATATAACTAGGTACTACACATGTATATAGGTTGTGTTTCGGTTTTGAAGGCAACGTATATACTACACGTATGTATGTAGGTACATACATACGTTGGATACGATTCTTAATGTCTTAACAACATCTGCGTGGACTTCTAAGTGGTTACTAAAAGTGAGCAGGCACACATATGGTGCTAATGCCTAGATTAAAACAAGAAATGGGAATTAGTCGATTTTCCTCGATCTGCAAAATTATGAACGGCAATTACTTTGTAACGTAGCTATAATTTATTTTTGTATTATCCAGAATTACACATTTTTTTAGAAATAAATAACAACATATCACTAGAGTAACCAAAACTTGCGGACTCGCATAGGCGTCGGTATTACGGGTTAATATAAGAATACGAAAAATTCGTAAATAAACTTACTTGCTAATTATTCAACAAATTAGAAGCATCAGGATGTGAACTACTGTAAACTTGCATCATTGCATATGTTTCCACAGTTACTTCTTTAAACCTTGTGCGTCGACAAGAAAAAATATTCTTATACATAGAAAACGATCTCTCCACATCTAAGGAAGTTACATTTGCATGTAGAAACTGTTTTTCAAAATCACTTAAAAGTTCACTATTCTTACACTTATTATAAACGGCCTCTAAAGTATTAAAATCGGGATTTTTCCTTAAAACATCTGCCAACTTTTGACTAGCGCATAATCCTGGCGTATCATTTAATGTTTGTAATTTATTTTTTACACTCTCCACTATGTCTAATGACTCCTGCAATGACAATTACAATACATTGTAGTTTTTTGATGGCATCTAGTAATACTGTATAATTGGTACATATTGTTGTTAAATCTTCTAAAAGTTGAGGAATTTGAAATTATCTTTGACTTTCTCTAATTGCTTTGGATTCATTCCGATTAAATCGCATTATAACTGATTGAATTTGTTGAAAATGGATCAAATAGTAAGAAGCTGCTGTTAGCCAAGTACCCCATCGCGTTAAAATTGGTTCAGGAGGTTCTGGAATACCTGGACAAAATTTACGAAATTCTTTTAAACGTTTAGGAGATTTACGAAACACTGCTTTAGTACTTTCAATCATCTGATCAACGTTTCCGTAATGTTGTCGAACAACTTCACCAACTAAATACAAAGCATGCAGCACGCAGGTTATATGTATTAAGTTAGGAAATATATGTTTTAAGGATCGCCCAACACTTAACATCGTTGCTGCACTATCTGTCATAATCATCACAACTTGATCTTGGGCAATTTTAAATTTTTTCAAAGCGTTCATTATCACTTTTTGAATATTTTCCGCTGTACATTGTTGAACACGTTTGCAAGCTGACAAATATCGAGATGCTGTGTTCTCGCTAGATAAAACGCGAGCTATTACATTCACAATACTGTTTTTCTTTTTATCGGTCGTCTCATCCACGGTAATCCATATTTTTTTGGAACACAAATCACGTTTACACACATTTTCTAGCATCTCTTTCATTCGCGGAAAATGATTCTGTAATTGTGTTTGTAGGGGTAATGGGTACTTTGGAACGTATTATCGCCAAAACGTTTTAAAAGCTGCTTTTCTCACCAACGACAACGGAAGATTACAAGAGGTAAACATAATTAATAAATGTATGAGGAATAGTGTATAAGATATTTCAGTTCTTGCATTTCTCATATGCTTAATACCATTGACATGCCTCTGGCAATCAGTTCTGTCCAATGCAGCCAAACGAACATTGCATATTAAGCAAAAAACTGCACTACCGTCATATTTTAAATGGGAAAAAGTGACACATACTTATGTACATTAGTAGCAAATCTATTACGAGGCATTGTTTTCTTAGGTATGTAAATATTAGTTCTATATGAAACGATACACTAATTATGTACTTGGTATAATACTACAACACACAAAAAACACCAGCTATATTTTCAAAAGCGACACGTAAGTACATAACCTTGACCGTTGGACTAATCTCTGCAACAGCTCAACCGGTACTAAAACGAAATCTCTCTCTGCGCGGTTTAACATGATTTATATTCAAGGTCGACACTACATGCCTGCTTCTCTGCCGGTTTAGTTTATTTATGAATTTTTCGTATTCTTATATTAACCCGTAATACCGACGCCTATGCGAGTCCGCAAGTTTAGGTTACTCTACATATCACTGATATTAAGTTGTATGAATTATCGTATTTGTACGTTAAGAGTTGATCATGAAGATGTAATTTTACTTCTTAATGTTTTGATGATTTCAAATCTATAAAAGGTGTTCGTCCTGACAACAGTTTCCTTCTCAATTTTTTGAACGGTATTCGAAATGTAATAAAAAATGCTCATGAAACATTGTCCGAATTGTTAAAATTGCTTTTCTAACCTTGTCCTACATGACTAGGTCAATGTGAAAGTGACAGAAAACTGAAATTGAGTATATTGTTTGCCAAAACAAATTAAGAGAAAGTATCATAATAATAATCCACATCCTTTTTTGTAGAAATACGAAGAAAATAAAGTTACAATAATAATAATAATAATAAAAGAGGATAAAAGAGTGGAATTTCCTAATTTTGTAACATTTTTTTTAAGAATGCCTCGATTATGCGACGCAATCATTAAAAGTAAAAGAGGTCACACAGACAAATCTAAAATTTAGGTCAAATAAATTATTTTAATTGTTAAAGTATATTTGTGTATTTCCATTCCAATATTTAATGATTTACCCTGGAATTTGAGGTGCTCAAATACTTATGAGCGATAGTGTATACCTGCCACTTGCGCATGTAACATAAAGCTAGTATTTGCTTGTGTTATTTGGACGACAGTATGAGCAACTATTAATTAATAAAAACACGGCATCATATTCGTAACAGCAGCACTACATTGGGCTTGTTATAGCCTGTCTTTAGTATTCTACTCGGCTGTATAAATATTAGCCTGAAAATTGCGCCTGTTCGTAATGTATTTTGTTGTTTGATGTTATCTTTACGTATGTTTGCAAATGATTTTCGGAGAAAACAGTTTGTAATTCCGGGAATAGAAGTAAGTCGAAACTTATTTCGATACAGGAAAATATGAGAAAGATTCTTATTTACGGGGGATACTTTATTCTATGGTTATGTAATGAAATATCCAAAAAAGAAAATAATTTTAAGGTTTGATTGTGAAATAGATCGTGGAGTATGCATGTCATATACACAGGGCCATCGATAACGTTATACAAAAACGTTATTGATATACGTTTTTATATAACGATGCATACGCCGAACATTGAAAGTAAAACAGATATTTACACGTAAGTGTTAGTCCTGCATTCGCATATTGCATTCAAGTAACGGGTGATTCATTTAAAGATACTTTTTTCAGTAGGAATTTTATAATAGATCACGCGTGAGTCGTGTCAAACTGTAATGGTATTTTTGTTCAGTATTGTTTGACATTTCATCATGGAAAGATTTAGCCCAGCACAGCGTCTATAAATTATTCAGCTGTATTACGAAAATCAGCGTTCTAAAGAATGTGTTTCGTACGCTTAGAGCAACTTATGGTCCACATAATCGGCCTACCAAATAAACAATTCGCTATCCCATCCAAAAATTTGAAATCCAATTCTCATTATTGGACAATACGCGACCAAATAAACCACATCCAGCACGTAGTCAAGAAAATATAGCGACGGTAGCTGAGAGTGCACGCAATGACCGTGATGAATCGACTCGGCGCCGTTCTCAACAGCTTGGCTTGTCGTATACAACAACTTGGCGTATTTTACGTAAGGATCTTGGTTTAAAAGCATACAAAATTCGACTCGTGCAAGCATTGAAGCCGGCCGACCTTCCGAATCGTCACCGTTTCAGTGTTTGGGCTCTTGAGAAGCTTTAAGAACATCCACTGTTTTCGACCAAAATTTTGTTCAGCGATGAGGCCCATTTCTGGCTTAATAGCTACGTCAATAAGTGAAATTGCCGTATTTGGGCTGAAGAGCAACCCACAGAGGTTCAAGAGCTGCCATTACATCCAGACAAAACAACAGTTTGGTGTGGTTTATGGGCTGGTGGAATCAGCGGTCCATATTTCTTCAAAAATGAGGTCGGCCGGAACGTAACTGTGAATGGCGCCCGTTAACGGACTATTTTCTGCCTGAAATTGAAGCCCGTGATCTCGACGACATTTGATTCCAGCAAGGCGTCCGTGAAACCATGGCTGTATTACGAGAACAATACGGTGAGCTATTAATTTCGCGCTTCGGACCGGTGAATTGGTCGCCTAGATCATGTGATATCACACCTCTAGACTTTTTCCATTGGAGCTACGTAAAGTCCAAAGTCTACATAGATAAGCCGGCTAACTTCAGAATGGACTATGTTAGCCGCAGTTACAGCCAACATTTGAAAGAAATACTCTTAAAAAAAATAAATATAAAGAATTGTTCTTTTGTATGATAATAAAGATTACCCGATAAAATTGAATTTTGTTATTTTTTTTATTTTTTAAAAAAAGTTTCTCTAAATATATATAATAAAGTACAGAAAAGACTAAAATCAAAATAATTCAAAACCAGTTAATTTTAAAGGTAGAGAACCTTAATGCAAATCATTCCATAACAATCAATGAAATCTAAGAAAGTAATACAAAAATATATCATTCCATTAAAAATATATAAGTTGATTATAACTTCTAATATAACTGGAAAATAATTTGGTAATAATAATAAAGCAGGTGTGCTAGAAATTTCCAGAACTAGGCTAAATTTTTAATGAAAGGGTAGCACGGAAAACTCTGTGTACATACAGTGTGATTTTTTGAAAACCATCCACCTGATTGATAATTGATTGATTGATTGATTTTCTACCAGAGCAGGGCTGGTCTTTACATCCCTAACACTGAAGCTTAATAGCTTATTGTATTATTCCTGCTTCGGTTTTGTTTTACTTAAACAGGTTAGTTCCCGCAATCAGGTTTAACAGCCTATGTAGTAAATCTTTCTCCATTGGTAGTTCAATTGTGCTTCGCATAGCGAATCTGCGTTGAGCTAACGCTGCACATTCGAAAATAATGTGAGAGGCTGTTTCCTCCTCCTCATTGCAAAGTCTACATAAGGGCTCATCTTTGTAGATCCCCATCTTATGCAAGTGGCCTCTCAAACAGCCATGTCCTATTAATAGACATGTTGCTGCTCTAAGCTGTATCTTGTTTAATTCAAGCAGGTCAGCAGTCAGATGTTGCGACGGTCTTCCCATCATCCGTTTGCTGTGCTTTTGTCCAGCTGCATGTTTCCAATTTAATTGGTGTTGTGTTATAATCCACTCATTAATTGCACCACGCACTGCACTCTTGGTAATACCTAGACCCGGTTCAGGGCCTATATAATTCATTTTTGAACCTTCCCTCGCTAGCTGGTCTGCAATTTCATTGCCCGCTATGCCCCTGTGCCCTGGCACCCACACCAGTGTGACCTTGTTGTGTTTAGACAGAGCCATTAGGGTTGCAGGCACTCCCATACTAGTTTGGAGGTTATGCGATAAGATGCTAGTGCCTTTAAGGCTGCCTGACTGTCAGAGAGAATGCACATCGTCTCACCCTGCGGTCGCCGACGCAGACTCTCCCACGCGCAGGTTTGTATAGCATATATTTCTGTTTGAAATACCGTGGTGTATCGCCCAAGTGATACACATACTTTGTATCCCTGGTTTTCCTTATATACACCAACGCCAGATGTAGTGCCCGTTTTGGACCCATCTGTGTACCAGACTAATGTTCTTGATTTTCTCCCCTCTCCATCCCTCCATTCTTCCCAATTCAAGAAAACTTTGAAAGGTTTGTCATAGGAGATCCTGGAGATTGTTGTATCACTACCCATATCATAGATACGGTTTGTTACTACTGCTTCTATTCTGGTGTGCCCAGATCCACTGTGGGATCTCCAGTTGCTAGTATTTTTCAGTCTGTATGCCCCCATTCTGGCTTCTCCCTTGATATAAATCTCAAGAGGAGGTAGGTTTAGCATGGTTTCCATAGCAGCTGTTGGAGTGCTTTTAATAGCTCCTGTTATACAAAGACATGCCAGTTAATTTTAAAGGTAGAGAACCTTAATGCAAATCATTCCATAACAATCCATGAAATCTAAGAAAGCAATACAAAAATATATCATTCCATTAAAAATATATAAGTTAATTATAACTTCTAATATAACTGGAAAATAATTTGGTAATAATAATAAAGCAGGTGTGCTAGAAATTTCCAGAACTAGGCTAAATTTTTAATGAAAGGGTAGCACGGAAAACTCTGTGTACATACGGTGTGATTTTTTGAAAACCATCCACCTGATTGATGATTGATTGATTGATTGATTTTCTATCAGAGCAGGGCTGGTCTTTACATCCCTAACACTGAAGCTTAATAGCTTATTGTATTATTCCTGCTTCGGTTTTGTTTTACTAAACAGGTTAGTTCCCGCAATCAGGTTTAACAGCCTATGTAGTAAATCTTTCTCCATTGGTAGTTCAATTGTGCTTCGCATAGCGAATCTGCGTTGAGCTAACGCTGCACATTCGAAAATAATGTGAGAGGCTGTTTCCTCCTCCTCATTGCAAAGTCTACATAAGGGCTCATCTTTGTAGATCCCCATCTTATGCGAGTGGCCTCTCAAACAGCCATGTCCTGTTAATAGACATGTTGCTGCTCTAAGCTGTATCTTGTTTAATTCAAGCAGGTCAGCAGTCAGATGTTGCGACGGTCTTCCATCATCCGTTTGCTGTGCTTTTGTCCAGCTGCATGTTTCCAATTTAATTGGTGTTGTGTTATAATCCACTCATTAATTGCACCACGCACTGCACTCTTGGTAATACCTAGACCCGGTTCAGGGCCTATATAATTCATTTTTGAACCTTCCCTCGCTAGCTGGTCTGCAATTTCATTGCCCGCTATGCCCCTGTGCCCTGGCACCCACACCAGTGTGACCTTGTTGTGTTTAGACAGAGCCATTAGGGTTTGCAGGCACTCCCATACTAGTTTGGAGGTTATGCGATAAGATGCTAGTGCCTTTAAGGCTGCCTGACTGTCAGAGAGAATGCACATCGTCTCACCCTGCGGTCGCCGACGCAGACTCTCCCACGCGCAGGTTTGTATAGCATATATTTCTGTTTGAAATACCGTGGTGTATCGCCCAAGTGATACACATACTTTGTATCCCTGGTTTTCCTTATATACACCAACGCCAGATGTAGTGCCCGTTTTGGACCCATCTGTGTACCAGACTAGTGTTCTTGGTTTTTTCCCCTCTCCATCCCTCCATTCTTCCCAATTCAAGAAAACTTTAAAAGGTTTGTCATAGGAGATCCTGGAGATTGTTGTATCACTACCCATATCATAGACACGGTTTGTTACTACTGCTTCTATTCTGGTGTGCCCAGATCCACTGTGGGATCTCCAGTTGCTAGTATTTTTCAGTCTGTATGCCCCCATTCTGGCTTCTCCCTTGATATAAATCTCAAGAAGAAGTAGGTTTAGCATGGTTTCCATAGCAGCTGTTGGAGTGCTTTTAATATCTCCTGTTATACAAAGACATGCCAGTTAATTTTAAAGGTAGAGAACCTTAATGCAAATCATTCCATAACAATCAATGAAATCTAAGAAAGCAATACAAAAATATATCATTCCATTAAAAATATATAAGTTGATTATAACTTCTAATATAACTGGAAAATAATTTGGTAATAATAATAAAGCAGGTGTGCTAGAAATTTCCAGAACTAGGCTAAATTTTTAATGAAAGGGTAGCACGGAAAACTCTGTGTACATACGGTGTGATTTTTTGAAAACCATCCACCTGACATATTTCAGAAACTAAAATAAAAATTCCTAAAAGGGCATCTACTTTTATTGTCAGGGAAACATGCCTTGACCTATAAATCACACTTGTGACGTACACGAGTACCCCCCAAAAGATTTTAAATGGAATGTCCCATCGTGTGGTACTGTGGTACAAATGATAATTATTTTGTGAATCACTCGCTGATTTATTTTATTTAGCATCTTAGAAATTACCAAGTTTTCAACTTCATGAGATCCAATATTTGAAAATTATTCCTTAACTTTGGATATTACAATAGCTGTAGTATTACCAAGATACGGCATATTAGTGATACAATTTATCTATAAATTTTTAATTAATTCTAGACGCACATGTACATAGATTTTAGCCGACCATATTATAACTGTAGTGTAAACATCACTTGCTAATTATTTTTGCCTGTCGACAAATATTGACATAGCAGAGAGCAGTTGGTTGTTTTTACCGCAGACCCGATGGGTTTGTATTCTCTTGCACAGTCACACCTTCTTCATGTTATGTCGTCTATGTACCCTGCACGACGTTACCAAATTACAAATGGATGCCATTTAATTACATTGCCTCAGCAAATAGTTATAAAAGTAAGGGCCACATCCCGTCGTAGAACAAAATGTCATCAGGCTAACTGAACCTTTTATAATGACAATTTAGCTTATTACTTACTAGATTAGATATTATGTTTAAAGTAGATATATAATATAAGTGTGCATATCTAAAAAGGTTACCTAACTTGTCCGAATTACTATGAACAAATAACTACAGATTTATCACACAAATCTGTAGTCATTAAATATGACGATTTGAACATATTTTGTGACAATTGAACACCGTTCTCTTACATTTCACGTCAATTTTGATAAGCTTACTGCGTGGTGTGCAGCTAATCATTTATTTTTTAATATAAATGAATATAATAACTTTCACTTGCAGCAGAATTTCGCATATATTCAATTATTTTGATTTTAAATAATTTAGATCCATTGCCTTTTAATTTCTGCGGAAGTTGATTATATTTTCGTATTTGTGTTATGGCACCCTTGTAAACTTTAAAATGGTGTTTATGGAATGCGTAAGTTAATTTTTCATAATCACGGGTATTATAGTCATGTTTAGCTTCATAGTGGATTAAAAAAAAACATTATAATGTTTCACACACTCAAATATATATAGACTCGGTAAAATGAGTATTTTATACTTAGTAAACACTGGTTTACAAATTTCCCTTTTTTTCAAGTTGAAGATACTCCTAAGACACGACTTTTGAAGTACAAATATCCTTCTGGCTTCCACGGAATTACCCCAGAAGATAATTCAAAAGAAACCAAAGACATTACGTAAGTATGCCATACAGCGAGAGCAACCTCGGTGTTTACTTGAAAAAAAATCGTTCGCAGGACGTACATCATTCCAGATACTTTAGTAATTAGTGAAGCAACATCATCTTTCCAGTTTAATTCAAGGCATAATAATAATAATAATAATAATAACAATAATAATGGCCTTTATTATCCAACAGAAAACAAAGTCTAATTACAGGATAATAATAATAAAGAAAAAAAAGAAAAAGGTGCACAGCACTTCTGGACATAATATACAGCGTACACATATACAAACGCCAGTTATTATAAAACAAACAACTCTAATAGCAAAAAAAAGAAAAATAAGAACATTGATTAAGAAAAAAAGATACTGAACCAATTCAGTGCCACAGAGTTCCAGTACTTAATTAAGAAAAAAGATCACCATAAAGTTTATTAGCATTTTTCGACATGTGCGTTATTGGGGCTTTAAGTAAAATATTAGTCTTCGCTGTGGGAACAAAGAACGTTTCCGTTTGTCTAGTTTTGTACTGAGGTATAAGAAACCCAACTGCTGCAAGTATGTTCGGGGCATCAATTTTATTAGTAATTATTTTAGCCAGATAGCGCTGGCTATCTCCCGACGAGTAGTTATAGTTTGCATATTATGTTGTTCCAATAGGCTGTCATAATCTGTTCCGCGTGGTGGATACGTACCAGTGATTTTAAAGGTTAAGTATTTTAGGAACCTCTTTTGTGTCCTCTCAATTGCAAGTTGTTGGTAAAGGTATATTGGGTACCAAGCAACAGAAGCATATTCCAATCTAGGGACCACCAGGCTAAAAAACAAGGTTTTAAGAGTTTGAGGATTCAAAAAATCCTCGACATGTTCTTATAAGAAAACCTAGCGATCGAGAGGCAGAATTGCAAATAGTAATTATGTGCTCAGAAAATTGAAGTTGTGAATCAAATAGAACGCCCAAGTCTTTAAACTGCGTTGATCTTGATATGGCGACGTTGTCCACCGTGTAGCCAAAAAGCATAGGATTTTTGGTTTTGAAGTATGTAACAACAGCACATTTACTAACATTGAGACGAACCTTATTATTAATACACCAAGAATGGATTCTGTTCAGGTTTGTTTGTAATTTTACTGAGTCAGCGGTAGACGATATCTCAGAAAATAGTTTTAAGTCATCTGCGTATGCGAGAACACCACAATCAAGACAGGATAGGAGATCGTTAATATATATATTAAATAAAAGGGGACCCAAATTGGAACCCTGTGGAATTCCCGAAGAAGCAGTGTATACATTAGAGGTAAAGCCGTTATAGCAGACGTATGCGGATCTATTTTCCAAATAGGAAGCAATGAAATTTGTAATTTCAGATGTAAAACCAAATGAAGAAATTTTGGAGGCAAGTATGCAGTGGTCAATAGTGTCGAATGCCTTGGCAAAATCTGTGTAAATAACATCGACTTGCTGTCTACTATCAAGGGATTGGCTGATGTACTGAGTAATTTCTACCAGATTTGTCACAGTTGACCTACCAGAAATAAAGCCGTGTTGATATGTAGATATATAAGATTTTACAACGTTGTATAGCTTTGAATACAGCAAATGTTCAAACATTTTCGAGCAGGTGGAAAGAATACTAATGGGGCGATAATTTGATACGTCACTTTTGTCACCATGTTTGAAAACAGGGGTTACCTTACTTAATTTCCAGAACTCAGGAAAGGTAGAGGTTTTACAACTCAAGTTAAATATGAAAGTTAATGGTGTAAACAAGACAGTTGCACAGTCTCGAATAAAAAAATTCGGAAGTCCATCATGACCGGCAGTAGTATCGGCTCTTATATCCTTCATTGCGGACAAAACTTCCTCAGCCGAGATTTCAGGAATGCTGAAAGTAAGGGGAACGTTCTCCATGAATTGGGAGCTGGGTATATCTGATGCCTGGTATACGCGCGCGAACACATCTGCAAAAGCCTCAACAACGTCTTGAGGTTTATCCAATGTCTCTGGGCCATACTTCATTGTAGCTGGAATTCTGGTATTGCCACTTCTGTAGTGAACATACTGCCAAAACTGTTTCGGATCCGCCACAATATTAGATTCAGTACTTAACATAAACTGCCTATATGCATCTTGAGATTTAATTTTAGTGACTTTACGCAACCTAACGAACTCTTGGCGATATCTATCTGTGCGATACTGTTTCCATTTACGAAAGTAATACCATTTTAGCTTTACTGTTCGAATAAGTTTTCTATCAAACCAAATTGGAAATTTCCGAGGCGATATCGAAACTTTAGGGACGTGTTTATCAACAATAGAATAAATTACTGAGTAAAAATCATTTACAGCTAGATTAGCATTATTATACATATCTAAGAATGACCAATCAACATTTGCCATATCATTATATAATTCCACAAAATTAGCTCTGCGAAAATTATATACAGTGTTTTTACTAGAAGAAAAATTTTTTTGCTTAGTGCTGCATAACAAATGTATAACAATATCTAGGCTTGGATGGTAACCATCCTCTGGCACGAAACTGTCGTTGTTGTGTGTAACGAGGACAGTACAATCAAAATTTGTGAATACTAAGTCCAGTAGTTTGCCCTTATAATTAGTGATATTGTTATGTTGCCGCAAATTTAGCGTATTTGTAAAGCTATCAAGCATAGTGCATTTAAAGTCGGTGACTTTCTCACCAGAATTAAACTTAGAACAGTTAAAGTCACTGCAATAATAAGAAAAGAGCAATACAAACGCATCTTAGAGGAAAATACACCTTCTGGTGTAAGAATTTTGGGTCAGAATTTTGTATTCCAGCAAGACAATGACACAAAACACATTTCAAAATTATGCGAGCAATATTTAGAACAGTTGGAAGAGGAAGGAGCACTAACAACCATGAAATGGCCATCCCAAAGCTCGGACTTGAATCCCATCGAATTATTATGGGAAGAGCTCGAACGGGAAGTAAGAAAAATTGCTCCAACTTCAGCAGATGACATGTGGAACAAACTACAGGCAGCATGGGCTCGAATAATTCCGTTGAAATTAATTGCAAGAATGCCCCGATTATGCGACGCAATCATTAAAGATAAAGGAGGTGACATACACGAATATAAAGCTTAGGTTAAATAAATAATTTTAATTGTTAAAGTTGCATACATAAATACCAAATACATATTTTAATATTTCACAGTTACACAGGAAATTGTTAAAATACATTGATGTTCATGCAATCAAAAAATCTCAATGAAAAAGTTGTGTGCCTTGCTATAATTCCTTTTCTTTCCTGTGCTAACCCGTAATGGAGATTATACATTAGGTGGGATTGCCTAGATTAAATAAATAAATATCGTTTAGATATTTTTATCCATCGAATGTAAAAAGTTTAGTGTGGTATGTATATTCACTTTTAACAAAAGATTTTTTTCTACGACTATGCATTCTAATTGATCTTGTACGATTTATAAATGTCCTCGCGAAAGCTGTCATCAGCAATAATGTGTCCCATCAGATGAGCTGCCGGCACCAATGAGCTATGAGAGTTTGAAATTCTAAGCGGAAAAACTCTTCATTAGTACTCTGCAAAATGATCGCTGTCAGCGGCAGACCAGCGCCACTCTAGCGGTCAATCATTTTGTCATTACTGCCAATACGCTAAATAAAACGCATAATTGAACCGTGACGGCGGCTCCAAAAGTAACGTATGTGTCTACAAGAAATAGAGATCAAATAACGCTCATAGAAAAATACTTAATCATAGTGTTCGTTTATATTAAACCAGAAATTATTCGCATCAATTATCCCTTTTTTTCTCCCTTGATTCCTCTGGAAGGAATTCCATTATGAAAAATGGCGAGGGACTTTAATATTCTCCAATATCAGTATATTAGGGAACATTACAGATCTATACAAACTGTTCTTCACTTGAATTACTTTAATATTACAAGCTAAAATAAGATTAATTATTATCAAATCGAAAGGTTAAAGCCAATAATTTATAAAAAAATATTACATTAACTGTTTATTATTATCGAATACGTTTAGCTCGAGATTTGCTAAGAGCGGAGCGGAAAAATACTACGTCTTTAACGTCTTTATTTGCCAAAAATGAATGAAAACCCATATGAAACTATTTTTTAACCTCAACATGAATCAAAACTATATTATTAATGTAATACGTTAATATATAAGACTGAATGACATAAAATACATGTTACATGGCATACTTCCTAAAATATAACTTATGTATACATGTACAGCAGGGCCTTGATAATCCGAACACCAAAAATTTGCACCCTGTTCGGATCCACGAAGCGTTCGAATTATAGTATGGAGAATATTTGACTAGGTATTTTTTAAAATAAAACATTGATTTTGCGAAATAAGGAATGTATTTTAAAAAGAACACGATGACATTCAATCAGAAACGTAACTATTGAACTTATTACTAGAGCGGGCCAAGAGCGCCACGCGCCAGGTTCGCAATCAGGCTGCCGGGCGCATATATGTATGTAAACATAGGTAATTTAAATATGTAATTATTAGGACGAGGACCAAAACCACTGTCTATTACGTCGTGAAAGACGCGCAAATATACACCTGCAGTTTGGGTGTTCGTTGATAAATAGGGCGTTGTTCACAGTGGGCCACTACAAAAAAAAAGTTCATTCATCGACGGCTACGAACTAACAGCGCGCTTATTCATTTACGGATGACGCGCTCTATTCATCAACAAATGACGAGTCTGCAGATGTTACGTTTGCACCACTTCGTGGCATACTAGAAACAAGCGTCGGTGTGCTCGCTTTAGTGATTATGTCTAACGTAACTATTAAAAATAAACGGCCATTACCTACGAAAGTTAATAAATTTCTTAGTGAATTTGTGGATTTACACTACAATGGAGTACAATTTTCTGTAAAGTTTGTAAAAAGAAACTACTGTGCTGGAGCAAACGTGATTGTGAAAGACATATAAATAGCGCACACCACAGAAATAAAAGAAATGGTGTGTCACAACAACGTCAATTTCAATTAGAATTGCTTTTAACGTTTATGGTATGTGGTCTACCACTTCGTATACTTGATAAAAAGCATTTCGAAAATTCTGGGGTACATACAATACCGAGTGGATACTACCATCTCGGACAGCGTTACGGAGAGATATTCCACGAATACGTGAGGACATTGAAAATCGAATTAAAGCCGAATTAAAAGATAAACGGCTGTGGCTATGTCTTGATGAGACGACAGATTGCAAAAAAAATTCTATTTTGAATATAATAGTGCGCGTATTAGATCCTATTAAACCAAATTTTGCAATTCTATTAGCCAGCAGAAGATGAAAACAGTGTACTAGTAAAGCAATTACGGCCGTAGTTCTCGAAACGTTACAAAAATTTCAAGTGTCAACCAGTTAACTGTTGTTGTTCATGAGCGATGGTGCAGCAACAATGTGTAGTGTAGGCCGTTCCCTTAAAGAAAAGTGTGAAGGACTTTTACATGTTACGTGTAAACTCCATGCTTTACATCTTGTGGCACAAACTATTCGAGAGTGTTACCCGGAGGTGGATGCATTAATAGCAAACACAAAAAAAGTGTTTCTCAAAAGTCCTAAGAGGACTAGGCATTCCACAGGTTATGCCCTGGCATTCGAGAACCACCACAGCCCATTCTTACGCGTTGGGGAACGTGGTTAAAAGCCGCTTTTTATTATAATGAACATTTTCAAGAAGTCAAATCCGTTATTTTGCAATTCGTCCCTGCCGAAGCTAGAGCTATTAGGATGAGCCAGAAGGGATTTCTCGATATTTCTGTTGAAACACATCTAAAGAATATTAGCAACAATTACAAAGGGTTAGTAGACGCGATAGAAAATTTGCAAAATTCTGGATTGTCGTTGGTAGAATCAGTGCAAGTCGTGGACGAAGTTAGTACATTGTTACACAGTATAAACGATGCAACAAGTGGACGAGTTTTAGCTAAGTTCGATAGTGTTTTAAAAAAGAATCCGGACTACACGAGATTAAGACAAATGTGCGATGGGGCATCTGCAGATTCCTTGACTAAGTCTAAAGATTATTTTAATTACGCCTGTCTTACTTCGGTAGACGTGGAACGGTCGTTTTCGAAATATAAGAACATTTTTTCGTCTCGGCGAACATCCTTCACCGAGGCAAATGTGGAAACTTATCTGATGGTGCAACTTTTTAAACAAGCCTATCCGCATTATTAAGAAGGATAGAATTTATTTATTATATCTTTATTTACAGTTACATTATTAAGTACAACAGAATAAAAAAAGCGTTCAGTTTCTCAGTTATTTCCTTATTACATCCCATTTACAACGCATACCGTTTTCAATCAAATAAAAAATCATAATGAAAATAAAAACACCTCAGCGTGTACATATATATATATATATATATATATCCGCTCTAATTACTAAACATTATTATTGCGTCAGCTTTTATTTTTTTACTCTTGTGTATTAATTTCGAAATATCACATATCTGCTGTGACTCACATATACGCTATTTACAATAAGCGGCCGTTGCGCCTGATTCCGATTCTGTTGGATGGCGCAATTTGGCCCGCTCTACTTATTACACTTGTTTAAAGAAATCTAAAATGGTAGCTTGTCGGGAGGTATTAATTGACATGTAAAAGGCTTTGTCTCGCAATTTACGTAAAAGGATCTTCTCTGGCACAGGAGTATCCACTTCATCAGCCCATTCTAAGCATGTGTTAAAGGCAGGCATTATCAGGAGTGACACTGGTTATCATGCCAACCGCGTTAGAGAAAATTCTCTTCTAGCTACGAAAACCTGGTGTGATGCAAATAAGCTCAAAATAAATCAAAACAAAACTCAGGTACTTACCTTTATGGCTGCCTCACGAAACCAAACGGTGAACTTCTTGTGAGTCACAGTGGATGGAGGACTAAGCTGGTCGGAACATGTGTCTAGTATAACACCGAAACTCAGCACTGCAGTATTCACTATTCGAAGAATAGAACAACTAGTAACGCACGAAGCATATTATGCCAACTTTCATAGTATAGCGTGTTACGGAATTTTAATTTGGGGGGCATCTAATGAACTGCAACGAGTTCTTGTATTGCAAAAACGTGCAATGAGAGCTTTATGTGGGCTACGGTCTAGGGACAGCTGTCGTGAATATTTTGCCAACGAAAAAATATTGACAATAATTAGTGTGTACATTTTGTGTTCTGTTAAATACATCCATCATAATAGGGAGCAGTTTTTGCAGAACTCGGGCTATCACAGTTACGACACTCGTAATAGGATTGATTTAGTTACATCGCACCATCGACTAAGGAGCACTCAGCAATCGATAGACTATCGTGGTGTAAAATTATATAATAAATTACCTGACCGCATTAAACAGTTGAACATGAAAGCGTTTAGCAAAATTGTAAAAAAATTTTATTGAGTCATGTTTTCTATAACGTAACTAACAAGGGAAGATCCCGAACCCGGAAATTCAAAAAAAATTGAAACTTTGGGAATATATAGAACATATATAGGTGTGCAATACGCAATTTTTTTTTGTGCGGACATTCACTTTTAAGGGGTGAAACACCCCATCGAAAATTAACAGATTTTCAATTTTTTCCATACAACTCCAGTAAAAAGAAAGATAGAAGATAGGTGTAAATGCAATAGTTGCAGCATACATCAAGCTCTTTCAAAATATGTGACTATCATGTATACAGAGTGTTCCATTAAGCCCTGCGCTTACACTGCTGGTGTTTTTGTAACAATACAAAGAAAAGTTTAAGATATAATCTGTGTGACTTTTAATTCTATTTAAAACTGTATAGGTGTTACAATATACAGGGTGTTCCTAAAGTAAATATCACCATATCCTTGGTTATATCTAACAGAACTTCATGTACTATGTTATTATATGTAGGTATATATATTATTGAATACTTATTGCAAGGAATGATCTCAATCCCACAAATTTAAAATATGAAATTTGAGAATATGTAAACCACATGCAAAGTTAATGAAATTTACTGTATATCTCTGCGGTATTATATTGATTAGATAACACATTGTTTTGTTTGATAATAACAGTAAGAGTATTGATTTCGGAAATATGTAGAAGACATATGTAATATTCAATTCTTTAATTTGATTTAATCACCCGCTGTTGTAAGAGGAAAAGGTTAGTATTTTAGACCAAAGTTATATCTTATAATTAATCGATTTTATTAAGCGATAACAAATATATCATATTTTTAACATTTTAAGCAATACAAATATTGATAAGTACATCAAAATAATTTATATGTGATTAGCTGATTAGTCATAAAGTATAGGATATATAGGAAATGTTTATAGATAACACTTTACATCTTTTGGTCATGTCTATTATGTAGTGAAATACTGGCTACTGAATAATTATTCTGTATGGTGATGAAATTCTTCAAAGAAATGTCTAAAACATAGGACTTCGTTGCACCACGCATTTTTCTTGAAACTATTCTATATGCTTTCTTAAAATTCCAGACCCAATGCCGGGATGCTTTAAAGTTTTCTAAATGTATTCCTTGATTAGCTTGCAAAGCCCATCTTTGAATGTCCAAATCATGAATAATATCACCCTTATCAATACTCTCCACAAAGTTATTATAAACGGATTCCGAAATTTGTAGCAATTTTTCCCGTCGTGTGCCTCCCCGGTTTACTGTTTCTTCCCATCTAGAACAAATAAAAGAAAATTAAGACAAATCGTAGTTATATTAAATGGAGTTCACTGTTTACCTGTACAATTGTTGGAGAGTTGAAACTTTTCGAAATTTATTTTGGACGGTTGCTAACGTAAGTCGCTTCGTTTTCCCACTTTTCCAATATTCCACAGCCTTGGTTTTATATTCTAAAGTTACAATACCGCCTTCTTCTGGAACACATTGTTCATCTTCAGCTTCCATCGCTTCTAGAAACTTCTTCGCGTGTAGGTGCGTATTCATCATCTACGAAGTCTACGGAATGTGGTCTAACTGGATTCAAAAATTCCAGTGTTGTGTCAATTTCCAGCGAAAATGAAGTATCTTTTGAACGTCAAGAAGCATATCCTTTATTATGTCGTGTAGTTCTACTTCGTGGTTATTCACAGGTGTTAGATTATTGTTATTGGCAACGTCAAACGTTACATGAGCAAGCGAATTACATTTAAAGTATTTACGACAACCATTTTCAACACCACAGGTTTGTTACACAATCTAACTACAAATACTATTAATATCAGGTGGGGAATTTATATAAGCAATGTTATCATTTATCATTGCATTTGGTTGATTATTGACTTAAAAAAAAAAATGTTTACACCAGTAGATAAAAACTTCGAATGTAATTACCAAACAAAACAATGTGTTATCTAATCAATATAATACCGCAGAGATATACAGTAAATTTCATTAACTTTGCATGTGGTTTACATATTCTCAAATTTCATATTTTAAATTTGTGGGATTGAGATCATTCCTTGCAATAAGTATTCAATAATATATATACCTATATATAATAACATAGTACATGAAGTTCTGTTAGATATAACCAAGGATATGGTGATATTTACTTTAGGAACACCCTGTATATTGTAACACCTATACAGTTTTAAATAGAATTAAAAGTCACACAGATTATATCTTAAACTTTTCTTTGTATTGTTACAAAAACACCAGCAGTGTAAGGGCAGGGCTTCATGGAACATCCTGTATATATGATAGTCACATATTTTGAAAGAGCTTGATGTATGCTGCAACTATTGCATTTACACCTATCTTCTATCTTTCTTTTTACTGGAGTTGTATGGAAAAAATTGAAAATCTGTTAATTTTCGATGGGGTGTTTCACCCCTTAAAAGTGAATGTCCGCACAAAAAAAAAATTGCGTATTGCACACCTATATATGTTCTATATATTCCCAAAGTTTCAATTTTTTTTGAATTTCCGGGTTCGGGATCTTCCCTTGTAAGTATTTAACGTATGATCTTAATCAATAATTTTTATCCGCAGTACCAATACTAATATATGTATATTTATATCTTTTTTAACTTGTGATGTACTTCTGTACGTATATATTTCTTAATTTGTTTTCTTTTAATTTATAACATGGTTACTTTCCTATTGTACCAATTTTTATTATTTTTTAGGACAATTATGCATACAATGTATTTCTTTTGTTGACATCTTACGATCTGTGATGAAAAAATACAAATACAAATACAAATACAGATACAGCATTAGAATGGGAAATGCTCGGTACTGGTTCAGACGAAACAAATGTTTCTTCACATTCATGGCTGTCACATTCTTGTGTTATTTACCTTATTATTTCATTATCAACAATGGGCTCCTGAGTTTCATCAATGTCATCATTGCTTGCTAAGAAGTTAGTGATTGCAACCCCAGAATAGCCTTTATTACGGAAATAGGATAAAGGAAGACCATCTTCGGGCTCAAAATCACTGACACAATGTTTTTCAATGTTTAATTGAGGCCACAAGGCTGCCCAGGATTTTTTTATTAGATTTGAATTTAATTGACACCAACTTTGAGCCAATGAATATACTGCGTCTTTCATAATGATTTTTTTGAGGACATGGGATACAGAACATTCAGGATCCAGGTCTTGCTGTGCAAAAACTTGCAGTAAAAGTTTTTTCTTATAATTCACCTTTATATTTTGGATAACGTTTTGATTAGAGCAACGCAACTGCGCTGAAAGCCAGTGGCGGACGCATAAAAGTTTACACAAAATAAATTAAATGTGATACGTGCTCAAACATTTACCGTTTTAAGAGTCCTCCGTGAAATCACAAAGTGGATAATGTCTATTTAATATTTGTAACATTAGATACGTTTCCAAAGTTGTTTCGGCAAAGTGAGCGCGGCGTGAAGAAAAAGTGTTTTTGTATGCCGAAAACGAACGTTCTACATCTAGTGACGTTATATTTGCGTAAGTAAAATAATCTTTCAAATAACTTAACGGTTTCTGTTGACGCACCTTCACAAATTTGTCTTAATGTGCCAAAATCAGAGTCTTTATCTAAAACACCTTCAAACCTTTCTGAAACACAAACATTTCTTGCGTCTTCTATCGCGCATAGCTGTGCGTGAACATGTTGCACTATTTGCAAAGATTCCACTAACGACAACGAAGAATTTTGTAGTTTTTCTATCGCATCCGCTAGTCCCACGTGATTGTTCTGAATAATTTCCAAATATGTTTTAACTTGACTATCCTGAAATTTCAAGCGGCTTACCTTGACAGCCGCAGCTTCCTTTGGGTCGAATTCTAAAATCACGTATTTTATATTCTCAAAATATTTAAGATAATAAAATGCAACCTCTAACCATGTTTCCCAACGAGTAAGAATAGGTTGTGGTGGTTTAGGAATACCGGGGCATAGTCTATGAAATTCCCAAATACGTTTTGGGGATTTTACAAACACAGCTTTTATATCTGCTATTAGAGCGTCTACCTCGGGATAACATTTTCTGATACTATCTGCTACGAGACTGAGAGTATGAATTTTACATGTAATATGCAACAAGTTAGCACAATGTTTTTTAAGAGATCGACCTACAGCAAGCATGTTTGCGGCACCATCACTCATAAACATTAACAGTTGATTTGTTGAAAGTTCAAACTTTTCCAATGTATTTAACACCAACATTGAAATTACTTCGGCAGTGCATTGTTGTAATCGTCTGGAAGCTAGTAAAATTGAGGGTGACGGTCGATGTGGTTCCATTGTGCGTACCATTACATTAACCACAGAATGTTTTTTACGATCTGTTGTTTCGTCTACACATAACCATAGTTTTTTATCTTGCAACTCCGATTTAATTCTTTTCTCGACATGCTCACGAGCAGACGGCACAACTCTCTGTAATGTTCTCTCACTTGGTAACTTAAAGTCCGAATATTCATTCCAAAACGAGACGTATGCTTTCTTCCTTAGTAAATGAAATGGCAAATTACATGCAATAAAGGTAACACATAAATTAAATTTAAATTTGTCATAATCTCGAATTGTCCCGGCCGTGTTTATTTTGTGTAAACTTTTACGCTTCCGCCACTGGCTTTCAGCGCAGTTTGCATTGCTTTACTTTTGATTCATTGGTTGTATGACAGCTGTGCAATTGGGTGGCATGTACACAATAGAAAAGTTCGAGAAGTAAAATTGCTTTCTACGGTAGGTTTTTATTTGACAAAAATTTCTTCACTTCCGGGATAAAATATCCTCTAAACCAGTTTAAAAATATTGATTTTGTAACCCATGCATTTCTTTGCCCCATGTAATGAACTGGTAACTTTTCTTTAAATGTTATTCTCTCTTTTGATACATTCGAATCTGGGGCTCTAACTTCTAAATCCAGAAGTCAGCGTTTCATCCGGGATAGTTTTCCAATACAAGCCAGACTCATCAGCGTTGTAGATTTGCTCTACGGTTAAATCTCTCTCTCTGATAATATCCATGAATTTATCCTGAAATGGCTTTATGGCATCTTCATTATTTGACAACTTCTCACCAGTAATTTTGAATTGGCGTAATTGTCCAGCCAAGCTCTACTGACACCGAACTCCCCTCGTCCAAGCCTTTCATGAAAATATTTCGCCTTTTCCATGAGCATATCGACTGACAAAGGAACGTTTTTTCTTTGTTGTTCTATAAACCATGTAAACAACGCATCTTCAAGCTGTGGATTCTCAGCTGTTTTTAAAGTCTTTCGAATACCTGGGCGCTTTTTCCGTTTTCACCACGTAAGATCGTATCTTCTCTCCCTTGCTCTTAATATCAAAAATTGTAGATTTTTCAACATTATATTTCTGCGCAAGAGAACTTAAAGAAACACCTTCTTTTATTTTATCTAAAATCTCGCATGTTTTCTTTTCTTCGATGTTGAAGCCATGACTTAACATAAACTCGAAATACTGACAGGATGTACAAGCGGCGCGACGCAACGGTAAATAAAATGGCAGCAGGTATGACGACAAACATGTACATGTGACATCAATAGTGCACGGCAGACAACTGGAAAGTGAGCAAGAGTGAGTGGGGTGTGAAAGGCAGGGCGTTCGGATTATAGAGGCCCTGCTGTATGTATGCGCGTATACAAAAATAATTACTTAATCTATATGGTAATGTCTAGAGTAACCTAAACTTGCGGACTCGCATAGGCGTCGGTATTACGGGTTAATATAAGAATACGAAAAATTCATAAATAAATTAAACCGGTAGAGAAGCAGGCATATAGTGTCGACCTTGAATATAAATCATGTTAAACCGCGCTGAGAGAGATTTCGTTTTAGTACCGGTTGAGCTGTTGCAGAGATTAGTCGAACGGTCAAGGTTATGTACTTACGTGTCGCTTTTGAAAATATAGCTGGTGTTTTTTGTGTGTTGTAGTATTATACCAAGTACATAATTAGTGTATCGTTTCATATAGAACTAATATTTACATACCTAAGAAAACAATGCCTCGTAATAGATTTGCTACTAATGTACATAAGTATGTGTCACTTTTTCCCCATTTAAAATATGACGGTAGTGCAATTTTTTGCTTAATATGCAATGTTCGTTTGGCTGCATTGGACAGAACTGATTGCCAGAGGCATGTCAATGGTATTACCTTATACACTATTCCTCATATATTTATTAATTATGTTTACCTCTTGTAATCTTCCGTTGTCGTTGGTGAGAAAAGCAGCTTTTAAAACGTTTTGGCGACAATACGTTCCAAAGTACCCATTACCCTCACAAACACAATTACAGAATCATTTGCCGCGAATGAAGAGATGCTAGAAAATGTGTGTAAACGTGATTTGTGTTCCAAAAAAATATGGATTGCCGTGGATGAGACGACCGATATAAAGAAAAACAGTATTGTGAATGTAATAGCTCGCGTTTTATCTAGCGAGAATACAGCTTCTCGATATTTGTTAGCTTGCAAACGTGTTCAACAATGTACCGTGGAAAATATTCAAAAAGTGATAATGAACGCTTTGAAAAAATGTAAAATTGCCCAAGATCAAGTTGTGATGATTGTGACAGATAGTGCAGCAACGATGTTAAGTGTTGGGCGATCCTTAAAGCATATATTTCCTAACTTAATACATATAACCTGCGTGCTGCATGCTTTGCATTTAGTTGGTGAAGTTGTTCGACAACATTACGGAAACGTTGATCGGATGATTGGAAGTACTAAAGCAGTGTTTCGTAAATCTCCTAAACGTTTAAAAGAATTTCGTAAATTTTGTCCAGGTATTCCAGAACCTCCTGAACCATTTTAACGCGATGGGGTACTTGGCTAACAGCAGCTTCTTACTATTTGATCCATTTTCAACAAATTCAACCAGTTATAATGCGATTTAATCGGAATGAATCCAAAGCAATTAGAGAAAGCCAAAGAGAATTTCAAATTCCTCAACTTTTAGAAGATTTAACAACAATATGTACCAATTATACAGTATTACTAGATGCCATCAGAAAACTACAATGTACTGAATTGTCATTGCAGGAATCATTAGACATAGTGGAGAGTGTAAAAAATAAATTACACACATTAAATGATACGCCAGGATTATGCGCTAGTCAAAAGTTGGCAGATGTTTTAAGGAAAAATCCCGATTTTAATACTTTAGAGGCCGTTTATTATAAGTGTAAGAATAGTGAACTTTTAAGTGATTTTGAAAAACAGTTTCTACATGCAAATGTAACTTCCTTAGATGTGGAGAGATCGTTTTCTATGTATAAGAATATTTTTTCTTGTCGACGCACAAGGTTTAAAGAAGTAACTGTGGAAACATATGCAATGATGCAAGTTTACAGTAGTTCACATCCTGATGCTTCTAATTTGTTGAATAATTAGCAAGTAAGTTTATTTATGAATTTTTCGTATTCTTATATTAACCCGTAAAACCGACGCCTATGCGAGTCCGCAAGTTTTGGTTACTCTAGTAATGTCCCTCTTCATAAAAATGCTCAAAACATAGAAAACGGTTGCATCAGGAACCACATATGACACATCGCGATGGAACTTGAAAAATGTACAGGATTATCGAAATGATCTCAGTGGTTCTCAATAGAACCGTTTTTGTACCAGGCATAAGCAAATAAATCATGATATTTTGTAGAAGATAATTGGTTATGCACTAAAGATTGTAATTTAATAATGTTGTTGCGTGAATGCAAATTAATATCGTAAATTGTGTAGGAGGACCATATCGGAAAATTTCCTAACAAAATTTTTCCAAACACGAAATTCATAGACGTCCAATGGTTATATCATGCCAGTAGTTTTCTTTGGTATTGTAAGGATGTTCATGTCTTGTCGGCCAATGTATGATTTCTTAGGGTAAGTGGGCAATGAGCGGTCCATGAATTTAGCAATAAAACTGTTTGATGTCTAGTACTTTAGATATAGCTTTGTTTATTTGCATCTTTTGTAGGTGTTTGTAAAGTTGATTAAAAACTGTCGTTATACAGGAGGTTTCAATCGATAACAATTCGTTTAATTTAAATTGAACACACTATATATTTCTATAGAGTTGTGATACTTTATGCTAATACGGAAAATTTTTAACAACCATCTGCAGTAGTTTAACAGATATTTAAATCTTTTATTAATGAAGGGAAATAAAAAGCAGGTCCAATTTTCTCACAAATTCTATTAACTATCAAGTGACCGGTTTCGTGTTCAAAAACACATCATCAGGTCAGCTACGGAGACCACCATGAAATAAAACAAGCAAATATACATAAGTGACCAGAAAATTGTAAAAATAATTGTAAAATCTTTTATTAAATTAGCTACATTTACTTGTAATTATCGAAGTGGTCACGGTTAGATTGAAATAATGTGTATGATGCTTTAACTTATTTGCAAAATTGCACAATTAAGATCGGTAATATTTAAAGATTTATCCATTATTAGATTAAATTGGAACACTAATTGAATGGAGATGGTTTATTTGCAGGTGACTTCAGCCGTATATTCTTTGGATGCCCTATGCATTTAGAAGGAGCTCATACAACAACTTGATCAAGATTAGAATTGAACCTTTCATTTTTATGTTCAACAGTTTAATTTATTTTTTAATTTATCTAGTGAAATTAAAATTAACCCAAACAGTCATGCATGCCTTTTAAGTTCAGTGCAAATCTCGATTACAGTGTTGCGATTTCTCTGCTTTCAATGTACTTCATGCATGTTCTTTTCAAAGTTGCTATGTTGGGTGTCAAGAGGAGTTAAGTTAATGCAGACCGACCAACTGTAAGTGCTTTTATAAAAGTCTTAAATTAAACAAGGCTTGTTAATATTGTTGCGCAGTAGTAAATTTCCAGTTTGAAAAGACTCTATGTTTTGTACGGTTCCCAAACTTTTCCCAAACAAAAGAACCATCAAACTAAAATATGAAAATACAAAAAAAATTCTACGGCAGAAACATGTTCGCGGGTTTACGCTGCCCCTTTTCCCTCGCTTTGTTTTCTGCCTGAAATGATTAATACCATGAGCTATATTAGTATTAATTTTTTGGTTAAAAGTCTATAGATTGAGAATAAAAAACAAAACGTTGCTTTTTGAAATGAAGTTCATTTTCAATTTAATTAATTGAATAAAATTCAACATAATCCTTTGCCACCTTCATATAACATGTGTGAAAAATAATGCATGATTGTATTATTTGCCACAACATTCGTATTTCGAGCTATCAGCTACTAGCCTGTAGTAGTAATTGGTTATTAGTAATTAGTTCTTTGAAATTCTCATTTATTTACGTTTATAGCCTGGATCAATTATTACCGTAAGTATTTTATATTTACATATCCGGCGCCTCCACCACATATGTCATGCAGCAGGTACCTGTTATTCACGCACTAATCAAAAGCGCTAGTACTTCTTTCAATTATGTGGTTCTTGAACTATCTATATCAACTCCTTATCCTACAAGTTCTCTTACCTGCGACCTATAATCGACCTCGATATTTCTGTGTTCTGTAATCCGCAGTTTACAACTACATCAATAAGCTGCGTGAAAGCAAAGACAATATTGCCAAACATAGGTCAATTTTTGTTTCAACGGAGAAGCATTTTGATTAATATATCGTGATACTAAACTTACTCCCTTAAACCTCCCCACCCCAACATAAAAATCTTAAATGGGATGATATCATTTGTGACACATCGTTGGAAAGGTATTTTCATTACGAATTGAGTATCATATTTTACATTTGGTCAAGTTCTGGGGATTATAACAGAAAAAACATCATGCTAAGCAAAAATTGTAAATTTGTAAGCTGTAAGACAAAGACATAAAAATAAACTAGGTGAAAATCGGGGGAAGAGACCACCAACATTGTTTAACGTACTGGTTTAAAAGAAAAATTATGAAGGTACAAATAAGCGTTCCGCTAACTATTTCAGAAGTAAACTTGGCAATTCCCGGACCTTTCTTTTTTCGATATCATCACTATACAAGATTCTTGTCGATGAACAAATAGAAATAGAATAGCAATGAGTTTTTATCGCTCAACTAAACAAATTTCAGGAAGGGAAGGAGCCCGATGAAACAGGCAGTGTCGTTGCAGTATAACGCGGAGCAAGGGTTAGGGAATCTCAGTAGCAGGGTGTATGCGTTGTTTATGAACTTGAGGGCGGCGTATGATATAAAGGGTAGAAGATAATTAAATGAATATCTGGAAGGTACGTTATAACAGAGGACATGCGAGTGAACCTGGCGAGAAGGTACAGGCGAACAATGAATGCAGTGAGGGTACGCAATAATACTGGAAAATGGTTTGCGTCTTACCTTGAAAATCGTTTTTAATTTGTTGAAATCAAGATTTGTAGAAGTGGTAATTTACATACCGTTTGGTTGATTATTTGTAACTTTCCGTGTTCCACGCGTATCTTCTCGAGTTCTGTGCTATAGGTGAAGTAGTCAACTCCCTATTTTACATTTGTTGCAACTATACGAACACCGCGTGTGCAGAAAATCGGAATTAAATTTAATTGAATTTGAATAATTCAGATTGTTTAATATGTATCGTATACTGGGTGATCCAAGATGGGTGGCGAGGTATCATATATGAGGAACTGTGAGTCGTGTAGCTTTTTAAATTCCTATTTATACCGCTAGGGGGCATAACCACTGTAGTCATAAAAAGATTTTTCTAGAAAATATCCCCCTATAAGTTGTTAAATAAATCTTATCGTCGTAGAGCTAGTAGAATTTGGAATCCTTTTTGGGGGACCTTTTTGTCTGTAGAACAAAAAAATAAAAGCTCGAGAGGTGGGGGAATGTTTTATAAAAACAAATAACCATGACCTATTGATTCTCAAAGCAAATTTTCTAAAAGATTTTCTTGAATCAAATTAAAAAATGTCTTAATTAGAGAAATATAATTAACGCCTGATGCAAAAGTAGCTGGACATTTGAAAAATTAGCGTAGTAGACTGTAGAATTTTTTTTGACAAATGAGTCAAGCGTCAATGTCTTGTACGAACGCTTCTCTTAAACAGGAAATCGTTTATTTGTTAGTTGTAAGAATAAAAACTGCTGCTATTGAAAATTTGCGAGAACGTATTTATTCTGCCGGAGCATCATAAAACGTTTTTACGATGGCAAACCGACTACTAACTTGAAAAAAAAAGGCAGAGCGAAAAAGCTAAGTAAGGGTAAAGTTACAAAAATGATGGAATTGATGGAAAACAAGTTTGGAATATCGCAACGACAAATGGCGGCAAGGTTTAAAGTGTCTCAGTCTTGTATATCAAGAAATTTGAAAAAAGAAGGTTTAAAATATTATAAAAGACAAAAAGCACCAAAATATACGGATAAACAAATAGAAATTATTCCGGTTCGATGTAGGAAGATGAGGACCAATCTAAAAGTTGCACAAAAAGTGTTGATCTTAGATGATGAGAAATATTTTACCGTCGGTAACATTAACATCGCTGGAAATACTGGATTTTACACAAAAAATAAAAACTCGGCTCCTGACGAAATGAGATTCGCAGGTAAAGCAAAATTTGAGCCAAAAATTTTAGTTTGGATTGCTATTTCACAAGCCGGTGTTTCAAGTCCTCTCATAAAAAGTGTGCATAATTCAGCAATAAGTGCTGAAGCGATTTATTGAAAGATTTCACCAAGGAAATGATATTCTATTTTGGCCAGACTTGGCGAGTTCGCATTATGCGAAAACTGTTACCACATGGTTAACAGAAAACAACATCGCTTTCGTCCCTAAAGAAATGAATCCTCCAAATATTCCAAAGGCACGTCCTATCGAAGCTTTTTAGGCAGAACTTCGACTCGATTATGAGAAGGGTTGGACCGCAGAAAACGAGAATCAGTTAGCGCGTAGAATTAGCAATAAGCAAATTAGTCCAGATTACATCCAAGCCATGATTCAAAAGGTTCCATCTAAACTGAGAAAAATTAAAGAAAGCCGACCTTTTGCCATTTTAAGCTAATGATAATTGTAAACAAAAGTTCTAGTTTTAAGATTAAACCATCGCATATTTTCTAATAGTTTTTGATTAAAGTATAAATAATGTTAAAAGATGTCCAACTACTTTTGCATCACCCGTTATTTCATTACAAGTATATACTTCTTTTAAGCGGAGAAAGAAACGCTAAGATTATTTTTTTTATTTAAAACAGTTATTATATTGCAAATAATTGAAACAGAAATTGTCTTGAATTACAGCTTTGATACAAGTGAAAGTTTCTCTGCGTGTTCTCTCCTAAAAAGTGGTTAATTTCTTCATATTTACTTATCAAACTTTATATATTGAGGAGTATTACGCGTATTGACTTCAATTGTTGCTTACTATAATTCATTTTTGTTTAACATCGAAGAAGCTTAAGAAAGACAAGGTCGAAATTATACGTTGTAATAAACTAAATATAATTCAAATTCATCGTAGTTAGAGAGAGTTTAATGGGTAAATGTGTAAATAATGAGTATGCAATCCAATTTTGCGAGTCTAAGTGAATTTATATTTA
The DNA here is from genome assembly GCA_029619315.2 of Dynastes maya. Taxonomy (NCBI): domain Eukaryota; kingdom Metazoa; phylum Arthropoda; class Insecta; order Coleoptera; family Scarabaeidae; genus Dynastes; species Dynastes maya. The sequence continues at coordinate 4,114,482 of JAROYE020000012.1, read as the reverse complement.
ACACTTACTAGTTGACTAGCAATAAGAACCGCTACCCCGTTTGGTAATAAAACGGGGGTGACCGTCAGCGTAGGGGACACGAAAAGAGACGCAAAAGATACGCCATGGTACCTACGTGCCAAAAGGCAATGTTATTTAAAAGCGGGACGGCGCTTTGTTAATTTACTTTACCGTGACGTCGTGATGGAATGTCACATCACTTCTACGGAAATTGAGAAAGTATTGTAATACAAGTACGTGAGTGACAGGCGCGCTTCTTTATCAGTTGCAGTATATTCTGGTCGCTTGACACCTTCCGGGTACGATGCTAAACTGTTCGCTCCGTGTCTCCATGACCCGCGCGAGACGGCATCAAACTCAATTTTATCTTATATGTGACATCCATCGACGACTGCTCGCCTAAGATAGGCCAAGCACATGAGCCGGCATAATGTTATTCGGACAAGATCTATAGCTACTACAATAGTCGGACATCCCAATGTCTTATGCAAATTGCATAGACACTAAACTGATCGCCGTATATCTTCGTTTCACTTACGATATTTTTTTATTCCAGATGAATGTATTTTTCTAAGAAGATGATATCATTTAAGTCAAATTAAATGTCTGCATAATAAAACTATTACATAGTAAAAAAGTCATGTGTTAAAAAACCAAGTCATATAATTTCAATTATGTAGTGGATGCGCAAATTTACTTTTAACTGTTTTACCTCTTCATATATTCCAACCAAAGAACGTTAGTTTGGATGAAGGTAATTTATTTTATAAATAAAATATATTGAACTAGAAGATTCAAATAATTTATTATAGCTTCCATTACAATATTGTTTTACCACACAGTAGCTCCATAAAGTGGATGAATGGAGTAACGGAAAGTAATGAAATGAAAAGTTTCTATAATGGAAAAAAGTAAACCTTTTAAGTGAAAAGGGAACCTATAGTTGACTTTTCTTTTCTTGCCATATATTTGATTTTTTCTAAATACTGACCTATAAATGTTTTTGAACCAGCTACGCTACAACTTTTGTTAAGCCTATGTACACAACAGTAATTGTACATTTAAAAGCAGATGTATGTGCGTAAGCACGAATAATAAAATAAAACTAGCAAAATTGGGAACAATTGATAATGCGACATTAGGAAAGTGATTAATTAGCACACAGAACTTATATATCTGTACAATGTCACCGCAACAAATGTAAATAACATGACGAGGGAATGGAAATATGTATTACCCTGAACCATTGTTTGTATGATAATGTCTAGAAATTAATTAATTACTGCTAAAGTACGAAACTAATGGGTTTCAATATTGTCTGAGTGGGACTAGCTATATGTGAATTTTAAAGAAATATATACCCTTATACTTGACCCCCATACGACTGAATTGCACTACTGTGTATGTGTTTATGGTTTATACAGTGAGATCCTAAAGTATCCCACTCCCCCCATGCTAACTTTTTAACAGAAGCTAGCGTTTTTAGAGAAAATGGGTCAACTTCTATTTTTGCCGTTATCACCAGTTCAATTGCATTTCCAGTATCACCGGAAGTGACGTCAACTTTCTTATTTTAAATAGAACACCCTATATATTTTTACGTTTTTGGAAATGTAATCGAAGGGCGAATCCAACGATACCACATATATTATGCTTTAACTTAAAAAATATGATGGTATGCATGTACATTGATCCTATATTAAGGTGGATCCGTATGGATTGTGTATGCATGCAATATGCTTTATTAGAGCCATCAGCAAACCTTATCAGAGCTCGAACGTCCGGTTGCGGAGATAGTAACAGATATAGCCGAACACGGCTACCCAAACGTTTTCGTTTTTTAATGTATTTGCTGTAACATCTCTAGTATACAGTGCGCCATGCTGCTGTCTCCTATAGAAGCGACAAAGTCGAAAACCATCCATCGTGCGGGCATAAGCGTTGCATTATGCATAGAGGAAGGAGCGTTGGATGGCAATCGTGGTATTTCGTGACGCGCGTGCTCCGCCGAAGTTATATTTTCTCTCACCGAGGTGATTCTCTGTGTAATACTCGACCGCGGTGGTTTCCTGTCTAGCGTCTGTTTCATTTCCGGATTTCCAATATAAAAGCTTGCCGAAACTGTGTTAGCTTTTGCGTTAAATACTTACATATACAATATTTTAAATGAATATAATTAAATACAAGTTATTGATTCAATAAAAATATTAAGTATTATTTAATATTTTTATTAACAATATTGCCGATGTTATTTCATCCGAAAAGTTACTAATCACAGAAAATTTAAAAAAGTATTTCCTCTACCCATGAATGTGCTTTATTATAAAACGATTTAAAGTCTATATAATTGGTGCGTCATCAACCCAAAATTAGACAAGTGCAAAGTAATATCTTTTACCCGCCGATTAAATCCAACGATCTTCAATTATATTAGCATCTTATAGGATAGACCTATGACCAACGAAGAACATAATTTGGGAATAGTTTTTTTTTTAAGATTTTGGCAGATATATATATTTTCGTTTGAAAACTTGCTCTTCCAGCCACGTACTAGATAAACACGCTGTATTTAACGTACTCCGTTTGCATTTTAAACAGCTGAAGGGTGAATAAAACTTTTTTATTCTGTTCTAGTATATCCTATAATATCATTGCCTTGACGAAGTATGTTGCGGATTAATAAAGGATAGCACAAAGTTCATTGCACTACGAACTTTTTCATCAATAGAACCTAAGAAAAACAATGGCCACGCTTTCTCCATTAGTATCCGTTGATACTATTGTACTAGTCAGCCAGTCTTAATTGTTAAATTACGCAGGTTGGAAGGAAAATAAAAGCGTGTTATAGAAACACCGTAGCGGTGGTTTTGTTGATTCTTTTAAAGCAGTTTATAGTTTCACATCGTAAAAATAATCGTTAGACTTATGGAAAAAATATAAAATAGAAGCTTTTTTTAGTTTGTAATATAATAGACTAACTAACATTTTGTATACAATTCAATGAACGCGTAAAACACATTAAAATGTCAACAAGAGGTTAAGTTAACGCTTCGTTGATAACAAAGGCAAATGTTGTTTCCGATCGCCAGCTAGATATTCCAAACCAGCCTTCCAAAACCATAACGATCTGACTAGTAATATCTGTGTCTGATTGATGGATGTTGGATACAGCGCTTTCCCACCCATCCTCTTCACCGTTGCTATGTGTTTGTGTGTGCATTATCTCGCACATATCCTTTAAATTCGCGAATCGTTTACGGAGACCGAACTACAAGCGGTAATAGTGGCTAAAGCAACGTCGCCCTAGTGGCTCAAACATCTAACGGATTGCTTGCCATAAAGCTGGCTTCGACTCGGGCAGCTAGTATTTCCTGTTCGTGTTAAACAGTTCATGATTACTAACAAAACGCGCGCCCTAGGGCTTTCGAATCATCAATTTTCTAAATGATCGTAAAAACAGAACAAACACTTTAACAACTTACGTTGTGGTTGTTAAAATTGGAAAGGAAATTTAATAAAAAGTACTACGGGTATTCGAACGAACCATCTCCAGCGAAAATGCTTTAGTTCTCGATTTTGAACTTCCACCATTCCGGTCAGTTGATTTTAGACACCGCAATCTTCTCAGATGGTTATTAAATGCCGGCACACATCAATCTTAAGCCGAACATTTGCTGGAATTATTTTAATGTTTGAGTGTCCTTAAAATTATTATTATTATAACTTTTATTTTGGCTACAACAGATGGACAAAACACCATCAGAACATACAATTGCTTAAAACAATAGGTATTCATTTACTGAATAACAAGTAATAATAAACAATTTTACTCGTATCAAAGCTGTCCGCCTTAATTTAAGACACTTACTGTTTCAATTATCCGCAATACAATAACGGTTTTAAATAAAAAAAAAATTCTCAGCGTTTCTTGCTTCCCTTAAAAGAAACACACTTGTAATGAAATAATTGTATTTCTTTCCTTAAGACATTTGTTAACTTATTTCAAGAAAATATTGTAGAGAATTTGAAGAAAGCGAATATTATATGATCATATTGTTCCAGTGTGTCATGCAAGCATTTATAGTAGCTATGAATACTTTGTAAATTTGTTTCAACAGAAGTATCTTGAAATTTTGACTGGCTCTCCTTAATAGCTGCAGCTTCGGCTGGATTGAATTGTAGAATAACAGCTTTTACTTTTTTGAAATGTTCAGCATAATAAAAAGCTGCCTGCAACCAGGTTCCCCAACGTGTAAGAATCGGCTGTGGTGGTTCACGAATACCGGGACACTGTGCGTGAAATGTTCGAAGACGTTGTGGAGATTTAAGAAACACTTTTTTGTACTTGATATTAATGCATCTACTTCGGGATAACATTGTTTAAGAGTTTGTGCCACAAGATGTAAAGCATGCACTTTACAAGTTACATGTAAACAGTCGCAACCGTATTCAAGAAGAGAACGGCCTACCGCACGCATTATCACAGTCGTAATTGCTGTTTGGTGACCTAAGATCACACAGAAGCATGCGATAATAAGTCTCTCGAAAATTCAGAGACTGGCATGTCTTTGTATAACAGGAGCTATTAAAAGCACTCCAACAGCTGCTATGGAAACCATGCTAAACCTACCTCCTCTTGAGATTTATATCAAGGGAGAAGCCAGAATGGGGGCATACAGACTGAAAAATACTAGCAACTGGAGATCCCACAGTGGATCTGGGCACACCAGAATAGAAGCAGTAGTAACAAACCCTATCTATGATATGGGTAGTGATACAACAATCTCCAGGATCTCCTATGACAAACCTTTCAAAGTTTTCTGAATTGTGAAGAATGGAGGGATGGAGAGGGGAGAAAACCAAGAACACTAGTCTGGTACACAGATGGGTCCAAAACGGGCACTACATCTGGCGTTGGTGTATATGAGGAAAACCAGGGATACAAAGTATGTGTATCACTTGGGCGATACACCACGGTATTTCAAACAGAAATATATGCTATACAAACCTGCGCGTGGGAGAGTCTGCGTCGGCGACCGCAGGGTGAGACGATGTGCATTCTCTCTGACAGTCAGGCAGCCTTAAAGGCACTAGCATCTTATCGCATAACCTCCAAACTAGTAGGGGAGTGCCTGCAAACCCTAATGGCTCCGTCTAAACACAACAAGGTCACACTGGTGTGGGTGCCAGGGCACAGGGGCATAGCGGGCAATGAAATTGCAGACCAGCTAGCGAGGGAAGGTTCAAAAATGAATTATATACGCCCTGAACCGGGTCTAGGTATTACCAAGAGTGCAGTGCGTGGTGCAATTAATGAGTGGATTATAACACAACACCAATTAAATTGGAAACATGCAGCTGGACAAAAGCACAGCAAACGGATGATGGGAAGACCGTCGCAACATCTGACTGCTGACCTGCTTGAATTAAACAAGATACAGCTTAGAGCAGCAACATGTCTATTAACAGGACATGGCTGTTTGAGAGGCCACTTGCATAAGATGGGGATCTACAAAGATGAGCCCTTATGTAGACTTTGCAATGAGGAGGAGGAAACAGCCTCTCACATTATTTTCGAATATGCAGCGTTAGCTCAACGCAGATTCGCTATGCGAAGCACAATTGAACTACCAATGGAGAAAGATTTACTACATAGGCTGTTAAACTTGATTGCGGGAACTAACCTGTTTAAGTAAAACAAAACCGAAGCAGGAATAATACAATAAGCTATTAAGCTTCAGTGTTAGGGATGTAAAGACCAGCCCTGCTCTGGTAGAAAATCAATCAATCAATCAATCAAACAGTGGAAATGTCGGTTTATGTTGCTCCAGTACACGAACTATAACATGTATAAAGAATTTTTTTTACAATCTGTTGTTTCGTCAACACACAAAGCAACTGATTTTTAATGTAGATATGATTTTATTTTCCACCTCTTTGTGTACAAATAAAACATGCTTACGTGCTGTTGTCGTAGTTGGCAACTTCAACTCCGGGTTGTATTTATTCTAAAAGTTCTTAAACGATTTCTTATCAAGTATGTTAAGTGGCAAATTACATGTTATCATCATGACAAGTAAATCGAAAATAAAGTCATTTCTATTTGACGCTTCGTTTTTTTCCATTTCTGTGTTTTGCACTATTTACATGCTTCCTACAGTCGTTCTTTTGCCAGCACATCAAAGTTTTCTCGCAAGAAAACCTATTAAGATACATTTTATCCTATAGCATAACATTTTGATGCAAAAGCAGAAAATCAATAGAATATTTTATTGTGAATTTAAATTTTCTTTTTCTAAAACCATTTTTAACACTGTGAACTTTAACACCTTTACTGTAAAGAACGTTGTTGTCAAATTATGTCAAATTATCTAATTTTTACATTTCATCATTGTTAAAAGCTGTTGTATTTACGGAAGACCGTTCCAAGCGGGTTGATTGAATGTCAACCATCGCGTCGATAACATAATTAATATCGTCCCCGGTAATTCAAAAAGTTGTATCATTGGCATATAAAACTGTCATTTATTAAACTATACACTGTTATGGACAACAATTTGCTATCATCAGATACGTATGTTGAAACAGGATGACATTTCCCCTTTCCGCAGTGTAATAATTCAGTTTAACAATAATATATCATGTGTCGAAGGTCTTGGTAATGTCGCCAAAGAATTGCGCCATGTCGTCGTTTCTCAAACCACTAATAATATTTATAACACCGTCATATATTGCCGTCACGTTAAACCCTTTCGTAAAACGAAATTGTTTCCATCTTAAGTCATTATTCGTACAGTGTTCACAAAATTTTGTATGAAACAGTTTCACCAAGTTCTAATCAAAGAGTCAATCGAATTTATTACAGATCAGATATATACGAGTATCGTATTTTAAACAGATTTCAAGATATTTGTGATTTTCTCCTCTATCGCATAAATTTAGATACTATTTCCTTCAAAAAATTCGAAATGCAAATACATATTAAATTGCATACTTGACTCTATCTAAACAATGTATTAGAGAGCCTTGGAAATATACAGGATGTTTAGAATTGAACACCAAACTTTGCCAATCTCAAACACCAGAAACGTCGTTTTTTAAATAGCACCATATACATATTTTTTCTGTAACCGCCATATAAGAAACTTATATCTCTAACGTTTTTGCATAATAATGCATATATCCAACAATGAAAGCGAAGCAGACATTTAGAGTTAAACGCGAGTCTTGCAATTTGATTTGGTTTGGTTACAAGAACAGTAAACAAAACATACCGACATTGCCGTTCTTAACTGTTGATTCAAAACTTTAAGCATAGATAGTTACTAGCAAAACGAATTACATAAAAATAAACTTAAGACATATGCTATTCTCTTGGTTTCCGGGTTGGAACCGCGTCGTTGTCATAGCTTTAGCCGACGTTTCATCCACACTCATATGTGACATCTTCAAGGTTGTAACCGCACAGTGACTCGAGACTTATTCATTCCGGAGGGCTTTATATAGGGCTTATTTTGGGTCAATGAAGCGGAAATGTTATTCGTCGATGAAAAGGGAAAGTTATGCGTTAATGAAGCGGAAATGTTATGCGTTGATGAAGAGGGAAAATTATGCGTTAATGAAGCGGACATGTTATGGGTCGATGAAGAGGGAGCAAGCATTCCAGACTCCAACACTTAGTACGTTAAGAAAAGTTCAGAACAGTAGGAATTTCGAGCATTCAGTTTTTGTTTTGATTTTAAATTTATGCTGACATATTTACTTTTACATCATCTATTGTTAGCCAGTATTATCTTTTAAAATACAGGGACATTCACGACGACGGCTTATTAAGAGTATCTCTGTAGATAATTAAAGTAGGCGATATTATGGATAATTATGTATTTCCTAAAAATATTTTCTTATTTCAAATGATGCGCCCTGTATATTGTGGATCCTTTAGATACACCTTTCAAAGACAAGTTCAACGATATACATTATGCAGGATTACCATCATTGAGGTATTAATTTTTTCTGGGAAAATTTGACAAACGCGGAGTTTAACTTAAACATTAATATCTATTCAGTATTATCCATTTAAAAAAAGCTTTGAGAATTTTATTGACAACATAAATTCCTCTTTATTGCTATAAAAGCATATCAGAAATGTTATAACGAGTATTCCAAAAAACCACCAAACCAAAAAAACTACCAAATACTGATAAAATTTCAATTTTTTTAAACAATTTTAATCAGCTAGGAAACTTTTTTTACTATTGCATTATTATCATTATTATTATTATTATTATTATTGTTGTTGTTTCAAATATTTTAAGTAATTTTCCGTCAGTAGACATTATTGGTTGTAAATTTACCTTTAAATGTGATGTATTGTGTGTATTCGTGTTATATATACCTCCTGATCTAGGTTATCAGGACTTCGAGACGTTCTTCGATGAATTTGAGCAGTTTCTTTCCAACTTCTCCAACATTTTCCTTGTTGGGGATTTCAACTGTGCCTATTTCTGCACCAACGAGATTGATGATTTCAAGTCCAACGTAATTAATAATTTACTTAGCTTCTGTGACTTGGTTCAGCACAACTCTGTACATAACAATTTAAATCGGCTACTTGATCTTGTTATTGCTAATGTCCCGTGCGACGTTGTAAGAGATTTCGCGCCTCTAGTGTCCGAGGATGCTTACCATCCCCCTCTTTTGATAGATGTATCTACTGGCTTTGCCGTACCGTCGAACTTCCCTAAAAATACTTCATGGACGTATAACTTTAGAAAAGCGAATTTTCCATGTTTATATCAAGCAATGTGCGATGTGAATTGGTCCGTTTTAGACAGCTGCTCCGATGTGAATACTGCATGCGACATGTTTTACACAACCCTTTATTCTTTACTTGATATCTATGTTCCCATATTTTTCCCTAGAAAACGAACTTATCCTAAATGGTATACACCTGAAATAATAAATAACATCAAATTGAAATCTAATTTCCTCCGTCAGTACCGACGTTTCGGGTGCGCTGCTTCATTGCGGCAGTTTAGAGAACTTCGTAGTGTTGTAAAAAGACAAGCAGCAGAAGCCTATTCCAACTATCTTAATAACGTACAACGTGATATTGCTAACAATCCTACGAATTTCTGGTCATTTATTCGCGATAAAAGCAAAGGAGTCGCATTCCTGGTAGTATGGTTCTAGATAATACACACCTCAATAATCCCAGGAAATCGTCGACGCGTTTAGGACATACTTCAGTGGTGTTTTCACCGATCCTTCATCTGCCAACATTCCTCAAGTTAGGTTTAATGGTTCGTCTTGCATAAACATTACTGAATTTTCTGAGAATTCTATTTTGCTTTCCATAAATAAGCTAAAGAATAGTCACAGTTCTGGACATGATCAAATTCCCTCGTTTTTTATTAAAGATTGTAAACACCTATTGGTACATCCTCTCTTCAAAATCTTTAATTTAGTCTTGAAAACTTCACTTTTTCCCGATTTATGGAAGGTTGCACGCATTGTACCCATTTTTAAATCCGGAGACGCGGCTGACATATCCAACTATCGCCCAATAGCTATTTTACCGAATTTTGCCAAAGTGTTTGAACAATGCTTATACACTGCTATTTATCCTTGCGTTAAAAACAGCATTTCTTCTTGCCAACACGGCTTTACTGAGAAAAGATCTACTGTAACTAATCTATGTCAGTTCACTCAGTCTTTATCTCATGCTATAGATTCTCGCGTGCAAGTTGATGTCTTATATACCGATTTTGCCAAAGCATTTGACCGCCTTGACCATTCTTTAATTCCATATAAGCTTATGTCTTTTGGGTTTAGTGATTCGCTTGTGCACCTGTTTCAATCATATTTGTTCAATAGACTTCAATATGTTTTTTATAATGGCTTCTGCTCTCGTCAATTCATTGCCTCTTCGGGAGTCCCTCAAGGGTCTAATCTTGGACCTTTGATTTTCAACTTATTCATTAACGATATAAGTACGTGTGTATCGTCTAATGCATTACTATTCGCTGACGATTTGAAGCTATATCGTAAGGTGTCCTGTTCCGAGGATTGTTACTTCTTGCAGAGCGATCTTGCAAATATTTCTAAATGGTGTACATCAAATAATCTACCTCTGAATATCAGCAAATGCAAAGTTATTTCCTTCACACGTGCATCTACGCCAATTACTTTCAACTATGAGCTTAATCAAGTTAACATCGAACGTGTCGAACTAATTAAGGATCTAGGGATTTTGTTTGATAGCAAACTGACTTTTGCGCAACACATTATCAGTATCTCCCATGCGGCTAGAAGATCTCTTGGCTTTATTGTGCGAAATTGCAGAGAGTTTACCAATGAGGTAGCCGTGAAATCTTTGTACTACGCTCTTGTTAGATCCCGTCTGGAATACGCGTCCATCATATGGTGCCCTTACTATTTAACGCATAAACGCCAATTGGAATTGGTCCAACGCAGATTTGCTAAATTCCTCTGGTTCCGGCAAGACGGAGTGTACCCACCGAGAGGCGTTGATCATATGTTACTGTTGTTCCGATTTAATTTACCCTCTCTTAACTTTCGGCGCATATCCTCCGGTTTGGTGTTTCTCTGGAAATTGTGTAATAGCTGCATTGACTGCTCTGCACTACTTCAAAGATTACAATTTATAATCCCACGCTCTGGTGTCCGGTATTCGAATACGTTTTATCTGCCGTTTCCTCGAACAAATGCTCTTTTAAAATCACCTATTTATGTGACTTGTACAAACTTTAATCTCATATCTTCGCAATGTGATATTTTTCACGATACTTTACATACAATAAGGATAGTCACTGCTCTTTACTTTAATAATTTTTTGTAACTTGTTACTCTTACTTATTTTTTGTACTCGTTTTGTAATTTGTTTAATTAATTACTTGTCCAGTAATTGGAATTTTCTCTGTTGGGCAATAAAGCTTATTATTATTATTATTATTATTATTATTATTATTATTATTATTATTATTATTATTATTATTATTATTATTATTATTATTATTATTATTATTATTACTATTATTATTATTATTATAAGATTTTAATTTCATCTTTGGAGAATGAATGAACAAACCGTTGACCCACCCTGTAGGTATGCATACAGACGTTGAAAGCCCTACGTGACGTTAGTCATATAAAAATTAATTTCAATTTGGAAGCGTATATCCGCCATTTGTAAAGTTCAGTGAGAAATAAGCTAACGATATTATACACGTACTGATGTAGATACATATACATGAAAGTTCTTGTTTTACATTTTTTATGCTTCTAAGTTTTTCTTTCGGCGCACGGTATATATGAATATTTTATACCTAGGCGAATATTTAATATCAATATAGGATATATCTTTCTTATTAAAACATAAAAAATTTAAAAATTTGGAGCAGAGTAATTCGATAAGTTCGCATTGCTTATTTGTCGCAAAAGTCTGTCATTCTGGTACGTTCTGCGTCGATTATATACTCTAGATGGATGAGAATATACATTTTTAACTTGTTTTCTTTTTCTATACTTTTAAAAACTGTTAAATGTACTTTTTGGTCTCAATATCTTTTATTCGATATTAGCCGTGTAGGCATCTATATATTTATTATAATCCTCAGTTAACATCAACAATCTAATCGTGATGTTTATATAATTTAGTCAAATATTAATTTTTTTATCTTTCTACGTATTTCTGAGTTATTAGTATTTTGAAAGAAGAAAACAAATCGTGAAATCAGTGAATATCAAATATCTATTTCTGATGATGGTGGATGTATCATTCCAAATTAATTTACTTTTCTAAATAAACCATTTAACTGAAGTAGGAAGATACTACTTTTGTAAATCATAATTCAATTATGAAACCTCTCAATTATGATTAGAGTAACCAAAACTTGCCGACTCGCATGGGCGTCGGTATTACGGGTTAATATAAGAATACGAAAAATTCATAAATAAACTTACTTGCTAATTATTCAACAAATTAGAGGCATCGGGATGTGAACTACTGTAAACTTGCATCATTGCATATGTTTCCACAGTTACTTCTTTAAACCTTGTGCGTCGACAAGAAAAAATATTCTTATACATAGAAAACGATCTCTCCACATCTAAGGAAGTTACATTTGCATGTAGAAACTGTTTTTCAAAATCACTTAAAAGTTCACTATTCTTACACTTATTATAAACGGCCTCTAAAGTATTAAAATCGGGATTTTCCTTAAAACATCTGCCAACTTTTGACTAGCACATAATCCTGGCGTATCATTTAATGTGTGTAATTTATTTTTTACGCTCTCCACTATGTCTAATGATTCCTGCAATGACAATTCAGTACATTGTAGTTTTCTGATGGCATCTAGTAATACTGTATAATTGGTACATATTGTTGTTAAATCTTCTAAAAGTTGAGGAATTTGAAATTCTCTTTGACTTTCTCTAATTGCTTTTGATTCATTTCGATTAGATCGCATTATAACTGATTGAATTTGTTGAAAATGGATCAAATAGTAAGAAGCTGCTGTTAGCCAAGTACCCCATCGCGTTAAAATTGGTCAGGAGGTTCTGGAATACCTGGACAAAATTTACGAAATTCTTTTAAACGTTTAGGAGATTTACGAAACACTGCTTTAGTACTTCCAATCATCCGATCAACGTTTCCGTAATGTTGTCGAACAACTTCACCAACTAAATGCGAAGCATGCAGCACGCAGGTTATATGTATTAAGTTAGGAAATATATGTTTTAAGGATCGCCCAACACTTAACATCGTTGCTGCACTATCTGTCACAATCATCACAACTTGATCTTGGGCAATTTTAAATTTTTTCAAAGCGTTCATTATCACTTTTGAATATTTTCCGCGGTACATTGTTGAACACGTTTGCAAGCTAACAAATATCGAGATGCTGTGTTCTCGCTAGATAAAACGCGAGCTATTATATTCACAATACTGTTTTTCTTTATATCGGTCGTCTCATCCACGGTAATCCATATTTTTTTGGAACACAAATCACGTTTACACACATTTTCTAGCATCTCTTTCATTCGCGACAAATGATTCTGTAATTGTGTTTGTGAGGGTAATGGGTACTTTGGAACGTATTGTCGCCAAAACGTTTTAAAAGCTGCTTTTCTCACCAACGACAACGGAAGATTACAAGAGGTAAACATAATTAATAAATGTATGAGGAATAGTGTATAAGGTATTTCAGTTCTTGCATTTCTCATATGCTTAATACCATTGACATGCCTCTGGCAATCAGTTCTGTCCAATGCAGCCAAACGAACATTGCATATTAAGCAAGAAACTGCGCTACCGTCATATTTTAAATGGGGAAAAAGTGACACATACTTATGTACATTAGTAGCAAATCTATTACGAGGCATTGTTTTCTTAGGTATGTAAATATTAGTTCTATATGAAACGATACACTAATTATGTACTTGGTATAATACTACAACACACAAAAAACACCAGCTATATTTTCAAAAGCGACACGTAAGTACATAACCTTGACCGTTCGACTAATCTCTGCAACAGCTCAACCGGTACTAAAACGAAATCTCTCTCAGCGCGGTTTAACATGATTTATATTCAAGGTCGACACTACATGCCTGCTTCTCTACCGGTTTAGTTTATTTATGAATTTTTCGTATTCTTATATTAACCCGTAATATCGACGCCTATGCGAGTCCGCAAGTTTAGGTTACTCTAATTATGATATAACCAATTGCGTTCGTTAATGGAAGGGGTAACAGTGTTGCAACAAGTAGCAAGATAATGCCCCAGCAGACATGTATGTATTTATTAATTATATATTATTATTATTGCCTTTTTTTTGCAATTATAACCTTGTTAGATTCAGTTACGAAAAAAGGCTATCTAATATTGGTAAATTATTTACTTTTTGCAAATTTTCTAATACCAAGAAACCTTATCTCGATAAGATAAGGTAGGAGCAAAATAAACTTTTACAAAAGCACAAGTTTGATAGCAATCGTTAGCAGTGCATTACAGAAGTCAGGTACCCAAGTAGAACCACATCTTGGCCAGGGGACGGCGAAACATTGGACCAATAAAGCAATAGTGGCTGAATATCGAGATTGGCACCTAGACATGTGGATAAACTAACAAAAGCTTTAAACACTAACTCACAGATACCTACAAAATCATTTAATCGATTTAATTAACATTGTTATTAAATCGTTATTAAATCTATTATCCTACTTACATACCTATTATTTTCTTCATTTTCAAGAACAGATCGCGGAGACCTCATAACAAGAAAAAGTCATTTTGACAAATTTTCATTCACAAAGGCGGAATCTTCCGACTCCGCGGAATTTATTCATCCTGTATAATTTGTTTAATATAGCATAACGAAATACGTTTCAAAATTAGAATACGATCGTAACTCAGCTTGCGTTCTCTAGGGTAAAGTTTATCCTATTGTTACTTTTTTTTTAAGTTAAGCTGATCGTAACGTTTAATTTACTGAAAATTTCATAGCGCTTGCTGATGTCTATTTTCATCATACAGAGAACACTAATTTCGCTGCCTAGTGACCCAAGCGATCCTTCCGTCGATAATTGCGATTGCTCTTAACTTTGACTTATAGTCACGAAATGTACAGCATATTACAAAGATTAGAATCGTTTTCTTGTATATTTGAAATCCAATATCTATGGATGAAAGTAATATGTGCGACGTACGTGTTACACCAAATCTGTGCACAATATGCTATCGACTATTTTTTTCTCGAACTTGACCCTTATTGTGTAAGGGAACTACTTCGTTTCTTGTTTTATTCAACATTATTACTATTCACTATTATATCGTAATAATAGTTTTACAATTTTAAAATTAGGGTTTAATTTTTTATAAAGAAACTATTCCAAATGATACAACTCATTTTGAGTACTTACTCGGCAATATGTAGCGGGAAAATATTGATCAGCTACACTGTGCTCGAATTGGAGACTTTTTTGCAACGACCTGAGCACCCAGGGGGTGGACCTAATTTAAGTATGCTGAGTCCAATGGTGCTAACCGTTTTTAAAAGTTAGCTCGCGTTTTCGAGCAAATTCAATTTAAAAATTTTAGGCCCAAAGACCCCACAAAAATGTATCATGCACTATATTTCCTCGTCTAAGTGCATCTTGGAACTATATAAGTACATATTCTATGATATATCTTACTCTTTCAATGTTGGTTCCACCTCTATTAACACTTTTTTGCCGTCTATACAATTGCTGAACTGATTTTACCTTTCTAAATTTGCTTTTAACACTTTCAAGTGTTCTTCTCGCTTTTTTCCTACTTCTCCAAAATTCTGCAGATTTCATCTTATAGTCAAGATCTATAATGCTACCTTCATCGTCAGGAACACAATTTTCGTCTTCTCAATTTGCCTTAACTTCATCTTCTGACGGTAATTCAACAAACTGTGGTTCATGTGGTTCTGAAGGCGATTCAAATTCTAAACCCATTTCAGCCTCGAACCTCAATATATCTTCTTCAGAAGCTCTAGCAATGATTTTTTCAAGGCATTGTGTAACTCCGCTTCCTCTGGTGTCATTGTACATTAATTGTAAGAATAGCAAATTTCAAATAACATATAATTGCGGTCTTATATCGCTTGCTAGTATTTCTACCTAGGTTCCTTTTAAAGGGTAAACTATTCAGTAGATGCCTTTAAACATATTTTTCTATCAAGAAGCCCTATGGTTTCAATAAATTGCTTTAAAAAAAGCGCAATTACAACTACAATTATTTCAAAAGTGTTGTCACATTTTCGTTCATTTACATACATACGTAGTACATCCGCACATACACATTTAACATAAGAAAATAATGTTTTTTTGGATTCAAAGGTAGAACTTAATGACGAAGATGTATATAGTTGAATTCTATATGAAACGACCCCTTATTTGCGCTACTAAAAATTAAGAAACCTTCAAATAGGTTGGGGTGAGGGTAGTTTTTCCGTTCAAATTAATAAATTTTGAAATGTCGATTATGCTATCGTTTAGTCGTCTTTATACAATTGTAAACCCGTCTTAACAATTTCTATATATCTCTAATAGTTTTCGAGATATTAGCACAAATTTCAAAAACCCTCTCCACTTCACATACGGATGATTCCGCAGAAACGGATGCGCGCAATGATCTTACATTGGATAGCTCTACAAATTCACAAAATTTCAATTCTTTTGGGGAGTCTGGGTTGCCGGTGTTCCCTTGTAAGTTGTAATATTCTGTAATTTAATAAAAAGCAGCATATAAACATATATCTGATAATAATAATAATAATAATAATAATAATAATAATAATAATAATAATAATAATAATCTTTATTTCATAAAGAGATGCAATATACAAATGATATCACAAAACTCCAAAAGAAGTAGCGTCAAAGTACAACAAAATAATCTTATTGTCTATTTAGGTATTCACTCAAGTTATACGGCTCTAATTGCAAAAAGAACGCTTTCAGTTCTGTTTTGAATGTTTTTGAATTATACTTATTAATAAGAGATCTCGGTAGATTGTTAAAAAATTTAATACCAATATAAGCTGGGTGTTTTTCACTTAATGTTAGTCTATGTACAGGATAACTATAGTTTAAAGTTCTTACGGTATACTTGCTTTCCTCTTTTAACTGAAAAGTATCTTTATTGTTCACGAAAAACATTATGCATTCATATATATATAAAGCGTAAACAGTTAATATAACCTCCGATTTAAAGGAACTGCGACAGGTCTGACGATAACCGATATTCAAAATTGTTCGTACGACTCTTTTCTGAGTCACAAAAATTTTTTGCACAAGGCTATTGCAGCCCCAAAACACTATTCCGTATCGCAATAAAGATTCAAAGTTAACATAATAAACGCTTTTCACACTTTCTTTTTTTATGTATCTGTTCAATATTCTTATACCATAGCAAACGGAATTAAGCTTTTTTAATAATTCCTTTACATGGTATGACCAGTCAAGGTGTTCATCTATTTGGATTCCAAGTAACTTTACATGTTCCTGAAGCTCTACTGTCTGGCTGTCTAGTTGGATATTAGTAGGTTTCTCGATGCTACGTTGTTTTGTAGTAAATAATATGCAATTTGTTTTATCGTTGTTTATTAGAAGTTTGTTTCGTTTAAACCAATTATTTGCTTCAGTGAACACGATTTGGCTATTTTCACGTAGCTCTTCAACGGTTCTTCCTCCGATTACTAAATTTGTGTCATCAGCATAACAGCAGATGTTTACCGGTACTTCTGTATCAACAATCATATCGCTGAGGAAAATAATGAAAAGGAGTGGACCCAGAATGCTTCCTTGTGCTAGACCTATCTTTTTGGTAGAAAGATGAGACTTATAAGTAACTTGGCTTTTTGCAATGCTAACTTTTTGCTGTCTATCAGTTAGGTACGATCGATACAATTGCCAGGTTCGTTCTCTAATCCCGTATAATTGCAGTTTTTTAAGAAGTAATTCTAAGTTAATGCAGTCATATGCCTTGCTCAAATCAAGGTACAGACCCATTGCAAGTTCTGCTTTTTCTATATGTTCCAATATAACTCGGGTGAATTGAAATATCGCAGTATGTGTTGATTTGCCACTCAAATAACCATGCTGATGTCTATTAAAGAGATTGCAACATTTGAAGAAATTGAACAAACGGTCGCACGTGGCCAATTCGAAGAGTTTAGAGAACCCGTTCAAAATGCTTATGGGTCTATAACTTTCCATTAGGCTGGGATCTCCTTGCTTATATAAGGGTTTTATGAGAGCTATTTTAAGTCTCTCCGGAAAGATACCTTGCTTAAAACAGTTGTTTATAAGATTACATAAAACCTCCTTTAACTCAGGGATAGCTTTTTTTGCCACACGTGTACTTGCTTTTAATTTTATTAGCAAATTGTAATAGTTCCTTCACAGAAATGGGTTTTAAAAACATAGACTGATTATTTTCTACTATCCTGCAACTGAATCGAATGTCCTCCATGCTGCTCATTAGATGAGGTATGATGGACAGTAAATAATCGTTGTAGAGATCTGGAATTTGTGAGGGATTTCCCTCAATCTCAATATCTGAACTCGCTGACACTTTTCCTAATATCTCATTACATATAGACCACATACACTTTGATTTATTATCCGAGTTTTGAAACCGCTTTTCGTACTCTTTTGATCGAATTTTCTTTAACAAGTTATCATATTCTAACTTTGTAGTATTATAGCTATCCTTATATCTAGAATCAAGTCTATACATAGTCAGAAGTGTATCTAGCCTATTTTTACAATCCATGAGATCAGCGCTGTTGCATACTTTGCTTTTGGACTTAGCAGACTTAATATTAATTTGTTTTAATGGATAACAAGTATTGAAAATGTTGGTAAACATGTTCATGAAAATATTCCATTGTTCATTTATATCGGTTTTTGTATTAACTAGTTCTAACCAAGCAATAGTTTTCAAACTCTCAGCAAACATCATATCGTTTTGCACTTTGAAAATACGTATAAGTTTTAGAATGACTTGCTTAATATTTGGAATTACTAATTGTGCTTTTTGAGCGGTGTGATCAGATATAAAGGTATCTAACACAATAGCCCTAGCATCTATACGATTTATGAAAATGTTATCAATAAAACTAGATAGACGACAGCAAAACGATTTGCGGTTGTTGAATTCCACAAATAAAAATAAAGAAATGTGGCGTATTGTCAACTCCAACTTGGGTAAAACGACTAAAAATACTCTACCTTTTTCAGATGATCTGCAACTGTTAGCTGAAGAATTTAATAATATCTTTGGCAACAAAAAATCTGGCGACAACAGCTTGGACACTGATGTTAATATACCATTTAACGTTGATTTGTTTTTCATGTTCCCAACGTGTGAACAAGAACTGAGACATACAGTAAATAGCCTACGCAACTCTAGTTCATCTGGTATTGATGGTATACCAGTGAACTTTTTAAAACGTTGTACGGAAACTTTTATAACTCCTTTAACGCATATAATTAACAACTCATTTGAATCTGGCCAATACCCTGATTATCTTAAGACAGCATTGGTTTCCCTTTATTCAAGAAGGGTTGCTCTAATGACACCAGTAATTACAGACCTATTAGCCTTTTTGACTGGTTTCTCTAAGTTGTTTGAGAAATTGGTGTTTAATCGTTTGTTTGATTTTTTCGCGAAACATAAGCTCATCAGTAGATTCCAACATGGCTTCCTTAGAGGTAGAAGTATAGAGACTGCGCTGTTTGACTTTACCGAGGGTATTTTCTCTGCATTTGAGAGAAAAAAAGTTCCTTGCGGCAACTTATTGGATTTGTCGAAAGCTTTCGATAGTATAGATCATCGTAGGTTACTTCAGAAATTGGAGCACTACGGTATACGAGGTACAGCACTATCCTGGTTTGAGAGTTATTTGAAAAATAGGGAACAGATTGTCCGTATTTGCTCTAGGGGTAAGACAGTATACTCGGGTGGAAGGATGTTAGAGGGAGGTATACCTCAAGGCAGTATTCTTGGACCTCTTCTATTCTTGATCTACTTTAATGACGTTTATACAGTCGATAGCTCGCCCATGCAAAACCATCTTACCATCAATTATGCGGATGATACGTCGATATTGCTGGAGGCTAACACATTCGCTGAGCTTAGTGTCAATGGTGGTCCCTACATCAGAAATATCGACATATGGCTACAGAATAACAATTTAAAAATCAATCATGAAAAGACAAACGTAATTTTGTTTAAAACTAGACCTAGCAATCACCTTGACTATGTGGAATTTGATAACCGCAAATACTCTATAGTACCTAGCGCAAAATTATTAGGTGTAACATTTGATGAATATCTTAAGTGGAAGAATCATATTGATCTAATATGTAAGCAATTAAGTAGCCTGCGTTTTGCTATTAGTCAATTAAAAGATATTGTTAGTAGCGACGTTTTACGTTCGGTTTACTTTGGTTGTTGTTACTCGCGAATTAGGTATGCTGTTGTTGTTTGTGGGGCAGGGGCAGCCTGAATCGGGTTTTTGTGTGCCAGAAAAGAATTGTGCGGACTATGTTTGGTCTTGATTTCGACCAGTCTTGCAGAAATTACTTCAAAATGAATAATATCTTAACTGTATACGGCATCTATATATTCGAGGTACTTCTTTTTTGTTATAAAAATAAACACCTTTTTGAACAGCACTGTTTTGACCATGCTTACGGCACTAGACATAAGGATCGGTACTGCTTCCCCAAACACCGGTTAAGTATAAGTGAGAGTGGTCTCACATACACAAGCTTAAAACTATTTAATAGATTACCTTCTACCTTAAGACAAATTAGTAGTGTATACCTGTTTCGTAAACAAGTTTTTAATTTGTTAGTTGAGATGGAGCCCTATAACTTAAATGAATACTTGTCATAACATATTGTACATTTATACGTTTACTTTGTTCGTTTATTGTTGTTAACGTTTGCTTTGTTCTGTTGTAGTAAAGCAATAAACTGTATTATTATTATTATTATACAACTAGCCGCATCATGCATGATCCTAGTATTCTCGTTTATGAGAGGAACTAGATTAAAAGATTGCATAATGGACATCAGGTTAATCTTATCGTCATTTTCTTTTAACATTTCGATGTTAAAATCTCCTGCTATACAAATAACTTTTCCTCATCAAAAACATCACCTAATAATTGCTCTAACTTATTTAAAAATATATCTACATTTCCTAATGGAGGTCGATAAACAGTTACGACTAATATATTTGTGTTACCTATCGTGCATTCACTAACCGCACATTCGAAAACACCACTTTCCAATAGGTTCCGACGCACTTTTCTTAATCTGTGCTTGATCCCCTTCCTGATGTAGATGGCGCAACCTCCGTGCTGACCCTTTTCACGACAGAAAGTGGAACTCAAATGAAAATCTAGTAATGGTAGGTATTTTAGTTGCTCATTCGTTTTCCAGTGCTCGGTAATACAGACGATTTGACAGTCCGAATGTTCACTTAAAACGCTGTTCATTTTATCCACGGAGTTCCCCAGTGATTGGACGTTTTGATGAAAAACTGCTATTGTTTTGGATAAATCTTGTTCAACTAAGTTATCTGACGATTTCTTAGTCTCTCCGCCAAAAAAGAATATTTTTGGATTTTAATATTTTTAGGCCACGCAGATGCTTTACAAAATTCTTCTTCATGTCTACTCTCAATTCCTATTTTAAAAGCTTTAACGGTAGTGGACCGAATTTTTAATTCTTCTACCTCAATTTTACTATTAACACATATGTTTTTAGTGATATATTCAGTAACAGAATCTACTGAACATTCAGGATGAACACCACCCAAGAAATACCAATTTCTTTGTAGAGCGGCCACAAAATCAACGTTGCATGTATCTGATGTACCTATAATTGCTTGTCTTTTCGCAGCTCTCCTTACCGTTCTCCAGGATGATTCATTATCCTTAACTGGTTCTCTACTGTCTCTAAAAAGTTCACTAGGTCGTTGTTCTTCTACATTTGTTTCCTTATCCTTTACATTATTTCGTTTCAGTGCTCCTTCATAGCTTGCAAAAATTTTTTGCTGTTTATTTATGTTGTTTATAGTTTCTTGACCTTTATTTCTTATGCTGTTTTTGTTTTCTTCATTTTTATTGCGATTAGTATCAGATTTTTCTTTCGTGTTTTGGTTCACAACTCCATCTTCCTTGCAAAAGCGACGGTCTGTCACATCTTGTTGGTCATGTTTAACAAATTTGTTTAATGAAAGTATCTCTTCGAACAGAATCCTGTTTTGTTTGGATAGATTGTTTATTTCTGCTTTTAGTGGATAAATAATTGCTTGAGTGAGTAATTGTAACGCTTCATTAATTTTAAATGTTATGAAGGTACCAATATCACCCACCTTCTCACGTTCAGGGATTTTTCTTTCTTGTACTGTTTCAATTCTTTCTTTATTTGCATCCATTGAGGTTAGATCCTGAACACATGTTGCACATGTCCAGTTGTTAATCTCGCCAGAATCTTTCATTTTGGCAAATGTTTCCCCAGTGATGTTACTACATCGAATATGGAAACCTTTACCGCAGGCATTTTTGCACACTATATACTCGTCAAGTCTATCAATTTTCTTCTCGCACACTTCACACTTTATCGCCATGTTGGCATATACACCGTATAATTTATTTTGACATAAACAATAAGTCCCTGTTGTAATTCTACCTTGGAGCTATCCAAACAATTTCCAGATTCTTCAAGATGTCAGCATTTGATTACTCTTACAGAACGTATACGCATTGGGTTGCCAAGGTATTTGCAAATATTCAAAGTATCAGAGTGAGACCAATTTTTCAATACGCCCGAAGGCATTGTTTTTATACGCTAACATGAGTTGACAGACATATGTGGCATTTGTATAACGAGTGTTGAAATGCATTTTGATCTTTCTACAACCCACACCTATCAATATTACTATACAATATAATTGTTTAAATATTTTGTGTAAAATGGAATTCCTAAGGACTTAATAATCTGAGACAATTCCCAACAAACAAGCAAAAAATAAATAAAATTTCAAAATTTCACGGCCTTTAACAATTATCGTAGTATGCCCGACGCACTATGGGGCGACGCGGTTGAAATCCGACCGAAAATGGTTTTTACAAAACTTCACAATTCATGCCGAGAATAAGCTCACATTACTCAGAAAAGGTCAAAGTCATTCGTACAGATGTTTATTTTTAATTTTATAGCGGAACAACTTTGGACCGCAGTTTCAAACCTTTAACAAATTGCAACTGAAAATCGCTGCATTTGAGTAAATTAATTCATCGTAGAATTAAAACGTGAAATTGGTATTGCTGCATTAAGTGTCATACATGGATTGAAAAAGCTCCTCTTACTCTACATTTTAGCGTTAGAAAATTACAGATTAGTAGATTTATATTTGTGTAATGATCTATGGGATTAGTGGGTGTCAAATTAAAGACTTATTAAACTTCGTGGAAGGTTTCAACAATTATCAGGGTCTATCCTGGCAAAACTGATGATTAACGCTGGCCACGAGCGGTACCGCGCATCGGCGTAGAATCAGTTCGGACCGAGAGGAACGGTAGTATTACTTCGTCTGCGGAGCAGTACGGACATTTTCGCTGCCGGTCATTTGCGCAATTGTTTATCTGTCCTAGAAAAATTATGATTTCGTCAGCAAAACGACCGCGGTCGGACAAACTTCGAAAATTTATTGCAGAAATTCCAGACTTAATATATAAAGGTGCTAAAATTAAATGTGTAATTTGTAAAATCTCGTTAATGTGTTGGTCCAGACAACATTGTCTACGACACGTAAATAGTGAAAAGCATGTATCAAAAAGAAATTGCGCACGAGACAATGAAAAATTTATATTTAATTTATGCGTTACGTTTATTGCATGTAATATACCGTTTAATTTACTAGACAAGGAACCATTTATCTACTTTTGGAATAACTATTCGGAGTGCAAATTACCAAGTCGAACATCGTTACGAAGAATTGTGCCATCTGCGCGCGAACATATTGAACAAAAAATAAAATCGGAGTTGAAAGATCAAAAATTGTGGTTATGTGTCGACGAAACAACAGATCGGAAGAAACATTCTGTTCTTAATGTAATGGCACGCAAATTGGAACCTCATCAATCGGCACCTTCAATTCTATTAGTCTCCAAACGAATACAACAGTGTACTGCCGAAGTAATTTTAAAGTTAGTGTTAAATACATTGGACAAGTTTGAACTTTCAACGAACCAACTCTTGATGTTAGTGAGTGATGGTGCTGCAAACATGCTTTCTGTAGGCCGGTCTCTTAAAAAGCATTCTGCTAATTTGTTACACATTACGTGTAAAATTCATGGTCTCAATCTTGTGGCGGATAGTATCAGAAAATGTTATCCTGAGGTAGACGCTTTAGTAGCGCATACCAAAGCAGTATTTGTCAAATCACCGAAACGTATTCGCGAATTTCATAGACTGTGCCCCCGTATACCAGAGCCACCAGAACCTATTCTAACTCGTTGGGGAACATGGTTGCAGGTCGCGTATTATTATCATAAATATTTTGACAATATTAAGAACGTGGTTTTACAATTCGATACAAAGGAAGCTGCCGCTATCCAGAAAAGCCAGCAGAAATTTCAAGATAGTCAGGTTAAAATGGATTTAAAAATCATTCACGACAATTACTTCGGGCTAGCAGATGCAACAGAAAAATTACAAAATCCTGCGGTGCCGTTAGAAGAATCTCTACAAATAGTGCAACATGTTCACGCACAGCTATGCGCGATTGAAGACGCAAAAAATGTTTCTGTTCTAGAAAAATTTGAAAGTGTTCTTGAGAAAAATTCTGATTTTGGCATATTAAGACACATTTGTGAAGGTGCGTCAACAGAATCGTTAAGTTATTTAAAAGATTATTTTACTTACGCAAATATTACGTCACTAGATGTAGAACGTTCGTTCTCTGCATATAAACGCATTTTTTCCTCATGCTGTACTAGTTTTGCCGAAACAACAGGTGAAACATATCTAATGTTGCAAATATTTAACAGACATTATTCACTTTGTGGTTTCACGGAGGACTCTTAAAATGGTAAGTGTTGGAGCACGTGTTATTTAATTCTTATTTAAAAGATGAGCGAAATTATTTGCGGCAACAAACATCTCTATTAGCAGAATAACTCTAGTGGAACGCGAGGCCTGGTCGACTCTACGCTACTGCGCGGTACCGCTCGTGGCCAGCTTTACTGATGATACATATTGATAGTCTCGGATGTCCTGCATAATATCCTAAAAGAAAATCTCGCGGTTTTGCTGCAGCTAACGAAAAACGGTCAGCATGCGCTAAGTCTACAGTGACATTCTACCTTGGGAACTATTACACCTGTTTCTTTTATTTTGTTATCTAATTGCCTCTTTCGTCTGGAAGTGAAAACTTTCTGTCCTCTGATTCTGGGATCCCACCGCAAGGGGGTGGAAGTCATAATTGCATTACGGCGGAATTTGATCTAGGAATATCCTGGGTCTTCTGTAGTGCCATGGAATTCCAGGATCACGCTAAGTTAGTAGAGGGGGAATCGCTGTATTTATTCACTGCATACACACGGCTGAGACTAGTCTCAACCACAAAACACAGGCGCATATTTCTTGTATTTAGAAAATACCTGCCATATTATCCTAGACAAGAACTGCTTCGTTTCAGAATAAAATAACTACTCAACCTACCTACTGAAGAATTTCCCCAGCAACAAGGTGCACAAGGAAGATGTTTTTATTGTTCATCGAAAAAGAACAGAAAAACTAAATATTATTCATTCATAGCTAGAAGAAAGGCAGATAATTATATTTTGATAAACCTTATCCATATTTTGTAGGTAATTAAAAAAAGTATCCAGGAAATAAATGGAGTTATTTATTTGTTAAAACTGCCCTGAAGTTCGAAGTGCCTCCTCTCTGAGAAGTGCTTGGCTTTCCTTTTAAAATTTAAATGAAGCACATGAACTGTGCAAAACTGAACTAACCTAAAATATCTTGGTATGAAATAAGATCGATAAGCAGGTCAGATGGAAATTCTATTAAAAAGATAAACATGTAGTTAAGAGTAGTAAGATAAATAATTCATGGAATTATAGAAGAATTTCAGGTAGTGCACACTTTCTTTGGTATAACGGAAGCGGTATCGTAAATTTTACGACGGAAGTAATTTCCTAACGCTTAAGTAGATGTCATTTGATAAAGTTTAATATAGAAAATATGAAACGTACTAATACTATTTAATCAAAATGAATTAGGTGTTCAAACAAGCTACCATTCTCTCATATGTACAATCTACAACGTTTAACGACTGCCTTTCATGATTGCCTGATTGTGTTTGAACCAATTCCATTTGCACCTGCTTCAACTGCCCGACGTTGTTCTTCTACAGTTTCATAGCATTTTCAGTACACCAAATTTTTTAAATAGCGCCATAAAAAAAAATCGAGAGGCGTGAGATCCACCGATCTAGCTACTGGTCCTTGATTTCCAATCCACTTATCAAGATATTCGTTATTTAAAAAGTTTGTAACTATTTGAGCATGGCGTGCAGGTGCACCGTCTTGCTGGAAAAGCATATTTTGCAAAGTATTGTAGCAAACGGGAGTTCCATAATTCGTTCTGCATTGCAAGAACGTTGTTTGTAAGGGGCTTAAATATCTAACCGAGTTCAAGTTTTCATTATAAAAGATAGGGCCAACAATGTGGGTGCCAATAACACCTATCCATACATTAAACGTCCATTTTACTTGCTGCCAGACTCCACGAATTAGATGTGGATTTTCATTGGACCAAAAAACAGTATTTTCGCGATTAAATAATCCACAGCGGGAGAAGCGACTCTCGTCCGACCATAGTATTTTCATAATAAAATTTGGAATTTCATTGTTTTCATAAATTTATCACATTTCTTAAATTAAAGTGGTATAGTTGGATTCGCCTTCCGATTACCTTTCCGAAAACGTAAAAATGTACAGAGTATTCTATTTATACTTCTGGTGATACCGGAAATACAATATTCTATCTAAAAAATGCTAGCTTTTGTTGTTCAAAAGTTAGCATGGCGGGAGATACTTTAGGACTGCACTGTATATACAACAAAAAGAAATCAGTAATTGTTTATCACGTCACAGACTCTTAATTAAAATGTAAACAATTTCCACTTAGCTAAGAGAGCGATTTATATTTGCGAGATTTGTCGTGATCTGATAATTTTAAGATAACGTGAAAAAAAAGGGTACAAACTGTGAACTGAGCCATTAAATTAAAGAAAAAGGACAACAGAAATGGTTCGTATGCCAATTAGTAAGTTCGTGCGTGTCCGTTTCAACTCCACAAGGTATCACTTGTGTAATTTCTATGTATGTGGCGGCATCAGCAAAGCTAAAAAGGGTAATAGCGATGTCTTTCAGCTTCGTAACAAATCCGTTTGGTCCAGGCGCAAGTAGGACCGGAGTTGTTGAGGCAAAAGCAATTAAATGTTTGTTAATCTGGAAGAGTGCGTATACTGCTTGCCTGCCTGGTCGCGATGGGAACGGGTAAAGCGTACAAGAGCCGGTTGCGGAATATCGGGGGGCTTTGCTGAGGGACTAGACCATGAAGAGGTGGTGAGGAAAGCTCCCAACATCAATCGGTAAAATTCGTTTGAAACATACAGATTCCTAGTTTAAAGGTTGCAGTATACACATCAGTTTAATTAATAAATGGAAATGGCTGGGCCGCGTACATAAGATGATTAAAGCTATCGCAATGTTTATACCCTGACCGTTTAGGGGTAGGTGGTGGATAACTGTTCCGCTGGCAAGCATTCCTCTGTATCTATGTAACTCGAGAGAGAAGCGTTTGCAGTATGTGTACGTGGGAATACATTGAGACACGTGATAATTATAATTAGAACGCTTGTCCAACAATGCTGGCTGTAGTTAGAAGGCAACGCTGCATAATTGAATCTGAGCGACTCCTCTACGCTGTCGTTTTTAATTATTTAAATCAACGTTAAGTGCAACGTCGGACTGGGAAAATCTAAAGCGATTCCAAAGAAAACAGAAAGAAATATTGTCGAAAGAGAGCCTTCTCGGTTGTCGCCCTGTAGGAATGTAATGGGTAGATCGGATAATTTCAATTGTAAAAATTAAGCTACCAATAAAATCGTATACTATAGTCCGTCTCAACTTTATTATTAGAGTTTATTAAAAAGGTGGTACCGAATAGCAATAGCGTAGCGGTAGCGGTGTGGGTATGGATAATTTTCAACTCGTAGTCGATCTCGACAGTACCGCGAGAGAGTTCAAAGCGACAGTACGTTGCACACTGCACGCCAAATAAGTACGCCGAGATGGGACGCGCATTTATGATATAAAAAGGGTATTTCGTGTTATTTTTGAGTTGTAGAGACACGTTTATACAATGTGTCTTACATTACATACAAATTTAAAAATAAATATCTAAAAATATGAAATCGTTTGAAATTTAAAATTTCTATGTAGCTCGATCCTTAGAAATGTTTAAATTTAATTGAAACGGTATATTTTGAAAGTGAAAAATTTATTGGTGCGAGGTTTCCGTTTCCAACATTCACTCTAAGGGAATATTGCATGCGAGTCCGCAGGCTACTAATATCATTTAACTAATTATTTACACACATGTATGTGGAAGGAATTATTGCTATGTACGCGGACTTGTAGAGTGTAATTATTTGGATCGCGTCGGCGACTCCTTTGAACATAATACGAATTATTTAAATGAACTTTAATCACAATTGTTTAAATATACAATTTAAGATTAGATCTACTACAGCAGCCAAGATAATACTAATATAGCTCATGGTGTTGATGGAATCACTCACTGTAAAAGCAATATTAGGAAAGAAAGGCATGTTTTCGCCTACCCGGCGTCATCAGTATTGCTCCCCTGTTTCACAACATTCCCTGGCGCCACCAAGTACCATGAGATATAGTCATGCCGCCTAGAAAGTAGCGACAGAAACCGGGTACAAATGCCAAACCACCTCTGTTTCTAGGTAGTTTTTCGATGTGTATTATAGCAGTACAATTCTTTTAGTAGGTGGTATGATCCACAGCTTAGGGTACACACATCCGCGTTACTATGCACATAAATTTTAAAAAATATATTAAAAAATTAAAAATCCTTAAACAAAAATACATCGGTTCCTTGTCCCCCCTGGCAGCCCTGTGTCCCATCTTCTCCTTCACTATTTATTTGATCGGTAAAGATGATATAGTAAATATTGTGGCTTCATTTCCAAACAAATTAACTGCAGATGGAGATCTTACACCAAGCTGTTTTATTAGAGATGCTCGCTTTGGTGGTTGAAACAGTGAGTGAAATAAGACAAAAGCAATTGCCGCATAAGCACAAGATTGTACGCTTTAGTTGTTTGGGGTTTCAATATAAGTTGTACTCTCTACTTGTAGAATGGTTTCCTAAATCCAATAACTATTGTATATTCTTCTTTTCATAGGAAATAGGTTAATTTCTATAAAACTAATTACTTATTTTTACAATTTACCTGCTGGTTTGTAATTTCATGCGTTTGACTTCATCATTTGTAGAAAAGGAGTACCTTCTGTATTTCATTTAGTAAAACATTCAGATAACCTCTCCAAATATTTCGCCACTGCTTCTAACGATCTTATGAAGCACAACTTGTTATTAACCTTTTATTTAATGAAGAGTACACAAACTTTTCCATTTTTCAAAAGAAGAATTTGCTGAAATTCATAAATATTTTGACTCATTAATTTGTCAAAAGGATTTGAAGATCGTATAGTTTTGTTGAATTCTCCAAAGCTTCCAACAATATTGGTACACGCAGAGAAATGGTTTCTTGCATCAAGAAAATAGATTTTCTTCCATAAATCAGTCTCTATTCCCAAGACAGAAAAATGTTTCTTCCAACTGATGATCCCAAAAAACATTGTTTTGTGTTATAATGGCCATTTAAATCAAGTTAAAAAATGTTTTAAACAAAGAAATACAATTATTTCATTACAAGTATATACTTCTCGGAGAAAGGAACGCTAAGAAAATATTTCCTTTGATTTAAAACAGTTATTGTATTGTGGATAAGTGAAACAATAATTTTCTTGAATTGCGGCGGACAACTTTGATACAACTAAACGTTTCTCTGCGTGTACGAAATCAAATCCAATGAAAATTATTTGAAATAAAATGTAAACCAACGTTGGATTTATTTAAAATAAGTACTTTATGCAAATGGAAAATATCATCAGCCCATTAATCAATACAAAACTTGCTCACTAATTTCCATATCTATCTGCATAGATACAGTCACACAAAAAGCAGTATCTTTCCTCTCCGACGATTGTTTATCGATATCCCCGTCACAAAGCTTTTCAGTCGTTTTCGAATATGAAAGTAGAAAACAATTTGCGTATTTAGAACCGACCAAAGCACCTCTTTAAAATGATAATAATATGCAATCGTCGAAGGGGAAACAACTACCCTTCGTTATTTGAAATCCCTTGGATTCAGTGCGAAGGCGAGCCGTTTATAAAGTTATCTTCCTTTTCGCTGTTAGGAGGTTGTATTGCCCATTAAGGTATCCAATACTTTCCCTGTTCGCTGTGGCGTTCCTCAGTGTTCAATTTTGGAGCCACTTCTTTGCACATTTTACACATCACAGTCACTATCTGCAAATGACACGCACTCATTTAATATGGAGGATATCCTCTCAGCCAGCGCTTGCGTTAACTTCGATACAAATTCGAAGCAAATTGTTACATTCTTCAAACAACATAATTTACATAAAACGCAAGTAAAACGTCCTTGATGCTTTTCGGCAAGAAAGTTAAGATTAATAAATCCCTTTTAACTATAACCAATTCGGTTAAAAGACTCGGCCTTCTTATGGATTCAGGACCAAGATAGTTCAATTATACCAGTTTAAAATGCCTTCATCCCCACAGGAGCTACCTTTTTGTTACTGTTCTAAGCTGCCGTGGAAAATAATATTAAATATCACTGTCAGACATTGATTTTATTTGTTGATAAAAAAAGATGGACGAGAAACAAATTAATTTTCACATAGATATATCTTGTAAAACATCCATAAGTTTATAACACCTTAAACTGTAATAAAACAAAGATAAAAGATAATACAATTAATACGTGAAAGAAAAAACATTATGGCGCCTACCTCGTATAATAGAAGAAATAAATGATGTTAAAGAAATGAGAGATTTTGATCTTTTTGCAAACGTGTTAGAAGGTTTTAACTTTTTTGTTAAACATAAATATTTACCATTTTTCTATCTCATGTGGTATCCTGAAATCTTTGCACTAAAACTTGTAAAAAATCAACCTGTATATTATAGTGATTTATAGAAATATCTATAAATTGTTTTAGACGTTGTAGCTATGAAATACGTGTAGAAACCTACAGTGTTATTGCTTCAATAACATTTTAGTATATAAATTACATTTTAGTAACAGGAGCACTGGATGCATTATCTAAGGCACGTTAATGGAGTGAATACATCTCATTTTAGTGTCCGAATAGTCGCTTTAAAGTACTGTACTCACTAAGATTCTCCCCTGTTAAGAAATGTTCTGCAATTTAAGTCTAATTTCTCTTGCCTTCGTTGACGTTAATTGACCTTTACGTTTTAGTCAAGGGCAAAAGATATGCAACGCTTTGTACTGAAATGTTAAGAGGGAAAAGCTAAAGCTTAAAGTGATAGTTTTGTTATTAACGTTTTTTTGTTGAATGAATGCGACTACTAAACGTCTAAAGCAAGTTTTAAGCTAGCACATACAAATCTACGGCTTAATGTGATGTATAATGTTATTTGAACCTTCTGAATTCCCCATAAGGATTAATATCGTTTTTATGACCTCTAGTAGATTTACGTAGTGGCATATTGCATTCCCAGCTACGGGGCGACTATCTTTCGTCCCGTTTCAAAGATAAAATTAAGAGACAAGGTGTGTGTTAGGGTTGCTTGCCTTAGAGTGTTTTCTGTACGTTGTGTGTGAAACTACGTGAATTATTTTCACATTACGAAGTTTTGTGGTTTGAAAGTTAGAAACATCCTTCTAGATATTCTTCCATGAATTGTGGAATATACAGTTGCAAGTCGAAATATTTAATTTTATATAAAAAGAACAGGGGAACTACTTTATAGCATGATTTAAAGAATTATTTAATTAAATATATTGATGAGAGTATCTAATTCGAGAACGCTGAATCTAATGCTGCCAACCATTTTTAAAAGTTAGCTCGCGTTTTCGAGCAATTTCAATTACAAATTTTAGGCCCAAAGAACCTTCTGGAACATTCTGGAATTTTTGGAAAATCTGATCAATGGTCGAAGAGCTTTCTGGAAGCTTCGAGAACCTTCCATGAACCATTCATGGACCAATCGCTACTGCCACTTAGTCAAATGGTTAGATAAGCGGCGCTGTTAACCGCCGAGAGCTCAGTCTGTTTTCAGAAGTCAAAATGTTAACATCTAAATATTAAAGCAAATAACCCAAACGAAAGTGAATAATGAAAAGTTCGAGATTGTTCAATGTATTGGCTTGTAAAATCAATTAATTTGAAATATTAAAAACTGATAAATGTTCTAAATTGAATATCTTTTGTTACGTGTGTGGAAAATTTGTAATTAAGACCACTCGGCGTAAAATAAGTGATTTGTATCAACAATATTTCTCAATTCAAAAA
Source organism: Dynastes maya (assembly GCA_029619315.2). Lineage (NCBI taxonomy): Eukaryota > Metazoa > Arthropoda > Insecta > Coleoptera > Scarabaeidae > Dynastes > Dynastes maya. Next base: position 4,082,156 of record JAROYE020000012.1, on the reverse strand, counting down.
ATTCCTTTCCTATTGCACTGAGCAGTAATACAAAAGAGATATATACATCGCTAAAAAAATCATCGATTTAGTGCAATGTAATGACCAAAAGTGGAAAATTTGCGTCGACTTAAAAATGGTGGCTCTTTTAAGAGGTATGCAAACGGGTTATACCAAAAATATGTGCTACATGTGCTTGTGAAATACCTGTTTTGCCGGCGACCAATATAACGAACGGAACTAGCGTTTACGTGAGGAATTTAGATTGCGACAAAACAACATTATTGAGATTTCACTCGTGTCGATCGAAAAGGTTTTGTTACCATCGCTCCACAGCAAACTAGGACTGAAACAGTTCACTAAAACCCTTACCACAACACTTAATTCGTACTGGACGCACGTTTCGATAGCCAAGCTATCATCATCAGCAGCAAGACTGAACTAACAAGCTAAGTGAAAAACTAACCTTATAAGGAAAAAAATTAGTACTACCTAGGATGTATTGTTTACCTAAAATTCACTAGCCCGGAAAAAGCATGAGACCCATTGTTTCGAATATCAACAGTCCAACTTACTTACTTTCCAGGTGGTTATCTGACAAATTGAACCAGTTACCTGTACAATTTCCGGATTTGGCTTTTAAAAATTCTTACGAGTTCATTGAAAAAAACTAAGGACATTGAGCTTACTGACAAAGAAATTTTAGTTTCGTTTGACGTAAGTTCATTGTTCCCTAGTGTTCCAGTCGATTTAACTTTGGAATATTTAGAAACACTTTTGTTAGATAACCAAATGGATAGAGAAGAAGTTACTAGCTTCATTTCTTTGACAAAACTTTGCATGAAACAAAACTTTATCCAAATTAACAACACTTTTTATCAACAAACGGAAGGAACAGTAATGGGTAACAGCTTATCTCCGTTTATGGCTAACCTCTTTATGGGTAAATTTGAAACTGACCTGAAGAATACTTTCGCTTATTTCCCTCGGCTTTGGATCAGATACGTCGATGACATTTTTTGCATCTTTGACATCAGTAAATGTTCAATAACGGATTTCATAGAACAACTTAACTCAAAATTTCCCTCTATCAAATTTACCCACGAAGAAGAAAAAGACAACAGGATTCCTTTCCACGACATGTTAGTAATAAGAAATAGAAATAAGTTAGAAATAGACGTATATAGGAAACCTACTAGTAATAATAGATTCATCTTACAGGATTCTAATCACTCATATGAACACAAACTTTCGGCTATTAACTTTTTGGTGCACCGGTTTCTCAATTTTCCTTTAACGAAAGATAGATATCAAAATGAACTAAAAGAAATCATCAATATTTCTAACTTTAACGGATTCTCTGAAGATGTCGTCTATAATACTATTAGGAAACATAAGAATAGATTAAGAATTAGAAATGTAAGCACATTAGAACGCATTGACGGCCGTAATAATAAGAAATATGTTAAATTACCCTTTTATCCATGTTACACCAAGGGTCTTCAAAAAATCTTTTCTAAGATTGACCGCAAGATTGTTTTCTCTTCGAGCAATAACCTTAAAAACCTTTTAGGAAATTCCAAAGACCCAGTGGATAACATGGATAAATCAGGAATTTATAAAATTTCATGTAAAGATTGTGATCAAGTGTATATTGGGCAGACAAAAAGATCAATCAAAATTAGGTACAAAGAACATTTGGCTCATCTCAAATCAGAAGGTTTGATAAATCTAGCGTTGCCCTACATATGCTTGAAAATAACCATAATGTTGATAATATAAAGTTAATTAAAAACGTAAGGAGTACTTCTCAATTAAATTGTTATGAAGGCATGGAAATTTACAAAAACAAAACTCACTTAATGAATTCAGATTTAGGACCACTAAATTCCAGCCTTTATCCTTTGTTACATCATGTTTAATCATTTTAGTTGTAATTTTAACCATGTGCAATGAACCGCTTCATTGTAATCTAGGATTTATTAACTCACGTCATTCGGCTCATTTACCTTTAGGCTATTTATAGTCCTGTGCAATGAAGCGGCTCATTAAATTTTACGATTTTAAATTTACATATTGCATAATTTTTTTTTCCTTATAAGGTTAGTTTTTCACTTAGCTTGTTAGTTCAGTCTTGCTGCTGATGATGATAGCTTGGCTATCGAAACGTGCGTCCAGTACGAATTAAGTGTTGTGGTAAGGGTTTTAGTGAACTGTTTCAGTGTTCCAGTGCCACAGTTTTGGAGTATCCATTTAAACTAGGAATTGTTAACAATGTCATAAAAGCATTGAACCCAGAAGGACATGCATTCAACGCATTGCATCGTATTTTTCCACGGTTAAGTGGGATGAAAATAAAAGAAGGTAGATGACTGAATCTGAATGTTGATCTATTGAAGTTTCATTTTGTATTACGAGAATATTTAATAGAGCGCTCATTGCACTCATTGACATGGAGCTTATGGCATGGGATTGTGTGAAAGCGATTATTGACAATGTTCTTGGAATCCATTTGATCGAAGACTCGTTGTTTTTCACCGTATGATTGACACATTTTTTTTATAGTTTTAAGTTCGTTTTGATTGGAAATATATCCAGTAAAAGTCTACCAAATACATAAAAGAAACTATGTTTTATAATTAAAGATTTAATTTTCTTGTAGCAATGCACGTCAATTAAAAATTCATTTAATAAGGTTTACTGCCACAGGCGGTGATTATGAAAGTTAGATGAGTTAAAATAAAAGCCTTAAGTATAATTTTTAGGATATCAACGGGAAGTTTAAGAACGTTAGAATCGGACGTGGATTTAATTAAAGTCAAAATACGAGGTATAAACTGAAATGGAATTTCACCTGGAATGCGAACTCAGACAGCTAAAAAAGTCTAAAGCCTCTGTACGCGTTCATCGAATACACTCGATGAAATGACAAACGATTTTTTAGCGTTAAAGCCGAGTAGGGAAGAGCTAGCAGAAAATGCCGAATGTACCTGTAACAATAAAAGTACGGAAAAAATAATAAAAGGAAAATGTAGTAAAAACGCGTACATGATAAACGAAAAAAGGGGGTTGTTGTAGGGATATTGGTGTCAACTGTATGTTTGCATACGGATCATATCGAAACAAGGACGGAGAATACAATCACAATTCTCGGCTGGTATTTGGCAAATATCCGAACAGGCGACTGAAATTAATTTCTCCGTTCACAGACACCAATTCATGCAACCCCTTCGGTGACATTTATAAGTCAGAAGTGTATTGTTATCCACAAGTAACTGCTCCGAATGGGGGCCTCGAGTAGTTAAAAGCAGCGTTTCGAGGTACTCATCAAGTAAGTCCCGAGGGAGCAGAACTCTTTAGCTCTTTTGTTCCGATGGCAGAAAGTCGGGAAAACTCCTCCATCCGTATTTGCCACCGTCAGCCACCGGTGACGGGACACGGTGAACGGTGATGTCAGACGACATAACATAAGGAGGATGCCTCGTGTATTTATTGATTGTTTTCAATCGTTTACATTCATTCGCTTTTGAGTAGCTTGGCGCACCTGAGACTAGGGTTGAAACCTACAAAATTGCCTCTGTTCCGTAACGTCACAAGAGGCATATGAATACGTGACTGAAACTCTTCGGATACGAGCCCGAACAAACGCGGCTTGTTGCTACACACTACTTCTCGCAGCCACCGTCGATTTTACCTCGTTTCGTTGATCAAAAATCCTTTGATCAAAGAAATACGATACACTTTCCCGTTAATATAATAAAAATAGATCACATAGAATAACTATATCAGCATTCCTCTAATAGTTTTAAGAGTTTAAACGTTTGTTATCCTATACTCGAGCTATTTTATATTTTCATAAAAAAAAAAACTAATGCAATATGCCTTTCCTATAAAACAGAGTTCGAATAATTTTCAGTTCATCAACAGAAAAATACCTACACATTACATTCCATTTCCATAACCTTTTTTTCCATCTTGAGAATCTCTTATAAATATTTATTTATAAATATTGAAATTTTGATGGATTTTGTATAAGACAAATAAATTTTGTTTTATCTAGGTTATCTCTTAAACTGTGTCTTTCTTTAATGAATTAATATTACTTGAAAGCCAGAGAAATCCGTGTTTGTTATTCTTGTCTGTTCTATACTTAGCTGGCTGTTAGCTTGCCTATCTTGAGCAGTAGTTGCACTGCAGTATACTTTTACTTATTTAATCTACTTACAAGTAAATTGAAGTCTGAGTAAGGAGCTTTAACGGGAAATAAGTTGGGATGTGTGATACACAACATCGGCTGTCGCGTTGCTATTTACCATTATGGTAACGGTGTGCTCACGGTGTATTAGTAAAATATCGTATGATTCGACTAAATTTATGTGCATGTATATCGAGTCATTAAGTTATACTTGTAACGTATAAAAAATATTTAAACAACAACATAATGAAACGTATTCATCATCAATAGAGCGGGCCAAATTGCGCCATCCAACAGAATCGGAATCAGGCGCAACGGCCGCTTATTATAAATAGCGTATATGTGAGTCACAGCAGATATGTGATATTTCGAAATTAATATATATATATATATATGTACACGCTGAGGTGTTTTTATTTTCATTATGATTTTTTATTTGATTGGAAACGGTATGCGTTGTAAATGGGATGTAATAAGGAAATAACTGAGAAACTGAACGCTTTTTTTATTCTGTTGTACTTAATAATGTAACTGTAAATAAAGATATAATAAATAAATTCTATCCTTCTTAATAATGCGGATAGGCTTGTTTAAAAAGTTGCACCATCAGATAAGTTTCCACATTTGCCTCGGTGAAGGATGTTCGCCGAGACGAAAAAATGTTCTTATATTTCGAAAACGACCGTTCCACGTCTACCGAAGTAAGACAGGCGTAATTAAAATAATCTTTAGACTTAGTCAAGGAATCTGCAGATGCCCCATCGCACATTTGTCTTAATCTCGTGTAGTCCGGATTCTTTTTTAAAACACTATCGAACTTAGCTAAAACTCGTCCACCTGTTGCATCGTTAATACTGTGTAACAATGTACTAACTTCGTCCACGACTTGCACTGATTCTACCAACGACAATCCAGAATTTTGCAAATTTTCTATCGCGTCTACTAACCCTTTGTAATTGTTGCTAATATTCTTTAGATGTGTTTCAACAGAAATATCGAGAAATCCCTTCTGGCTCATCCTAATAGCTCTAGCTTCGGCAGGGACGAATTGCAAAATAACGGATTTGACTTCTTGAAAATGTTCATTATAATAAAAAGCGGCTTTTAACCACGTTCCCCAACGCGTAAGAATGGGCTGTGGTGGTTCTCGAATACCAGGGCATAACCTGTGGAATGCCCTAGTCCTCTTAGGACTTTTGAGAAACACTTTTTTTGTGTTTGCTATTAATGCATCCACCTCCGGGTAACACTCTCGAATAGTTTGTGCCACAAGATGTAAAGCATGGACTTTACACGTAACATGTAAAAGTCCTTCACACTTTTCTTTAAGGGAACGGCCTACACTACACATTGTTGCTGCACCATCGCTCATGAACAACAACAGTTGACAGGTTGACACTTGAAATTTTTGTAACGTTTCGAGAACTACGGCCGTAATTGCTTTACTAGTACACTGTTTTAATCTTCTGCTGGCTAATAGAATTGCAAAATTTGGTTTAATAGGATCTAATACGCGCACTATTATATTCAAAATAGAATTTTTTTTGCAATCTGTCGTCTCATCAAGACATAGCCACAGCTGTTTATCTTTTAATTCGGCTTTAATTCGATTTTCAATGTCCTCACGTATTCGTGGAATATCTCTCCGTAACGCTGTCCGAGATGGTAGTATCCACTCGGTATTGTATGTACCCCAGAATTTTCGAAATGCTTTTTTATCAAGTATACGAAGTGGTAGACCACATACCATAAACGTTAAAAGCAATTCTAATTGAAATTGACGTTGTTGTGACACACCATTTCTTTTATTTCTGTGGTGTGCGCTATTTATATGTCTTTCACAATCACGTTTGCTCCAGCACAGTAGTTTCTTTTTACAAACTTTACAGGAAATTGTACTCCCATTGTAGTGTAAATCCACAAATTCACTAAGAAATTTATTAACTTTCGTAGGTAATGGCCGTTTATTTTTAATAGTTACGTTAGACATAATCACTAAAGCGAGCACACCGACGCTTGTTTCTAGTATGCCACGAAGTGGTGCAAACGTAACATCTGCAGACTCGTCATTTGTTGATGAATAGAGCGCGTCATCCGTAAATGAATAAGCGCGCTGTTAGTTCGTAGACGTCGATGAACACCCAAACTGCAGGTGTATATTTGCGCGTCTTCACGACGTAATAGACAGTGGTTTTGGTCCTCGTCCTAATAATTACATATTTAAATTACCTATGTTTACATACATATATGCGCCCGGCAACCTGATTGCGAACCTGGCGCGTGGCGCTCTTGGCCCGCTCTAATCATCAATAAACTCTAAACTGCAAGCGTTAACTTCTCATCCTCTATATATTATATGCATTTGGAAAGTTCACTATTTGGACAAGAATTTATGAAATATAAAGCATTATCAACAAAACAATAAAGTGATTACATTGAAATACTTAACCTGGATTTAATTTTAATAAGATCGGAATCACGCAATCTACACGTTTAAAAATATAAACTTAACATTTATGCCATCGTTAAGAGCATGTAGAACAGTCTAAATCTTGCCTTAATTTCTTTTTTTTATATCTCTTTTAGTTTCTGAGTTATTGAGTCAAAACAACGAAGGGTAGTGTTGAGCTTAGGGTGCTTTACACTCCGCCGGTGTGTGATTGGTAGAGTTACTCACTAGCGCCAACGGGCGGTGGCGGAGGTTCGATACAACCCTCAGTATAACTGCGAGTCTCAACTAGATCTGTTGTGTATACACGTACTCTGGCGTAAATACTATTTCGTAGTTCTACGATTGTTTCAAAAATGTTGCCTACGTCGCGAGAACAACCAATGTTGGACAAAGTTACAGAATTTATAGCAGAAATGTCTGACCTAAGTTATGATGACGTTAAAATCCAATGTGTACATCACGTAAATAGTAAACAGCATTCTTAAAAAAAAAAATTGCACACGACACTATGACAAATTTAAATTTAATTTATGTGTTACCTTTGTTGTATGTAATCTACCGTTTAATTTACTAGACAAGGAAGCATATGTCTTCTTTTGGAATAAATATTCGGACTGCAATTACCAAGTCGGGCATCGTTACAAAGAATTGTGTTATCTGCTCGTGAACATGTTGAAAAAAGAATTAAATCGGAGTTGTGTGGACGAAACAACAGATCGTAAAAAACATTCTGTGATTAATGTAATGGTACGTACAATGGAACTACATCAATCGTCGAGTACAACAATGTACTGCCGAAGTAATTTCAAAGTTAGTGTTAAATACATTGGAAAAGTTTGAAATTTCAGCAAACCAACTGTTGATGTTTATGAGTGATGGTGCCGCAAACATGCTTTCTGTAGGCCGATCTCTTAAAAAACATTGTGCTAACTTGTTACATATTACGTGTAAAATTCATGCTTTCAGTCATGTGGCAGATAGTATTAGAAAATGTTATCCTGAGGTAGGGGTAGTGATACAGCAATCTCCAGGATCTCCTATGACAAACCTTTCAAAGTTTTCTTGAATTGGGAAGAATGGAGGGATGGAGAGGGGAGAAAACCAAGAACACTAGTCTGGTACACAGATGGGTCCAAAACGGGCACTACATCTGGCGTTGGTGTATATGAGGAAAACCAGGGATACAAATTATGTGTATCACTTGGGCGATACACCACGGTATTTCAAACAGAAATATATGCTATACAAACCTGCGCGTGGGAGAGTCTGCGTCGGCGACCGCAGGGTGAGACTATGTGCATTCTCTCTGACAGTCAGGCAGCCTTAAAGGCACTAGCATCTTATCGCATAACCTCCAAACTAGTATGGGAGTGCCTGCAAACCCTAATGGCTCTGTCTAAACACAACAAGGTCACACTGGTGTGGGTGCCAGGGCACAGGGGCATAGCGGGCAATGAAATTGCAGACCAGCTAGCGAGGGAAGGTTCAAAAATGAATTATATAGGCCCTGAACCGGGTCTAGGTATTACCAAGAGTGCAGTGCGTGGTGCAATTAATGAGTAGATTATAACACAACACCAATTAAATTGGAAACATGCAGCTGGACAAAAGCACAGCAAACGGATGATGGGAAGACCGTCGCAACATCTGACTGCTGACCTGCTTGAATTAAACAAGATACAGCTTAGAGCAGCAACATGTCTATTAACAGGACATGGCTGTTTGAGAGGCCATTTGCATAAGATGGGGATCTACAAAGATGAGCCCTTATGTAGACTTTGCAATGAGGAGGAGGAAACAGCCTCTCACATTATTTTCGAATGTGCAGCGTTAGCTCAACGCAGATTCGCTATGCGAAGCACAATTGAACTACCAATGGAGAAAGATTTACTACATAGGCTGTTAAACCTGATTGCGGGAACTAACCTGTTTAAGTAAAACAAAACCGAAGCAGGAATAATACAATAAGCTACTAAGCTTCAGTGTTAGGGATGTAAAGACCAGCCCTGCTCTGGTAGAAAATCAATCAATCAATATCCTGAGGTAGACGCTTTAATAGCGCATACAAAAACAGTGTTTGTCAAATCCCCAAAACGTATTTGCAAATTTCACAGACTGTGCCCCCGTATGCCTGAGCTATCAAAACCTATTCTTACACGTTGGGGAACATGGTTACAGGCCGCGTTTTATTATTATAAATATTTTGAGAATAAAAAGAACGTAGTTTTACAATTCGATCCAAAGGAAGCTGCGGCTATCAAGGAAAGCCAGTCGAAATTTCAAGATAGTCAGGTTAACACGGATTTAAAAACTATTCAGAACAATTGCTTCGGACTAGTGGAGGCAATAGAAAAATTACAAAATCCTTCGGTGTCATTAGTGGAATCTCTGCAAATAGTGCAACATGTTCACGGACAGCTATGCGCGGTAGAAGACGCAAAAAATGTTTGTGTTCTAGAAAGGTTTGAAAGTGTTTTAGAGAAAGATTATGATTTTGGCACATTAAGACATTAAGCTGTTCCATAGATTATTTTAATTACGCAAATATAACGTCACTAGATGTAGAACGTTCGTTTTCTGCATATAAACACACTTTTTCCTCAGGCCACACTCGGTTTGCCGAAACAACTGTGGGAACATATCTAATGTTCCGCAAATATTTAACAGACATTATTCACTTTGTGATTTCACGGAAGATTCTTAAGACGGTAAGTGTTTGAGCACGTATTATATTTTATTTCTAACCATTTATTTTGTGTAAACTTTTATGCGCCCGCCACTGGCTGTGGGCGCAAATTTAGTAACTGTAGTGATTGGGCAGCTAAGATAGTTACCGTTGTTCTTACACTACATGGGTCAACAAACCCGCAAAGTTTCATTTAAATCGGTGAGATGCGCTTACCTGTGTTTCTTGGTAAGTTTGTCAAAAAGTATGCATCATGGGATTTTTTTTTGTTATTGATTTTTTATAAAATTGTATTAAGGGAGAATGTTTGAACACCTTTTAAAACCAACTTGACAGACATTAAACGCAATTTATCTTCTACCGTACATAGGCTGGGCATTTAAAATTGAAAGAGTCTTAAAAGCACCCTTATTTTGCAAAATATAGGAAAATGTTATTAAGAAAAATAGTACAGAATTAACAGCTATACTCAAATATGACATCCTTTTTTCTGGAAAATTTTAAATTAACAAATTAACAAACTGGTATACTGGTCAACAATAGAATGAATGCCAGCTTTTTGCTTTAAAAACCAGCCAATTCCAATTCCAATAAAAAAAGCGAATTGTTCCGATGTGTATTTCAAAAGGAACGTAATGTTTACAAACCGTTACGACACTTAAAAAAAAATATTATTTGCATACCGGATACACTTTGCATATTACAGAATTGTATATAAAAGCGTCAATGCCACACTTTAGTTACCTTTTTACTGTAAAAAAAAAAACACTAAACACTTTTCGGATCGAATCTCTAATTCACTGTTTTATAATTTCCTTTTCTTACAACCATCGGTCGTGTTTGAGATTATTTGAAACAATTTCAAAGCAGTTATTCGCGTTCCTCTTGATGCTTTCACGCTTCTCCTTATATAATTAACATTCCTTTTAAAATAACTTTTCTAATCACTTTTCAGTAAACTTATTCGGAGTGCATAACACTCTCATTTTTCAAGTGAACGCCTCATTTCCTTTACTTCATTTACTAGACACAATTGTTTATAATTCAAGCAAGCCGGCGGTTCAGCAAAAAACGACAGTAACAGTCACTTATTTAAGATATTTAGAATGATTCGCCTTTTATGTTCACTTACGCATAAACTGACGAGGTTTTGTCTTTAAGCTTAGCAAATAAGTTTCTAATCTCTAGGTAGTAACACGGAAGAATCGATTAAATATTTGAACTGTACGAGATATTTCACCTGGAATTGCAACTGTCGATATCCTACTTTGTTTCTTGCGCAAATTATATCTATAAAGACTAATCTAATTTGGCAACTATTGATGCAAAATATAATAAAAACATCAAGAATAGATTATAAATTATTATCTACAAAAACATTCAATTAAAGATCTTTTTAAGAAAGTCACATGATTATCTGCTGGTGGTGTGAAACGTATGTAAATATTTCCTGTATATAAAATAATGCGATTAAACTGAGATATTTTTATTACTCTGATAAATATCTGCTGCAGGTGGGAAATAAAAAACATTATAAACAGGTGTACAGTGCGCAAGAGAGCATAGGGGTTGGATTTTAGACGAGTATCAATGGGTCATTTTTCAAATGAAACTAGAATTAGTTTAGTGAGTAATGACTAGAATTTGTTAAAAAGGTAGTACCGGATGGCAATAGCGTAGCGGAGCGGCGTGGGTAGGGGTAATTTTCAACTCGTAGTCGATCTCGACAGTACCGCGAGAGAGTTTAAAGCGACAGTACGTTGCACGCTGCACGCCAAATAAGTACGCGGAGATGGGACGCCCAAAGGGTGTAACGTTCCCTTCGAATGTGAATAAATATCTCAGGCATTTCCCTGGATTAGAATATTTATTGTACAATATGTAATAGCGGATTGCTAAGTCGCGATAGGTTTGAATGTAGAAAACATTGTAAAAGTAAACGTCATGTAATGAATTTAAGAAACAGTATTCCATACTGGCAATTTTTATGATTTTATTTTTATGTTAAGTGTGTGCAACATCCCACAACATCTAGTATCTAATGAACATTTTCGTCTTTCTTGGGCTAAGTTCGTTCCCTTATGGAAGCTGCCAACATCTATGCAATTACGATGCAATTTGCCACGTGTGCAAGGTACAGTAAAGGAATGTATAAAAGACGAGTTGAGAAATAAGAAAATCTGCCTATGTGTGGATGAAACAACTGATGCTCAGAAACACAGCGTCATTCATGTTGTAGTGCGTCCTTTAAAACGTGATGGTCCACCAGCTTCATTGTTGTTACCCGGTAAAAGGATTCAGAAAACTAACGTAGAAACCGTTGTCAAGATAATAAAAGATTCATTGAGAGAATTTTGTATCACAGGAACCCAAGTCACAATGTTCGTTACTGACAGAGACACAACAATGCTGAGAGTTGATAGGATGTTGAAAATATGCTTTCCGACTCTTCTTCACATAACATGCCTCATACACGCATGTCACCTCATAATAGAAACCATTCGAAAGAAGTATCCGATGGTGGATAAGTTAATAGCATCAAATCTCCCAAACACATCCGTGTATTCAAACAATTGTGTCCGAAATTACCACCACCACCTCAGCCTGTAATAACGCGATGGGGAACATGGCTCCAGGCAGTACCTTACTATCAGAAATATTTTTCACAAGTGAAAAATGTCATCTTGAAACTTGATTCAAATGATTCTGCAGCAGTTCGAGATAGTCAGCACCTTCCTAAATACTAGAGGTAGATTACGTTGCGTTTCTGATCAAATCGATAATTTTTAATATTTAAATTTAACAATGTCGGCTTTATTGTAAATCACGGCCAAAATGCAATCGCACTTGGATTATGTTATATGTTACGAAAAACTCAGATATTGTGTGTAAAATGAAATTTGTAATTCTTCATTGAGAATTCTCAATGAAGAATTACAGGAATTGTATGCTTATAATAATAATAATAAATCTTTATTCTCACGTGACAAAATACATATTATTCTATAATAAGTAAATATACCTAGCGCACGAGTTCTGCACTCTCTGAACCCTACCAAAATCAACTGTGTCCAAACAAGGCCCGTAAACGAGTAGGCAATAGTCAATGTCCCTCTTTGACTATTGCCTACACCATACTCTAGCACAACATACATTTGACGCTGCGACTAAAGTAGGTTCTGAAAGCGTAAAGCTGCTTCAGGTTACTGTACACCGCTCCAATGGTCTTGGATATGTAAGACCGATATCGAATGGTGTTATCGAGAATAAGTCCCAAATTTTTAGTTTGCGATGCCACTGCAACAGCAGAGCCATTCACTACTATATGTAACTCATTTCGACATGCATCGACGTCGGATTCCCTCCCGAACAGAAGCGCAGTACTCTTTACAGGATTGATCACCAAAACATGGCCATCAGCAAATTTTGCGATTGATCGGAGATCTGAATTGATCCTGTCAACACCACCAGCCAACTCACTAATAGGAAACGATAGGTACAACTGCGTATCATCAGCGTACATATGTAATTTGCAGAACTGAAGACATGTTGGCAGCAAGCTGGTGTATATAGAAAACATTAGAGGGCACAGAATAGAACCCTGGGGCACTCCGCGACTCACTGATAATGAATTCGACCTGCTACCACACAACTGCACCGACTGAGTTCTTCCTGTCAAGAAACTGCGAAACAAGTCAACAGAGTCAGAGTCGCAACCGATATGATGAAGAATGGCCAGCATCAGATCGTGACTAATGGTATCTACTTGTATCTTATCGGACACAATAATGCAATCTAAAAGAGAAGCAGTATTCTCCGTTATTCTAGTTGGCTCACTTATTATTTGCTGGATGTTTAACGAGTGAATTACCGAGATAAATCTACTGACATTAGTGTCCCCAGTATTCAACAAATTAATATTATCGTCAACCAAACAAATGACATTGCCATAGGTCATCTCAAGATCTAACAAGCGCGCTTCAAACTCATTAACAAACACAGGCACCCGATAAATGCACCCGAAGGCATGCCATGTATTTGCACACCATATTTTGATCCACACCTGCTCGAAAGAATCATTTGTCTCAATCTATTGACATCTTAAAACCTTTCGGACGTATATTCCCACACCACCCCCGCGACCAGCTCTATCCTTATGGAAAAGATTGTAATCCGGAATTGCAATCGCTTGTTCACTAATATCGCTTGTCAACCAAGTTTCAGATACACAGAAAATATAAAGTTCATAATCACGAAGTAAGCAGACATCATGTCGTTTAGGCAAAAGAGACCAGAGGTTTGGGAGTTTTTTTCCATCTATTGGCCATACTGCGACGTTGAGAGTTCGTTTTTCGTATTTCTCGGAAAACTTTTGGCAAGCAAATGGTTGTGAACCATACGAAATTGACTGTTTTATGATCCTCTAAAACCTCTACCTACTAAATATTCTTTGTATACAAAAACCTCAAATCAAAGAGTGTCCAAATACCTATGAACTGTAGTGTAGCTCGTCATACAGACATCAAAAAACAGAAAAGTAGATGTCAAGTGAAATATGGATTTGGATAACATCAGTACACCACACACAAGAACGCTTTACTGTTGGAATAATTAGCGGCAAATAGAGAGATCAAACAGAACGAAATGAAACACCAAAACAATCATAACCATAAACAAAAAATATTCCACGTACTGCTAAAATCTGTGGTAGGTCTTTAAAAAACGTAAACATGAAAGAAACAACATAATTTCAGAGATAAAGTATAGCTGTATCACTCTGTATATTATTTTGTTGTATCATTTGTACGTATCAATTTATAATCATCGCCCAATACTTAATTTACTCCTGTATTGTCGATCGCGCATTATCTCTCCTTACAAGAACTAGAAATATTATTAGCTTGCAGTGAATGAAACAATTCGATCTTTATTTCATCGTAAGTACTGCTTGGTTGTGTGTTTACGCATCAATTCACCCTATAATCATTCCCCCATGGCCAACCCCAACTGCGTAGTTTATACATTTACTCTCACAACTTTGGATTCGAATCATCGTGTTACTGTTACCTAATTCAAACATAACTTGGTAAAAAAGTGATAACATTCAGTTCACATAATGCAAACATAGATACTTCGTTAAACACACATATCATCACAGAACATTTTGCGTGGGAGTGAAAATTATAACTCATACGATAAATACCACCCTCTATTTGCTTAAGAATTGTTGGTCACAATACAAAGTTAAAATTTATACGTAGCCTTTAAATCAATAAATATTTCGGAAAGCTTTATAAAGCGTTTTATAATATGGCGTAATACACATTTGTATACAGAGTCCAAAAATGACTAATAAACTTTAATAATAATAATAATAGTTTATTATTATCATTATTTTCAAGATAGACTTTACATAGAAGGGTAGTCTAAAAGGTTTCCAGCCTAACACAGGTTACCACGTCCACGATGCGACGTATGCATGCAAGATGAATCGATACGGGCTACCTCAGAGAGTGAAATTATTGATTTATTGCAACGGTTTCTCATCAACCCTTCGTAGTGTTAGTCGTAATTTTATCTGTAACTATGTCTAACGTACTATTCAACTTTACTAGTCAACTATTGATGATTATGAGCGATGGAACACCGACAATGTGTAGTGTAGGTCGTTCTCTTAAAGAAAAGTGTAAAGGGACTGTTACATGTTACGCGTAAAGTTCATGCTTTACAGCTTGTGGCACAAACTATTCGAGAATGTTAACCGGAAGTGGATGCATTAATAGTAAATACAAAAAAGTGTTACAACCTTCGTTCCGGTATTCGCGAACCACCACAGCCGACTCTTACGCATTGGGGAACATGGTTGCAAGCGGCTTTTTGTTATTCTGAACATTTCCAAGAAGTAAAATCTGTGATTTTACAATTCGACCCTGATGAAACTACAGCTATTAAGGAGAGCCAGAAAGGAAAAGATTTAAAAAATATTAGCAACAATTATAAACGATTACTAGACGCAATAGAAAAATTGCAAAATATCGGGTTGTCGTTAATAGAATCAGTACAAATCGTGGACGAAGTGAATACATTGCTACACGGTATAAACGACGCAAAAAACGGTCGCGTTATAGCAAAGTTCGACAGTGTTTAAAAAAAAATTCCGATTATACGAGAGGCAAATGTGGAAGTATACCTGATGGTGCAAGTTTTTCAACAATCCTTAATTATTTATTTAGAAAATACCAGTGAAACAGTTCACTAAAACCCTTACCACAACACTTAATTCATACTGGACGCACGTTTCGATAGCCAAGCTATCATCATCAGCAGCAAGACTGAACTAACAAGCTAAGTGAAAAACTAACCTTATAAGGAAAATAAATTATGCAATATGTAAATTTAAAATCGTAAAATTTAATGAGCCGCTTCATTGCACAGGACTATAAATAGCCTAAAGGTAAATGAGCCGAATGACGTGACTTAATAAATCCTAGATTACAATGAAGCGGTTCATTGCACATGGTTAAAATTACAACTATAAAAGATTAAACATGATGTAACAAGGGATAAAGGCTGGAATTTAGTGGTCCTAAATCTGAATTTATTAAGTGAGTTTTGTTTTTGTAAATTTCCATGCCTTCATAACAATTTAATTGAGAAGTACTCCTTACGTTTCTAATTAACTTTATATTATCAACATTATGGTTATTTTCAAACATATGTAGGGCAACGCTAGATTTATCAAACCTTCTGAATTTGAGATGAGCCAAATGTTCTTTGTACCTAATTTTGATTGATCTTTTTGTCTGCCCAATATACACTTGATCACAATCTTTACATGAAATTTTTTAAATTCCTGATTTATCCATGTTATCCACTGGGTCTTTGGAATTTCCTAAAAGGTTTTTAAGGTTATTGCTCGAAGAGAAAACAATCTTGCGGTCAATCTTAGAAAAGATTTTTTGAAGACCCTTGGTGTAACATGGATAAAAGGGTAATTTAACATATTTCTTATTATTACGGCCGTCAATGCGTTCTAATGTGCTTACATTTCTAATTCTTAATCTATTCTTATGTTTCCTAATAGTATTATAGACGACATCTTCAGAGAATCCGTTAATGTTAGAAATATTGATGATTTCTTTTAGTTCATTTTGATATCTATCTTTCGTTAAAGGAAAATTGAGTAACCGGTGCACCAAAAGTTAATAGCCGAAAGTTTGTGTTCATATGAGTGATTAGAATCCTGTAAGATGAATCTATTATTACTAGTAGGTTTCCTATATACGTCTATTTCTAACATATTTTTATTTCTTATTACTAACATGTCGAGGAAAGGAATCCTGTTGTCTTTTTCTTCTTCGTGGGTAAATTTGATAGAGGGAAATTTTGAGTTAAGTTGTTCTATGAAATCCGTTATTGAACATTTGCTGATGTCAAAGATGCAAAAAATGTCATCGACGTATCTGATCCAAAGCCGAGGGAAATAAGCGAAAGTATTCTCAGGTCAGTTTCAAATTTACCCCATAAAGAGGTTAGCTATAAACGGAGATAAGCTGTTACCCATTGCTGTTCCTTCCGTTTGTTGATAAAAAGTGTTGTTAATTTGGAAAAAATTTTGTTTCATGCAAAGTTTTGTCAAAGAAATTAAGCTAGTAACTTCCTCTCTATCCATTTGGTTATCTAACAAAAGTGTTTCTAAATATTCCAAAGTTAAATCAACCGGAACACTAGGAAACAATGAACTTACGTCAAACGATACTAAAATTTCTTTGTCAGTAAGCTCAATGTCCTTAGTTTTTTCAATGAACTCGTAAGAATTTTTAATAGCCAAATCCGGAAATTGTACAGGTAACTGGTTCAATTTGTCAGATAACCACCTGGAAAGTAAGTAAGTTGGACTGTTGATATTCGAAACAATGGTCTCATGCTTTTTCCGGGCTTGTGTATTTTAGGTAAACAATACATCCTAGGTAGTACTGGGTTTGATACCGTTAGTCTAAATCTTAAATTGTCGCTAATGACAGCCTTACATTCTAACATGGTCTTTTTGGTTTCTGTAATCATTTTAGACAAAGGATTTTTTGATAATTTTGAATAAGAACTTTGTGACAAAGTGGTGTTGACTCGACTAAAGTAATCTTCTTTGTCTAAGATGACTACAGTGTTACCCTTGTCGGATTTTAAATAAAAACAATTTTTGTTTTTTAGTCTTCTAGCAATGATTTGATCTTTTCGTGCAATGTCAGGTGCATTCCTTTGCATATTTTCCAAAATTTGACTTTTACAAGCGGTACGAATAAAATTTTTTGTGTTATCATCAAAATTACTGATCGCGTTTTCTATGCCAACTATAATTTCTTCAACCGGAGGCTTAATAAATTTCAAGTTGTATTTCAAACCTTTTTTAATAAGTCGATCTCTTTGCTAAAAGACTCATGTGACACGTTTTTAACTAATGCAGTTGGGTTAATTATCTCGGAAGGTTTCGGTTTGTTAGTGGTGACTAATTTGGAAAATTTTTTCTTGAGAACCTTTTCTTTATCTGAAACTTTCTTAGCAATAACGTTTTCAATCCTGTTGAGATAATTAATCCATTCAAAATATTCTAAAATACATAGGTTGTTACAAAGTTGTAAATGTAAACTATATGCTTCTAACTCTAGTTGACTAATTTTAAAATACTGATACTTAATTTCTGAATTTAACCAACAACTTTTGGCCGAAGAAATAGCTCTATTAGCCGAACTTGATTTACTCTTGCAGTTAATTTGAATGAATTTATTTTCCTTATAAGATTAGTTTTTCACTTAGCTTGTTAGTTCAGTCTTGCTGCTGATGATGATAGCTTGGCTATCGAAACGTGCGTCCAGTACGAATTAAGTGTTGTGGTAAGGGTTTTAGTGAACTGTTTCAGTGTTCCAGTGCCACAGTTTTAGAGTATCTGTTTAGAAAATACCAGATTTACATAAACTTTACAAAAGCATACCATTAATTTACTATATGTCAAATATCCCGGCGCTCTTTGTGTTAGTGCTTTCTTTTCTCTGCTTATATTGTTTTTGCCGGGTATGATTCCACCAATACCATGAGCTATATTAGCATTATTCTTGGTTTTGTTACTAGGCATTTTTTCATGTGTAGAAGTATACAAGGTTTCTAAGACTGCTTAAATAAAATTATACATTTTTGAAAAATAATCCTTCTCATTATCTGTATGTAAAATTATCTAAATAATAGGACACGAGAACGTAAAACACAGTTTTGCAATTACATGGAAATTTTGAGACGTAAATACACGTATTCCGCATCTTATGTGTGTTCTAATATTCATGAATTGTCAGGAATAATGTCGCCCACTTCGTCTCGGTAGCACAGTCACCAGATACCCTGCTTTTAAGCCAGATTCACGCATGCGACCTCAACTTTTCTGTTTATACAAGTTAGTTGTTTTACGAAATATCTAATCGTATCGTTTACAAATGACGGTGGTTAGACTTAATTAATTAAACTGGGAGTACTTACGCATTTTAGAGTTCATTTGTAATGGAACAGGTTTGTGAATATGTGTGTATCATGTGTTTATTGCGAGGGATGAAAATAGTGTCGTCATTAAACCCGTGTATTGCAAATTTGAAATATTTTTTTTGTAATTTTATTATTGTAACATTTTTCCACTCTGAATTTCTTCAGAACATTTTTGAAGGCTTCAATAGTTTCTTGAGGTAATAATAATCGCTGTTCACACACTTTCTATTCGACATTCGTTGGGCGATAAATCAGGTAAATACGAAAATGTACGAAAATATTTTTTCCTTGAAATAATCAATTGTTCGGTTCTTCTGGGAACCCTTCTATCCACAGTTGAATGTTGCTTAGTTTCCGGTTAGTACGAATATATCCAACTTTCGTCACCTGCTACGATGTTCCTCTGTCGAATTTTTTGAATATTTCCTTATATCGACACGAGCCCTTTTTTGTGCTTTTCCAGTGATTACAAACCTATTCACGCCACGATAGTGAAATGATAAAATGGATCGTTCCCAGAATAATTTGGTTACGAGATTGAACCAATAATTCTTTATCATTTTTTGAGTAAGTTATAGAAGAAAACCCACGTAAATTCTTTGATATTGATTCCTTTTTTCGCAATAATAATAAACGCGTTGATTTATAGTGCCATACGCACGCAGAAAAGAATGTTTAGCGGACCTAATTAAGGTAGCAAGTAGAAAGTTTAATACAATTGGGGATTATCGGATTTTCGGATCCTGAACAGTTATCTGATTTTCAGATCCGGATCCGTTATCCGATTCTTTGGATCTCGATTCCCCTATATAAACCCTACATAAAAAAATCCGAATTTAAAATTTCGGAGGTTTCGAATAGAGGGTCCAATGTTTTGGACAACGCATTCGGATAATAACACCAAGATACGGATAGCAAATTATCCGGATCCAAAGTTATCCGGATCGAGATAACAGCTCTGGTAAGTATACTACTTTACTTAAGAAGCAGATCCTACTAGAAGCACAATTTCTTTACTTATTGCAAATAAGTTGTTTGCTTGTGACGGCAAATCTAAAGCAAACAATTTTAGAATATGCAAATCCCAAATTATGCAAACAATATTAAAATTACGATTAATTAACTATACAGGATATAACAAAGGATAAAGGCTTGAATTTGGTGGTCCTAAATCTGAATTAATTAAATTATGTTTTCGTTAATTTCCAATTGAACAGTGCTATTTACATTCTTAACTAATTTTATATTATCAACCTTATGATTATTTTCCAACATATGTAAGGCCACATTAGATTTATCAAACCTTCTGAATTTGAGATGATCCAAATGTTCTCTGTACCTAACTCTGATTGATCTTTTTTGTCGGCCCAATATACACTTGATCACAATCTTTACATGAAATTTTGTAAATTCCTGGTTTATCTTCGTTATTTAGGACTCCCTAAAAAGTTTTTGAGGTTATTGTTTGAAAAAAAAAACAATTTTGCGAGCTTTAAGAAAGATTTTTTCAAGACCTTAAAGGCAAAATGAGTAAACGATGTACCAAAAAGTTAATAGCCGAAAGTTTGTGTTCCCAAATCAGTTATTGAACATTCGCTGGTGTCAAAGATGCAAAAAATGTCATCGAAGTATCTGATCCAAAGCTGAGGAAACTAGACCAAAGTATCCCTAAGATCGGTTTCAAATTTACCCTTAAAGAGGTTAGCCATAAACGGAGATAAGCTGTTACCCATCGTCGTTCCTTCCGTTTGTTTTGAAATATCCTGAGATATGAAGATGAACTTCTTGAAAAAATTCTCTTAATTTTTTTCTGTGAAACATTGTTTGTAATAGAAAAAAAGCAAATAAATTTACAAATGATTTTCATTCGAAAATTTAATCTGCGAGGAATTGGTTCTGATATCTTCCATACGAGTACACGAGTACGTTCCCATACAAGACCACAGATATACAGATTAAACTACAACAGAAGAGCTATCCGCAAAAGCAATTAAAAATCCTTTGTAAAATGAAAGCCGTAGCTTCAAAGAAAAAGTGCGTCCATCCTTCAAGCTTTAACCATTATTCGTTAATAATTACTAGCAGATAGGTCGTATACAACGCAAACCAGCGCAATAAATAGAGAGAGAATTATATTTTGTTTACATTCCCAAACAGCAACAAAAATACAACCACAATATTAGCGACATCCTTTTAATATATTTTCGGTTGAAATTTATTGCTTTCTTATTATTGACGAATTCATTCGAATAAGAAGAAACGACACAATTGTTATGATGCCATCCAGATATAGCAAAATATTGCCCTCGGGTGATGCGAAAAAGAAAACATGTTTTTATCACCAGTTGAAGCAAACCAACATCTGCACATTGTTTCTTTAATATTTCCTCCCAGTATATGTCGAATATATATCGAATCATCCTTTTTAATAATAAATAGAAACATGATTTCTTTTATCAACATCAATTCGTAGGTTATTCTTGGACAAAAGAATCTCGTAAATAAATGTCAGTAATATAGAAGAAAATAGTCGTGTTTATATCAAAAATAAAAATATTCCTGTTTTGTTATTATAATAGAACCATATAGTAACTACTATACACCCCAAAAGTATTAATTTTTGCAAGGAATACGAAAATGATTAAAGCACGTCAATGTTTATCAGAGAACTAGTAATATTGCATCCTCAGTTATACTTGCGTAAAAGTGCAACTGCATGAACAACGAGCAAGTACGTGAGTTTGAAAGAGGATGTATTGTAGACCTACGCGAAGGCGGAAATAGGCCAGCCATAAATGGAAATGTTGGCACAACAAAAATTTTTATTTTGAACATTCAAGCAAGTTTAGTTTAAATCAATACATGTATATGTTTGTTGAGTTATATTTGTTATTTGAAATGATCATTTACTTTGAATGTCAGAAGAAATCAGGAGGGATGTTTGTAATTAAATTATTATTTTTTACATTTTGTCTTCTCTTCTTGGTACCTCCTTTATTCTTCATTTTCACAAATTTCTATCTTGTGCTGTTCTTTTAACTTCGGTCCAACTTATTCCCTTTTTTTCTGCAGCGCTATGGACTTGTTCCTCCCATCTCCTCCTTGGACGCCCTACTTTATTTTCCCCTTGTACTCTTGCCTCAAAGATTCTCTTTGTTAACCTCTCATCTCCCATTCTGTGTATGTGCCCTAACCAGCTGAGTTGTCTTTCTTCGATAACTGTTTCTATTGAGGCTATGTTTAATTGGCTTCTAATTGTTGTATTTCTTATTCTGTCTCTTCTGGTTTTATTTTCGATTCTTCTCAGAAATCTCATCTCCATAGCTCCGATTTTCCCTTTGTTCTTATCTGTTATCGACCACGATTTGCTGCCATAGATGACTTTTTTATATACCTCCGTTTTTATTTCCTTCCTCCCGAAAAAAGTCTCCCTTGATGTGTTATATAATTTCCCCGCCTTTCCTATTCTTTCATTTATCTTCTCGTTTACAGTTCCTTTCTCATCTACAATCGTTCCCAAGTAGTTAAAACTCTGTACTTGTTTCAGAATTTTCCCCCCAATACTGATATTATGTTTCCTTTCTCTATCTGCTATTATCATTGTATTCGGCTTCTCTAGATTTATCTCCATGTTTATCTTCCTCGGTTCTTCCTGGTATATTGTTATATTTCTCTGCAGTATTTCTTCTGTGTCAGCTATCAGTACAATATCATCTGCAAATGTTAGATCCTGGAGATTCACTTGCTCCATACTCCAGTTCCCTACATTCATGTTTCTACATCTTCCCTTGCATTTTTTTATGGCATCATCTAATATTATAGAGAACAGCAGTGGGCTTAGGACGCATCCCCTTGTATAGAGACTTTGTTTATCGTGAATTCTGTGGATTCTTCATTTTGTGTTCTTATCTTGTTTTTGTTGTTTTTATACAGCGCTTTTATGATATCGATCGTGCCTTTCTCTATCCCTCTTCGCTCTAAACTATTCCGCACATCTTTTCATTTTATTCGGTCAAAGGCTTTCTTCAAGTCCATAAAGCAAATATGTATCTCTCTGCCTTTTTTTTTGTTAGTTTTTCTCCGACTTGTCTTAGTATGAATATCAGGTCTTGGGTACTTCTATCTTTCCTGAACCCATGTTGTGTTTTCTCTTAATCTTTTCTGTATTATTCTTGTTAATACTTTTTCTGTCATACTTGTTAAGGTTATGTATATATACTTCGACGATTTTTCTGGGTTGATTCTTCCCATCAGCTACAGATGTCTCCTTATTTGTTATTAACAATTAAGAAGAATTATTATATATCATATAAAAAAAAATACAATTAGTTTTATTATAATAGATCAGTTTTTAACTTGTTGTGTACGTGTCCTTTTTACAATTTTATTTACACTTTTGTTCTTCGATTAAAATGAATTTTACACAGTTGTAACACTGCCCATATATTTTAACGGTTCACTTTACTACGGAACTTAGTAACGCGGTATATCTATACTGTCTTTAGGACGGTATGATTGGCACTACGTGACGCCTGAAAATATTTCAGTTGTTTTTTTTTAAGATTAGTGGCATAAATTGAGAGATGTAAGAGCAATATGGCCAAGAGTAAGTTCTCTGCGTGTACGTAGTTCTAGAAACAATATTAGAGACAGTCAGTTGAATAGAAGGAGATAAAAGTATTAAGTAAAGTAGCAGATTGCTCTTGGTGAAACATTTCTTATGCTCGATCAAGTAAAACAATACCAAAATAATGAGAATATGCGTTGTGACTAACGAACGAAGGTAAAGAAGTAGCAGAAGTTGGTACCCTCAACGTAAGTGTTTAAAGAAAGAATTACTAACGCGAAAAAACGTGCATTATATATAGCAATAGAGCCTAAATACAACCCGATTAAGTAATTATTGATAAAGTGTTTCTTATATAATGTATTCTATATAAACAGTTTCACTGCGTGCATTAAAATTTCTCTCAACAACTTGGATCTGCTTGTCATATCCCTAAGCTTTCCTTTAGTAATTCAAGGCAGCGTTTACAATTCCGTATCCTTTAACTTTGACGACAATTTAATCTCTCAATTCTTAGAATTGTATATTACAAGAACACTGAAAATGATTAAGGCAGATGCATACACCTACAAGTCCGCAATAGACATTTTTTTATTTAAAATAATATTCAGGGTATACCTACTGTTTTGTATGTATCTGAACCTAAGAAAAAGAATCTGAATTACGACGGCGTTTTGACATTTTTGAGAAAATCAAACAATTAAGTTTGCAGTGGCGTAATGTCGAGTTGATGACGCTATGAAATTAGAAGTAATTTGGTATCTTCCCTTGAATATATTTAAAAGACCTTGTGTGTAAGAAGAGACATGGAAACGTACAAGAATTTACATAAACTGACGAATTTTCACCCCTCTTCGGTAGTTACCGAACTTATCCTCTTCGCTCTGGAAATTCAATTACCGTTTCAGGGTTAATTTAGTAAATAATCACCAATTTATTTGTAAAATAGTGTTGTCATTATCGCCATTTACGCGTCAATAAGGATCTACACGAACATGAAATGACATAGAGACACATGATTTATGGCATTCACTAAACCCAACATTGTGCTTGTATTTGTATACATTTTTGTATAAGATAGAAATGTAAACAAAGATCTATTACGTTTAAAATCGAACATTGCACAATTTTCTTTCCAGTATTTATGTACACATGAAGTGTGACGTTGCGAAATTTATAAAGGAAAGGAACTGTTCAATTATCCTAAATATCTAGAATTGCTTTTTCAGTAAATTAATTGAACCCGCCAAACTTGTGTTAATCATCATTCAGATTTCTTTCAATTATTTCTATTAATAAAAATGCTACTTACCGATTACACTTCAAAATGAACAGTTACAATGTAAATCGTGATAAACCTAACCTCTGATAATATTTACATCAAGGAAAAGACAGGAATGGGATCATACAGACTGAAAAACTCTGACAACTGGAGAACCCATGAACAGTTCGAGTTATGGCAACCTATTGTAATCTATCCAAAGCCTTTGACTGTGTGCCTTTGACGTTTGGTTTTAACGGCAAAACTTCATTACTATGGCGTGAGAGAGCAGACAGCTGAATTTTCTTGCTGTCACAACAGTCTTTGCGATGAAAAAAGTCAGTGATTTGTGATTTTAAAATGGATCGTTTTCGAACAGAGATAAATATGATATCTTGGAGTGTTTTATTCTCTGTCGAAGAAATGATGAGATGCCCGGAGAAATGTATTTCAATAAATATCCAGAAAGACTTCAACCAGGCAGAATCCTTGACTTGATTCAGTGAGCGTAGAATTTTCTAAGGCCATTCTTGAAGTCCTACCCCTACGCTGAAAATTTGATGATGATTAGAGACGGGATTTTAGGCAAAATGCCTCTTTGTTTAGATTCAAGGCAAATTAAAAATAATACAAAATCTATATGTTTCTCGACAAATCAAAGCGATTTAGCTATGTTATATTTTGCCTAGTTGCCTATTTGAACTTTTAACAGCCTAAATCGTGGTTTTTCGCCTATTTTGTCCTAAAATCATATTTATTTGGTCTAAACGTTTTTTTTTTAATTTTAAATAAATTTTACACAGCTGCATCTTTTTTAAAATGTAAATTTTAGTTTTACAGCTAAAATGCTTATAACTAATACAACGAGGGGTTTTTCCCGTCTATTGTGTGAGGGGCAAAGTTTGGATTTGCCTGCCGAAAATTTATATTACTACCCTATTGAAGATATATACTCAATTATCGGCTTATCGCTCTCGGGTTCATTTACCTGCACCCACGTTTTTAATTTTACGGGAATCCCTATCGGCTTGTTTACGCCCTGTAATTTAAACCATAAAAGCAATTTCTTCTCCCTGTTAACGTGATTAATGAATATACGATGCCCATTCATAGTTTATAAAATGGACATCTTGATATTGCAGTTTAGATTTTATTTTTTATTCTCTTAATGTTTCTCTGGAGCGTATATGTGTGTTTTCCCTATAGCGAGGGGGGACTATTGACGAATCAGTATATAGTGAAAGACGTACTTTTGAATTTTCATTTATATCGTAGCTTGCAAGGAATATTTTTCGGTAGTTTTCTTTTCGGTTTGTGTTTTGTTTATCTACTCAGTGTATTGTGTATTTCCATCTACAACAATGCCAAAACCCAAAGGGAATCACATAGCGATAAAGTTCAAAAATGGCTGAAGGCAATTGGAGGCACTACTGTCTTTCAGCTGAATCCAAGCAACAGTGAAGAGTTGTTTTGTAAAGCGTGCGGAAAAATGGTAAAGGACGTTTTTGTTTTTCTTTCCTAACTTGCTTCAAAAATATAATATTTTTTGTAGTTAACTTGCAAAAAAAAATCATTTAGAGCAACATGCTACTGCTCCTGGACATCAGGCAAATCTTAGGAAACCGTTGAGGAACCAAATGTTAATAGACAACAAAAATTCAAGAGAAATCGATGTTTTTAATCGAGATTTATGCGACGCTTTTATGTCTGCAAATATTCCCTTTGGACAGATTAAACTATTCAAAACTGCGAAATTTTCTCACTAAATACTGCAACAAGAATGTGGCAAGCGTAAAAACCCTTTAAGAACAACATATGTAAACAAAATGTTACAATGAGGTAATTAATATAATAAATAATAATTTAAAAATGTATTTTCATACTTGAGTGTCATTAAGATTTTGTTTACACCTATAATATTTTATAATTTTTTTAAGACTATTAATACTATTCGCGAAGAAGTTGGTAACAACGATATTTGGAATCTATAGATGAGACGACCTGACTCAAAAGGGTCGTATTAGGGCAAATATGATTGTGGGTAAGCTTTGTTCTGAAAAACCAGGAAAACCGTCTTTTCGGGGTACAAAGGGAACTTGAAAGAACAAATTGCAAACAATGGCAAGATTCGTGAACCAAGCTTTAGGGAAGATATATTAAGCAAAAAACTTACTTTAATAATATTGTAAATTGAATGCTAAGATATTTAAGTTAAAGGCAACTCTCGTATTTTAGTATTTTGTGGCCAACAGATGGAATTAAGTACGAAAAAGTCAAGCTTTTAGTCACGGATGGTGCTTCTTATATGCTCAAATGTGGTACAAAATTTGAAGATTTTTTATAAAAATCTTAATCATTTAACATGTTTTGCACATGGACTCAATTTGGTGTGTGAATGTCTAAGAAATCAATATGCTAAAGTTAATGGTTTAATTTCAAATACCAAGAGAGTCTTTTAAAAGCTCCACTGCGTGTGCAGTGTATAAAGAAAATCTGCCAGATCTCCCTTTGCCTCCCCAACTTGTCTTAACACGTTGGGGAACTTGGTTAAAAGGCGGTAGTTTTTTTATGCTAATAATTTCGGAAACAATAAAATCAGTAAGTACTTTTTTAGCAAAATTTTTAAATAAGATTTTTTTTATTTAACGCTTTATGTTTAGGTTGTAATATCGTTTACAAAGCTTCGCTAAATGTATTGAGCAAGCGCAAGAATACTTTTCCAATCAAAATGTTTAAAAACGATCTTTTATACATCAAGTCGCATTATAATTTTTCATTGATAACATCAAAAAAATTAGAAACATTCGGCTTCCTCTTACAGATTCTGTTGCAGTAATTAATAATGCCGAAGCAGCTCTCAAGAATGCCCCAGGAAAAGTTGGCAAAAATAATTTTGTCAAAGTTATAACCAAGTGATTTCGAAAAATCCAGGTTTTTCAAAACGGTTATAGAGTTTTGCTGAGCTGCTCAGTGGCGAAGCAGTTGAAGCTACCGCTCATACCACAGCTGATGGTCCATATTTAAGTTTTGCCCTACAACCTCGTGCGACGTAGAACGTTCATTTTCTTGTACAAACTGCTGTTTTCCGACCGAAAACAAATTTTTCTATGGGACAACTTGGAAAACATCTTGTGTGCTACGCAAATGCGAAATTTGAGGACATGGTTTCACGGCGATTAACTAATTTATTTATTATTTTAAACCAAATGAATATTACATATTTTAGTATTAGTTTAAAATTTGTATGTTTTATTTCTTTTTATGGCTGAAATGTACCTAAAATTACATTAAATATCGTCTTCTTATTCAATGTTTTTTTAAAAAAAATGATTTTTGTGTTTACCGTTTTTTTTTTTAAGTATTTGCCTAACATGCCTAAATCAAACAGTTTTTCGTCCTAAAACATAGTTTTTAAGGCTAAAAGAGGGCCTTTTTAGCTGTTTTTTACCTCCTAAAATCCGTCTCTAATGATGATATATATTAATTTAATAAAGAAAAATATAAGTTTAGAAAACGCACACTTGGTTTTCAACCTGTAATTCTTCGACGGAATGGATTTTTTTTTTTAAATGTAATCCCGGATTGTACTTAGTTTGTATAAGTGCGCAACTTTTTCCTCATTTAACCGACCTGTATCTCTAACGGTTTCCAATACACCATTACTTCTGTTATCTTAGACACCCGGGCACTTTTGAGTGTTAATATTAACACTCGATTTTTTAAAACATAAAGGACTTTGAAACACTTATTTAAAAAAGAAAATTTTTTAAAAATTGCAAAAATCTCTAAAAGTTTTCACCCAAATATAATATACAGGGTGTGAAGTTACAGAATTTTCGCGTTATGTACAGATATGTATGTACATACGTCAAACCGTTTGACTTACATTGTACATGCAAAAATTTCCAATTTTTTTTACGAGCTTTTCTAAAAGTTTTACGGGACTTTAGCGAAAAGAACCCTGTATAGTGAAAAGGAAGGTGGTGTCAGTATTTTCAGTTTGTTTATGTTTGATTTTAGATTGCCGCTTCCTCGCCTTGCCGGTACTGTGGTAGCGCTTTGACTTTTTGGCGCAACGCGCCATACAGTATTCGGCCCATTCGCAAGACCACCTCGTTGCCCTTACATTGACTCTTTCACTTACACCGTTCCACCCACGAACGGCGAACGTTTTCGTTCGTATTTCTATTCTCAGACTTCTTTCGCTACTAGAATCGAAGCTCCGTAGAAAAGTACGGCTGCTCGATTCTAAATGCATTTGATTTATTATACACACATATTTTTTAAAAAAGTACGGTGTGATGAAATAGGGCTCGGGACGTAGAAAGCCATTTTTAAGCGTCCATATGCTAATACGTGCGTAACACATTGAAAGTCATCGCTATTCTGTATTCTGTTTGAAGATACCGATAAGAGTTTTTGTCGGTTTTGCAAAGAGTCAAAGGAAGCAGCACTCAGACTTTCATTTGTTATAGGGATATGGAAGTTAGCGGCCAAGCAGCCGGTGTGGATTGAATCCCGCCGCAATGGCCTTTGGAAAAACCCTTTCCTTTCTAACGAACTTTCTTTTGGAGTACTCTTTTGTGATTTTGCTGCAATTTCTTGGTAAGTATTTATTTAAGTCATATTTTTAATTAGAATAGAAAGGCACAGACTAACAAGGTGCCCGAGGTGTAAATCATCGATTGTGATGAAATTTTGACAGTTTGTGAACACCATCTGGTGTTGCTCAACGACATCTCTAATCCGGCAAAGATGCATATCACCCTAAACATATTTTTTCCAAGTTAACTTCTAAACGGCTAAAGATAGAAAAAAAGTTTCAACAGACATACACCATTTAAGGGGCTGCTTCGTCTGGTATGGGTCTTCATTACAGGGTGTTAGAATAAAGACGAAACAACGTGTACTATGCTCATTTGAGATATGCATCTCACACACAAACGGCGACTTATACTTCCTTGTAAGAAATAAATGCAAATAATTCTCAAAAAAATTCCTTTACCCCTTATTGGAAATTTGTTTCCAAAAAATAATGGAAGGAAAAGAGACGACTTCTTTTAAGAAGATTAAGAGCTCGAGCCTTTAATATCACAACTCTGACACTTCAAAGTTAGGGCATCTAATTTGCAAAAGTGCTTTATCTCTCAGCATCAAGAAGTTTGAATCTTACAACCCTGGTTTATTATTACTATCAATATGTTAAAGACCACACTGCTAATTTTGGATTGAGTGGATTTGCAACGAGAATGCACGAGAATTTACGCCGAATTGAACAAACACTTCTATTTGTCTATCTTCATCAACCACCTTATTCGCGATGTGTTTCTGGTTAAGTGCAGAATCAGTTTCTAGAAATTTTTTAAAGAAGTCTAATACGTATCTGTGACTTAAATTCAGCAGCCGTTTGTCTTGCACAATTATCATTTTTGCCATACAAAAGAACAAGTTCCGTTCGCATTTCAAGAGTGTAAACTATATTGTCAAAAAGAATAAATATTTACAATTCTTGCTTAGCATGATATTTTTCCTGTTATAATCCCAGAATTTGACCAAATGTCAAAGTAAGATATACTACTGGATTCATCCCATTTAAGATTGTTATATTGGAGGTGGGGCTTAAGGGGGTAAGTTTAGTATCATAATATATTAATCAAAATGATTCCCCCTCGAAACAAAAATTGACCTGTCTTTGTATTTTTTTAATAATTTTATTAGTTTCGGATATAAGCCGCCTAGGAAGTTTTTAAATGAATACACTGTATGTATTTTGCAACCAGATGTATCACCATCATGGCGATTTTATGCACCCTAATCATCCAGTAGCGCATACATTGACACGTCACTAATAAATTCAGCGGTTACTTGCAGAGAGATGCTTACGAGATCTGTGCCAAGTTTTTGTTAAGAGCAGTTTTTTATAAGCTCATGCCGGTATTTACATTTGTACATGTGCATATGCGGATATAGCATACAAAACAGTGGAACGATATTATCAGCGTTTTGTTGAGATAAATTGGCGGCGAACATGGAAAAACTGAGTTAATAATAAGAGGACATGCCACGATGTGCTGCGCGGTAGAGTACGCAGGATAGCGGACAGGACGCTGCAGTAATAAAATTATGACTATGTGGAATTGTAATATAGGTGTATGAAATGCAATTTAACAGGGGTGCGTCACACGATACAAACCACAGGCAATATAAATGTGACCAAAATGGAATTTAATTATTGTATAATGCATTTGTGCAAAGCGGCATGCGGACTGGAGATATACGGAGCATCCGTATGTTGTGCTCTTCCGGCCCGGCAGTGTTAGTGATCCAAACGCTACGTACTACGTATAGATAGCGACGGCATAGATTGTTGATTCTATGAAACGATCATAAGCGGCTTGATAGCCAATCTGAACTCGTTAATAAAGTATACTGTTAGCTGAGAAGAACATTGACATACGGAACACGTACCAAAATTGTGATTACAGGGCGGTTAATTAA
Source organism: Dynastes maya (assembly GCA_029619315.2). Lineage (NCBI taxonomy): Eukaryota > Metazoa > Arthropoda > Insecta > Coleoptera > Scarabaeidae > Dynastes > Dynastes maya. Next base: position 4,050,993 of record JAROYE020000012.1, on the reverse strand, counting down.
TTATTGGGTCTGACGAAACCGACCATTGTGAAGGGTGCACCTTGGCGAACGTCGTTTCTCGGAGTTCACATTAAAACCCTACACCATTTCACCGCTTCTCGTTTTGTTGAGAAATGGGAACGCAATCTTTTAAGGAAATACATTGAATTAAAACTGCGAAGTATGCTTACACATACCGGCTATATAACTTAGAAAGAGCTTTTGTATTTCTAGCAGGATATTAATGGTTACTGTGCCACTATTTCATTCCTATTTTTACTTCATAACGTACGATTAATTTACGCAAATAGATTATAAACATTTGCGTAAATATGAAAGCAGTTAGCCATCATTTGCATACCACTTTGCCTACTGTATGTAATCAACAATTTGGCAAAGTTCATTTATTCTCCAAACAAAAATGGGATTAAGATATGACGTATATGGACTAGTATAGTAATTTTCATTGCATAAACTAAAATATTTGTAACTTCACAAAATGATTATCTACAGGTTATTTCTTTAAATAGAACAGGCTGTTTCAAATTTATGGAATTGTGTTAATGGCAAGGGGGCAAAATTTTGAGATAATGTAATTTTTCAAATAATTACGTCACGTTAATTTTTTCAAACTATTTCTTTTTAATAATGAAACCAACTACCAACAACCACTAGCGTACCTCTGTGGAAGTTGGTATATTGGAATGTCTTTAATTAGATACTCTCATCCATACTAGTATTCAGTATCTTCGTATATATACGACAATTTCAAATACATCTAACAACTTCCACAGGGGTACGCTGATGAACCGTAAGACGGCGAAACGCACGTCAGTATATTGGTTTCATTATTATTTAATTCCTCTGGCGGGATAAGCCACTAGTCGAACTGTTACCCTCGCAGAAAACGTGGAGCATTGCAAGTTGCTTACTTCTGTAGCGGTTGAAATAGCTATTAATTTCGACATTTTCAGTGATTACTTATCTTTAATCGGATACTCTCATCCAAACTAGTATTTTTTTTATTTATACGTATATTTCTTTCTTATATATTAAATTACAATTAATTACTTATTACAAATAATTGTAGGCTTTCACGGGCTGATGGACTGTGGTCTTTGATGTGTCGAAGTCGACGTTTCGCCAAACACTGCGGTCGGCATCTTCAGGACGATGATTAGTTTTCATTGGTCGTCTGATGAGTCATCAGACATTTGGCGAAACGTCGACTTCGATACATCAAGGACCCCGGCCCATCAACCCTGAAATATGTACTGCTAGTACAAATTAATTACTTATTGTTTTTTATTTTTTTTTTCCTTTCTTTTCTACTTCCTTGAGTTTTACATTAAAACTATGCGCGTTGAAATTTGTATTTAAAAATATTTTAAAATATATAAGTATAAAACAACGAGAACATATTTCAATAGACATACACAGAATATTTATTTTTAAATTTTAAATTTGATATCCAGTTGTCTCATGCTTTTCTTTTTGCTCTTCTGTAAAACATTAAGCTATTTTTAACCTTATCTATAGAGCGGGCCAAATTGCGCCATCCAACAGAATCGGAATCAGGCGCAACGGCCGCTTATTGTAAATAGCGTATATGTGAGTCACAGCAGATATGTGATATTTCGAAATTAATACACAAGAGTAAAAAAATAAAAGCTGACGCAATAATAATGTTTAGTAATTAGAGCGGATATATGTATATATATATATATATATATTATATATATATATATATATATATATATATATATATATATATATATATATATGTATACGCTGAGGTGTTTTTATTTTCATTATGATTTTTATTTGATTGTAAAACGGTATGCGTTGTAAATGGGATGTAATAAGGAAATAACTGAGAAACTGAACGCTTTTTTTATTTCTGTTGTACTTAATAATGTAACTGTAAATAGAGATATAATAAATAAATTCTATCCTTCTTAATAATGCGGATAGGCTTGTTAAAAAGTTGCACCATCAGATAAGTTTCCACATTTGCCTCGGTGGAAGGATGTTCGCCGAGACGAAAAAATGTTCTTATATTTCGAAAAACGACCGTTCCACGTCTATCGAAGTAAGACAGGCGTAATAAAATAATATCTTAGACTTAGTCAAGGAATCTGCAGATGCCCCATCGCACATTTGTCTTAATCTCGTGTAGTCCGGATTCTTTTTTAAAACACTATCGAACTTAGCTAAAACTCGTCCACTTGTTGCATCGTTTATACTGTGTAACAATGTACTAACTTCGTCCACGACTTGCACTGATTCTACCAACGACAATCCAGAATTTTGCAAATTTCTATCGCGTCTACTAACCCTTTGTAATTGTTGCTAATATTCTTTAGATGTGTTTCAACAGAAATATCGAGAAATCCCTTCTGGCTCATCCTAATAGCTCTAGCTTCGGCAGGGACGAATTGCAAAATAACGGATTTGACTTCTTGAAAATGTTCATTATAATAAAAAGCGGCTTTTAACCACGTTCCCCAACGCGTAAGAATGGGCTGTGGTGGTTCTCGAATACCAGGGCATAACCTGTGGAATGCCCTAGTCCTCTTAGGACTTTTGAGAAACACTTTTTTTGTGTTTGCTATTAATGCATCCACCTCCGGGTAACACTCTCGAATAGTTTGTGCCACAAGATGTAAAGCATGGACTTTACACGTAACATGTAAAAGTCCTTCACACTTTTCTTTAAGGGAACGGCCTACACTACACATTGTTGCTGCACCATCGCTCATGAACAACAACAGTTGACTGGTTGCCACTTGAAATTTTTGTAACGTTTCGAGAACTACGGCCGTAATTGCTTTACTAGTACACTGTTTTAATCTTCTGCTGGCTAATAGAATTGCAAAATTTGGTTTAATAGGATCTAATACGCGCACTATTATATTCAAAATAGAATTTTTTTTGCAATCTGTCGTCTCATCAAGACATAGCCACAGCTGTTTATCTTTTAATTCGGCTTTAATTCGATTTTCAATGTCCTCACGTATTCGTGGAATATCTCTCCGTAACGCTGTCCGAGATGGTAGTATCCACTCGGTATTGTATGTACCCAGAATTTCGAAATGCTTTTTTATCAAGTATACGAAGTGGTAGACCACATACCATAAACGTTAAAAGCAATTCTAATTGAAATTGACGTTGTTGTGACACACCATTTCTTTTATTTCTGTGGTGTGCGCTATTTATATGTCTTTCACAATCACGTTTGCTCCAGCCCAGTAGTTTCTTTTTACAAACTTTACAGAAAATTGTACTCCCATTGTAGCGTAAATCCACAAATTCACTAAGAAATTTATTAACTTTCGTAGGTAATGGCCGTTTATTTTTAATAGTTACGTTAGACATAATCACTAAAGCGAGCACACCGACGCTTGTTTCTAGTATGCCACGAAGTGGTGCAAACGTAACATCTGCAGACTCGTCATTTGTTGATGAATAGAGTGCGTCATCCGTAAATGAATAAGCGCGCTGTTAGTTCGTAGCCGTCGATGAATGAACTTTCTTTTTGTAGTGGCCCACTGTGAACAACGCCCTATTTATCAACGAACACCCAAACTGCAGGTGTATATTTGCGCGTCTTCACGACGTAATAGACAGTGGTTTTGGTCCTCGTCCTAATAATTACATATTTAAATTACCTATGTTTACATACATATATGCGCCCAGCAGCCTGATTGCGAACCTGGCGCGTGGCGCTCTTGGCCCGCCCTACTTATCTACATATAAGGTATATACATACACACACTACAGAACACAATTCGCTTTTGCTATTTTATTTCCTTATTATTGAATTATTGTAAATATTATTAATTGTAAAATTATTTATACCTTTTTTATCATTTACTGAGTATTTATAACTTTTTATGTGCCATATTTCCTTGAATAACATTTTGTAATAATTATTTTCGATGTTAATGGTTTTGGTTTCGTCAAAATTAAATTTACATGTGTTTATGCTATATTTGTGTGAATATATTCTTTTTTCGTATATTGTCGTGATTAACCAATATATACTCCTTCACAAGCCTGACAGTTAATTTTATATACTGGGTGTCCCAGATTCAGGTGTTACTAGGGATACCTTCCTTATTTATAGACATACTTTTTAAATCAACACATAAAAATTCTCGTGAAGCAGCAATAATTTATGGGGGATACCATCACATATGGCATTTCCTCGTGTTGAAGCTAAAATGCGAACGGTCTCATTTCCATCAAATTTAAAACATTCTCATCAGGTAACACCAGTTAAAACAGAAGAAATGCAAATAAATGTACTGGCTTATGTTGGATTAAATCCACGTATTTCAGTTAGAACTGTGACAGAAGAGAGTCATATTCTATTTAGTTACATGGTTGATTTGCAAGATGTATATCGATGTGAAAGCTTGCATGATTTGAAAGTGTACTTTGGTAGCCAACACAATATCAACTTGTTCACCCTAAGAACACTGCATTTCTCTTTAATTCGCCCCATGTGAGGGCACGCTGCACTGGTCTGGAATACATATATAAAAATATGATTGAGAGTGTACACGAAAGATTTCTAAAATATCTGTGGTTTAGAGAATATAACACTCATCTTTGCTTCCCTTGCGAAACGCTGCTGGCTAAAATTTCTATTACATCCCTAGCTAAACGACGAAGAAATAACGCTTTACCTTTTTTGTATAAGCTACTTCATAGTCAAACAGGTTGTAGTACATTTCTGACCAAATTAAGTTTTGGGGTATATTTATTCTCTTATTCTTGAGTATTCTTTAGCTTTACATTACCTTGCAGCCTTTATTATAAGAGGTTGAAATTGTATAACGAAATTACACATACATCCTAACAGCTATGACTAAACCGTTTCTATTTACGCTAACATTGTCAGACAATATTGTTTTATCATTAGGCCATTGGGTTTTTTTAGGAGATAATTTAAATAAAAAAATATCGTACGTTCACGTAATTTTAAAACGCGAAGAACGGGCAAAAAAGAGTAAAAGGGCTAGGCACTCGTTACTAGAAAGTAAAGAACCCGAACCCAGGAAGAATAATAATAACATTTTAGATTGAATTAATTAAGAATGCAAGAAGAACTAATGCATGTTAAGAAAATAAATGGAAAAATTGTTTTAAGGGAAAACCGAGCTGAGATTGGAGCAATGATACACAAGGGACTGCCACTATTTACTTAATTGATGTGTTCAGAATAAATTACTTTTTTTATATTAAGTAACAGAAAAAGATGTTGATTTTGCCGCACGGTTTTTAAATGGAATTGGCCTTTTTCATATATGATTAATTGTTAGAACGCTTTTATTTCTAAATTTCAACATTTGACACAGGCATGTGTATAGATTAGTCTCTAAGGGAATTCTAGATCAGACAAAATACATCTCCAATAATTATTATTATTATTAGATAAGAGTCGAAACTAGTGATTCAAATTACTTCAAGCAATATTTCTTATTAAATATAATTTCCGGATGAAATTCGGTAGGAATATTCACCTATGTAATAGTAATAAATAAAGCTGGCCACGAGCGGTACCGCGCAGTAGCGTAGAGTCGACCAGGCCTCGCGTTCCACTAGAGTTATTCTGCTAATAGAGATGTTGCGCCGCAAATATTTCGCTATTTTTTAAAAAAAAAATAAATAACACGTGCTAAAAACATTCCTTTTAAGAATCCCTGAAACAAAAAGTAATAATGTCTTTTAAATATCTGAAAACATTAAAATATGTTTCAACTGTTGTTTCGGCAAAAGACGGCATGAGGAAAAAAGGTTTTATCAAGAACGAACTTCTACTCTAGTACGAAATATTTGCGAAAAGAAAAAATCTTCAAAAAATTTAACGATTCTGTTGCGCCCTTCAAAAATGGTCTTAAAATGTCCCCAATCAAAATTTTTTCCCCAAAAATATTTTTAAAAATTTTTTAGACAGAAAAATTTTTGGTCTTCAATCGCGCAAAATGTGCGAAACATGTCATATTTGTAGAGATTCTTCTAACGGCACCCCCAGGATTTTGTAATTTTTCTATTGCATCTGCTAGCCCGAATAATTGTCGTGAATGATTTTTAAATCCCTTTTAAAAACCGACTTTTTGGAAAAATTTGACGGGTTTTTGGATAGCGGCAGCTTCCTTTGTATCGAATTTTAAAACCAGTTCTAATATTGTCAAAATATTTTGAAATAAAACGCCCTGCAACCGTTCCCAACGAGTTAGAATAGGGTTTGGGGCTCTGGTATCGGGGGCACAGTCTGTAAATTCGCGAATACGTTTTGGTGATTTTACAAATATGCTTTTTGGGATGCGCTATTTTAAACGTCACCCCAGGGTAACATTTTCTGATACTATCCCCCACAAGATGGGGAGCATGAATTTTACACGTAATGTGTAACAAATTAGCAGAATGCTTTTTGGGGACCGGCCTACAGAAAGCATTTTTGCATCACCATCACTCACTAACATCAAGAGTTGGTTTGTTGAAAGTTCAAACTTGTCCAATGTATTTAACACTAACTTTGAAATAATTCGGGCAGAACACTGTTGTATTCGTTTGGAGACTAATAGAATTGAAGGTCCCGATTGATGAGGTTCCAATTGCGTGCCATTACTTTAAGAAACAGAATGTTTCTTCCGATCTGTTGTTTCGTGGGACACATAACCACAATTTTTTGATCTTTCAACTCCGATTTATTTTTGTTAAATATGTTCGCGCGCAGATGGCACAATTCTTCGTAACGATGTTCGAACTTGGTAATTTCCCACTTCGAATAGTTATCCAAAAGCAGATAAATGGTTCCTTGTCTAGTAAATTAAAACGGTATATTACATCCGATAAACTTTAACGCATAAATTAAATATAAATTTTTCATTGTCTCGTGCGCAATTTCTTTTTGAGACATGCTTTTCACTATTTACGTGGTCGTAGACAATGTTGTCTGGACCAACACATTAACGGGATTTTACAGATTACACATTTAATTTTAGCACCTTCATATATTAAGTTTTGGAATTTCTGCAATAAATTTTCGAAGTTTGTCCGACCGCGGTCGTTTTGCTGACGAAATCATAATTTTTCTAGGACAGATAAACAATTGCGCAAATGACCGGTAGCGAAAATGTCCGTACTGCTCCGCAGACGAAATAATACTTCCGTTCCTCTCGGTCCGAACTGATTCTACGCCGATGCGTGGTACCGCTCGTGGCCAGCGTTAGTAATAAATGACAAAAATTTGAATCCTCTCAGTGAAGCAATAAAGTTGTTATTGAGGTTTTTTGCCTCTCTCTCAGCACTGATATTGAATGTTTTTTTTTGCGGTGTTTCTTTCTCGATTTGTGTTGTTGTTCTCATTGAACTGCGGTTCAGTTAAGTGTTAGCTATGCCTAAAGTAAGAAGACGAGCAGTGTATCGACAATTAAGCGAATTCGACAGAGGTCGAATTATTAGTTTACGTCAAGCTGGTTTTTCATTTGAGGAGATTGCTAACCGTGTAAATCGAAATCGATCTACTATAATGCGAATGTGTCGTGCACGGTTTGAAGATGGCCAGGAACGTCGTAGAAGAGGAACCGAGATTTAGAGGCATTTAGAGACCGATTTTCCTCTACTCGGGCAATTGGTGACCAATGGGTTGGTGAAGAATGTCGCCATATAACCTTTAGAACAATTTATCGCCGAATCCGAAGTTTTGGGTTAACATCATATTGTCCGCAACTTGTGCTTCCTTTAACTGCGGAACATTATCAGCAACGGTTACAATGGTGCAATGAAAGATCTCATTGGAATCTTGAATGGCGTCGTGTTGTGTTTAGTAACGAATCAAGATTTTGTTTAGGCATGCACGACGGTCGTCAGAGAGTCAGAAGAAGACGGGGTGAACGACGGAATCATCGATTTACCGTTGAGAGGCATGTACATCGCACTGTGGGTGTTCTGGTTTGGGGAGGGATTACTTATGGCAGCAGGTCTCCCTTGGTGTTCATTCGAGGCAATATGGCAGCACATCTGGAACACATCTTCTGCCATACTTACAAGGGATCGAAGATCCATTATTCCAGCAAGATAATACACGCCCTCATGTTGCAAGGTTTTCCTTGAATTTCTTTGAACAGGCCCAGATTAATCTTTTGCCCTGACCTCCAAGATCTCTAGATCTTTCTCCATCGAACATGTATGGGACATAAAGGGTTTGAAAGGTTGTGAAATTGCAAACGTCCTCCTTTGACTTTGGAGGCTTTGAGACATGAGGTGCAACTTGCATGGGAGGCAATATCCCAAGACGAGATAAACCACCTTATTCAATCAATGCCACGGCTTGTAAATGAATGTGTAAATCAGAGAGGCGGCTCCGCACATTATTAACAATTATTATAAAATTTTGTTTAACTAATAAACATTTTCCTCCTAAATTTTGATCATTTATTACTTTTACATGAATATTCCTACCAAATTTCATCCGGAAATTCCAACTCCTTCTAGCTGTTGCAATTTCTATGTCACTGAGTGTATATTGACATTTTGGGATGTAAGTATAAACTATGTTATTATTCCAGTGGGTGTCAAAATGTTAATTGAAACACCCCTTAAGCAAATTCCAACAATAATAAATCATCAATTTCAATTAAAAAAAGGCAAAGTTTTTATTTAATTGCCATATACATTACGAACTCTGGTTAGGGAGCAAATGTATCACATCACATAATTATTTTTAATAAGTAAATGATCAGACATGATATATTTATTTTGCATTTTAATTGCCACATCAGTGTAGCCAAGCATAGCACATTTAATTGGCTCCGCGACGCGGAAGAGCATAGCAAATGCTTCTACTATGAACGGACCTGCCGGTGCAGAGCTGAATTAAGCGTGGCAAGATACACCAGTATGTTAAAGAATGATTTAATCAAATATATGTGACGTTTACGTATTAACCATTTTAACAAATTACAATTTTATTAACTTCTGATTTGTTTGTTTATAAATTTATATCTGTTTATTTGGATTCATAAAATACGTTCTTAATTCCTTAATTTCATATCCCAATTACCTTCTTTATTACCATTAATAATAATAATAACGCGACGCAATGTGTGTATGCAGATGAATCGCCACGGGCTACCTTAGCGAATGAAATTATTGATTTATTGCAATAGTTTCTCATCAACCCTTCACAGCGTTAATCGTAATTATAGAGATAAAGATAGGTATGTCTAACTTACGTAAGAAAACTAAACGTAGACGACAGATTGTAAAAAAATTCTATTTTGAATATTATAGTACGAGTGCTAGATCCTGTTAAACCGAAATTTGTAATCTTATTAGCTAGCAAAAGACTAAAAAAGTATAGTGACGAAGCAATTAGGAGCGTATGTTATAACAATTTCAAGCGACGACTAGCCAAGTGTTGATGTTTATGAGAGATGGAGCAGCGACAATGTATAGTATAGGCCGTTCTCTTAAAGAAAAGTGTAAGGGACTTTTACATGTTACGTGTAAAGTCACAAAAAAAAAAAAAACTAATAATGGCAATAAAAATACTTCAACGTGTGGATATATTCGCTTTATTTACCAAACATTTTTATTGCGTCAGCTTTTATTTCTTACACTGGGGTATTCATTCCAAAATATCACTTTTGTCGGTTGTAAGTGACACATACATTACTTATTTAATCCGCGGCTGATCCGCTTTGTTTCCGAAGCCCCGTTGTGCTTAGTGATCAAAAATGCGGGCCGCTATAATGATACACAACGAAAAAAAATGTAAAGGATACAATGGCCCCGTTAACAAAAAAAAAACCGAAAAACGTAAGTTGACGACGTAATATATGTTTCTTTATATTTTACTAGTTTGACTGTATATAAACCGCTCAAACCCTTTTCCCTTTTTACAAGTTAACAACAATATATACACTATAATGACAGGAGATTAGAGAGATCCATTCGGAAAACTTCCCTAACACGGGTCGCCCTGCGAAACAGGAGCAACGAAGTGAGATAATGACTCCCAGCTTTTCCCAATACAATACAGTCTTAGCTCTGTTCCTTTTACCCTCAAGTCGGTTGCTCAAGAATTATATACATGATGATCCCGAAGTTTTTAACACATAAATGATGTACTAAAAAATATCAGTGTCTCGCCATATTGATACACTCTGGATGTACACTTTTTCCCCTTTATCGGGGAGAAAAGTTGTATTTAAAATTAGATTGCAACTCTGCGATGATGCGACGCTATAAGATAATGATATCACAATGTTTTTAACTACTATAGTTGGCGTAGAGGGCAAGAATAAGGTGAAGTAAAACTAGTGTGTGTAACTATGCATAAACTTCAATATAAGATTAAAGCAAATATTGTTTGGAACAACATAGCGGTTAACAAGAGACGCGCATCACGAGGAAGAAGAAGAACAAGACGGGATGAAAGTGACAGGAGGCGAGCTTAACGTCAAACCAAACAAAATTAAACAACTTTTCCTCTTAGGCAACGCGCCAGTAATATGCCGGGGCTTGAGTAATGTCGGACGTGAAACTTTTCGCGTCTAAAGTTTCTTCTGTTTATTCAGGCCTGAAACCCGCTTTTCCAAAACAGCGACAAATTATAATATTGATGTTTGTCTCACTACCTGCCGCCCATTATAAAGCGACCAGCACTGGCGTGACAGTCAAATACCCAGACACAAAGCGATCTACGAACCCTTCCCTAAATACTTTGCCTTAATTTTTATCACAAATTTTTTTAAGGCTTTTTCCCTAAGGGAAATAATAGAACCCTTAATTTACCACCTGTTGGTTAAGAACCAAGCTTCCAACTATTTGATATGTATTCGACATTTGTTCCTGGGGGAAAACTCTATAGGCGGGAAAATATTTTCCGAAATCCTGATTTTGTAGAACCTTTAAGCTGTACTCGATAACATCATATACAATAGAATAAAAAATAGGTTTATTATTGCAATATTTTAAAAAAAAATACAAGAAAATACTTGCAAGGGAATGTCCCACGCCCGGGAAACTTAAAAAAAAAAATTAAATTTTGCGAACAATAGTCCATATCAAGGATGTTCGAAAGTATGACATAATAGCGACGGAATTAGAAAAAACAATAAAAGTTGCATTGGCAATATGAACAAAAAGGATTGATGAAATAATAAAACACAGAGGAGAGGAACAAGAAATATATCAGTATATATATATATATATATATGTTCAAATTTATACTTACTTGCATGTTATATGAAAATTAATAAACATATTGCCAACATTACCAACTGTTTTTCTTAATTTTCACCCTAAAAAAATAATAATTTGTAAGTGGTCCTAGCTTGATGGCCAGGGACTGTAATAGTCAAATACTAATTTGTGCGTGACAAACGGTTGCACTGTGTTTCCTAATGTACATACAAGGAATCGAGTGGACGTTCGGTTATTATCGGTTGACCCGGTGTACGTGTACTATTACATCGATAGTACACGAACGTTCACTCGATTCCTTGTATGTACAGCGAATTGCAACCGTTTTGTCACGCTTTTAACTAATTATCAATTACCAACTCCCTACAAGTTACATACCTAAATGGAAGTAGGCCCAAAAGAAACGAAAGACGCTACTGTATATAATTAAACCGAACGTTTTTTGTAAACAATTACAATATTGCAGAAGCCACAAATCCTGCACTCAGCAGTAACCAAATATTCTTAAAAATCAAAAATTCCAATACTTTTAAAAGAAGCTTCTAGCAAGCCGACCAAGTACGTTCAACGTCCCAACAGGTACTCTCTACTTATGGACAAAAAGTCGGAAACTGCCAAACTCAAAACTGTACTCAAAAAAACATAGAGTAATACAAGCCAATCCCCCCAATAATGAATCAGGAATATTACATAATAAAAAAAGAAATGATAATAAATAATGAAGTATTGATAAGAACTTAACCAACACAGATGGCACAGCTAGTATTAAATCTGAATTAAACGTGAATCAAATTTCATAAATTTATTTAAATTTTCCCATCTGGCAAAAATATGCCATTCTTTCAAAAAAGCACATACTACTTTCCATAAAAAAAAATCGAAAGGATACCTTTCTTTGAATTGAAAATTGGGGTAAGATTATTACGAAAATTAATATAAGTACGAAAACATGTCAACTGGTAGTTATGACACGATATAAGGAAAAAAAAAATGTTTGTTTGACGTACAAGGTATTGTAAGCCCACAAGTGGTGTATTTGTCAGAAAAGGAATAAATTGGTTCATGTTCCTTTATTCAATTGGCGGAAACGTTTACAGCTTATAACAAATTCGAGGCATTTTATAGATAAAAACCTGTATACGGTTCCTATCGTCACTCATAGGTCCAAAGCGTTAACGGAAGTCGACTGATTCCGGGTCAGGAAAATTGTACGGTTATATAGCCCGAAGTGATAAACGCAAGCGACGCATGGCCCGGTGCTACACTTTATTGCCGACGTGACTTCGCGCTTTTTCAATTTCGAAACGGTGCCGAATAAATTGGCGCTGAGGGTGGCGATTGCCATGATGACGTATCGACTCGGACAAGCCGCACTTGGCCCGAATGCCGTACACTGATAAATGTTTCCGGTGCAGAGAGAAACAAGAGCAGAAACAGCGAGAGGCAGGCATCGGACTCGCTTCGTCCGGCGGAATTGGATGCAAAAACATGATCTGGGACTTCGGATTGTCCCACGCGCTCACAAATCCGTTGGGATTATAGCGACTAGGACAATTTTTCCAAAAACGATTCATTTCAACTACGGCCATCTCTGGGTGTCCGCTAGTTCGCACAATACTCAAACGATCAGTCGGTCTATAAAACCCTTGAGGAATGTCCAAGATCGAATGTTATTATTCAACGCGATAGCAAAATTCACGTGGGACAACAACCTTAGATATATATTTAAAATATGGGGTTTGTCATGGTGAGGGGTCGTCTATCAGGCGTGCTTGATTGCTAACGCACGTTCTCGTAGTTTTGTCATTTTATTTAATGTGTCAGATGGTTTTTAAATTACATTCTATCTACAGGGATCTCTGAAAAATACTTCGTCCAAAGAATATTAATAATTTCTTCCACTAGTAATTCCACACATCATAAAAAAAAAAACCGATGCGAAATTTTATGATGTTAAAGCAAATATACTATGTTGGGATTGATATACATAGTATATATTTGTGATTGTAACAAAAACGCAGAAAAACGTCCCCACCTTAATTCAAGACAATTACTGTTTCAACAAAGACAATTTTCTATGGAAACCATGCTAAACCTACCTCCTCTTGAGATTTATATCAAGGGAGAAGCCAGAATGGGGGCATACAGACTGAAAATACTAGCAACTGGAGATCCCACAGTGGATCGGGGCCACCCCAGAATAGAAGCAGTAGTAACAAACCCTATCTATGATAGGGGTAGTGATACAACAATCTCCAGGATCTCCTATGAAAAACCCTTTTCAAAGTTTTCTTGGAATTGGGAAGAATGGAGGGATGGAGAGGGGAGAAAACCAAGAACACTAGTCTGGTACACAGATGGGGGGCCCAAAACGGGCACTACATCTGGCGTTGGTGTATATGAGGAAAACCAGGATAAAAAGTAGTGTATCACTTGGGCGATACAACCACGGTATTTCAAACAGAAATATATGCTATACAAACCTGCGCGTGGGAGAGTCTGCGTCGGCGACCGCAGGGGGAGACGATGTGCATTCTCTCTGACAGTCAGGCAGCCTTAAAGGCACTAGCATCTTATCGCATAACCTCCAAACTAGTATGGGAGTGCCTGCAAACCCTAATGGCTCTGCCCAAAAACACAACAAGGTCCACACTGGTGTGGGTCCCAGGGCACAGGGGCATAGCGGGCAATGAAATTGCAGACCAGCTAGCGAGGGAAGGTTCAAAAATGAATTATATAGGCCCTGAACCGGGTCTAGGTATTACCAAGAGTGCAGTGCGTGGTGCAATTAATGAGTGGATTATAACAAAAACACCAATTAAATTGGAAACATGCAGCTGGACAAAAGCACAGCAAACGGATGATGGGAAGACCGTCGAAAACATCTAAACTGGCGTAAACCTGACTGCTTGAATTAAACAAGATACAGCTTAGAGCAGCAACATGTCTATTGACAGGACAGGGGCTGTTTGAGAGGGGGCCACTTGCATAAGATGGGGATTCTACAAAAAATGAGCCCTTATGTAACTTTTGCAATGAGGAGGAGGAAACAGCCTCTCACATTATTTTCGAAATGTGCAGCGTTAGCTCAACGCAGATTCGCTATGCGAAGCACATTGAACTACCAATGGAGAAAGATTTACTACATAGGCTGTTAACCTGATTGCGGGAACTAACCTTGTTTAAGTAAAACAAAAACCGAAGCAGGAATAATACAATAAGCTATTAAGCTTCAGTGTTAGGGATGTAAAGACCAGCCCTGCTCTGGTAGAAAATAAATCAATCAATCAACAGAGACAATTGGTCTCCCCCCCCTTGATCGTTCTTTATTTTTACTCTATCTATACCGACCACAATTGAGGACATCAATTGGGTCTAATGAAAAACTTTGTTGAGGCACTGAATAGAGATGGGCCAGCTTTTCAGTACCTGCGTCAGAAATTCCCAAAGCTAAGTGAAGCAAAAATTAAAGAAGGTATTTTTGTGGGTCACAGATTCGAAATATTCTGTAAGACGAACATTTTGACAGCACTCTAACAGATATTGAAGAAAATGCTTGGAGACTTTTCGCCTCGTGGTTACTTTTTATTTCTTAACAATTACGTTACTCTTACTGAAAAAATGTTGTCATCGTATCAAAAAATGGGTTGCAATATGTCTCTAAAGATACATTTTTCTACACTCACACCGGGACTTTTTTCCTGGAAACTGCGGAACTGTAAGTGATGAGCCACGGCGAACGCTTCCAGCAGGATATATCAACAATGGAGAAAAGGTACCGGGGAAAATTTGCTTCCATGCTTGCCGATTAATGTTGGGCTTTAGAGATGCTCCAGAAACAATTAAACAAAAGAATAGCAAAAAGACAGCGCATTTAGGACTCTAAAAGTGTAAAAGTATCTTTTTTTTTTATTATTTTTTTAAAAAATAAAATAAAAAACTTGTTCTTGAAAACTGCAACTAAGTTTTTTAATCTCATTGTCATTTTGTATTCAGCGTCCCAAAATTAACAAAAAAAATGCACTTTTCAACAAGATACAACAAAAATTAAAATTTGTTGCCCAGTGTTAATGTAAAATTCAACAAAAGCGTTTTTGGCAAAACTTATTCGTAATTATCCGACTTTTATATGCGTTTTATTTTTTACATTTATACCTAAGCATTCAATCTATCTCTTCTTTTAATGGCTACCTACAGCGTAATGAATCCCATCAATTAAATACCACTATATATGAAATTTGCGATTCCACGGTTGCTGAGCTAACTAGATTTCCCATTTAAAAAATATAACTTTTTGTTAAACACAGCGAAGTCCCTATAAACATTCTCTTTGGTATATTTCTAATTGTAACAAAGTTACAAGCACTTTTAAAAATTCCAGGTTTTAAATTGCCAGGAAATTTCGCAATATGTAGAAGTTATTACCGTTAAATGAGCGTGGGACATTTTTCCATTTTTTTCTACCCTTTTCAAATAAGCGACAAAAGGCGCGTAGGGGCCCGACAACAGTGTAAATGCCCGGTAAATAAACAATAAAACAATAATTAGGATTATACTTAGTTTATAAAAGAATTAAATTATAAAAGAATAAACCATTTCTACGCCTGCAGTGAAAATAAATCTGTCATCAAAGTGCACAGGGTGTTACTGGCAAAATTTTTTTGTATATTTCCAAGGCGTTTTAATACTAGTGTCTAGATCAGGGGTTCCCAAACTTTTTTTTCTCGTAGACCACTTTCAAAATTTTACTGGTTTCGGTGGACCCCCTTGCTGCTACATTTCTACCATATTCCCAAAACTCGTCAAAAAATGTGAAAATTAGATCTAAAGATGGAAATTGCGTCCGGGCTGAGGTTTTTCCAACCTTAAATTCGGAGTGGTAAAAATAAAAAAAAAAATAGTATATTTTCTTGTGTTCTATTTATTAAAATAATATGATTACAGACTTATAGAATTAAAATTAAACATGAATTTAACGTAACGTAACTTCAACAAAAGCAAATCAACAATTAAAAAAAAAAAATTTTAATGGGATGGATGTACTTGATGGATTGACAGCAAATTATCAATATTAGGCTTCAGTTTTGTGAGGAATAACCGCAAATCTTCCCATTCTGTGATGTTCAATCTGCTCCTTTTTTTGTTTAATGGGTTTTATAACGACACTAAAAAATTTTTTCGGCAAGGTATGACGAGGGAAACGCTATCAAAAGTTTTTCCTCGCAATTTCCCATAGCCCAGAATATTTTTCGGGTATGCATCCAAAATGTTTAATAGCCTTTTTTAAATTTCACCTTCAGCTCCTCAATTGGTGCCCCAGCTCGAGTTTGCTCCTCTTGTAATACCCCATTCCCCCACATCCGTTTCATCAAAAAGAATTATGATCCATGGTGGTATTTCCCTCGTCAGAATATTTTTCAAATTATTATTTTGGAAGTCATCATGCAGGGCATTTAAATGTGAAAAGTATGTCTGAATATCCTCATCAAGACTCTGCCTGTGAACAAGTTTGGAAATTGGGGAGAATTCGCGCCCGACTAATATTTTGCTTCATAAATTTCAATTTTCCAAGAAAAGCCGAAATTACACCCTTTTTTTTTGTGCAAGTTACAAGGGGTTGTTGAACAAATCTGTCAAATACGCGATGTCTGCCCTTTTAATTTGCATCAGGTTTTCCTTTAAATCTGGATCTTTACTTTCCAGAAAACTCTAAAACTGATTCAAAAAGTTAGTAAAATCTTGTTAAACATGCACCTTTCGACAACCAGCGTACTTCAGTATGTAAGAGCAATCATTGGAAGTCTTCATCATTCTCGGTCGCACAATTGTTGCAAATAAACGGGTATTTAACGCATTGCTTCTTATTTTGTTAAATGCTTTAATCACAAATTGAAGCGATTGGTGCAATCTATCACTCAAATTTTTTCCGCTACCAGGTTTTTGTCGGTGGATGACACAGTGAATTGCAGTTACTCCGAATAATTCTTTTAAGATGGCTTATAAAAACCCCCGATATCGCCGAATATGGCAGGAGCTCCATCCGCTGCCACCGAAATAATGTTTGTAATGGAATCGATTTTTCCTTAAAAAATCACTCAGGACATTTAAATATTGATTCGCCTTTAGTGTCCGTCTCCAAAGTTTTCGCGAATAGCAGCTCTTCATGGATTTCTTCGTCCATAACAAATCGAACATACGCCAATAATAATGCTTCATTACCAGGTAAAGTTGACTCGTCCAGTTGAATAGAAAAAAAAAGTTGTTTGCAGATAATTACACAAGAAGCTTTTCAATATCAGAGCTCATATCATCAATACGTCTTTGTACAGTGTTGTTACTCAAAGGAATTCTTTTATGAACATCAGATGGAGGTTTGTGCAGAACAGTTTTTAAAAAAATCTTCAACAGCGGGTAAAATTAACTGTTCTCCGATGGTGTGCGGTTTTCCAGATTTCGCTATAAGCAATGATATATTAAAGATGCCCGCAAGCCATCATCGTTACTTTGAGACGTTGAAGCGAACATACTGTGGCACGGTGGGTCCCTTTTTTATATTTTTCCTTCAATGTTTGAAAATATTTTTAAATCTTTACCTATTTTATCAGAATGACCCCCTTCTTAGATGATTTTCGAGCTTCGATGGTTTTTTTAGGAGTCCCTTGCTCAAAACTTTGTTTTTGCAATAAAAAGGCCTATGGGCAATCGTTTGTCTTGCCTTTGATGGAAGAAAACCAAATTTCAAATAATCAATACTGTACTGTCGACATTTCTTCTTAGATTCAGCCATGTTTCGTCTCAGTACCTACCTGTAAGTAAACTGTAAAGAAAAAAATGTTTTTTTTTAGTAATCATAAGGCGATTTTTAAAAGCATATGGCTATTTAACAGAATAGGATAGGATTAATTAAAATTTTTGCAAATGAAAAAACCAAAATGCCGACGGCAAAACTGATTTCAATTATTAAAAGCAATAAACCGCTAAGACCCATATAGAGGTTTTCACAAAACGGCTGAACCTATTGTTAATGTAATATAAAACATTTTTGATTAATTATATTTTGATACAATTCTGTAAATTCGAAAGAAAATACTTTTAAAGTTAAGAATATTTTGACATCAAAACTTCGCGATTTTAATGATTTATGTATTACTTTGATGTACGTTACGAGTGGTACATAAAAACACGTACAATTTATGAAAATATTTTTAGTCATCTAGCATTAGCAACTACGAGGGCACTGAAATATGTACAAACTGCAGGTCAATCATATATCTCTCTCCTTTAGTGAATCACCACAGTCGGGTAATAAATAATTTATAATAAAAAGTAGAAAAGTTCAATCTTCTCGGCTTTCTGTTTTTTTATAGAAGTATGGAATAATGGCCCTGCTCAGTATTTAATTTTTATTAAAGTACCTACTACACGCAAACATAACAAATATAATATTGTTACAATATAAAATAACAAATAGCAGGTACTTTCTTTTTCCGGCACTGGCAAACACTGACACGATTCACTCACACTTTTTTTTTCAAAATTCCCGGAAACAAATGTAAGTAAGTGTGTCCTTGGCATTTGTATTTTTTATTGGTGAAGAATTAAACAAGTTTTATGCAAGATTGCAAACACAGCACAAGTCGTATTTCGTCCTTTGCACGCTTGAACAACGTTGCGGGCGGCGCTTTGCAGGTCCCTTTTACTGAATATCGAATATCCAAGTTTTTAAAAAGTAACAGTCGCTGCCGGAAAATACACTACTCAAAAAAATTAAGGGAGGTTTTAAAAAAGTTAATTAAAGCTAAATAAGCAGGCTATCTGATCCATATGCCGGCCTAACGGAAAAAAAAATTTTCAAGCCCGTGGACAAAAAAAAAAAAATTGCAAAATTATTTTTTCGGTGCTATCCAGTTTGGATTGCATGAGAACCGTTGTTTCCTAAAAATTTGTAGCCAAAAAATCTGAAAATTAGAATCTTAAGCTTCAAAATGCTTTTTTTTTTAAATCTTAATACGACCATTTTTCACCGAAATACAGCCTGTCAAAAATTACCGAAAAATTTGTAATTTTTTTTGCTCCCTTTTTTTGAGTAGTGTATTATCTGCCTACATTGGTTAGGTAAAGCTAAGCCAACATTTTTGTTCTTTACTATCGAAACCAATAAATTTTCGTGGATCCCACTTCCAACTGTGAACCCCCATTTTTTTTTTCACGCCAATGTAGACCCCCGTCGAGTCTTCCGTGGACCCCTGGGAAACCACTTTGGGAATCACTGGTCTAGATAGTCCAAGTGAACAATTTAATCTCGAAAAAATTTACGCTAAAAAAGTTTTTGCTTTCCCGGGATGTTTTTGAAAGGGGGAAAAGATATATCTACATTTAAGGGGATTGAAATAGAATTTTTATATAAGTACATACACTTAGGTTGTAAAATGTTTCCATCTATTTATATTATATTTTTTTAAAAGATTAAGGGAGAAGGTTATATTCTAAATTAAAATAAGTAATAATTTAGCCTACTACTTATCGATCACCTGTATATCCAGAAGTATTTTGAAAGATAATTTATAGTGTCTATTACATAATCTAAAAGTGTTGAAACCTTCTACGCAGTAGGTATAATTCTACAGCAAAATTACAATGTCATAATATTACTAAAAAACAAATTACGGACTTATTTGGAATAAAATATTTCCTATCTATGTACTCCCAACTTCGAAAATACCTCACCCCTACTTTCTTGTTCTTCTTTAACGCGTGTCAATTTTAATTAGTTTCCTCTCATCTTTCCTTTTTGATTGAAAGGATACAAAACCAGGGTAAAGCAGTTGCTGTGAAAATAAGCTAATTGAAACTTATATTGAAATTTAAAACTTCTCGCTTGTCGTCGCTTTTCTCGAATCGATGTTAGATTAACAACAATTTTAAGCGTAAAAGATGTTGACACAACATCTGTAGCACTTCAAAATCTTTCAACGACTTTGCGACAACCCACTGGCTGCGTCAGGGTTGGTTTTTGTCGACCCAGAAAAGGTTTTAAGATGTACTGAAGAGGATGCTATCCTTTGAAAGCGTTAATTTAGCGAGTATGTGGGCATCTTCCCCTTTTACTGGAGAATTCTTGCCGCTTGTAGGTCTCCCCCTCTTGATCGTTCTTATTTTTGTTACCCTATCTATACCGCCACAATTCACTGCTTATACGGTTCACCAATTATATAAATCATCGTGTTTATTTAACAATTTCTTCTACAGAATGAATCATTACTGCTGTTTCGTTTTAGTATCTAAATGTATACGGGGTAAGTCATCTCCACGAGCTCGGGAAAATCGTATCTTTGTGAATGAGGATTTTTCAAATCGGTTTTTCTTGTTATGAAGTCCGGTTGATCGCCATGGGTTTAAAAATTTTATTGAAACCTATAAGTTAGCAATCACCCCTTAGTTTTGAAACAAAATTACTTCCAAATTAATAACACCTTTTATCAACAAAAAGAAGGAACGGAAATGGGTAACAGCTTATACGTCGATGTTCAATAACTGATTTCATAGAAAAACTTAACTTAAAATTTCCATCTATTAAATTTATTCATGAAGAAGAAAAAGTCAGTAGGATTTTATCCTCGGGTGAGGAAGACCAAGAACCACTATTAACCGAGTCACTCGGTTTAGGATGAGGACCCACAAGTCCTTGAAACAGCTGTTTTCCCAAATAATTAATCATTTGTGTGATGCGGAGTGTACCAATACTTATTCTTATTTGCCAGGTATATCTATAGTTCAATTTATTGCTTTCGCAGATGATATTGTTTCGATAACAAGAAACAAACAAGAAATGCAGGAGGTAATGCGTAGATTAGAAAAAGCAGTTAGGAAAACGGGACTCGAGATAAATGAAAAGGAAACAAATTTATAGCGTGGACTGATGATGATCTAGGGATGAATGGAGAATTAAAGATAAAGACTGATGATGGCAGAAGGTATATTTTTGAAGAAATGGAAAATTTTAAATTAGTGTCAAAAAAATTAAAACATATAATTATACTATCTACATATCTATCACAGGATTCATACTTTAAAAGATTATCCATAAAGTAGAACATAGCTTGTAAACTAGAGTTTCAAAAAAAATACTTAATATCTCCAAAAACTATTGTTTCTACTTTTTAGTTTATTTTCGTTAAATTTTGCTAACGTTATTGTTTTTCAAGGGAGTACACAATACCGATTTATTGACGAAAATTAATGATGTAATCAACTGGTGGATGACGGCGAGTGGTTTTTATCTAGTTGAAGTTTGGTAAACCCGTCGGGTTTTTTTAAAAAATTCCCCCGGGGAAAATATATTTAAAAAAAATAATTATCATTGAGGATCTTAGGATTATGACAAGCTCCCCGAGCCAAAAAAGACCTTTTGTCACTTTAAAAAAAAAATTGCAAATATTTAATAAAAATCCAAAATCACACAAATTATCGAAAAATAACCCTTATAATGGAAAAAAATATTAACTCTAACACAAAAATTTAATTATATCTTTGAAAAACCGTTCTAGATATTAAGTATCCCTAAAACAGATATTAAACAAAAAAAATTTAACGCAGCGCGAGAGATCTAATCTTTATGCTGAAATACTATTTTTTAGTCGTTTTATTTTTCATTTTGCTTTCTAAAAGGGGGTTTCTGTGAAACGATTTTTTCATGGGGGACGGTTCTTTATTTTTTCCGTTTAAGGGCGACACGCTTAAGGTTTAGGGCGCGATGAGCAAACTTTCATCTAATATTTTTGTGTACATTGTCGTCATTGTACAAAATCCTGTTGCATTTCCGGAAGCGTGGCCTTTTGGTATGAGCTCCTTGGTACTAAGGGAAAAGATTTTTTTTACTATGCTGGCAAAATGAGCCCTTTTTAATTCCTTTAAAAATTGTTTTTTTTTATCGTCTCATTTTCCGATCTAACGTGGATTATTTTTCCTTCATCATCTAATTAAAAAGCCTAGGTAAATTAATGAAAAGAAAAAAAAATTACGTTCCCTTCCGACCTAACCAAATTGATTTATCTTTTTAATTTAAAAGTCCGGTACTTTCCGAACTCGACTTTTTTGCTGAAACTAGCGTTTTTGTCATATTTTTTGACAAATAATGCCTTCAATCTGTCTCTGCAAAGGAAATAACTGCTATTTTGAAACTTTTGGAAAAGGGTTCGGGGTTTAGAAAAAGCTGCATTTGGGGATAAAAAAAAGGATAAGAATGGCGATCCCTAAATTTGCAAAAAAATACGTAGCCTGTAATAAAGTGTTATTTCCAAAAGACTGGCTGCCCCTTTTTTCAAAAAACCCACTCAAAGCTCACTAATTGGTTTGCAAAATACTTTGAGGAAGACAGGTGGAAAATTTTTGCCTGAACCCAAGCCCCTTTTTCCGTGCTAAGCTCCACTAAATTCACTTGGCAATAAAAAGAAATCAAATTAAACCTTTTCCCGACAACAGCCTGGAAAACAAAATTTGCTTTCCCCGTTTTAGTGGGGGTTTTGGAAAAAACTCTGAGTTCAAAAGCTGTAAGGTTTCCTCTTTCCCCTTTTTGGACAACCTCTTATGGGGTGGGAAAGGTAAAAACCCTTTTCACTCACCCGTCACATTAACTTATCAAAAGAAAATCCCCAAAGAAATTTTGGGAAATCAAAAAAGGATTTTTGGGGTGTTTAAAGCATTGGGTTTGAAAGAAGGGTTTTTTTTGCATGGATTTTTTGTCCCCGCAGTCAAAAAAAACCGCAAGGCAAAAAAATTTTTAAACTTCAATGTTCTTTTTAATCTTTAGACAATTATTATTTTTATATTAAATAGAAAATTTAAGAGGTTTTGTTTTTAAAATTTCTAAATCAAAAAAAAAAAGGGCAGAAAAAAACGTTAAAGGGAAAAATTCTACGAAATTGTATTTTTTTTTTTTTTTTCATGGTTTTTCTTTTTTTTTTATTTCCCAAGAGGTACTTTTTTAGTAACATATTTATATAACTAAACACGAAAAATAAATTAATGAAAAAGTTGTACTTAAAATCTTTTTATGGACAAGATAGCGTTCAAAAAAAAGAAAATAAAATGTTTTAAAACGACCGGGGGTTACGTTTTTTCGACCCTAGAAAAGGGTTTTAACCCAAATAAAAATAAAAGGAAAACTTTAGCTATTTTGCATGGAGACCGGTTAAAACAACGAGAGTTTTTCATTCACAAGTACATTTTAGTGCGTTGTATCCCGGGATGGCGTCTTTTTGCTTGTAACTACACGGATCTCTTTTCCAAAAACCTCTCACGGGGAAGGGAAAAATTATCGCAAGACTTTGGGAGGTGAAAGGGTTTTTTTTTTTCATTGCTATCATACCGATTTGGTTTTCATTCTCCTTCTTTCGTACCTAAATTTTCCCGTAATTTTTTTTTTCTTTTAGAACGCTCTAAGGAAAAGCGTTAAATGATTGTTTTTAAAAAATTCTAAAAAAATCAATGTAATGATTGTTTTTAAAGATAACAGTTTTTTTAAATTTTAAATACAACAAGATATAAAAGCGTACAAAACTCAACGACTGATTAAAATTGAATTGGAATCATATCAATTTGGCTTAGGAACTTGCGACGCCGAAAACCCATATGTCGAAAAAAAAAACGCTTTTTATTTTGGGAATTTTGCAGTCTCGTTTATGTTACAATGTTACGGCGGACGAATGAAAAAATTTTACTGGTAATTGGGTGGCAATACATTGGGGCTTTTTTTAAATAAAAAGAAATTTTTTTTCCTCAGCGTTTTTTTTCTCCGCTTAAGAGAAATTCATACTTGAATGAAAAGGCACTTGCCTTTTTTTAAAACAGTACTACATATCCGTACATATGCAGTAAATTTTTTCTCTGCTTGAACGAATAATGTTTCAAATAAAAGTGAACCTGCATAGAAGTACAATGAAAAATGTCTAAAACAAAAAATCAAAAATAATGCTGATATATGTATGCTTTATGGTATTGATGGATTCGCTGAAATATTTCCCACGACACCTGTGTTAAGGATGTGTCCATACCGTCCTAGAGATTTTGACAGACACAAAATATAATGCATCTTTAAACCAAAAATGAACACCCCTTTAAAAGTACCACTCCCCCTAAACATTTTCAAAAGAAAAACCGGTTACTACCAGTGTACTAATTTTACTAGTTTTTTTTTTAATATTAAGAAATAATTAATAATAAAATTATATATTAGCCCCTTTTTTTTATCAAAAACCCCCACAGCCGCATACATATCTTTCCAGAGTTTTTTTTCAAATTTTGTTAATTTTTTTAATCTTTTAAAATTTAATAAACGATTCTTGTAGGTTCGGGGGTATCCCTGGGTACCCTTACGGGGAGTTTTAGAAATGAAAATTTTCCCAACTCATAAAATGAAATTTTAAAGAATTTTTTTAAATTTTGAAAGTACTAACCTTGCCTTTTAAAACGATGCCCGCGTATATAAAACCCCCTGTTTATATAAAACTAAGAAAACTCCCTCTGGGAAATTTAACCCTTTTCTCTTCTAATAAAAAACTTTGATTTCACAAACGAGCACTTATATGGGGACCGGAGTTTGACACCTTTTGATTTTAACCAAAGCCGAAAAAGAGAGAAAAATTTAGGGGGGGCGCGCTTTTTTTTTAATCGCGAAAAGACCGGCGATTGTTTTTTTTCACACCAATTTTTGAAATTTAACCCAAAAAAGAAACTTTTTTTCGATGACTTTTGACAAATGATAAAATTTTTCAACAGCATACGGAAAAATGCAGGACTTAAAACCCGGAGGTTGTATTTTTGATGTTCTGTGATCCAAAAAATCACCCAAAAATTTAAAAGGGGAAAACCACTGCTAATTTAACAGAAAAATTTCAGATAAAATTTTTAATTGTGAAAATTTATTTGTTTTACCTTTCATTTACGCTTTTCTTATTCCAGACGATTTCACTTAAATTTTGGGCGACATAAGTGAAAAAAAAATTTAACTGACGGTGATTTTCCCCCCTCTACCCCACATCTTCATTACTGGATTAATAATTTAAAAAATAATGTCCCCGCTCCCCGGAAGTTGGGTGGGGGGGGATGGTAACAAAAAATTTCCCCTTTTCCCCGCAAGAGGGGTATTTAGTTACCCAAAGAGTGGGCCGAAATGACATTTTTTGTTCCGAGGTTACAAATAAGAATTTTTTTTTGTCGTGATACAAACGTTGAAAAATAACAAACTTTTATATTACTTCCTTTTTTTATCAAACCCCACAACCGCATACCTGCTTTAATCAATTTAATTTTCTTCCATTTTTATTATTAATTATTTTACTATTATTTTTATTATTATTATTATCATTATCATTATTGCAAAACCCCGTATTCGTTAATGAATGAATATAGAGAAAGGGTATGATTAAAAATTATACTATGCTTATGTTTTATAGTAGCGAGGGATGGCCAAAAAAGCCAGCCTCAGGCGCAATTTTTTGTCGACCAGGTCCCATCCAGAGACAAGGGGGCGTTGGCTCTCTTCTCACCAAAAATAATAAACCCTCCATTTAGTAGTTATAAAGGACTTGCTGCGTGGACGACAAGGCCAAACCTACTTTGCATCTAGGAAAAATTTTCACAATAAGAAGAGGGTATAAGAGACAACGAAAAATTGCGATTACTACTGCAAAGGCGTGTGTAAAGTCTGCTTTAGGGATCTGTTTTTTTCATTCCTTCGCAATGTGCGTTCTACCCCCCTCTACCGTCCACAATTACCCGAATTTGGTAGGTGGGGCCAGTGGCATTAATCCAAAAGTTTGGTCCTCCCCGTCCCCCTATTTTTTTGATTTTTTTTTTTGTTTTTAGTAAATTCTTTCTGCACTCCCTCTTTTTCAAATGTGTATTGTACGGGGCCCCTCAACGCTGATATCCCATATTCCGCACTTTTTTTTAATTACCCTTTACTTACTACTTTTTCGATGTTAATCCATTAATTCTTTCCCCGTTGTCTACTTCAATTGTATTTATTTTGCCACCACATTTTGTGCCGGCAAAGCGAGGAGAAAGGAATCTATTAAGCTACACTCTGCTTAAAAACTACCGCTTGCGATTATAATACCCCGGGGATGGATAAATTCTCGAAATAACACTTTGCATGGAAATATTTCTGTTATTTGCATATAGTATGGAATAAAGTAAAATTCTCGAAAATTTTACAAAAATTTCGCCAAATATTTCTACGTTTGCTGGCTTTAATGGACTAATCTTAAATCAAAGAAAGCATTCGGTATAAAAGAAGAAACAGAATTTCTATTCTTTAAGTTCTATATCAATTGTTATATACCGATAATAATAAAAATAATAATAAAAATAAAACCCTTTATTTGTAATCAAAATATTAGAAAGAAAAACATGTACAGTAAAAACATCACTATTTACATCATTTGTTCCCATTAGCGAATATAACAATCCTTTCACTTAAACTCCTTCAAATGAGTGTTTTAGTAGTACACATATAGTTTAGAAAAACATTAAAAAATATGGAATAAAATTTGATTTCAAAGAAAAAATTTGTATTAAGCATTCTCTGTTGACAAGTCGTCCAATCATATCTTCCATTACTGTTTCCGGTTCATTATTAATTGTAAGAATGCCCCGATTATGCAACGCAATCATTAACAGTAAAGAAGGTCACGTAGACGAATCTAAAATTTTTGGTCAAATAAATAATTTTAATTGTTAAAGTTGTATATTTGTGTATACTCAAATACCAAATACATATTTTAATATTTCCATTTAAATATTTACCCTGAAATTTGAGGTGCCAAATACTTATGAGTTATGAGCTTGTTAAACGAGTTCTTTTTTATAGATTACTGCATTTTATACATTACTAGAGCGGGCCAAATTGCGCCATCCAACAGAATCGGAATCAGGCGCAACGGCCGCTTATTGTAAAAAGCGTATATGTGAGTCACAGCAGATATGTGATATTTCGAAATTAATACACAAGAGTAAAAAAATAAAAGCTGACGCAATAATAATGTTTAGTAATGTTAGTAATTATATATATATATATATGTACACGCTGAGGTGTCTTTATTTTCATTATGATTTTTTATTTGATTGAAAACGGTATGCGTTGTAAATGGGATGTAATAAGGAAATAACTGAGAAACTGAACGCTTTTTTTTATTCTGTTGTACTTAATAATGTAACTGTAAATAAAGATATAATAAATAATTCTATCCTTCTTAATAATGCGGATAGGCTTGTTTTAAAAAAGTTGCACCATCAGATAAGTTTCCACATTTGCCTCGGTGAAGGATGTTCGCCGAGACGAAAAAATGTTCTTTATATTCGAAACGACCGTTCCACGTCTACCGAAGTAAGACAGGCGTAATTAAAATAATCTTTAGACTTAGTCAAGGAATCTGCAGATGTCCCCATCGCACATTTGTCTTAATCTCGTGTAGTCCGGATTCTTTTTTAAAACACTATCGAACTTAGCTAAAACTCGTCCACTTGTTGCATCGTTTATACTGTGTAACAATGTACTAACTTCGTCCCACGACTTGCACTGATTCTACCAACGACAATCCAGAATTTTTGCAAATTTTCTATCGCGTCTACTAACCCTTTTGTAATTGTTGCTAATATTCTTTAGATGTGTTTCAACAGAAATATCGAGAAATCCCTTCTGGCTCATCCTAATAGCTCTAGCTTCGGCAGGGACGAATTGCAAAATAACGGATTTGACTTCTTGAAAATGTTCATTATAATAAAAAGCGGCTTTTAACCACGTTCCCCAACGCGTAAGAATGGGCTGTGGTGGTTCTCGAATACCAGGGCATAACCTGTGGAATGCTCTAGTCCTCTTAGGACTTTTGAGAAACACTTTTTTTGTGTTTGCTATTAATGCATCCACCTCCGGGTAACACTCTCGAATAGTTTGTGCCACAGATGTAAAGCATGGACTTTACACGTAACATGTAAAAGTCCTTTCACACTTTTCTTTAAGGGAACGGCCTACACTACACATTGTTGCTGCACCATCGCTCATGAACAACAACAGTTGACTGGTTGACACTTGAAATTTTTGTAACGTTTCGAGAACTACGGCCGTAATTGCTTTACTAGTACACTGTTTTTAATCTTCTGCTGGCTAATAGAATTGCAAAATTTGGTTTAATAGGATCTAATACGCGCACTATTATATTCAAATAGAATTTTTTTTGCAATCTGTCGTCTCATCAAGACATAGCCACAGCTGTTTATCTTTTAATTCGGCTTTAATTCGATTTTCAATGTCCTCACGTATTCGTGGAATTTTCTCTCCGTAACGCTGTCCGAGATGGTAGTATCCACTCGGCATTGTATGTACCCCAGAATTTTCGAAATGCTTTTTTATCAAGTATACGAAGTGGTAGACCACATACCATAAACGTTAAAAGCAATTCTAATTGAAATTGACCGTTGTTGTGACACACACATTTCTTTTATTTCTGTGGTGTGCGCTATTTATATGTCTTTCACAATCACGTTTGCTCCAGCACAGTAGTTTTCTTTTTACAAACTTTACAGAAAATTGTACTCCCATTGTAGTGTAAATCCACAAATTCACTAAGAAATTTATTAACTTTCGTAGGTAATGGCCGTTAATTTTTAATTGTTACGTTAGACATAATCACTAAAGCGAGCACACCGACGCTTGTTTCTAGTATGCCACGAAGTGGTGCAAACGTAAGATCTGCGGACTCGTCATTTGTTGATGAATAGAGCGCGTCATCCGTAAATGAATAAGCGCGCTGTTAGTTCGTAGCCGTCGATGAATGAACTTTTTTTTTGTAGTGGCCCACTGTGAACAACGCCCTATTTATCAACGAACACCCAAACTGCAGGTGTATATTTGCGCGTCTTCACGACGTAATAGACAGTGGTTTTGGTCCTCGTCCTAATAATTACATATTTAAATTACCTATGTTTACATACATATATGCGCCCGGCAGCCTGATTGCGAACCTGGCGCGCGTGGCGCTCTTGGCCCGCTCTATACATTACTGTTTGAGTATTTATTGAAAATCATGTAATTTCTCAATTAGATTATTACATAGAGTTGCTCAATTTGCGGCAACAGCCAGTGGCGGGTGGCAAAGAAATGCTGTGTTGTTTTGTTACTGAAAAATAAATAATTTAATAATCTTAGCCTTTTCTACCGATTGTTCCAAATTTGCTACTCCAAGCAAGAAAATGTATAACATCTTTTCAACAATACCTACTGAAAAAGAGCAATTTGTAATTTTTTTCTTAGTTAGGTAATTTCCTACAACTTTACTTTTAGAAAGAAGTCTGTTACTTTAAATAAAAAGATTGTCCTATGTCAGGTTTAAAAAAAAATTACTGACACATTCAAAGATTCTTGTGGAGTATTAAGACAATATGATGACCTATACAAAATTTACAAGTTTTCACCATTAAGCTTCTAAGCAAAACCAAGAAAACAGAAATTTTACACCAAAATAGTATTTACCATCAGCATCTCATTGATATACAAAAAAGTCTTCCATGTAGTCTTGGAACTACGTCAACGCTAACAAAAAATTTAGTAATAAATAAAAGGAATAGTGGGTATGATGTTATATTCGTAAGTAAACTAATAGAAGTAAATATAATAAACTACATTAACATTGTTATTCGAACAATTACACAATATACCCTTCCGAGCAACTTTTCCCTACAACATATTGTCCTAACACCTCGCTGCAGTTAGTAGTCAGAAGATGCAGTCCTCTAATTCTTCACTTCATTCAAAACCAACCGAAGTTTTAGGTTCCGTTTAAAACAAAAGCTAACGTGATTTATGTTTGCCAATAAGCGTGGAGAGCACTTTCCACTGTCGACAGGTGAGCATTTTGTATAACGCGATATATTTCATTTCCGGAAATGGTATTCGAGACAGATAAATCTAAAACGCTAAATAAAGTGACGTTAATTAGGTCAAGCCATTTGTAAAAAAAAAAACAATAGACTACCCTATGTTTCATCGACAAAGGTCATTGATCTTATTGCTAATTATATACAAACTGTAATTATAAAAATGTTACATTGTAATAGATAGAACTATGCCAGAAAAAACATTAAAATTCTACTTAAAAACTTTTTATTAGAAAAGTCAGACCGATGGAATTTTCAGTTACGGTTATAACTGCTAGAAAACGCAGGGAAACGATGCAGACACTTAAAATTACCTGATACGATTACTATACAGTAACCTTTACAGCTTCCGTAAAATTTCAACAAACATTATTTCTTACTTGTCGTGAGTACACTGGCAAAACGTTTTATATACATACACACAAGGAAAGGAAATGTCTAGCTATACGAAAAAGCGTACATGCGACAACGGTAAACGCAAATGGGTGGCGGAGGGGTTGGCGGTAATCGACGGGCTCACAACGGTTACGATGTGATTAGTTACGAGGTACACTGTAATTTCTAGAGTATTTTATTTTCTCTTCTTTTATTTAAATTTAGGTGATTTAGGACAAAATTATAAATATATCGAAATCTATTAGAAACAGACATATGAAATCCATATTACGCTGGTTTATTTCTAAATGAATATATATAGGGTGTTCCATTTAAGATAATAAAGTAAGTATCTGGCTCGGTAGATATCTTACCGTGTCTATTATATTTTCTCAACATCTTGACCTCCTATCATTTACACAATAGGTACAAATTCCAGAAGATTGGGACAGCCTGTACATATTTTTATTCTTATATTGTGCTGTTGGACAGTAAACTAATTATTATTAACAGTTCCGAAGATTAAGTAACAATCAAATAGACTTACATATCTCTAACATCACATATAATCTCAATTAAACGTTTATGTAATCAAATGTGTAAAAGCAAACAACATTATTAGAATTGTGGTACAATGCTAGAAGAAATATGATATTTAAATGGATTGCAATAAATTGATTAATTTTCTGCATTTTGTTCTTAGTTTTCTTTTTCTTACTATAATAGGTACATACCTTTCTTTAAAGGATTATTACTTGCACGAATAGTATTAGCATTCCCACCCTTATCACGGAGGAGCTATAGTTTATGGCAGCAAAGGTATACAAGCTCCCCTTAACAACTGAGGAAGGTGGGGTACTTCAGTGTGTTCAGGAGTTCATTAAAGCGTTATCTGTGGAATGTTTGTTGCTAATCGACAGGTGAATATTTTAATATGTAATGCGCAGTTCTCTATTGTCTAATATCACTGTGAAGCCATTTTCAAACGCACAAGAGAGCATGGGAAACCAATATACTGAGAATGAAATACCTACCATGTAAGTAGGTAATTAATTACAGGTACGTATTGCGTTTGATTTGACTAACAAGGGAAGATCCCGAACCCGGAAATTCAAAAAAAATTGAAACTTTGGGAATATATAGAACATATATAGGTGTGCAATACGCAATTTTTTTTTGTGCGGACATTCACTTTTAAGGGGTGAAAACACCCCATCGAAAATTAACAGATTTTCAATTTTTTTCCATACAACTCCAGTAAAAAGAAAGATAGAAGATAGGTGTAAATGCAATAGTTGCAGCATACATCAAGCTCTTTCAAAATATGTGACTATCATATATACAGGGGGTGTTCCATTAAGCCCTGCGCTTACACTGCTGGTGTTTTTGTAACAATACAAAGAAAAGTTTAAGATATAATCTGTGTGACTTTTAATTCTATTTAAAAACTGTATAGGTGTTACAATATACAGGGTGTTCCTAAAGTAAATATCACCATATCCTTGGTTATATCTAACAGAACTTCATGTACTATGTTATTATATATAGGTATAATATTATTGAATACTTATTGCAAGGAATGATCTCAATCCCACAAATTTAAAATATGAAATTTGAGAATATGTAAACCACATGCAAAGTTAATGAAATTTACTGTATATCTCTGCGGTATTATATTGATTAGATAACACATTGTTTTGTTTGATAATAACAGTAAGAGTATTGATTTCGGAAATATGTAGAAGACATATGTAATATTCAATTCTTTAATTTGATTTAATCACTCGCTGTTGTAAGAGGAAAAGGTTAGTATTTTAGACCAAAGTTATATCTTATAATTAATCGATTTTATTAAGCGATAACAAATATATCATATTTTTAACATTTTAAGCAATACAAATATTGATAAGTACATCAAATAATTTTATATGTGATTAGCTGATTAGTCATAAAGTATAGGATATATAGGAAATGTTTATAGATAACACTTTACATCTTTTGGTCATGTCTATTATGTAGTGAAATACTGGCTACTGAATAATTATTCTGTATGGTGATGAAATTCTTCAAAGAATGTCTAAAACATAGGACTTCGTTGCACCACGCAATCGTTGATTGGCCTGGCTACCGCATATGGAACACCTAGCAGGATGTATAAAACCTGTTGTCTTAAAGCAAAAACTACCGGATTTTCAAACTTGTTTGGTTTTTGATCAATGTATCCGCTTTTTATACCAAGCATAAGCAAATACATCGTGATACTTTGGTGCCGAAAGTTGGTTGTGAATAAGGGACTGTAGTTTGATAACATTATTGCGTTCATGCAACACAATATCATAAGCAAACAGTAGCACAAGATCGGAAATTTTCTTACAAAATTTTTCCATATGCGGAAACCATATACATCTAGTGGTTGTATCACTGCCGTAGTTTTTTTCGGTATCGTCAATATTTCAACATGTTTGCTTGATAGTATACTCTTTTGCAATGTAGCAGGACAATGACCAGTCCAAGAGTCCAAGAATAACACGCTCTGAGCTCCCACATTTGGCACATACACACGGGTGAGCCATTCATTAAACAGTTCTTTTGTTAATTTTCTCCGACGTTTGAAGCCCTAACATAAACATTCCACGGTTGAAACAAAGACTGTGTTACACGCGGACCGAAGCTACCACTTTGTTCTTTATGACAATAAATAGAGGGGAAGAAATTTTTCCAGAAGCTGATATTGTGGGAAGTATGGTATAACTATGTGTTGTTGCGGATATTGACTGCACAACTGCTGTAACACTTTTTGAACCCTGCACAGCTAACGTGCGACCAGAATGAAGCTCTAGATTAAAGCCACTTTCATCGGCATTGAATATATTATCTCCTCCGACTTGTTTTATGAGATCTTTTGCATGGCTAACAAATGTTGAAGCGATTTCATTTAGCTTTTCGGAATCTGTACCATATGATCGCGTAATAAATTTATTTATTTTTCTTGAAACTATTCTATATGCTTTCTTAAAATTCCAGACCCAATGCCGGGATGCTTTAAAGTTTTCTAAATGTATTCCTTGATTAGCTTGCAAAGCCCATCTTTGAATGTCCAAATCATGAATAATATCACCCTTATCATACTCTCCACAAAGTTATTATAAACGGATTCCGAAATTGTAGCAATTTTTCCCGTCGTGTGCCTCCCGGTTTACTGTTTCTTCCCATCTAGAACAAATAAAAGAAAATTAAGACAAATCGTAGTTATATTAAATGGAGTTCACTGTTTACCTGTACAATTGTTGGAGAGTTGAAACTTTTCGAAATTTATTTTGGACGGTTGCTAACGTAAGTCGCTTCGTTTTCCCACTTTTCCAATATTCCACAGCCTTGGTTTTATATTCTAAAGTGACAATACCGCCTTCTTCTGGAACACATTGTTCATCTTCAGCTTCCATCGCTTCTAGAACTTCTTCGCGTGTAGGTGCGTATTCATCATCTACGAAGTCTACGGAATGTGGGCTAACTGGATTCAAAAATTCCAGTGTTGTGTCAATTTCCAGCGAAAATGAAGTATCTTTTTGAACGTCAAGAAGCATATCCTTTATTATGTCGTGTAGTTCTACTTCGTGGTTATTCACAGGTGTTAGATTATTGTTATTGGCAACGTCAAACGTTACCATGAGCAAGCGAATTACATTTAAAGTATTTACGACAACCATTTTCAACACCACAGGTTTGTTACACAATCTAACAACAAATACTATTAATATCAGGTGGGGAATTCATATAAGCAATGTTATCATTTATCATTGCATTTGGTTGATTATTGACTTAAAAAAAAAATGTTTACACCAGTAAATAAAAACTTCGAATGTAATTACCAAACAAAACAATGTGTTATCTAATCAATATAATACCGCAGAGATATACAGTAAATTTCATTAACTTTGTATGTGGTTTACATATTCTCAAATTTCATATTTTAAATTTGTGGGATTGAGATCATTCCTTGCAATAAGTATTCAATAATATATATACCTATATATAATAACATAGTACATGAAGTTCTGTTAGATATAACCAAGGATATGGTGATATTTACTTTAGGAACACCCTGTATATTGTAACACCTATACAGTTTTAAATAGAATTAAAAGTCACACAGATTATATCTTAAACTTTTCTTTGTATTGTTACAAAAACACCAGCAGTGTAAGCGCAGGGCTTAATGGAACACCCTGTATATATGATAGTCACATATTTTGAAAGAGCTTGATGTATGCTGCAACTATTGCATTTACACCTATCTTCTATCTTTCTTTTTACTGGAGTTGTATGGAAAAAATTGAAAATCTGTTAATTTTCGATGGGGTGTTTCACCCCTTAAAAGTGAATGTCCGCACAAAAAAAAAATTGCGTATTGCACACCTATATATGTTCTATATATTCCCAAAGTTTCAATTTTTTTTGAATTTCCGGGTTCGGGATCTTCCCTTGTAAGTGAAATCATAGGATTATAAGAATAAAAACTAACACGTGTTAGATAATTGAAATTTTGGTTGTGAGATTTCTAGATTTTAGGTATTTACTTTATTATTTACGTTATTTAAACTAATATATTGCAAAAATTAAATGAGTTGGAATGGAATGCTACAATATGAATTTATTAACAATACACGACGGGTGTCCAGATATTAATTTTTTAACGCGTGCATGTGTACGGTGGAAAAATTTAGTCGTAAGGAAAGACATATGATTGCCAATGTATTCAATTATTTTAATAACTCTATGAACGTAAGTTGCTGCTACCCAAAAAGCAAGTAAAGCTTTAGATTGCTCAGAGCGTACAATATATGATATACAGCAGAAGCAACAAAAGGGTTTATATCAAGCCTAAGAAAACACAAGAAAAGGAAAAGCATACAAGCAAAGGACATGTATTTGACTTAAAGTGCATGACTTTTTATACAAAATATGCCACCTACTGTAAATACAATTCATACTGCTATCAATGGTGATGCTGAACTCCCTGAGTTCATCGTATAGGTTTTGAATTTAAAAACAGAAAGGTATACCCATCGAACGAGATGATTAGAGCGGGCCAAGTGCGCCACGCGCCAGGTTCGCAATCAGGCTGCCGGGCGCATATATGTATGTAAACATAGGTAATTTAAATATGTAATTATTAGGACGAGGACCAAAACCACTGTCTATTACGTCGTGAAGACGCGCAAATATACACCTGCAGTTTGGGTGTTCGTTGATAAATAGGGCGTTGTTCACAGTGGGCCACTACAAAAAAAAAGTTCATTCATCGACGGCTACGAACTAACAGCGCGCTATTCATTTACGGATGACGCGCTCTATTCATCAACAAATGACGAGTCTGCAGATGTTACGTTTGCACCACTTCGTGGCATACTAGAAACAAGCGTCGGTGTGCTCGCTTTAGTGATTATGTCTAACGTAACTATTAAAAATAAACGGCCATTACCTACGAAAGTTAATAAATTTCTTAGTGAATTTGTGGATTTACACTACAATGGGAGTACAATTTTCTGTAAAGTTTGTAAAAAGAAACTACTGTGCTGGAGCAAACGTGATTGTGAAAGACATATAAATAGCGCCACACCACAGAAATAAAAGAAATGGTGTGTCACAACAACGTCAATTTCAATAGAATTGCTTTTAACGTTTATGGTATGTGGTCTACACTTCGTATACTTGATAAAAAAAGCATTTCGAAATTCTGGGGTACATACAATACCGAGTGGATGCTACCATCTCGGACAGCGTTACGGAGAGATATTCCACGAATACGTGAGGACATTGAAATCGAATTAAAGCCGAATTAAAAGATAAACAGCTGTGGCTATGTCTTGATGAGACGACAGATTGCAAAAAAAATTCTATTTTGAATATAATAGTGCGCGTATTAGATCCTATTAAACCAAATTTTGCAATTCTATTAGCCAGCAGAAGATTAAAAACAGTGTACTAGTAAAGCAATTACGGCCGTAGTTCTCGAAACGTTACAAAAATTTCAAGTGTCAACCAGTCAACTGTTGTTGTTCATGAGCGATGGTGCAGCAACAATGTGTAGTGTAGGCCGTTCCCTTAAAGAAAAGTGTGAAGGACTTTTACATGTTACGTGTAAAGTCCATGCTTTACATCTTGTGGCACAAACTATTCGAGAGTGTTACCCGGAGGTGGATGCATTAATAGCAAACACAAAAAAAGTGTTTCTCAAAAGTCCTAAGAGGACTAGGGCATTCCACAGGTGATGCCCTGGTATTCGAGAACCACCACAGCCCATTCTTACGCGTTGGGGAACATGGTTAAAAGCCGCTTTTTATTATAATGAACATTTTCAAGAAGTCAAATCCGTTATTTTGGCAATTCGTCCCTGCCGAAGCTAGAGCTATTAGGATGAGCCAGAAGGGATTTCTCGATATTTCTGTTGAAGCACATCTAAAGAATATTAGCAACAATTACAAAGGGTTAGTAGACGCGATAGAAAATTTGCAAAATTCTGGATTGTCGTTGGTAGAATCAGTGCAAGTCGTGGACGAAGTTAGTACAATTGTTACACAGTATAACGATTGCAACAAGTGGACGAGTTTTAGCTAAGTTCGATAGTGTTTTAAAAAGAATCCAGACTACACGAGATTAAGACAAATGTGCGATGGGGCTTCTGCAGATTCCTTGACTAAGTCTAAAGATTATTTTAATTACGCCTGTCTTACTTCGGTAGACGTGGAACGGTCGTTTTTCGAAATATAAGAACATTTTTTCGTCTCGGCGAACATCCTTCACCGAGGCAAATGTGGAAACTTATCTGATGGTGCAACTTTTTAAACAAGCCTATCCGCATTATTAAGAAGGATAGAATTTATTATTTATATCTTTATTTACAGTTACATTATTGAGTACAACAGAATAAAAAAAGCGTTCAGTTTCTCAGTTATTTCCTTATTACATCCCATTTACAACGCATACCGTTTTCAATCAAATAAAAAATCATAATGAAAATAAAAACACCTCAGCGTGTACATATACATATATATATATATATATATATATATATATATATATCCGCTCTAATTACTAAACATTATTATTGCGTCAGCTTTTATTTTTTTACTCTTGTGTATTAATTTCGAAATATCACATATCTGCTGTGACTCACATATACGCTATTTACAATAAGCGGCCGTTGCGCCTGATTCCGATTCTGTTGGATGGCGCAATTTGGCCCGCTCTAGAGATGATACTATTCATGGAAGTCAAAAAGGGCATTGTACAGAGTCTATGTTTTAATAAAACTGGTAAATCCTATACTTATGTGTATCTACGCTCACCGTGTTTAGCAACATTCCGTGTATTAGTATTTCAAAAATTTGTAAAAACTTTATTTGGAAATTTTCATTTACATTTCATGACATTTCAGCTTTTTCTGTTATATTGATTTGATCTCTAAAAAGGTATAGAAGTTTCTCTCCAATGTTTCACTAATTAATCCGAACGATCCAAATAACATCGGCGACATAATGGATAAACTTTTTCAGTCGCACCGGTTGATACTGTTTTGTCCTTGTTCTCTATTGAACAGGGATGTTTGGAAACATCCTGCGTTTGTTATTCTTTTTCGCGTGTGATTTTCGCAGAACAAATGTCTATCTCCACACAGAGGGAGGAGATAGGACCACTTTGACTGACTAGACTACGCAGGATAAAGTCGGGAAGACTGTAATTGTGTTAGTGAAACGAAATTCTTCTCGGACACTCTAAACTTGCAACAACACGCGATCTGCCATTTTCTATTACCGAAAGTGTAGATAAACATTCCCTGTGTTTGCTCCGTGCTGGCAATGCAAACAGTTACACTTTTCTAGCTTATTTGTTGATTCTCTTGATAGAGTATAGGTAAACGTATGTATTTATCCAAAACATTTTTACGGTGAAAGATAATTGTATTCACATTCAACTCATTTCTCAAAAAAAAAAAAGAATACCGCGTAATTTAAAATTATCTACAATTACTGAAGATTTTCCAATATAACTTGGATAACATTGTGTATATTTACATAATTTATGATGAACAATCCTTACGATAAGTTTCTGACCTTTGGTGATTGTAATTTGCCTAACCTTGATATTTTCTAGACTTTTTAGCCGCATTGTCGTAACTTTGCGAACGGCAATTTTGAATGTCAAGATTGTACTCAATTAAATATTGCACAATTTCTCGAGCCAGATCGATCCCTTTGTGGCTTTTTAGAGGCGATAATTAAAAAAAACTTTCTGGCACTTCAAATGTTTGCGAATTCACGTATCTAATTACAAAAGTAAGTTGATCAACGTGTTGCAAATCAGGTGTAGAATCAACTGTTACTCCAAAATATTTTGATTCTTTTACTTCTTGTAAAATTAAATTAGTAACATGATCACCTAATTGAATAAATTCATTTCAAATTGTCGAAGACAGATAAGATATTTTGCCCCGTCCAATATTTTTAGTTTTTTCAATATAATCTACTAGAAACCCGTCATATTTTGTTAGTAGTTCCAATATGTCTAAATAAT
Organism: Dynastes maya; assembly: GCA_029619315.2. Taxonomy (NCBI): domain Eukaryota; kingdom Metazoa; phylum Arthropoda; class Insecta; order Coleoptera; family Scarabaeidae; genus Dynastes; species Dynastes maya. The sequence continues at coordinate 4,011,909 of JAROYE020000012.1, read as the reverse complement.
TCCCAAAAATTTCATCTTTGTCTCTTAATGGAATAATTCTTTGTAAAACCTTTTGCCAGTACCTGCATTCATTCTGCTGGTTACAGAAATTCGTTTCTATTATTTTTTAATAGTTGTGAATGATGGAGTAATGTTAAAGCCTTCCTTGGAAATTTTCCTATTCTTTTCGTTTAAAGATCGAATCATATAATAATATATTATAATAATCTCCCTGCAGCGCGAAAGACAGAGAAAAATCAAAATTTTAAAGTAAAGCTCATACACGGAATCATAGGGTATTGATATTCAAAAATGATAGCTTTTTCCACGATGTTGTATTCCCACAAATTCGCGGCGATTGTATGCGTTTCCACGAGTGTGATTCGATGTAAATGCGTACATACAATAAGCTTTTTGTGAAAGTAATATGAATTGAAATGAAACAAAAATAGGCGGAAGAATTGAAAAAAAGTGATTCAATCGTCCGAATTGGGTTGGTTTGTTAAACATACATATAAAGGTAGAATAAACTGCAATTGCTCAAAAAGTTTCGCCATTTTATCTTCAAAATTCAATTGTATCGTTAAATCAAAATCAATAACCATTTTCCCTGGCATTTCTTTATTGTTCTGTATGCGAAACGTTTCCGTTTCGGACATGGATATGTATTTTACAATTAGTTTATTTCGCTTGCGTTTCCCACTTGAATAGTTGTAAAAATACGTTAATATAAAACCTCATTGAACTTCTCAACAGTAAACATCGTTTCCTTTTCTTAATGATATGTGAGCATGAGTTATCTGAAATGCATAAATCCCATATTTATTAAAAACTTTAAAATTATTGTCACATTTTCATCGTGTTAATCCTTTTTATGGTAGATCCACCATATTTGTTAACTGCAATGAAGACAGGTTTGAATCAAATTATTAAAACTGCAACAAAATATATCACAAAGCTGAGCTGATTGTAGTTATACATACGTTTCACAAATACATAAATCTTGTTAGAGACAGCAAAATCGAGTGAGGAGTAGATATATAAAAAGTTAACGGATACCTACTAGTTCGCCTAGGCACGAAAAACAACAAACTTTCTTGAATTTGAGAGCAGTGAATACGCCCGTGAATAACATTGAACAGAAACTTTAAACCGTGCACTGAGAGTGTAGTAGCTCAAGATTGCATATTAAACATAGTTAGTAGCTATTCTTGCGGGTAACCGCGTTCCGGATAAACCTGCCGTGTACGAAAGTTGATATATTCTAAGAGTTTTTTTTGCACATTTTCTAATTGTGATTTATAAACAAAATAAATCCGGTGGCAAATTAACACCACAGGCTCCAAACGGGGCCTTACTACTAAATAACGTAAACGTAGGTAGTTGCACTGTCAAATTGTTTAGAAGTACGTAATGCAAAGCCCAACATGCTATTGGTACTCGACGATCCGCGCGATCCCAAATGATAATTTGGGATTGAAAACGAGGCCTCTACGCGACATAGGCGTGCGCTACCTTCAGTAAGTACAATACCAAAAAATAAGTAATAAATAGAATAATAAAGAATTATAATATCTGAAAAATTGTGAAGCACTCACCCTCTTATGCAGCGTTATCAAATAGGTTGGCGGGCTACATCGCAATTACCGAACATTAAAAGTAGAATCACTTGATAACACAGTTGTCTCACTGAACGATATTCGCCGTGGTGAAAAAATGTATTTATATTTTGAAAAAGATCATTCGACATCTACGCATGTAATACATGCATTATAGCGTTATAGAGTTGCTCAATTTGCGCCAACAGCCAGTGGCGAGCGCATAAAAGTTTACACAAAATAAATGGTCAGAAATAAAATATAATACGTGCTCAAACACTTACCTTCTTAAGAGTCTTCCGTGAAATCACAAAGTGAATAATGTCTGTTAAATATCTGCGCAACATTAGATATGTTTCCACAGTTGTTTCGGCAAACCGAGTTAGGCGTGAGGAAAAAGTGTGTTTATATGCAGAAAACGAACGTTCTACATCTAGTGACGTTATATTTGCGTAATTAAAATAATCTTTGGAACAAAACGGTTCTGTTGACGTACCTTCACAAATTTGTCTTAATGTGCCAAAATCAGAATCTTTCTCTAAAACACTTTCAAACCTTTCTAGAACACAAACATTTTTTGCGTCTTCTACCGCGCATAGCTGTGCGTGAACATGTTGCACTAATTGCAGAGATTCCACTAACGACACCGAAGGATTTTGTAATTTTTCTATTGCCTTCACTAATCCAAAGTAATTGTTCTGAATAGTTTTTAAATCCGTTTTAACCTGACTATCTTGAAATTTCGACTGGCTTTCCTTGATAGCCGCAGCTTCCTTTGGATCGAATTGTAAAACCACGTTCTTAATATTCTCAAAATATTTATGATAATAAAATGCGGCCTGTAACCATGTTCCCCAACGTGAAAGAATAGGTTTTAGTGGCTCGGGCATACGGGGGCACAGTCTGTGAAATTTGCGAATACGTTTTGGGGATTTGACAAACACTGCTTTTGTATGCGCTATTAAAGTGTCTAACTCAGGATAACATTTTGTAATACTGTCTGCCACATGACTGAAAGCATGAATTTTACACGAAATATGTAACAAGTTAGCACAAAGCTTTTTAAGAGACCGGCCTACAAAAAGCATGTTTGCGGCACCATCACTCATAAATATCAACAGTTGGTGTGTTGAAAGTTGAAACTTTTCCAATGTATTTAACACTAACTTTGAAATTACTTCGGCAGTACATTGTTGTACTCGTCTGGAAGCTAATAGAATTGAAGGTGACGATTGATGTGGTTCCATTGTACGTACCATTACATTAACCACAGAATGTTTTTTACGATCTGTTGTTTCGTCCACACATAACCACAGTTTTTATCTTTCAACTCCGATTTAATTCTTTTTTCAACATGTTCACGAGCAGATGGCATAATTCTTTGTAACGATGCCCGAATTCAAATATGTACATTTTTAATTAAATAAATTTATTTATAGCTCAGATAGCGATTGATTTTGGTTATTGTTAAAATTTCAAAAATGTTGTCAAAAAGGAATATAATGTTTTTAAATTCAATAAAATACTGTAAACCCTTTGGCATTAAAAATTGTTTAATTTTTATTCAATTCTATTTGCAAAATAAAACGGATAAAATGGATCCCACAATTTTAATATTTTTTAAAACATTATCCCTTGGAAGTTTAATTTATAATTCAGAGTCTCATTACACTGTATTTGAATTGAAATAATTCTTTGTTTCCTTGACCAGTATTTTAACCTTCTCCGCCTTTTCTTGTTATCAGCGCTCTTTTTCCTCCTTTCCACAATAACGTTTTATATCGTATATCCTCCTTTTATACCGTCCTCTACTTACCACATCTTCCGTGAAATTTAACAACATCCCTCGCAGCTTTCTTTTTTTGGCATTCAGACAGCTTATATCGAATTAGTCACACTTAATACAGCACTTTCGCTTCTTTTATTAAATTTTTTTATAAATGAATGGAATTCATAAAATTGAACGAAACAAAGGTCATTATAAAACGTAGCATTTCTTTAATAATGGTCTAATTTAGGCAGGAAAGTTAACTTAAAATCCCAGGTTAATATGTTCCAAATGTAAATATTGAAATCTCTATACTATTGAAATTTATATTTTAATCTGACTTTTCACTAGATGTAATAGCTTGTAATTCATCAATTTGTTCATTCAACTTTAAGCAATGATTAGAGCTGTTCACTAGCGCCAACGGGCTGTGGCGGAGGTTCGATACAACCCTCAGTATAACTGCGAGTCTCAACCAGATCTGTTGTGTATACATGTACGCTGCCGTAAATACTATTTCGTAGTTTTACGTTTGTTTTAAAAATGTTGCTTACGTCGCGAGAACGACAAAGTGACAGAATTTATGGCAGAAATGCCTAACCTAAATTATGATGGCGTTAAAATTCAATGTGTAGTTTGTAATATCCCTTTAATGTGTTGGTCCAAAAGGGATTGTCTACGTCACGTAAATAGGAAACAGCATTCTTCAAAAAAAAATTGCACACGACACTATAACAATTTAAATTTAATTTATGTGTTACCTTTATTGCATTTAATCTACCGTTTAATTTACTAGACACAGTTTTTCAGTAGAGCAGTTTTATTGAATAAATTTTGGATTTTCAACATTGTAAAACATCTTTTGTGTAAATCAAGTCAATAATTTATACTTGAATTAGTTTTAAGTTTAAGAATAATAAAGAATAATGAGCTAAATGGATAAAGCCAGGTAATGTCTCGTCAGCACATAACCATAGCAATTGAAAATTTGATTTTCTTTTCCACGTCTTCGTTTTCGTAGTTGGCAACTTCAACTCGGGGTTGTACTTATACCAAATGTTCTGAAACGGTTCTTTTTCGAGTAAGCGAAGTAACAAATTTCAAATTATCATCATGACTAGTAAATCGAAAATAAAAGCAGTTCTTGTCGGCGTGCTCGTTTTTCTATTTCTGTGTTTAATGTTTGTTACAGTCCGCCTTGTCCCAGCACATCAAATGTTTCTCTCGCGCTTTACAAACTATTCGTCGTAGAACAAATCCGGAAAGTTACAGATAAACTTATTTACTGTCCCAGCAAAGGGTCGTTTTTTAGCCTTGTTCACATTACACATTTTAAATTAATAATTATATGTTTATAACGAATAACATAAAACACAACGCACGCTCTGGTTTCCTAAACTAAACAAAAAATAAACAAGTGGACGCTGATAAAGCGAGAATCGTGTTTTGCGCACGCAGCCTGCTGCTCCGGTGAAACGCCTATGTATGTACATATATAAAATACAAAATCGCAAATGGAAACGCATTCCACTATGTTTAAGATTGTCGATAGTACTGCTGTTTCCTGAATATAATAGAGTCTGTTATTGACTAATATATTGGGAATTGCAATTCATGTATTTATGGTATCTGATTAGATCTGCGTATGTCATATAGAATATCGATTCTACGTAACAACCTCAATATTGCGATATATTCCTTTTATACGTAGTAAACTAAATTCTTGACAAATCAAGAATAATCTTTCAATCAAATAGCTATGTATTGTTGTTTACTATCGTATTATTATTTTTTTTTAATTTGATGAAATATGCTATTCAAGCTGGTAGTTTATTTATATATACTGACTTTGACACTACCGTATACTTCATCCATATGTATATAGTATTTCTTTCAACAAACTAAACGGGATTAGTTCAACTGTTTCAGGAAATTGAAAAAATTGTAAAGCACTTCACTAACACTCGATAGCTAAGCCCATTGCTGTTCTCAGTTTGTTGATAAAAGTTGTTATTGACTTGGAAAAAAATTGCTTTATAAATTAATTGTTAATTTCCCCTTAACTGAAGAGGGGTATCAAAATGAACTTAAGGCATTGGTATAAAAGAATCTAGTAATAGTTCACCTTTCTCTTCTTTCTATAGCATGGATATTTTCAATTGTAATGGAAATTTTCAATGTTAAAAGGCAGACTCTCTATTTAAAAGTAAATCCAGCATGCCTCTGGAAGGTAGTATCGATAAAACAATAGGTTACAATGATTTATCCTACTCTTGGTGCCCAGTTCTGAGTAAGACAATATAGCATAAATTGAATGACCTGATTCGAGCCTAAATCCTCATTTTACTTAAACTTTGATAACCAACCTTATTGAAAATTTATTTTCATTAAAATTATCAAATTAGTCATACGGGGAAACTTAGCATGTGATTAATTTCGTATTTGATTCGCCAGTATATCATATCCACCGGATGAATTACTACAGCCTCAAAACCTAGTTATAAAGTTATGCAATTCACGTGGGAATATTATTCGCACAAATGTAACTAGTTTAACTTTGCTAATTATGTATTGTACTAATAATAATAATACGAAACCATTCAATGACTGTGTTACTGGCAACTACATACGTTGTCGGGAAATATATTTGAAATAGTAGGAATTACTACCATGAACATAGAAGTATATCTATACAAACGAATTGCGTCATCCTTCAGGGAAAGGCAGATGGCGCCATCGAAATTTGTTTTAAATGACAACTCCCAATTTCTTTTCTACTTCGATAGATCATTTAATTGTCTAAATGGTATTATCAACACTTTAATACCACACATAACTAGAGCGGGCCAAATTGCGCCATCCAACAGAATCGGAATCAGGCGCAACGGCCGCTTATTGTAAATAGCGTATATGTGAGTCACAGCAGATATGTGATATTTCGAAATTAATACACACGAGTAAAAAAATAAAAGCTGACGCAATAATAATGTTTAGTAATTAGAGCGGATATATATATATATATGTATATATATATATATATATATATATATATATATATATATATATATATGTGTGTAAAACGCTGGGGGTTTTTTTTATTTTCATTATGTTTTTTTATTTGATTGAAAAGGGTATGCGTTGTAAATGGGAGTAATAAGGAATAACTGAGAAACTGAACGCTTTTTTTATTCTGTTGTACTTAAAAATGTAACTGTAAATAAAGATATAATAAATAAATTTTCTATCCTTCTTAATAATCGGATAGGTTGTTTAAAAAGTTTGCACCATCAGATAATTTTCCCAAACATTTGCCTCGGTGAAGGATGTTCCCCCGAGACGAAAAAATGTTCTATATTTCCGAAAACGACCGTTCCACGTCTCCCGAAGTAAGACAGGCGTAATTAAAAATAATCTTTAGACTTAGTCAAGGGAATCTGCAGATGCCCATCGCACATTTGTCTTAATCTGGGTGTAGTCCGGATTCTTTTTAAAACACTATCGAACTTAGCTAAAACTCTTTCACTTGTTGCATCGTTTATACTGTGTAACAATGTACTAACTTCGTCCACGACTTGCACTGATTCTACCAACGACAATCCAAAATTTTTGCAAATTTTCTATCGCGTCTACTAACCCTTTGAAATTTGGGTTGCTAATATTCTTTAGATGTGTTTCAACAGAAATATCGAGAAACCCCTTTCGGCTCATCCTAATAGCTTAGCTTCGGCAGGGACGAATTGCAAAATAACGGATTTGACTTCTTGAAAATGTTCATTATAATAAAAGCGGCTTTTAACCCACGTTCCCCAACGCGTAAGAATGGGCTGTGGTGGTTCTCGAATACCAGGCCATAACCTGTGGAATGCCCTAGTCCTCTTAGGACTTTTGAGAAACACTTTTTTTGTGTTTGCTATTAATGCATCCACCTCCGGGTAACACTCTCGAATATTTTGTGCCCACAAGATGTAAAGCAGGGACTTTACACGTAACATGTAAAAGTCCTTCACACTTTTCTTTAAGGGAACGGCCTACACTACACATTGTTGCTGCACCATCCCCTCATGAAAAAACAACAGTTGACTGGTTGACACTTGAAATTTTTGTAACGTTTCGAGAACTACGCCGTAATTGCTTTACTAGTACACTGTTTTAATCTTCTGCTGGCTAATAGAATTGCAAAATTTTGGGTTTTAAAAGGATCTAATACGCGCATTATTATATTCAAAATAGAATTTTTTTTGCAATCTGTCGTCTCATCAAGACATAGCCACAGCTGTTTAAGTTTAATTCGGCTTTAATTTGATTTTCAAAGTCTCACGTATTCGTGGAATATCTCTCCGTTTAAAGCTGTCCGAGATGGGGAGTATCCACTCGGTATTTTATGTACCCCAGAATTTTCGAAATGCTTTTTTATCAAGTATACGAAGTGGTAGACACATACCATAAACGTTTTAAAAGCAATTCTAATTGAAATTGACGGGTTTTTGTGACAAAACCATTTCTTTTATTTCTGTGGTGGTGCGCTATTTTATGTCTTTCACAATCACGTTTGCTCCAGCACACGTAGTTTCTTTTTACAACTTTACAGAAAATTGTACTCCCATTGTAGTGTAAATCCACAAAATTCACTAAGAAAAATTTATTTAAAATTTCGTAGGTAATTTGGGCCCTTTATTTTTAAAAAGTTACGTTAGACATAATCACTAAAGCGAGCACACCGACGCTTGTTTCTAGTATCCACGAAGTGGTGCAAACGTAACATCTGCAAACTCGTCATTTGTTGATGAATAGAGCGCGTCATCGTAAATGAAAAAGCGCGCTGTTAGTTCGTAGCCGTCGATGAATGAACTTTTTTTTTGTGGCCCACTGTGAACAAGCCCTATTATCAACGAACACCCAAAAATGGGAGGTGTATATTTGCGCGTCTTCACGACGTAATAGACAGTGGTTTTGGTCCTCGTCCTAATAATTACATATTTAAATTACCTATGTTTACATACATATATGCGCCCGGCAGCCTGATTGCGAACCTGGCGCGTGGCGCTCTTGGCCCGCTCTACACATAACAAAAAAGAAGTAGAGGAAACTTTACATTAATGCAGAAAGGTCTATTAAGAAAAAAAATAAAATTAATCTGTCTAAGCATTTCTTCCAAAAATAAATTGTTACTGTATAATTTTGTCAGGCACAGCATATAAATTTAGGAAATAATTTCAAAGAGAAAATGTGTAGACGTATATATTTAGATCCTTAAAAATAAAATCGCTTGCGTTTTACGTCGTTCAAAGATAGCGTGACACTGTTGTTTAACTATTGCAGTTAAATTAGAAATTTTTTTTTTTTGGGTTAGAAGCTTTGTTTAAATCTTTTGGGAACGGGGGGGTTTTATGTGGGGGAAACCCCTTTTTAAATCAAGCTTTCCCGTGTAAGAGTACATAAAAAAAGGCCAGTAAAAATTTATACTGAAACTAAATTTCTAAAGGGAAAATTAAAATTACGATTTAATATCGGAATAAAAAACTGTTTATCAAAAAAAAACCCCCCCTTTAATTTAAAGGGAATTTGGGTAATTTTCAACGGATGTAACAAAACCAAAAGTCACACATGCGTGTTATCTAATATAATAAAACCGCAGTGGTGATAACCCTTTCTTCCTAGTCTTCTTCTCTATAGCTTGTTTGGCCCACTGTTGATGATGAAATATCTCTTCATACATAGCGAGAATCTCTTGATCGCCTCCCACAAGTCATTGTGCAATTTAATTGTTAGTTACATCGGTTTGCAAATACCCGTAATCTCGCGTATTTCCTCATCGTTACTGGCTTAATAGGAGTCAGTATCCTGAGCATCCTGAGCATCCTAAACATCGAATAATCTACGTCGTAAACAAGCTAACGAAATGGTATCGTAATTTTCATCATTTGTTCTAGTTTAGTTTATTCCCCATTGGGCCCAGTTTTTCCCCCAAAAACTTTTGAATAAAGGTCGCATGATAGTTTTCAAAAAGTTTTTGGTAAATTTAAAGGGGGAATAATTGGGAGGGTGGGAAATTTTGTTTGAATCCCTTTTTTCCCCATTACATAGTTCTGCAGTTCAGGTTTGCCCCGGGTTTCATTACCCAAAAATAACAATGATTTCTGAGACAAATTCAAATCCTACATTTTTGTTTTAACTTCATGTACAAAAAATCATAGTACCATTTACGGAAAACACGTTTGGACTCCTCTTAAATGCCTTTCCAACAATTATCAATTTCTTATGAGTAGCGGCGGCATTGGCACAAAGCATGAAAGTAAAGCTATTCTTACTCACTTTGCAACCTAGTGCCGCTTCGATGTGTCAGAGCTTTGATTGGAAGGACTCTCCAAAAGAGTCCACTCACATCAGCGTTGTAGACCTAATGGGATGCTAAATACATTTCTTCTTTCACTAAAAGTGTTTGTTGGAATAGCTCAACAGCAGATTCATCGGCAGATAGTTCCTCTCCGACGATTGACAATTCACGAATGCTCTAACGTTTCTTGAACTTGCTCAGCCATCCGAACCTTGTTTCAAAATTGTTTCTTCCACTTAGCTTTTTCCCATATCTCACCAAATATTGGCGTGTGCTGCGCTCATTGTTGTGAAAGCCATGACAAAGGCGCGGTCTCGGTATCTGGATTTTGACACTGTTGATGAGACGTAGGCAATAATCCTATTCTTTTTTCTTTTAATCTCACTGATTGTGGATTTTCTGACACCATACGATTTAGTAATTCTTTCCCCATAATGGACTTAATTAAAGAATGCGATCTACCTACACTACATTTATCGAAAGACTCAAAAGTGCAGTATACGAAGAGACATAACATATCTCGTATTTAGATAGTCGAAAATTCTAGATTGTTGTGATATATACCATAAATTCTCGGCCTGATATAGAAAAAATAAACTTGGTAAAATATAACAATTTTTATTTGTCAATATAATCTCCCTTAACATCAATATATTTATTACACCGATCAATTAATAATTCTATATCTTTATAAAAATAATCTACAGTTTCTCCCTCAAAATGTTGTATTACAGTTACTTGCAAATCACTATCGTCCTCCAAACGATTCCTTTTTGGATGGAGGATCATAATACAGAACCATTGTTTCATCTCCTGTGACAATGGCCACTAAAAACTACTACTCTTCGAGCCGTAATATATGTAGGCCTCGCACATGTGCAATTATGACACAAAGGAGTTTGAACATGCTCGAACCTGTATAATCCTATTAGGACGGGAATTTATGAATCTATGGCGCCTAATATGTATTATGTTTTTGTTCTATGTTTTATTTATACTCATACATTTCTAAGATTTCTTTTTTTGGCTTTTATTGTAATCTTTATTGCATCCAATAAACGACTACTACTATAGCTTCTTAATGATTTGGGAAATGTATCGATCTATAGTCCCAACGATCGTTCAAATAAATGTTTACGTTTATATAGTTTTTTTACAATTACTTAATCTGTCTCCTTACCTTTACTATAAATTGTGTAGATTGCATATTTCAACAATTATTACAATGAAGCCACACCGAAAATTGGGTTATTTACCCTGGATTAAACATAAACAATATTAATACAAGCAGGTATAAAATTATTCAAAGTTGGACGCGTTCGTTATATTATTTATGTCGTAGGAACTCTTTTGTATTCAAAGACAGCACTGTCCAAAATTAATTTTCTTCAAGTTATTTAGTAATTTTACACGCTGTAATGTTTACTAATGGGGGAGCGTTGTATCACCACCCTTGGCATCGTACACATTTTCAGTACAAAATTGTCACTCACTATAGTCAAACCAAAATTAGATAATTCCAGGTAAATCACGTAAATGTTTAAAATGCGGCTGAGGGGATGGCGTTATAATTTATGACGGTTGCTGAACTATGTGAAAGTTGAAGTAATTTATATGATTATAGCTTTGCATATACTATAATTTAATATACGGGATCTTCTTTTTAGTAAAATACTAAAATACTTTAAACTTTAAACGAATGTTATTATAAACGACTTCTAACGTCGCTACAGTTGGAAGGAAGCCTTTTTACCATACAATGGATCAAATTTGACTCATTATTAGACCAAGAACATCAACTTTGCAAACTCAAAATCGTTGGAAATTCATCATCTCTGATGAAGTGCAGAAAAAGCAAGTGAGGTGGTTATAACTTTCAGTTGAAACGTAGACGGTGGGACTTAATTTTGAATCATACCACGGCTGGCTTCAAACCGATGCTGTTTTCAATTATCGGTGTGATGAAGAAAAGCCATCAACATCAACAGAAATACGTGGTCGTCCTAAAAAAACGTTCGCAATCCTCTTTATCAAAGTAGAACCAAAACGCCTATGGTCTTTTGTACGAAGTAGGAAGGGAACTACACGCATACCCGGTAGATTGGTGCTCGATGGAGTAGCCCTCGACGATCCTCAACAAATTGTTGACGCTTTTGCAACAGTATTTTCTCAAGTTAATACTTTTTTCCGACGTTACCGACCCTCCGTCCAATCTTCCACAACTACAATCGTTTAGTTTTGGTTTCCCGACAACAGAAGACGAATGGTTAAAATTATGGCTGCCTTTCCAGATAGGGCCACCGCGGGCGATGATTTGGGTGCCGAGCTTCTGTGTTAGGAATTTATGTAATCCCTTTTTGCGATACCTTTATGCCAGATTATTAACTTGCCATCGGACCTCCATTTTTCCCGGGATAGAGGGAAAACGTGCACGAATTGTACCTGTCTTCAAGAAGGGAGATTCTACTCAAATTCAAAAATTATAGGCCCATCGCTATACTTAATAACTTTGCGAAGATTTTTGAACATATTATATATACTACGATATACAGGAATACTCGCTCACATATCGCAACTTGCCAACACGGCTTTGTGAAGGGACCTCGACAGAAACAAACCTGGCCTGTTTCACACAATTTATAAGCGAAACTTTAGATGACTGCGGACAAGTTGACGTTATCTTTACCGACTTCTCACATGCTTTTGGGATACTCTCAGTCATGAATTACTTCTATATAAACTGGACTCGTTTGGTTTAGCTCCAACTTCTCCTTTTTAAATTAATTTTACTTGGAAAAAAGAACTAACTATGTATTTTATAATGGGTTTTAATTCGTTTGAATTTGTATCTAGCAGCGGTATCTCACAAGGATCCAATCTTGGTCCATTGATGTTCATTCTATACATAAACGACCTCTTAACATCCTTATCTTGCCATGCCCTCGCTTATCCCGACGATGTTAAACTGTTTTGTAATATTGATGCCAACAAGACATCGAGAGTCTTCAGACGAGCATTAATATATACCGAGTGGGTCAAAATCCAATACACTGACATTAAATTCTAGTAAATGTAATTTTATGTGCTTTCACGAGAAAAACAAATCCATATTCTCCACTTATCAAATCAACGATATTTCCATCCGACAAGATTACCAATCTTAAGATCTTTTGATCCAACTTTTATCGTTTAACATACATATTGAACAAATTTGTTCATCTGCCTCTAAAATGATGGGTTTTCTTATAAAGAACGTCCAAATACTTCAATGACGCACTAGTGCTAAAATCCTTTATTTTGCATTTGTACTCTCGAAATTGGTGTATGCCTCTATTTTTTGGGTAAACTTTCTATATGTCCCATCAAGCTCCAATTGAACGGGGTTCAGCGTCGTTTCCCTCAAATTCTTGTCGTTCAAATTTTAATGGCAATATCCGCCTTGGCATACTTCTTACAACACCCTTCTCGAATCGCATCAATTTCGTTCATTGTCACCCGTCGTGATTACCCATAGCGCCCGATTTTTACACAAAATTATTAAATGATAGGATCGACTGTATGCAGCTGGTCCCCCACATAGGATTCAACGTACCTCGAATAGCATCTCGTTATGCTCCAACCTTTACTATCCCGACACCGAGGACCAATCTTCGTTTGTGGTCGCCAATCTATCACATGATTAGGAACGCTGAGAAGATTTTTAGTGATATTTTCACCGGAGAGTTGGCGCCATGATACACGAAACATAATAGTTTTTTGTATAGTTATGTCATGTTTTTAAATCAATATGTATTGTGTTCACAATGTGTATATTTGTCCTGTAATTGGGTTTACCTGTTGGACAATAAACATTATTATTATTATTATTATTATTATTATTATTATCAAAACAACGAAAAATCAAATCTCTATTGAGTAATGCCCATGCTGACTTACTAACAAGAGTGTCAGTAGCTTCTGTTCGTGTTAAAGGAAAGCGGACAGCAACTTCTCTCACATACAAAAGATCGAAAAGATTATTTGAAAAACAGTCACTTGAACAGAAGCCGTGTACCCCAGATGAAGCCCTGTCAATGTTTATTTCTAATAAGCGATTTGTTTCCCGCTACAAAAATCTGCAAATGAAAGTTAGTCAACATGGCTACAACCTTTATCCTTCATATTATAAATTAACTAAGTCAAAGAAATGTTGTATACCTTCTGAAGAAAATATGATTGTTACTGAGACGTCTGCAGAAGTCAAATTACAGTCGATTCTTGATCACACTGTTCGCAGACTCTGCATTGTATAAAAAGAAGTTGTGGAAAGATTCCAGGGCACATGCAGAGAAACATTTACTTGTATCAAAGCTGTCCGCCTCAATTCAAGACAATTACTGTTTCAATTATCCACAATACAATAACTGTTTTAAATCAAAAGAAATATTTTCTTAGCTTAAGATAAGTATATACCTGTAATGAAATAATTGTATTTTATATCCACATTATTGAATGCAGTAACTTATTCTCATTGCTTTTTTTATTACTAATGTAATTTTAATTTTCCATGGAATTGTGAAGTTAAAAAATGCTGCACCTCAACGTGTGCATATATTTACTTTATTTACCAAACATTTTTATTGCGTCAGCTTTTATTTTTTTACTCGGGGTATTGATTTCAAAATATCACTTCTGTCGGCTGTGAGTCACATATACGCAATTTATAATCCGAGGGCCATGGGACTGATCCGATTCTGTTGCGAAGACCGATTGTGCCCAGCTTATTTCCACGGACCAACATTATTGTCGGTAGTGTATTCACACCCATTCTAAACCGTACTGTACATTGTGAGCGACAAAATTGTCGTTCACCGACTGTCTGTCGTCCGCGCTACACCTAAACCTTTGATTTCATTAATCTACTTTAATGGCCCCAGAGTGTACTTCATAACAGGTGTTCTTGTAGTAGTTATAAGGATTCTCGACTACTATTACCGTTTTTGTACTCCTTCTCATAAAGCGGGAATAGACCGAACAGGGAAACTACGTATTTTTATTAGGATTAAATTTATGAAAACGGATTTTTTATCAACATATATTGATTCCTTAAAATACACTACGGGTCATAAGTAGAGCGGGCCAAATTGCGCCATCCAACAGAATCGGAATCAGGCGCAACGGCCGCTTATTGTAAATAGCGTATATGTGAGTCACAGCAGATATGTGATATTTCGAAATTAATACACAAGTGTAAAAAAAAAAAGCTGACACAAAAATAATGTTTAGTAAATTTGAGCGGATATATATATATATATATATATATATATTTTATATGTACACGCTGAGGTGTTTTTATTTGATTGAAAACGGTATGTGTTGTAAATGGGATGTAATAAGGAAATAACTGAGAAACTGAACGCTTTTTTTATTCTGTTGTACTTAATAATGTAACTGTAAATAGATATAATAAATAAATTCTATCCTTCTTAATAATGCGGATAGGCTTGTTTAAAAAGTTGCACCATCAGATAAGTTTCCACATTTGCCTCGGTGAAGGATGTTCGCCGAGACGAAAAAATGTTCTTATATTTCGAAAACGACCGTTCCACGTCTACCGAAAATAAGACAGGCGTATTAAAATAATCTTTAGACTTAGTCCCAAAGGGAATCTGCAGATGCCCCATCGCACATTTGGCTTAATCTCGTGTAGTCCGGATTCTTTTTTAAAACACTATCGAACTTAGCTAAAACTCGTCCACTTGTTGCATCGTTTTTTACTGTGTAACAATTTTACTAACTTCGTCCACGACTTGCACTGATTCTACCAACACAATCCAGAATTTTGCAAAATTTTTTATCGCGTCTACTAACCCTTTGTAATTGTTGCTAATATTCTTTAGATGTGTTTCAACAGAATATCGAGAAATCCCTTCTGGCTCATCCTAATAGCTCTAGCTTCGGCAGGGACGAATTGCAAAAAAACGGATTTTTACTTCTTGAAATGTTCATTATAATAAAAAGCGGCTTTTTAACCACGTTCCCCAACGCGTAAGAATGGGCTGTGGTGGTTCTCGAATACCAGGGCATAACCTGTGGAATGCCCTAGTCCTCTTAGGACTTTTGAGAACACTTTTTTGTGTTTGCTATTAATGCATCCACCTCCGGGTAACACTCTCGAATAGTTTGTGCCACAAGATGTAAAGCATGGACTTTACACGTAACATGTAAAAGTCCTTCACACTTTTCTTTAAGGGAACGGCCTACACTACACATTGTTGCTGCCACCATCGCTCATGAACAACAACAGTTGACTGGGTTGACACTTGAAATTTTTGTAACGTTTCGAGAACTACGGCCGTAATTGCTTTACTAGTACACTGTTTTAATCTTCTGCTGGCTAATAGAATTGCAAAATTTGGTTTAATAGGATCTAATATGGGGCACTATTATATTTAAAATAGAATTTTTTTGCAATCTGTCGTCTCATCAAGACTAGCCACAGCTGTTTATCTTTTAATTCGGCTTTTAATTCGATTTTCAATGTCCTCACGTATTCGTGGAATATCTCTCCCTAACGCTGTCCGAGATGGTAGTATCCACTCGGTATTGTAGTACCCCAGAATCTTCGAAATGCTTTTTTATCAAGTATACGAATGGTGACACATACCATAAACGTTAAAAGCAATTCTAATTGAAATTGACGTTGTTTGTGACAACCATTTCTTTTATTTCTGTGGTGTGCGCTATTTATATGTCTTTCACAATCACGTTTGCTCCAGCACAGTAGTTTCTTTTTACAAAACTTTACAGAAAATTGTACTCCCATTGTAGTGTAAATCCCCAAATTTACTAAGAAATTTATTAACTTTCGTAAATAATGGCCGTTTATTTTTAATAGTGCTTTAGACATAATCACTAAAGCGAGCACACCGACGCTTGGTTTCTAGTATGCCACGAAGTGGTGCAAACGTAACATCTGCAGACTCGTCATTTGTTGATGAAATAGAGCGCGTCTCCGTAAATGAATAAGCGCGCTGTTAGTTCGTAGCCGTCGATGAATGAACTTTTTTTTGGGAGTGGCCCACTGGTGAACAACGCCCTATTTATCAACGAACACCCAAACTGCAGGTGTATATTTGCGCGTCTTCACGACGTAAAAAGACAGTGGTTTTGGTCCTCGTCCCTAATAATTACATATTTAAATTACCTATGTTTACATACATATATGCGCCCGGCAGCCTGATTGCGAACCTGGCGCGTGGCGCTCTTGGCCCGCTCTAGTCATAAGTTCTATTGGAATACGAAAAATGCAATAAAACCTACAATAAGTTAAATTACTATCTCTACATTTTTTACTTTTTCGTGTTATGGCCAGAAGTGCTAACGGAGAGAAGCCAATTTGTTCGTCGACGTCCTTCAGAGCGTTATAAAGAAGCATGTACGATCAAATCTATATATATATACCGGAACCACTATATTTCGTAAACTGAGCAATGGAACAAAAACAATATAAAAAAATTTTACAAAACTAATACCTTATATTGGTTCATTGAATCCAACTCAAAGACCATATACTTTCATGCAAGACAATGCACCGTGTCATAAGGCAAAAAATGTAATGCGATACCTTGAATCCAAAAATCTGCGTGTACTACCTTGGCTAGGCAATTCACCAGACATAAACCCAATTCAAAATGTATGGAATGTCTTAAAAAACATCGTAACTACACGAAACTCAACTACAAAAGACGAATTACAACAATATATTGAAGATGTATGGCATACTAGCGACGAAATTAAAAAAGCAACAAAAAGCTGCATTGGCAGTGTGCCATAAAAGATTGAGGAAATAATAAAACACAGGAGGAACAAGCAAATATTAGTAAATATATGTTCAAATTAAATAAATATTGCTAACATTACAAATTGTTTTTTTTAATTTCTACCCCAAAATCATAATATTTTTAATCAGGGACTGTATATAGAGCTACAAGGAGATTATGTCGAGAAATATCTTTAGTAAATGCAAATCAATTACATTGTCTGCCTTAACAAAGGTATTCATCATACCGTACTCGTATGTCAGTATTTTTCCAGCAAATAAAAATTTATTTTTTGTATTACCGCTATCATATATGTAATCCCCTCGAAACAGATAAAAATTTGTCTAAAGTTTTCTTTAAATTGCTAAGATTAGTGCGATTAAAGAACTCGACTTCCAAAAAACGTGCGATTGGGTTTCCAGAAAAGTTGCCGTTGTTCTCACACTATGTCAGTCTACAAACCCACAAAGTTTTAATTTTTTTTTTCTGAATTTTTAGGCTACCTGTGTTCCCTATAAAAAATAGCTCGAAGGCATTCGAGCAGTATTATCGTTAACAAACTTTGGAGCTGCAATACTTATTTATCCATACCATATAGCATTCCACAAGAATAGATCCCGAAAATCTAGAGAAGCTTAACCGACATATATCTTAACTTTCCTGCATAATATTTGGATCTTCTAATTAGCGAATTTACTTTCTAATAGTTATGTTTGATTTGTTCTAGTTGCCACGTCCGGATATGAGCCTGACTTCCTCTACCCGTTGGAAAACATCACAGTGGCTCAGGGCCGAGATGCTACTTTTACGTGTGTCGTGAATAATTTGGGTGGATACAGGGTGAGTGGGGACCTCGCCACAGCCCGGGTGTGTATTAAACATGTTATCTCAGTGTGCGCTGTGCACTACTGGGCCTAAGTTAGATCGGTAATCACGTACTGTATTTCATTACCCTTTTAACAATTAAATCAAAAGAATATATCATAGATGTGCAATCTTCAGTCTAGCATTTAGGTGATTGATTTTCTCAATCAATCAATCAATCTGTGGAACATAAGGAGTAATTTTTATCTGAAGAATTTTTGTGCCAATATAATGTAGCAAGGCTTCAATTAAAATAAATTAGGAATTATATATATATATATATATATATATATATATATATATATATATATATACATACATATATACATACATATATACATACATATATACATATATATATGTATCACATGTAAACACTGTGCATAGCAAAACAATAATCTTTCTTTGTCTCCTTATTTGTTCCTTTACAATTCATTGCTTTTAACGGAAATCAGATCACAGTTTTGTTTTTTAATGAAAATTTTATGTCGTTATATCTGCATTATTATCTTATATAAAATATACATACTCCTTGAAATTAGGGAAAACCCTAAAGGGGAATAAGATGCAGATGTGCATGTAATAACATTTAATTTGGTATTTTCTTCTTCATACCATATAATAATAATTCGTTTTGAAGTGCTTAATAAATTGCAATTATTTTTCATGACATTCTCTCTTTGAAAAGAGCCAACAGATTTTAAGAAGTTGAAATTGTTTAGATTGGCTACGCTATTATTAAATAACAATACAATATTGTAATTAATGTCCACCTGAGATTAACTTTAATGTATTTCAAAGGGCTTTAGATGTGCACATCTTACATAACTTTCTCGGATATTGAATTACCGATTTAACTTAAGCCTAAATAACTGCACTGAACACGATGCACCTGCACCATAAGCACCGAAGTTCGAATCATTGGATGGCACAAGGCACCTACTGCACCTTAGCACTTTTGCACCTATCCACCGCTACGGTTGGTTCGATTCAAACGTAACTGTCAGACTTTGTTTCATTTTGTTTAGTTAAAGTATAATAGTTGAATTAGGACCATTATAAAACGAATTAATGCAATTCCAATATAGATATATCATCATCCAGTTACCAATACGATGTAATTACTATTAGCAAATGAAATAGAACAATAGAAAACGTGGCTGCTGAATAGAAATCGTGCTGTTTGTCCTAACTACAAATTTATTTAAGTAAGACAAGGGTTTTCTTTTACCAGAACTGTTTAATTAATCCATAACAGTGAACACGTAGAGAAACTCTTCGACACTTTCCCTCGATTTTTTTAAAAATTTTCCATTTATCTGACATAAATAAAAAATATAAACGTATAATGGTTAATAGATTTAACTCTAGGCAACAATATATTAATTAAAATATAAAGCATCTGAGC
The DNA here is from genome assembly GCA_029619315.2 of Dynastes maya. Classification (NCBI taxonomy): domain Eukaryota; kingdom Metazoa; phylum Arthropoda; class Insecta; order Coleoptera; family Scarabaeidae; genus Dynastes; species Dynastes maya. Next base: position 3,992,156 of record JAROYE020000012.1, on the reverse strand, counting down.
TCAAAATGACGTAATAATTTAATATATTCAGTCCTTTTACGTCAATTCTCACGACGTATAAAATGTGTTGCATTAAAACAACAGTTGAGGCGTTAGCGAATTTCACAAGCACGAACTCTAGTAGGTACAAAAGTTTAGTTTGAAGCGTTTTTCTAGAGCGCTTTGCATTATAGCGATTGGTGAAGTATAGAGGACGGACTAGTTTAACAATGGGGAGGATTAAATCAGATCAATTTGCAGACAGCACGCAATACCCGAATGTCCTGCAGGAGTCCGAACCCTCTTGTAGAGAGTATTATGCACGGCATTGTTACTGCCTCACACTTTATGTAAGGTCACATAATCCTTCTGTTTTAACAATATGCAATTGTGTTTATGACAATGTATAGCAGAAGGAATTAGCTGTCGACAGCTCCCTCACTTGGTATGAGAAGGATATAGAAGAACTAGTAGTAAAATCCCTTATTTCCTTACGGAGGGCATATACACTTAAATATAATAGACTGTTTATTTTTCCAGAATCTGATAGACAACCTTTTATGGAAATGAAATATAAAGCTATGTAGATAAGCTTTGCGTTTAAAAACATAGAGTAATGCTAGAAACTTTCTTTTCGCAAAAATAGTGTGCAAAATTTTTTTGATACAACTCCAACATCTGCTCTAAATTATTTTAATTAATTAATTAACTAATTTTTCAGAAAAAATTTAATATCTCAGAGCTGGTACATCCTACATCTGTGATGATGTAAACCGTTGAGTTTGTCTTTGGAAGGCCTACCTAAAGGATACGTAATATACAGGCATTTTTAATAAAAAGGTTGATATCCATTTCTGGTTCCATAATATCACTCACCAAAATTGCAAAAAGGTAGTGTAGTTATTTCCAGAAATGCTTTTAATAAGCCATCGTTGTGAATGCTCCTGTATATTTATGTATTTTCTATAAATATATATTGGATGTTTCAAAACAATTCAGTGATATTGTCAATTGAAAAGTGCCTGATCAAGTAAGTGTTAGTGAAATCGGGAAGGTGCTCCCATCAAGACCAGCCTTGATAGTAATATCGGAGACAGAAAGTAGAACTTCGACAGAGAGACAAATTTTCGAAGAGAGAATCTAGCAATTGACATCAAAGCAAATATATAAGTATAGGTTCGTTCCAGCACGCTTATAAAACCATAAATTTACCGTCCGGTACCTGCCCAGTGCAAATGAAGTGTTCCAACTACATTATGTACCATGCCTTGAACGATAATAATAATGTTCCAACTTAACTTTGTATCATGCAAGTACCAGTTACTGTACGGTCATATCGGTACATCGTATCAAGCAAGAATCGTTTGTATTGACATGCACAATGTGAATCTGTGCCGATAGAAAACATTCATATTGCATGTTCCATCCTTATCTATCATTTTCTTTCTCAATAGCGATACGCAATCGATTCCAAAAAGCGTTTCAACATCTATATAAGCCTGGACATGAATACCATCGAGTTATTATGGAAAGAATTCGATCGGGAAGTAAGAAAAACTGCTCCAACTTCAGTAGATGACATGTGGAACAAACTACAGGCTCGAATAGCTCCGGAAACATTATACAAGAATGCCCCGATTATGCAACGCAATCATTAAAAGTAAAGGAGGTCACATAGACGAATCTAAAATTTAGGTCAAATATATAATTGTAATTGTTAAATGCCAAATACATTTCCGTTTAAATATTTAATAATTTACCCTGAAATTTGAGGTGTCCAAATACTTATGAGCGATAGTGTATATTATATAAGGAGGAACCGAAACGAATATTATAGAGAATTTCAGCAGAACACAGGGCGATTAACTGTATACAGATTTATCAAAATTTCTACGTAAACCCTTGCAAATAGAAGGAACATATAATTTTCTCAAATTCATACTTTTATTTCAAAAACATCTCAGTATATACACAGTAAAAGTACAATTAATTCAGATTTCTACTACAGCCTGTATTTAGGTTTACGTGCTTTTATTTTGTACCCTTTGTCTCATGGTCTAGTGTGGTATGTGTAAATTCGTCCTAGCGTGAAGTGCCTCTACTCTTGTTCTTTCCCCTTGGTTACGTTTTCGCTAATTTGATTTTTTTCGTTTACTGCCATTGTTAATAAACGTATTTCCGAAGTGAAAAAAGGAATAGGTCGGGTTTGAGCTTTAGCATTGGGTAAAAGGGCATTTCTTGTTGGGTAACTTCGTTTGTTTATTTAGGAATAAGTAATAAATAAGTCATATAGTAACATAGCCGTATCATTTAAATGTGATAATGGAGATAATGGAAGTATGCTTAAATACATTGGGAAAAGGGCAAGTAATTCTGATAGATCCAAATAGATCAGCAATATAAAAAAATAGAAACCTTCATCAACTTTCAAAGTGGTAAGCTTTATATTATTTATAGTTCTATTTAACAACATAGTGGCAAACATCGCAAAGGGAAGCTTATTTAATGTGAAAATGTAGTCAATTAGGTAGCTGTACCTTGAAACTGTTTTAAATTCTAAAGAAATTGACGATCCTAATTTTGAAGAAACACTGTTGAAGTGATATGCTGACAGTAATGTGATGAATTATTTGCATGTGACCATGAAAGCAGTTCTGAATAAGAAGGTAAGCAATTTATTATATCTGCTTCTTATATAGTTATTTATTTCAATTTTCTACTGAACCCAACTAGTGATAGTGTGAAGGATATGTCGCATAGAGAAAAATAAACCATCTACGTCTAGCAGACGACATCCACGTCAATGCAATGTCATTGTCCATTTACCCGACCTACAGAGCTATTGACTCATAATTAAAGCTGGCCACGAGCGGTACCGCGCATCGGCGTAGAATCAGTTCGGACCGAGAGGAACGGTAGTATTACTTCGTCTGCGGAGCAGTACGGACATTTTCGCTGCCGGTCATTTGCGCAATTGTTAATCTGTCCTAGAAAAATTATGATTTCGTCAGCAAAACGACCGCGGTCGGACAAACTTCGAAAATTTATTGCAGAAATTCCAGACTTAATATATAAAGGTGCTAAAATTAAATGTGTAATCTGTAAAATCCCGTTAATGTGTTGGTCCAGACAACATTGTCTACGACACGTAAATAGTGAAAAGCATGTCTCAAAAAGAAATTGTGCACGAGACAATGCAAAATTTATATTTAATTTATGCGTTACGTTTATCGCATGTAATATACCGTTTAATTTACTAGACAAGGAACCATTGATCCGCTTTTGGAATAACTATTCGGAGTGGAAATTACCAAGTCGAACATCGTTACGAAGAATTGTGCCATTTGCGCGTGAACATATTGAACAAAAAATAAAATCGGAGTTGAAAGATCAAAAATTGTGGTTATGTGTCGACGAAACAACAGATCGGAAGAAACATTCTGTTCTTAATGTAATGGCACGCAAATTGGAACCTCATCAATCGGCACCTTCAATTCTATTAGTCTCCAAACGAATACAACAGTGTACTGCCGAAGTAATTTCAAAGTTAGTGTTAAATACATTGGACAAGTTTGAACTTTCAACAAACCAACTCTTGATGTCAGTGAGTGATGGTGCTGCAAACATGCTTTCTGTATGCCGGTCTCTTAAAAAGCATTCTGCTAATTTGTTACACATTACGTGTAAAATTCATGCTCTCAATCTTGTGGCGGATAGTATCATAAAATGTTATCCTGAGGTAGACGCTTTAATAGCGCATACCAAAGCAGTATTTGTCAAATCACCGAAACGTATTCGCGAATTTCACAGACTGTGCCCTCGTGTACCAGAGCCACCAGAACCTATTCTAACTCGTTGGGGAACATGGTTGCAGGCCGCGTTTTATTATCGTAAATATTTTGACAATATTAAGAACGTGGTTTTACAATTCGATACAAAGGAAGCTGCCGCTATCCAGAAAGTCAGGTTAAAATGGATTTAAAAATCATTCACGATAATTACTTCGGGCTAGCAGATGCAATAGAAAAATTACAAAATCCTGCGGTGCCGTTAGAAGAATCTCTACAAATAGTGCAACATGTTCACGCACAGCTATGCGCGATTGAAGACGCAAAAAAATGTTTCTGTTCTAGAAAAATTTGAAAGTGTTTTTGAGAAAAATTCTGATTTTGGCACATTAAGACACATTTGTGAAGGTGCGTCAACAGAATCGTTAAGTTATTTGAAAGATTATTTTACTTACGCAAATATTACGTCACTAGATGTAGAACGTTCGTTCTCTGCATATAAACGCATTTTTCCTCATGTCGCACTAGTTTTGCCGAAACAACAGTTGAAACATATCTAATGTTGCAGATATTTAACAGACATTATTCACTTTGTGATTTCACGGAGGACTCTTAAAATGGTAAGTGTTTGAGCACGTGTTATTTAATTTTTATTTAAAAGATGAGCGAAATTATTTGCGGCAGCAAACATCTCTATTAGCAGAATAACTCTAGTGGAACGCGAGGCCTGGTCGACTCTACGCTACTGCGCGGTACCGCTCGTGGCCAGCTTTACTCATAATTCTTCGAATCGACGGAGATGACTCACCCTATATGTGGAATATAACTGCTCTAAACAAAGTAAGATTGTAAAGTATTTGCACAAATTTCTATGAACACTATCAAAATAATGTTTGTAATATTAAAGTCGTATCTTCGAATTTAAACATTCTTCTACATTGCAGGAAAATGGTTAAGGAGCTTTGCTGAATAATAATAGATACAAAGGCTCGTCAAGGTCACGCGTTCTACACGCAATAAGGTCGACCTTTCTCCTGTACGATATCTACGAAAACTTGAATTTCTTAAATATCCTCATTTCAAACATGCACAGAAGACTGGTAAATATACGACAGAGGAAATGCTAATATGTTAGACTTCACGAGACCTGTCTGATAATCAGGACAATAGGACAACAACTTTCAATGCACGCAAAGGCCAACTTTTCTGCTGTACATTATCTTATGGTATAATGAAAGTTCTTTATTGAAGACGTCATTGCGTTTAAAGAACAGGAGCTTGATGACGAACAAAAGTTTATAAAATATATCATTGATTTAATACACATTAGTTATTTTTTTTCTCATTTCTGGCATTAATCCCTATTTAATTATTTTTTAGTTGTTCTTATTTTATTATTTGCATTATTGATTCTTCTTTATTTCAGAATATATTGCGTAGAAAGCATTAAAAGTTATGAAAACAGTTTTTTGTAAGATTTTCTTCTGTATTCTTTTTGCGGGCAATACTTCTATAGACTCTTACAGCAGTTGGCCAACATGTGACGGTCCCATCCCCCTTGATACCTAAGGGTTGTTGAATGAAAGATTTTTTTTTTTTTTTTTTTTTAATTTGGCATCTCGGGATCATAGCCCATATGCCTCGATGATGTGACTACTATGTAGAGATCGACTTTGAAAAACTTGAGGGATCAACAGGGATACACATTTCACATCCCGGGGCCTATCGGGATGACTAACAACTTAAACATCACAAGAAAACGGCCAACGGACTATAGGTTTACCCACACAGGTAGTGGAGGGATGGGGAGTCTTACAAAGCCGATCTCAAACGTTTACTCTCATTCTACTAAGTACAGTAACTATAAGGTCGAATATAGTTTTGAATTAACATACATTAAGGTAACTAAACTTGTTGGTAAATGAACTCCATTGGAACTAACTGGTATACGAACTCGTCTAGGGTTCTTTTGTGTAGACCACAATTATATAATATGTGATTAAGGTCAGCCACTTCACTACCACACCGACAAGCTGGCGATTCTTTCATGCCCAACCTATATAGATGTGCTGGGTATTGGCCGTGTCCGAATTAATACGAGCAATTGTAGTACGATAAAATCTAGAGATGCCGTATGAATAATACCACGGCATGCTATCGACTGTTGGATGAATGTAGGCGTACTGAGTCATTTTGGTGGTATACGCTTTATGCCAAGAGTGTTCCCAAGCACGATGTCGTATTTCCTCGTCTATTAGATTTAGAAACTCCCTACTGCTCAAGATAGGCTTATACAGAATACCATCACTACAGCTTCTTTTGGCAAGACTGTCTACCTTTTCATTAAATACAATGCCTGCATGACCTTTAACCCAATAAAAATTCGTATCCACACTTTCCCTATCTAACGCAACCGTCAATGAGAAAATATCTGAGATTATAGGATTAGTAGTAGGAGAGACTGAATAACAACAGAGAGATCGCAGAACACTAGCTGAATCAGAAAATATAACAATGCGTTTGGACTTCGTTTTAGCACCGTAGCGTAGTGCCTCTAGAATTGCAATTGCCTCAGCAGTAAAGATAGATGCATCACTGTCCAATCTAATCAACCTTTGTTATCCGTCATTGACTGAGAAGATAGCGCATCCGCAGCCATCACTACTTTTGGATCCATCGGTGAAAATGATCAAATCTTGCCTGTGTTGCGCCAAAATCTCTCTACAAATCTGGCTATCATGCTCTTGTAATCCAATGTAAGGTGGAAAGTAAATTTTACATGGCTGTATGGATTCCAAAAAAGATTGGAATCAAGGCAAAATTATTTTACAAGTTACATTTTTATGTTCGTTACAAGTTTTTAATTCACCAAACAACAACACTTGATTTTGCAGCTTTTGCAGAAGCTCTAAAAGATAGCATTATAAAGCCAGTTGGGGATGTTAAACTATGTCAAATATTTTTCGGGTCAATTTCCTATATAAAAAAAAAACACAAGAACTAGGACATAGATCACGCTGATAAGGTTTTCAGTTCACATTCGCCCGAATAAATAACTTGGTAAGTTTAACGATTATCTTAATATTAAACAAAGTGCTTATAGGCAGGGTGAAGCAAGCAGTCGAGACTAAGATATATATCAAGTCGTCACAGATATCGTTAAAGCCCCTGAACTAAAACGTATATGTTGCAGGAGTGTTTATAGACCTATAAAATACGCTTTGATAGTGTCAATGACGAAATCTTGTTAGAAAAATCAGGAATAATGGCTTCCCGGACGCATGAAAACTCAAACCATTAATTATCCCTAAACATAGCAAACACAGATATGTACTTAATACAATAATGTAATTAAATTAACTAAAATGATATACAATTGATTTGTTTCTCTATAATTGATTGAATGAAAAACATTTATGGTGAATAATGTACATACAGGGAGAGTCCTCTGCTGTTCTTTCGTGAATGTAGATTTTCCAAAATAGTTTTTCCTTGTTATAAGGTCTGATTGTGGGCATGTTTCAAAACTATATTGAACCTACATACATGCTATATATTATTGCATTTTTCGAAACGTCATTTCAGATTTATTACAGTTTTTTTCTGAAAAAGTCGTGTAGATTGTTTTAGTTTTGAATTTTTGGCAAAATTCCAGACAAAATGACAGAAACATGTAATTTGAGGAATTATTGAATACGATGATATTTAATGATGTAAAATTATTGTATAATATAAAGGGAAACAAAAAGCAGGTCCAATTTTCTCACAAATTCTATTAACTACCAGGCGACCGGTTTCGTGTTAAAAAAAAACACATTATCAGGGGACGGGGACCACCATGAAAGAAAACAAGCAAATATACATAAGTGACCAGAAAATTGGAAAGATAATTGTAAAATTGCACCATAGTGACATGTCAACCAATTAAAATACGTTATGTAGTATATTATAAAAAAAACTAATCAATTGTAAACTATTCTAAAATATAATAAAAGAAAAAATTTAATTTTTTATATTTTAAAAAAAGTTAAATTGTTGTATAATAGTAAAATTAATTCGGTTAATTTGGAATCGAGCAACATGTTAGTAATTTTTTATCTAGAGTTTTGTCAAAAATTCATACACACACACATCAAACACCCATCACAACATTAACTGTAAGTAATTTTAACAGATAAATTTAATTTTTGTAAGTGAAAAACTTAAAATAAACGTAGAACCGATTATCTCCTTATTCAAATCTTTTAATCGTAGTAAGTATATATTAGAATCGTGGACTTCACGCGTCGTCGGCAATTTCCGTTGCGTGCACGCAGGGCAATCGCAATCCGAGTCCTAGTTTAGGTTATGTAAGACGGTGGTTCGTAGCGGTGAGATGTAAATGAAGAAAATAATAGGTAAGTAGGATAATGGATTTATATATTTCTACCACTGGAAACGTTAAAATTTCTGTATTGTAACCAATTGTTAGTATATATATATAAGGTATTTCAACAAAGAGAAGTGGTAAGACATATTTACATGGATAAGTCCGTTAAAGTCCAACTTAACTTAACTTTGGCTGCCTTTCCAGATAGGGCCACCGCGGGCGATGACTTGGTGCCGAGCTTCTGTGTTAGGAATTTATGTAATGCCTTTGCGATACCTTTATGCCAGATTATTAATCTTGCCATCAGGACCTCCACTTTTCCGGATAGATGGAAACGTGCACGAATTGTACCTGTCTTCAAGAAGGGAGATTCTACTCAAATTCGAAATTATAGGCCCATCGCTATACTTAATAACTTTGCGAAGATTTTTGACCATATTATATATACTACGATATACAGGAATACTCGCTCACATATCGCAACTTGCCAACACGGCTTTGTGAAGGGACGCTCGACAGTAACAAACCTGGCCTGTTTCACACAATTTATAAGCGAAACTTTAGATGACTGCGGACAAGTTGACGTTATCTTTACCGACTTCTCACATGCATTTGATACTCTCAGTCATGAATTACTTCTATATAAACTGGACTCGTTTGGTTTAGCTCCCAACTTCTCCTTGTTAATTAAATCTTACTTGGTAAAAAGAACTAACTATGTATTTTATAATGGATTTAATTCGTTTGAATTTGTATCTAGTAGCGGTATCTCACAAGGATCCAATCTTGGTCCATTGATGTTCATTCTATACATAAACGACCTCTTAACATCCTTATCTTGCCATGTCCTCGCTTATGCCGACGATGTTAAACTGTTTTGTAATATTAACTGCCAACAAGATATCGAGAGTCTTCAGACGAGCATTAATATACTGACCGAGTGGTCAAAATCCAATACACTGACATTAAATTCTAGTAAATGTAATTTTATGTGCTTCACGAGAAAAACAAATCCATATATCTCCACTTATCAAATCAACGATATTTCCATCGACAAGATTACCAATCTTAAAGATCTAGGTGTCACTTTTGATCCAACTTTATCGTTTAACATACATATTGAACAAATTTGTTCATCTGCCTCTAAAATGATGGGTTTTCTTATGAGAACGTCCAAATACTTCAATGACGCACTAGTGCTAAAATCCCTTTATTTTGCATTTGTACTCTCGAAATTGGAGTATGCCTCTATTGTTTGGTATCCTTTCTATATGTCCCATCAAGCTCCAATTGAACGTGTTCAGCGTCGATTCCTCAAATTCTTGTCGTTCAAAGTTAATGGCGAATATCCGCCTTGGCATACTTCATACAACACCCTTCTCGAATCGCATCAATTTCGTTCATTGTCATCCCGTCGTGATTACCATAGCGCCCGATTTTTACACAAATTATTAAATGATAGGATCGACTGTATGCAGCTGGTCTCCCACATAGGATTCAACGTACCTCGAATAGCATCTCGTTATGCTCCAACCTTTACTATGCCGACACGAGGACAATCTTCGTTGCGGTCGCCAATCTATCACATGATTAGGAACGCTGAGAAGATATTTAGTGATATTTTTCACCAGAGAGTTGGCGCCATGATACACGAAACATAATAGTTTTTTGTATAGTTATGTCATGTTTTTAAATCAATATGTATTGTGTTCACAATGTGTATATTTGTCCTGTAATTGGGTTTACCTGTTGGACAATAAACATTATTATTATTATTATTATTATTAAATTGTCCGCGAAATTTAAAAATATCCACCTGTGTTCAATTTTAAGCATAAGGTATATACAGTGTAACAGTGTGTTCCAAATTATCAAAATGAACCAAAAACCAAATTACATGGTTATTTACAAAGCTTTTGTTATTATAGAATTTTTTTCTGATGACAATCAACGTTGTATCAAAAAAGTGTTACTAAAGACAACTCCGCCAATAATCAGAAAGAAGAATCCATAACAAACTAAGATTATTTTCGACATTTCTTCTTGTGTTAATCAAGTTTATTTTTGTATCAGAATGGAGCAATATCATTTATGTTTATTTTGCAAATCTCTGTATGAATGTATGTACCTACAGATAGCCTACGTTTGATAGATCTGTCTATGACATGCTCTCGGAATATGAGCTGATGCAAGACCACCATAAGCTTCCATGTTCACCGGAACTCCTGGTTTTCATATGCAAACTGAATCGTCGTTATTCAACTTCGATGCCAGACGTACAGGATACGTTAAACACTTTTCTAAGGGAGGAAAATCGGGAATAGGGGATAAAACAGAATATATATCTTTATACACTCTCATTTTTCTGATACCAAGTTAATATTGTGACAACAGTACTTGTGTAGCAATGTATATCGATGTGAAACAAACGATAATATTTAGATATTACTTTAAAGCTATACAACTATGTAATCTCATACTTGCATGGGGTGAATGTTTTGAATGGCATAGATTTAACTTTGGAAGATAGGTGTTTTAACTTTAGTTTTATTAAAAGAAAATTAATAATTCAGTTGTTATCAACTTCAAACTTTGTTATAAAATCTACAATTAATAACTACGCCTATATCAATAAAATCAACACGCCCTATCCGCTATCCAATGCTAAACTGAACTGAGTGATGATGATTTGTCGTGTCGTATCATAATCGACCAGCCCTCCCCGCCCACCTAAACACAGTCACACCGCCGCTGCCATTGCTCGCCAGTTACAGGGCTCTATTAATTAGTGTACTTGGCATGTAAGAATTAAAAATTGTCTGTCGAAGTATTATGATATATTTTCAGATAAAAATAATAACTAACAAGGGAAGATCCCGAACCCGGAAATTCAAAAAAAATTGAAACTTTGGGAATATATAGAACATTTTAGGTTTTGCCAATACGCAATTTTTTTTTTTGTGCGGACATTCACTTTTAAAGGGGGTGAAACACCCCATCAAAAAATTAACAGATTTTCAATTTTTCCATACAACTCCGTAAAAAGAAAGATAGAAAAGGTGTAAATGCAATAGTTGCAGCATACATAAAGCTTTTTCAAATATGTGACTATCATATATACAGGGTGTTCCATTAAGCCCTGCGTTTACACTGCTGGTGTTTTTGTAAAAATACAAAGAAAGTTTAAGATATAATCTGTGTGACTTTTAATTCTATTTAAACTGTATAGGTGTTACAACATACAGGGTGTTCCTAAAGTAAATATCACCATATCCTTGGTTATATCTAACAGAACTTCATGTACTATGTTATTATATATAGGTATATATATTATTGAATACTTATTGCAAGGAATGATCTCAACCCCACAAATTTAAAATATGAAATTTGAGAATATGTAAACCACATGCAAAGTTAATGAAATTTACTGTATATCTCTGCGGTATTATATTGTTAGATAACACATTGTTTGTTTGGTAATTACATTCGAAGTTTTTTCTACTGGTGTAAACATTTTTTTTTTTAAGTCAATAATCAACCAAATGCAATGATAAATGAAAAAACATTGCTTATATAAATTCCCCACCTGAATTAATAGTATTTGTTGTTAGATTTTTGTAACAAACCTGTGTGTTGAAAAGGGTTTGTCGTAAATACTTTAAATGTAATTCGCTTGCTCATGGTAACGTTTGACGTTGCCAATAACAATAATCTAACACCTGTGAATAACCACGAAGTAGAACTACACGACATAATAAAGGATATGCTTCTTGACGTCAAAAAGATACTTCATTTTCGCTGGGAAATTGACACAACACTGGAATTTTGAATCCAGTTAAAACCACATTCCCGTAGACTTCGTAGATGATAAATACGCACCTACACGCGAAGAAGTTCTAGAAGCGAGGGAAGCTGAAGATGAACAATGTTTTCCAGAAGAAGGGGTATTGTCATTTTAGAATATAAAACCAAGGCTTGGAATATTGGAAAAGTGGAAAACAAAGGGCGACTTACGTTAGCAACCGTCAAAATAAATTTCAAAAAGTTTCAACTCCCCAACAATTGTACAGGTAAACAGTGAATCCATTTAATATAACTACGATTTGTCTTAATTTTCTTTTTTGTTCTAGAGGGGAAAAGAAACAGTAAACGGGGAGGCACACGACGGGAAAAATTGCTACAAATTTCGGAATCCTTTTATAATAACTTTGTGGAGAGATTGATAAGGGTGATATTATTCATGATTTGGACATTCAAAGATGGGCTTTGCAAGCTAATCAAGGAATACATTTAGAAAACTTAAAGCATCCAGGCATTGGGTCTGGAATTTAAGAAAGCATATAGAATAGTTTCAAGAAAAATAAATAAATTTATTACGCGTCATATGGTACAGATTCCGAAAAGCTAAATGAAATCGCTTAACATTTGTTAGCCATGCAAAAGATCTCAAAAAACAAGTCGGAGAAGATAATACATTCAATGCCGATGAAAGGGCTTTAATCTAGAGCTTCATTCTGTCGCACGTTAGCTGTGCAGGGTTCAAAAGTGTTATAGCAGTTGTGCAGTAAATATCCGCAACAACACATAGTTATACCATACTTCCCACAATATCAGCTTCTGGAAAATTCTTTCCCCTCTATTATTGTCATGAAAGAACAAAGTGGTAGCTTCGGTCCGCGTGTAACACAGTCTTTGTTTCAACCGTGGAATGTTTATGTTGGGGCTTCAACGTCGGGAAAATTAACAAAAGAACTGTTTAATGAATGGCTCCCCCGTGTGTATGTGCCAAATGTGGGAGCTCAGAGCGTGTTATTCTTGACTCTTGGACTGGTCATTGTCCTGCTACATTGCAAAAGAGTATACTATCAAGCAAACATGTTGAAATATTGCGATACCGAAAAAACTACGGCAGTGATACAACCCTAGATGTATATGGTTTCCCGCATATGGAAAATTTTGTAAGAAAATTTTCCGATCTTGTGTACTGTTTGGTTATGATATTGTGTTGCATGAACGCAATAATGTTATCAAACTACAGTCCTTATTCACAACCAACTTTCGGCCCCAAAAGTACACGATGTATTTGCTTATGCTTGGTATAAAAGCGGATACATTGATCAAAAACCAAAATAAGTTTGAAAACCCGGGTAGTTTTGCTTTTAGACAACAGGATTTTATACATCCTACTAGGTGTTCCAAAATGCGGTAGCCAGGCCATCATACGATGTGCGTGGTGCAACGAATCCTATGTTTTAGACATTTCTTTGAAGAATTTCATCACCATACAGAATAATTATTCAGTAGCCAGTATTTCACTACATAACAGACATGACCAAAAGATGTAATGTTTATCTATAAACATTTCCTATATATCCATACTTTATGACTAATCAGCCAATCACATATAAATATTTTGATGTACTTATCAATATTTGTATTGCTTAAAATGTTAAAAATGATATATTTGTTATCGTTTAATAAAATCGATTAATTATAAGATATAACTTTGGTCTAAATACTAACCTTTTCCTCTTCAACAGCGAGTGTTTAAAATCAAATTAAAGAATTGAATATTACATATGTCTTCTACATATTTCCGAAATCAATACTCTTACTGTTATTATCAAACAAAACAATGTGTATCTAATCAATTAATACCGCAGAGATATACAGAAAATTTTCATTAACTTTGAAATTGTGTTTACATTTTCTCAAATTTAAATATTTTTAAATTTGGGGGTTTGAGTCATTCTTGCAATAAGTTTTTCAGTAATATAATACCTATATATAATAACATAGTACATGAAGTTCTGTTAGATATAACCAAGGATATGGGTGTCACACAGTTAATCTTAAACTTTTCTTTGTATTATTAAAAAAACACCAGCAGTGTAAGCGCAGGGCTTAATGGAACACCCTGTAAAATATGATAGTCACATATTTTGAGAGCTTGATGTATGCTGCAACTATTGCATTTACACCTATCTTCTATCTTTCTTTTTACTGGAGTTGTATGGAAAAAAAATTTAAAATCTGTTAATTTTCGATGGGTGTTTCACCCCTTAAATTGGAATGTCCGCACAAAAAAAAATTGCGTATTGCACACCTATATATGTTCTATATATTCCCAAAGTTTCAATTTTTTTTGAATTTCCGGGTTCGGGATCTTCCCTTGTAAGTATTAAACAGTGAGCGTTCTTAGCATTAAGGTATCAAATACTAAATAAATTCAGGTATATGTATATTATTATCGGAATATTTTACGAATGCTATATGCGGAATTTCTACAGAAGCAAAAAAGTAATTATGTTCACAATGAATTCTTTACCTTTTGTCATATACAGTTGAAGATAACCACAAATTGCTGTGTCATGCTCCAACTTTTATCGTAATATACACAGAGTGGACTCATATCGTTCTTAATTCCATTCATTCATAGGGAATGCTTCTTACCTGATCTCTGAAAGGGTCTCTTATTGATTTGGGAAGATAATTCCATTGTTAAATTTTTTGGGCGGATATAAAGTTGAAAGATAAGAATTTCATCTTTACCTTTACAAAAGAAACCATACATGTGTTTATATATATCCTATTTTCTGGGGAAATATTTTTGTCGAAAAATTTGCATTCAAATGCTATGTTCCGAGAAAGAAATATAATTGATTTTCTTTTCTTTTTTTAAATACTTTTTCTTATTATATTATTCCTTATTTAAGAATCTAGTAGTAGGTATACTATAGCCTTCCATTGTGCAAGTAATTTAGCAATAGTAATAATTAAAGACCGGATTATATGCACAAAAAATGTGCGCATATACATGCACGTTTTTTCGTCAAAATATACAAAACACCGAACAAATATGCAATTGAAAATTCCAAATAAAAATGTAATTTATTAAAAACAAACATGGTGTACTAAGATAATATATTATAATTAGAGCGGGCCAAATTGCGCCATCCAACAGAATCGGAATCAGGCGCAACGGCCGCTTATTGTAAATAGCGTATATGTGAGTCACAGCAGATATGTGATATTTCGAAATTAATACACAAGAGTAAAAAAATAAAAGCTGACGCAATAATAAGTTTAGTAATTAAAAGCGGATATATATATATGTACACGCTGAGGTGTTTTTATTTCATTAGATTTTTTATTTGATTGAAAACGGTATGCGTTGTAAATGGGTGTAATAAGGAAATACTGAGAAACTGAACGCTTTTTTTATTCTGTTGTACTTAAATAGTAACTGTAAATAAAGATATATAAATAAATTCTTCCTTCTTAATAAAGCGGGTAGGCTTGTTTAAAAAATTGCACCATCAGATAAGTTTCCACATTTGCCTCGGTGAAGGATGTTTCGCCGGGGACGAAAAAATGTTCTTATATTTCGAAAACGACCGTTCCACGTCTACCGAAGTAAGACAGGGTAATTAAATAATCTTTAGACTTAGTCAAGGAATCTGCAGATGCCCCCTCGCACATTTGTCTTAATCTCGTG
This sequence comes from Dynastes maya, assembly GCA_029619315.2. NCBI lineage: Eukaryota > Metazoa > Arthropoda > Insecta > Coleoptera > Scarabaeidae > Dynastes > Dynastes maya. The sequence continues at coordinate 3,976,522 of JAROYE020000012.1, read as the reverse complement.
TAGTCCGGATTCTTTTTTAAAACACTATCGAACTTAGCTAAAACTCGTCCACTTGTTGATCGTTTTATACTGTGTAACATGTACTAACTTCGTCCACGACTTGCACTGATTCTACCAACGACAATCCAGAAATTTTTTCAAATTTCTATCGCGTCTACTAACCCTTTGTAATTGTTGCTAATATTCTTTAGATGTGTTTCAAGAGAAATATCGAGAAATCCCTTCTGGCTCAAACCTAACAGCTCTAGCTTTGGCAGGGACGAATTGCAAAATAACGGATTTGACTTCTTGAAAAATGTTCATTATAATAAAAAGCGGGTTTTAACCACGTTCCCCCAAAGCGTAAGAATGGGCTGTGGTGGTTCCGAATACTAGGGCATAACCTGTGGAATGCCCTAGTCCTCTTAGGACTTTTGAGAAACACTTTTTTTGTGTTTGCTATTAATGCATCCACCTCCGGGTAACCACTCTCGAATAGTTGTGCCCACAAGAGTAAAGCATGGACTTTACACGTAACATGTAAAAATCCTTCACACTTTTCTTTAAGGGACGGCCTACACTACACATTGTTGCTCACCATCGCTCCATGAACAACAACAGTTGACTGGTTGACACTTGAAATTTTTGTAACGTTTTTGATAACTAAAGGCCGTAATTGCTTACTAGTACACTGTTTTAATCTTCTGCTGGCTAATAGAATTGCAAAATTTGGGTTTAAAAGGATCTAATACGCCACTATTATATCAAAATAGAATTTTTTTTTGCCCAAACTGTCGTCTCATCAAGACATAGCCACAGCTGTTTATCTTTAACTTCGGCTTTAATTCGATTTTCAATGTCCTCACGTATTCGTGAAATATCTCTCCGTAACGCCTGTCCGAGAGGTAGTATCCACTCGGTATTGTAGTACCCCAGAATTTTCGAAATACTTTTTATCAAGTATACGAAGTGGTAGACCACATACCCTAAACGTTAAAAGCAATTCTAATTGAAATTGACGTTGTTGTGACACACCATTTCTTTTATTTCTGTGGTGTGCGCTATTTATATGTCTTTCACAATACGTTTGCTCCAGCACAGTAGTTTCTTTTACAAACTTTACAGAAAATTGTACTCCCATTGTTAAATGTAAATCCACAAATTCACTAAAAAAATTTATTTAACTTTCGTAGGTAATGGCCGTTTATTTTTAATAGTTACGTTAGACTAATCACTAAAGCGAGCACCCGACGCTTGTTTCTAGTATGGCCCCGAAGTGGTGCAAACGTAACATCTGCAGACTCGTCATTTGTTGATGAAAGAGCGCGTCATCCCTAAATGAATAAGCGCGCTGTTTGTTCGTAGCCGTCGATGAATGAACTTTTTTTTGTAGTGGCCCACTGTGAACAACGCCCTATTTATCAACGAACACCCAAACTGCCAGGTGTTATTTGCGCGTCTTTTACGACGTAATAGACAGTGGTTTTTGTCCTCGTCCTAATAAATTACATATTTAAATTACCTATGTTTACATACATATATGCGCCCGGCAGCCTGATTGCGAACCTGGCGCGTGGCGCTCTTGGCCCGCTCTAATTATAATGTAGGTAACAAACTAGCACATTTAAAATTGCACTAAGGTCTAAAAAGGTTTTAAAATACATGCAAATATTAACAAACATGATTAATTTGTTATTAATTTTTATTTTATGAAATGGGGTGTGAGAAAGATGTGTTAAAGTAAGCTGCGTGAGTCAACTCAAATATTTGGGTATTTACGAGTAACTAATTTGCGGAAAAGTATCCACAACTACTAGAAATACTAAGAATAGCTTATCGACAACAAGGTAGGATCTGGTTTAATTATTATTAACAATTACAGTAACAAATAACAGCAATACCGATAGAAACTATGTCTCCGACGGGGCGACCGGGATTGGTTTTTTGCGCGGTGTTGCTATACGTTCAGATAAGAAACAAAAACGTTTAACGATAATCCGTTGAAAGAGAAATAACTAACCTGGGCAAATATGCGGTAACAGCCAGAGACGTGGCGGGCACATAAAAGTTTACACATGAAATAGAAGGTAAGAAATAAATTATAAAACCTGCTGAGACACTTACCGTTTTAAAAGTCTTCCGTGAAATCGCAAACTGGGTAACATCTGTTAAATATTTGAATCATTAGATATGTTTCCACAGCTGTTTCAGTCAAGTGAGTACGACGTGCGGAATAAATGTTTTTTAATGCCGAAAACGACCGTTCGACATCTAGCGATGTTATATTTGCATATTTAAAATAATCTTTGAAACAACTCAATGCATCTTCACGAATTCGTTCAATGAGTTCAACACCACCTTTAAAATCTCATCGGCAGTGCAATTTATAACTCTTTTGGAAGCAAGTAAGAAGGAGGATGACGGTCGATGTGGTTTCATTGTACGTACCATTACATTAACCACAGAATGTTTTTGACGATCTGTTGTTTCGTCCACACACAACCACAGTCTTTTATGTTTCAATTCCGTTTTCATTCTTTTTTCTATATGTTCACGAGCAAATAGCACTACATTTCGTACCGATGTCCGACTAGGTAATTTACAGTCCGCATATTTATTCTAGAAGGAGACAAATGCTTCTTTGTCTAGTAAATGAAACGATAGATTACATAAAATAAGAGTAACACATAAATCAAATGTTAATTTTTCTTGGTCTCGTATGCCACTTTTTGCAGAAGAATGCTGTTTGCTTTCGATATGATGTTGACAATGGCTTCTGAACCAACACATTAAGGAGATTTTACAAACTAGACATTGAATTTTAGCACCGTCAAAAATTAAGTCCGGCATGTCCACTATAAAGTTTTTAACTGTGTCTGCCATTGGTCGCTTTCGCGACGTACCTAACTGCGACGTTTTTAAAGCAAACATAAGCGTACAATTACGAAATAAGTTACGACAGCCTACATATACACAGAACTACTCGCATACAGCATCGATTTAGTACTGACGCTGTGAACGCGTGAAATAAATAATCGCCGACTCCGCACCACATATCTACTACACTGACTGTTACCGCTGTTTGCCCATAGTAGAAATAACTAAAGAACAGAGCAAGCTTTAGGAAAATTAAAATGGACAGTCAAAAGGAAAGTAATGACAAGCTAGATATAATGATGAAAACTCTAATGCAGGATGTACGTGACATAAGAGAGGAACAGAAATACTATCAAGAAGAAATAGAAAAGCTGGCAACCGAGAATGTGAAAATTAAGAAAGAAAACGAAAAACTAAAAAATGATATTAAGAATATCAGCATGAAATTGGAAACTATAGAAAAAGAAAAGAGTACAGGGTCTAGAAATCAATACAGTAGACGATGACCAATTAAAGGAGAATATGCATCATTTCTTTAGAAATTATTTGGAAGTTGATATAAAAGTCAAAGACGCTAGAAAAATAGGAGTAAAAACCTACCTAATAGAATTTGAAGATAAAAATGAAAAATCGACAATAATGAGAAACAAAAACAATTTAAAAAATATTAAACAAGAGAAAATATACATAAATGATGACATGACAATTTCAGAAAGAGAGATCCAAAAGAAAATAAGAAAAATATAATAATAAAATAGTTGCCACAAATCGGTGAATATCAGAATTCCTGTTTGTATTAGAGACTAGCGAAAATTTATATTTATTTATATTTATATTATAGGGAGATGGGGTTTATTTACAAGTATAAAACCACCACGTCACTACAAAATGGAGATTAATTTTCGGCATTATACTTATTCTTTATGTATTTTTGTTAGTTTATCTACAATGTTAATAAAGTTTTTCAAAAGACTGTGTATTTTTAATACATTGTTACTCTTGTGCTCATAAATAGATGCTTTCTTTTCTAAGAAGAAGGAAGCATCCATCGTACTAACCATTTGAGTGAATAATACCAACAGAATAATATATTTGTCAAAGTAACAGCATATTTTAAACCACAGAAATATTTTGTTAAGCATATTTATCTAACCTTTCCAAAGTGGGAACATAAAATTGCCCTACTAAAATTTGGATATAAATGTTTACGTAAAATAATAGAATGTTATGCGCTGGAATATACACCTGTATACTGTATACTTTAACATAATTTCATGTTATGTAGAACTTGCCTCGGAATACTTATCGTTTGAAAACTTTTTCTCTAAATTGTTCAGGAAGAGAATTATCTTCCATCAACTCACTAGGTGTATGCAAATCAAATTTACGGAATCTTCTGCAAATACAACACAGCATGTAAGTGTATGTCCTACCGTCGACCTTAAAACTTACTGAGCTGAATTTAAAATTTGAGTCATGTTTAAAGGACGTAGTACAAATCACCGTCGTGCAATATCCGACAGAAATATGTACATATATTCTCGTCAAAAGTAGCTGCTAGAAAAGTGTCTTCTTATTTCCAGGTACAGATATTCGTATGCTAAATTCCGTTATTCTAATGGATTTATCATATGTTCACCGTTGGTTTGCAAACAAAGACAGTTTTAATTTTTTTTTTTGAATTTTCGGGTTACCTATGTTCCTTTGTTAAAAAGTATGTTTTTAAAAGAATTGTATATCTGAGAAATTATCAATTTTTAAAGAAACTATTAACATAGAGAGTTCTCCTTCCTTTTCGGCATGTTTTAAAATTCTAAACAAAATTATAAACACTGTTCGTTAAGAGATGTTATCGCTACAAAGTTAACAAACTTGTCCCAAGTATAAAAATACCTGTTTCCTATGTATTTTTGCACGCTGAATTCAAATTCATTTTCAAAATTACTGCATCACTCACAGTTTTTGAGTAGCATAATACTGTGTGATTTACAATAAAATGCCGATAAATATGCCGGTGTTATTTAGGCATTTGAAATAAAATGTTACACAATAGCGCAGTTGCAGTAAATTGACCGGCAAGAGAACACTGCAGCTCCACATTTGCCTTGTTCTAACCCTTGAGAAAGTGTGCTGTTGTGTTTAAAGTGTTGTGTTGATACACCAAGTGCCACTGAAATGCCGAGAAATTGTAAAAATAATCCAAATTCGTTCTGCTACGCCTGCGGCGAGTTGACTTTTAAAACCCAGAAACGTTCATTTACACCGTTAGTTAGAAAATGTTATGAACTTTATTTTGGTTGTAAAGTAGGCGACCAGGATAAAAATTGGGTCCCCCATATTTGCTGTGTCACATGTGTTCGGCTTCTCACAGCATGGGTAAAAGGTTCACGTCATATGCCTTTTGCAGTTCCTATGGTATGGAGAAAACCTAAAGACCACGTTTCAGACTGCTACTTCCGTACTACCAGTACTTCATAACGAGGAGTTGCCTGTAGCAGCACCTGCAGAAAACATGACTTTGAGTGATGATGAGTCTAGTGATGAGAAAGCACATCAAGTAGCAGAATAAAAATTGAATTTGGATCCCACATTTGAATCAGGATGTTCTTCAAATGAAGCACATTTGCTGACTCAAGGAGACCTTAGTGACCTCGTTCGCAGTTTAAACCTGTCTAAGAAGTAAGCCGAACTTTTGGGATCCAGATTGAAGGGCTGGAATCTACTTCAGAGTGACACAAAAATTTCGTTTTATCGTAGTCGTCATGCCAAATTCAATGATTACTTCTCCCTTGAAGATGACCTGGTGTTCTGCAATGATATTGTCTGGGTTATGCATGCACTTGGCCATGAATATCACACTAATGAATGGCGTTTGTTCATTGATTCATCCAAAGCTAGCTTAAAAGCCGTTTTGCTTCACAATGGAAATAAATTGCCCTCAATTCCTCTGGCTCACTCAGGCAACATGAAGGAAACATACGACAACATGAAGATTCTTTTAGAAAAAATCAAATACGATGGATTTAAGTGGAATATCTGCGGCGATCTAAAGGTTGGGGGGGCCATTACTCGGAGTACACGAAGTACTGTTTCCTGTGTGAGTGGGACAGTCGAGACAAGAAAAACCATTATGAAAAGAAAGTGTGGGCGACACGAACATACATCATAGACTCCGGGAGTTAAGAATGTCATCAACCCTCCTCTTGTCGATCCTCAGAAAATTTATCTGCCCCATTTACATATAAAACTAGGACTTATGAAAAATTTCGTCAAAGCAGTGGCCAAAAACGGTCGCGGACTCGCGTATTTGAGGAATAAGTTCCCCAGAATCAGTGATGCTAAAGTAAAGGAGGGTATATTTGTAGGGCCCCAGATCAGGGACTTGTTTCGAGACGAAAAGTTCAATGTAGAGCTGAACAAAAATGAAAAATCCGCGTGGCTGTCATTTAAGAATATTTGTGAGAACTTTTTAGGCAATTACAAATCCGAAGACTTCAAGAACATTGTAAAAGACCTTTTGACTTCGTATGAAACATTCGGGTGCAATATAAGTCTAAAAATTCATTTTTTAGACTCACATTTAGATTTTTTCCCGGACAATCTTGGAGCAGTCAGTGACGAACATGGAGAAAGATTTCACCAAGATATTTTGGACATCGAAAAGCGCTACCAAGGCAAGTGGAGCCCCTCTATGCTGGCAGACTATTGCTGGGCACGGATGAGAGACGTTCCTGATGCTAAATATAGCAGAAAATCATACATTTGTACATTTTAGAAACATTTTTAGTTGTTTTATAAATAAACAACATTATACACGTTATTCTATGTACTATTTATTGCGCTGTCACTTAGAAATCCTGCCTGATAGAATATTTCTGAAAAAAGATTTAAATTCAGCATAAATTCAGCAAATTTTGTTAACCAGTGTTATTATTAAACTTGTTTTTAATTCAGTATTGATAAGTTAATTATTAAATACATTGTGCAGTACTCATACAATCCTATTTATAATGTATTTTATTGCTTTTCTTTCAGTAAAAATTAAATAAATTGTTTCATAATATTTTTTCTTATTTTTGATATGCTCTCGCACCCCCCATTTCTCCGCGATTTTTGCGAAAAAGGCCAATTTATACAAATATTTCTTTATAAACGGAATTAATTTATAACAGAATGCTTAGCGCTATTAAAGACTTTATAACTCGCAGATTATAAAAATAATCAGTTAATCCTTATCGCGCATTTAAGTTCTTATCGTTGCATATCAATAACGTAAGAAAAGATAGCCAACAGGAAGCGTTTTCTGTTTGTTTAATTTCTCCGTTGTTTATACCTTCATTTCTTGGTTTCGAAATTAATGGGATTTCATTTCCGTAAAAAAGGTTTCCCTTTTTCTGATGTAATTAATCTGAACTAGACCTAATGAATTCAAGCCACATTCTAGTCATCAATACAAATATTAATATGAAAATGTCTCATAGGAAGACTGCTTCATTCGATTATGTACTGCATGGCTACGGGAGTTCACGTCTCTGGTCGTCATGCACTGGGTTCGAAGGTGTGACAGTGTTGCGAACGTAGCACCCTCGCATTGCGTTTTAATATGAATTTATGGTATGTACGTGAAGGGGCAAGAAATTATCGTAATATACATAATGTGTACTACAATTATTCGACACACACTAGAGCTCAACGATACAAGAACAATAATATTCCATCAAATATTTCGTTGATAACTACCGATCTCTGTGTAATCGTTATGATTGGTGTGTGCAAATGGCTCTCGCACATAACTAGAGCGGGCCAAGAGCGCCACGCGCCAGGTTCGCAATCAGGCTGCCGGGCGCATATATGTATGTAAACATAGGTAATTTAAATATGTAATTATTAGGACGAGGACCAAAACCACTGTCTATTACGTCGTGAAGACGCGCAAATATACACCTGCAGTTTGGGTGTTCGTTGATAAATAGGGCGTTGGTCACAGTGGGCCACTACAAAAAAAAAGTTCATTCATCGACGGCTACGAACTAACAGCGCGCTTATTCATTTACGGATGACGCGCTCTATTCATCAACAAATGACGAGTCTGCAGATGTTACGTTTGCACCACTTCGTGGCATACTAGAAACAAGCGTCGGTGTGCTCGCTTTAGTGATTATGTCTAACGTAACTATTAAAAATAAACGGCCATTACCTACGAAAGTTAATAAATTTCTTAGTGAATTTGTGGATTTACACTACAATGGGAGTACAATTTTCTGTAAAGTTTGTAAAAAGAAACTACTGTGCTGGAGCGAACGTGATTGTGAAAGACATATAAATAGCGCACACCACAGAAATAAAAGAAATGGTGTGTCACAACAACGTCAATTTCAATTAGAATTGCTTTTAACGTTTATGGTATGTGGTCTACCACTTCGTATACGTGATAAAAAAGCATTTCGAAAATTCTGGGGTACATACAATACCGAGTGGAAACTACCATCTCGGACAGCGTTACGGAGAGATATTCCACGAATACGTGAGGACATTGAAAATCGAATTAAAGCCGAATTAAAAGATAAACAGCTGTGGCTATGTCTTGATGAGACGACAGATTGCAAAAAAAATTCTATTTTGAATATAATAGTGCGCGTATTAGATCCTATTAAACCAAATTTTGCAATTCTATTAGCCAGCAGAAGATTAAAACAGTGTACTAGTAAAGCAATTACGGCCGTAGTTCTCGAAACGTTACAAAAATTTCAAGTGTCAACCAGTCAACTGTTGTTGTTCATGAGCAATGATGCAGCAGCAATGTGTAGTGTAGGCCGTTCCCTTAAAGAAAAGTGTGAAGGACTTTTACATGTTACGTGTAAAGTCCATGCTTTACATCTTGTGGCACAAACTATTCGAGAGTGTTACCCGGAGGTGGATGCATTAATAGCAAACACAAAAAAAGTGTTTCTCAAAAGTCCTAAGAGGACTAGGGCATTCCACAGGTTATGCCCTGGTATTCGAGAACCACCACAGCCCATTCTTACGCGTTGGGGAACGTGGTTAAAAGCCGCTTTTTATTATAATGAACATTTTCAAGAAGTCAAATCCGTTATTTTGCAATTCGTCCCTGCCGAAGCTAGAGCTATTAGGATGAGCCAGAAGGGATTTCTCGATATTTCTGTTGAAACACATCTAAAGAATATTAGCAACAATTACAAAGGATTAGTAGACGCGATAGAAAATTTGCAAAATTCTGGATTGTCGTTGGTAGAATCAGTGCAAGTCGTGGACGAAGTTAGTACATTGTTACACAGTATAAACGATGCAACAAGTGGAACGAGTTTTAGCTAAGTTCGATAGTGTTTTAAAAAAGAATCCGGACTACACGAGATTAAGACAAATGTGCGATGGGGCATCTGCAGATTCCTTGACTAAGTCTAAAGATTATTTTAATTACGCCTGTCTTACTTCGGTAGACGTGGAACGGTCGTTTTCGAAATATAAGAACATTTTTTCGTCTCGGCGAACATCCTTCACCGAGGCAAATGTGGAAACTTATCTGATGATGCAACTTTTTAAACAAGCCTATCCGCATTATTAAGAAGGATAGAATTTATTTATTATATCTTTATTTATAGTTACATTATTAAGTACAACAGAATAAAAAAAGCGTTCAGTTTCTCAGTTATTTCCTTATTACACCCCATTTACAGCGCATACCGTTTTCAATCAAATAAAAAATCATAATGAAAATAAAAACACCTCAGCGTGTACATATATATATATATGTATATATATATATATATATCCGCTCTAATTACTAAACATTATTATTGCGTCAGCTTTTATTTTTTTACTCTTGTATATTAATTTCGAAATATCACATATCTGCTGTGACTCACATATACGCTATTTACAATAAGCGGCCGTTGCGCCTGATTCCGATTCTGTTGGATGGCGCAATTTGGCCCGCTCTACACATAACACCCCTGATTCTCGCACATGTGCAACTATAACGCAACGGAGTTTGAAAACGCTCAAACCTGTATAAGCTTGTCAGGTCAAGAATTTATGGCGCCTTGTAAATGAGATTTAATCAGAGCCCAGAAAAATTTAAATCACACAATGTATTTTTTGAGACAGGGTATAGCGATACTCAACGTAGTAAATAGACTTTTAAAGTCGTCCTGTTTGTTCCTCCTAGATCCGTGACTACATAAATATCTCTTCAATATCCACAAATTATTTTAAATTTGTTGGCGAGAGTAATTTGCTTCATAGAGTTATTAATATACGAGGGATGATCGTAAAATAAGGTTCCCATATTTTTTAGAAATAGACAGCATTCTTTATTTCCTTGACATTACACATCGTTTTAAAGGTAAAAACTTAAACTATTTTTCGACATAATCGCCATTTTTATCCAAGCATTTTTGCAGACGGTGCTGCAACTTCTGTATCCCCATGTCGTAAAATTCTGCCCCCAGTCCTTTCAAGAATCTTTTCAATTGTGGTGTTGGAAATCTCAGGAATCCAAAGAGCGAGTTGACGAATGGTGACCCTTCAATCTTCAAGCAGTATGCTCTCGACCTTTTCAATGATTTCCTCTGAAACTGATGGACTTCCGCTCCGCTTTTCATCGTGAATTTCCACCCGACCTCCAGTGAATTCCCTACACCATTTGCGGACGTGTTGAACAGCTATACACTTTTCTCCATAAACTTACGGTTAATTTACGATGAATGTCTATAGGTGAAACCCCTTTCGTGTTTAAAAAACGTAGCGGCGATCGGGAGTTCCACCTCAGACGGCTGCTTAGCCAACACTGAGCGGCGTAGCGAGACGGGAGTGGTACGTATATAGAGTGGGAGGGCTGCTGCACACGCCAATGTTATTGCTGCTGTAAGGTTTTGAGAACCTTATTTTACGATCATCCCTCGTATATACGTACATACTACAATGACGACGACATTTAAAAAACAGGTAGTAACAAGAATAATGCATGAATTCATATTTCTAAGAAAAAGGTTTATAATGTAAACGTCCTGAAAAAACTTCCTCTCATAAAAAAAAAATATTAGAATTTTTTCTTGATTAAATTTCTAATACCCTAGCACTCTTTTTAATAAAATTGTTTTTTTGTACCTTAAAAATACTAAACTAACTGTTGTTTAATTTTTCTAAAGCCCTTTTCAAAGAGAAAGAAGAAACAATGAACTAGGAATCGTACAAACAGCTGCGAATATCAGTTCCGCAGGTTTTTTGCGCAAGCTGCTACATTTTACGTTTACCAACACAACAGATCTGCGCTCACAATGACATCTTTCACTTCAAAGAAACCAACCGCTGCCTCTGGCTTTGTAGCTAAATATTTTTGCGTTGAAGAGATAGCGGTGGCTCGTAACTCATAATTTCGGTCGTGTCAAGTCACTTAACACAATAAGTGACTTGACTAATTATGACTGATTTTGGACAGGCGAGAGGTAGAAAGATGCCCTTGGGCTGATTCTTCATTGTTCAATTACCAAATTTTCCGTTTTGCATAAAACTTTAATCATGGCATGTTTATGAAAACAAGAGTACGCTAAAGTAACATTACCTAAACAAATATTTAAGAGAAAATTACTTGTACATCAAATTATACGCGTCTAAAATATAAATTAGAAATTATACGCAAGAGGATTAACCCTTAAATGTTAGATCTTTTAATTAAAAAAAAAAAAATGTACCTCACACACGTTTCCACATTTTAATGCACTTTTAGAATTGTCTGACATAGATTTTGTTATCATTAAGCATCGGTTTAAATGATGTTCCAATAAGACGTTGTGATGAATTAATTGCATATATAGGAAAGACTTATAGAAATATAAATAAAAGAAATAAAGATAAAATAACTTCAAATGTACGCTCAGAAAATAGATATTACCAGCTATGAGAAATATAAGACCTTTTAATATATGAATTTGGGTACTGGAACATGAGAAGATAAGTGAACTCTGCTATGCGGACGATATGGTCATCATATCGAAAGATGGAAGAACCCTCAATAATAACACACAGATCTATAAAAGGATTTCTGAAAAAACATTTCGATACTAGAACCATCAGTTGCCCAGAGCTCCTTAGTATTCACCCTTCAAAATGCCAGCATAGTATAGTAACCCCAATAAAGCTAGAATTTCTGCTCTTAATGCTATAAACTTGTTTGCATTTTCTACGATCAAATCTAGCATTTGATCATTGACAAAATACCTCCGCATTTCTAGTGGTTCTCTTAGTGATCGTGTAAATAGTTTTGAAATAGGAAGTCGAGTCAGTTTATTTTCTGATCTTATCCTTGCACTTTTTCTTGGAACAATTTTTGCCCACTTACTGATGTCCTTATCAATAAAACAGTTTCCATTCGCCTCTTCTTCGACATCATTATTATTTTTAGCGAAAAAATCTATCAACCAATCGGCCGTCAATTACACTATTTCCTTGGTTTCCGGAAGGAAAATAGCAAGAACACAAAACCCTACTCTATCCTACTTTATGCGCTGAGTAAAAAACTACTCCTACCTTTAAGAAATAAAGATCTCTGTATCTCTAGACTATTAGAGTTCTTCGCAACGTAATATATATATAGGGGATACAACACGTAGCATTAACTTCCTGCGTGAACGTTTTAAAAGAAGCCAACACGTAGAATTATTTACGAATTTAAGATCACGAATTGAGTTGTAATTTTTAGGGGCGCCACAGAATCGTATACCGAATTTCGTTTCGGGATCGATGAAGAACTTTTTTAAAAGCACAACTCAAAACTCGTCTTTATTGTATATTTGATTCATAAAATACAACGCATGCATTAGATATTACGTTAATAAAAGGTCACTATAAAATAGGGATTTCCATTAAAATAAACAAAGGTTATTTTTTTTATATAATAAAAAATAAGGGTTTCTGTATAAACAAATAAAACTATCCTATTTTCACCGATTGCAGCGCTATCTACATTGAAACTAAAATCATCATTTTGTAGCCCCCGATGAGATGAACAAGCAATGGTATGTATTTTTTCCTAAGATTATATTTCTCGAGATATTCCGCTGTTAAAATTAAAATGGGACACCCGGTATATGTATATATTTATTATGCATGTCCGATCGACAGCCATTGTTAATATTCGCTTCAAACAGTCGGCTATTTGTTTGTTGGTCCGTACATACTTATTACGATCCCGGAAAATTACAACCCTAATCATGAAACAGAATACAATTTATCGGCTTATCTGTAACTTTAACACATTTTTCTTTGAACTTAAATTCAATTAATTTCAAAATATCAAACCTTCTCCCCATTGTGTTCTTTGTTTTATAGCTGTCTATAAAAGATTAAACACATTAATTACAATGAAACCAATAACTTACGATATCACAAACTTCGAAAATAATGGGTACCAGGCAAGGTATACTTGAAAAAGAAAGGAGATTGAAATATGCCATTTGATTGTTTTAGTTTCTATTGAAAAAACGGAAAGTATATGGAATGGCCGCGTTTTTTATAAGAACGGAAATACTTTCCTAAGCCTAAGGAATGGTACCAACGAATTTATAGGTACAACCCCGCAAAGAAGTAGCAAGTATTGTCGGTACGATATTTAAACCCTTGACCGCTTAAAAATTACTACAAAATTATGCTATAATTGATTTATTTCAATATCAAGTAATGCAGAATGGAACAAGAACTCGGTATAGTATATTGATATATATATACACTATATATTTCTATGGACTTTTGATATTTGCTTCTTTAATATCTAAAACTTTTATTAACCATAACTAGAGCGGGCCAAATTGCGCCATCTAACAGAATCGGAATCAGGCGCAACGGCCGCTTATTGTAAATAGCGTATATGTGAGTCACAGCAGATATGTGATATTTCGAAATTAATACACAAGAGTAAAAAAATAAAAGCTGACGCAATAATAATGTTTAGTAATTTGAGCGGATATATATATATGTACACGCTGAGGTGTTTTTATTTTCATTATGATTTTTTATTTGATTGAAAACGGTATGCGTTGTAAATGGGATGTAATAAGGAAATAACTGAGAAACTGAACGCTTTTTTTATTCTGTTGTACTTAATAATGTAACTGTAAATAAAGATATAATAAATAAATTCTATCCTTCTTAATAATGCGGATAGGCTTGTTTAAAAAGTTTGCACCATCAGATAAGTTTCCACATTTGCCTCGGTGAAGGATGTTCGCCGAGACGAAAAAAATGTTCTTATATTTCGAAACGACCGTTCCACGTCTACCGAAGTAAGACAGGCGTAATTAAAATAATCTTTAGACTTAGTCAAGGAATCTGCAGATGCCCCATCGCACATTTGTCTTAATCTCGTGTAGTCCGGATTCTTTTTTAAAACACTATCGAACTTAGCTAAAACTCGTCCACTTGTTGCATCGTTTTATACTGTGTAACAATGTACTAACTTCGTCCACGACTTGCACTGATTCTACCAACGACAATCCAGAATTTTGCAAATTTTCTATCGCGTCTACTAACCCTTTGTAATTGTTGCTAATATTCTTTAGATGTGTTTCAACAGAAATATCGAGAAATCCCTTCTGGCTCATCCTAATAGCTCTAGCTTCGGCAGGGACGAATTGCAAAATAACGGATTTGACTTCTTGAAAATGTTCATTATAATAAAAAGCGGCTTTTAACCACGTTCCCCAACGCGTAAGAATGGGCTGTGGTGGTTCTCGAATACCAGGGCATAACCTGTGGAATGCCCTAGTCCTCTTAGGACTTTTGAGAAACACTTTTTTTGTGTTTGCTATTAATGCATCCACCTCCGGGTAATACTCTCGAATAGTTTGTGCCACAAGATGTAAAGCATGGACTTTACACGTAACATGTAAAAGTCCTTCACACTTTTCTTTACGGGAACGACTTACACTACACATTGTTGCTGCACCATCGCTCATGAACAACAACAGTTGACTGGTTGACACTTGAAATTTTTGTAACGTTCCGAGAACTACGGCCGTAATTGCTTTACTAGTACACTGTTTTAATCTTCTGCTGGCTAATAGAATTGCAAAATTTGGTTTAATAGGATCTAATACGCGCACTATTATATTCAAAATAGAATTTTTTTTGCAATCTGTCGTCTCATCAAGACATAGCCACAGCTGTTTATCTTTTAATTCGGCTTTAATTCGATTTTCAATGTCCTCACGTATTCGTGGAATATCTCTCCGTAACGCTGTCCGAGATGGTAGTATCCACTCGGTATTGTATGTACCCCAGAATTTTCGAAATGCTTTTTTATCAAGTATACGAAGTGGTAGACCACATACCATAAACGTTAAAAGCAATTCTAATTGAAATTGACGTTGTTGTGACACACACCATTTCTTTATTTCTGTGGTGTGCGCTATTTATATGTCTTTCACAATCACGTTTGCTCCAGCACAGTAGTTTCTTTTTACAAAACTTTACAGAAAATTGTACTCCCATTGTAGCGTAAATCCACAAATTCACTAAGAAATTTATTAACTTTCGTAGGTAATGGCCGTTTATTTTTAATAGTTACGTTAGACATAATCACTAAAGCGAGCACACCGACGCTTGTTTCTAGTATGCCACGAAGTGGTGCAAACGTAACATCTGCAGACTCGTCATTTGTTGATGAATAGAGCGCGTCATCCGTAAATGAATAAGCGCGCTATTAGTTCGTAGCCGTCGATGAATGAACTTTTTTTTTGTAGTGGCCCACTGTGAACAACGCCCTATTTATCAACGAACACCCAAACTGCAGGTGTATATTTGCGCGTCTTCACGACGTAATAGACAGTGGTTTTGGTCCTCGTCCTAATAATTACATATTTAAATTACCTATGTTTACATACATATATGCGCCCGGCAGCCTGATTGCGAACCTGGCGCGTGGCGCTCTTGGCCCGCTCTAGTAATTACCTAACAAGTACAATTTCTTTCAACGGCTGAATCGCCCGATTTCGGATTACAGTACCTTAGAAAAATATGCACGATTTTTTCGTAAATGTCTCGGGAACTATAATAGATAATATCGAGTATATCGGTCGTGTCAGCAAACATACACGTTGTTAATATTTAACCTGCTTTATATTAGGAAAAAATATATGAATTGCGCTATAATATAGATCATTAAATGTTCTATGTAGTAGTGACTAAAATAAGGAAAAATTTGCATGTTTAAAAAAGAAAACCCAAATGATTGATTGATTTTTCAAATTATCGTCCTATAAGTAAAATTTACGAAACAATTGTAAAACAAAAACTTATTAAATGTCCTTTAATGTCCAAATCAGCATGGGTTCTGTCCAAACAAATCTACTAATACAGTTCCTTTCAATTTCTTAAAACATATTTATGGTAATTTAGACGGTAATGTACATTGTATGGGTATTTTTATAGATTTGTCAAAGGCATTTGATCTTGTCAATCATCAAATTTTACTACATGAATTGCAGCGTGATAAACGTTTCCTTAGTTTGTTTTAACTCATTTCTCCTAAAAGAGAAAAGAAAGTACAAGAATAGACGCCCAATCGTTTTTTTCTCGATACCGGCATTGGAGTGCGTCAAGAATTCACCCCTTAATTTATATTTTCTAATGCTTGTGCGTGGGTGACACACAACAGATTTCTTATTAACAAGGACAAAACCAAGTTTCTTAGCTTTCATAATAAAATTAAATTAATTATGCAAATGAATATCAACGGTGATACATGGAATGTTGAATCATCTTAGGCTTAATAATCCATGAACATTTAAATTTGTCCCTACATTATAGATCATTTATGTAAAACGCTATCGAAAGCTTGTTTTATTCTGAGACAACTGAAAATAACTTACTGTAACGTAAATGCTTTGAAATTATTAGATTATTATGCTGATTTTGTGGCTTACATGCGTTATTCAAAAACGGGCTCTTAGAATAATTTTTACAACGTTTTAAACTCGTAACAGATTTATGAACGATTTATTTGCGGCTAATTACTCTTGAGCTCAATCGTACAATGATTTCGAACGCATTGTTAAAATCAACAGAACCGAAAAAAGAAAATACAAATAAAACTTTTCCACGTCGTAAAGCAAATGATGGTTTTACATTAAACTCATTTTCTATGCAACAGGTTGTAATTGCCCGCATCGCTTTAAATGAATTATTGAATATCCCGTATTATCTGTTAAATATTTTCTACACATTAATCTTTTATTGACTTCAAAGGCACTTTTTATCAAATTCACATCGCATGGAAACATTTTAGTTAACCATTGTTGTTATAACATTTTCTGTACTTGGGTTCATCCTGTAGAAAATAAAGTATTATTATTATTATTATAAATCTATTTTATCACGATTTTTATGTACTACCAGCCATTAATAAATTTTACGGCACTTTTAAACAATATGTTCTTTTTCTACTTACAATTACACATTACAAAAGAAATTAAAAGTGCCATGCATAGAGAAATATTTAGTATATAATGAATATATTGTGGAAGAATATACGTTGTATTCAAAAAATATGCTAATAGTGATATAAAAATACAATGGATAAATTTGTTTTACTAATAAAAAACATTGCACGTCCTGCACGTTATATTGGAAATGTAATTAATACAGCTACAAAGATTTTGATTTATTCTCGTAAAATAGACTAAAATAATACCACCACAAATTTTTCGATAACTAATTTTGTCACACATTTATTCGCTGTTAACAGGTCGCTTGGATAAAGGCGGACACCAAAGCAATACTAGCGATACATGAGCACGTCATAACAAACAACGCTCGCCTTTCGGTAACGCACAACGATTTCAATACCTGGACACTGAATATTCGCAACGTTAAGAGAGAAGATAGGGGTCAATACATGTGTCAAGTGAACACAGATCCAATGAAAATGCAGGTAAGATAACTATATTAGAAAAAACTTAATTTTAATATGCAAACCACAATGGAATTTTGCTTTCTAATATTAGTAATATGACGTTAGTTTGAAAGATGACATACTTCGTGTAAATTCTGTAACATAATAGTTAAAAAGAATAATATACGATTATGGGTGATTTTTTAGTGAGCTACAGAGCAGTGGTTCTCAAATAATTTTTGATGAAATTATATTATATATTATATATAAATGTTAAATATTATATATAAATGTCAGGGATTTTATATGATATGGACGTGTTACATGAAAATAGTGAATATAAATTCCTACTTTTTTAAATCTGACCTTTTTTTCGTTGCACTCTTATATTCTATAAATTTACTATTCGGTTTCACGTTGAGTATTGGATCTTATAGAATATAACCCTCTTTTATTAGTCTATATATATATATTTGAATATAACTATCCATTTTTAGAACTAGGAGTGTTGCCAAGTCAAATGGCGAGTTTTATTCCTAGGGTAAAGCATTTATTTTGTTTACGTTTATGTCGCCTGTCGATTTCGGTTCATCATTTGTTTTGTTACTTATTACTTCCAGTGTCTATTTCTCCGTGTGTTTCCCTTCAATTGCAACTATTTTTGAGTGAATCAGTTGTTTTAAAAACTACTACAACTTTTAACAATTTCAACTATTGTAAATATAGTACAATTACTAATTACTAACCAAAAAATAAATGCTAATATAGCTCATGGTATTGGTGGAATCATTCCCGGCAAAAACAATGTAGCAGAGAAAATAGCGCTAACACATGGACATGTTTCTGCCTACTCGGCGTCATCAGCATGGTTCTGAGCACTATCTACTGCCGCTATCATTGAGTTTGCCTCTCAGTTTATATTGCTAATCTCCAAAGCAGCACTGAATATGTCTCTCGGCGACACCTATCGCCAACAGACACAGTCACGCCGTCCCAAAGGGTAGCAAGACAAACCGGAGTGTAGATGTCCACCACCTATCGGGCAGCTCTTGGGCTGCCAAACGCAAGGGGGCGTTGTGCCTAAGCACAGCGACATCTATACGTGCAAATGATTCCTCAGGCTTACCATGATGTATAGAAATACACGTGAAAAGAATGCCTAATACAATAACCAAAAAATAAATGCTAATATAGCTCATGGTATTGGTGGAATCATTCCCGGCAAAAACAATAGGTGTCGCCGAGAGACATATTCAGTGCTGCTTTGGAGATTAGCAATATAAACTGAGAGGCAAACTCAATGATAGCGGCAGTAGATAGTGCTCAGAACCATGCTGATGACGCCGAGTAGGCAGAAACATGTCCATGTGTTAGCGCTATTTTCTCTGCTACATTGTTTTTGCCGGGAATGATTCCACCAATACCATGAGCTATATTAGCATTTATTTTTTGATTATTGTATTAGGCATTCTTTCCACGTGTATTACTAATTACTACCTTATAAAAAAGAAGGCCCCAAGACGAAAGCTATTCTATAAGAGAAAAACAAACGATTTACAATACCTTTACCATTCATCAAAAGTTAGTTACAGTTAAAGAAACAAGGAAGTACTAGGCTGTGTAAAGGAATTGTGCATTTAGTTCAAAAGGATCAGGATAACGAGAATCATTCGCCTGTAGTTGGGGAAAACACAATTAAAAACTATATTTAACGCAGTAATTCAGCATTCAAAGCTAATGAATGCCAAAACCTATCGAAGAGAGATATGAAAATGTGTCTGCTTAAAATTGGCAAAGTTATATTAATCATTTAATGAAAGGTATAATATTATTTCGTTGTTATTACTTTTTCCTGTAATTTATTTTTTTATTGAAGAAGATATGTGGACCATCTAGACCCCACTTCTTTAATTTTTCGCTTACGTAATCCCTAATAAAATTTTTGAAGAGCCTTTTTATATTGTTACTTACTGTTCTTTTTTTTTCTGAATTACAGACAGCCTATCTAGAAGTGGTCATTCCCCCAAAAGATATTGTTAATGAAGAAACTTCAGGAGATATGATGGTTCCTGAAGGTGGATCTGCAAAGTTAGTCTGTAAAGAAAGAGGTTACCCCAAACCACGTATTGTTTGGCGAAGGGAGGATGGTGGACAAATTGGTGACACGCAGTCTTCTCAGCAATGGCAAACCAGATAGAGTATCTTCCATTGATGGTGAGGTTTTTTGATGTTGACTAAGGTAACTCGGTCAGAAATGGGTGCATATCTCTGCATAGCCGCAAATGGTGTCCACCATCTGTTAGCAACGAATGAGCCCTCCATGTCCATTGTGAGTACTTTATTTTTACTTCATATTTAATGGTTTATTAGTTATATAGCCTGTCCACCGAGTGCGTGATTAGAACGTATTTCCTTCCCTTCATTTCCGTGGCGCAGTATATAAGTTTGATTTTTTTTTAATGGGACCCCTTTGTACATCACTGGACTTTTGGATACCCCTCTCTCATTCAACAAAGTATTACTTTTCATATGACCTACATCTCTTGGAAAATCTGAACACAGAGTAGGGGTTTTTCTTATATTTCCCTCAAACCTTTTCTTAACAATAAAGCATACATACGTCGGTATACAACGTTGATATGCTTTTACATAAGGGATGAGGTGCTAATATTACGAATATATATTACAGGATGTTACGTTTAAGTCTAACGCTTATCCTCTGATCTTTTTGTGACCTACCCGGCACCTCCACCAAATATGTCAAGATTAATATAAATCTACTTACGTGACGAGCGGGACCCGTCGGCAGGTACCAATTTATTAGTAAGACAACTGTTACTTCTCTAATATGTATTTATTCTCTTTCAACTTCCTATCCTACTGGTTACCTCATCTACGGTCTACCACCAACTGCCTTTATTCTAATTACCAACTAATCTCCCATCTATCTATCGACCCTTATCTTCCAGTGTCTTTTCTGCCATTCTGCAGTTTTGTAACTGTGTCAACCAGTTGTGTAAGGAGGATCGGTTTCGATATTACAAAACCTAATTCTATAATGGAACTTTCCGTGGCAATACGAAAAAATATTTGAAGTAAAAGTTGTTCCCTCTTCATTCTGTTCTGTTCAGGGTTTTCCAATATGTAGGGTGTTCATAAAGTAAATATCACTATGTTCTAAGCTAAAACAAAGGACGCCCAGGATGTATTTCTAGGTTGAAGCCATTTTCATTCGTGTTATATACGTTTTCAGGGCCATAGCTCTGAACTAATGGTTCAACTTTGTTTAATAAAATCAGTTAAAACTTCTTCAAATGGAAAGCTATACGCCTCATATGAGCGGCTAAGAAATCTGTACGTTCATTTAAAGTTAATAAACCATTTCCTTGAAGGAAAGTTTGTCAAAGATATAATGAAAGCATGAAGAAGGTAGGAACATACACAATTCATTGAAGAAAACATTCTTTGGGGAATCGAAGAAAACACTTTTACTTGACAGACTATTTAAACGTAGACTCAAATTTTAAAAAACTTTATCCGCTGTCCATTCCAATCTTGATCCTAAATGGTTCGTCGTAGGAACAATTACCTGCTATGAAATTTTATCAAATCTTGAACGTTTTCCCATTTTTCACGTTTATTTTCCATAAATAAAACCTCATGATTATGACAGTAAACGTCTTTTTCTATGTTTGATTTAATACTCTTTCTTCCCTTTTTAAACCCTTAAAGTAATAAGTAGAGTAACCAAAACTTGCGGACTGGCATAGGCGTCGGTATTACGGGTTTAATATAAGAATACGAAAAATTCATAATAAACTTACTTGCTAATTATTCAAAATTAGAGGCATCAGGATGTGAACTACTGTAAACTTGCATCCTTGCATATGTTTCCACAGTTACTTCTTTAAACCTTGTGCGCCGACAAGAAAAAATATTCTTATACATATAAAACGATCTCTCCACATCTAAGGAAGTTACATTTGCATGTAGAAACTGTTTTTCAAAATCACTTAAAAGTTCACTATTCTTACACTTATTATAAACGGCCTCTAAAGTATTAAAATCGGGATTTTTCCTTAAAACTTCTGCCAACTTTTGACTAGCGCATAATCCCCGGCGTATCATTTAATGTGTGTAATTTATTTTTTTACACTCTCCACTATGTCTAATGATTCCTGCAATGACAATTCAGTACATTGTAGTTTTCCGATGGCATCTAGTAATACTGTATAATTGGTACGTATTGTTGTTAAATCTTCTAAAAGTTGAGGAATTTGAAATTCTCTTTGACTTTCTCTAATTGCTTTGGATTCATTCCGATTAAATCGCATTATAACTGATTGAATTTGTTGAAAATGGATCAATAGTAAGAAGCTGCTGTTTAGCCAAGTACCCCATCGCGTTAAAATTGGTTTCAGAGGTTCTGGAATACCTGGACAAAATTTACGAAATTCTTTTAAACGTTTAGGAGATTTACGAAACACTGCTTTAGTACTTCTAATCATCCGATCAACGTTTCCGTAATGTTGTCGAACAACTTCACCAACTAATGCAAAGCATGCAGCACGCAGTTATATGTATTAAGTTAGGAAATATATGTTTTAAGGATCGCCCAACACTTAACATCGTTGCTGCACTATCTGTCACAATCATCACAACTTGATCTTGGGCAATTTTAAATTTTTTCAAAGCGTTCATTATCACTTTTTGAATATTTTCCGCGGTACATTGTTGAACACGTTTGCAAGCTAACAAATATCGGATGCTGTGTTCTCGCTAGATAAAACGCGAGCTATTACATTCACAATACTGTTTTTCTTATATCGGTCGTCTCATCCACGGTAATCCATATTCTTTTGGAACACAAATCACGTTTACACACATTTTCTAGCATCTCTTTCATTCGCGGCAAATGATTCTGTCATTGTGTTTGTGAGGGTAATGGGTACTTTGGAACGTATTGTCGCCAAAACGTTTTAAAAGCTGCTTTACTCACCAACGACAACGGAAAATTACAAGAGGTAAACATAATTAATAAATGTTTTGAGGAATAGTGTATAAGGTATTTCACTTCTTGCATTTCTCATATCTTAATACCATTGACATGCCTCTGGCAATCATTTTCCTTTCAATGCAGCCAAACGAACATTGCATATTAAGCAAAAACGCACTCCCGTCATATTTTAAATGGGGAAAAAGTGACACATACTTATGTACATTAGTAGCAAATCTATTACGAGGCATTGTTTTCTTAGGTATGTAAGTATTATTTTCTATATGAAACGATGCACTAATTATGTACTTGATATAATACTACAACACAAAAAAGTCACCAGCTATATTTTCAAAAGCGACACGTAAGTACATAACCTTGACCGTTCGACTAATCTCTGAAACCCAGCTAAACCGGTACTAAAACGAAATCTCTCTCAGCGCGGTTTAACTTAATTTATATTCAAGGTCGACACTACATGCCTGCTTCTCTCCCGGTTTAGTTTTATTTATGAATTTTTCGTATTCTTATATTAACCCGTAATACCGACGCCTATAACGAGTCCGCAAGTTTGGTTACCCCCACTTATTTTTAAAAGGGAAACGATTTGCCCGTGGTACTGCACAATTTCATACTTCTATTTTGAGTTTTATTTGCTAATATATGTGATAAAATTTATCCTTTGAATTATTACAAGCCGATATTTACATCTCATTTCCTTGTAACGCTCTACGTCAATTGTATCGGTCAACATATTATTTTATACAGCTCAAAATTATAAAAAGATTTTATTTGGACGGAAAACAGTACTAAATTATTTCGAGAAATATTAAAGGTGCACTTTAGAGAAGTAATTTCTGGTGGGAAACTAACGATGCCTCGCTTTCATTTAACAAAAAACTTTTAGAAGCATTTGTCGAATTAACACTTCGCACTTCATTTTACTTCAACACTTATCATTGGTGCTAATAGCCGATAAATTTTGGTCAGTATTTCGAAAGCAATTTTTTTTATATCCATTTTATTTTTTTCTCTGATGGTGTTTATCAATTACGTATTTATTGGGAGTGTATTGCATACCAACTATGCTATGTATAAATATTAACCGAAAATTAGGATTTCGGACGAAATTCTAAGATTGAAAGAGTGACTTGATATAAGAACAACACAATTTACTTAGCGGCTGAATCGCCCGATATCGGGGTACATTCCCCCCCCCCCAAATTTGCACGATTTTTCATTTTGTAAATATCTGGAGAACTATAATAACTATAACTATATAAAGATAAAAAATAAGAAAAAGCTTTACTGGTTATTGATGTAGATTATTGTCATTCTACTAAAATATCTGAAAGCAATTGAAGTTATTGAATATGTATTTCGATGTCATTTCAAAGAAGTAATATTTATTATATATCTAATTGATATTGATTAATTATAAGTACTTACTGTAGATACCGACAAATTAAATTACACGCATTGTTCTGTCACTACAACGGGATCGTCAGGTCTCAAAAGATACGAGGGTATTTTTATATAAGGCCCGTTTTTTTTAAAAAGAAGAAAAATACTGTCAATATCATTAACATTTTTTTTTTCCATATAGAAAAGTAGATAAAAGTATATATTCTACTTTTCTACATATTTTCCATTTTTGTTCAAACATTTGACGTCAAAGAAATCGGCCGCATGTGAAGAAGCCCCGATTGCAATTTTCATATCTTCGTCATCGTTGAACCGTTAACCCACCAAAGGGAAATCTGTAAGGACTGTAAGGTGGATTATCCAAGGCCACATATTTCTGCGCAAACACAAGGTTTTAATCAGGTCTTTTGGGGTGGGAACAATTGGATCCCTACGGCACCCCGGCCAGAAAAGATTCCCTAGAAGATAGGGTTTGGCCCTTCGGGCGAAAAATCCTCCCTTTCGAATATAACCTAACAAGTGATACCAGATTCAAGCCAATTCCTTTGTTTTCTTAGAAAAAGACGGTGTCAAAAACCCGTGAGATGTCTAGGGGAAAACCGCTCCAACTGTCTCCCTGAGCTCAAAGCGTCACGGTCGAATGAAATCCGAACTGTTTTGTCTGGTATTCTACTTCAAGGATTATCCGAAGATGATTTTGAACGACGTGTTGATTTTTGTGATTGGATAATAAACAAAATTAACAACTACGTAGGTTTAATTGTTTTTTTTATTTATGTTGAAACGCTACAACATTCTATTTTTGAAAATGAAGTCATGACGACAAAAAAATTCCCATATAAAACATTTTTTCGTACAATGTGCTATAGCATCTGTAATTCATTATTACATACAACTTGAACACGCTGTAAATCCGAAGTTGCAGACCAAATTTCGTTTGGCAAATTTTTCGTTACACAATAAACACCTGCATAGACAAAAAAAGCATGAAGTATTATACTATGAAATTTTTATTGCCTAGTATTTAATATAGCTCGGGATGAAGTGTGTGTCCCCCTTCGATTCCTACAACTCCTCGGTGATACTTTACGATGAATAAATGTACTTGTTTTCGGGTCCCTCCGAAACCCCATTTAACTGTTAATTGTAGTATTTGTAGTCCTGTTACAAAAATTTATTGCGTAGATATTTCGAAAGCTAAGGCGGAAAAATTTTGTAAGACCGGGCCCTTGCTTGGGCGTGTTCTAGTGTGCAATATGGGAAGACTTTCGTTTTTAAAAATGTGATTGTTTTCTTTGAAAAATCAATTAAAGGTCCTGGAATCCAAAATATCTAAGATATCTTCCAGCCCTGCTTCTGAATTAGACACTCTTTATAATAACGAAAAAATCATATCCGAATTATCTGAGCGGGAGCGTCGTAGTACTAATTTGGTTGTTTATGGTCTTGTGGAAGCAAAGCGTGGCTCTAAGCGAGATCAGGAAGAGGATGATAGGCTGTCAATCGGTGAAATGTTGGATTGCTTAGATATACATATCGGTGATATTGTACCAATTCGTTTGGGTAAATTTGATACTACCAGGCCAGTTATGAAACGTCCTATCAAAGTTCGGCTACCATCTGCTGATTGTGTATCAAAAGTGTTCCGAAATTCAAAAAAGTTAAAAGATCATAATAAGTTTCGCGATGTCTTAGTGTCTAGTGACAAAACTCCTATGCAGCGTAACTTGTACCAATTGGTTAAGTCTGATGTAAAAAACGTCTGGATGGCGGTGAAACAAATTAGTGGTTAAATATAAGAACGGTATACCACTATTGTTTCAAATAATTTCACTCAGGAAAACTAATTAATCCCAACAGTAATTTAAGCACCCATTAGGCGTATATTATCAGAATGTACGTGGGATTAGAACTAAACTCAACTTAGTGTATGAATATTGTTTTGTTTCTAACTTAAATATCATTATTTTCACTGAGACTTGGTTGTCCGCTGATGTTGACAACAGTGAATTTATACCTCAGTCTTCTTATACTGTCTTTCGCAAGGACAGGAATTTTACTGGTCTGAGAAGGGGAGGTGGTGTTCTTGTTGCAGTTGATTCAACTGTGCTATGTGAGGTTGTTGACCATGATTTTTCTGAACACTTTTGTCCTCTGATTGATGCTATTATTATCAAGTACACTTACGATTATTTCACTTTCATGCTTGTCGCTGTATACATACCACCCAGCTTATCCGCGGATGACATTACTTTTTTTCCTTGAAGCACTTGAGCTGATAATTTTGGATGTTCCAGTGATGTTAATTGGCGATTTTAATATCAGAAATTATTTTCCTCCAGACGTTAGTGATCCTAAGTATGCATGTATTAATCATTTCACTTCATCTGTAAGCCTTAACCAATCTAATACCATTACCAACGTTAACTCACGCCTTCTCGACCTCGTATTTTGCAGTACTGATTGACCATTGGTTGACCATTGCGATGATCCTGTTGTTCCAGAGGACTCATACCATCCAGCTCTACATATCTTACTCAAAGTTCCATGTCCATCTTCAGTAAAACGTTTCCCAACCAATACAAACATGCGCTACAACTTTTTCCGTGCTAATTATTATATGCTCTATAGTGATATGTTGAAGGCAGATTGGAGCCTCGTCCAAAACGCCGAAGATGTAAATACAGCCGTTGACATTTTTATTCAAACATATATAATATCGTGAATAAGTCAGTTCCAACCACTCAGTATGTACGTTCCTCTTATCCTCCTTGGTTCGGTAAGACTTTGATTGATGGACTTAAAATGAAGAACTACTATCACCGTAAGTGGATAGCTACTAGCAGTCCGAAGTTTTATGAAGATTTTGCGAGGTTACGTAGAGTTACGAAGAGGGAAATAAACAATTCTCATACAGCCCACCTGAATAAAATTCAAACAAATCTAAGTCGGACCCCAGGGCATTTTGGAATTATATTAATACAAAAAGGAATCAATCACGCATTCCAGGGCGATTGTTTCGGGGTGATACAAAGTTTGACGAACCACAAGCTATAGTAGATGCATTTGCGGATATATTTAATAAACATTTTTTACCTAGCGACGATATCCGCATTTATGATACGAACTCTTCTTATCAACCCTTCAGTATACAAACCATTACTGAGACAGATGTGGTTAACAGTATCGCCAGGCTTAAGAATAGTTCTACTACCGGAGATCAAATTCCTTCTTTCTTCCTAAAGGATTGTCGGATGGTTTTAGCTGTTCCGCTATGTGCTATCTACAATTTATGTATGAAAACTTGCGTGTACCCTACAGTTTGGAAGATCGCTAGAATCACACCAGTTTTTAAAAAAGGCAAACCGGAATTAATCACGAACTATCGACCTATTTCTATACTAAGTAATTTTTCTAAGGTGTTTGAGCAAATTTTATACGATGCTATCTACGGTAACATCAAAATCAGGTTGTCTTGGCACCAACACGGTTATGTGAGAGGTAAATCAACAGTTACTAACCTGGCCTGTGTAACACAAAGCATTAGTGAAACTCTGATCAACGCTCACAGTTAGATGTGGTCTACACAGATCTCACAAGAGCCTTTGATTCTATTGATTTCTCGTTATTGCTACGGAAGTTGGGTACTATCGGCTTTTGCACTTCGTGCTGAAATTGATGACATCCTATCTCACTGGCAGAGGTCAATTGTGTAGTGTACAATGGTTTTTCTCTAGGCGTTATCTAACAACATCTGGAGTGCCGCAGGGTTCCAACTTGGGACCCTGCTGTTTTTAATATTTATAGATGACCTCTTACAATCACTAACGTGCCGCTTTTTAGCGTTTGCTGACGACTTAAAGATATTTCACCGAATTGATTCACTTTATGATGCCAGACTTCTACAAGAGAATCTGATAACTATAAGTAATTGGTGTGTTGATAACAAACTGCATCTTAATGTGGAGAAATGTTGCGTAGTTAGATACACTCGAAAGGTGTCCAAAATCGTTTTCGATTATAATATACACGGTCTGAAGCTACCTTCATCGGACACTGTGAAAGACCTTGGAGTGTTATTTGATGATCGACTTTGCTTTGACCAGCAGGTGATGTCGGTGTGCAACAGTGCTTGCAGAGTTCTTGGTTTCGTTCTTCGTAACACACGCACATTTACTGATTACGTTGCTCTAAAGACTCTTTACTACGGGTTGATTCGAAGTAAGTTGGATACGCAGCGATTATATGGTACCCTTATTACACATGTCACCAACTTCGACTTGAGCGAGTGCAACGCCGGTTTTTTAAAATATTTAACATTCAAGGGAGACTGGTAACTATCCGCAAAGGAACTACGATCATGGCCAGCTTCTTTTGTCACACAGTGTTTCATCACTCCATGAACGTTTATGAACGCACTAGTGCGGTGTGTTTCTCTACAGGCTCATTAATAATAAATGATTGTCCAGAGTTACTGTGTGGGGTACCTTTTCATGTTCCCGCTAGGGAATCGCGAAATGTGTCTTCATTTACTTGAAACCTTGTGAGAACTAATGTAATGCACCTAGCGCCAATAAACCGCATCTGTCGTTGCGCTGATATGTTATATAAAGACATTTTTCTGGGTCAACTTGTTTAGTGTTACGTGTATATATGCAACGTATGTATGTATGTATTCATCGTTATAGTCTTATGTGTATCTCTAAGAAGTTTAATTTTTTTCATTTTGTACTTTTGCTACACTTAAGATAATTTGTATGTATATGTGTCTATTTTGGTGTTTTACTGTTGGGCACAAATAAATATTATTATTATTATTATTATTATTATTATTATTATTATTATTATTATTATTATATATTAATTAACCTTATTGTATGAACAATTAAAATTATGTTTCTACGGTAATTTTCTGCTAAATTACTGCATATGTGTGTAGATGTGGTATCTATATATTACGACCCTCTGCGTGACAAAAATTAATTAATATACATACCAGTTTTATTGTTTAAATAACAACACAATTTGCGCAACATATTTCTCTCAGTTCATAAAACTTCTTAAAAATACAAACAAAATCTGTCCCTTTCTACTAATTTGTAACATACATATGTAGGTGTCTAACATTTTTCTTACACACATCCATTTTAAAGGTGGTAATAATAAAATGAATGCATATTTCGAATTGCGTCAAATGCTAGAATGTATACCCACATATTCCAGAGGTGTATAAGTAAACAACACGATTGGAGAGCAAAGAAAGTAGTCTTCAATATGCGGAATATGAATTACCTCAGGGAGATAATCTACTGCCTAAGTTGTACACCCTGTGTAATAATATTTTCTTTGATCTGCGTCTTAGAGATTCCATTTATGAACACGGCAACTCCTGTATATATTACTTTCAGAAAATAACTAAATTCAGACGACAATAAATAAAAGTAAAGCCCAGCCACTAATTGACTGTCCCACATAAATTAGTTCAAATAATGCTACGTATAAAAACGTTTAAATGAAGATAAACTAACAATTATGATTTCTAAAACATATAAGTCAAACAGGATTTTATAGTTGAAATACAACTGGTAAAAAGAGTATAGACAATTTAGGAAAATTGATAATGATAAGATCGAGATTTATCGGGAAGCAGAATCTTATAGGATTTTCAAAATGTGGTAGCCATTACGCCTTTTTTTGGGAATCTTTAGGCCTAAAATTCTTAAATTGAAATCGCTGGAAAACGCGAGTTATCTTTTAAAAACGGTTAGCACCATTGGATTCAGCATACACGAATTAGGTTCACCCCCCGGGTGCCAAGCTTGTTACAAAAAAAGTCTCCAATTCAAGGGCAGTGTTATTATTTCCATTTCTATTTGAATTAATGTTTAATTTAATAAGTAAAATTGCTTTATACTTTCTCTGCAAGTTAAAAATAAATGTATTTCCAGAGATAAATTGAACCGTTGTTTGTGAAACTTAGTTTACATCTACGCAAAGATATGCATCACTGGTTTCATTATAATTAGAGTTTGTTAAAAAGGTGGTACCGAATGGCAGTAACGTAGCGGTAGCGGCGTGGGTAGGGATAATTTTCGACAGTACCGCGAGAGAGTTCAAAGCGACAGTACGTTGCACGCTGCCCGCCAAATAAGTACGCGGAGATGGAACGCCCAAAGGACGTAACGTTCCCTTCGAATTTGAATAAATATCTCAGGCATTTCCCTGGATTAGAATATAGAAGTCAATATGCAATAGCGGATTGCTAAGTCGCGATAGGTTTGAATGTAGAAAACATTGTAAAAGTAAACGTCATGTATTGAATTTAAGAAACATTATTCCATATTGGCAATTTTTATATGCTTTTATTTTTATGTTAAGCGTGTGCAACATCCCACAACATCTAGTATCTAATGAACACTTTCGTCTTTTTGGGGCTAAGTACGTTCCCTCATGGAAGCTGCCAACATCTATGCAATTATGATACAATTTGCCACGTGTGCAAGGTACAGTAAAGGAATGTATAAAAGACGAGTTGAGAAATAAGAAAATCTGCCTATGTGTGAAACACAGCGTCATTCATGTTGTAGCGCGTCCTTTAAAACGTGATCGTCCACCAGCTTCATTGTTGTTATCCAGTAAAAGGATTCAGAAAACTAATGCAGAAACCGTTGTCAAGATAAATAAAACATTCGTTGAGAGAATTTTGTATCACAAAAACCAAAGTCACAATGTTCGTTACTGAAGGAGTCGCAACAACGCTAAGAGTTGGTAGGATGTTGAAAATATCCTTTCTGACTCTTCTTCAGATAAAATGCCTCATACACGCATGTCACCTCGTAGCAGAAACCATTCGAAAGAAGTATCCGATGGTGGGTAAGTTAATAGCATCTACCAAAAAAGGGTTCATCAAATCTCTCAAACGCATCCGTGTATTCGCACAATTGTGTCCGAAATTACCACCACCACCTCAGCCTGTAATAACGCGATGGGGAACATAGCTCAAGGCAGTATCTTACTATCAAAAATATTTTTCACAAGTGAAAAATGTCATCTTGAAACTTGATTCAAATGATTCTGCAGCAGTTCGAGACAGTCAGCAACTTTTTTCCAATTCGGACGTTCAATAAAAAATATCTCTTAGGTACTATAGAACTCTCTGAATATGATTTTAACTCGCCAAGATTTAAGATTAGCCTGTTTAATTAATTTAAAAAAGATTAAAAGTTCAAGTTTGCCTACTCTCCACATACTTTCTCGCAATACACACAACATTCTAAACGCAACGATTATTTCTTTAGTTTCCGTGTTGGTCCGGGATGTTAAAACTCTTCTACAAAATCAAATAACCTCGCTTCGATGATTTGAACTAACGGAGCGCGAATCAATCCAAGTTGCAACTTGAACGACCTCAGCTGAAATTCCAACAATTTCAATTATAGTAGTATTCTAGTTTTCAGTAGCGCCTTCATTAATAATTTAAGCTTTTTTGTAAATCTCATTAGAAATGCACACGTTCCATTGTAATTGCTTTTATCCCGTTCAAGTATAAGAAACTTAAATACAGAGCGATGGACATACTAAAAGACAACTTATACAGAAAGGGTATTCACTAAAAATATATTAAAAGAAACGTCGAAATGGACATGATGCATTAATTGACACAAGTAAATTGTAGCTAATTCAATTAAAATGTACATTTAAATACCGGCAAAAAATAGTTCATTTGTGGTAGCTAACAAGTTTAATTTGGTATTTATAGACGAACCCACAATGCATGCTACTGTTTTGTCTTTTTTAACAACGCCATTATAATCAATCTCTACATTTGTTTCGTTGTGCCGCCGAATTATCTTGATCACGAATTTTATATGAATACCTTTCATGATCTTTTCTAAGAATATGCTGACGAGTACCATATGACCAATTAGTTTTCTGAGAAAGCTTTCCAGTTAGCTTTTTAATCTAATGATCTGTTACGAAAATAACTTTCAATGAGAAAATGTTTGGTGATCTGTAGTGAACATACCTTAAAATTTATAAGATACGTTAATAATGAATTAAATTGTCAAACTTGTCAATAAATTTCAAACACAATTTGAAGTCTCAATCTTGGATTTAATTTTCAGGTGTAGTTGTAACCTGTATGCACAATAAACTTATGTATCATGTTGCTAAAAACAGCAGACAGAGATTTTAAAAATACACGGTATATATACATAAATTTCTATTTCTGCATTGATAGACATTGCCTAACTTCCATGAAAAAATAAAAGTTACGTATATAAAACATACCCCTGCCTTCACTGAAGCCTAACAATAATTTTTTGAAGCTGGAAGGAATGAAGGGAAAATTAGTAGTTGAGCGTTTGTAATTAATGGAATAGCAACTGGCATATGTAATATACAGGAAATGTACGACCATACCTAGACATAAGAACGGAAACGCGTGCATTGGATGGCATAAAGCTTCGCGTAAATTATACATCAAGAAGATTACGTGCATTAATATGGTGAGTGCTCTTTTGTCGCCATATTGGGACGCGGTCTCACGTCTATTATATGCTTACACGTGCAATAAATATACAAATTATTTTCTTCTATTCCTATACAGTAAGGACCTTTGAAGTTATCGGTAATTCAATCGCATTTCCTTCCTTTAACTTTTAAATGATAGCCCAGAATGAAATTTAAGATTGCAAAAAAGCGAAACAGAAGTCGAATCGAAAAACACCATTTCTAGTGCTGTAGAATTTCGTAAATTTAGATGTATTCACGAATTACAAGATCAATCTGTTAGTCGTAATTGTGTACAAAATTTAGGTAGGCTTTGAAGCACTTAGATAGAGATCATTTATATTTTAACAAGGTAATGACGCGACAGGCAGTAAGACAGATTAATAAATGACGTGGCAAAGCAGTTTTATACGCCCCCTTTGATTTCGAAGTGTCGAAATTAGAAAATGGGATTGATGAAGGTAGAGAATTTAAGGACGGAAGATGATAATTACATTGTGCTCGAATTGGAGACTCTTTTTTTGTAACAAGCTGAACACCCGGGGGGTGAACCTAATTCAAGTATGCTGAATCCAATGGTGCTAACCGTTCTTAAAAATTAGCTTGCGTTTTCGAGCATTTTTTGACCACTTATTGAATTTAAATCGATGGAAATCGATCTAATAGAAACTATTAAAAAAAAATTAAATCGATTCAGTCGATTTTTCATAAAAAAAACATTTTTTTTTATTTTTTCCGAGAACATTGTCAATAACCGCTTTCACACAATTCCATGCCACAAGTTTCATGTCAATGAGTGCATTTTCAAGTCGTTTGTCCCTCATCAAACGACGAATGTCCGGTCTATTAGATATTCCTATAACGAGATTACGTGATCTTAATGTGATTGCATGGCGCACTGAGATTTGATCGTTTATACATTGATACGCTTGCTTCCTCGGTTATCATGGTTTCTAGTGCTGATGGCTCAAATTGTTCTGTTGAAATTGGTCTTGTTGGAACAGGAATTGTGTTTGAATGCGGCAGTGACATTTGAGTATATGTTGTTGTAATGTATTTCAAAGAACTACTTTTTCTTCTGTGTATAATTCACGCACGCACAACATTCAACTGGATCATGTTCTCTTGGATCTATCGAAATCTAGCACAGTGTTATTAATGTAAAAAGGAATACTTTTTTCCGCAAAGTATATCTATTTCCTTTATAAATATATTTTACATCAAAACTAATATAATTTGAAGTACTTCAGTGTCAAAAACTGTTGTGAAAAATTATTGCACTATCTGTGAAAGCAGAAATAGGAAAATATATTGGTTAGTTATCATAAATTTAATTACACCAAACAGTTAGTGGTAATATGCCGAATACCAGAGCAATTTTTAGTTTAAAACATGAAGCCGGTTTGCAAATATTTTAATGTGTGTAACATTTAACAAATAATAAAATGTCAACGGAATGTATTCATAAATTATGTGATATCCGTCGCCTGCTATCTGCCGAAATTAAATTCTAAAATTGATAGCAACCAAATTAATAGACAGATAAAGATTATAGACATTAATATCTAAGGTAATTGTGAAAATTAGTTGATTTTCTATATGATGAATTGAGAGCAGGTAAATACTAACCAAAATTCTGCCAACTTTTTCGAAATTTTCGACTTTCGTATTATTGATTTACGCAGAAAACAAATAAGTTATTTATACCACCCTAACAACATAATCGTTTCTCGAATCTTTTCGTTATGAATAAAGTTTGTTGAAAAAGTGTTACCGGATGGCAGTAGCGTAGCGGTAGCGGCGTGGGTAGGCGTAATTTTCAACTCGTAGTCATGGCTCCAGGCAGTATCTTACTATCAGAAATATTTTTCACAAGTGAAAAATGTCATCTTGAAACTTGATTCAAATGATTCTGCAGCAGTTCGAGATAGTCAGCAGCAATTCAGACGTTCAACAACAAATAGATGAAATTTCCATGAACTATTCTGAAGTTGCATAAGCTATTGAGCAATTAGGTTCATTTATCTACACGAGACGCATTAAATTGCATAAACAATTTACAAGCCGCTCTAGAAAGCTTGACAAACACTTAGGAGTCGATGTTGCTCAAAAATTTGGTGCAATTTTAACGAAAAATCCCGATTTACAAAAGGTTCGGTCTATAACTGAAAATCAAGAGTGCCTAGAAGTACAGAAGCTACCACCGAGACAACAACGCCTCAACGCTCTTCGATGACGTCACGCTGTTTAAGTGATATATCGCCGTTATCATCATCATGCACGATATTAGCCTAAGCGGTAAAGGAATTGTTTTTGCATTTCTTTTTTAAGTTTTGAAGGGCTTCCGATTTAAAGAGGATCCCAGTCGCCAACTGAACCCTTCTTCGCATCCCATTCGACTTTATTTCGGAAAAACGAAGTTTCAAAGCAAAAACCAAACACGTAACCGAGCACCGTTTTCGTGAAGGATGTATTTGCGGTTGATTTTTAATCGATTTTAATTATTTTTATATATTGTATTAAAACAGAAGTTTATGACATGCTTTTAAAAAACATCTCCTTCGTGTTAAAAATAATTTTGTTAAATTTTTAAGTGGGGTATAAAAAACATTTGAACAATAAAATTTCACTCTTTTTTGTAAAAATACAAGGGCATTTGGGGGAATTGGGGTTTGCAATAGCATTTTTTTTAAGCCTAGAATTTTTTAAAATTAAAGTTATAGTTTCACCGGCCTTTGAAATGTAGTGTTGAAAAATAAATAATATTTTCCCTTTTATTTACTAAGGTTAACCAATCAAAAAAAACGACGTCATGTAAGGTTAGTACAAGGATACTCTAAAACTTGGCACGGAAAACACTGAAACAGTTCACTAAAAACCCTTCCCAACAACACTTAATTCGTACTGGAGCACGTTTTCGATAGCCAAGTTTTCATCACAGAGCAAGATGAACTAAAAAAGCTAAGTAAAAAAAACAAAACCTTAAAGGAAAATAAATTATGCAATATGTAAAATTTAAAATCGTTAAAATTTTTAATGAGCCGCTTCATTCCCCAAGGATTTATAAATAGCCTAAAGGTAAATGAGCCAAGGGACGTGAGTTATCCTAGAATACAATGAAGCGGTTCATTGCAATGGGTTAAAATTACAACTTAAATGATTAAACATGATGTAACAAAGGAAAAAAAGGCTGGAATTTTAGGGTCCTAAATTGAATTCATTAATATTTTTGTTTTTGAAAATTTTCCACCCTTCATAACAATTTAATTGAGAAGAAATCCTTACGTTTTTTAATTAACTTTATTTTATCAACATTAGGGTTTTATTTTCAAGCATATGTAGGCAACGCTAATTTATCAAACCTTCTAAATTTGAGATGAGCCAAATGTCTTTGTACCAAATTTTTTGATTGATTTTTTTGTCTGCCCATAACACTTGATCACAATCTTTACATGAAATTTTGAAAATTTCCTGATTTACCCCATGTTACCCACGGGGTCTTTGGAATTTCCTAAAAGGTTTTTCAGGTTTTTGCTCAAAAGAGAAAACAATTTGCGGTAATCCTAGAAAAGATTTTGAAGCCCCTTGGTGTAACATGGATAAAAAGGGAAATTTAACATATTTCTTTTTATTACGGCCGTCAATGCGTTCTAATGTGCTTAATTTCTAATTCAATCTATTTTATTTTCCTAATAGATTATAGCGACTTTTCAGAGAACCCAAATTTTTAGAAATATTGATGATTTTTTTTTAGTTCTTTTTGAAAACTACTTTCGTTAAAGGAAAATTGAGAAACCCGGGCCCCCCAAAAAATTTTTAATACCCGAAAGTTTGTTTTTCATATGAGTGTTTTAGAATCTGTAAGAGGGAATCTTTTATTATAGTAGGTTTCCTATATAGTCTATTTCTAACTTTTTTTTTTTATTTCCTTATTAAAACTGCGAGGGAAAGGAACCCTTTTCTTTTTCTTCTTCTTTGGGAAATTTGTAGAGGGAAATTTTGAGAAATTTTTGTTCTAGAAATCCGTTATTGAAACTTTTTATGATTCAAAGATGCAAAAAAATGTCATCGACGTATCGTCCAAAGCCGAGGGAAATAAGCGAAAGTTTTCAGGTCAGTTTCAAAATTTCCCCATAAAGGGGTTACCCAAAAACGGAGATAAGCTGTTACCCTTTGCTGTTTTCTTTTGTGATAAAAAGTGTTGAAAATTTGGGAAAAAAAGTTTGTTTAGCAAAGTTTTGTAAAAGAAATGAAGCTAGTAATTCCTCTCTATCTTTTGGTTTATCTAACAAAAGTGTTTCAAAATTTTTAAAGTTAAATCAACTGGAACATAGGGAAAAAAAAACTTACGTCAAACGATAAAAAAATTTCTTTGTCAGTAAGTCACGACCTTATTTTTTTTAATAAAACCGTAAGTTTTTTTTTAAATACCCAAATCCGGAAATTGTACAGGTAACTGGTTTTCAATTTTTTTCAGATAAAAAACCCCCTGGAAAGTAAGTAAGTTGGACGTTGATAAATTTGAAACAATGGGTCTCATGCTTTTTTTTCCGGGGGTTTGTATTTTTTGGTAAACAATAATCCTAGGTAGACGGGTTGATACCCTTAGTCTAAATCTTAAATTGCGCTAATGAAAGCCTTACATTCTAACATGGGCTTTTTGGTTTCTGTAATCATTTTAGGGGGGGGGGAAAAGGGTTTTTTGATAATTTTTATAAGAACTTTGAAAAAAAGTGGGTGTTGACTCGACTAAAAAAAAATCTTCTTTTTTCTAGGGGTGACTACAGGTTTCCCCTTGCGGATTTTAAATAAAAAAAATTTTTGTTTTTTTGTCTTCTAGCAAAAGATTTTTTCTTTTTGTGCAATGTCAGGGCATTCCTTTTCATATTTTCAAAAATTTGACTTTTACAGCGGTACGGGAAAAAAATTTTTTGTGTTTCATCAAAATTACTGATCGCGTTTTCTATGCCAAATAATTTCTTCAACCGGAGGCTTTTTAAATTTCAGGTTGTATTTTTAAAAAACCTTTGTTTAATAAGTCACTTTTCTTTCTAAAAAGACTCATGTGACTCGTTTTTAATAAAGCAGTTGGGTTAATTACTCAAAAGGTTTTTGGTTTGTTAGGGTGACTAATTTGGAAAAATTTTCTTGAGAACCTTTTCTTTTTCTAAAACTTTTTTGCCCCAAAAACGTCTTCAAACCTGTTGAGTAATTAATCCATTCAAAATATCTAAAAACATAGGTTTTTACAAAGTTGTAATGTAAACTATATGCTTTAAATCTAGTTTACTAATTTTAAAAA
Organism: Dynastes maya; assembly: GCA_029619315.2. Taxonomy (NCBI): domain Eukaryota; kingdom Metazoa; phylum Arthropoda; class Insecta; order Coleoptera; family Scarabaeidae; genus Dynastes; species Dynastes maya. Next base: position 3,938,524 of record JAROYE020000012.1, on the reverse strand, counting down.
TCTGAAATTTAAATTTTTGAATTAACCAAAACTTTTGGCCGAAGAAATAGCTCTATTAGCCGAAAATTGATTTACTCTTGAGTTAATTTGAAAAGAAAAATTCAAAAAAAATTAAATTTTTACAATTTTTCAAAATTTAATATTTAGCATTTAAAATAGACTAATCTTACTTCTTCCTTAAAAAAAACGGTTGAGTAAACTAGCCGGGGGAAAACCATCCCCCCTAAACGGATACCTAAAACTGTGGCACTGGGGAAAACTGAAAAAAAGGTCCTAAAAAACCTTTTCCCCAACACTTAATTCGTATGGACGCACGTTTCGTAGCCAAGCTATCATCATCAGCAGCAAGACTGAACTAACAAGCTAAGTGAAAAAAACTTTAAATTTAAAAAAATAAAAAAAAGCAATATGTAAATTAAAATCGTAAAATTTTAAAGAGCCGCTTCAGCATTTAAGTCTGTGCAATGAAGCGGCTCATTTTAAATTTTACGATTTTAAATTTACATATTCATAATTTATTTTCCCTTTTAAAGGTTTTGTTTTTCACTTAGCTTGTTAGTTCAGTTTTTTGTGCTGATGATGTAGTTGGCTATCGAAACGTGCGTCCAATACGAATTAAGTGTTGTGGTAAGGGTTTTAGTGAACTGTTTCATGTAAGGTTAGGTTACCTCATTTTTATCGTTTCGGAAAATCTTTTATCGCTTATACGACACTAGAAAAACATTACAGGTATCACCAAGAAAGTACGGAAATATCACTACACAGTATATTTTAAAATAAAACCAGTATAATTTGGATAAACCTATTCAAAACGCAAGAAACGGCCCAACGTTGGGGAAAGTTTTAACTACAATTATGGCGATGTCACCTAATGCAATATATGTACGTCACACCCTGCTGACGTCAAAGCTGTTTGGCCTTCTTGATTCGTTGGTAATGCAAAGACGCAAGTAATATTTCTTCGTTCGTCCCGCCGATCGACTACCGTCCTCAAGGTGACGTACCCTCGTCCTCCAAAGCTGCGCGTGGTTTTCGAATCGTTTCGTACTGTATATTTACTACATGCAAAATTTAGTTCGCCAGTATATTTATATCCTAGCAAACAAATGATGTATAGGTTTGATAAGATCTGTTCGAGAGGAAAATTGACTAGATATTGACACGGAGTACCTTTTTACACAATAAATACGTATGCTGATCCAATATCGTCGTAAAACTTGGTGTTGTACCGTTCGCCTCCGGTAGTAGATATTATATTCCATTCAGAGCTTGAAGTACACATTTCTCAGCCTAAGTATCAAAACACATTTCCACCACATATTTGTAAATATGTACGCCATGCGAAACAACTGAGAGAAACGAACGATTGTTTTAAAACCGGTATGAATATGGATGCGGCGGAATGCAAACGAGAGCACAATGGCCCTGAGGTAATGGACGTGCTCTAAGTAGACAATACACGCCTGATTATAGACGAAAACGTAAATACAAACGCTGGCTTCAATCATTTCCCCGACGTGTGTTAAGCGTTGTCAGTTTTGCTTGGCTTGCATTTATGCAATCCACGTCCGAGTAATTTATGTATTACATTAAATAAATGTACGAGGCCTCTCGTCCTAGGCCCTCCCATATATAGTAGGCAACGTTTCACTGATAAACTTTTAGGAATATTTAATATTTATTAATGGATTTTACTCTGAGCCAGCATTCGCCTCAAAAGGTATTCACTAAATGGGTCTGACAACTGTCGCGTGGAGATCCTACCACGCGTAATCTTCGCATTTCTACACTTTATATGTTGCGACCTCTGGTACCTACGGCATCTTCATTCAAAATTTACATGCGTTTACCATTTTAGATGTCACTTTGCCTAAATCGAAATCCATATATGGATGGATATGCATATATCCCTAGAAAGGTACATATATTAGAATCAACTAGGGATTGCAAATTTACCGACTTTTTTCAATACCGGTAGCTGATCTTGAAGGAACTGATTCAATTGACATCAAACATCCAAAGTTTTCGGAATCAGAATAACTATATTCTGATAATTCCGTGTTAGTGTCTGTTTCCTTTTTATCGTAAATGCGCTCAATTAATTCTACGATTATCTTCCTTATTTGTGCCACAGTTTTAGAGTATCCGTTTAGTGTGATGGCTTCCCGGTCTAGTTTACTCAACCGTTTCTTTAAGGTAAGAAGTAAGATTAGTCTCGTTAATGCTGATATTAAATTTCTGAAAGATTGTAGAAAATTTAATGTTTTTCCGAATTTCATTCAAAAATTAACTGCAAGAGTGATCAAGTTCGGCTAATAGAGCTATTTTTTCCCGGCCAAAACTTTTTGGTTTAAAAATTCAGAAATTAAGTATCAGTATTTTAAAATTAGTCAACTAGAGTTAGAAGCATATAGTTTACATTTACAACTTTGTAAACAACCTATGTATTTTAAAATATTTTGAAGGGATTAATTATTCAACAGGATTGAAGACGTTATTGGCTAAGAAGTTTCAGATAAAAAAAAAGGGTTTCTCAAGAAAAAGTTTTTCCCAAAATTTAGTCACCGCTAAAAAAACCGAAACCTGCCGAGTTTAATTAACCCAACTGACATTAGTTAAAAACGAGTCACATGAGTCTTTTAGCCAAAGAAGAGATCGACTTATTAAACAAAGGTTTGAAATACAACCTGAAATTTAATAAGCCCCCGGTTGAAGAAAGATAGGTTGGCATAGTTGGCATAGAAAACCCCGATCAGTAATTTGATGATAACACAAAAAATTTTTTTTCCGTACCGCTAGTAAAAGTAAAATTTTTGGAAAATATGCAAAGGAATGCACTGACATTGCACGAAAAGATCAAATCATTGCTAGAAGACTAAAAAACAAAAATTGTTTTTATTTGAAATCCGACAAGGGTAACACTGTAGTCATCTTAGACAAAGAAAGATTATTTTAGTCGAGTCCAACACCCCCTTTGTCACAAAGTTCTTATTCAAAATTATCAAAAAATCCTTGTCTTAAAATGATTACAGAAACCAAAAAAGACCATGTTAAAATGTAAGGCTGTCATTAGCGACAAATTTAAGATTTAGACTAACGGTTTTCAAACCCAGTACTACCTAGGATGTATGCTTTACCTAAAATTTTACACAAGCCGGAGAAAGCATGAGACCCATTGTTTCGAATATCAACAGTCCAATCTTACTTATTTTCCAGGTGGTTATCTGACAAATTGAACCAGTTACCTGTACAATTTCCGGTTGTGGCTATTAAAAATTCTTACGAGTTCTTTAAAAAAAACTAAGGACATTGAGTTTAAACTGACAAAAAAATTTTTAGTATCGTTTGACGTAAGTTCTTTGTTCCCTAGTGTTCCAGTTGATTTAACTTTGGAATATTTAGAAACACTTTTGTTGGATAAACCAAAAGGATAGAGAAAAAAGTTACTAGCCTTCATTTCTTTGACAAAACTTTGCATGAAAAAAAAATTTTTTCCCAAATTAACAACCCCTTTTTATCAACAAACGGAAGGAAAACAGCAATGGGTAACAGTTTATCTCCGTTTATGGCAAAACCTCTTTATGGGTAAATTTGAAACTGACCTGAAGAATACTTTCGCTTATTTCCCTCGGCTTTGGATCAGATACGTCGATGACATTTTTTCATCTTTGACATCCCGTAAATGTTCAATAACGGATTTCATAGAACAACTTAACTCAAAATTTCCTCTATCAAATTTACCCACGAAGCGAAAAAGACAACAGGATTCCTTCCCCGACATTGTTAGTAATAAGAAATAAAATAAGTTAGAAAAAAAGACGTATTTTAGGAAACCTACTAGTAATAATAGATTCATCTTACAGGATGTCTAATCACTCATTATGAACCCCAAACTTTCGGCTATTAACTTTTTGGTGCACCGGTTACTCAATTTTCCTTTAACGAAAGATAGATATCAAAATGAACTAAAAGAAATCATCAATATTTCTAACTTTAACGGATTCTCTGAAGATGTCGTCTATAATACTATTAGGAAACATAAGAATAGTTTAAGAATTAGAAATGTTAAGCACATTAGAACGCATTGACGGCGTAATAATAAGAAATATGTTAAATACCCTTTTATCCATGTTACACCCAAAGGGTCTTCAAAAAATCTTTTTTAGGATTGACCGCAAGATTGTTTTCTCTTAGAGCCCAAAAACCTGAAAAAAACCCTTTTTGGAAATTCCAAAGACCCAGTGGATAACATGGATAAATCAGGAATTTACAAAATTTCATGTAAAGATTGTGATCAAGTGTATATTGGCAGGACAAAAAGATCAATCAAAATTAGGTACAAAGAAACATTTGGCTCATCTTAAATTCAGAAGGTTGATAAATCTAGCGTTGCCCCACATATGCTTGAAAATAACCATAATGTTGATAATATAAAGTTAATTAAAAATGTAAGGAGTACTTCTCAATTAAATTGTTATGAAGGCATGGAAATTTACAAAAACAAAACTCACTTAATGAATTCAGATTTAGGACCACTTAAATTCCCCGCCTTTATCCTTTGTTACATCATGTTTAATCTTTTATAGTTGTAATTTTAACCCTGTGCAATGAATCGCTTCATTGTAATCTAGGGGTTTAATAACTCACGTCTTTCGGCTCATTTACCTTTAGGCTATTAAGTCCTGTGCAAGAAGCGGCTCATTAAATTTTACGATTTAAATTTTACATATTGCATAATTTATTTTCCTTATAAGGTTTGTTTTTCACTTAGCTTGTTAGTTCAGTCTGCTGCTGATGATGATAGCTTGGCTATCGAAACGTGCGTCCAGTACGAATTAAGTGTTGTGGTAAGGGTTTTAGTGAACTGTTTCATCTTCCTTATTGTAGATTTGTTGGTCTTAGTAAGTCTTCTTCATTTGAATTCTTGAAGTTGTTAGTATAAAGAAATTGCAAAACATCAGACTAAACAACTCGTCATCATACAAATTGACATTTTCACAACGTGCCGTTTCTAAAGCAACTTTTATTGGTTGTAATACTGATATTGTATTAGGAAGCAAAGTAAGCTCGTTATCAGTAAAACTGATATCTGACTTCAAATCTATGAGACTCCTTCCAACATAGCTTATAATCTTCGAAAAACGCTCTAGCATATCAGTAAGCTATTCCAACGTGTTTGAGAATCCATTAATAACGAAAGTTCTGGACCAAATTCTTTTTTTATGTTTTTGTAATACATCATTTTTTATTGGCAATTTGCGAAAGATTTTGACTACTTTTCATACCTTTGTTATCAGAGAATTTAATTGTATATCGTAATTGGGAGTCAATAGATACGCTTTGTACTATTTGGAAAATTTCGCCATCATTTTCATCGTCTTCGTTTCTGTTTCTCTTTTCAATAAATTACTGTTGTGCTGTGTAAACCGCTGGTACTTCCACCAGATGTTAATTTTTTTTAAATACCATATATACACAGCTACATCTTTTACTTGTGTACGGTTAAAATAGTACCACGGTGAAATAAACAAACGGTTTCAGCATTAAACAAATCTTTGAACCTCAAGTAAATCACACATTTGAACGTCATGTATTTAGAAAAATTAAGCAAAAGAAGAATGAAACAGTAGACCAATTTTCAAACCGATTGAGATAGCAAACAGAATTGTGTAACTTTTAAAATTTCGGATGAGGATATTAGGTCAAATAATTGATAAATGCAGCCTGGGGAAACAGTTAAGAAGGAAACTTATTGAAAACCAAAGGCACTCTAAAAAATGGTACTAGATTTAGTAGAGATATGGAAATAAATGAAAGACAAGCAGCAGATATGGAAACACTACCGAATACCACAAGGCAGTAACTTATCATCAATACTATACAGTCTATACACTAACGATCTGCTATAACAATTCTACTAACGATAAATCAGGATAAAACTAAATACAAATTCAATATAAAGATCAAAAACCAAGACATAGGAGAAGTACAATACATCAAATATCTGGAAATAAAACAACCTGAAATGGGACAAACACATAAATCAATTAGTTGAGACCAACACAAAAATCATAGCGGCAGTATATAAACTACGTAACATCCTCCCAAAAAAACATGAGAAAACCAGTATACCACGCAATTTTCACGTCAAGAAACAATTAGTTAATAACATCTGAAGCAACACAACCAAGAGAAACATAAATACCATACAACGACAGCAGAACAAAATTCTAAAGGTACTCTATTCACTAAACAAAAAAACCCCAACCAATAAAGTATACAGCAAGACACAAGAACTTAACCTACAGCAAAGGATGACACTAAATAACTTACTCTTACTATACAAAAAATAAAAAATAAAGTAATAAAAACTAATACTAAACTCTTAACAAGTAAACAGATCCACACGCCACAACACCAGACGACATTCAACATCTAAGAATAGTGAAAACAAGACAGAGAAATACACACAAAATCTGACAATAGAAAAAATAAAACAGTACAACAAAATAGAAGCAGAAATAAAAAATAAAAGCTACATCAACTTAAAAAAAATGGCACTAAAATAATGGGTATTTATCTTATGCACTTTCTAAGAAGCAATCGATTGCCAATATTATTTCCGTCTTGAAAATATCCGCTTATATTTCTCATTCCTAAACTCCCAACAAATTTTCGTTCATTCCGGAAGCCCATTCTAGGGGAATGTTTAAAATCTTCATGCTTCTACAGTCCCGGGACCTACGAGCAACCCTTCTCTAGAAGCTAACGCTACCAGCGGAAATGATCGGGGTAGGGGCATGCAATTTGAGTCAAAGCACGCTGCATACCTCATGCCGGCATAAGTTTTAAAACAATTTCAATTTCCTTTACTTATAGAATAAGAGAACACCGCGAATTAATCAATCATTTGCAGTTGACTTTTTTATACGTTTTGTTTCTTTTAATCTCCCTCACCCTTTTTTGAGTCAATTAAAATAGAAGGGAAATAAAACTGGATTTTATTGATTTCTGGCAGTGTATGTTTATTTGCTTGCCATATCAGTGCGAATGTATTTGTGGAATCCATTTGTGCTGTTAGATTTGTTTAATGTATGTTAACGTATCTTGGGAATTATATTGTATTCCATATTTAAAACAAGGTTTATTCAATAAGCACGTGTTGACGTATTTTAGATAAATATTTATTCAATTAATAGAAATTTATACAAGCATAAAAGCATGCCGAATTTAAACTTAGGTAACGGCTGACGTAATAATTTCCTCCTTTGTCAATAATAGGCTTTAAAACAACTACCAACCGATTAAACTAAATGCAACTAAATGAATATTCTGTGAACGGTCCTGACAATGGCATTGACAATGTTGCTCTACATCTCGCCAAATTTGTGAACTATCATAACCTTAAGCAATGTAATAACATATGAAACCGTAACAACAAACCACTTGGCCTAATGTTACACCTCGTACTTCTAGGCATCGATTACTGTTATCATTAACCAAACCTACTAGAATTTTACCAAATCCAGAAGCGTTCCAACCTTTGGAGAAGAAATATGTTAAATTACCCTTTTATCCATGTTACACCAAGGGTCTTCAAAAAATCTTTTCTAGGATTGACCGCAAGATTGTTTTCTCTTCGAGCAATAACCTTTAAAAACCTTTTAGGAAATTCCAAAGACCCAGGGATAACATGGATAAATCGGAATTTACAAAATTTCATGTAAAGATTGTGATCAAGTGTATATTGGGCAGACAAAAAGATCAATCAAAATTAGGTACAAAGAACATTTGGCTCATCTCAAATTCAGAAGGTTTGATAAATCTAGCGTTGCCCTACATACGCTTGAAAATAACCATAATGTTGATAATATAAAGTTAATTAAAAACGTAAGGAGTACTTCTCAATTAAATTGTTATGAAGGCATGGAAATTTACAAAAACAAAACTCACTTAATGAATTCAGATTTAGGACCACTAAATTCCAGCCTTTATCCCTTGTTACATCATGTTTAATCATTTATAGTTGTTATTTTAACCATGTGCAATGAACCGCTTCATTGTATTCTAGGATAACTTACGTCACTCGACTCTTTACCTTTAGGCTATTTATAGTCCTGTGCAATGAAGCGGCTCATTAAATTTTACGATTTACATATTGCATAATTTATTTTGCTACTTAAGGTTAGTTTTTCACTTAGCTTGTTAGTTCAGTCTTACTGCTGATGATGATAGCTTGGCTATCGAAACGTGCGTCCAGTACGAATTAAGTGTTGTGGTAAGGGTTTTAGTGAACTGTTTCAGTGTTCCAGTGCCACAGATTTAGAGTATCCGTTTAGTGTGATGGCTTCCCGGTCTAGTTTACTCAACCGTTTCTTTAAGGTAAGAAGTAAGATTAGTCTAGTTAATGCTGATATTAAATTTCTGAAAAGATTTGTAGAAAATTTAATGTTTTTCCGAATTTCATTCAAATTAACTGCAAAGAGTAAATCAAGTTCGGCTAATAGAGCTATTTCTTCGGCCAAAAGTTGTTGGTTAAATTCAGAAATTAAAGTATCAGTATTTTAAAATTAAGTCAACTAGAGTTAGAAGCATATAGTTTACATTTACAACTTTGTAACAACCTATGTATTTTAGAATATTTTGAATGGAATTAATTATCTCAACAGGATTGAAGACGTTATTGCTAAGAAAGTTCAGATAAAGAAAAGGTTCTCAAGAAAAATTTTCCAAATAGTCACCACTAACAAACGCGAAACCTTCCGAGATAATTAACCCAACTGCATTAGTTAAAAACGAGTCACATGAGTCTTTTAGCAAAGAGATCGACTTATTAAAAAAGGTTTGAAATACAACCTGAAATGTATTAAGCCTCCGGTGAAGAAATTATAGTTGGCATAGAAAACGCGATCAGTAATTTTGATGATAACACAAAAAAATTTTATTCGTACCGCTTGTAAAAGTCAAATTTTTGAAAATATGCAAAGGAATGCACCTGACATTGCACGAAAAGATCAAATCATTGCTAGAAGACTAAAAAACAAAAATTGTTTTTATTAAAATCCGACAAGAGGGTAACACTGTAGTCATCTTAGACAAAGAAGATTATTTTAGTCGAGTCACCACACTTTGTCACAAAGTTCTTATTCAAAATTATCAAAAAATCCTTTGTCTAAAATGATTACAGAAACCAAAAAGACCATGTTAGAATGTAAGGCTGTCATTAGCGACAATTTAAGATTTAGACTAACCGGTATCAAACCCAGTACTACCTAGGATGTATGTTTACCTAAAATACACAAGCCCGGAAAAAGCATGAGACCCATTGTTTCGAATATCAACAGTCCAACTTACTTACTTTCCAGGTGGTTATCTGACAAATTGAACCAGTTACCTGTACAATTTCCGGATTGGCTATTAAAAATTCTTACGAGTTCATTGAAAAAACTAAGGACATTGAGCTTACTGACAAAGAAAATTTTAGTATCGTTTGACGTAAGTTCATTGTTTCCTAGTGTTCCGGTTGATTTAACTTTGGAATATTTAGAAACACTTTGTTAGATAACCAAATGGATAGAGAGGAAGTTACTAGCTTAATTTCTTGACAAAACTTTGCATGAAACAAAACTTTTTCCAAATTAACAACACTTTTTATCAACAAACGGAGGAACAGCAATGGGTAACAGCTTATCTCCGTTTATGGCTAACCTCTTTATGGGTAAATTTGAAACTGACCTGAAGGAATACTTTCGCTTATTTCCCTCGGCTTTGGATCAGATACGTCGATGACATTTTTTGCATCTTTGACATCAGTAAAATGTTCAATAACGGATCATTCATAGAACAACTTAACTCAAAATTTCCCTCTATCAAATTTACCCACGAAGAAGAAAAAGACAACAGGATTCCTTTCCTCGACATGTTAGTAATAAGAAATAAAAATAAGTTAGAAATAGACGTATATAGGAAACCTACTAGTAATAATAGATTCATCTTACAGGATTCTAATCACTCATATGAACACAAACTTTCGGCTATTAACGAAAGATAGATATCAAAATGAACTAAAAGAAATCATCAATATTTCTAACTTTAACGGATTCTCTGAAGATGTCGTCTATAATACTATTAGGAAACATAAGAATAGATTAAGAATTAGAAATGTAAGCACATTAGAAACGCATTGACGACCGTAATAATAAGAAATATGTAAATTACCCTTTTATCCATGTTACACCAAGGGTCTTCAAAAAAATCTTTTCTAGGATTGACCGCAAGATTGTTTTCTCTTCGAGCAATAACCTTAAAAACCTTTTAGGAAATTCCAAAGACCCAGTGGATAACATGGATAAATCAGGAATTTACAAAATTTCATGTAAAGATTGTGATCAAGTGTATATTGGGCAGACAAAAAGATCAATCAAAATTAGGTACAAAGAACATTTGGCTCATCTCAAATTCAGAAGGTTTGATAAATCTAGCGTTGCCCTACATATGCTGAAAATAACCATAATGTTGATAATAAAAGTTAATTAAAAACGTAAGGAGTACTTTCCAATTAAATTGTTATGAAGGCATGGAAATTTACAAAAACAAAACTCACTAATAAATTCAGATTTAGGACCACTAAATTCCAGCCTTTACCCCTTGTTACATCATGTTTAATCATTTTATAGTTGTTATTTTAACCATGTGCAATGAACCGCTTCATTGTATTCTAGGATAACTCACGTCATTCGGCTCATTTCCCTTTGGGGTATTTATAGTCCTGAGCAATGAAGCGGCTCATTAAATTTTACGATTTACATATTGCATAATTTATTTTGCTACTTAAGGTTTTTTTTCACTTAGCTTGTTAGTTCAGTCTTGTCCCTGATGATGATAGCTGGCTATCGAAACGTGGCCCAGTACGAATTAAGTGTTGTGGTAAGGGTTTTAGTGAACTGTTTCAACCTTTGGTAAGGATTTTTAACGTGCTAAACATCGTTTTGACACGGGGCCTACAGTTTACCTCCTTATCCGAGAAGAAGGAAATACTCCAATTTTTATCCGTAATTCTTCTTACATTAATTTCGAATTTCTAAAATATGGAAATATAATTTCGGACAGATAGACTTCAAATCTTTTTATCAAACTATTTTGAATATTGACTAGTCTGAATTTGACATAAATATTCTTCATTCTAATGTGAATGATGCAAGCCTAACTACCCCGTGTGGTTCACTACCAATATTAATACTTAATATCCGCCGGAAACATCTTTACCTTAGAGTATACAGAAGACATAGGGATCAAAAGAGATAAAATCCAGCATTCGTAAGTATTTGGGAAACGCTGAATTCGGTATTCAAACCGAATCTTCGCCAAATTTTGGTCTCTTGTTTTTTCGATACGGTGTATAAAGTATGTAACTACAACAATTTGAGATAAATCTGACAGATTCTAGCAGTTTCTCACAAACAAATACCTTGTTTCTCGGAGATATTGGTGAATATGACATCAAAAAGCCGGCAAAAAAATTAAAAATAATCGATACCCGGGTTTGGATGCAGTACCATCGTTCCTAGTGAATGATTGCTTACCATGTCCCTTAAAGCCTCTACAATGCATATACCGCTAAAATATATGGACAGTGTTACAACGTTGCCGCTATGAAAGTATAAGGTAGTGAAACGAAAACAAGGACCCCTCCAGCACAAGCGACAACATTTTTCGTTATACGTATGGGGGTCGCGCCTATAAATCCTGATGTACCCTAGTTAAAAACGCAATTATAAAGAGAAAACATTCCCGGCGATATGGAAACAAACACAAGTAGTTTCCGATATATAAATCTGGGGAGCGAATGATAGTTCAGAATTACCATCCTGAACGACGGACGCGACATTTAATGAAATGAAGAATGAATGAAGAATATTCAACAAAAAAACCCTTTCGTGTTAATTTTGGCGTCGCTGGGACAGAAGTTCCATCCATGGCGACGTAATAGGTCATCTTGAATGACAATAGTTTTAGAAATTTTCGGTGGAGTTGATCCAGACTCGAGGACATGATTTAATTGGGATTCCATTAAGGCTAGCGTATTCTAGTTTTCCCAAGGACGAAGGCATGGTACAGTATTTTAAGGACCTCAGAATCGGTGGGAAAAGTCTAGTCGATCTGTATAAGAAACCAAGAGTTTTATTCGCTGTGAGCAAAGTTCTTCGATGTGGCCAATAAAGCTGATGCGGGAAAGTCGAATAACCCCGCCAAGATCCCGCCCCCGAGGAGACTCTCGATAAATTTAAATGCATAACATATAAAAGATATGAGTGTCTTATTCGATACTAAATTAGTTTTTACAAATTATAAATAAAAATAAAGAAAACTCTCCATAGCTAAAAACCCAAATTTGTTGTTTAATATCTTAATTACACCCCTTTTCTTTTTAGGTTTCTCTGCATATTTTTTTGTCATAATCGAAGCATGTGATGGAAATGAAAATAAATATTCTATGGTATTTCCAGATTTATTTTCAGTATTTTTTTTAATAAAAAACGTATTGTTTTGAAAAAACACACATTTTCCCATATACATACATATGTATACGTATAAATTTCATATCCATTATCAGTATCTTTGAATTGCGATTGTCATGATTTCTTTGTTACAGTTCATCCGCTGATAACAAGTACCAAATCAACTGGTAGGTGCTCCCATTAATACGGATGTGAGCCTACAATGTCACGTGGAGGCATCTCCAAAAGCAATCAATTATTGGACTAGAGAAGCTGGTACGTTTTTGTTAGATAATTTTATCCTTTTCGTAATTGAAGTGGGTCAGTGTTAGCTGGCGATATCGGAAAAAAGGTACACATTCAATTAATGTTATAGTTCTCAAGAAGTATACGTATGTGTCGAAATGACATTAGGATATGTATATATTATATAATCACAGTGTGGTAACCATTATGAAATAAAATTTGAAATGTACAGGATAATTCATGTAAATGCACTGTTTCCTTTTCCTAATTGGAATAACCTGGATTTTTGATGAGCTAATTTAAAACTTATGATCAAACTGATTGTTTAAACTTAATTACAGGTTTTAAAAAACTCTTAGATTATTGAAATATTTTGTTGAACTAATGTTACTGTTTAAGGATTAAATGTTCGAAATGTTCTCCATTTTATTCTTGACAATAACCTAACCTACAGTAAAACTGCTGTCTAACTTTCTTAATACTTAAGGTCAAATATTTATTTCCGTTTGCATTCTTCATTAAAATCATCAATTGCGTATTCCCGCGTCGTTTTATGTTATCACTTAACTATGAAAACAATATGCTATCGCGGCAATTTCTTATGTCAAGCTTCTGTGACATTTTATGGTGTTATCCCCCAAGTTTGGGTTTCCCAAATCGTTTAAAATTTTGTCATATCAGTTTAAAGAAACAAAAATGAGTGATTTGAATCTCGAACCCAGGAGCATTATGAATTTCTATCGAAAGAAGACAGTAACCAAAGAGTATCCACGAGAAAATGATGGCAGTGTATGGAGAAAATAGTCCCTCCTATTTCCAAGTCAAATATTGGTGCAAAGCAGCAAAACGTGGAAGACTTCTGGAAGCACCAAACTAAAGAAACATAAACAAAGTCGAAGATTACTGTTCAGTTTCAGTTATTGCTAAAGAAAAAAAAATATCAGAAACGAGTGTTTTTAAAAATTCTACACGAAGAGTTAGGAATGGGCAAGGAGAATTTGACTGTTTATTCCCAAGATGAAGACTTCCCCTATAGAATTATAATCGAAAATGAGACCTAGGTACATCACCGGGAGTTCCCATGAAGCAAGAGTCCATGCAATGGATTCGTGGGGGGCCTCTCACCAAACCCAAGAATGCGAAGATGCAATTTTCTGGGGGGAAAGTGATGGACACAGTTTCCTGGGACGCGGAGGGATTCTCTTAATTTAGTATATGCCCCAAGGGAATAATGGGGGAAAATCTGCAGAAGCACAATTAGGGAACTTGAAAGGGGGTTTTCAGTTATTTTTGTGTTGTTTCTTTTTTTACTTTGTTTTGTTTTAGGAAATTGTTTTATGAACGTTATTGGAACCCTCAAGATCGACCCCCTTTGTGTAAATGGTGACCTTGTCTATTTCATATTCCTTGTGTTTTACTATTTTTTTATATATATTTTAAAAACACACTCAAAATCTTACTGCTTTAAAAAAAAAACGCGAATTGTTTAAATAGTCCCTCAAAATTTTAATACCCGGGTAACAAAATTTCGAATAAAAATCATTTAAAGAGTGGAAATAAAAGTCATTTAAATTTTAGTAATAACAAAAGGCAAAAGGTAAATGCTGTTATTCAAAAAATGAAATGACTGATCCTCCTAAGACACCTCCCAGGAAAGCAGCTGTTTAAAAACCACGAAATAAAAAAAATTCATTCAATCATTTTAATACGATGCACAATAGGTAAGTTATTTGTTCCCTCGATGATATAAATCCAAAAAACTGTTGGCCTGAACATTGTCTTCTTTTTTGCATTATAGCGTTTTACATTACTCTGTGAATAAACCCGGTCTGGATTCTAGATATTCCGATTAGGTTCTAAACCTAAAATATTAATGTAACAAAAACTTTGGCCTACTTTTCCCATCTTCAAATCGATATAAAAATTTTTTTATATTTTTTAAAAAAGCGGCTTATTAAATGGGAAAAAAATTTTAAATAAAAAGTCAAATTTTTTCAAATTTTGCACACAAGCAATACAAAAAAAAGAAAGTTCGCAAGCTCTAAAAAACAATTCTTAAAAAAGGAGAGCACACCCCAGTTTTTTAGTAAAATGAAAAGCCGGGGTTCTGTTTGAAATTCAATGTTAAAGACGGGTAACAATGATTTTATAATTAGGTTTTAAAAAACAGGACAAATAAGGTACATATATGATTTAAAACATTCTTTCCCTTGAATTTTTATCCTTTTTTATTCTCAGAAGAAAAAAGGTTTTCGGTGAAAATCACAATAAATTTCTAAATAGTAAAACAATGCTTTTTACTCAGTATATACCAAAAAACAAATAGATTGCAAAATTAAATAAAATTATAGAAAAAGATCCTTTTAAAATGAAAATGAATACCAAAAATTTTCCTTTTTTGTGAGGGCCATCATTTCACATCCCCTGCCCTGGAAAACACACATATTTTCTACCCACCTCTTTTAGGATTTTAAAACGGGGGTCATTTGCCATTGATCACGAAGGAAAAGGGGGCCCTTTGGGGATTTTTACCCCCGGAGCAATGCGTACGAAAATCGGAAGCTGATATTCAGTAGCTAGGGTGGGGGACAAGGGCAAAAGAAAAGGTAAATTAATTTTTTTCTTCCGTTTTTAAATTTAAAGGAAAGGTATTTTGGGCACAAATTTTTTGTATAGTTTTTTTAAAATTTGCTAATCTAATTTTATTTTTAGGAAAACTCGACAATATTTCACAAAGTGGCATGCAAATTGGGTTTGGAAAAATTGAAAATTCCGTATGAATAAGGAAGGTTTTTTTTGAAAATTATGGTTTTTGGGGATTTTCCAGGTTTTTAAAATTTCTTTCCCTAACCCAATCCAATCACTATTGGTAATACGAAAAAAAGCATTCTTTTACTTGCAAAATCTCTGAAAAGTCCTGGAACCCAAAGATTCCTTAATAGTGTACAACGCACACACTCATTATAGCTGATTACTTATGCCAGCAATCTGGCTATCATATCAAAAAACAAAAGACATCTGGAGAAAAGCTAGAAAAAAGATTTTCCACTATAACAGAAAAAGAAAAAAATATATAAGGAATACTGATACAAAGAAAGAATAAAGGAAATTACAGCCATAAAACAAAGTTGGGATCTATTACGATCTATACATCAAAAACAGTAAATTTAATTTATAAGGATACAGAAAAAATTTAAATTGTTTAAAAAAAGTAAAGAGCATAAAGTTGAACCAATACTAAATAAAAAAAATATATGCTATGGATATAAAGAAAAAAGGGAAAAGAAGGTAACTATAAAAATTAACTGGAAACCTAGAAAAGGCACACCCAAAAGTAGATCAAAATCAAGATGGATTCAGCAAATGAAAGGAGAGCCAAACGCAGTGGAAATTGACATCTTACAATGGCAAGCAACACTTCTTTACTATGTCCATGTCATATTTTATAATATTTATTGTATTTCTGCATTTTCCGTTATTTTGTTTATTTATAATGGATTTTACATTCAAGGAGTAACACGACAGAACAAGAGTATTGTGAATGTTTTCCAAATCCATTTTCCATTGTTAATGCGTTCGCTACATTTATTTTCGATTATGTTGAAAAAGCTACGTTTTATCGGTTTTGGTCGATCGCTTCTTGGTTTACTTCGTTCTTATTTACTTGAACTACGCTTATTTTAATGGATGCAAGTCTCAGTCTTTCCGTTCTACATCTGCTACCCCAAGAGTTAAATTTATTTAGTATATTTATCGACCTTATTAAATCTATCACTTGTTCTGTATTAGCTCGGAATTTCGACTTCCAATCCACCATACAAAAATCAGTCAAAAATATTTAATCCCAAGATATGCAATCTTCTAAAACATATTTTCTCAGAAAACACGACTGATTTTTTTTTTATTTTCAATAAAGTTCACAACTTACACTACCAAACTTTATGCAAACTTAATTTTATAAACAGAATTTAACTCAGTAATTTAAATTTTCTCAAGCATTTTATAAAGTATTCGTATGTAAATTTGCTTTTACATTAGGCTATGAAAACTGATTGTATTCCTTAACTGATGGATCTTGTATCTCTGCCGCTGTTGATGGGGCAACAGCTACGCCTCTGGTGAAACTATCAGTTATATGAATTCACCCTTTTCTCGCTGTAACATTCCTGCGCTAACGGATTGGAAATACGACCTATGTGAGGATGTAGCGTGATTTATGTATTTTAAATAACGCAGCATTTATTTATCTAGAAAAAAAAACCTTTGTTAGGGTACAACGGTGAAATATATGGGAAAGCTTAAACAAGAAAGAAGCGGATGAAAGCGAACGAATGGTAAATAAAAGTCTATATTGCTAAAATCTTGGACACTTGTCCCATGTCTAAGTAAACGTGTATCTCTTTCCTACACATGTATATATTTTAGTATGTTTATACTGGAATAAAATGAATATTTGCTTTATTTTAATATTATCCTATTTTATCGTTTGTTTTAGTGACGCAACGAACTGTAAAGAATATTTTGAAAGCTCTAAGACATTATTTACTGACTATATAAGGTGTATAATAAATTCTTTTCAAAACAAATCGGATATACAAGTGGAAATATTTTTCAAAATTTTAGATGCTATTGTAAAACATTTTTTCAATTTAATTTTAAAATTGACTGGGTGTGACAATCGCCATTCCTTTAAATCAGACACCAAATCATTGTAACCTTCTATGACTGCCCAGTATGTCTACTAGCACTTTTAGTAATTATATTAGAGTTAAAAGCATGCATCTCTTTTTAGAAGTTAAAATGTGTGCATGAAAAGCTTACATTGTATTATTTCCTTTTCCACTGTACATAGAAACGTTTTTTAATGAGGTACCTTGTCTCTATTTCAGCATATAAGAGCTAGTAGAAAGTATATATTTCCAGAATCAACATATACAGGGTGAGTCATCTCCGCGGACTTCAGATGTGCCGTCCGAAAGTTGCAACCCTACGTATAAATGCAACAAGCAATAATGCAAAAGCTAAATTTGAAAAAAAATGAAATAAAGCGAACAAAACACAACGTAGCACACGATACCTGACGCCATATGGAACGCAATTGACGTTACGCGATCACGTGATTTTAAGAATGATTGAGCACTTCTTGCTCGTTAGTTATTGTTTTATTTATTAAGGTTATCTGTCCATATACATTTTATGTTGAAATCTATAAATACACTTACCCCATTTAATCATATATGAATAAAACAAAGAATAACATATATCGTACCTGCTAAATCAAACATTTACTATTGTTTGATATTATTTTACTAATTTTCAGGGGAAATGATAATATCCAATGATAAGTACCTGATGACAGAAACAGTCAATTCGCAATATAGCGTTCAAATGCGTCTAGTTATATCACGCATCCAGAAGCCAGATCTCGGAGGTTACAAGTGCATCTCGAAGAATTCAATCGGAGACGCAGAGGGCAACATTCGTCTCTACGGTAAGGAAATACACACACACACACACATATCGAATCCAGCACGAGAGTTTTAGTTTTGTTCTGATTTGCGGGCCAGAAACTATGAAAACGTTGATGAGACCCACTTCGCCATTGGTGACGCCATAAAACGGAATTGAATTTTTTAGGAAAGTCAAGGGAGTTTCGGCCGCAACTGCTTCTTTCCTCATCGAAATTCACTTACTTTACAAGCCAGTGCATGACTGCTAACAGTTTGACTACTTTTGTACTTGTTTCGTTTTATTGCTTTGGTAGATTTATTTGAATTGGTAGACACTTTTTTCAAACTCAAATTGCTTTACAAAGCCCTCGAGATAAACTAGCGAATAGTTTGAACTGATACGCTATGACTCTGAATTCGATTTGCCCGAATAACAATTGTACCTTATTTCTTACCAGCGTAAAAAGGGTTCGTAATTGTTTTAATTAAATAAACTTTAGACAAACAAGAATTAGATGTATATACATGCGTCAACAAAATTAATTAGAACTACTTCTACTGTTATTAATTAAAATCCATGAGAAAAAAAAAAGAAACAGGAACAACAATTTATAATGAAATATTATTATTATTATTATATGGAATTGTAACAATTATTTCAGCAAAATATTTTACAATAATGTTAAATATGTTAAAATATTCATCGTCTATCGTTGTTGACACATTGACCTATCACGCCCACGAATACCCTCACAAGAATTTCAAATGGAATGACCCATCTTCTTGCTAATTCTTTTTATTTAGCATCTTAAAAATGACCAAGTTAAATCTAATTTGGATTCTTTTATATGGTAACTCGGTAACTATTAAATATAGAAAAATATTGATAATACATTCTCGGTGTTTTTTTCCAATCCATTGGTGAAATTAGCTATGGTCTTCTGTTTTTCAGTTAGAAACAATACTTCGATTTTATAAGTTTTCGATGTATGTTGATATCTCGTTTATTTTGTTTATTTCGAATTATAACATTTTTTTTTTATGTGAATCATTGCTTTGTTTTTTTGTACACTATTCACTAGTATACACAGATTTTATTGGTGAAATGTTTTATAATTTATTCAAACAATATCTTCGGTAGTAGTTTTAACGTGTAAATACTGTGATAATTAAAGCTGGCCACGAGCGGTACCGCGCAGTAGCGTAGAGTCGACCAGGCCTCACGTTCCACTAGAGTTATTCTGCTAATAGAGATGTTTGCTGCCGCAAATAATTTCGCTCATCTTTTAAATAACACGTGCTCAAACACTTACCATTTTAAGAGTCCTCCGTGAAATCACAAAGCGAATAATGTCTGTTAAATATCTGCAACATTAGATATGTTTCAACTGTTGTTCCGGCAAAACTAGTACGGCATGACGAAAAAATGCGTTTATATGCAGAGAACGAACGTTCTACATCTAGTGACGTAATATTTGCGTAAGTAAAATAATCTTTCAAATAACTTAACGATTCTGTTGACCCACCTTCACAAATGTGTCTTAATGTGCCAAAATCAGAATTTTTCTCAAAAACACTTTCCAATTTTTCTAGAACAGAAACATTTTTTGCGTCTTCAATCGCGCATAGCTGTGCGTGAACATGTTGCACTATTTGTAGAGATTCTTCTAACGGCACCGCAGGATTTTGTAATTTTTCTATTGCATCTGCTAGCCCGAAGTAATTGTCGTGAATGATTTTAAATCCATTTTAACCTGACTATCTTGAAATTTCGACTGGCTTTTCTGGATAGCGGCAGCTTCCTTTGTATCGAATTGTAAAACCACGTTCTTAATATTGTCAAAATATTTATGATAATAAAACGCGGCCTGTAACCATGTTCCCCAACGAGTTAGAATAGGGTCTGGGGGCTCTGGTATACGGGGGCACAGTCTGTGAAATTCGCGAATACGTTTCGGTGATTTGACAAATACTCCTTTGGTATGCGCCATTAAAGCGTCTACCTCAGGATAACATTTTCTGATACTATCCGCCACAAGATTGAGAGCATGAATTTTACACGTAATGTTTAACAAATTAGTAGAATGCTTTTTAAAAGACCGGCCTACAGAAAGCATGTTTGCAGAACCATCACTCACTGACATCAAGAGTTGGTTTGTTGAAAGTTCAAACTTGTCCAATGTATTTAACACTAACTTTGAAATTACTTCGGCAGTACACTGTTGTATTCGTTTGGAGACTAATAGAATTGAAGGTGCCGATTGATGAGGTTCCAATTTGCGTGCTATTACATTAAGAACAGAATGTTTCTTCCGATCTGTTGTTTCGTCGACACATAACCACAATTTTTGATCTTTCAACTCCGATTTTATTTTTTGTTCAATATGTTCGCGCGCAGATGGCACAATTCTTCGTAACGATGTTCGACTTGGTAATTTGCACTCCGAATAGTTATTCCAAAAGCAGATAAATGGTTCCTTGTCTAGTAAATTAAACGGTATATTACATGCGATAAACGTAACGCATAAATTAAATATAAATTTTTCATTGTCTCGAGCGCAATTTCTTTTTGAGACGTGCTTTTCGCTATTTACGTGTCGTAGACAATGTTTTCTGGACCAACACATTAACGGGATTTTACAGAATACACATTTAATTTTAGCACTTTCATATATTAAGTCTGGAATTTCTGCAATAAATTTTCGAAGTTTGTCCGACCGCGGTCGTTTTGCTGACGAAACCATAATTTTTCTAGGACAGATAAACAATTGCGCAAATGACCGGCAGCGAAAATGTCCGTACTGCTCCGCAGACGAAGTAATACTACCGTTCCTCTCGGTCCGAACTGATTCTACGCCGATGCGCGGTACCGCTCGTGGCCAGCGTTAGTGATAATGATAAAAAAATCGATTCAATCTCGCAACCAAAAGACTCTAGAAACGAGTAATTTAATCAATTTCTTATGGTGGCATAAATAAATTATTTGTTCTCTAAAGATTTTCTCGCTTAAATCAATATGTCAAAGTTAAAAAGTGTCAAAACTGTTGGCTGAACATCTTCCTTTTCTCAGTATAACATTGGTGTTTTAAAACAATGTTCAAAGATTTAAAGGACATATATTATGATCGAAAATAAGGTAAAAAGTATTAAAAAGCATATGTCCGCAAATCAACTATTTACAATATAACAACGATTTTATTGCAATAGCAGAATGAATTTGCTTTCGTGGTTTTTATTGAGATGTTATTGTATTTTAGTAATAATAATTTATTTCGTACAGGTAGAACCCAAGTACAGGGAATGTATAAACTAAATGTTACACTTTATGAATACATACATTCATAAAATACAATAAGCTCAGAGTTTCAAATGCTTTTGGAAAAAACGTCATATAAGCAATTTACAAATTAATGATAATTTCAGCTATTGCTATAAATGAACTACAATGCACATCGCATAGTTCAGAAATTTTGTTATAATTGTTACTTACACATTATAAACACCGTTTGTTCTATTTCTTGTACAATTAAACATTAAAATTGATTCTACTCAACAACCACGGATAGCCAATATTGTTATTTAACAAACCAAACAAAAACATTACACTTAACATATTACGCCTTTTACATAATGAGACAAAGTCTAGTCTAGATAACATAATATTGTAATCAAGACCTCTTTCGGGGTAAACTCCCATCAATTTTAAACATTAAGTACTTTAAAAAACGCCTTTGAACGGATTCAATATTATTTATATGAGATTGGTAAACTGAAGACCAGACCAGCGATGCGTATTCCAATTTCGACCTAATATAACTGTAATAAAGCAGTGTTAGGCATGTGATGTTTCTAAAATCACGGTAATTTCTACAGATGAAACCATATGTTCTGTAGGTGGTCGCAATTGTTACGTTTATATGATTAAGAAAAGTAAGTTTACTATCGAAGGTTACGCCCAAATCTTTAATAGTCTGTAACCATTGGAGATCTTCACCTCTTAGCTTGTACGTAAAATCTACATAGTTGTTGCTTCTCGTATATAACACTGTTTTACACTTCTTAATGTTGAACTCCAAATGATTATACCTACACCAATCATTAACCGCTGATATATCTTTTTGTAGCTTGATGCAATCTTGAATAAATCTTATTTCTAATATTAAGCGCTGGCTATTAATAACGTTGGTGATGTCGTTTATAAATAGTAGGAATAAAATTGGACCAAGATTGGATCCTTGTTGTAATCCAGAAGACGGACAAAATGCGTCAGATCTCACCTGGTAGTATTCTAAAAATTGTTCTCTTGCAATCAAAGCAGATCTAAGCAACGCTAGCAGAGAAGGTGAAAAACCAATAGCCTGTAGTTTTCAAAGTAGCACATAGTGGTCAACTTGGTCAAATGCCTTTTGAAAGTCAGTGTAAACTGTATCAACTTGACTCTGTCTGTCAAGGGCTTCCGATACAAACTGACAAGGGAAGATTCCGAACCCGGAAATTCAAAAAAAATTGAAACTTTGGGAATATATAGAACATATATAGGTGTGCAATACGCAATTTTTTTTTTGTGCGGACATTCACTTTTATGGGGTGAAACACCCCATCGAAAATTAACAGATTTTCAATTTTTTCCATACAACTCCAGTAAAAAGAAAGATAGAAGATAGGTGTAAATGCAATAGTTGTAGCATACATCAAGCTCTTTCAAAATATGTGACTATCATATATACAGGGTGTTCCATTAAGCCCTGCGCTTACACTGCTGGTGTTTTTGTAACAATAGAAAGAAAAGTTTAAGATATAATCTGTGTGACTTTTAATTCTATTTAAAACTGTATAGGTGTTACAATATACAGGGTGTTCCTAAAGTAAATATCACCATATCCTTGGTTATATCTAACAGAACTTCATGTACTATGTTATTATATATAGGTATATATATTATTGAATACTTATTGCAAGGAATGATCTCAATCCCACAAATTTAAAATATGAAGTTTGAGAATATGTAAACAACATGCAAAGTTAATGAAATTTACTGTATATCTCTGCGGTATTATATTGATTAGATAACACATTGTTTTGTTTGATAATAACAGTAAGAGTATTGATTTCCGAAATATGTAGAAGACATATGTAATATTCAATTCTTTAATTTGATTTAATCACTCGCTGTTGTAAGAGGAAAAGGTTAGTATTTTAGACCAAAGTTATATCTTATAATTAATCGATTTTATTAAGCGATAACAAATATATCATATTTTTAACATTTTAAGCAATACAAATATTGATAAGTACATCAAAATAATTTATATGTGATTAGCTGATTAGTCATAAAGTATAGGATATATAGGAAATGTTTATAGATAACACTTTACATCTTTTAGTCACGTCTATTATGTAGTGAAATACTGGCTACTGAATAATTATTCTGTATGGTGATGAAATTCTTCAAATGTCTAAAACATAGGACTTCGTTGCACCACGCACATCGTATGATGGCTTGGCTACCGCATATGGAACACCTAGCAGGATGTATAAAATCCTGTTGTCTAAAAGCAAAAACTACCGGATTTTCAAACTTATTTGGTTTTTGATCAATGTATCCGCTTTTATACCAAGCATAAGCAAATACATCGTGATATTTTGGTCCCGAAAGTGGGTTGTGAATAAGGGACTGTAGTTTGATAACATTATTGCGTTCACGCAACACAATATCATAACCAAACAGTAGCACAAGATCGGAAAATTTTCTTACAAAATTTTTCCATATGCGGAAACCATATACATCTAGTGGTTGTATCACTGCCGTAGTTTTTTCGGTATCGTCAATATTTCAACATGTTTGCTTGATAGTATACTCTTTTGCAATGTAGCAGGACAATGACCAGTCCAAGAGTCCAAGAATAACACGCTCTGAGCTCCCACATTTGGCACATACACACGGGTGAGCCATTCATTAAACAGTTCTTTTGTTAATTTTCCCGACGTTGAAGCCCTAACATAAACATTCCACGGTTGAAACAAAGACTGTGTTACACGCGGACCGAAGCTACCACTTTGTTCTTTCATGACAATAAATAGAGGGGAAAGAAGTTTTCCAGAAGCTGATATTGTGGGAAGTATGGTATAACTATGTGTTGTTGCGGATATTGACTGCACAACTGCTGTAACACTTTTTGAACCCTGCACAGCTAACGTGCGACCAGAATGAAGCTCTAGATTAAAGCCACTTTCATCGGCATTGAATGTATTATTTACTTTACTTGTTTCATTTAGCTTTTCGGAATCTGTACCATATGATCGCCTAGTAAATTTATTTATTTTTCTTGAAACTATTCTATATGCTTTCTTAAAATTCCAGACCCAATGCCGGGATGCTTTAAAGTTTTCTAAATGTATTCCTTGATTAGCTTGCAAAGCCCATCTTTGAATGTCCAAATCATGAATAATATCACCCTTATCAATACTCTCCACAAAGTTATTATAAACGGATTCCGAAATTTGTAGCAATTTTTCCCGTCGTGTGCCTCCCCGGTTTACTGTTTCTTCCCATCTAGAACAAATAAAAGAAAATTAAGACAAATCGTAGTTATATTAAATGGAGTTCACTGTTTACCTGTACAATTGTTGGAGAGTTGAAACTTTTCGAAATTTATTTTGGACGGTTGCTAACGTAAGTCGCTTCGTTTTCCCACTTTTCCAATATTCCACAGCCTTGGTTTTATATTCTAAAGTGACAATACCGCCTTCTTCTGGAACACATTGTTCATCTTCAGCTTCCATCGCTTCTAGAACTTCTTCGCGTGTAGGTGCGTATTCATCATCTACGAAGTCTACGGAATGTGGTCTAACTGGATTCAAAAATTCCAGTGTTGTGTCAATTTCCAGCGAAAATGAAGTATCTTTTTGAACGTTAAGAAGCATATCCTTTATTATGTCGTGTAGTTCTACTTCGTGGTTATTCACAGGTGTTAGATTATTGTTATTGGCAACGTCAAACGTTACCATGAGCAAGCGAATTACATTTAAAGTATTTACGACAACCATTTTCAACACCACAGGTTTGTTACACAATCTAACAACAAATACTATTAATATCAGGTGGGGAATTTATATAAGCAATATTATCATTTATCATTGCATTTGGTTGATTATTGACCTAAAAAAAAAAAATGTTTACACCAGTAGATAAAAACTTCGAATGTAATTACCAAACAAAACAATGTGTTATCTAATCAATATAATACCGCAGAGATATACAGTAAATTTCATTAACTTTGCATGTGGTTTACATATTCTCAAATTTCATATTTTAAATTTGTGGGATTGAGATCATTCCTTGCAATAAGTATTCAGTAATATATATACCTATATATAATAACATAGTACATGAAGTTCTGTTAGATATAACCAAGGATATGGTGATATTTACTTTAGGAACACCCTGCATATTGTAACACCTATACAGTTTTAAATAGAATTAAAAGTCACACAGATTATATCTTAAACTTTTCTTTGTATTGTTACAAAAATACCAGCAGTGTAAGCGCAGGGCTTAATGGAACAACCTGTATATATGATAGTCACATATTTTGAAAGAGCTTGATGCATGCTGCAACTATTGCATTTACACCTATCTTCTATCTTTCTTTTTACTGGAGTTGTATGGAAAAAATTGAAAATCTGTTAATTTTCGATGGGGTGTTTCACCCCTTAAAAGTGAATGTCCGCACAAAAAAAAATTGCGTATTGCACACCTATATATGTTCTATATATTCCCAAAGTTTCAATTTTTTTTGAATTTCCGGGTTCGGGATCTTCCCTTGTGAGTAAAACAACTTAAGTTCGTAACTGTAGACTGTTTGGTCATAAATCCATGTTGACTAGGTGAAATGAAGATTTTAACTGCACACAACATTAGAAAAACATTGCAGGTATCACCAACAAAGTACGGAAAAACCAATATAATAAGACTTTTATGTTATTTTTGACCATACTACATGTCCTTAAAATATTTAAACAAACACCCGGTATAATTAGTGTTTTTGAATTAGTTTTTATATTTTTTAATCGGTTATCTTTTATATATTAAAAAGTGAAATACTCTTGAATATTTCCAGAAATGGAAATCCAGGAAGGCATAGAATCATCAGAGGAACAAAGGTCCAACATCGATCATGACATCAACGAGGACGATTCTATGGAGAATCCACCTGCTGTGCATAACAATGGTTATCAACGATCATTAACGGAATCCAACGATGTCCTAAATGCAGTCACTTCATCTTCGCCTTCATTCAATGGTGGTGGTTATTCAAAGTTGAGAAAAATTAAATGGCCAATACAGTTTATGTTGTTGTTAATGGTGCTATCACCGATATTCTGACAATACATAAGTGCAGTGTGTTGGGATATTTAACCAAAAAAAAAAAAATGATGCTGTGCCAGTGTATTATGTGCCAAATTATAACATGCTTTGCTGAATAACGCTCGAACCAAAAGTTTAGCCAGTGTGTCAATAGCATGATCGATGTTAGTCAATGTGTGCTCTTAGAAGCTAACTTAAAACAGTTGTACGTAATCATTCAATACAACGCTGTAATATATGTTAATTCTCTTTTCATTGTATTGTTATACAAAATATAGCAACTCTTATTTCTTGTTAGAAAAACATAAATAAATAAAAAAGTATACTGTTTTAGATCTTGTTTTATTTCTGGATCAATGTGATGTGCTAGAAGACTTTTATTTGGAACCCAAAAGGTAAGTACGTTAATTTCATTTGCATACCACATATTTTTCAATAAAATATCGTTAAAGCAACATAGAAAAACTTCCACTGTAGCAATTCTACTTGAAATACCTTTTTAATAAAATTTACATTTACCTTGAGGAAATTCTCGAGAAAAAAAGAACGTCGCATGTTAAAAGTGACGCTAATAGCGTGGCTTGTATTTTACGAATTCAGTACACGATCCTTAAATTATTATTTTGTGGGAAGATCGTTGAAGATCCATACAATGATCGGCATTATATTAACATTATATGAATCTTCTATAAAAAATTGCTCCAACATTTTCTAATTACGATAAAATGCTCATGCTTAACGCGGTATATCTTGAAATTTTGCAGTATGTAGCGTATTGTACCTCTAATGAAGATGGAATTTAATTTCATTACAGCAACCAAGCAATTAATTTACCAGCAAGAGCTCCATACGATTGCCTTAAACGCTGTAACATAATAAAATATTTAATTATTTGCAGTAAATTGCAAACAATTACTAAATGCTGAACACGTTGTCGTCGCCCGAGATTAATGTTTAAAAAGGATCTCTCCTCAAAATGAAAATTTAAATAGAAAGCATACCTTCACTACAAATACATAAATGCCTTGGTGGTAACTTTATTTTTGAATGCACTAGGTCGATTAAATCCAAAAAACAGAATAAAATCGTCTAATTTTTGAAATATTTACAAAAATTTTTTCACATATTTTGAAACTAAAACTTTCTATTTGTAGGTTTAGAAGAAAAAGTCATTGTTTATAAAAACGTCTGCTTGTCTTTAAACTAAAATTTCAAGCAGCAGATTTGCGATTGCTACGCGGGATACTTAAAAAAATTACATTTTTTAATTACTTTTTTTTTCAATTTTATGAAAATACTTTCAAAACCACGAATTGTGCGAAAAATACGTAAATCTTTACACAAAAACAAGTTTTATTGTTGCCAAATTTAGTTTTATTTCTCAACATAGTCTTCTTGTAAGTTACACCTTTCCCAGCGATGCTCCCGTAAACCTAAACTTACTCATTTCCCAGATGAAAATGGCGATATGCGTTCGGATTTTTGCTTGCAGAAGGGAGAAAGTATTCTGAGACAAGGACACTTCGTTGAAAATTTAATTTTTTTTGATGATGCAATTTTTTACACAAGCGGAACAGTTAGTTCGCAAAACAGTCGATGTTGGAGCCATTATAACCCTCATTTTCGTATCTATTGTAGAAGACAATGTGCAAGTAAAATCATCGTTTGGTGTGCTATTTCTTACATCGGAATCATTGGACCATATTTTTTAGAAAACAATTTAAATCAACGCACCCTTATGCATATTTTTAGTATTTCTTTTCTGATCATTTGGAAGATATACCCTTAGTTGATAGAAGAAAATTATGCTTCCAAAAAAATGGCTGTCCCGCTCATTCCAGGATAATTGTTCGTGATTGCCTAAATCATTAGTTTGAGAACAAATGGTTGGGAAGAAATGGTCCAAATCAGCGGCCACCTAGCGATCCCGATCTTACAATTATGGACTTCTTGATATCCGAAGCAAAATATGTATGAAACCAATTTTAATAAAAACTTTAGATCTGAGAAAATAAGAGAAGTTATTTGAATAGAGCAATATACCGTCGCTACTAGATTTTGGACGGCGCATATCCAAATCGGTGGACAGGCCAAGAAGACCCACAACCATGGCCTGCTCGCTAGTTTATTCGACTTCTACTGAAAATATTGATGAACTTAGAATCACATTGTTGCAGCATTTGAGACAATTCAAAACACTCCAAGGCATTCGCGAATCATTGCCACGGAAGATAGAAGTCTGTATTGCAATTGGCGGCGACCATTTTCAACAATTACTATTCTAATAAGTTCATTTTGTTTATTACTTTCGTTGTATAAACTGTTAATTTACCTTATAAATAAAAGTAAACATCCTTTGGTCGTGAATTTCACTTTCTTTATTGTTGAAACCCATGAGGCGGTTATCATTTACAACACTAAATGTTGCCATAAGTAAACGAACTACATTTATTGGATTTTTGACTACCATTGTCGTGCTAATATTCTAAAGCTCACATGTAATACTAACAAATTACAAAAGCGACTTTTCATTGTATACATTTTCTTATCTAAATAAATTAATAAATTGAAAATATTACATATAAATTATTACTCACATTAGAGATCTTTGGGTGTGGACTACTTGTTCACAAGGTTTCAATTTTTTTTGAATTTTCGGGTACGGGATGTTCCCTTATAAGCCGTTTTGTACCTATATTCATATAAACCTTTATGATCAAAACGACATTACAAAATAAACACAATTAAATCTGCTCATATTGAACGTAGTAACTAAATGCATTGGCATTCGCTTGAATAAGCTGAAACTGGATCTAATAAATTACCATTTTACTCTTTAGTTAAAAGCGGTTCATATAAATCAGAATGTTTTAAATGGTAAAAACACAAAAATCAAAAAGGAACTTTACCACGATAATAGATTATCTTTCAACATCCATTAAGACAGATTTCTCCAGGTAAAACACGCAGAGCTTTCAGCATTGGGAAAATGGTCCGATGCAGTTCAGTGGAGATGGCCGTTTAAGGAACTTCGACCTTTTGTTGCTGGAGGTCAGCTAAACGAACGGCAATCGATTTATTGTCTTGTAAAGGCAGAAATAATGCGATTCAAAATTAAATTTCTAGCTCTTTTCTGGCATGCGAATGATATGCCATGTCGCTGCCTTCAGGCAACGATCCATCGGAGAGCGAACAACCCTGGGACCCCAGTTTAGAACCGATTTAAGCTCAAACTGCTATCCAGCGTTCCGTTATAATAAACATTAACGGTGGGCATCCGGGGTATGTTTTCTCTATCCAATTATTTTACTAAACATACAGAAACAAATCTAAAAAAATGTTTTTCAGTTACGTTTTTAAAATAGTTCAGGAAAACGTTCGACTTATTTCCTAGATAAGAACAATAAAACCGGCCTATCAATTTCCAAAATTAATTTCTTAGTAGAAATGACATTATAGTACTAGGAATGAAATCTGAATTTATCCAGTCATTGTCAGTAATTAAAAAAGGTAACCATATGTTACGAATATCTGTTTTATGCGGTAATTGTTTAAACTTTTATCAATAATTAAAGCTGGCCACGCACGGTACCGCGCAGTAGCGTAGAGTCGACCAGGCCTCATCACAAAGTGAATAATGTCTGTTAAATATCTGCAACATTAGATATGTTTCAACTGTTGTTTCGGTAAAACTAGTACGGCATGAGGAAAAAATGCGTTTATATGCAGAGAACGAACGTTCTACATCTAGTGACGTAATATTTGCGTAAATAAAATAATCTTTCAAATAACTTAACGATTCTGTTGACGCACCTTCACAAATGTGTCTTAATGTGCCAAAATCAGAATTTTTCTCAAAAACACTTTCAAATTTTTCTAGAATAGAAACATTTTTTGCGTCTTCAATCGCGCATAGCTGTGCGTGAACATGTTGCACTATTTGTAGAGATTCTTCTAACGGCACCGCAGGATTTTGTAATTTTTCTATTGCATCTGCTAGCCCGAAGTAATTGTCGTGAATGATTTTTAAATCCATTTTAACCTGACTATCTTGAAATTTCGACTGGCTTTTCTGGATAGCGGCAGCTTCCTTTGTATCGAATTGTAAAACCACGTTCTTAATATTGTCAAAATATTTATGATAATAAAACGCGGCCTGCAACCATGTTCCCCAACGAGTTAGAATAGGTTCTGGTGGCTCTGGTATACGGGGGCATAGTCTGTGAAATTCGCGAATACGTTTCAGTGATTTGACAAATACTGCTTTGGTATGCGCTATTAAAGCGTCTACCTCAGGATAACATTTTCTGATACTATCCGCCACAAGATTGAGAGCATGAATTTTACACGTAATGTGTAACAAATTAGCAGAATGCTTTTTAAGAGACCGGCCTACAGAAAGCATGTTTGCAGCACCATCACTCACTAACATCAAGAGTTGGTTTGTTGAAAGTTCAAACTTGTCCAATGTATTTGAAACTACTTCGGAAGTACACTGTTGTATTCGTTTGGAGACTAATAGGATTGAAGGTGCCGATTGATGAGGTTCCAATTTGCGTGCCATTACATTAAGAACAGAATGTTTCTTCCGATCACAATTTTTGATCTTTCAACTCCGATTTTATTTTTTGTTCAATATGTTCGCGCGCAAATGGCACAATTCTTCGTAACGATGTTCGACTTGGTAATTTGCACTCCGAATAGTTATTCCAAAAGCAGATAAATGGTTCCTTGTCTAGTAAATTAAACGGTATATTACATGTGATAAACGTAACGCATAAATTAAATATAAATTTTTCATTGTCTCGTGCGCAATTTCTTTTTGAGACATGCTTTTCACTATTTACGTGTCGTAGACAATGTTGTCTGGACTAACACATTAACGGGATTTTACAGATTACACATTTAATTTTAGCATCTTCATATATTAAGTCTGGAATTTCTGCAATAAATTTTCGAAGTTTGTCCGACCGCGGTCGTTTTGCTGACGAAATCATAATTTTTCTGCTCCGCAGACGAAGTAATACTACCGTTCCTCTCGGTCCGAACTGATTCTACGCCGATGCGCGGTACCGCTCGTGGCCAGCGTTATCAATAATTCTCAAGTAAATAATTCAACATTTTCAAATGTTCCAGAGTAATATATCTCGATACTATAAATGCTTACTTGTAAAAATAACATAATATGATCGTAGAAAAACGTAATCGTAATTTTTATGTTGGTTACAATTACATCTGGTAGTGAAATCTTGCTTAAATCATATCAACATTTAAACTTTAAAATTACGTTTGACATATTTGATAGTAATGATAAGCAAATAAGTTTATGTTTAAAATGTAAATAGCTGATGTGATATTCTAAGTCAATAATAATAATAAAGCTAGCAGAATAAAAAAAATTATTTCCTAATAAAAGTAAAAGAAGAATTTACCACACAGTTACAGTAAATGCTCAAAATGATCTCCTACGGTTTAAATACAAATCTTTACTCGTCGTTTCATGTTGTTAAAAGCGTTGAAGAGAGCGCTATCTTGAAAATAGTAGTAAAAAATATGTTAAATTACCCAAAGCACACGTAAGATCTTCAAAAAATCTTTTCCAAATTACTTTTTCATCAAATAATAATCTCAAAAACCTTTTAGGTAAGCCTGAAGACCAAATTTGCTAATCAACTGAACCAAATTTCACGCAAAAGAGGAATATAAGAGCATTTATTTATTTGCAAATACATATCTCCTTACCAATTATCTTTTAACTACATTCCAATGCAAAAACTCGTAAGATATTACGGTAATATATCTACGCGTAAGAACATCTGACAGCTATTTCCGGTAACACTGTATTTCCAAATTCGTTCCGCATTATAACTAAAGTTTCCCCGGCAATCCTTTAAAATAATATTGGAGATTTAGAGCTGTCGGATATATTCAGTCAGAAATGTCAGGTCCACTTGTAGATTTCTGCCGGCTGCGGGTCTCTAACAGGCGACAACTTCGTGCTATATGAGTCGGGAAAGACATCTAACGTATTACCTGTTGAATAGCTAACTGAGGTGCGGTTATGTTGGGACCACTTCGTTCCGTAAATTGTTTCTTAATTGGAAATCAAATAGCCCGGTCAATTTGCTGACTTCGGTAATGGAAGACGGATTTATTTATCCAAACGGTGGTCTAAATATAGTAATAGAGACATTGATAGCATGATTTGAACAAAACATACCTAGTAAACTCTTTTTTCATATAAATACACAGGCAGAGAAAGAATTTATTTGTATTAAATAAATGTGTTCTTGGGGTTAGAGAATCAAAAAAATCCAAGACAGAAAAATGTTTCTTCCAAGTAAATCATTTAGTTTTAACTAAGAAAATATTAATATAACATCTTTTTAAAATATGAAACGCTGTTTGTTAAAGGTTATATCATTGTGTGGGTAAGTATGGCATCTGCATTCCGGTTTCTGTTGCTACTTTCTAGGACGGCATAACTCTCTTGGCACTAGGTGGCGTCAGGAAATATGTCAGTGCTTATGTACGGTGTTTATGTACGCATATATCGTACTGTAATGGTTTATGCCACCATATATACTTCTTGTCGCCACCTAATGTCAAGAGATATAATCATGCCGTCTAGAAAGTAGCTACAGAAACCGGAGAATAAAATAAAAAACAAATAAGATCTATTACGTTTTTCCTAAAATCTGCAGTTATGTTAAGCTTACAGCTGGACCGCGTACTGATTTGCAAGTATGTGGAGTTGTCTAGGGAATCTGAGAAGTGGGGAATCCATGCCTAGGCAGACAGCAAGATTATTCGCTATATGTGTGGGACTAGAGCTTATAAATGAAATCCTACAACTCTACTTACTGAACATTGTCAGGTATTATATAGATATATCTCTTCCCATTATTACAAAAAGAAGTTCTGACAAAAGTACCAGATTATTTTGTTGCAATAAAAATGATTTATTAAACCTGTACTATATTTCAAATCTAGTGATCCGATTGTGCTTAATCTGTTCTATCCTTCTAACACAGTTTTGTGGGGAAGCGGAATTTGTAATATAAACAGAGTATTCATTTTACAAACTAATTTTTAATTTAAAACCAAAAGAAAGTTGCAGAGATGTTTTCAAACGTACGGCATTATGACATTTATGGTTTTTAATAACTCCGATAATGTCGTTGATCTAGGGGACACGCATAATTATTTCACACGACATCATGAGCCAATCAAACTTGATAAGCACAAAACCACAGCTTTTGAGAAATCTCCTCTGTACTCTAGTAAAAAGTTTTTCAATTAATTACATGAAGATTTTAAAAATGCTTCTAAGCATGTATTTCTAAAGGAAAAAGAACATTGTTTTGAATAGCTGCCCTTATTCCTTTGGAGAAATTATGGAGCAGTGACTGTGTCTAAGACTGTTCTTAAGATACATTGACCAGGCAAGAATCTATGTAATTTGTTGTTGTGGCTATGTATATATTGCTTTTGCTTTTGTCTACCATGTATTTACAATGTGAAAAGCCTTATCAAATTTGACTTATAAACAATATAATTTTGCTTGTTGTAACTTTTTTATAATAAATTAGAATTGAGTACAATAATTATTGTTTTTATTACAATACATTTCTCTCAGTATAAAAGGGTATAAAAAGCGATATCAAAAAGTATAAGAGACGGTGTATTTCGCGTTCTGAAATCTGAGAAAATTGATCTAATCGATAAAGTCAACGTTCATCTTCAGGTAACAAAATAACGACCAAAAGCGCGCAATCTGTTACTTGGGCATTTTCTAATTTCCGAGTTCATATGCTCTGATTAGTTTCGTTTCCTCCTTTTTTGTTTCCTCTTCTCCTATGCGGTATCTATACTAAAATATAATCAATAATTGACTGTTTCCTTCTACTAACTACTACTTGAGGGCAAATGAATTTTGTTTTTAGGTTGAACGTAACTGCTGGATATAATTTGAGAATACGTGCGCACTACACAGAGTAATCTGGTTAAAGTGGAACAGAATATTGCTAGAAACTAAATTAATATGGATAGGTACTTACAATGGTTAGAAACGTTACAGTGTTATTTAATAACTTCTTCAAAAGCACACTGTAAAAGATAAAACAGATATAAAACTTTGAAATGTCTTTGATTAAGGGCATTGACTAAGTCCGGTCCTTTTCACTGTTTTTATCGATGACATAATAAAGAAATGTAGATCAAGGGTTAAAAAATATAATGTAGGTTAAACGGATACTGTAAAACTGTGGCACTGGAACACTGAAACAGTTCACTAAAACCCTTACCACAACTCTTAATTCGTACTGCACGCACGTTTCGATAGCCAAGCTATCATCATCAGCAGCAAGACTGAACTCAGCTTGGCTATCGAAACGTGCGTCCAGTACGAATTAAGTGTTGTGGTAAGGGTTTTAGTGAACTGTTTCATAATGTAGGTTATAGGTACATGAGAAAAGTAAACATGTTAGAAGGAGCTTTTGCCGACGACATAGTCATCATTGCAGAAAAGGAGAGAGACTTACAAAAGGATTTGGAGATTTGGGACAACACTTTGGAAGAAAATAAAATGAAATTAAATAAAACCAAAACAAAAGTAATGGTAGTAGGCAATGAAACGAAATAAATACAAATAAATATAGATAATGTACAAATAGAACAATTTACATGTTTTAAATATTTAGGAGCAGAGCCAAAAAGAAATGGAAAACAGGAAAAGGAAATAAATAATAGAATAGAAAAAACATTAGAACTTTACTTTGCAATGAATAGGACTTTTATAAATAAAAGAACAAAATTAAATGTTTATAAGACTATCTATAGACCGTTATTAACTTTTGGTTGCGAGTCCTGGACACTAACCAGGAGACAAGAAAGTAAAATTCAAGCTGTAGAAATAAAATACCTTAGAAGAGTCAGAGGGGTCACAAAAAGGATAAATTGAGAAATTCAAGAATAAGAGAAGACCTGGAAATGCAATCGACTACAATGAAAAAAGACAACTAAGCTGGTGGGGACCCCTACAAAGAATGCCACAGACAAGACAAGTAAAGCAAGTATGGGAGGCAAAGGCACAGAAAAGGAAGAAGAGAGGAAGACCAAGGCAAACATGGGATGATATTGTTGAGAATATATTACAGAGGAAAGGTAAAACGTGGAAAGAAGCAAAACTTATAGCAAGCAATAAGAGAGATTGGGCGAAATTTGTGCATGCAGATTAAAAGTTATGAATTATTTATAATATTTTAATGCAATGTATCCAAATATGTAATGAAATGTAACACCCTACACCTTCTCTGGAGTATTTAAAGGGTATTTACAATATATATAAATCAAATTGATGACCTACTTATTGAAAATCTTCAACAAAAGCACACGATTTTTTGTCCCAATAAATTCATTTTGTTGCAGTTTCTCTATTTCCATTCACCGGGCCATCGTAAATATTAAAATTGTTGGCAAACTGTTAAACAGTATCTTTAAATTATTACTCAAAAACCTATTATCATTAATATGTGTTATTCAACAGCAGCTTTGCAAGGTCCACAGCAGAAGCTTTGCGCGGGGACCTTTACCAAAAAGGAATTGGAAATAAAAGCATATCTACCTCACATTTACTTAATATTAAAAGAGTCACGAAAATTAAAAGTATTCGGGATTCTTCTTTGTACTGAAAATTAAGAGAAGAAGCCACGTCATTTTCAATTGACAAAATAGCGATGATAGACGATTCTGAGTCATTGAATTTCTTAAATAGATTTCGATCAGTTTTAATCTAGAGAAACAGAAGCAGAAGTAACCGTTGCTGGTGTAGTGGCAATAATCCCAAAAGTTATTTCAATATTGGTGTAGATTTCACTGTAATTTTTGTTCTGTGACGTATTTCAATGCATGAAGCTATGTCAGTATTATTATTGCCGTCGTAAGCCTAAATAAACATTTTTACTTACCTACTTATCCCCATCCTCATCCACTTGCTTCTGTTTATTACCTCTCTTTTCGCTTGGGTCCATGTTAGTTTTCGTTTCTTCAGTGCCTCTGCTACTTCTACATCCTTTTCTTGTCTGCTACTTCCATCTTACATATCTCCTTTACCACTCTCTTCTCATCCATTCGCACCATATGCCCGAAATATCTTAATTGTTGTCTTTCAATTTTTTGCACTACACTTATTATATTTAGTTCCTTTCGTATTATCTCACTTCTTATTTTGTCTAATCTTGTCATTCCCGCGATCTTTCTAAGTACTTTCATCCCGCACGCACTGAGTTCCCGTTTGAATTTCTTTGTTAGAACCAAGGTCTCACTTCCGCACATGAGTATAGGCGTTAACACAGATTCAAATATTCGTATTTTTGTTTTTGTAGTTATTTCTTTTTTGTTGAAAAATGGTATGTACAAAGTTCTATATAGCGTCATGGTTTTTGTATTCTACTCCCTATCTCCTCCACAAGGTATTTTAGTCTATAAGTCTCCTTTATTTTTTCTCCTCTTACTTGTATATTTACCCCTTTTTACGGCGTCTCCTAAGATCAAATTCCAACTATACTAACAACTACTTCGTAGCCACGTCAATCGGACGACCTGACACAAAGCGCCAACTGTCTCCAAACATGGGTACTTCCCATACCAACCTCGTATTGTTTCAATGTTTCAACTAAACATCAAAGTAATCTCTCAATCACATCAATATTTTTATCATACTCTAAATTACAGCAAATTCAATACAATGGCACTTATAAATTGTCAGCAAATTCACTTTTTGGTCACATATCGAAAATCACAAATCACAAAAAAGATGTTTTTACTTTATATTGGCGTGAACAAACCGAAGGTAGCGTGATGCTTTGTTGCATTTCGCGTCTGCGCTTTTGGCCGGTTTCATGTTACACATTTTTTTTACATTTCGCTGCGCTTAAATACCGCAGCGTTTTAGTTTTAGTGGTTACTTGGATTATTTCTTTATGATGTGTAGAGCAGGCCAAGAGCGCCACGCGCCAGGTTCGCAATCAGGCTGCCGGGCGCATATATGTATGTAAACATAGGTAATTTAAATATGTAATTATTAGGACGAGGACCAAAACCACTGTCTATTACGTCGTGAAGACGCGCAAATATACACCTGCAGTTTGGGTGTTCGTTGATAAATAGGGCGTTGTTCACAGTGGGCCACTCAAAAAGAAAGTTCATTCATCGACGGCTACGAACTAACAGCGCGCTTATTCATTTACGGATGACGCGCTCTATTCATCAACAAATGACGAGTCTGCAGATGTTACGTTTGCACCACTTCGTGGCATACTAGAAACAAGCGTCGGTGTGCTCGCTTTAGTGATTATGTCTAACGTAACTATTAAAAATAAACGCCCATTACCTACGAAAGTTAATAAATTTCTTAGTGAATTTGTGGATTTACACTACAATGGGAGTACAATTTTCTGTAAAGTTTGTAAAAAGAAACTACTGTGCTGGAGCAAACGTGATTGTGAAAGACATATAAATAGCGCACATCACAGAAATAAAAGAAATGGTGTGTCACAACAACGTCAATTTCAATTAGAATTGCTTTTAACGTTTATGGTATGTGGTCTACCACTTCGTATACTTGATAAAAAAGCATTTCGAAAATTCTGGGGTACATACAATACCGAGTGGATACTACCATCTCGGACAGCGTTACGGAGAGATATTCCACGAATACGTGAGGACATTGAAAATCGAATTAAAGCCGAATTAAAAGATAAACAGCTGTGGCTATGTCTTGATGAGACGACAGACTGCAAAAAAAAATTCTATATTGAATATAATAGTGCGCGTATTAGATCCTATTAAACCAAATTTTGCAATTCTATTAGCCAGCAGAAGATTAAAACAGTGTACTAGTAAAGCAATTACGGCCGTAGTTCTCGAAACGTTACAAAAATTTCAAGTGTCAACCAGTCAACTGTTGTTGTTCATGAGCGATGGTGCAGCAACAATGTGTAGTGTAGGTCGTTCCCTTAAAGAAAAGTGTGAAGGACTTTTACATGTTACGTGTAAAGTCCATGCTTTACATCTTGTGGCACAAACTATTCGAGAGTGTTACCCGGAGGTGGATGCATTAATAGCAAACATAAAAAAAGTGTTTCTCAAAAGTCCTAAGAGGACTAGGGCATTCCACAGGTTATGCCCTGGTATTCGAGAACCACCACAGCCCATTCTTACGCGTTGGGGAACGTGGTTAAAAGCCGCTTTTTATTATAATGAACATTTTCAAGAAGTCAAATCCGTTATTTTGCAATTCGTCCTTGCCGAAGCTAGAGCTATTAGGATGAGCCAGAAGGGATTTCTCGATATTTCTGTTGAAACACATCTAAAGAATATTAGCAACAATTACAAAGGGTTAGTAGACGCGATAGAAAATTTGCAAAATTCTGGATTGTCGTTGGTAGAATCAGTGCAAGTCGTGGACGAAGTTAGTACATTGTTACACAGTATAAACGATGCAACAAGTGGACGAGTTTTAGCTAAGTTCGATAGTGTTTTAAAAAAGAATCCGGACTACACGAGATTAAGACAAATGTGCGATGGGGCATCTGCAGATTCCTTGACTAAGTCTAAAGATTATTTTAATTACGCCTGTCTTACTTCGGTAGACGTGGAACGGTCGTTTTCGAAATATAAGAACATTTTTTCGTCTCGGCGAACATCCTTCACCGAGGCAAATGTGGAAACTTATCTGATGGTGCAACTTTTTAAACAAGGCTATCCGCATTATTAAGAAGGATAGAATTTATTTATTATATCTTTATTTACAGTTACATTATTAAGTACAACAGAATAAAAAAAGCGTTCAGTTTCTCAGTTATTTCCTTATTCCTCCATTTACAACGCATACCGTTTTCAATCAAATAAAAAATCATAATGAAAATAAAAACACCTCAGCGTGTACATATCCGCTCTAATTACTAAACATTATTATTGCGTCAGCTTTTATTTTTTTACTCTTGTGTATTAATTTCGAAATATCACATATCTGCTGTGACTCACATATACGCTATTTACAATAAGCGGCCATTGCGCCTGATTCCGATTCTGTTGGATGGCGCAATTTGGCCCGCTCTACAAATCACAAAAAAGATGTTTTTACTTTGTATTGCCGTGAACAAACCGAAGGTAGCGTGATGCTTTGTTGCATTTCGCGTCTGCGCTTTTGGCCAGTTTCATGTTACACATTTTTTTTACATTTCGCTGCGTTTAAATACCCCAACGTTTTGGTTTTAGTGGTTACTTGGATTATTTCTTTATGATGTGCTTTCTATAACTGATATTCGCATGAAATGCGCATGGATTTGTTCATTTTATATACAGGTCTAATGTCAAAGAAAATTAAATTAAAATTTAACGTATGTAATGAATACAATAGAAATTTGAAAATTACAAGCACAAATTATCTTTTAGAGCTAACTCAGCCAAAATATTTTCAACTGTCGATATCTCTCTCTTATACCGGAAGTAGCTATCAACTATGTTGAATTTTAAAATTATTTTATGCAACATACTCTATTCCTAAAATTTACTCTTAAAGAGATATTGCATCTTTTCGAAAAAGTTTGACAGATGTGATGCATTACAGACTTTCAAATAACTTACAATTGTAATACGCCAAAAAAGTTATTCCGCTTGCTGGTAATGTTCATGAAACGATGTTTCCATAGTAACAGATAAATTTGCTAAATTATACAGGGTGTGCCGGTAGGGAGGGGACAATTTCAGAGATATTTAAGCTAAAAAATTTTCTAAGCGCTATTGCATCAAAAAATAAAGCAAAAATGTATTGTAAGTGCTATTGCTAGAGTTAATAATCTTAAATAATATCTTAAATATTGCATTGTTTAATATCAGTTTTAATTTGCTGTTATAAATGTTTAGTAACATTTTTAGAATATAAATTGGTAACAAGTAGATATGTAGGGCAACACTAGATTTATCAAACCTTCTAAATTTAAGATGAGCCAAATGCTCTTTGTACCTAATTCTGATTGATCTTTTTGTCTGCCCAATATACACTTGATCACAATCTTTACATGGAATTTTGTAATTTTACATATTTCTTATTATTACGGCC
This sequence comes from Dynastes maya, assembly GCA_029619315.2. NCBI lineage: Eukaryota > Metazoa > Arthropoda > Insecta > Coleoptera > Scarabaeidae > Dynastes > Dynastes maya. The sequence continues at coordinate 3,897,838 of JAROYE020000012.1, read as the reverse complement.
GTCAATGTGTTCTAGTGTACTTATATTTCTAATTCTTAGTAATAATGATAATAATAATAATAATATAGACGACATCTTCAGAGAATCAGTTGTATTATGTTGATACAATTATTACTAGAGTAATTATATCTGAATTATAACGAAAAATAACTACAAGCGTTATTGTCAAGAACGCTTTGTCTTTATTAATTACACTACACACACACACACTACATATTATATGTATCTGCGCACAACTAACTAATTGTGACTAATGTCTAGTACGTCAAATATTGTTGTGGCTAAGGCCACGTAAAACACATTATAATACATCAGTTAAAGTTAGCAGTATTGATGATTTCTTTTAGTTCATTTTGATATCTATCTTTAGTTAAAGGAAAATTGAGTAACCGGTGTATCAAAAAGTTAATAGCCTAATGATGACAGCTTGGTTATCGAATCGTGCGTCCAGTACAAGTTAAGTATTGCGGTAAAGGGTTTTAGTAAAGTGTTTCAATAAACTCTTTGTTAAATTTAATAACTACATATTTAAACATTAAACAAAATTTATCGTTTATACATGAATTAAAGTATGTTAAATTCTTTAATTATATTCATATTAAAATAATAATTTGTGTACAATAAAACTATTTAAAATGTTATAAGTTATTTTATAATCATTTGAAATGAACTGTACATTTGGTTTACGTTTATTTTAAGTAGTCCACGATGCTACATATTGACTGTTGAAAACTATGCGCGGAATGTAGATAACATTTATTAAATCCAAAAACCCAGGGTTTGGTAAGTTCGGGCAACGACGGGATAAAGGAGCGGAGGGAGATCGTTAATAAGTACACTGGAATTATGAAGAATTTGCTGCAATGTTCTCCGGCGTTCTTCTGTCGGGGTTTATATCCACCCGGGTTCGTCACACTCCATTCTGCACTCATAAACAAAATTGTTGAAAAGTTGCTACGTATTGCGCGAAATAATTGTTGGGATCCATAAATTCTATATTAACTTTTTGCTTTTAATACTTCACGGATTAATTTAATTATTTAAACAACAGCTTGCATCACGCGGAAACCATTTAGGACAGCACAGTTCCTAACTTGAAGCTATAGCACCGTCTTTACTGATGCATATGCATGCCCTCTTATTATCGCATATTAAATTTTACCTGGCACAATGTTTTCCTAAAATTTTCAAGATAAAATTAGCAGTACTTTGAAAAACGTTAGTTTACGATCTTTATGAAATACTGCCAAGGAGATTGAATGGAATTTGTGATTTTAGATATCAATTCATTTCTCGGAATAAATTTATTATCTTACTAATCCTGTTTAATTTTAGAAACCAAAGGTAATTAATTAAATAAACAATGAAATTACAACTAACTGCAATCAACCACCAAACATAGACGCGTTTCGCTGTTATACAGCTCTTCAGCATGTCTTTGAAGGTGGAAATTTTGATAAGTCGTATATATACGAAGATCATGATAACTTGTATAGATGAGAGTACATAGTTAAATATACTCTAATCACTGCAAATGTCGAAAATAAATGCTATATCGACTTCTAAAGAAGTGAGCAACCAACACTGCATCGGTTTTCTGCGAAGATAGCAACTCGATTAAGTGGTATCTCACCAAAGGTAATTAATTAACAAGCAATGAAATTACAACTAATTGCCATCAACCACAAAAAATATTACATTAACCGGTATCTTTTGAAAATGTTTATGAAACGTCGTATGTTAAAGATTATATCATTGCAACGTGTTGTCATGTTGTTATAGACGTTTTTGTTTTTTGATCCTCGTTGCGTTTATAAAGTAGTAGGACATCGAACAAATACAGCGACCACAGGGGCATGATCTTTAACTATTCAAGTATAGGACAACATGAGGCCGTAAACGGTGCTCCAACCATGCATCTAATATTTTGTTGATAAACAAAGAGTCTACCTGTACAGCTCGCCGAACCCCAGACACTAACGCAAGGTATTGATGCCAACAGTGCAGCGCAAATTCCTCACACTATGATAAGCAGAGCACAGCTTCTTTTCAGCTGTCGATCAGTGTTGGAAAAATTATAGATTTGCCGACGGAAGCCAAATATATTAATTAATATCGACTTATTAACATAATTTTCAGTTCCAAACCCAAAGTTATATTATTATACAATGTATGATTTTCCCTCGGGAATACGTCTATTGAAACATTTCTATAGTTAAGTATTCTGTTTGTCTCAATATAGTTGCCTTTCCCAAGACGGTACAAGTACAGGTGTGCTAATTGTTTAATCTTAATAAATAATCCAGCTTAAACGTGTTACTGTTAGTACGTACGAGGTGTGTTAGAAAATTAATGAGATTGATTTTTTATTTACCAAAATTTTTATTTTTTTCAAATAACAATATTATTCCCTTCAAAGTATGTCCCTTGGGCAGCTATACACCGGCGGAGTCGTTGTTCCCAGTTTTGGTAGCAGCGTCCGTCACATTCTTTTGGGTGTTTTCCAAAGTCCCAAAATGACGTCCTTTTAAGACACTTTTTACTTTGGGGAAAAGCAAAAAGTCACAAGGACTGAGATCAGATGAATAGGGGGGCTGAGGAACCACAGGGATGCCTTTTGATGTCAAAAACTCCGTTATGGAGATAGCCGTGTGACATGGGGCGTTGTCATGATGGAGCATCCACTCGTCTGCAATGCCTGGTCTCACACGAATCACCCTTCTTGATTTGATCTTTGATTTGCTCATTCGAGCTTTCTTCGGTCGGGAAGTATTCTCAATAGGCCACTCCTGGCTTTGCCGCTTTGTCTCAGGGTCGTATTCAAAAATTCAGGTTTCATCACCTATGATCACACGAGTGAAGAAATCGGGGTCTTTGGCAGTTCTTTCAAGAAAATCAAGGCACACGGTTTTTCCTGTCCTTCTGCTTAATTGTGAGGTTTTTAGGCACCATTTTGGCACAGACCTTTCGCATGTGCAATTCTTCAGTTAAAATTTGATAAACGTAAAACTGTTCAATTGTAACTGGTCACTCATCATCCTTATTGTTAAACGACGGTCTGACCTCACAAGAGCCCTCGCACGTTCGATGTTTTCATTGGTTTTTGAAGTTGAAGGCCTCCCTGAGCGAGGTTCATCTTCCACCAGTTCTCGCCTAGCCAAAAATTATTTGTGCCAGCGAAAAACTTATGCTCTTGATAAGCAATGTTCTCCATAGGCCTGCTTCAACTTTTCAAAAGTTACACTCAGGCATTCCCCAAGTTTGACACAAAATTAATAGCATTCTGTGTGACACACAACAAAAACACAACTTCACTGATAATTAGAGCGGGCCAAGTTGCGCCATCCAACAGAATCGGAATCAGGCGCAACGGCCGCTTATTGTAAATAGCGTATATGTGAGTCACAGCAGATATGTGATATTTCGAAATTAATACACAAGAGTAAAAAAATAAAAGCTGACGCAATAATAATGTTTAGTAATTAGAGCGGATATATATATATATATGTACACGCTGAGGTGTTTTTATTTTCATTATGATTTTTTATTTGATTGAAAACGGTATGCGTTGTAAATGGGATGTGATAAGGAAATAACTGAGAAACTGAACGCTTTTTTTATTCTGTTGTACTTAATAATGTAACTGTAAATAAAGATATAATAAATAAATTCTATCCTTCTTAATAATGCGGATAGGCTTGTTTAAAAAGTTGCACCATCAGATAAGTTTCCACATTTGCCTCGGTGAAGGATGTTCGCCGAGACGGAAAAATGTTCTTATATTTCGAAAACGACCGTTCCACGTCTACCGAAGTAAGACAGGCGTAATTAAAATAATCTTTAGACTTAGTCAAGGAATCTGCAGATGCCCCATCGCACATTTGTCTTAATCTCGTGTAGTCCGGATTCTTTTTTAAAACACTATCGAACTTAGCTAAAACTCGTCCACTTGTTGCATCGTTTATACTGTGTAACAATGTACTAACTTCGTCTACGACTTGCACTGATTCTACCAACGACAATCCAGAATTTTGCAAATTTTCTATCGCGTCTACTAACCCTTTGTAATTGTTGCTAATATTCTTTAGATGTGTTTCAACAGAAATATCGAGAAATTCCTTCTGGCTCATCCTAATAGCTCTAGCTTCGGCAGGGACGAATTGCAAAATAACGGATTTGACTTCTTGAAAATGTTCATTATAATAAAAAGCGGCTTTTAACCACGTTCCCCAACGCGTAAGAATGGGCTGTGGTGGTTCTCGAATACCAGGGCATAACCTGTGGAATGCCCTAGTCCTCTTAGGACTTTTGAGAAACACTTTTTTTGTGTTTGCTATTAATGCATCCACCTCCTGGTAACACTCTCGAATAGTTTGTGCCACAAGATGTAAAGCATGGACTTTACACGTAACATGTAAAAGTCCTTCACACTTTTCTTTAAGGGAACGGCCTACACTACACATTGTTGCTGCACCATCGCTCATGAACAAACAGTTGACTGGTTGACACTTGAAATTTTTGTAACGTTTCGAGAACTACGACCGTAATTGCTTTACTAGTACACTGTTTTCATCTTCTGCTGGCTAATAGAATTGCAAAATTTGGTTTAATAGGATCTAATACGCGCACTATTATATTCAAAATAGAATTTTTTTTGCAATCTGTCGTCTCATCAAGACATAGTCACAGCTGTTTATCTTTTAATTCGGCTTTAATTCGATTTTCAATGTCCTCACGTATTCGTGGAATATCTCTCCGTAACGCTGTCCGAGATGGTAGTATCCACTCGGTATTGTATGTACCCCAGAATTTTCGAAATGCTTTTTTATAAAGTATACGAAGTGGTAGACCACATACCATAAACGTTAAAAGCAATTCTAATTGAAATTGACGTTGTTGTGACACACCATTTCTTTTATTTCTGTGGTGTGCGCTATTTATATGTCTTTCGCAATCACGTTTGCTCCAGCACAGTAGTTTCTTTTTACAAACTTTACAGAAAATTGTACTCCCATTGTAGTGTAAATCCACAAATTCACTAAGAAATTTATTAACTTTCGTAGGTAATGGCCGTTTATTTTTAATAGTTACGTTAGACATAATCACTAAAGCGAGCACACCGACGGTTGTTTCTAGTATGCCACGAAGTGGTGCAAACGTAACATCTGCAGACTCGTCATTTGTTGATGAATAGAGCGCGTCATCCGTAAATGAATAAGCGCGCTGTTAGTTCGTAGCCGTCGATGAATGAACTTTTTTTTTGTTGTGGCCCACTGTGAACAACGCCCTATTTATCAACGAACACCCAAACTGCAGGTGTATATTTGCGCGTCTTCACGAGGTAATAGACAGTGGTTTTGGTCCTCGTCCTAATAATTACATATTTAAATTACCTATGTTTACATACATATATGCGCCCGGCAGCCTGATTGCGAACCTGGCGCGTGGCGCTCTTGGCCCGCTCTACTGATAATGCTCTCAAAAATCACATAGTAACAATAGGAAGTTCAAACTGGGACTGAGCGTCTGGAGCGGACTAGCAAACATACCTAGTGAGGGAGAACAACTCCAGCGTTGCCAGATCGCTCGCAATGATGCCAGTCTCATTATATTTCTAACACACCTCGTATATCTAGGTATTCAAATTTTCGCAAAGTATATTACTTTATCTAATTAATTTTGATTGAAGTAGATGAAATTGTTGGCTAAAAAATCAAAGCACTTCCTAGTGTCTTTTAGGAGTTTTTACACACATTCCTTGTAATTATTACAGTGCTGTTTATATCGGCTAAACTAAACGCTAACAAATCCTAACGTTATAACAAAAAAATATAATTATCATAGTTCGGTCTGACAAGTGCGATTATGTCGCTATTTTGCATTTTAATTGATTGTGTATTTCTTCTAATTTTCTAATAAGCTGAACTCTGAACAGCTACGTCGTATCATTTTTTTAGATCTTGATAGAAATTTAGTTGAGAATTCGAGTATAATAAAACTAACATTTTTTTTTACATTTAAAACTATATATACAATTTTTAATTTAAATAAATAAACCGAAACATCTAGCGACCTCTAATACTCGAAGAAGAAACCACCGCAATAAATAGAAGCGAACATATAGAGAACTACATACAGAGAACTACATGACATCATGTATTCTTGAAATGCCTGAAATTTTAATACACAACGTCATGTGTAATTTTCTGTATCTTCTCTCCTATTTGTTGTAGTGGTCCTTTCTTTGAATGATAGAGGTCGCGATATTTTGGTTTAATTTTTAACTAAAAAATGTTATATAGATAGTTTTAAATGTAAAAAAATTGTTAGTTTTATTATACTCGAATAGGAGGGGATATAAGATAGCACAATACAGATTCATGCACAATTTATTGTTCAATTTGGTCACCTTTTAACATTTAACAATTCAAATTTAACAATATGTTAATGTTAATTCATTGAAGACACCAGAAATTAATAGATTAATCTTATATATTATACAGATTGGGAAAATAATAAATTAGCTACATCGGTATCCCCTCCTCGCTCTCTCACCATACATGCGAGAGAGCGTGGAGGGGACTGTGTGGTATCCCAGCAATTCGATGCGGGAGATGCTAGTCTACTTGGAACAATGTTGGAATGTAGACCCACTGTGCGAAAAGCGCACGTAATAATTTGAAGTCAAGGACGCTGGAAATGAGAGTTTCGCATATTTATTTTATTGTTGCTACGAAGTTTAGACGAAATTAATAAGAAATTATAAAGACGAAAATAAAAACAGATTCTGATGAAATGAAATACTCTAGAAATTCTTACTAAGATCACATAAGGCAGTCTACTTCGTAACTAACCACGTCGGTAACCTTGAGCCATCGATTGCCCGCTTAAGAGCGAGGAGGGAGTAGCGATATGGCTAATTTCGCATTTTCCTAATCGGTATAAATATTGATGGAATGAACCTTTTTTTTTTAAGCCCTTCAAAAATTTCCTCACCGAGTTCAATTTTTTGCGGCTCTTGTACTCGGCATCCGAACGTGCTAGGAGATTAAGTTTGGGTGCGTTGGAAAGCTCTCGGCGAGCGCTTTTAAACTAAAAAAGCTCAATTCTCTAGCTCTAACCGTTCCGACGCTAGAGCGTCTCAAATTAAAGATTCCTTTTTTTAAATTTGAAGCGCTGTAGCTCCCAAATCAAAAGAGGGAGAAGGTTCTGCTTGGTCGCAATCGATTCAGTGGACAATTTTCTATCGGCAACCGTCGTCGGCCAGAAATGCATACCTAATCAAACGAAATCTAGAGGGATGTCGATTTAAGGCCTCGTTTTGAGTGCCTCATGTTTCAGTGCTGTTTGGCTTGCCTAAATTTAAAAAATAAGTTTTAAGATTTTAAAATAACCACATACATTATACCGCAGTAATTTATTTGGTTGAAATAAACAAACAGATATTTAAATATTTTACAAACTTAAATAGTACGTACTAGGTTTTTAAATTGATAAAAAAAAACAAGCATTCATTAAAAAATCCTATATTAGCGAGATTATATTTTGATTTTATAACTAATATTATGCTTTCGCTCGTTTAAGGTGTTAAAACATTCAAAACGAAACGGCACACTGTTCTAAAATTAAAGCGGAGAAATGGTAATCGACTTAAAATACATAAAATTCTTTAAAATAAACGTACAGTTTAACACCACAAACGTACGATTTTATATAAAATTATAGCTTAGTAGGTATATGCAATATATACAAGGTGATGATCTTAAAAACCTGTAATACTTTTTATACTCGAATAACTTGTAGAGAATCGTGAAGCATCACACCTCTGTACAAATAATTTACAAGTTGCCTTTAAAGACGATAACGGCACGCAAAAACCGAATAAAATAATTAGGACATTAAAAAACTATAAAATCGTTACATATCTACATACTCATATATGTGTAAAGGTAGGTCTTCTTAATTAATTTACATTTCTCAACGTCTTAATTAGCATTTCCGCTCATTGTTATACTTAGCTGATTTTGGCATTTTGAAAAATTGCTATTAATGATTTGTACCAGAAATTTTAAAAAATACGTCTAACTAAAATAATCCTAACTACTGGACGTTGATTCCTCGGATTCTTCCGAATCAGAATCTTCTTCTGAAGAATCAGATCCGCGTGTACTTATCTGTAAAAGAAATTGAGAAAGTGTAGAACGGGGCACGATTAAGGTAAGACCCTCACAGCTTACATATTTTTCGAACCGAGAATCTAGGTGTTCTTTAAGTTTTAACATTGCATTTTTAAATGTCCTTTTCTCTTCTTTTTTCATTCGGTTCCAATATTTAGGTTTCGCAAAAGGACTTCTAAAAACAGACAAAAAGTTATTACGGGGAATCAAAGAACTTATTGAAGTTTATGTCAGCATCACTTTTATATGTAAACTACTTTCAGGGAAACGTACAGTTTTTTATCTTCTTTAATGTCGGACTTTTCTTCGTCTAACTTTTCCTTTTTTATCTTTTTTACGTCATCAGTCTTTTTGTCTAATTTCTTATTGATTTTCGTATTATTGTTTTCCATTGGTTCCGTTTCTAGTTTTTTCTTTTTAAGTTCTCTTTCATCTGTTTTGCATAACGTTCTCCTTCTTTTCGGGAGAGTACTTCTTATTTCTTCTTGCCTTTTTTCTTCCGGCAAAGATTCCAAGTACGATGCGAAATCTAATTTGTATTGTTCTCTTAACTAAAATGTAGAAATTCTTTTGTAACTGTAAAGTGGAACCTCGCTTAACCGTCAGACCTGCCGATCCTCAAGTTTAACGTTCCCCCACTACTGCGTACGCGTCTCTGTGTTGTTTAGCATTGCGCCAATTTAAGTTATAGGTAGAGTAACCTAAACTTGCGGACTCGCATAGGCGTCGGTATTACGAGTTAATATAAGAATACGAAAAATTCATAAATAAACTAAACCGGTAGAGAAGCAGGCATGTAGTGTCGACCTTGAATATAAATCATGTTAAACCGCGCTGAGAGAAATTTCGTTTTAGTACCGGTTGAGCTGTTGCAGAGATTAGTCGAACGGTCAAGGTTATGTACTTACGTGTCGCTTTTGAAATATAGCTGGTGTTTTTTGTGTGTTGTAGTATTATACCAAGTACATAATTAGTGTATCGTTTCATATAGAACTAATATTTACATACCTAAGAAAACAATGCCTCGTAATAGATTTGCTACTAATGTACATAAGTATGTGTCACTTTTTCCCCATTTAAAATATGACAGTAGTGCAGTTTTTTGCTTAATATGCAATGTTCGTTTGGCTGCATTGGACAGAACTGATTGCCAGAGGCATGTCAATGGTATTAGGCATATGAGAAATGCAAGAACTGAAATACCTTATACACTATTCTTCATACATTTATTAATTATGTTTACCTCTTGTAATCTTCCGTTGTCGTTGGTGAGAAAAGCAGCTTTTAAAACGTTTTGGCGACAATACGTTCCAAAGTACCCATTACCCTCACAAACACAATTACAGAATCATTTGCCGCAAATGAAAGAGATGCTAGAAAATGTGTGTAAACATGATTTGTGTTCCAAAAAAATATGGATTACCCTGGATGAGACGACCGATATAAAGAAAAACAGTATTGTGAATGTAATAGCTCGCGTTTTATCTAGCGAGAACACAGCATCTCGATATTTGTTAGCTTGCAAACGTGTTCAACAATGTACCGCGGAAAATATTCAAAAAGTGATAATGAACGCTTCGAAAAAATTTAAAATTGCCCAAGATCAAGCTGTGATGATTGTGGCAGATAGTGCAGCAACAATGTTAAGTGTTGGGCGATCCTTAAAACATATATTTCCTAACTTAATACATATAACCTGCGTGCTGCATGCTTTGCATTTAGTTGGTGAAGTTGTTCGACAACATTACGGAAACGTTGATCGGATGATTGGAAGTACTAAAGCAGTGTTTCGTAAATCTCCTAAACGTTTAAAAGAATTTCGTAAATTTTGTCCAGGTATTCCAGAACCTCCTGAACCAATTTTAACGCGATGGGGTACTTGGCTAACAGCAGCTTCTTACTATTTGATCCATTTTCAACAAATTCAATCAGTTATAATGCGATTTAATAGGAATGAATCCAAAGCAATTAGAGAAAGTCAAAGAGAATTTCAAATTCCTCAACTTTTAGAAGATTTAACAACAATATGTACCAATTATACAGTATTACTAGATGCCATCAGAAAACTACAATGTACTGAATTGTCATTGCAGGAATCATTAGACATAGTGGAGAGTGTAAAAAATAAATTACACACATTAAATGATACGCCAGGATTATGCGCTAGTCAAAAGTTGGCAGATGTTTTAAGGAAAAATCCCGATTTTAATACTTTAGAGGCCGTTTATAATAAGTGTAAGAATAGTGAACTTTTAAGTGATTTTGAAAAACAGTTTCTACATGCAAATGTAACTTCCTTAGATGTGGAGAAATCGTTTTCTATGTATAAGAATATTTTTTCTTGTCGACGCACAAGGTTTAAAGAAGTAACTGTGGAAACATATGCAATGATGCAAGTTTACAGTAGTTCACATCCTGATGCCTCTAATTTGTTGAATAATTAGCAAGTAAGTTTATTTATGAATTTTTCGTATTCTTATATTAACCCGTAATACCGACGCTTATGCGAGTCCGCAAGTTTTGGTTACTCTAGTTATAGGTTGAATCATATTAAGAGAAACGGCAACGTAATAACGTAATAATGAGGAGCGTTCCCAGAGTTTATCACTCGAGGGAAGGCGATGAAACCTTCCATTCACGCAACTGGCTGGCTACACAGATTTAAAAACCATCACAGAATTCGCCAATTAGATATCTCGGGTGAAAAATTGAGTTGTCGTGGATTATCAAAAAGAATTTGTAAACATGGTTAATGCTCGCAAGTTGGTACGAGAACAGCTTTATAACCGCAATGCAACTAGGCTAATTCTCAGCTACAAGTTATGAAAAAAATAACAGGATCAAGGGATAATTTATGGAATTAATGAAATTACAGAAGAGAATTCGTTCAGCAACACCAAAACTTGCTGGAAACGTTACACCAATAAGGACGCTAGATTAAAAAAAAAGAACGATCTCCCTTCTGCAATGCTGGAGAGCGCTTGAAATAAGCTATGAGCACAGGAAAATGAGGAGAATAACGACACCATTTTGTACATTTGTAAGGCTCTATTCGCGAGAGAAAACATTGAAATTAACAATGTGGCTGAATAGATAAACACGGACAAACTTGACACAGGACTACAAACTTAAGTGTTGACCTGAAGAAAACAACGCCAGGAAAATTTACAAAAACTATCACCCGTGCTGAAGCAGAATCCATCCTTTTCAAATGCCTTGACTTGTTTGAAGAGGCTGAAGCAGATGAGACACGACAGGCAGAAAAGTACGCGATGCATTTAATCAAGAGAAAATTCTCCTTTTTCGCTTAACCGTCTTTCCGATTATCCATCAACGCTCTGTTCACGTGACTGACAGTTAACTGAGGTTCTAGTGTACTTATAAATAACATACGTGTAATATTCTTTCACTGTACTCTTTTCGTTCATCCTCAGTACAGTTCTTCCACTTTTCGGCGATGTACATCATCCTATCTTTGGGATTAACTTCTTTGATCTCTTCGCTTTGAAGCATCATCCTTGAGAACAAGCTATAAGCGGAATTTGGTGGTTTCATCGGTTTACCGGCCATTCTCTCCTTCAACATCTTTTCTTCTTTGGTTAATACCGGTTTGATGGTCACCGGTACGAAATCTGGATTCTGCGAGATGTAATTTTTCAATTCGTCCTAAAAATGAAATACGCGCGAATAAAAAAGGAAGGAGAATATAACCCATTTTCTACTAAAAGAGATACCTGATACTTAGCTTCCGCTTCTGCCGCCCAATTGATCCAGACAACCTTCTTCTTGTCGGACATATTTTTCCACTGCTCCTTTATTTGTTCTTTAATGCTATGCTTATCAGCCGAGACGTTTGGATCTAATAATTTGAATTGACTCTCGTAAAATAGTCCGAAAGGGGTATTAGGTTTTTTCGGACCCGGTTCTACGGTTTGTTTTTGTTGTATGGCCTTTTCCATGGTTCTCGAAAACTCGGGATGCTGTCGACTAAATATCATTTGTGTGTTTATAATAATTGCGACTTGCATTATTTAAATACTTACTAGAATTCCTCTAATTCGACTTCGTAAGTTCTACGTTTCTCAGCTGCTTCTTTCATGTACTTCTCTCTTTTTGCTGGAGATAAAGCTTTGTACATTTGCGTTATAATTTTCGAAATCTCGGTCTAAAAATTCGAACTATTAGTTGACATTAATCAAATACTTGAACTCTGTAGCACTGGAACACTGAAACACTCCACTAACACCCTTACCACAATACTTCCTTCGCACTGGACGCACGTTTCAATAACCAAGCTATCACCATCAACAGTAAAACTGTCTAGTGCGAATGAAGTATTGTGATATAGGCTTTACTGAAGTGTTTCAGTATTAATTACATATAATATAGATATTTTTAAACATTACCATTTCTAAACCTGGATTCTCAGCTATAATTTTGTCCTTTTTGTGTAGATAAAATAACATGTATGTTGATAATGGTCGTCTTGGCATATCGGGATGTCTTTTCTGGAATACAATTATAAAGAGAGAATTTATTAAAGTGTTATTACTTACGGTCTTTTGACCACCGTAAAAGTTAGTCCATGGTTTTCTCGTCCATTCCTTGGCATCCTGAAGTAGTTCACTTAATAACCTGAATCTTCTCAGCCGTTTCTGTACTAACTGCCATGTTGATTTACATTCTTCTCCTGTATAATTCTTAAAAGCAATCTACGAATGAAATTGTTTTCTAGATTTATTACAAGTTATTTTTTACAACTTACGTTATCCCAATTTATCTTTTCAACTCTCGTACTATAAGCTAATGTGTCTTTTTCCGGTATAGCAGATTCCATGCGTTTAAATAACTCACTTAGATCTTTCTCGGGCCAATCAATGACCTTATCTATGAAACAAACGTATAAATTTTAAGGTGCTTCATAGCTAAGTAGGTATACAAGTGGCTTACCTTCCTCGATTGTATTGTTCTTCTTCGACTTATGTGATTTCTCGGCCTTAACTTCGATTTGTTGTTGTAAACTTTGGTCATCCTCCTGGGGTGGTATTAAGTTTTGGTGGTCGTTGATCTCCTTGATGGAAGACACTGTGTGATTCAAATCATTGTTTTGATGCTTATTATGATCGCTGTTCAGTAAAATGTCGTTTAGTATCAGCGTATGATTCGTTTCTTCGGCTTTGTTGTTTGATATGGTGTCAACAGGTTCAATCTTAAAATGTGCCTTCTTCTCCTTCCTTTTCTTTTTTTCAGGGGCACTATTACGTTCGTGTTTCTCTGTTACCGCCTCTAAATTATCGTGTTTTTTCCTTTTAACTTTTTTAGGTTCGTGTGTGACTGTCTCTATATTTCCAAGATGTGAATGTTTCTCATCTATATGTTCCTTCTTATTCTTCTTGTGTCCCATCCTAAATAATTGTTATTATCTCCAGTTAGTTTTAGTTGTCTAAGACAGAGGTTTAGAGGATTTGGAAAGATGTAAACAATAAATAAGTTTTGTGTGTACACATCAATTAAAATTCAGTCAACTGAAATTGTCGAATTTGTTCAAGTTACTACTCTTTTCACTTTTTTCACGAAACTGTAGTAGCTGTAAAAACTAATCACATCTTTTTGCAGCACTTTTTACGATTTTGCTGAAATGTAATAAAAATTTCCCTCTTTCATTTTGTAATTTAAGAATCAATAAACTGGAATATACCACTATATATTGCATAAAAGGTATCCTTTTGATTACAACTATGGAATTCTTTACGTTTAAAAGGATTTTATTTTATAAAAAGAGAAGATTGTATTATATCAAATACATATTAAAATTTCATCGTTACAAGAGCGATATGGCTCCAAATCACTAACGCCGCCGTTCTTGTTTAGGAACATACACCACGTGCATTTGCAATACTATTAAGAAAAAAGCGCCAAATTTAAATTTCATTGGTACTAAAAAAAAAAAGGAGGGACGAAAAAATAATACAATTTCAATTTGTTTCATATTATATTTGTGGAAATATTCGGATACACTTTTATATCTAATATCAAACCACCTTTATTAGAGAATCATCTTAATCAATCTATGTAATACTAAATATACAGCGTGTCCACTTAGTGCACATATGCTTGAAAATAATCATAATGTTGATAATATAAAGTTAGTTAAGAACGTAAACATCCTTGTTCAATTAAATTGTTATGAAAGCAGTGGCGTAGCTACACCCACGCAATGCGTAGGGGCCCTAGACGCAAGGGGGTCCAAAGGGCCTTCCGATCTTCCATGTTTCTACTCCTGCTATGATAAATAAATCTTTGAAAGATCTTGCGTGGGGGCCCAAATTTGGTAGTTACGCCACTATATAAAAGCATGGAAATTTACAAAAACAAACATAACTTAATGAATAAAGATTAAGGACCCCTAAATTCCAACCTTTGTCCCTTGTTAATTCATGTACAGAAGTTAATTCATCGTAACTTACATACTCTTGTATAATTTAGTTCCGTTCAAGCACTAGGTAAACACGGGTATAGTGGATACAACGTAAGATGTAATTAAAAAAAAATTAATACTGTTGCTTCTAGAAATAGGCATAATATACAATATCATTTTGGTAATGTCGCAGGGAGTAGCGATTTTAAGTATACTAAGGGAAAGCTGTCTTATAATAATTTGTATTTTGCACGTTCGCGCGGTAAATGAGAATTTTCAAAAATACTACAGTTTACACGAGTTATGAATAATAAATAGGCGCGACTCATAGCGAGAAAGAAATGTTATTGCTTCTTTTTGATATGCGTTCCAATTTATAATGAACGAAATGTTTTGTACTCATTTTTAATTGACTAGATTACGTTGAACGTTGTGAAACGATAAGAAAACGTTTCGCTACCGCATTTGGAACTCGGTAGCTTACGCTTAACTCTGTTTAAAAATAATATCGTAACTTGAAACTCGTGCAAACTAAGCAGATATAGCTATATGCATATCTTAGAACATATATATATGCAATAGGTATTTAGAATGCTTTTTGAGGTAGCTAACTAGATAGGCAGAGAAAGAGATCTCTGGGCAAATCCATACCGCACATGCTGACTTGGTAGAAATCTCTAGTAGCTTTTTTTCCAACAGAAATCACAAACTAGCTAGAGCTAATCATGTAGGTACTGCGAAATCAGTCAGAAAATAAAACTGATGAAATTATTTACGTTGGTATTCATAGCAACTAGGATAGATGAATATAAATTCAATTCAATACCAAGTAAAGTCTTATTTTAACAATTAGCTATCGATACAATGTGACCTATTTGAAATGGAGGCACTCCTGTAGAACATTTTACATTACAATGAAACAAATTTTTTTTGAATACATAATGGATCAAAAAGTCTACTTCCATACAAAATTTCAGAAGTTCATCTAAATTTTCAAGGCACACTATGATTATTGTTCGAGGTCGAAAATTATTAGCGATTTTTTTATTAAAAATCTGACTGATTAATAATTTTTTATCTCTTTCATGTCTTACAGATGGCCTGATAATGACGTTATATCGAAATCGGTAGCTAATTAATAAAATAAAACTTTACCTGGTATTAAATTGAATTTATATTCATCTATTCAAGTCAGAAATCAGCTACGGATTTTTTTAAGCAATCGAATAACATCTGACTAGTTTGTAATTTCTGTTGGAACAAGCCTAGTGTAAAATTTTGAATTCGCACCCACATTATAACATAAACTACTGAAAATTTAACTTATATACGGAACTGATGACGCTGTGTCTAGCGCGCTGGGTACTGGGTTCAAACTAGTACTGGCAACAAATCCGATTTATCCGGATATACGAACATCCGGATTCTGAATGCAATACAAAATCCGGATTTTTGAATATCCGGTTTTATTATTCGATTAACTAGAAACCATATATTCAAATAAAATCCGATTATTCCAATAAAATCCGTTAATCTGGATATCCGTTTTCCCGGAAATTCGAATATCCGGATTAAGAAATTGACGGATTTTGCCAGCACTAATTCAAACCCTGGGCTCGCAACTCTCAGAGTAAGGTTTTCCGTAATAATAATAATTCATGGTCGGCTGACGCTCTCCGTAATCGGCGAAAGCTATTGGGGGATGTAAAGGCATGAATTATTATTATTATAAACATATTCAAACAAACAAAACAAAATTAAAATTGTACAAGTCTGCGCATTATTACTTTACTCATACCCCAAAACAAAAAAGTAAGTTGGTCTCGCTCAATCTTTCTGACATCTTCAGGCATTTCCATGTATATATGTTCTAAGATGCATATGTGGATTTAAAAATGTCGCTCCAATTGCTATAAACCATTTCAAAATATATACATACGACTAGTATAATGTATTGCACAAAAAGTATTGTTGTTTCTTGTTTGTTGAAGCGTTAGGAAGACATTCAATATACAAGTAAACATTACATCAATTTATCACTAGAGACCAAGCGCATATGGACAGTATTTTACTAGCGTCCGTCTAGTAAAGTACAAATATATTCTCGTAGCCTCTGACTATCACTGTTTAATACCGTTAAAGCATGCAGATTATGTCTGATTAACTGATTACTAGCTAAATCAGACCGATAATGTTAATCATATCAACCACACGAACGTGCAGATGAAAATCGGTACGGGTTTGATAAGATTCGCACCGCTATCGCTTTTTTGTTTGATTATCTCTGTAGTAGTCTCGTATTCCTTTACACTCTCGGTACCGCTTCCATCGTCTAATTCTTCATCATCGCTTTCTATCCTATAATCGGGACCGTTGCATAGGTTTGTATCGCAAAAGCAATAGTCCATTTCATTTATAGTGTAGCATTTGGAAGGTTTAACTGTTTCACAACCTCTCGTTTTTACTGTACTACCTGCAAAAAGCATTAACTATATGGTAATTGGATTCCAATCGAGAAGGTGCTAATCATATACGTTTAAAGGCCCATATACACGTAGCTACATAGATTACGCACGGTCAAAAACTTGGCATCTATGTCCGTGTGTACGAGCCTTAAACGCGTGTAGAAGAATTAAATCATCTATGTCCGTGTAGAAGCCTTAAGATGGACACATGGAAAGATTAAAATGTAAATAGAAGTAAAAATATTGCTTATAATTTGCACTGCTTGCACCTATATTCTGTACAATCGCGATGAACAAACATATCGCGAACACGATAAGGAACAAGCTTAATCTCTGAAATGTGGATAGTTTAATTGTAGCAATTATCTAATAATCTGGTACAATTAATCTCATTGACATTTTGTTGTAAATTAGTATACTCAATTTTAACTGGAATTTATATGAAAACGTTATTTTTACTTCTAATTCCTACACCTACATCTATCATTAAGATCATTTTTCTTCAGGTTTGAGTATTATGTAATAATTCTAAATTAATTATTTGATGTAATAAATGTGTTAGAAAAATATTATTGCACTAATAATTACAACTCCTCCCCTCCCCCTGAACAAACCTAATTAATACATGTAAACTTCATGCTAAGATCTCAATGTTAAATCAGGTGTAACTTAAGGGTAATTTATGCAAGTAGTAGGTATACATATTATTAATTACTAACCACTCTTTTGGGTAAGACAACCCACATGTTCTGAAGGACATTGTTTCACAAACAAGTTTTTATTTAATTCGCTAAAATCACTGCAGTTTAATTCACCACAAACGTAACATCTAATGCAAGACACATTACTGGCTAAAATATGTTAGTTTGCATTAATTAGTGAGGAAACAATAAATTATAGCAATTAATTACCTAGTAGGTTTATTCCAATCAACATTATTAGCACACAGATGTTAGCAGAAAACATGTTATATATAATCGAATGCATATCATCAGACTTATACGTACTAATTGAAATAGTTGGGATAAATTAGAGCAATTTAAATATACATCGAAGCCATTTAGTTCTTCCAAAAAAACCAACAAACCAATGCAAATTTATTTTACAATTTACTCCATCTATCGATGGCTTCTATCATTAAATTCTATTTTTATATAGAACTCTGTAATCGAATCGGTAGTAATACCGAAATCAAAACCAATACAGGGAATACTGTAGTAAAATATGATGATAATATAGAAATCAATTTTGATAATAAGGTAATTGTTATATATTTCAGGGTATTAATTTAAATAACTACAGTCTTAAAGATTATATCTATTATAATACAAAAAAGGATTACATGCGATCATTAACGAAGCGACTGACATCTACCGGCCATCTCTGAACTAAAGTAAAAGGGAAAACAATAATTGTGTGAATTCAAATGTAATCAGGCGGGATAATTAAACTAAAAGAATGGCAGAAAGCACACGTAAAACGCATTGTTCGCTGCCTAAACCAAGGTGACCAGTTCAAGATTTATTCCTCCCATATATCTGTATTTAAAAAGTCAGTAGTCTAATTTTCTACTATGCAGAATACGGTGAATGAAAAAATCAGTAAACCTGGCAACACTGGCCTCAATGTAATACTAATAAATCTAATAATTATAAGCAGAAGAATGTTTTTTTCCACTATTTTTCCTATTAGAAGGCTATAGTGTTACTTTATCAGCGCCATCTCTTTTTCATGATCTTCGCGAATACAACCAACTGATCTTAAGCACTACAGCCAATCTTCGTAATTATTTATCCCCAGGACAGATCATTTTCCTTTAAAATCTTAATAATTAACAGAAAAAGCAATTAGATTATTTAAAAATCATCATCGTACATACAAAACAGTTAATAATTATTGAATTTAATGCAATTTCCTAATGTTTGCAATGGAAATAGTTCCTAATTTGAATCAACTGTCATTAGACCTCGATGTCATTTTCTATTTACTAATGAAATGCCGCACCTATATTGAAATCGAGAGTGTCTCATAAAAGCTGTAAAACATCCCGATGTTTGCTTACTTAATTAGAGGAAATAACATCCGCTATACATTCCTATGATGAGTCAACGCTTCGTAATATGTGATGATAACGATAGTGCATACGTTTAATGAAGTATAAGAAGAAAAGGACCGCATAACGAATAATTAATGAATAAATTAATCGTGATATAATGGCCGGAACGGATAGAGTATCTTTAACGGACGCTCTATCTAACGTAGATGTTCTGGATGAACTGCCTTTACCAGATGAACAACCATGTATCGAAGCCCAACCCTGTTCCGTAGTTTATCAAGCAAATTTTGATACAAATTTTGAAGATCGCAATGGTTTTGTTACTGGAATAGCTAAGTATATAGAAGAAGCCACAGTGCATGCTAGTTTGGTAAGTCATTTACAATCTTTTAAAAAGATTTACTATGTTCTAATTTTTTAGAACGAACTACTAGATGAAGGTCAAGAACATGCTGTTATGCTATACACCTGGCGGTGTTGCTCACGTGCAATACCTCAGCCTAAATCTAATGAACAGCCTAATAGAGTTGAAATTTATGAGAAGACTGTCGAGGTTCTCGGACCTGAAGTGAATAAATTATTAAATTTTATGTATTTTCAAGTAAGTAACTTCTTTATTCTGCATGATATCTGGTAAAGATTAAAATTATAGAGAAAGGCAATAGAAAGATTTTCCCAAGAAGTAAAACGACTATGTCATACCGAGAAAAGAAAAGATTTTGTTTCCGAGGCTTATTTATTAACATTGGGAAAGTTTATTAATATGTTCGCAGTTTTAGACGAGCTTAAGAATATGAAATCAAGCGTAAAAAATGATTATTCCACATATAGAAGGTGAGTGTAGAATTTTAATCTCCGAGATAATAATTCTATTGATTTTTAGAGCTGCTCAATTTTTAAAAGTTATGTCTGACTCACAAACTCTACAAGAATCACAAAATTTATCCATGTTCTTAGCCACTCAAAATAAGATTCGTGATACCGTCAAAGAAAATTTAGAAAAAATAACAGGATACGAAGAACTGCTTGCCGAAGTTGTTACTATTTGCGTTCACATGTTTGAAACTAAGATGTATTTAACTCCAAGCGAAAAGCATATGCTCGTAAAAGTCATGGGATTTGGTTTATTTCTCATGGACAGCGAATTATGTAATATTAATAAACTCGATCAGAAGAAAAAGCTTAGATTAGATAGGATCGATCGAATTTTTAAAAATTTAGAAGTGGTGCCATTGTTTGGTGATATGCAAATCGCTCCATTTAACTATATTAAAAGAAGTAAGCATTACGATCCGAGTAAGTGGCCGTTATCCCATTCAAATGCACCTTCACCGCAAGCTGATTTGATGGTACATCTACCACAAATACGTGAAGATCATGTGAAGTATATTAGCGAATTGGCAAGATACAGCAATGAGGTTTGTCCTAAAAGTAATCGTGTTTTGGTCAATTCAACTATACAAACGTGTTTTCTTTCTTTCAAACTTAAAAAACTTACCCGAACATTAAGGCATTGAAGCATTTCGCTATCAACCTTACCACAATTTCACAACTTCAAAATTGGATACAGGTTTCAATAGCTAAGCTATTGTCTTCAACAATTTAACTAATTAACTAAGCTATAAAATTACACTATTTTAAAGCTATGGTCATACTTGATTTAACAAAGAGTAAAAGCTTACAAGTCAGATTTGGTATCTGGAGATCTTTATGTAATTGGGTGTTTCAACAGGCTAGTATGCTGCAGCTATTAGTTTCAGCGCCCCATTCTGCAATACCTCCAGCCTCTGAAGATGACTTGGTGGAGCTGTCGATCATGTCAAAGCTCCTAATGTAAGTATTGGTTCTAGGCACCGTACCTCACGGACGAACTCCAGGTTATCGGGCGGTGGTCTTCTTTTTCTGGTAAATCTTAATGTTCAATTCAATTAGTCCATCCATGCTAAAGGCGCGTGATTAGCAGATTTTCATTTTCACATTCCCACATGTTGATAATATAAAGAAATTTACATTAATTCAAATTTAGGATCCTTAAATTCCAGCCTTTACTTTATTAAATAAATCATGACGGTAACTACTCTACTGTAACTTCAAAAGTGTATAAATTGCTATTGAAAGGTGTATCCATTTTTAGCGAAGCGTCTTTAACTAGCCGTAATACAGAGCCAACGCAAATTTTCAAAATTGCGGTTGAATAAACTATGACGCGATTGACTCTGAGTTTTTATATTAACGCTCGCGTTGTATAGGTAACAACGACTTACAAAGAAAGTGGTAGCGACTCGGAGAATAAAGAAACTGCCGAATTAGCGCTAAGAGGCCTTCAACTACTTTCAGAATGGACTAGCGTTGTTACGGAATTATATTCTTGGAAGCTATTGCATCCTACGGATCATCACTTGAATAAAGAATGTCCAGTCGAAGCTGAAGAATACGAAAGGGTAATCAGGTGTTATTCATTTGAATATACTTTAAGCGTATTATTCGGATACAAACTTTATAGGCAACCAGATATAATTATAGCGATGAGGAGAAATTGGCTCTCATAGAAGTGATTGCCATGATAAAAGGGCTTCAAGTCCTAATGGCCCGTATGGAGACTGTATTTACGGATGCAATTCGTCGCAATATCTACGCAGAGTTACAAGATTTCGTCCAATTGGCGTTGAGAGAACCTCTACGTAAAGCTATTAAGAACAAGAAGGATTTGATACGATGGTAAAATCTTTTGGATATGTAAGATTCTCTAGAGATCGTCATTGACGTTGAAATTATAGCATTATCATGTCGGTAAGAGAAAGCTGCGCGGATTGGCAAAGAGGCGTTGATCCTCTCGCAGATCCAGCACTGAAGGGTAAAAAGGATCCTGATAACGGTTTTGGTATAAAAGTAGCGCGTAGAACAGTCGGACCATCATCCACACAACTCTACATGGTCCGTACGATGTTAGAATCGTTGATCGCAGATAAATCCGGTGGTAAAAAGACGCTGAGGAAAGATATCGATGGGCAGTACCTGGTGCAGATCGACCAGTTCCACAAGACTTCTTTTTATTGGAATTATCTCCTTAATTTTAGCGGTACGTACGTATAATGTTATAAATATGCATATTTATTCCTTCTACGGTATGCGGCAAAATAAACAGTACTGAAATGCGCATGTGTCAAATGTATATGTGTCATGCGCTGAAACGTACCGAGTGTTTTCCGAACGTGGTTACAACGTATGTGAATGTCTTTTTAATGTTAGTTGCTTCAGGATGGTTCTCATTGTTGCGGAAAAAGTTTTTATCGTGGAGTACTATTTTCGGTCATACGGAAATGGGCGCGAAAACGGTCCAAGCTTAAAAGAAGTTGCCGATGCATTTAGGCTTATGTTTATGAAACAGACTCCGAGCAACGCCGTTATGTTAGCAGTTTTTGACAAGTTTCGTCGTACGGGAAGTGTGCTTTGCCAACGTAAAAGTCACGTGGGTCGCCCAATGACAGTCACAACCAATACGAATCACGGGCGTGTTTTGAATCGGGTGCTGCAATCGCCGAAACGAAGCCTCCGAAGATCATCATTAAAATTGAATATCAGTGATCGATCGCTCCGTCGAATGTTCAAGAATATTGGTGGGTTTGCATACAAAATACAGACCGGACAGCGTCTGACTGCAGCTGATAAGCGTGTAAGAGCCGAATACTGCGCACGTGTGTTGGCCATGGATTATGAAAACCCGTCGTTCTTGTCGAATGTTTGGTTTTCCGATGAAAGCCATATTCATTTAAATGGAGACATTAACAAGCAGACAACACGATTTCTTGGATTCGAACGCCCCGACATAATCGTCGAGCAACCCCTTCATAGTGACCGTGTTACCATTTGGTGTGCTGTATCCGCACATGGCATATTGGGCCCGTATTTCATTGAAGCAAACGATGGATCGCCGTTAACTGTGAATCAGGAGCGCTACAGAGAACAGGTTCTCACACCATTTCTGCATGATCTTCAGCGATTTTGTCGTGCCAGGAACCTACCACGTAATCAACAATGGTTTCAGCAGGACGGGGCAACCTATCACACGGCTAGGGAGTCTCTTCGAATCCTGCGCAATCATTTTGGGGATCGCCTTATTTCGCATGGTACTGATTTCCCATACCCATCGCACTCACCAGACTTAACACCGCCTGATGCGTACATTTGGGGAATGCTGAAGGAGGCTGTTTTCCGTACCGATCCACCATCTGAAGGTTTTTTTCGTGCCATGCAACAACCTGTGTTCACAGACATGCATGTGAACCTTCGTGAACGCTATGAATACTGCTTGAAACTGAACGGAGGGCATCTTGAACATCTGTTTTATCGGGAACGTCGTCGCGAATAATGTTTGCAACGCTATATAATGTTAAAGTATCGCTATATAATGTAAAGTAAATACATAAATAATAAACGTTTCATAATTTCAGTACTGTTTATTTTGCCGTATACTGTATTAATTTCGAATTCGTTTTTTTTTTTTTTATAGAATCCCTTCAAGATTGTTGCGATTTATCGCAATTGTGGTATCGAGAATTTTATCTAGAAATGACTATGGGTCGAAGGATAACGGTAAGTAAATCTATAGTCTAAGAAAACGCTTTCATATAATTGTGTGCTTATTGT
The DNA here is from genome assembly GCA_029619315.2 of Dynastes maya. Classification (NCBI taxonomy): domain Eukaryota; kingdom Metazoa; phylum Arthropoda; class Insecta; order Coleoptera; family Scarabaeidae; genus Dynastes; species Dynastes maya. Next base: position 3,874,075 of record JAROYE020000012.1, on the reverse strand, counting down.
AATATTTCCGTAGAAATGTACAGTACGCCATAACCACAATGAAGAATGTAATGATTTGATAACAATGGAGAAGAGAATACAATTCCCAATTGACATGTCGATGCCTTGGATTCTAACCGATCATATCCTAAAGACTAAAGAACCATCTATGATGGAATACGTGTTGTATCCATTAGATTTATACAATGATAGTGCTTTATACGCTTTAACAATATTTCGTAAGCAATTTTTATACGACGAAGTAGAAGCCGAAGTTAATCTATGTTTTGATCAGTTTGTATATAAATTAAGTGAACAAATATTCGCGTATTATAAGCAATTAGCCGCAAGCATATTCTTGGATAAACGATTTCGAGTAGAATGCGCTGCGCTGGGAGCATATTTATTGCCTTATCCTAGAGCTAATCGTTATGAAACACTTCTTAAGCAAAGACACGTACAACTATTAGGTAGATCGATAGACTTAAACAAATTAATCACCCAAAGGATTAACGCTGACATGCAGAAATCTCTGGATTTTGCTATAAGCAAATTTGAAGCCGGGGACATTACAGGAATCATGGAATTAGATGGGTTACTACAAGTGAACCGTTTATGCCATAAGTTGCTGAGCAAATGGCTTGCTTTGGATGACTTTGATTGCATGTTTAGAGAAGCCAATCATAACGTGTTGGCACCCTACGGAAGGATAACTTTGCATGTATTTTGGGAGTTAAACTATGATTTCTTGCCGAATTACGTCTACAACGCGGCGACAAATAGATTCACCAAATATAAAGGACAGATCTTATTTGCTGGACAAATACAAAGAGATAAACCGCCGCAAATGTCTCATCATTACTTATGGGGTACGAAATATCTGAATATGGCTTACACAACGCAATACGGCCAATATAGCGGTAACCCTGTTTAATTTCTTATCGGAAAAACATTCCTCTTATGTAGTTTCTAATTTATTTCTAGGATTCGTTGGGCCGCATCATTTCCATACAATGTGTAAACTACTGGGCTACCAAGGGATAGCCGTTGTTATGGAAGAATTATTGAAAATAGTCAAGAGCTTAATTCAAGGGAATATCTTGCAATTCACCAAGACGTTGATGAGTGCTATGCCAAAGGTTTGCAAACTACCACGCTATGAATACGGATCTCCGGGTATTTTAGGATACTACCACGCGAATTTGAACGATATCGTACAGTATCCCGACGCAAGAACCGAGTTCTTCCACAATTTTCGCGAATTTGGCAACACAATTCTTTTCTGTTTATTAATGGAGCAGGCGTTGTCTCAAGAAGAAGTATGCGATCTTCTCCAAGCTGCGCCCTTCCAAAATATTTTGCCAAGACCTTTTTGTAAAGGTGAAAGACAAACGTAATAATATACACGTTAGCCCAGGTCTCAACGGGGTGCGAGATATGTTCGTACCGCGATCTGGCATCCTTGCATTTATCGCCGCGGACCAGCCACGCCGCGCGCAACTGTCGTAGCTCTGAGGGATCTATTTGACGCCCTCTTTGTCTTTCTATGCGTTCGTAAAGTTGTAACAAGAGATCGTGGATTTTGAATACGTTATGTTTATACAACCGCAGAGATGGTACAGATCATTAAATGGTATTTTGCGAATTGCCGGAAATACCAAAAAATAGACGAACAGCCTCAGATCCTTCTAATGCCTCCCGAGCAGGAGGAGAGAGAAGTGAGGGTCTGTTCGTTAGTTGAAATGGGCGAACTTTACTCTAACCGGCAAGTTGCAGGCGAAATCGGTGTTAGTAGAAGTACTGTGAAACGTATTTTGAAAGGCAACAAATACAAAAGTTGTAAAGTTCAAAATTGCCGGGAGATTTTTCCCCTTAATAAAGTAACATTGCTAGAATTTCAATTTATTTTGTATAATTACCAAATTTATTTGTCTTCTATTCAACGGTATTCTATTGTATGCTATTCTATTCATAGTTTAATTTTATAAGAACCGTTATTTATTTTCCTACCTAGAATCACTTTTTCGTTCTCTTACATCGCATAGCAGCAACAAAATGAATATAAGAAACTGTACTTTCTAACATAATCTAAGAATACAGAAAAATTATGCAGTAATTCTGTATTAACACGTTTTCGTCAGAATGCGTTGAATTATAACATTACGTGATTGAGCGGACATGCGTGTTTATAATATGCGTGCGTAACGCTGCTCGCTTATACTATGACTGGATGGGATCTCTCAGTGAGATTCGAATGCGCTGTTGCCATTCATAAAGCTAATCCCCCGTTCGTATCTGGACCAACGTGTAGATGTTTGCTTTATTAAAATTGTTAAATTGTAGAAGGTGAAAAGCCGGAAACCAAACAAAAACGCTTAGAAGTTAAATACTCAGCCCTACAAATAGTATCAAACATCGAGAAATTAGGAACTGCAAAGGTGTGTAATGTACTTACATAATTCTTTTCTACGTTCATAATTTGTAGCAAGCCATGATTGCTCGCGAAGGAGATCTATTAACGCGGGAAAGATTATGTTGCGGTCTTTCGATTTTCGAAGTTGTGTTGAATAGACTGAGGAGTTTCTTGGACGACCCAATTTGGGTTGGTCCACCTGCTACTAACGGTGTAATGAATGTTGATGAATGCACCGAATTCCATAGATTATGGTCCGCTTTACAATTTGTGTATTGTACGCCTGTAGGGGAGACGGAATTCACTGTAGAGGAATTGTTTGGTGAGGGTTTACACTGGGCAGGTTGTACAATGATTGTTTTGCTTGGACAACAAAGAAGATTTGAAGCCTTAGATTTTTGCTACCATATTTTACGCGTTCAAAGAGTTGACATGAAAGACGAAATGGTGAAAGGAATTGTGAGTTCGCTGGATACTTTCGAAATTTATTTCAAACGTATTGTTATATATTTGCAGAGTTTAAAGAGGATGGTTGATCGTATTAGAAGGTTCCAAGTTCTAAATTCGCAAATTTTTGCTATTCTAAATAAGTTTCTTAAATCGAACGAGAATGATGAATTGTCTGTTGAACACGTGAGATGTTTTCCACCTCCGATGCACCCATCACTTAATCCACAACATTATCATGCACCAGAACACCTCAGACATTAGAAAACTAAACACCTTTTTTTCCAATTTTTCTATCTAAGCTTCATCGTGTAGATTTAAAATTTTGTATATTTATAACTTTACTATTAAATATTGTAAAAGTTATCGCATTTACTTTATGTATATATTATAAGTACATAATGTTTTTTTTTTATTCCAAACATGTCCTTTTATTATAATAAATCATTCTGTAAAGCTGAAAATATTACTTCTCGAAAAAAAGTGAAACAATGTTATGTTTCCAATGAAAAGAAGTAATACAATTACGTAAATATAAGTAATAGAATACGTATTTGGAAAATTTCTGAAAGGGATACCATTAAATTTTAATATTTCGAAAATAGCGTTCAGTTATATAACGGCTATGTTTTCTAAATTGATTAAACGGCAAGAGCAACACAAATGTATTTTTTATAAGTGGAATAAAATATAGCTGTTTTAAAATTGTTCCAGCAATTAAAAAACACCCAAAATACGTATACTTCCAGAGATTTAATTTCGGAAATTATCAATCTGCTGTACAATTAAAATTCGGAATTTCGTACTAAAATGTATTGCAATCAACAATACATTTTAGTTTTCGTTTTCCGTACATTAAATTAGGAATTATATCGTCATTTCAGTTTCATAACATGATTAAATCGAATTATTTAATTGTTTTGTATAAAAGATAATTTATCAATTACAAAATTATAGAAGAACTTGATGTTGGCAATTCTGGGAATTGGTCGATTTTGTTGTTAAAGTGTTGGCAGTACCTGTGACAGCTGTTGTTTTATCATAATATTTTGATGATTGTTATATGGCACAAAATCGGTGAAAATTAATTTATTTCACTGTAAAACGTGATTCGATTTAAGTTTTCGCTATGACGATATTACCTGCGAAAAGAACAACAAATGCAGCCGAAGAGAATAGTGATACTAGCTCGCAATCGGTAAGTACTGATTGACGGATTTTTTTCCTATTGTGTACTATATACATACACCTAGGGTAGGGACGATAAAGGTTCGATAATGTTTTACCGCGATATGTAAAAATTTTTACATGGAAAATCACTCAATTTATTCATCTTTAATTAATAACATTTTCTAGGGTAATACTGATCGATCTGTTAGAAGGAGAGATGAACATAACATACCTCATACATCTACACTAGGTGACACTACCAAAAATACTAATCGTAGACCATTTCGAAGGTAGGTTTATTTATTAGTGTTCATTTTAAACCTTTCTGAATAAACGATGAGTGTAGGAGCAGCACAACACCTGAACCAAGCGATCATTGCTTGCGGAAACGTTTTAAAGAATCTAAACCATCTCGTCGCAAGCAACAAAGGGACCGCAAGCAGAAACGCCCCGATATCGTGCCAGAGGAAAGTATCGATGCAACAAATAGTTCTACAAATGTTGATCAAGCCATACCCGAAGGCACCAGTCAAGATTGTGAGAATCAGATTGCCTTGTCTATCGATGTAGAAGACGGTACAGGGTTTAATAGTGAAGACGAGTATGGTTCTGCGCTTGGACCTTTGAAAAATCAGAATTTAACTGATGAAGAATGGTCGGCTGTAAGTTAGTAGTGGTAAGGGCTTGATCTTTTGTGATTTAATATGTTCATTGTTACTTTAGCGTGACGCTTACTTTGCGAGATGTTTAGCTAAATTGGGATATGAGATTAAATTGATGAATGAAGACGGAGCATGTCTTTTTCGTGCATTAGCTGATCAAATATATGGAGATCAGGAATTACATTACATGGTTCGAAGTTCTTGCATGGATTACATCGTAAGTATTTGAGGTAACGAAAACACCTTTCGAACTTGAAATAATCAATTTTAATGAAACTTATTAAATTGAATTTGACACTACACTATTTGTTGGCTAGAATACGGTGTTTTATTAAGTCCATATATATCAAGATTTTGGCGTAATTTAAGAGAAGGTAAATACTAAAATTTTCAACGGTGGATTAAAAACCCCCGAAAGGCAATCTCACTTGAAACGGTAACTTAGAAAATTTCATTAAAATCGATGTTATTTTGAATTCGAATAGTGTCCTTATAGATACGAAACATTCTAATTATTATATTTTTACTTCTAAGGTGAAAAACAAAGATTTTTTCGCTGCTTACGTCACAGAAGATTTTGATAAATACGTAGCCAGGAAACGTATTTGGAATGTTCACGGAAATCATCTAGAAATTCAAGCTCTAAGCGAGATGTACAATAGAACAATTGAGGTATACTGTTACGAAATAGAACCGATTAATATATTTAACGGGTCTCGTATGAGTTCTGATGAACCTATAAGGCTCTCCTATCATAGGATGTGTCATTATAATTCTATAAGCAATCCTAATAATCCGTCTGTTGGAGTTGGTTTAGGTTTACCAAGTTACCACACAACCGATCTTAATAGACGTAGAATGGTTGATGCAGTTAGAGCAAGCGAGGAGTTACTAATAGAGCAGGTGAGAATTAAAAATTTTAATTCGTAATTGCTTATGTAACACCCTAGAAGTAGTTTCCGTTTTGAAATTAAACAATTTTTAGACTTTTGACTTTAGGAACTACAATACTACGTTTTTGGTTCAATTGCCGTAGCTTCTGATTCTGTATCTCTTTTATTTTTTTAAGTTATAGCCCAAGAAGTATAAAAAAAGTGTTGTAAAAGTTCTCAACTTCTGCGACCTGTATCCTCGATTCCGTATCAGGCAGAGAATTACACTTTTTTAGATCGATTCAGCTCATCAAGATCTTAAAATGACTCATTCCATTTAATTCTTTCGGTCGGTGAAACTATGAAAATACGAAAAATATTTGATATTGTGAACTACTCACCTATCAAAATCGTTTCAATTTCTGGACTTCAAAGCATATACGCGTGCGCAAATACAACGTGTTCCCAGGCGAGTGCGGCGGACCGTCACCTCCGATATTAAACAAGACCTAACAGCTCTGATGTAAGCAGGCTGTGATCTATATTGTCTTAGATGAACGATCAGCCACAAACGCGTTTATACGTTCAGACCGTCTCTGCGTTTTGAATTGGTTTTATTCGAAAAAATACTGTGTAGTGATATTTCCGTACTTAGTTGGTGATATCTGTAATGTTTTTCTAGTGTTGTAAAAGCCATAAAACCTTTTCTGAAACGATAAAAACGGGGTAACATAAAAGCGTGACTGGCTGTTTTTTATGTTTTATTTGTGTTTCATTTTGTAAAAGAGGATATTACTTATTTTTCAACAGCTACATATTCAAGGACCGGTGAAACTACAACTGTAAGTTAAAAAAATCTTAGGTTTAAAAGAAATGCTATTCCAACTCAATTCCCTAACTGTGAAGATGTTATTGTTCAAATAGTTCTGTATTCTTACGTTATATTTAACAAAATTATTTTTGAACACAGAGATATTTTTAAATGTGTATCATAAACGTTCTGTTTTAATACAATTTATTTTAAATTATATCACCGAACATAGTCATTTGGATACCAATATATGTAAATGTCATATTCACAGCAGTGAACGTATTGCTACAATTATAATTTGTTCTACAAATACCCTACTTAAAAATTATTGTGGGTAATAATAGATTATGTAAAACACCACTTAATAGGAAAATAAAGGCCCTGGTTAAATAGCATGTCTGTAAATTTTCTCGTGAAATTGAACAAAATTTCAAATAATATTGCAATTACTGTATCATTTCAATCTTAGTTTCGTCCAATACATGAACAATTACAAATAGTAATAATTAGTCGATTAAATATCAACGACAAATACATCTTTCATAAAAACGGCGCTTGGTTACTTGTTTGGTTTTTGCTTTGAAACTTCGTTTTTCCAAAATAAAATCGAATGGGATGCGAAGAAGGGCCCAGTTGACGACTGGCATCCTCTTTAAACCGGGAAGCCCTTCAAAACCTAAAAAGGAAATGCAAAAAAAACGATTCCTTTACCGCTTAGGCTAATATCGTGCATGGTGATGCATCACATAAACAGCGTGACGTCATCGAAGAGCCCTTATATCGGCGATAACGGACGGACTCACTTATTATGAACACAATAAAAAAAAATTGGTTTACCGTAAAATACTACGATACCATTAATAAATTTATTTGCATCTAGACAATGCTGGAAGATAAAATTAAGGCTACCGATTGGGAAGCAACGAACGAAGCTATAGAAGAAGAAGTTGCTCGTGAATCTTACATTCAGTATTTTCGTGACGCCGAAAGACGTTTAAAACCTCAGGGAGCCATAGCCGGAAGTAGTTCCACCATTACATCGGCGGTGTGTTTAAGCCCAAGAGCTTCGCGTAGGGGTTCCATGTCACCGAAAGGACCAATGTCTCCTAAAGGAAGCTGTTCCCCAAAGGGTGCGTTCATCTTGTTTAGTATAGTAATTTCGCTTTTTATAATCGGCTACGATTGTTTTCAGCCTCTTCGCGATCGAGTCCACGCTCTTTAAATCACTGCGGAAATAACGATTTCAACTCGAATTACGATAATAATCTATTGTCCCCTAAAGAGAACGATATCCATTTTCCCGATCTAAAACCTACGACGAGTGAAAAGACGTTTAACGAATATCAACATTGCTTCGGTGAAAATTTCCCGAATTTCAACAACGAAATCGCTGAAAACGAAACAAAGAAAGAAGTAGAATCTTGTCGGACTACCAATTTAGCCACAGGTGTTATAAGTATGTTACAGAGAACTTGGAGTACTAGAAGCAGAATCGCATCCATTGCTATGCGGCGATGAATCCAACATAAGCCTTTCCTACTAAAATTAAATTAAATTTTTAACGAGATATTCTATTTATTTTTCCTTTTAAATTTAGGACGATTTAACATTTATCAAGTAAGATGTATTTACGTATTTCCTAAAATCTGCATCAATGTCAAGCACGTACAGTAGTTCAATGTTGCCTAGGGAAACTGAGTGTGAAGCACGTGCCTGATTAACGTGTACAAATAATTATTATGAAATAAAGCACTTGATATAAAGTAACTACATCATGTTTAGAAATTTTCTTATAAATTCATTGTTATTTTACTTCCTCGATTCTAACGGTATCTAACCTTGTATTTAATATTTTCATTTTGTGTTGGTTTCACATTTCAATTTAAACAAATGTTTCTATTACTTCAAGTTCTTTGATATGTTATAAGTAATATCATCAAAAGAGAAGAAGTTAAAGTAAAGTTGAAAGTTGATTCGTTTGTTTTTTTTTTTTTTGTTTAAATAGAGACAACGGGTTCCTTAAAACTAATCGTATTCTTTTAGGCGACGCAGAATGGGATGATGGAATAATAGCACAGGTCTTGGCCGAATCACGCAATACCTATTTAGACGACCTTAAAAGGCATTCGAAGAGAAGAATAGGATCTCCAGGACCATCCACTTCCAGTTAATTTGCTACTTGCAATCGGCCTCTTATAGGAAAAAGAATATTGTGCCGATAATTTTTCTTTTTACAAGGATTATTTCATTTAAGATAAATGATACACATCTCTCATATAACTTCCGAATATGCTAAGAATTTCTTTGTTATTTAAGAGTTAAGAACTTCAATTGCCAAAATGTGCAATTTATCATTTATTAATTACCTACAATTACTATAAAGAAGGAAAAAGAAACGTATTTATATTAAAATATTTTAAACGGAATCGACCAGTATGACGAGGAAGCAAAATATTTAAACTGAATTAATTATTTACACTGCATTATATAATCTATTATTGTGTTGGTTTAAATTTTAAAGACTAGTACAAAAGTCGTAATCAAAAATTTCAGAAATCACATTATATGGATATACATATCTGGAGCTTAGAGCCAAACAGTATCAAGTCACATTTTTAAAATTTTGCAGCATAGCAATTTGAAGATTTTGAACAATAGTATTTTTCAAACCAACTGTTGTTGTAAATAGGAGAGCATGGGTTATTATTTTTCCAGTTACGATTTTTAAAGCTAACTAAAGCTGATAATAACCTACCTTCATTAATTTATTAAAATAATTCTAAATTAATTGCGGGATTTAATCAATGGCGTAGCTACACCCACGCAATGCGTAGGGGCCCCTAGACGCAAGGGGATCCAAAGGGCCTTCCGATCTTCTATGTTTTTACTCGTGTTATGATAAATAAATCTTTGAAAGATCTTGCGTGGGGGCCCAAATTTGATAGTTACGCCACTGGACTTAATACTGTTTAGTTCCTACGAATTTATAGATAAATAGAACTTGACACTGAAACCCATAGTAGAACAACACAAAGTAGAACCAGAATTAATTAATTCCAATGATAACTAATTAAAAAAGACTAAAAATATTTATTTTCTAAAATAAATGAAAGACCACACCAAAATGTTACAAACGAAAACTATTAATTTTAAAGTTCGAGTAACAAACAAATAATCAAAGATTATTAATTAAAGAAAAAATGTATAATGAAGATATTTTTCAGTCGTCCTCCTTGAGGTTACCATGTGGAAGACTTTAAAAATAATCATTGAATCTTTTATGTACCCATGTTAGTAACTTCTCCAAATCATACTTTTTAGTTGAAATGGGTTTTAGTGTCTCTTATTGGTTTCGGCAACATGAAATTAGCAATGCGAATAACTTAGAATTAACAGTACGTTTCTCTCTGCGTGTTAATCTTTTCATTGCTCTATTGAAATCAACTTGTCAAAAATTTTCCTGATTAAAATCTGTTTTAAAATATAACACTCCAGGTGTTTCTGTTAAAAATTTCATATGAACTACTTTAGATATAAAAATGTTTTGATTATTTGTAGTTTTTTTGTTATGAAAGCAAGATTCGGATTCATCAGACAAAAGGGTAAAGTTAAAGTCCATGGTTTCCATTCCCGCTACTTCAATTTTATCGCCACAAAGTCTCAAAAGCTGTTGGCAATCCCATGAAGAATCGAAAGATAGCACATAATCATCTGATAATTTCTATTTTGTGATGGACAGTTATCACTCCAAATAATGTTTTCTACAGATTCTTTTACATATAAATTGATGTATTTCAAAATACATGAAGCCATTTCGTTGCCATCACGTCCGGCTATAAATCCATCCCAGGTGAAGCAGTATCATATTTTCTCCGTCGCATCATAGACGGTATAATTGAAAGTCCAACAAACTCTGAGCATTCGTTAGTAGAGGAGTGGGTAAGCATTTTTGTAAATCCACCGAAAGTATTTTGGTGTTCGCCTCGGTCTTATAAGTCTCCTTATCTTGTTGTTTTAGTCTATACCGATTATTTGCTTATTTGCGTCGCAGTTAGTTTGTAATTCAGAACGTTCTTCCAGGGATATAGACTCTGAGTTTAATAATATATTTATTACATGTATCATTCCCCGGCTCTTTGAAGGATAAATTAAATTCCGAATTTAAAATTTCAGCATATAACTATTGCTTGGGAATATCTTTAGGAATTTGGTTTTCTACACATTCTTCATAGAAGCACCAATACATTATTGAAATGTTGAGATGACTCCCTAAATACTTTCTCTGGGATTTATTCCATGAATAATGTGATTGTATACACGGGAACTTCTGAATGTGCTCTCTGATATTGTTTCTTACATTTGAAGCAATTTTGTTTGAAGGTTTGATCAGGTATTATGATTCCACCAACTTGTCTTTTCAATAATGCATTACGTTCAGAGGTTTGAGATATATTTAAGGTGTTGAGAAAATAAGTACGACACCTTACCATTTACTTAAAAAAAAAATACTTCAGCGACGTTATTCTTTTTCCAGTACGAGATCCCGTTCTAGCACGTACATGCGCAACTGGAACTTCTTCAATGCAGCTAGCTATAAATTGTCTTTTCTGGTCAAGTTCGATGCTACCATTCCAAAATCGTGATTGAATTAGAGCACGACTCTCAACTATGTTCTGTTTGGATTGCTTTTTACGTTTATCACGACAAGGTGCTTTCATTTAATTTTTTTTTTCCGATAAGCTTATTGGTGGCTGAAAGATATTTTCCAATTCAGAGAATTTCTTTTTCTTTTCTTTAGTTTCTCGGATTTCTACAGCTCCTTCCTCTTGTTCTTCAAGTTCTTCCCCAGATTCAATACAGTTTTCTTTATGTTGTAAATTATTTGGGTCTATTTCAGTGAGGTCCATCGTTATTATTCTTAATATTTTGTAAAATATTAAAACTTAGAAGTTTTCCCAAGTTTGTTCGTTGCACTTGGCGTGTGTTACTACTAATTCTAACACTTGACCTCTTGATGTCATAATGTTGATCCTATTCACTTATTAAATATTAAAACAATGAAATTATCAAGTATTTCCTGTTAACTTCACAAATAAAATAATGTGATTTAATATTATGACACTAAAATAATACAGTATAAGTCCAATCACCTAACCTCACAATTGGACTTAATATCTAAATATTGGATAGCTTCTAAATACCATTTGGCTCTTAATATCAATAATCTACACCTATTTCGTAAACGGAAAGAAACTGGACTTAATACTGTTTGGCTCTGAGGTCCAGATATGTAATTGAAAGAACAATAAAAAATCTATACTTAAGCACTTCTTAAACTGACGCTCATTCCAAACAACATTAAGAACATTCCAACTTTATGTTTGGAGCGATGCTTAACTGTTTTTGTTGTACGAATTAATCTAAGAAGTGTAGTAGTATGATATTGATTCTGGTGTAATAGTATGAGAAACAATTTTAAATCTGATGTATGTTAAAGTTAAACATCGATGTTATATACACTATTTCCTGGTTTGAAATAAATTCACTACAATTCAAATTTTTCTATTCTCTGTATTATCTTGCGAAAATTATCCTCTTTATCTCTCGCGGAAAATGTCTAGATGTTCGTAATCTTATAAAATGTTAGTGGTTTTAAATAAAATAGGGAAATTAACGTATGATGTATTAATGTTGAAAACTGGACCGCTGTAGCAATCTTGATTGTCGTAATTGTCTCTATTTTCCACAACAGACATAAATGTACATAAAAATACTGTTTTTTTTTTAATTGTATACATGGATAACAAAATTGGAAGATATATTACATACAATATATATTGTAGACTTATGTATTTTAGAGTATTAATAAAACTATCTACAATCTTGGGTCATCTTTCTCAAAAATATTTACCTAGTGTTTAGATTATATCTATAGCATCATTTTTATATTCTTACGAGTTACTTTGAAATTTTTTCATTCCTTTATACTAATTTTTATTTTTATAAATGATTGCAACAACTTTTTACGCTCTTCATATACGTATGGAATTGTTCTTTTGATTTATATTTTGTTTTCGTTTTCTTAAATATACTGGTGGAACAATCTCATTTGAATTTTTGTTATTTTATTATGTAAGAAAATAGTTTTTAATAAAAACTATTCTACCATTTTGTTGCACAATCAAAGTAAATAAAGTGCTAAATTTGTTGGAAATTTAAAAAGTATGCAGCCAATATTACACAAATTTGATATCACTATACAATGTGATCCAATTTCTTTGAATACGTAAGAGATCAAAAAGCCTACTTCCACACAAAATTTCAGTTTATCTAAATTTTCGAGGTGGAAAATAGTGAAATTTTATTTGTGATTTTTTTATTTAAAATCTAACTACATCACCGAATTCAGAAAATGGTATTAACCAAAATTTTGATCTCGAAAAATCGTAGTGTCCCTTGAAAATTTAGATGAACTGAAATTCTGTGTGAAAATAGACTTTTTAATCCACTACGTATTAAAAAAAATTCATTTTAGTGTAAAATATAGGTTCTACAGGAGTGCTTCCAGTTCAAATGGATCACATTGTATATGCAACTAATATTGTAAATACGGAGGTAAAACAGCCTTCTCAAAGTACGTATTACTGCAATAAATTCATCTCGGTTCAACAGGATTTTGTTCTTTTTCATATAAATTTAATATGCCCGGTTTCGTGAATATGTTGTGCTATACTTGACAATTTAAGTCTAAACCTGGCGCCTATTTTCGTTAGTCTCTGGTATTCGGCTTATATCTCAGATTGCCTATTCGGTTTCTGGGTGAGTTTCCTGAAGTGAACATGCGTTCATATTTTATTCTTTTATACCATTCGATATTCTGGGAAAAGGAAGTTTCTTATCGCGGGGGTTTCAACCAGGAGTCAAATCATAGAATTTCTCATGTGATGAACTATTTTTATAAATTTTAGTTCATTATTCTATCTATTTTTAATCAAAGTTGCATGAAAAGATACGACGAATTGTTCATTTTCCGTTTGTGCATAATACTTTTTGTAGATTTCATGAAGGCATACTTTCTTTGGATTGAACTAGAGCCGACTAGAACATACAGGCCGGCAAGCTGTGGTGGGGAAACGTAAATCTCGGAGTTCTGTTGGCACTTTCATTTCCACAATGGACTTCGTGGCGAGTTGTACGTAGAATGTGGAAAAAATGAACGAAATTTTGGATAAATCTTGTAATATTGTAGTTTCTGTTGAAGAAACTAATGTTTTATCGTTCATTTCCGGATATGCATTATTTAAAGCGTTATTCGAAGTTAATTGCGCTGCATTCTAATAAACAAGGATATAACATTACCCGACAATATTAACCTGTATTCCTACATAAATCGTCTACCTCGTGGAAAATTAAAACATCGAACCAAAATTTTATGTTGTGTATTTTACATTATTTAAAATTATTGTAGAAGAATATGAAGAACTCTTGAAACTTACTTTAAATGAAAAAGTATTCTGATTAACATATTCCATAAACATCTAAATTTATTCGAATATGAACGTGAAAAAAATTGTGATTATTATAAAAAAGTAAAGTATTTTCTGTATTAACTTATATTTTTTTTAACAATTACTTTAGACAAATAAATGGCAAAGTGTCCAGCAGCAATTCTAACAAGGAAATAAAAAAATTGAGGTCTCTTTAAGTTCCTGCAAAAAACAACTCGGAACCCAAGCCGATTTGTATATTTCGGCTCTGATTAAACTAATATTGGAGAAAGTTATTACTGTAATATATGCAACCAACATTGTACTCTATTTCTTACATGACAAGTATGCAACCCATTTTACATTCAATTTCTTTTTAATATATTTATTTTTCTTTATCTTTAAATAAGTTTGCTTGTTTGTAATATTTTGCCAAGAATAAAGGTGATAAGATAAATAAAACACATATAGACATCGAATAGGGATTATTTATTGAAACATTTAGTGAACACATATACATAGAAACACACGTCAAATATATGATGAACATAAGCATCCGTTAAATCTATTTTGCAGAAATATACAATTAAAACAATAATTATTGTAATGTTATACGATATAATTGGTGAATAGTTAAATGAAAAAAGCCACAAATATTTCAACATTTAAATAGCAATACACATAGATACGTTATTTAATTTTGAAAACATCGAATAACATTAATCTTTAACATGTAACATTTAGATATAATTTTCAATACAATAATAGATGAATTTTTAAAGTGATTAATATATTGATTTTGAGCACAACAACGAGAATTACGTCAATAAATTACAATAATAATTTTTGATATCAATTTCTAATAAAACCTACGTATTTTAAATATATAACTACTTTTCTACACAAAAACACATTTATTTAAGTTGACGACACTAATTAATTTGTTGACATTGAGAGCTTTCAAAATGTAAAAGTTCTTGGGATGTCCGTTGTGTTTTGCGAGAGGAATGTTTCATTCCAAAATCCATCTAAATCATCTCAGGTACCTCCAACGTGTTGATTGGCTTACCAAATGATGATGTTGATGATGAAATGAGAAGTGGCGGATGGAGATGATGATGATCATGTTATTAAACAAAAAAGAAGATAATGGGGACCGTTATTTGCATCATACTGCTGAAATTCTTTACGTGGATTAATTTTTTTTTTTCGAAATCCACACAATTTATGCTACTATAATTATTAGTTATGTCTATACTTTATAATATACTAACGTTGCTATAAGATGCTATATAGTTTCTAGTCACAGCTCGATAGAATAATAATATGGATTCCCGGGTGTTTGTAATGATTATAATTTGAAGACAATTGTATATACATTGTAAATTATTGAATTAGGTTCAAGTAGAATAAATACGATTAGATTTTCTTCTATTTTTATATATTTCAAATAAAAGTGTAACCATTCGTAAGCACACCTTTTTAAATTTCGCGGGCGATTTAAACTAACGGTTTCAGCAATGTATTGCGTACCAAATTAAATTGTCCTCGAATTTTAAAATTCCCTACTTAAACATCTACAATTTCTACATCCCTGTTTTATTCTAAAATCTATTTTATCGGTTCTTACGTTCTAGATTAACTCTAATTTATCCTATATATCAAGAGTTATTAATGTTACTAACTTAAAATCCTAGGAAAGAAGCGACGTTGTTGCGATTTGCGATGAATTAAATTTAGCTAATACTCTTCGTGAAATATTTCATCTCTCAAGGATGGTATTAGTACACACAGAGGATAAGTAATCCCTTAGTACAAAACTTTGACTCGTTAGTACGATTTCGAGACAAACTTTACGAGTTATTACCTTCTTTCCAAAAGACATTTTATGTTAATATTAAACTGAGTATAGACTCAGATACAAAAAATTAAAATAATAATTTGAAAATAAAGAAATATAAACAAAAATATCTGGTTAATACAATAGGTACCACGTCAAAAATAATTAATACAATCTCCTTTATAATTCTGTATGCAGGTTAGAGGAATTAACCGCAAAACATGTATCATTCTGAATTGAGGCAGCAGGAGCTTTGGTGTTACCGAGTGTACGCATTTGAGTAATATATCGTTTTTATTAACATCAAATCGTAACCAGACTATCATCTCTCCTGCGGTCTTGGAATGTACAGTCGCGAATTCTAAAGGAATATTGTATAAAACTTTGTACAAAATAATTGAACGAAATTAAAGAATCGAATCATAATTGATCGACCAAATCATGTGGTCCTAACGAAGGCAATTCATTGAAAACTTTGATGTTTCGGTTAGCCGGAGTTGGACCACTCTGATTTAGTTGACTAGATATCTTTAAATATTTTTCTGGGTCGTCCTTGAACCGAAAAGCGATATTATCGTCTCAAGAAGCAAGAAATTAAAGCAATAACATGGTATTGGTTAGTGCTGTCGATTTATTCGACAAAATCGACTTTTTATCAGAAAAAAATTGATTTCGTCGATTAAGCGATCGCATTAGCATCGACATGGAAAAAATAGTTATTTTTCTGTAATTGCAAATGAGAAATATCAAGATCAACTGTAGCTTTGTATCACTTTTAATATGATAACTTACTAACTAGATTAACTTTGGAGACACATAAACACATCCACAGATGCGATGATGATTATTTTACAGAAATTAAGACTGATAACCAAAAAATAGGAGCACTTGAACTTTTGGTTATCAGTAAATCCCTAGCAAATAAAAATGTTTAAATTTCGCGGACAATTGAAGTTGGTAGTTCCGGTAATTTCTTTTCGAAATTTCATGACAATTTGATCATCGTTACTGGAATTGCCAACTTAAATTTACGCGGAACTTAAAAAATTTCTGCTAGGAATATTATCTTCTTAATAAGAGAGGGAAAATTTAAAAATTGCGTTAAAATATATGAAAATTGTTTACACTTAAGATTTTTTTTCAAAATTTCTTATAACTGGCACACTATAATTTAAATTTTCCGATAAAGATGAAACTTGTCTAGGTCCAAAGCAATAAATTTTAGTTCAGAATATGTTGTTAATACATAGTATAAAGGTTTCTTTCGTCTTTTGTATCCTAACTTTAAAAATAAGAAAAATATTGTGTTGTAAATTGTGTAAGTCCAGGACAATTTTTGGCTTTAAATATTTGATAAAGAGGTGCTCCTAACAAAACAAATAATTCCATAAGAATTCGAAATAATTGTATTCCATATTGTTCAAATAAACCTTTTTATGATCTCCTATACACATAATTATCAAAAGTGGAATTAGCTGATTGAACTACGCAATTCGACTTGAAACAATTTGCCTTTTTTAATTAAAAACAATATGTATAGCTAATTTATTCAATCTTGACAGTAAAGGATATAAAATGCTTATTTATCTTTTCCTAACACGTTTAAAGTAAAAAAAAAGACAAATAATGAATATCGTATAATTGATAACCCAATTAACTTTTTTTAAATTTCGCGAACGATTTAAATTGGTAATTTTGGAAATAAAGGACATGCAGTAGTGGCCAGATAAAGGTTACCAGTATCGAAAAATTATATATTCGGTACAATTTCTTCGAATTTCGCACAACGCGTTGGTAACTCTCTTTTTTATTATAACGGTAGATATCAGGCGAATAGGGCATAGTCACGTCACTGTGCTTAAGTTTTTAAAGAAATACGAGTCTACCAAAAGTCTGCTGAGATCTCCAGGGACTGGGAAACGCAATAAAAAAACAGAACGCGAGGATCGAAATTTTAAAGTCATATGTCTCCGCAATAGGTTTGCAACTTTGAAAGAGTTAGCCAATGAGATGGAAATAACGTGTGGAACGAAAATCAGCCCAAGAACAATGTCCAGAAGGCTACAATCTATTGGACTAAAAGCAAGGATTCCTAGGATGAAGCCGACTGTTAACAGTAAAATGCGCGCAGCACGGCTAAATTTTGAGTCAACGAAGATTTGGATCAAAGCACGACTATCACCCGAAACAAATTTCCACCAAGTCAATTTAAACGCTAGTGGATATATTGATATCCCTAAGGATTTTTTGGAACCCCCCATAGGTGCTCTGTTTCCTTTAGTTATAGACCCAATTTTCCAAGATGATTCTGCACCATGCCACGGGGCGAAAATTGTAAAAAATATTTTTTTTTAACTTGGGACACTGCCCATAAAAAATATGCAGCATTTTCTCTTTTCTGTTTTGAATAGGTAAAGCAATACTTGGAAAGAAGGGGCATTACATCATTGAAGTGGCCCGGAAACAGTCCAGATTTGAACCCCATCGAGAACTGCTGGGCTATTCTTAAAAAGCGAGAGCAAGAAACGTCCAAGGAACAAATCTGAATCGAAAACAGCCATTTCAGAAGTTTGGGAAAATGAAATAACTTCATTATTGCCAAACTCTCATTAGCTCAATGCCGGCAAGGCTTGCAGCTGTTATAAAAGCCCGGGATGGACATACCAAGTATTAAATAAAAATTCTGAATGTCCTTTACATTATCTTAACTATTTTTAAGATTTTTTTTAGAATTTATTTGTAATATTAATAAAATTTTGCATTACTCATACGACCCACTGGCCGAAAGTTCCTTTTTTAATTTTTTTTTTTTTAATAATTTAACAATTGGTAAGTAAATGGGAATATGTATTGTTGCTTTCGGCATACAGCATATAACTGTAAAAAACTACTTTGTTGTTGAAAGAGCTTCTGCTCCATTCTCAAAAAAATGCTGGTGGTAACCTTTACCCTGGTCACTACTGTATTCGCCAAAAATGTTTACTACCGATTTGATTCTTATTAAAATTACTCGCTTGACAGCCAAGATTGAACGAATCAGCTAGGTATAATAAGCAGATATGAATGTATGTACACTTCAAGCAAAGCAAATCGAACTCGTAGACCCTGCAAAATAGAATACAAGACTATAGATGTCTACGAAGTCAGCGAAATGTTTCGCGGAAAAACCGATAATACAAGAGCTATTTGTTTTAAACGGTCCAGGAAAATTTGAATGCACGTATTCTTTTACTCACGAATATGCATAAGTAGACCTAATGGCTGTGTAATGTCTAAAAGCTCAATGTTTTGAATACTTAAAAAGAAAATAGGTAATTACAGTTATATTTCGTAACAGTTTTTGTGTACTTATCTATGTATGTACATCACTCAAGTTGAACACCATTTTTTAAATGAATAAATTAACGTACAATTAGCAAAAATAACTCTTGTACTACGAATATACCTTTCGTTTACATCTATAGTTCTGAGAGTCCCTTAGTACTATATTTGTAAACAAATAAAGACAGATATATCATATATTTATATATATATTAGCTATTATTCTATTAATATTAATTTAATATTTTATATTATTATTATAATTTAATATTAATTTACCGTATTTACATGGTTATAAATATTCGTTTCTTAATAGCTATATGTATATACGTAATTGAGATGCTTGTTCCACCTAGCAGTCCTATTTAAACCACGACGGGTACCCACCTAATGATGGCGAAAGAACTGCCAGGATTATGATCAAACGGTCTTACCATACTAACATTTATAGGGAGAATAAAGAATTTTATATACAGAAATTTAGAGGAAGACAACCTTCTAATAATACCTTATCATTCTTCGTCTCCGTTTTGCGAGTAATCGCTTTCTACCATTGGTTCACCATTCTAAACCCTCAAACTGGGATAGAAAAACTACTGAAAAGTCACTACTCTACTACCTACTAAGATTTACTACAGATATACGAACAAATACACTTTCTATACTATAGTTGAGGAGCAGACTTTCTAATCGCTCTTTGTCCATATTTTTATATTTTGATCTAAACGCATTACTTTACGTTCAAATTCAGCAGAGAAAATTCCCTGGACAACCAAAGTGTCTTTTGTCCAACGCCCGGAGACAAACGAATCAAGTTATTGTGGATAAAATACGGTTTATTTGTTTTTTCATCAATGTATGTCGAACTAGCTGATTTGCAGTAATATTAATAGTTGTCAATTTATGGTGAAACAGAACTTGTGTTGTTCTTCGACTACTGAGGGTTATTAACCATCATTATAGTGCGATGAATGACGAGGAGCATATTGTTAGAGGAACAAGAAGAAGAAAGAAACATGTCGCAAGTAAGGAACGTAAACCGGAGATTAGGTAAATTGTTAAATTTTTAGCTTATGCTTTCTAGTGTTTTCGGATGGGTGTGGAGGCCAAAACGAAAACTCTCGTTTGGTTCATGCACTAATGTTGTGGCTTTTCAGTGACACCCCAAAAACTTTAGAAACAATAACAATGACATTTCCGGTGCGTGGTCATTCGTTTATGCTAGCAGATCGTTTGTTTGGGCAAGTTGAGGCAGCATTACGTTCTCATGCCACGATAAAGACTCCAAAAAAATATTACGACATTTACTCAAGACACGGACACGTTCGCAATTGACTATATGATATAAAACGAGCTCTGGAGTAATTGAAAAAAAATCCAGGGAACAACGCAGCCAAAACGATAAGAATTACCAGAAAGGCACAGATCACCGGGGAGGACAAAGTTCTTGTTAAGACAGAGGTGCTATACAGAATTGACGACCCAACTAAACAGTTTGCACGTTTGCTAAAGACAAAAAAAAAGACTAATTCATGTTCATCTGCCTGTACTACCTACCAGTCATAACATCAAGAAGAAAAAATTTGGTTAATGTAGTAGGGGATGAATGGGTTACAGTGGTTGGAGCCAATTTTGAATGATCAATACCAACGTCCTGAAGACAAGCAAGGCACCAACGAATGTGAACAACATCAAGATGAAAAGAGTGTTGCTGTCTTATCGAAGATCATATAAATTTCTAGATATCGATATTCTACAACTTTGATGCATTCTTCTAAGTTACCCTTATGAGTTTATTTTTTTTAATTATAAAAAAAACAAATGTTATTGTTTTGTCTAGCAGAGATAAACAAAATGCTGTTTATCCATCAGTTTTTTTTAGTTTTTTGGTAAACTATTTTCACTTGTTGAATGTAACTTAGATGTATCGAAACAATAAAATGTTTTATATTTTTTCGTGTTTTGCTTATTTCTCTATCTTTGTCTAGTAAATTCGTTGCAAATTTGCTTATTTCCTGAAAAGTATGAAAAATGGATAAAACTCATTTAGAAAGTCTATTCCTCAGTAGTTCTTGTTTAGGCACCCTCACCTTATTTGTAAATTATAAATGTACGTAAAGATTTTTATTGGTATTTGTAAATTGGTATTGTTTATAGTTAGTTAGATGCTCGTATTTTCGGCAATTTTCAGCGGTATCAAAACGTAATTCCGTTTCTATTTCTTTCTGAGGAAGGTTACGGGTTACCATTCGAACGTTTTTACAACATATAGACGAATCACAACAAACCCTATCTGTTCTAATTGGTACTTTATTTGCAAGAAAACCAGCTCAAACATTTATTACACATCTCTAAAACAGTGAATCCTACTTTATCCTGTAATTTGTACTATTTTAAATTACGTTAGCGCTCAAATCAAGATTGATTTTCCTTTTTTTCCGCCTTTTAAATGCATTCCCATAGATGATGTCTTACCAAAAATGTAATGACCAATCTCCCAATGAGCGAGGCAATGAAGTATAATCTGCACCAAATTTAGATGATTTCTGATCTTCTTCCTGTATTAGATGGTTATGTCTTGTCGGAAATTTGAACCAAAATAAATATAAAATGAAAACCACGCACATAAAGGTCACTTATCTTACCTTCTAATAGATACCTCAAAATAATTTTTAAATTAGTGTTTTTCTGATTTTGACATGCTTACTATATTAATGAAGTAATAATAAGAGAAACTAAGGTACAAACAACAGGTACGATTTACCATCACAAAGTGCAAAGTATTGTGTACGCAGATGACGTCCAAAAGGGAAGAATTTTTGGAAATTTTGAGAAGAAGCAAACAAATTCGAACTGCAAATAAACAGAGAAGAAACAAAATATATAGAAATGGGAGTAAAAGGAACAGATCAGAATTAATATTTCAAATTCAGTACAGATGGAAAACTGGCTCAAGGAATTGAAAGCTGATATAAGGGAGATAGGTGTAAATAATTGGGAAGAAATAGCAAAGGGGCGAAAAAAGTGGAAGCAAATAGTAAAGAAGATTGAAGCCAACATTAATATACTTAACATTTCGCTGAACATACTGTTAGGTTCTTCAGAAGTTTTTTAAAGACTGGAATTGGTTGTCTTCTCCTCTTCATTATATATTTTGACGTCGTTTTGCTCCGTTGAACTGTATAGTCTATTCATAGGTTGACACCTTAAAATTCATTGGTACTAGTGGTTGCTTTTAGCAAGTATCTTGACGACGTTCTTCGATGTAAACGATCTTTATTTGAAGACACACTGTTTAATCTTTTTTGCTATTGTCCTGCTTGCTAAAAGCAATTACTATTACAAGCGAATTGTGAAAGAATCGCAAGAAATAGTAAGTACCAACAATTTCGATGGAGGAGATAAAGAAGACAACAACACCAATGTGTTGAGCGAAACAAGTACATTAGTATAATGAACATGGGAAAACCAGAAAGACACTATTTCACTCAACTTGACCCTTATACGATTGGATTTCAACTTTTGAATAACTTAAATGTTCTTTATTAAATAGGCTTTACTGTATATAGATGTATATAATACTCTATAAAATACGTGATGATCAAGAAAGAAATTCTATTTGATGACCAGTTGTTGATGATTGTCTTATATTGCTGAATCCAATTTTCATTGCAAATGTGTTTGGTATTATGTTTTTTTCTTTTGTCTACAGGTTTGAATGCGTATATTCTCTTTGGTTTAATTTTAGGTTGCGTTCATATAGGGTAGCGCAAAATTAGTGTAAGAATTTGACAACTGAGACCAATGATTTAGTTTGTCATCACCTAATCTAAATTTATTTGCTGATAAAAACAATTGCTTTTGTAATGAACGGAATTGTACAGAAAAGTTAGATGGTATGTTTATTTGCATTTTCTGCAGTAATGATGACATACAAATTCGAAAAGAAGATGATAAAGTTTGAGGTGTGTATAGTTTCGCGTCACACGATATGAACATTACTTTTTCTATAATCAACTGAAAGTAGAATTTCTTTTTGATCACCTATTAACATTTACAACATCGTGATCCATGTTTTTGGGATCAAGAAAATAATGACCAATGTAAACACTGAAACCAAAAGAATATATCCAAATATCTGAATTCCTACTGGTGTTATTTACTGTGAAATTAAATTAATTTCTGCATAAAAGAAATAATTTTGTGGTAAAATATTTGAATGGACCACATTGATGGCACAGCCTAAAAGATAATTATGACATTTAACACCAATACATGTAACACATACCTATAGTTATTCAGTATACATCAGCAACTTGTGGCTGAATGTATACCTTTTGTTAGAACATCTGCTTTACCCTCAGTAGAATGAAAAGAAAAATTCCGACTTCGATATAATAGAAAGGAAATCGTTTCCATTGATGCAACTGAGAATATAAGGTATATATACGATTTTGAAAATAATTTTTTAAAGAAGCTTCCTTATAGATAATAATCTTTGCAGATGTTTTAGTAAGTGTTTTCGTCCCCATTTTAAAATTTGGAACAGAATATAAAAAGTGAAAAATGGATATGCATGAATGCGACATTCAGAGTTGTAATAGCTTAAACGTCAGAATGAGAAACTGGTGAAGACTTTGGTTTTTACCTTAGAACTCTGAAAATCGTCGGTTTGTTTTAGATGAGATGAAATGAACGTGATATTACGTTTGAAACGTTCAGATATAAGTCCTTTTCCGTAATATCCGATCACAACACCGTGTCTAATGTATCGAGAGACTTAAGAACATGTTCATCTCTTGAACACCACTCTATCATCTCTTCGATTGTCACAACTCCATCATTATTGGTATCGATTAACTGCAAGAACAACAGAAAGTGTGTTGTAATTGAAATGCGGATGTGTGCAAATGGAGCATTAAATAATATTACATGAAAGATCTTCTCAACATGCTCTTTTGCGGAATTATCTTCAACGAGAGGCTCTGTAGCCCTTCCTAGCATTTCGTAAATACTCGACACCACATCGACCATTTCTGTTTTAGTTACTAGTCCGTCACCGTTTAAATCGTACAAACCGAATATCCATTGCAGTTTTTCCTGTACGCTTCCTCTTGAAACTTTTGAAAGAATATTTAAAAAATCCTGAAATGAAAGTTGCAATGTCGCATTTATAAGCGGAACGGTTTATTTAGTTCATTTTATTTAAATTAAATTTAATTATAAGGACAGATTTCTTAAAGATTTCTTTCGAAAGTCACTAAGTAAGGAAGTTGAGATAATTTGATGACGTTGAGATAATCCCCTGCCGATCCACGAAATCTGGAATCTACAACGACTAAAAGATACACCAAACATTACTTATTGTTAATCATATCGATTTCAATTATGCCTCTAAAGTACATCGATGGGACTTGAATTGGGATTTGATTAGCACAAAATAGGGTGTTATATGAAGTTACATCAACGAAAAGGATGGAAGTTACCACAGGTGCATTGGTTATACGAAAATCACTGTTTATGTACCATCGTTACCTTCGTATATGTACGAAATCGAGTGTAGCATGACTGCAACTCTGCAACAGGTCCTACTGACAAGAACGGTGGGAAGTTGGGGAAGTTTTATTTTCTTCCTCTTAATCCTAATATATTATACTATTTGTATGGACTTCCTACATAGGTGGTTTCTTCATCACATGCTTACCTTTTATTTAGAGAATTTATCATTAAATACAACTCGAATAATATCTATCTATTATTATCGTCTACCCGTCTACCTGTTTAGTTCTTAATTCTAATTCCAACATAATTATTAAAATATTTAATAAATATGCAGAATCGATAAGTGTTATGAATGAGGATTTTTCAAAACGGCTCTTAAAATTAGACAAATATATAAATATGTAACAAACTAAACTATTCTAAAGTTGACAAATTTGAAATTTTAAATTGCGCGGGTAATGTAAGTTGATAGTTCCATTAATAAAGAACATATTCGCTTATTTCCTGGCGTCTTGCATACAAATATGATCTTTATAGTCAGAAGTGACAATTTTTTAATTTTTAAATAGGATAGAATAGAATTCAGACATAATTTTATTGAAATAATACTATACTTACAATTAGTATGTAAAAGATACTTATAGAAAACAAAAAAAAAACGTTCGAAGTACTTAAGAATAACTAGATAGATGCATATATGAATACTAAGCACCACGAAACAGAAATTTGTCAACAGTGTCAAGCTAGTGTCCAGCAAATGCATTGTCCATTCTGTTAATTCAATAAAGCGTATGATTCTATTATATACTCAGGTAACGATTCTGCAGCCTCACCAGATATTTAAAACCTTTCTACTATAATTTACAAAATGTTATACTATTATAATGCAAGTATGCTTTAGTTCATTATTTTTATTTATAATGAACACCGATTTATATATAAAAACGCTTAATTCTATCACTTGAATATTCTATTCGATGAGCGTTTGCGCGATAGGTACCAAACCTATGATGTATTACTAAGAAATTTAGTTAAAAATTATTTATTTCTATTATTAATGTTATTTAATTTGCAATAATTGAATATAACTCTACATAAAAAACTCTACATAAAAAACTCTACATAAAAGAATGAAAAAAAATACTTTCTATTATATATTAAAAATACTTTTTTGGTACTAAAAAAATCCCTAAATTATAGAGAAGTAAAAGAAGAAAGGCTTAGTAGTCGCCATTTTGACGTTAACAAATACGTTGTTGTTAGACAACACCACAGTTTTTTGAAATATCAAGAAATATAAATCCTTTGTAAAGAGTAAGTATGTTTCTCTTATTTTAAAGTTGTCTTAGAATCTAATTATAATCTTATTATCTCTAATTATTAATAACATGTAAAAATATTAATGACTTGTAAGTGACATAGGCAATTCGTTATTTTGAAGGTTATTAAAAATCTGTTTTGGTGTAAGTAAAGAAGTAATCTTTTTTTTTTATCAAATCGTACTGAATTACAGTGATGGATTTCGTACGGAGGTATTTCCAGACAAGGAACAAGAAATACAGAAATTCTCCCACCATACACGTGAATTTGCACTGGGATTTGATAGGTATTCCTTCAAAGGTCTATTCCCCAAAAGTTACGATTCCCGGAAATAAATTTTACGTATTATTCAACGAACCGGAAAAGGAAAAACCAGATATCGTCCCTCCATACCCAGGTGAGAATATTCCGAATGAAGGCCCACTACCAGAAGTTCCAATCTTAGGAGCATTTGGTTTGATTGATTTGGGTCCTCCTCCTGATGATTTGGAGGAGTTCTTTGCCAATTTACCCCTTCCACCTGTTCCAGATATTGCTCCGGAAGACCAAGAGAATGCGACAGCTGCAGTTCAAGCTGCAGCAGCCCAGCTTACCGCAGCACAAGTTATTGCGACTCATGCCGCCACCCAAGCAGCTGAATTACTCGCAGAAGTTCAAGTTGTATCTGGTACGGACGGTTTTCAATTGCCAGTATTCCTTCCATTGCCGATAGGCGAAGATGAAGCGCAAAACCTAGTTGTGACCGGAACAGCTATTGAATTGCAGCCTGGAGGAACTGCTGAAGAAGAAGAAGATGACGCGTCAGATATTTCTATTCATCAATCCAACTCCGGCGACGATGATACTACTTCTTCTACTTCAGATGATGAAGATTATTTGATAGCTCAAGCAGCTACTGCTGCTTATCATGCTCACCAAATGGTTTTGAGCGCGTTGCAAAGAGCACTAGAAGGAATAGTACCTCGAATGAGTCATGTATCTAGCAGTGATTCTTCAAGCTCTTCAGATGTAACGCAGCAACAATCAAGGGCTTCCAGTGACGAAGAGATTGCTGGTTATAGCGGAGGTGTTAGATATAATACAAAAATTGCTTCAGAAGACTCAGCAATTAACGAACAGGTGGAGCAACAAGATGTAGGTGAGGGTAAAGAAGCTATTGAAGAGATAGCAGCATTGACGATACAACAGGTTATTGCGGCTGCGTTTGATCGGTTAGCTATTACAGCCGATCGTAGAGCATCTGCAGAATCTACTTCTGCTGAAGAGCCAATACCACAAGAGGCAGGCGCTAGTGGTGAGGGAGCTATTGCTTCTACTGAAAAGGAGGAACCATGTGTTGGAGCATCCGGTGAAGAACCACAGCCTGGTCTTACCGAAGAAGGATCTCCAGAAGGTGATAATTAAACTCTAATTTAAAACTCGTTTTGTATTCGTGTTCTTTTGTTTTTTAATATGATCCTTATATTTTATATTTCGTTGTGTTTCGTAGTTTCATGTATTTGATAATTTTTTCCAATAAAGAAATAAAAAGGCGGGTGTTGCATTTTTTCGTTCAATAAAAGGCTTTTAGGCAACGTATTGTTTAATCAAGGTTTAACGGTTAGGTGAGTTAAGTACTTACCTCGAAGTTAATCTTGCCAGTTTGCTTCTGTTTTATAGTGTTGAAAACGTAATGGGCATAATTGCTTGCGTCTGAAACAAAATTACAAAAATAATGGTCATCGAAAGATGAAATTTATTGTTCCTTTCATGCTTCCTGAGATTATTCACTTTTCGTTTTGGAAATGCTAGAAAAGATTCGGTAAATTCGAGCGACGCGTGCAAGTAAAGAAAAAAAATGAGAGTAATTTATACTTGTGAAATATTGGGCTTAAAGCTTTATCTGTGAAAAAAAAGAACACATTTTAGGACAGCTTTTAGAAGCGGTGAATATATTTAAATATTGATCCAGCTAAATCCACCTGTAGCATACCAACCATAGAACCTACAGCATACATACATATACCCGAGAGTATCTAAATATATCCTTCGATCAATGTGTAAGACAATGCATTATTTATTATAATTTCATCCATTCCTTGTATGATGAACACATTTATGGATATATATACATACAGTGTAATCCATAAAGTATGCGTCATATATGAAACTTCTTTATTGTGGGTTTTTCGAAAAAAAGTTATTCTTTATAAAAGTTGCTGCATCCTCTAAAATTACACGTACTAATAAAATATGGAAAATTTCTAATATTATACGGGGTACATCTAAAAACTTGATTTTGTCCTGAGAGTAAAGTATCCCTATTATTATACCTAAATTTAAAGTCATGGCCACCTAAGTCAAATTTTATTTTTTACCTATTTTTTCAAATATCGTCTTCAAAAAAAATTTGTTTAAAACGATAAATAAACGACATTACATAAATAACGCATCATTTAAAAAGTTATGCTAAATGTTAGGTTAACTCAAATGGTGCGTAGTTTATGGATGACACTGTACGTCAAATTCATGTCAAAATGTCATTCTCTTATTCATTTTAATAATAGATAAAAGTAAGCTTTTCTTTTTCCTTATATTCTCGCTATTTATATAATTTATAAGAATTTCAAAGTTGATTTACTTTATCTAATGCTAAAAAAGAGATATTGATATTTAAACGGACAAAAAAGCTTTTTTATATTTTTCGAATTTTCCCCAGAAAAGAGTTCTTCAAGAGGAAATCAAGATTAAACATGCAATCAATATGCATTAGATATCTCAATTAATAAAGCTCCCCAATAAATCTTGAAGTTGATCGCATCTTCCTCCCTGTGTAAACAATAAATTCATTTTAATCGGGCTTGTATAAATTCTAATAATGTAGTCATATGAACCTATGCATATTAACGAGATTATTACCCAGCAAATAATGTACCACCAGCAGTTCTATTTTCAAACATACGAGAATTTATTAAGCCATCTCTAATCGGAATCACATAGAATTGAGGCTCGAATGTAATGTTTATTTTATTTTGGGTATTTGTACGAATAAATTGTCAATATACCGTGGATATTTTCATTTAGTAGTGGTCGATATACATTTTTTGCTCAACTTACGTTGCGAAACCTCATAACCACTTGTTTCCCATTTTATATGCGGTTAAGTAAACAAAATTACCTTATAATAGTCCTTAGAGGGTGACTTAACACATTATAACGCCAAAATCTCGTTAATATCGCCCTTACTTCATGCACAATTAATATTTAACAAAGTAAACATCTCATGTAAACGTTTGCGACGGCGATGTACGTAAAATCTTGTAAGCTATCTCGCATTTTCGTTTTTTGTGGGAATATTTAAGAAAAAACAAGCTGCTATTAAAGACGTATATGAAAATATAGAAAATTCACTCCATTATACATCTTTGAAATGTTCAGTTTTGTAAATGATATTTCGTACGTTTTCTTCATAGCAAATATGCTAGACATATAATGTGCTTTTAAGGAAACTGAGCATCAATCATATCGCTTGACAAGCACAAATTAACAGTTCAAATCTTGTTTTCCCGTCAGAAAATAAAGGAAAGCAGTTTCCATTTATGTCATAAACATGGAAAGATAACAGAAATATGAAATAAAATTACTAACAAAGGAATACCGGTAAGGTATACTAATTGATTCACTCAAATTCACGTAAAATTTAATCATTTAGTCATTATTTATGAATAATTCAATCGTAATCATGTCCAGCAATCATATTGTATTTAATCTTGACTAAACATTATTTACGAATCCTTGAATAACACGGTCCAACAATGAAGAATTTTTTTTTGCTCTCCGAAATAAAAATGGGTGTTTTTAAATATGTTGAGTATGCTGATTTCAAATATAAAGTCCGTTTGTTCCATCACGTAACACTTTTTAGAGGCATATATTAAAAATTTTATATTTAGAGACGCAAACGCAAACTGTGAGGTACCAAAATTTCTTATTATATATTAAATTCAAAACTAATAAGGGAAAATGCCTTACACAACAAAAAACAACATAAAAAATGCAAAGGTTTAAAGTATTGTTTTGCATGCTTTAAAATGTTTTTTTTTTTATCTTTCGGCTATAAGTAGCTTCGGGAACATCTCTACGCAGTTGCCAACAGTAGTCGGCAAGCATATTCACTGTACTTTTCCCTTTCTAATATGTACCGTTTCTCCATTTCTAATATGTCCTGATGAAACCTTTAACAGTGTTCATCATTCACAAATGGGAATGAAGAAATTGAATTTTAAGAGACATGTTACATCTCTTGTATGCGTCTAACAAGTCTTCTATTAAATCCCTATAGTTTTCAGCCCGATAATTTCCTAAGAAATTCTCACAAACCAATTTAAAGGTACTCCATGCTATTTTCTCCACCGGTGCCAAAGTCTTTTCAAAAGCAGCATCTCTAAATAAATTACGAATCTGAGGACCTACAAAAATTCCTTCCTTGATTTTCGCCTCATTTCCTAAGATTTTATGAACAAATTAAAGCATTGAAATGCAAAGGAGATTTACCGGTATAATTTATTGCTAAATAAATAGCATACGTATCATGGTACTCAAGACAGGTAGGTGATAGAGCAAAACCTATATTATTTTCGTGTTTCCCTCATAAAAAGAGATAAAAATCACCTAATAACATATTGGAGAAAATGTAATTGTTGGACAGCGTAATCGTAGTGACATGAGATTTTATTTATTAGCCCTGATTAAGTAACCGTTATTCATTGACCATCAATCATGATTGATCATTATTCATTAATAAATTATTATAATTATAAGATACTTCGTCTTCTATTCACCAAATCAATGGGGTATTTAGTCACGATCATTGACTATGAATAATTTATTCATGAATAATGATCAGTTATGACTAACGGGTTTAATAACGGTTAATCGTGACTAACACATAATCAATTATTCATTATTCTTGATGAATATGACTACATTTTTAATTATTAATCATAAATAACGTCTTGATTTATAATCACCGTGATGAATAACATTTGCCTATTGAAAGTAATCTATTTATAGTGTAAAATTATATGAATATTATTTCTTACCACACTGTATATATTATTGCATTAACCAATTTATAGTGAATTATTAAAAAAAAAGATGTCTCTGTTGTATGGTCACAAATTTACAAAATATAACTAATACCTGCGTACAACATATGAGCAAGGGATCAAGTCACCCGACACAGCGCATCTTGAACAATTGAAACAGTTGACGCGCGATATAAGATGGCAAACTTGAATTGTTACTTATCGTGGAATTTTTATTGATATTTATTAAATGAACATTTATATCATCGATATTCTCACTAATTCGTAATTCTCGGCAGTTTTTGTTCTTGTTTATACACGTGCTACGTGGGAAATACATCTGACAATCAGTTAGACGCTAAGTGCAATGTGCGTGAAGTGTTAGTGAATCTGTGGAAAATAAGCTGTTAGCTTGTAAAAAATGGTGAACCAGGAGAAGGTCCGGAGACAATCATCGAGGATGCTAACGGTAATTACATAAATTATGTTATATTAACGAACATATGTATGGGGTTGTTTGAATCTTCCAAAATGGCGGGCGATTTGAAATTTTCGATGACGTCAGAGACTAGTTATTTTTTTAAGATTAACGAAACGGTTTTGTAAATTCAATGTAAATACATGCCCGAAATACTAACGGGTTAAATAAATAATATTGACAAAATGCTTTGTTTTCTTAAAGAAAACAAACTTACTTAATTAGGTAGATTGTTTAGGTTAAATCCTCCAAATATTGTTGAATTACCTAATTATCTTAATTACCTAAATTATTTTCGACGGTACAAATTAGTTTTATATTTGTATTTTATTCCGTTTTCATTTAACCTAATTGTAGTAGCTTTGCGGAAAATACTAATTAATTTATCTATGTGGATGTTTGAATCTTACAAAATGGCGGGCGATTTGAAATATTCGATGACGATCTCTGGATTCCTTTTTAAGATTAACGAAACGGTTTTGTAAATTCTATGTAAATACACACCCGAAATGCTAAAGGGTTAAAGAAATAACGTTGACAAAATGCTCTGTTTTCTTAAAGAAAACAAACTGACTTAATTAGGTAAATTTTTTAGGTTAAATCCTCCAAATGTAATTAACGATGTGTTGTTGAATTGCCTAATTATCTTAATTATCTAACTTATTTTTGACGGTAGTAATTAATTGTATATTTGTATTTTATTCCGTTTTAATCTAACCTTATTGTAGCTTTGTCGAAAGTGCTAATTAATTTGTTCTTTTTCCCTTTAAATTTAACGAGTATCGTACCAGGTAGACAGCTCTTTTTTTTTGGAACCTCGAAAGATGTGTTGAATCTAATTATTTAGCATGGATATATTTTGATTTTTAATTATTTTTCCCTTTGTTCGTAGGAACAGGTGTTTCTATCCACGCTGAGAAAATTACAACTACGGTCCGTGGCAAAAGGTAAGATGAGAATTTTTGACAAAATATTTATTACGGTTTTGTATTTGAGAGAATCCTAAATACGGCGTACTTGATTCGGATTTCAATTATCGATTATGTCTATCTTACCCAGTTAAATAGGATATTGCATTTGAAATTTGGCATCAAAGTTAAGCACGACATTATTAGCCTACTAGATCAATTGTGGGAGACGGAGGATTACTTCCGTGGCGTTTGTTTGGCACTTGATTCCAACATATTAACGTCTTCTCTTTGGTCTTTGCATATTGGAGCATGTGGAACATTTCCTGGTAAATAAACCCTTTTGCAAGTGATGTAATTTCCTCCCTTTTTTTTATCCGAAGGATTTAACTCTTCTTGCGGGAAAGGAATCGGATTTTTTTTTGCTAACACGTAGTTACGTAATCGTTGCTGACTGTATAGACTTGGAAAACTTGTTAAAAATTTACAGTTGACGTAGAGAAAACGCAAACAGACAGAAATACATAAAAGACGCAATTAAAACATGCAATTTCTCAATAGGGTGACCTGGAAAATTTTCCTCTCCTATTCAGAGGCGAGTCATTAGCTTTAATGAGTACGACGCGACTATGGTAGGAATTTAAAGAACCCCGAAAACAATAGTTGAGAAAGACGTTTATAATTTTTGCCCCATTTATAAAATTGTTTATCATTGAAGAGTTTCGTGATGCATCTCCGTTTAATTCCTCTTTATTTTTGTAATTATACTACTGCACTGTATCATTTTGGTACAATTTTATCACCCAAAAATCTACTTTAATATAGTTTTATGTGGCTTTGAATTATAGGAGGCCCATTAATGATAAGGGATGACATTGACTTCAATAGAGCTGCATGCAAGGGCATGTAATCCATTTATTTATATTCTTAACAATACAAAAAGGTTCTGTCATATATATCTACTATAGATAATAGCCATAATATACAGTGTTTGTTGGTTCCACCATATTTTACTAAATAATATACTCAAGCGGAAAATTTTAAAATTCACCGGCAATTTAAGTTAATAATTCCGGCAACAAAGATACAAATTCGAATGCAGTACGCCAAAAAATTAGCGAATATGTCCTTTATTACCGGTATTACCATCTTAAATTACCAACAACTCAGAAGTATAATAAGAAGATTAATTTCTCCTCAGAACTGGAAAATCTTCTGATACCTTAAAATGCCCTGCAGTTGTTTTTGATTGAGAATTGAGCCAGCAATATTGGGAATAAGGGGTAAAATTAATAATTAATATCATAGAAATTTAATTGTTGGAGCTGAGGATGTTAGGTCATAGAAATTCAATACTGATATAGGTATACCGCAAGGTAGCGTGTTGGTGCCTTTAATTTTAACTCCCTTAATTTAAAGGTAAACACAGTTTTCTGATTGGTTTTTTTGATCATAAAAGAACAGTTATCATTGAATTTTATAATAAATTTAAAAAACATTCTTTAATAATTTTGTCCCATCGAGCAATCGGGTCTCGATTTTTAAATATAATTTAAAGAAATATCTAATTGAGCGCGTTTGTTATAATTTGTCAGAATATAAATTAATTAGCGGACGGATTTATAAATATTTGTAAATCACTCATGAACAATAAAAAATTACTTTTTAGAGTACGCTTTAGAAGATTATATAAGGGAGTTTACATTTAACCCTCTCACATACGCATCATGTACCGTTCAAAAGAAAAAATTCAGGATGATGCATGGGGTATCAGCTTTCCCTTGGCACTTGCAATGATTGTGACGATTTTCTTAAAAGCACCTTTTCATAACGTTAATGTTCGTTGCTTTTTGCAGTTCGCACTTGCGCTGCTTTTCTTGTACCGTTCAAATACGTATGTACCTATGCGAGAATGTAAAAATAAAAATACTTACCACCCTGTGGGAAAAATTGCGAAAAGATCTGCTTGAATGCATCTTCATCTACTATTCCAGTCGGACATTCCTGAAACAAACGGAATGTTGCACATTGGGTGCCTTAATGTGGAATTTTCTGCTCTAATTTTTCGAATTAACAATATATATCCCTACACATTTTACATTCAGAAGTAGCGTAATAATTACTAAAACGATTAATTCCCACCATTCCGTAAATAATTCCTCGAAAGCCCTCGAAATTCAAAGTAGACGTGAGAATTACTTTCCTTGTAAAACGTCCGCCTTCTTACAATAATCACATTTTGGTTATGTAAAACGCTAGGTTTAATTCTACTTGGACGAATTTAAATAGGCCCGCAAATGCGATAAATAAGAATTACGTTTAAGGGGAAAGAACGTCTTTCAATAAAAATATATATAACAGTTTTGGACTTTGAATTAATCAAAAAGCTCTTACAGTTGATAAATACATTGGGTAAAGTTTTATAGAACTAAGAAGCTGTGAACTTCATCAATTTCAATGCTAATTTTTCAAGTTTACCAACACAATTAATAAATTAAAATCTTTGATAATCACTAGAATTTACTAGAATATTTGAAAAATTGTTTTACTAGATATATATTTTATTAATTATTTATTTTTTTGTTTGCATGTGTACATTCTCAAAACATTAATACTCAAATGCTTCTTTAAATAAATGAGAGATATTACCGGAACGGTTGATCCTTGTTACGAGTTTCTTTTAACCAGTAGGCGTTTTCGGAGCGTAGATTCTAAATAATTACCAGTTTAAAACCGCGATACATAAGCTTTATCTCTTTCCTGGTAATCTGTATCACTTAAATATTTTAAAGTTTGTTGGATTGGATAAATATTTTATTAATTATTTTTTGTTTGCATGCCTACATTTTCAAAACTTGAATATTCGAAATGTTTCTTTAAATAAATAAAAGATATGGCCCGAACAGTTGATCCTTGCTGCGGGCCTCTTTTAACCATTAGGGCTTTTCGGAGTGCGGATTCTAAATAATTACCTGTTTAAAACCGCGATACATAAGCTTTATCTCTTTCCTGGTAAATTTGGTTTTCAAAGTAAGTTTCTGAAGCTCCTCAGGACGATAACGGGAGATGTGGATGTTGAATTCGTCGTTATCCTCATCTGCAAAAGAAAAATAAGAAAACGAAACCTCTAAATGAAAAGAGAAGAAGCTAAAAGGGAAGGGGAAAAATGATACGTAATCTTAGGTAATATATTTATTTCTATCTATTCTTTTCATATAAACTTCTACTTCACTGGGATATAACTGACTTAATCGTTAGTGTAGAGTAAGCAATATACTAGCAACTCGACGATAATTCTCCGTGAAAGTTTTCCTATTTCGGCTCATTTCTCCTGTTCCACCTTTACAAAATCCCGGCCAATCAATCGATCAAAAAATATTTCTCATTTTCGATGTGTTTACTCGTGAAATCAATCACACTTTGACGTCGCTGTGTGTGATTTTCTTATTAACTTGACTTACTATTTCTGATATAAAAAGTTAAAATACTTTTACCGAACATAATTACATATTTCGTTACAGTGAATATATGGTATGTTTCAAAACTTTGAAATAAAATTCATCTCGTCATAATCTAAACCCTAACACTCGCAAATCTCGCAATTATTTTCTGAGATGCGGGGAGTAAAACTTTAGGTCCAAACGGCCTAGATGGCTTATTTTTGAAAATCGAAATTTGAGATTCGAAATTCGTAATATTTTGACGATTTGCATCAACTTTTACTTCAGTTATTTTTTCGATATCTCGCGAGCATCTTATGATACCTCATTCTTATGCCAAATTTAATAAAAAAATAGTTTGACAAGTAAAGTATCCAGAAATATATGAAGTTACCGTTAATTATTTTGTTTATTTTCTTGATTGTAGCAGAAGACATCACTGTGATCGCAATTTAATTTTTTTTTTTTGTGAATTCTACATAAATATGTTTCAAACTGGAATATTAAAATGAATACCTTGTAGAAGTTACTGGCTGCTTTAAAACCATATTTGCGTGACAAAGTCTATTACAATGTTAAGTATTATTTTAATAATAATAGTTGCTAGATTTTTATTTATATTTATTTATTTATTATTATCAATGATAAGTTGATATATTCAAACGAATTTCAAAGTTCGTTTTCTGTACCTTTTGCAGATATCCAATTAAAAAAAATTTTTGTTCGAGCTTTTTTAAAAATAATTAATGAATTTCATTCCAAACTTTAGGAACATATTGTATGTATACAAAGCTCATGTATTGTTTTTAACCAATTCAATACCTTTCAACCAACTTTGTTTCTAAGGGAACATTTTTCATTGTTGATATACAACAAAATCTATTTCAGGTACGAATCAAAAGTTTATTAATTGTCTCTCTCGTACAAATAAACAACACCTGTACATTTATACGTAGGTATTGTTGTTTCGTTTATTGATTCTCAAATATTACTCTATATAAATATACAGCGCATTCCAACCTTCTGGATTTGTAAAATTATGCCGGTTGTGTAAATAGTAGGAAGGTAAAGTTTGCTGGTGACTTAATAAATCTCATAAAGTATTTTTTTAAATTATTTCAGTATGCTGCATTTCATACATAAACCATACCGCCTAGGAAACTAAATTTTTTCGGTGCCTAACGCAATTTCAACAAAAAACGGGAGAATTTTTGAGCATTTTATTTATTTCTATAAATCATTCCTTAGAAATTCTAGTATTGTGTATGTAAGTAAATTTTTCTTTATTATTTATTGGTTGTTCATTATAATAGTTCCAGCTATTGTTTTTATTGGGTAAACAATACAGTTCGATTCAAATTTTATTTTTTCACTTTAGGATCCTGTTTTTATTTCAAATGTTTAGTTTTCTACTTTAGATAGATTTAAGTAGTAACAAACGGTTGTGTACTTGCTTGTTCTGTTTTTACTTCAAACATTTAAGTTTTTTTTTTAATTTTAGTCCGTTGCCTTCTTTAGCAGAATACAGTTCGCTATTATGTAAATTATAAGAATAAATATTTTCTTGGACCTCGAAGTGGCTCAATAGCTAAGAACAGCAATGTCAATATATTTTGTTTACTGTTGCCATGGTAACCAAACAATACTAACACCAGAAACCGCTTGGATACAACATTCAAATGCAGGACTCGCTGCTTAGCGATAATCCTGTATATATTGAAATATTTTTAAAAGTTATTCTACGATGTCTATTATACCATCAACAAATTTTAGCTTTCTGCTATTTACACAATTCCGAAAGGTATACATGTTTTTAACATTCATGAATAATTAAAATGTATAAAGTACGCCTGAATGCCTTTTTGAAGTTTTCAAATTAAAAAAAAAAGCATAAATATAATTTTTACCTCTCCATCGTTTATTAAAGAAATAAAAAAAATGAATTTACCTTCGTAAATGTGAATCTACCGATAATTTTCGATAAAATATAAACTTTTCCCGTTAGTAATTAAAAAACTGCTGTTATTACAACGAAGTTCGAGCAAATTCAATTAGGTTGTTTTACGAAAAAAAATATATATTAATTTGGCGATTTTTTCCCTTACGCGATAAAAAATATACATTCCTCATATAGCAATATTTAGGAGTAGATACTGTTATTTCCAATGATTATTCTTACTTTTATAAC
Source organism: Dynastes maya (assembly GCA_029619315.2). NCBI lineage: Eukaryota > Metazoa > Arthropoda > Insecta > Coleoptera > Scarabaeidae > Dynastes > Dynastes maya. The sequence goes on along the minus strand of JAROYE020000012.1, from coordinate 3,836,171 downwards.
AATAAGAACACAGTATTTATTATCATAATATATCCGTTTTAATCCGGTCTTTTTATTTTTGTACAAGCCAATTGGTACAATTTCAACATCAGGCTTTTAATTTATCGAAGTTCAGCCTCTCTATACTCTCTCAATTTCAGCGATATTATTTTCTTTGAATAAGAGCCTCTAAAAATAAAATTTGCTTTTACTCAAACACTTAAGGAGAAGCGTCTTTTCCCCAGGTGATAATTTAACCTCTACAAAGTTAATTGTAAAATATCATTTCCACCCGACGTCATCGGTCCTTTTATAAATTAGAAAAGAGACGAAGACGCAACAACGTAAAGACAAAAATTTGCGCTTTTTATCGCTCTTTGCCATCGTTTTAATATAATATTATTTCTTTTTTTTTTTTCTCGAATACAAGGAGAATCAGGTAGTAGTATATTTTCTTTTCCTCGCTTATTTGAATCCCGACGTTAAAAATTTGAAAGGAAATAATTTCGCTAAAAGAAGATCGTAGTTTTATACCTTTGTATAAAAAGAATTTGAATTATCTGAGAAGAAATTGAAAATTGTCGTTTTCGAAACCGGCACCTCCACCAATTATTTAAATGAATTCTGATTCTAATTAATAATAAACGTGCTGTACTTATTTATTTATCTTTAAAATTAGCTTTTGTATATAACGCGTGTGTACAACAAATGAGATTCTAAATTTGCGCATGAAATGTCACGAACGAGATCTCTGCGTGTTAAACGGAATTCCGAAATATTTTCGACCTCAAATACTAAGATATTTCGATTTGATAAAGCGCGTACATTAGAGTTACTCCAGAAAAAAATCTAGCTTGCGTTGGTGTGAGCGTAAAATGAAAAAGCGACTTTGGAAGGAAGGCAAAATGTTGCATGTGTTGCGCGGCTTCTCATAGGTGCAAAAGTACATTTTATCTCGCGCATAAGAGATGATTTACAGTCGACAGAAAATGGCATAAATCAATTCAGAGGAAAATATTAAAAAATATGACGATATAGCTTGGCGTCGACTTGATTTTACATTCATATCGAAGTCAATAATAAATATTGACCACTTTTTAACATTGTTTAATTTGTAGAAGAGAAAACGTCGATTCTTATTTTCATTAATCTTTCAGGGAAAGAAAATAATGGTAATTTTAATGGTTTGGAGCTCTCAGGCTATTCATTAATGTCTAAATTACAAAAAAATGCGCAGTCATTACGCTTAAATCCGAAAGCCTTTTAAAACTGAACAACATGGCTCATAGAGAGGTCGATATCTACTTAATGACGTATTTCTTTCTGAGAGTCAAAAATGTTATTCGTCAAACAAGGAAATACGAAAATCAGGTCTTAGTAGATCTTCTTTCCTGATTACTGCGTGGTTGGTGATTGCAAATATTTCTGACAACTTCTACAGGGTGGCAATGATTATGTAATTTTGGCAACGAGCAGAAGCTGCAAGAACCTTTCGCAGGTATCAGTCAAGTCGATCAAATCTCTTTATAAAATCTAGTATTACATAGAGAGATATCCATTAGGTACACGATCATTTGAAGAACGAATAATTAAGTTCTTCAAAATGATCGAGTACCTGAAAGAAATCTCTAAGATATAAACTAGAACATACTAAGAAGTTAAACGGGAATGAAAATAAATTAAACTTTATTAAACTTGAAATGTAAGAGGAAGTTCATGCCGTATGCAAATAAAAAGAATGTAAACAATTTCTACGTGGAAAGTTTTGAAGTTTTTTTTCTTTTCTTTGTTATCTCTTACGTGTTTGAGTTTGGAGAGAAGAAGAAAGCAAAAAGTTCATAAAAATGCAAAATAAAATATTGGTATACCCATTTTGCATCGGGGACCGCGTGGTTTGGCTGTTTCTCTGGAGAAGCAGACTCGACAGCACGTATAGAAGAACCAGTGGGTGCTACAATACTAACAGCTAGGCCGCTTCCAAAGGCGCAACGCTTGATGCGCAAGTTTACTGACGAAAGAACTACCCGTGCGATGGTTTATATAGCCATAATACAGCATATAGATATACCGCCGTCCTTCTCCTTCCGCCGAAAGGCAAAATCAAGGCTTACCTGCGTATGTACACCTTAAAAATATACGGATCCAATTTCTGAGGTCCGGGGGAGATATACGTATGCATTTATACAATTTAAACCCGAAAATATTACGCCAAATCCTATGTACTGTACATACAAACTTGTTGAAAGGAAATCATGTCAAAAAAATTTTTCAACCAACTCATAATAATATCCGAAACGTCAAAACTTTACTCTCCACACTGTCTGTGTTTGAATTTTAATAAAAACTTGTATATGTGTGTATATATGGTGAAATTAATTATCTTGGTGTTGTGAAATATGTCTAAATCATAATTAAATATTTATATTTTGCATTTCCAACTGGTTTTTGAATGTTTCATACGCTACTAAAAAAAAATAGTAAAATTAGGAAAATATAATTTATTGTTTCTATAGTTTGTCGGCTTTCAAAAACCATTTTCTGACAACCGGTCACACGCTATTCGAAAAAAAATAAAAATAAAGGCGGAAATAGTATTGATTGCTCCTAGAGTTTGTTGTTTTCAAAAAACCGTTTTTTTATGAAATTATAAAAATTTATGCCAAAATTCAAATAATTAAAAAATATTTGGAGATAAGTGCTACAAATCATAATGCTGGTAATAGTCACAGAAGAGTAAGATATTTATTTTCCGTAAAATATGAAAATAAACCAACTCCTAGTTATAGCAACAATTTTGAAACTTGTTAATAAATTTGGGAATACAGCTAGTGTAGCTGTGAACGAAGGCAATGGAAGTAATAATAAAAATTATAATAGAAGACATCATAACGAAGTGAATGAAGAAATGGTACTGACTATGATTAATCAAAATCTTTTGTGTAGCATAAGACATATTGCGTGAGTGTTTCTATTCAACAGTTTTCAAAATTAAAAAAAAAACCACTCGATTTTGAATCCAGAAACACTTTTTGTGAAATTATTAAAGAGAAAGCAAATCCATTTGTTTTACGGATGAATGCATTTTTACTTCAAATAATGAACCAATTACACGTTTGTACAATCACCCAATATTCCCAAAAAAATTAATATTTGGGCTGAAATTTTTAACAACAGGCCATTTGAAATTGTGGTAAATTTGACTTCAGGTAGCTATATGGAATTTCTGCAGAATAATGTTGGTCCTATTTGTAATTTTAAATAAATAAATTTGGATAAATTATATTTCTTATAAACAAAGAATAGACAAGAACCTAAATCAAACCCTATCCGGTCGGTTTAGTTTTAAATTATTAAATTGAAGATTAATTTTGAAATTTGGATATTTATATCAAAAATGATTGGATTTTTCTTTTGAATTTTATTCGGTCAAATATTTAACTTCCGGTACCTGTACACTGTTGCAGAATCTCAGCTCTTCGGTATCTTTTTTAGAAATCGTAACAGCCTTCGTTGGGAACCAGGTAGCTTGATCCTGAGTCCTCCTTGGATTGTAATTTTCAAATTATATGTCGAAAAAAGTTTGTTGGATGATGTACTGCAGTTTTATTTTAGAAAAGTTTCATGTTTATTCAGGATTTAAATAAAAATATCGAAGAATTTTGAAATTTTCTGTTTGTCGAAAACTTATTTTGTCTCTGATTGTTTTTGTTGTATTTTAATTTTCTGTCATCATTCGAAATACCATCCGCTCCCTTGGTTACGAAGCTCAATTTTGTAAGTGCAAGTATTGCCAGGTACGGTGTAATAAAATGTGGTTACCATGTGAATGCTTCTTATCCATATATGATTACTTTCAGCATTCCTGAAATCTCAGCTGAGGAAGTTTTGTCCGCAATGAAGGATATAAGAGCCGATACTACTGCCGGACATGATGGACTTCCGAATTTTTTTATTCGAGACTGTGCAACTGTCTTGTTTACACCATTAACTTTTATATTTAACTTGAGTTGTAAAACCTCTACCTTTCCCGAGTTCTGGAAATTAAGTAAGGTAACCCCTGTTTTCAAACATGGTGACAAAAGTGACGTATCAAATTATCGTCCCATTAGTATTCTTTCCACCTGCTCGAAAATGTTTGAACATTTGCTGTATTCAAAGCTATACAACATTGTAAAATCTTATATATCTCCATATCAACACGGCTTTATTTCTGGTAGGTCAACTGTGACAAATCTGGTAGAAATTACTCAGTACATCATCCCTTGATAGTAGACAGCAAGTCGATGTTATTTACACAGATTTTGCCAAGGCATTCGACACTATTGACCACTGCATACTTGCCTCCAAAATTTCTTCATTTGGTTTTACATCTGAAATTACAAATTTCATTGCTTCCTATTTGGAAAATAGATCCGCATACGTCTGCTATAACGGCTTTACCTCTAATGTATACACTGCTTCTTCGGGAATTCCACAGGGTTCCAATTTGGGTCCCCTTTTATTTAATATATATATTAACGATCTCCTATCCTGTCTTGATTGTGGTGTTCTCGCATACGCAGATGACTTAAAACTATTTTCTGAGATATCGTCTACCGCTGACTCAGTAAAATTACAAACAAACCTGAACAGAATCCATTCTTGGTGTATTAATAATAAGGTTCGTCTCAATGTTAGTAAATGTGCTGTTGTTACATACTTCAAAACCAAAAATCCTATGCTTTTTGGCTACACGGTGGACAACGTCGCCATATCAAGATCAACGCAGTTTAAAGACTTGGACGTTCTATTTGATTCACAACTTCAATTTTCTGAGCACATAATTACTATTTGCAATTCTGCCTCTCGATCGCTAGGTTTTCTTATAAGAACATGTCGAGGATTTTTGAATCTTCAAACTCTTAAAACCTTGTTTTTTAGCCTGGTGGTCCCTAGATTGGAATATGCTTCTGTTGTTTGGTACCCAATATACCTTTACCAACAACTTGCAATTGAGAGGACACAAAAGAGGTTCCTAAAATACTTAACATTTAAAATCACTGGTACGTATCCACCACGCGGAACAGATTATGACAGCCTATTGGAACAACATAACATGCAAACTATAACTACTCGTCGGGAGATAGCCAGCGCTAAATTTCTGGCTAAAATAATTACTAATAAAATTGATGCCCCGAACATACTTGCAGCAGTTGGGTTTCTTGTACCTCAGTACAAAACTAGACAAACGGAAACGTTCTTTGTTCCCACAGCGAAGACTAATATTTTACTTAAAGCCTCAATAACGCACATGTCGAAAAATGCTAATAAACTTTATGGTGATCTTTTTTCTTAATTAAGTACTGGAACTTTGTAGCACTGAATTGGTTCAGTATCTTTTTTTCTTAATCAATGTTCTTATTTTTTTTTTTTCTTTTTGCTATTAGAGTTGTTTGTTTTATAATAACTGGCGTTTGTATATGTGTACGCTGTATATTATGTCCAGAAGTGCTGTGCACCTTTTTCTTTTTTTTCTTTATTATTATTATCCTGTAATTAGACTTTGTTTTCTGTTGGATAATAAAGACCATTATTATTATTATTATTATTATTATTATTATTATTATATGATAGATTTACATAATTTGTTTTAAAAGAAATATAATTTAATTTTCCGTTTATCACTTTGTCCGTTATTGACTGGACTTTTTTTAACGAAATAACTTTATGTCTTCATGTGTAAGACAGAAAAGGAAACAAACTAGGGGAATCTCGAGGGAAGAGGTCGCCAACACTGCTTCGCCTCGTTAAAATATGGAACTAAAATAGTGAATTCAAATGACCTTTCAATAAAGGAAAACATATATCACAACAATATATTTCGGCTCGAAGAGTAGTAGATTTTAGTAGCCAGCCAGACAACGTGACTAGTGCACGAAAATATCTCAGGTAACGAAAATTGAGTACCACGCGGTCATTACATTTTTAACAAAAGAAGGGCGCACGACTAACCACATTAAACAACGTTTAGACGGCGTTTATGGTGATTTATCTCCTTCATATTCCACTGCGTTTGGGGCAAGAATTCCTTGATGATAATGAGCGCCCCGGTCGACATCTTGAACTGATAACGCCTCAATTATCGAAGAAAGTGATAGAATTAGCGGTGATGTCTAACATTTCTGAGATAAGCATTCGCCTTGCTTTCCAACATGAACGTCGGATCGAATGTGCGCGCTCGTTTTTAAATATGTGTGGAAACGACCCAAAACCTATTTTGGAGTCCATTGTCACAGAAGATGAAACAATGGTTTTGTATTATGATCCTCTATCCGAAAAGGAATCGTTTTGAGGACGATAGTGATTTGCAAGCAGCTGTAATACAACATTTTGAGGGAAAAACTTTAGATTATTTTTACATTTTTATTTTATATTTTTTATTGATTTTTATATTTTTATTAGATTATATTTAAATATAAAAATTGTTATATTTTGCCAAGTTTATTTTCTCTATATCAGGCCGATAATTTATGACGCCTACCTCGTTTTTTATACAACATTTAATTGTGAACAACTTTACACTCTACAGTTTTTGTTGTAAGATAAACAGGAGAGCAGGAAATCACGTAAAACTAAATTACATGTTAAATCCCTATGTTCGCACCTGACCGTCAACACCCAGTATATGATTTTTCTTTCAATAGTTAATTTTTTGTATAAATCATGATCTATTTCATTAACATCATAATTTTAATTTGGATTTTAGAAGCAATTTAATTTAAAATAAATAGCATCCGTCGTTTCCAATTGAACTTCGAAACAAACCACAATAAGTTAAAATCTGCTGGCGAAAACCATTTCAAAGCAATTCTTTTAATTTGGGAAATTGTGTGGTTTAATTTCCCCTGTTATTTGTTCGCGAATAGATCATCCTTCCATCAACACTTATCGATTATATGTTTTCCTTCACGAGTCCATAGGTGGTAAACAAATATAAAAAACAAAGCGAAATACGAAACATTTAACGCAATGGTGAACATTGCTTGTTGAAAAATGTCGCATGGAAGGTAAAAGCGTCTTATTAAGCAATATGGTAGATATGAGAATATACGCTACAGTAAATTTCGAATAATAATGAAAATATATTTTTTTGTATGCGCACACGTTTTGCGAAAAAATATTTTTCCTAGTATTGGCGTAGCTAAAAATATTACCGCCGTAAGGAAGAGTCAGTATTTTTCTGGAAATTCTATTATTCGAGTAAAGGAGCCGTATCCTAAGTGTAAGCATATAGATTTATATTTTTCGTATTTGAGAGGAATAACGGGAATAAAGAGGAGACGAAAGGAAGATATTTCATTTTGAAATTTTGATTCGTGTTTCACTTAAACATATATAACAATACAAATATGAACGCGGCCCTTCTGTTAGCTAAAATTGACGAGTCGTTCTACCCATTCGAGCATGCTAATGTTAGTCAATTAAATTGGAAGTATATTTACAAAAAGCCTTTTTTCCAACGAGAGAAAGACATCGACAATTGCCAATCGGCATTTACATCAGAGAATCTCCTAAATTTTACCTTTTTTATAAGATTCAGTTGCGAACAAAAAAGGCGCTGATCCGTAAAATTGGATTCACGAACTTTAAACAATATTTTACGGGCTTGGATTTTCAGAATATCCAGTATTTTATATACACTGTAAAAAATTCAGGAATTTTACTTCTGTAAGGTGTAATTATAACGCAAAAATAATTGAATATTACCTGAAAAAACCAAGTTTTATTACAAATTCACGTATCTTTTTTCACTTTAGTGTTTTTTATCTATTTACAAAAAATTTCAAAAGTATTAATTATGAATTAATGTCAAGGTCTAGACCTCACAAAGTTCTATTGAGAAATTAGGCAACCAGTTTCTTGTTCAAAAAACACATCATCAGGGCAGCTACAAGGATATCCAATAAAAGAAATTACAATAATACCTATTTTCCAGTCCTCTTTGGCTTCTTATGCTGGCTTTCCTTGCTGATTTTTTGGAACACTTAAATATTTTGAATAATAGCTCGCAAGCCTGCGATGTTAATATAATAACAGTCACGGATAAAATTAACGGATTTATAAAAAAACTTGATTTATGGTCGACTTCAATTGGGAAAAAGAAGTGTAATTCATTCCAGTGCATTCAAGAACTCGTGGATGATTTAACTAAGTATAGTGCGATAAATTCTGAGCATGTTTTTGCAGATATGCAAATCAGTTTGCACAACTTGAAGCAACAGCTCTGCGACTATTTCCCCAATGAAATTCAAAACAGTTATGATAATTACAGATGGATACTGAATCCGTTTTTAGACAAGTCTTTTTAGCACGTTGAGATTGCAACAAACATGAAGGAACAACTTATTGAAATATCAAGTGATGGAATGTTAAAACTAGAATTTTTTTCGCAGAACCCAGATCAGTTTTGGACCAAAGGTATGCAAGAATACCCCCAGCTCGCAAACGAAGCTGTAAAGTGTTGCATTTGCAACGTCATATTTATGCGAGTTCAGTTTCACTCATCAAAACAAAAGTGAGAAATCGTCTCGAACTTGAAAACATCATTGTGTGTGTATCAAATACAGAGCCCAGATTTGAAATGCTAGTTTTTGAAAAACAGGCACATACGTCGTATTAAGATTCTTTTACTTTGTAATTTTTTATGTATAAAAGTGTTAATGTTTTCGTTTATGTTCCACAAGGTGCACGAGTAGTCAAGTTTATGTTCCTGAATATACGATAAAACTTAAGTTAATTAAGTGTTAAAGCATTATTTTTTTATATGTTTTCATTTGCGTTTCGAAAGATGGAAATAAATGTCTTAGTAAGGCGTTTTCTTTTATTTTGGAAATCCTCTCGCGACCCCCTTAGTTCTTTAACGCGACCCACACTTTGAGAACCACTGTTGTAGATAATGCGAATCTTATAACAAGTCATGTGCTGGAGACTCTATGCGACTGGTTTGTGCGAAACAAATTAATCTTAAGTGTAGAGAAAACAACGTTTATGACTTTTCACACAAGACAGCGATTGATTGATTGATTTTCCTACCAAAGCAGGGCTGGTCTTTACATCCCTAACACTGAAGCTTAGTAGCTTATTGCATTATTCCTACTTCGGTTTTGTTTTACTTGAACAGGTTAGTTCCCGCAATCAGGTTTAAGAGCCTATGTAGTAAATCTTTCTCCAATTGTGTGTCTCCAATTGTGCTTCGCATAGCGAATCTGCGTTGAGCTAACGCTGCACATTCGGAAATAATATGAGGGGCTGTTTCCTCCTCCTCATTGCAAAGTCTAAATAAGGGCTCATATTTGTAGATCCCCATCTTATGCAAGTGGCCTCTCAAACAGCCATGTCCTGTTAATAGACATGTTGCTGCCCTAAGCTGTATCTTGCTTAATTCAAGCAGGTCAGCAGTCAGATGTTGCGACGGTCTTCCCATTATCCGTTTGCTGTGCTTTTGTCAAGACAGCGAAATGTTAGTTGATGATCTAGAAATGGGCGGAGAAATGATACAGGAGCGAGACACAGTGAAATTCTTCGGAGTAAGTTTTCAATCCACCCTTGTATGGAAAGAACATTGCAGCGCATAAGTAAGCAAGGCTTATTTATTCCGCTGCTTGCGTTCACAAGTATCAACTTGCACCGTACTACGCTGAGATACAATCACGGCTGCAGTACGGAATCTTACTGTGGCGATCATCACCTGAAGCACACGTCTTTATAGCACAAAAAGCAGTTATCCGTGATGTTGTAGCTACATACTTCTGGGACCCATGCAAACAGCTCTTTCAGAAGTTAGATTTCCTTCCCTTGCCGTGCAAATATATTTTCGAGGCAGCTTCTTTCATATTTGCTAATACGCACACTCATTTACGTAACCATGAAGTTCACGACTACCACACTAGAATAAGAGAACACCTACATATCTCTACGGCCACTCTTCATGTAACAAGCATGGGGCCGCTTAATCTGGGTATGAGAATTTACAATAAACTATCGGCCGATTTAAAAAACGTTGGAAGTTACAAAGCTTTCAGGAAAAAAATAAAAGATTACCTCCTGCAATACGTATTTTACTCAATTCCAGAGTTTCTTAATTCTTAGCATATAATTTTTCTTAATTTTATTTTTTTCAGTTATTTTTATTGTATTTAAGTTTATTTTTATATTGTAGATTATGTTTATTTGCATGATTTTGTTTTCATTTTGTTTTTTTTATGGCGATTTATATACATTTTTATGTTAATATAAATAAATAATATTCTATTCGAAAGCATCTTACTCTTGGCCATATAGCTCTTACATCTCTCAATTTATGCCACTAATCTTCAAAAAGAATAACTGAAATATTTAGGGAACTGTATTGGGTCCAGTTCTATTCAACCTATATACAAATGACATATATAACTTCTGCTCTGATTTATAAATTTTCATGTATGCGGATGACACCACCGTACTCGCAACTGGCTCAAGTCTATCTGAGACCGAGGCATTGGCAAATAGTGCCATAAATAGGCTATATGCCAATAAGCTAAGCCTTAACGAGGAGAAGACAAGCTCTTTGCTTTTTCACACGCGCCAGCGAACACAAAATATACATGCTTCAGTAACTATTCACGATAAACCCATCTCCCAAACAGAGATAACAAAATTTCTCGGAGTACATGTTCAGGATAACTTGCTCTGGAATGTTCACTGTGACCACCTAGTGACAATTTTAAATACCAAAACGTTTCTGTTTCGCAGCCTGAAGGATCAGGTATCATTACATACATTGCTGTCTGTATATTATACTGAAATACAGTCGCGGCTGGGATATGGCATACTCCTCTGGGGATCTTCATCTGCTGTTGCCAAAGTCTTTGTGGCACAGAAGCAACTTGTTAGAATATTGGGCGGGCTAAAACCTACAGAATCATGTAAACCTCTCTTTCAAACGTTGCGTGTTCTAACTCTTCCATCTTTATATATCCTTGAAGCCGTGTGTTACCACCATAATCACAAGGAGAAGTATACCGTTATAAAAGACCTACATCCCTATGAAACCCGGCGAAGAAGTGATCTCCATATTTCTAGGTGTACGCTGCATATCACTGATAAAGGATTAACAAGCACTGGGAAAAAAACTATACAATAAACTACCTCGCGAAATAAGAGTTAGCGCCAGATTTAAGCAGTCTACTAAGAGGTATTTAATAGAGCAAAGCTACTACAGTGTAGAAGAGTTTCTCAACCCTAGCAACTAATCTATAGGGATAAGCCACCCCATCGGTACGTTTCGTATTTATCCTCATGTTTAGTTTAGTTTAGCATTATTCTTTATTTTGTTTTTGTTTCTTTTACTTTTGTTTGATTGGTTGATCTTTTCTTGTTTTTTTTGTTTGTTAGAATTTTTGTATTCGACCATTGATTTTACTATCCTTTCGGATACTTTTAATCAATAAAGTATTATTATTATTATTATTATTATTTTCTGGCGCCACGTAGTGCCAGTGGTTATAGTCATACCGTCCTAAAGATAGTATACATATATGTATACTCTTTGCTAGAGAGTTCAAAAAATACCGGTTAATGTAATATATTTTTTTTTTACTACTAGTTACCGCGTGTAGTAATTTAACTATAATTTTCTTAAATATTAACTTATTAATTATTAAACAACATCAAAATAATCCCTATTTAATTACATTATTAAAGAATTAATTTAATTAAGGTAGGAATAAAAAGGAATGGTCCAATTTCTCACAAATTTCTATTAAAGATATCAGGCGACTGGTTTCGTATTTTTACCAACATATCCTCAGGCCAGCCAGCCTTATTGTCTTGAAATAAAAAATATTTTTCTTGAATAGAGACTAATTTTTGCAAGCAAATCTATTTTCTTGGTGCAAGAAACCATTTCTCTGCGTGTGTAAAACAACGACAAAATATGAATCTGAGGGAAAATCGAGCAAAGGAAAGCCAGCACTGCCAGCACTTTCAAATATAAGTAAATTAAAAATAAATACATTTTCGAATAACTATCACTCTTTCAAGTGTTGGTATATTTGAGCTTTTCATTTGTGAAATTATTCTAAAATAAATAAGAGCACAATTTTAGCGAGTAGTTGACATACTAAACTATGTAATGTAACGCAAACAACGTATGCAAATACTTGGTAGTATAACAATGACATTATAGTCCACTCTATTGTCCCACAGAATGTTGAAAATCGCAATAATGCTTCAGAGTGTGTATATTCTCAAATACAGTTTCATTTAAGCTCGTATTACAACAATGAAGTGAGGAAAAATCCTATCTCGGGTGCATATTCTAACGTAAACTACCTGTTAATTGTTTGGAAGTGATCTATGTATATTGCGACATGTAATTTTCGAAATGTCGCTCTTCTGCGTCTTCTACATCTTCGTAGATTTCACACGCAATACGTGTAATCATCACGGTTAACCGTCGCTAATTATACATAATACCCAACGTTTCATTAAAAGTGAAAGTCCAACTCCTAATCTTCGTTCATGATGTTGAACAATGAAGAGGAATCATTAGTGAATGCTTGGTCTACTAACAATAGGGACTTTGGAGGGGCCACCAATTTGCATCACTCCTACCGTCTAAATAATTCTTTTGCTTTAACGTTTTCCGAATATTATTTTCGAGTCTCTCGCGGGTATTTAGGGAAAATAGCGTTCACGATCCAACCCTGGATAGCTCGCAGAGCGAGATAGCGTTAAGTTTATACTCTCGTTTGTTGGTATTAACGCCAGTAACTCTCCTACGTCTATAAAGGCAATTATTGACATTCCTTTAATTCCTCGCACTTTGGTACCAATTGTTCTCTCAAAGTATTTTACGAGCTAGTCGAAATTTCTTGTTAATATAGAGCCTGTCGCTTTACTTATGCATTTAATTATACGCCAATAAATTATTTCAACCTCTATTAGGATCCAACATCAACCTCCTCTACGCTTAAACTATATAACTTTCACAATTTACATAAATGAGTTACCTACCAATGTCACTAACGCTAAATTATGTTGATGTCTCCATGATACGTCACCAACTGTCCAAGCTACGAATCTTCAACCTCCACGGAAGTTCTCATCGAGGCGTACACCACAAACCTTTAATTCGTACCACAAAAAACAGATAATTTCTCAGCGATGCAACAATAGATACAAAACTAAAGTGGAAAGCTCAAAGTATCTTCATTATAATAAAAATATATAAACGAATCTAAACTCTATTATGAAGCTACGATGAAAATTTTAATCAACGCAACAAATAATCCATAAGATTTATACGTAGGTACTACGCTTCATGTTTAATCGTTATTTTTGCAAACTCTGCCAGCGTAGTAAGCTGAATTGCATTTATAATCGCTTTTAAAACATTTACATTTCTTATTTTTACACCCTACAATACACAGACATCTTTTCACCTTTTCACTACCAATGGAAGATAATCTAACTTGCGTCCTTATTGTCGCCTCATTATCTCGAATATCTTCGATCTTAAGTTGTTCAAATTTCGATAACTCTGCGCTACTTCTTTCAAGCCAAGCATTTATAATCCCTTTTCTTTTTCCAACTCTAAATTTATCGTCATTTTCTTCCTTAATAACACCAATTAAATTTACAGGATCACCTCTACCTCCAATCGAATCCTCGAATCGACTAATCCCCACCAATGCGTTGTCTCCAACTTTCAACTTATACAATCTTTTATTAGATCTTTCAACCATTTTCTGTGCTTCTACATAAAACAGCTGGATGAACTTCTTCAATTGCAGAGATGCCAGGAGACTCCTCAAAAGTAGCTGTTTCTTGCAAGGGTTCACTTTCGTAATAAATCGTAATAAATTCCATTATCTTGCAGTGCTATCAAACTTAGAGTCAATATTAGGATCACAAGAAGGTATACCCGTCTTCTCATTCGACTCAGCCATATTTTCACTGGCTGTGCTCCCAACGTCATTAGAATTTATCAAGTTTATTATATCTTTTTCCAAAATTCCGCTTGAAGTATGTTCTCGTGGAACCTTGGAGCTTAATCCAATTTGAGGCTTATGGCCAAAAAAAAACTTTATACGTTTCCATTTTGGCAAGTTGTGTTAATTCTCCACTGTATAAACCCCAGTCCTGTAGTCCAAGATGATATACTATTATCGCGTAACCAAATTATTAAGGAATCTTTTAATATTTGATTGCTTCGTTCTACTGAGCCTTGGCTCTGCGGATGTCTAGGTCTACCGTTGACTAGCACAAATAATATTTGTCGTAAATTCACGTCCGTTATCTGAATGAAGAACATGTGAAATCAAGTCCTTGGTAACTTCTACAGCTACAAGTCAGCGGTCTTAAAACACTGTATTTTGTTAAATATTCTTTTAAAAAGGAAAAAAGAATTTATATGGCCCATCAGACAAATTTTAGAAATCAAGTCGTTAACTGTTATTGCATGTACTACTAGATCTGCTGTCGACATTTTCTTTGTTTTCTCCGTGCATCTTTCACATTGTTCTATAAATTGTGTTATAAGGCTCACTGGTATCTAAACCCCAGATACCCATTGAAATTTCTAGCTCGTTAAGAAGCTCATAATTAATATTATTGACCATTTATGTAAAAACTCCTTCATCTTGTGAAATCTAGTTTTTTTAGTGCTCAAAGCCGGAAGTTCTACAATTACTTCAAACTGTTTTCTATTTATCATTAACATTGTAACATAAACAAGTAAGCCATATAACAAAATATATCCGTTCGTCAACAATTTGACACAACAGCCGAGCCCCTTTGTGGAAACAAAAATCAATTCTGTAGAAGAAAGGTACATTTCTCCTATAGAAAATTTGGAATACAATGTGGAATTTTAATATTTACGTGAAAAACGTTAAAGAAGTAAAAAAATATCAAGAACTAGTAATTGAAATCATTAAAATGTAAAATAAACCAAGAAGTCGTGGATTTTTATTTTTATAAGAGAAAATCATTTACCTCAAATTTCAAGTAATATTTTATCATTTTTTCGTTATAATTACAGCTTACAGAAGTAAAACTCTTGAATTTTTTTACAGTGTACATCAGAAAATTATAGCTTCCTACTATTCACACATTAGGCGCAATTTTGCAATTCCAAAAGGTTGGAACACCTGTATATTGTAGCATGGATAATTTCTGGCAAAAAGACTATAAACATAATTACACCATTAGAAATTACGACCAACTGCGAGGCCTATTTCATCGATTAGGACACAGGAATCGGTAGCTTAGAGACTAAAACTATAGAATACCATCCGATCTTAAAACACTATATTATTATTAACTAGCCCTAACAACTAAATATTCGGCCAACTCTAATATTTTAAGTTTTAATTTTTTATTTGAACATAAACTAATTTAAGAAAAATTTGGTGATTTAATTTTTCAAGGTATCGAAGATATTTAAACTATTAATTTTAGGCAAAAGGAAATCCTTTGCTTACCGAAAAAACCAAAGAAACAGCGGTTAGTTTGGGTAAAATCAAAACGTGATTGGGCCGTTAAAAACTGGGAAAAGTAATTTTTAGTGATGAGTCCAAATTTGATGTAGTATGTGTTGTTGATTTTAGAAAACGAGTAATAAGAAGTAGAACTGAAGCCTTTCATAAAAATTGTATCAAGAGAACAGTAAAATATCCCAAAGGTGTTATGATATGGGGTTGCATGTCTTCGAAGGGTTTAGAAAGTTTAAAATTTATTGATGGTACGGTCAATGCTCAGAAATATCAAGATTGATAATTTGTACCTTGCAGAAAAGTATATTTTTCAGCAAGATGGTGCATCTTGCCATACAGTAATTATTTCATTACAAGTGTATACTTCTCTTAATGGGAGAAAGAAACGTTAATAGAAATATTTCTTTTGATTTAAAACAGTTATTGTATTGGGGATAATTGAGACAGTAATTGTCTTGAATTAAGGCGGACAGCATTGATACAAGTAAACGTTCCTCTGCGTGACCATCAAACATTTATATCAATTTAAGGATTAGAAAGACCCAGTGCATTATCGTGGTGTAAAAATATAAATCAATAGGTGTAATTAAATTGGTTTAGAGGCTTTGTATATTGAGAATATCGAGCTTCTATCTATGTACATACTTAGATATAAAGCTATGGAAGCCAAAGCCAAGCGATGCCTGGATTTCATCCAAATCTGTGTAATTTTCAAGCGGTTTGATATTAATTTATCAAATATTGATAACATTAAATGTAGAGAGTATGTGGTATGTTTATACGTGTAAAGATAATTTCGAAATGTTTGCTTGGGGTTTCGCTATGTACACACGGTTGTTATATGCCATATATTTATTATGTATATACCTGCTTTCAATCATATACCGATGCGGACGTATAAATGAAAAATTAAATTGAACATTTCCCTCAATTTTCAAGGGAACAACACAAAAAGAACAAAAGACTTTCGAATCTCGAAACGAAACCTTATAAAATCACATCTGCCTTTTAGTTTATATATATGTACATGTACTTTTTTGTTTATTTGTTAGCCCTTCGAATTTCCTTATTGTAATGTAGAAACTACGAGCTCGATATTCTTTTATACCTTTTGAAAACATTGAGTGAAAACAAGGTCGCCTATAATACTGCTGGTAAAATCGATCGTGTTTATTATTAATTCAACATTAAAAACTCAACGCAATTTCTGAATTACTCTTTTATCGTTTTCCTGTCGGTTTTTGGTGGTGGGAATAGTTTCAGTTAAGCGCAAGTAATTACCTTGTATTCAGGATGGTGTGTTAGAAGTAAAAATCTGGAAGTTATAACCTTTTCATCAACACAACATAACTCATTTAGTCAACATTTGTTTAATGGAGGATGTTTTTCTGAATTGTCGTGGTTGTGGAATTGTTCATCCATTGCCGAAGAACAACCAGCCACACGAAGTGAAAGACTTATTAGTATAGTTTCTACGTTGTCCAACATTTTTAAAAAATGTGTTGCTTTTCAAATAAATTAATATATTTCTTCAAGAAATATTTTACCAACCGAACAATCGAGCTTTCGCAGAGGATATAGCTCCGAAATCGCATTATTAATGATTACTGACGGCATAGGGGTTTGATAACATCTCTTGTATTATTGGATTATAGCAAAGCTTTTGGCACAGTCAACCACATAATCCTTTTATCAATTTTCGAATTTATTACTTTCAACGACAAAGCTCTGTTTTTGATTCTCGGTTACTTAAATAACACTGGTTAAGGTTTTTGTCCTAAGTATAAAAATGCCTGTTTCCAATGTATTTTTGCACGCTGAATTCAAATTCACTTTCAAAATTACTGCATCACCCACAGTTTTTGAGTTCCAGTATATCCACGTAGTATAATACTGTGTGCTTTACAATAAAATGCCCCAAGTGCCACTGAAATGCCGAGAAATTGTAAAAATAACCTAAATTCGTTCTGTTACGTCTGCAGCGAGTTGACTTTTAAAATCCAGAAATGTTCGTTTACATCGTTAGTTAGAAAATGTTATGAACTTTATTTTGGTTGTAAAGTAGGCGACCAGGATAAAAGTTGGGCCCCCCATATCTGCTGTGTCACATGTGTTCGGCTTCTCACAGCATGGGCAAAAGGTTTTCGTCATATGCCTTTTGCAGTTCCTCTGCCTAACAAATATAACTGGTATTAAATCAAAATCTAAACACACTGTTGTATATTCTAATCTATCATCTGCACTGAGACCAGTACTTCATAACGAGGAGTTACCTGTGCCAGCACCTGCAGAAAACATGACTTTGAGTGACGATGAGTCTAGTGATGAGAAAGCACATCAAGTAGCAGAAGAAAATTTGAATTTGGATCCCACATTTGAATCAGGATGTTCTTCAAATGAACCACATTTGCTGACTCAAGACCTTAGTGACCTCGTTCGCTGTCTAAGAAGCAAGCCGAACTTTTGGGATCCAGATTGAAGGGCTGAAATCTACTTCAGAGTGATAAAAATTTCGTTTTATCGTAGTCGTCATGCCAAATTCAATGATTACTTCTCCCT
This sequence comes from Dynastes maya, assembly GCA_029619315.2. Taxonomy (NCBI): domain Eukaryota; kingdom Metazoa; phylum Arthropoda; class Insecta; order Coleoptera; family Scarabaeidae; genus Dynastes; species Dynastes maya. The sequence continues at coordinate 3,818,115 of JAROYE020000012.1, read as the reverse complement.
TGAAGATGACCTGGTGTTCTGCAATGATATTGTCTTGGATATGAGTGCACTTGGCCATGAATATCACACTGATGAATGACATTTATTCATTGATTCATCCAAAGCTAGCTTAAAAGCCGTTTTACTTCACAATGGAAATAAATTTCCCTGAATTCCTCTGGCCTACTCAGGCAACATAAAGAAAACATACGACAACATGAAGATTCTTTTAGAAAAAATCAAATACGATGAATTTAAGTGGAATATCTGCGGCGACCTAAAAGTTGTGGCGCTCTTACTCGGATTGCAACTCGCCTACACGAAGTACTGTTGTTTCCTGTGTGAGTGGGACAGTCTAGACAAGAAAAACCATTATCACAATCTTGGAGCTGTCAGTGACAAACATGAGGAAAGATTTCACCAAGATATTTTGGACATTGAAAAGCGCTACCAAGGCAAGTGGAGCCACGGATGAGAGACGTTCCTGATGCTAAATATAGCACATTTTAGAAACATTTTCAGTTGTCTTACAAATAAACACATTATACACGTTGTTCTACTATTTATTGCGCTGTCACTTAGAAACCCTGCCTTCGGAGGTAGATGTTACATAGGGTGTGCCGCAGGGTTCAGTTTTAAGGCCAGTTTTATTTTCATTATATACTTTCAATTAATTAAATCGAAACTAATGTTTGCTACTGCTCGCGTTTGTAATAACTTAAATTTACTATAATTTGAACAATGTGTCTTCAACCATTTTGCTTAATAGAACTTCAGATTTCAAAAAGTATATGACCTCAACTTTGGTCTACAGGCGGATTAATGCACAGCCACAGTATAGTAAGTTCTTTTCTCTTTTTTTGCACATTTATTTATACATAGATAGTATATAACTACAGTTTACCTTTTTGCTTTTGGAACAATTCGATTTTGGGATAATTTTTTAAATTGTACACTAACATAATCATAAGGAGATAAACTTTCATTCGAGGTACCACACATGAATCATTTCACTTAACATTTTTGGGAATGTATTGGTGGGGGCGCAGGTGTAAATGTCATAAGTGTGATTCGTAGGTTAGTTTTTGAAATATATCACGTAGATAGCTTTCAAAAAATCACACCCTATATATTTTAACATCGTTTTTACAACAAATCGTAAAATTTTCTCTTTAATTCTCACATTTTTTTTAGAATTTGACAATATCTGGTAAAATATTTGTCCCGGAAAAGTTTAATTACGATTTAAAGACAAAGTGTTGTAGTGAAAACATTATTTTGTTCTAGCAGTGTATTGATAGTTGGATGATTTTTTTTTTTCTGGAAGGAAGTAAACTTATAAATAAACATAATTTTACAATTCTCGCTTTTAGGAAGAAATTCCAAAAGAAATTACTATACCGTACAGGAGAGACAAATTGATATTTCATCAGCGTAATCAAATAATCCACCACGTTGAGTTAGTGTTTGTTGCTCACGTAAACTACGAAACAATCAATGATACCAAGCATGACTATCCTTCGTTAACGTCGACTGCCTCGCCGGCGTTTCAAACCCCCAAAACTACATTTTGATTGGCATTTTCTACAACAACCTTTCTTCTAGGAAAGCAAAAAACGAAAGCGTGAACGTGTTACATTTATACTTCGGTTAAATTTAGTCTTACACCCGCTGGGGTTAGATTCTGTAATGATATATTGCTTTCAAGCGTTGATATTCCGAAAATTCTTAGATATATAGGCAAACCAATTTGATTTTCGTATATGGCAGGTAAAATCTAGCGGAAATATCAAGTTTTTTTTTTAAATTGGTGATTAGTAAGGATACGGTAGTTGTATTTAGGTAAACTTGGAATGTTTTAAATAGCGTTAAGTGTACCTACATCTCCCCAAAATAAAAATTGTGTTTATTTGATGTTTGGAATTATAACGTGAAAGCATGTCTATTTACTCTTTCGCAGTAGGAGACAGATGAATATTCGCTATATGCTAAACGAAAAACTTCAGAGCTGGAAGAAAAAACCATATTTGTGGTTTAGACAGCAAAGAAAATGTTTCTAAAAACATTTTATGATTAACATTTAAAGGTAGAAACGTACAGAAGCCTCCCACCACAGGAAAGATACTTATATATGGAAACCAGAATAAATTAAGCTGTATTTGAAAGGAATGTGGAAGCATGAATTTGTGTATTCGAAAATAAAATTAACTTGAGATTTTAACGAAAACACCTTTTTCTAGGGATGTTTTTCCAGTATTAATACAATAGAAGGTCTGTTGCTATGGTGATTTTTCGAGGAGTTCTTAGTTCTTTCATAAAAAGCTTTCCAGTAAATCCTTGCAATACCATTGTTCAATTCATTCAGTAGAAGGAAATATTTTCCAGTTTAATTATTGTACATCTGTATATTTCGATTATTATATTTTAAATATCACATAGGGCAAATGTCATATAACATTTTTTATTCAAAAATTTGAAATCTATCAAATTATGTGATGTTATGTAAAAAAAACATTGTTTTAGTAGCTACTGGGATATCTGGCAATACTGAAAAAGAGTTATTTGTAAATTTTTCAAATTAAAAAATTAAAAGGTTGCCATATGTAATGTTTTAACAAAATTATATGCTATACAATTATGATGTACTCCCTTTATCTTAATCTTAATAATTCTTTATATGAAGGAGCTTGTAATTGAGATTTGGAGGGATTTTGTTGTGAAGAGGGTTATTTACGAGGCAAAGACTGAACTATTTTCGTCCACACAGATTTAAGCGCGTAATTCTTTGCCTTTGTCCTTTGTTTATGAGCTATAAACGGCATAGTTTCTCTTCTACCTTTGCCGTAATATCCATGGTCTACTGAATACTGCAATAGTAGTCATCTCTCTGAGGGTATAACGTATTTAATAAGGGTACGACTTTACTTTTACTAACCTTCCTGAGTACCTATACGGGATTATTATTTGATTAACATATTTTATGCCGTTGTTACTATCTATAGCCCGGAAATATAAATCCTCCTTGGCAACTGGCATCTCAATTTCAATTTATTTTTTCCTCGTTTTTAATTTTTGTTTTTGATTGAAATTTCAATTGGAAATTTATGTTCTAAGTATATTGTATTAATACAAAGTCCTTTCGTACTGGGTGCTTCTGACAACATCTCTTTGACGATTTATACATGAAAGCACATATACACACATATGTACACAAACATATATACAGCAAACAATTACAAACCTTTAAATGGATCCTTTGATCAAACTACTGTAAGACAAAAAGGTACATCCTATATTTTATATACACAACAGAATTAAAAAAGAAAGATTTCAATAATATATAACAGAAATTTTCAGAAATAACAAAGAAATGGATTATATTTCCGTACCTGTAAGGCCAAAATCGGATGTGATGGTCAAAATAATCAACTAATCAACTAAATATGTTGAACGATTAACTGAGATCTCGACGAACTGAATTAATCAAAAAAAAAATGTCATTCCCTATCAGAGGGTTTGGATGTTAAAGTCCGCAGAAATTTTAGAATTGTCCTTCGTATTTTTGCACTTCTCGGGGGCATAACTCAAAAAGTAAATAAGATAGCAAAGAAATCGATTCTATAAGTCTGCTTTCATTCATAACCGCCCTACTGACGCTCTTATTGGTCGTAGAAAAACCTTCAAAAGCTCTTTAAAGTGCCAAGTAGGAAAACCGAATTTTGGATTTGGGCGAAATTTCCAAATCAAAGTAAAAAAATCTTATTTTTTTACAAAAACTACTTGAAGGTATTGTTTTTAGCTTAAATTTTTATAGTAATTGCAAATTTTTCTCACTCACATACTTTTACATTTCGTTTTTTCCCTTAAAAGAGATGCAAGAGACTCATTGAACCATTACAATATTTGGCACTCAACGTGGAATATTACATTTTTAGGATTCCCTTAATTAAAATTTTTCTTGGATTTTAATGATGACTACACAGCCTGTATATACGAGAAACTCAAAGAAATAGGGGAAACATGGAAATAATGTTCTTCTGCCTGTAGGTTCGAAATGAAAAGAAATATGTCAATGCGATTTTAACAGACATATGGCACATCGAATTACGTTGTTCCTCAGATATCTTAGGAAATACGTGGGGCTTTCAAATTCCACGATTTTGGAGGTTGACGTTAGTGGGATGGGAAATGTTACAAAAACATGTCCCTTCTTCCTTAGATAGGGCATGTCTGGCGGCAATTATTCAATATACAGGGACGGTTAGAAAAAAAATCGAAAGTTTTTTAGCCTCAATGTTTAAATTAAATGTTATTTCGTACAAGTTTAGGTTGGTATGGTAAGAAGGATAATATATCAGTGAATAATTTTATACAGCACTGATTTTTTGGTGTTGTATTTATCATTATTTCGACTTATAGAGGGTTTTTCTACCACCCCCCGTTTTTTTCAATCCAAATAGTGTCCATCAATAACTTCCGCTATATCATTCTATGTTTATAAATATCCAATCAATATAGGTATGACGTATTTTCGGTATATTGCCAAATGTCACACCGAATCTGATCGTTGTGAAATGTAGAAAATGAAGGATCGTGACACGTTTCCTTCTCCACGAATTTTATGCGGTAATAATGGCAGTTTAAATGGATTATCTTATTTAGCATGCCGCTTCTTCCTCGATCTTAATTACTGTTCATATCATCGTTCTGTCGCTGTTGTTCTTATATCGTTTCCTCTACATTAAGTACAGCTTATTATCTAATCTATGTATTTAATTCAATTTGTTTTTTGCTACATTAAAAAACAATTAATGTAATATGCCTTGTTGTGCAACCGTAGAATCTTGAGGTATGCATGAAGGGTGCACAACAGGTTTGTTTCTACAAAAACCATTACAATTATTGGAAAGATTATTTCTTCTTCTTCAAACATTAACACAAACACAAACAAGACCAGGTAACTCCAGTTTAGATAAATCTTAGTACTTTTAAAAAGAAATAATGATTCTATTTCTAATATACTTATATAGTATGAATGTTAATAAAGTTTATTTTTTATTCTTTCTAGCATTTGCTTTGGAAGATCTATTCTCGTAGAATTCCCGTAGATATGAATTTTGACAAAAAGTATTTAGCTTCATTAAATTTAAACACTTTTCGTCACTTATTGGAAGGTATCCTAAAACATTTACAAAAATTAGTTTCAAAATTAAATGTGTTTACAAAATATATACCACTATAGCTTTCTTTTGGAAGTTGAAACTCCTTAGGTATGCAAGTTTTTTGTAGAAGAGATTTTGTAGTTTTTGTAAGAGGAACTTTTAACCGATGTCCATTCTACTTTGCCATAAATTTTCCACGGAGGAGGTTTGTCCATTCTTTAACCACAGATTACACATAAACGGTGATGGTTTTTCACAGGAAATTCTTAGCAGTTTATACCATGTTTGAGTAAAAGTGAAATCAAAGCAGTATTAAAACAATAGCCCCGTTGGACCATAGTGTTAAGGATGTAAAATACTTTATTCTGGTTACGGGCAAAATCAATCAATTAATCAGCACTCTAAAGTAGCGTTCACATAGAGAAGCGCGAAATTAGTACAATGCGAAACTATACACACGTCAAACTTTAAGATTATTTTCTGCATTTGTTATTCAATTTGTATGTCATGATTAATGCAGAAACTGTTAATAAACATAATATGTAACGTTTCTGTGCAATTTCGTGCATTACGCAAAAAGAATCAGTAATATCAACAGATAGATTTATGTTATGAAAAAGTAAATCAATGGTTCAGTTGTCAAATCCTTACGCTAATTTGACGTTACCCTATGTAAACGTAGCCTAACTCTACAAAAAGGCAGAGAACGATTAAAGAAATTTATTTTCCTGCATATAATCCTTTCAACATCTATACACTTATTCCAACATTTCTGCAATAACGACATTCTTTCGGTTATTCCTCAAAATAATCATTAATAAAAGCTTTTAGATCATCAGAAGAAAATCTCCGCCTTCGTAATTGCTTTTTTTCAAGGTATGAAAAGGAGTAATCATTGAATGTCAGATCCACACTCCGTAACTTGAACTTTTTATACTGCTCGTCTTCATACAGTTACCCAATAAACTCCCCCCCCCCCCCCCGCGCAGCGCAGTCAGAGAAAACAGTTGCCAATAATTTTCCCGTGGAATCCTACGTTTTCACCTTTTTGGGGGACGTAGACCCTTTATGCATTCACTGCATTGGGATCCTAACGATATACAACGCCAGTTATAATTTTCGGAAAAAGGAGAGTTTTCCTCACAAATATTTTGCCTGGAAAATCTCTGGTCTGGTGTGAGGAGTTTGTTGACACTTTATTGCTTCATAAATCATCATGTAACATTACCAAAAGTGTCGTTTCTGACATCTGAACTTCTCTTGTAATAGCGTATGTGTTAATTCTTTGATCTGCCTTCAATTCTTTTTATTGCTTCTTGTATTCTTGTTTGAAGAGGTCTACCAGACTAGAAATTTACTTGATATCACGATATCTTTTTTACATAACGCCTTAAATTTTAAATCACTAATTTTGTTATTTAAACCGCACTACACCTTTTTAGTTAGAATAAAACGATACAGAACGCCTTGTATATACAGTGAAGTCCTAAAGTATCCCCCACCGTACTATCTTTTGAACGACAAGAGCTAGTTTAGCTTGGGGTTACGAACCAAAAAAATCTACAATATTAGACATGGGAGAAATTAATTAATTTATTGAGAAATCTGATAACACAATGTACCTCGCAATAAAAGTATGGGGTATACTCAGGGTTTAAGTTTCATATAGTTTTAGTTGTTATAATGGCGTTCAATTTTGGCTTCCTTAATAATAGGTTGCGCTGGTGTAGGTAGGCGTAAAGAGCTAATCGATATAACATTAAACGAGATGTAAGCTTTTAAAACATGAAACAAGAAATAATATTTCAAACGTTTTTGCAATCACAACTAGAACATGGATTGCTTTATTAAAAAGTATGCTGATTTATGACTAAAGCTGGCCACGAGCGGTACCGCGCAGTAGCGCAAAGTCGACCAGGCCTCGCGTTCCACTAGAGTTATTCTGCTAATAGAGATGTTTGCTGCCGCAAAAAATTTCGCTCATCTTTTAAATAAAAATTAAATAACACGTGCTCAAACACTTACCATTTTAAGAGTTCTCCGTGAAATCATAAAGTGAATAATGTCTTTTAAAATATCTGCAACATTAGATATGTTTCAACTGTTGTTTCGGCAAAACTAGTACGGCATGAGGAAAAAATGCGTTTATATGCAGAGAACGAACGTTCTACATCTAGTGACGTAATATTTGCGTAAGTAAAATAATCTTTCAAATAACTTAACGATTCTGTTGACGCACCTTCACAAATGTGTCTTAATGTGCCAAAATCAGAATTTTTCTAAAAAAACACTTTCAAATTTTTCTAGAACAGAAAATTTTTTGCGTCTCAATCGCGCATAGCTGTGCGTGAACATGTTGCACTATTTGTAAAGATTCTTCTAACGGCACCGCAGGATTTTGTAATTTTTCTATTGCATCTGCTAGCCCGAAGTAATTGTCGTGAATGATTTTTAAATCCATTTTAACCTGACTATCTTGAAATTTCGACTGGCTTTTCTGGATAGCGGCAGCTTCCTTTGTATCGAATTGTAAAACCACGTTCTTAATATTGTCAAAATATTTATGATAATAAAAAGCGGCCTGCAACCATGTTCCCCAACGAGTTAGAATAGGTTCTGGTGAGCTCTGGTATACGGGGGCACAGTCTGTGAAATTCGCGAATACGTTTCGGTGATTTGAAAAAATACTGCTTTGGTATGCGCTATTAAAGCGTCTACCTCAGGATAACATTTTCTGATACTATCCGCCACAAGATTGAGAGCATGAATTTTACACGTAATGTGTAACAAATTAGCAGAATGCTTTTTAAGAGACCGGCCTACAGAAAGCATGTTTGCAGCACCATCACTCACTAACATCAAGAGTTTTGGGTTTTTTGAAAGTTCAAACTTTCCAATGTATTTAACACTAACTTTGAAATTACTTCGGCAGTACAGTGTTGTATTCGTTTGGAGACTAATAGAATTGAAGATGCCGATTGATGAGGTTCCAATTTGCGTGCCATTACATTAAGAACAGAATGTTTCTTCCGATCTGTTGTTTCGTCAAAAACATAACCACAATTTTTGATCTTTCAACTCCGATTTTATTTTTTGTTCAATATGTTCGCGCGCAGATGGCACAATTCTTCGTAACGATGTTCGACTTGGTAATTTGCACTCCGAATAGTTATTCCAAAAGCAGATAAATGGTTCCTTGTCTAGTAAATTAAACGGTATATTACATGCGATAAACGTAACGCATAAATTAAATATAAATTTTTCATTGTCTCGTGCGCAATTTCTTTTTGAGACATGCTTTTCACTATTTACGTGTCGTAGACAATGTTGTCTGGACCAACACATTAACGGGATTTTACAGATTACACATTTAATTTTAGCACCTTCATATATTAAGTCTGGAATTTCTGCCATAAATTTTCGAAGTTTGTCCGACCGCGTCGTTTTGCTGACGAAATCATAATTTTTCTAGGACAGATAAACAATTGCGCAAATGACCGGCAGCGAAAATGTCCGTATTGCTCCGCAGACGAAGTAATACTACCGTTCCTCTCTGTCCGAACTGATTCTACGCCGATGCGCGGTACCGCTCGTGGCCAGCGTTATTTATGACCATTGTTCATCAATGTGTCTTTCTTACATATCGCAATAATTGTTGCATATCGATTTGAAAAATTGCCTAAAGCTTTAGAAAAATAGATCGATTAATATTTTTTTGTGAACCAACTTTTGGTGTTATCAACAACCTAATTGCATTTCCGGCCTCATCGGAAATGATGCCAACTTTTCTATTTTAAATCGAATATCTTTGCGTTTTTTGGAAAGGCAGTTGAAAGACGAACTCAACAATATACAGCAATAAGGTTTTGATAACCTGTTCTTATTTTCATGCAAAGTTGAGCAAAAAGAAGTCCCAAATTGTCTTCTGTGACACCAGGTTTTTTCAAAGGGTTTGTTGCCAGGGAACGTAGTCGTGACAATTGTCAATCTGTCAAATTTAAATTCTAAAATTGTAAATTGTTCTTGTTATCTATTGTCATTTATTTCTTCGTTGTTGTTGTTATTTTCTCTTATCTTGACCTGTTTTGATAATTGTTGTTATTTTTGCATTTTATTGATTTATTGATTCAAATTTGTCAGTTTTCGGTAGATAATATACTCATTTTCAGGATTTTTATGTTATTTTTGGGACGCCCTTCGCATAAACCATGCAAAACAAGGTTGGCTCAATTTTAATTTCTTTCCTATGATTTCACCACAAATTGTTCAACAATATAAATCTTATTGTCTACTATCAAACTAGTTACCGTATAGATAATAATAATAAGCTTTATTTTGCCCAACAGAAAAAATTCCAATTACTGGACAAGTAATTAATTAAACAAATTACAAAACGAGTACAAAAAAACAAGTAAGAGTAACAAGTTACAAAAAATTATTAAAGTAAAGAGCAGTGACTATCCTTATTGTATATAAAGTGTCGTGAAAAATATCACATTGTGAAGATATGCGATTAAAGTTTGTACAAGTCATATAAATAGGTGATTTTAAAAGAGCATCTGTTCGAGGAAACGGTAGAATAAAACGTATGCGAATCCCGGACACCAGAGCGTGGGATTATAAATTGTAATCTTTGAAGTAGTGCCGAGCAGTCAATGCAGCCATTACACAATTTCCAGAGAAACACCAAACCGGAGGATATGCGCCGAAAGTTAAGAGAGGGTAAGTTAAATCGGTGGGTACACTCCGTCTTTCCGGAACCAGAGGAGTTTAGCAAATCTGCGTTGGACCAATTCCAATTGGCGTTAAATAGTAAGGGCACCATATGATGGACACGTATTCCAGATGGGATTCTAGCCGCATGGGAGATGCTGATAATGTGTTGCGCAAAAGTGAGTTTGCTATCAAACAAAATCCCTAGATCCTTAATTAATTCGACACGTTCGATGTTAACTTGATTAAGCTCATAGTTGAAAGTAATTGGGGTAGATGCACGTGTAGATGAAATAACTTTACATTTGCTGATATTTAGAGGTAGATTATTTGATGTACACCATTGAGAAATATTTATAAGATCGCTTTGCAAGAAGTAACAATCCTCGGCACTAGACGCCTTACGATATAGCTTCAAGTCGTCAGCGAATAGTAAGGCATTCGACGATACACATGTACTTATATCGTTAATGAATAAGTTGAAAATCAAAGGTCCAAGATTAGACCCTTGAGGGACTCCCGAAGAGGCAATGTATTAACGAGAGCAGAAGCCATTATAAAAAGCACATTGAAGTCTATTAAACAAATATGATTGAAACAGGTGCACAAGCGAATCGCTAAACCCAAAAGACATAAGTTTATATGGAATTAAAGAATGGTCAAGGTGGTCAAATGCTTCGGCAAAATCGGTATATAAGATATCAACTTGCACGCGAGAATCTATAGCATGAGATAAAAACTGAGTAAACTGACATAGGTTAGTTACAGTAGATCTTTTCTCAGTAAAGCCGTGTTGGCAAGAAGAAATGCTGTTTTTAACGCAAGGATAAATAGCAGTGTATAAGCATTGTTCAAACATTTTGGCACAATTCGATAAGATAGCTATTGGGCGATAGTTGGATATATCAGCCTCGTCTCGGGATTTAAATATGGGTACAATGCTTGCAACCTTCCATAAATCAGGAAAAAGTTTTCAAGACTAAATTAAAGATTTTAAAGAGAGGATATACCAATAGGTGTTTACAATCTTTAATAAAAAACGAGGAAATTTGATCATGTCCAGAACTGTGACTATTCTTTAGCTTATTTATGGAAAGCAAAATAGAATACTCCGAAAATTCAGTAATATTTACGCAAACTGAACGATTAAACCCAACTTGAGGAATGTTGGCAGATGACGGATCGGTGAAAACACCACTGAAATATGTCCTAAACGCGTCGGCGATTTCCTAGGGATTATTGAAGTGTGTATTGTCTAGAACCATACTACTAGGAATGCGACTCCTTTGCTTTTTATCGCGAATAAATGACCAGAAATTCGTAGGATTGTTAGCAATATCACAATTTTGCCTTGTTTAGTCGCCAAGTTGATTATTTGATGCAAACTTCTCTCAAATAGTGTTCTATAATTCCACACCAAATACCATCGTAAAAGTATATAATATAATGCTAATAAATTGATAAATTTGAACAAAGCTACCATAATTAAATGTCGATTAAGCTAGCGCAGCCACATCGTAAACCCAGCAGCAAACCAGTTGCTAATTTGTTACGCGAGAATTGATTTTGATGCTGCAGCCATTTCCTACAAACGATGGATTCCGTAGTTTAATATTAAGCAAGGACCTTATCGGACATCAAAGTTTCCACAAACATAATTCAGATTTTAAGAACGATGGTCAAGATCATTACGCAAATAGATATCATAATTTAAAACGGAGTAATCTCCAAATAAGTTAAACTTCATTATCTCTATTGCAGTGACAGTTGATTTATTTTATCAATTACTAAATTCTTGGTGTTGGTGGCTAATGGGTAGGTGAATTTTATAGTAAATGTATATTTAAATAATAACTTCCCATCGTTACAATAATTTGACTCATATAATGACAATTACTGAGGCTTATATCGCTGAATGTTACTAAGAATTGATGCAGGATAGTACTAGTACTATTTAATTATTAAAGTAAAGAGTTTCAGAAGCAGGCACCTTTTAGTTTTACAGTAAATAATTCACTAACCTAGCGCATACGTGATAGCCCGTGAAATCTTACTAATAATTGATAATGGTACAATTACTATTCATTTATTAAAGTAGATAGTTCCAGTAGTTGAAAACTTTTAGATTTGCAATGAATACATTTTTAAACAAAGAATACTCTATCATCCTTTGAAGTTTATCCGTACATTGGAGGCTGTTCAGTCTTGTACTAAGAAAAATTATAATAAAAAATTATGTCAGGTAGTACTATTAGTATTTATTTAATTGAATCATAAGTTTCAGAGTTTATGATATCTTATTTCTTTGTTTAAGACATTTGATAACTTGATTAAAGAAAATCTTGCAGAAAATTTGACGAAAGCGATTCTTAATATTAGTAAATTGCCCTTACAACACTAAATAATATTTTCTTAAGGATAGTATATAGTTTTCTTAATTCCAGAAAGCGTTTAGGTATTGTTCACAAATCAATAGTTTCATTTTCTTAAAATAAAGCAAGGAGTGACATCTTAATTGAATTTGTCTTTTACCCGTTTCCACTCCTACCCTCACAATCTTCGTTTTGCTTTCGCTTATGTGCAATCCTATTTGACCTCCTTCTCATATTATTTCTTCTAAAGTTTTTACCATTATGTCTCTTCTCTTAGTTATTATCACGACGTCATCAGCATAACCTACTACTTGTCTTCCTCCGGTTCTCAGTGTACCTTTGCTTACATACTCTAGTGCCATATTGAATAAATTCATTGATAAGGCGTCTCCCTGTCGTACCCCTTCGTCTATCTCAATGTCCATAGTTTCTCGTTTTTATGTTATGATAGTTATCCTTGTATTTTCCATTGTCATTCTGATTAGCCTTCTTAATTTTGCTGAAACTCCCATTATCCTCAGCGCCTCCTTCAACTTATCTCTCCTTATTGAATCAAAAGCATACTTAAAATCTATGAATAGCATTTCAATCGGCATTTTGTACTCTATTGCATTTTCTATGATTTGTTTTAAAGTGTACATATAATGGCACCTGTTGTTGACCGAACTTCTATAAAACCACAATGGTATTTACCTATTTTATTCTCTGTTTCTTTCTTCATTCTTTTTTGTATTAGCGTTGACAGGATCTTATATGCTGTATTTAGTAGCATTATACCTCTATAGTTGCTGCACTCTTGCTGGTCCCCTTTTTTGTGTATGGTAATTATTCGCCCTATTCTCTATTCTTCTGGCATTACCTCTTCTTTCCAGATTTGCTTTATTAATTCATATATATTTTCGACCATTTCTTCTCCACTATATTTGATTAATTCTATATTTATATTATCTATTTCTATTCTATTTGATTCACAACTTCAATTTTCTGAGCACATAATTACTATTTGCAATTCTGCCTCTCGATCGCTAGGTTTTCTTATAAGAACATGTCGAGGATTTTTGAATCCTCAAACTCCTAAAACCTTGTTTTTTAGCCTGGTGGTCCCTAGATTGGAATATGCTTCTGTTGTTTGGTACCCAATATACCTTTACCAACAACTTGCAATTGAGAGGACACAAAAGAGGTTCCTAAAATACTTAACCTTTAAAATCACTGGTACGTATCCACCACGCGGAACAGATTATAACAGCCTATTGGAACAACATAATATGCAAACTATAACTACCCGTCGGGAGATAGCCAGCGCTAAATTTCTGGCTAAAATAATTACTAATAAAATTGATGCCCCGAACATACTTGCAGCAGTTGGGTTTCTTGTACCTCAGTACAAAACTAGACAAACGGAAACGTTCTTTGTTCCCACAGCGAAGACTAATATTTTACTTAAAGCCCCAATAACGCACATGTCGAAGAATGCTAATAAACTTTATGGTGATCTTTTTTCTTAATTAAGTACTGGAACTCTGTGGCACTGAATTGGTTCAGTATCTTTTTTTCTTAATCAATGTTCTTTTTTTTTTTTTTTTTTTTGCTATTAGAGTTGTTTGTTTTATAATAACTGGCGTTTGTATATGTGTACCCTGTATATTATGTCCAGAAGTGCTGTGCACCTTTTTCTTTTTTTTTCTTTATTATTATTATCCTCTAATTAGACTTTGTTTTCTGTTGGATAATAAAGACCATTATTATTATTATTATTATTATTATTATTATTATTATTATTATTATCCTTTGCTGGTGCTTTTACATTCTTACTTTTAAATATTATTTCCTGTACTTCTCTCAATGTTGGCTCTCCTATTGTTTCTTCCTCTGTATCTATCTCTTCTATTGCTTCTTCTTCCTTCTCCCTCTCCGTTAGCAGCTCTCTAAAATATTCTACCCATACTTCTTTATATTGCTCTTCCTCTATCACAATTTTACCATCTCTATTCTTTATTCCACAAGTTTTGGGCTTATATCTCTTATTTTCTTGTATTCCTGTTTGTATTTGTTGTAATTTGTCATTTATCCAGTCTCTCTTAGTTTGTCTTATCATTTTGTTACATTGCTTCCTATTTTCCTCATATTTATTCCGCTGATCTTCTTCATTATTGCTTAACCACTTCATTCTCTCCGGTACTTTTTCCTTCACTGCTTTTACACAATTCTCGTTATACCAGTGCTTTCTTTTCTTTTGTTTTCTCTTTCCTACTATCTTCCTTGCTGAATGTTCTATTGTTTCTTTTACTATTTTCCATTTTTCCTCTATTCTATCTTTCTCTTGCTGCCGATTTATATTTATATTTATATCTTCTTGATATAATTGTTTGATTTTTAGATCTTCAAGTGCTTCTATTTCCCATTTATCATGTGTTTTTTTACTCTTTGTAATCTTTTTTATTTTCTGATTTAATGTTACTACTACTATAGACATCATAATTAACCAATAATAAAATGAAGAAATAACGACAATTAACAAAACAAGACAAAATAAGACAATTGTAACTACAAGGAAGAATGAAAATAAGAAAACCGTTAAATAAATAAGAACAATTTGCATGTTTATAATTAAAATTTAACAGATTAACAATAATTGTGATTACGCTTCTTAGCAAGGAGCTCTTTGGATGAACCTGGTTTCACAGGAGATAATTTGGTACTTTTTCCTAACCAACTTCGCATAAAAACAAGGATAAGTTGTCAAAACCTTCTGTTTAATATAAGAAAGTTGGAATTACTTCCGGTTTGTTTTTCCACGAAAAATGGAAATCCACCTGTTCTTTTAACGCTAGCTTTTGTTGTTCAAAAGCTTGGGGAAGGATACTTTAGGACTTTGCTGTATACCGAATGTATGGAAAAAATCCATAGAAAAGGAAAACAAACTGGAATGGTTGCGTAGGTTGGGATATAAACAGATATGAAATAAAAGGAATTACGATTCAAAGATTTTCCCTCCATGTATACTGTAATCCCAATCTTTCCCCAACGGAAATTTTTATTTTGAAGGATACAGAAATACAGAACAAGTAGTTGGTCTCCGCGCAAACATGAAATTTCTATTCAGCCCGCTTTCAGGTATTAAGTTATATATTACAAGCGTAAACCAAGTGTTCAAGGGAGAAACGTAAACCGTTTTGTGTACTCAGTTTTTACTCCTATTTCCCTAGGGTTTCGTTTAAAATACGTTCTTTCATTTGCATTTTGTAATTAAAAACTTCATTAGATGGAGACGGAAAACCAATTCCGCTGCACCACACTATACGAATTTCCACAATTGAAATTAGGATGTGACGTTTTAAGCGTAAACCGTAACCGAATAAGCATTTTTTTTTCATAGCCTCTTGCATAAGTACTATATTCCTTTTCTTAGGGTTAAAAGTTGGATTAAATCTTCTTTAACATGGCCCAAAAATAAATTACCTATCAAAACTAAATTAAAAACCTAAACCGTGTTTTAGGAAAATAAATTCATCTCCTCATCATTTCAAACTTTCGACGAGCTTCTTAAATGATTTTACAATTCGTGCAGAATTAAAAAAGAGGAACTTTTTCATCTGCCGGGGACATACCTTTTGATTTCTTAATACAAACTTCCTTCAACTTTCAATTGCGTAGGCTTAGGAAATGAATTTCGCAAACGCATATAATTGTTTTCACTAAAAATAATCAACTTCCACAATCGCTAGAATAGGCGGGATACAGTTAGATTACTTTCTATTTCTCGTATAAAAATCATCCCAAATAAATAAAATCGAAATGCCTAACGGAATTAATTAAAACCAATATCTATACCGTAGCTTCGCATATCCAGATGATGTTATTTTTACTTCTACCTAACAGATGGCTATGGGAACGCGGAATATTTCATATTACGCGCTCTCTGACAATAAAATATTCCGCAACATATACACAACATATATATAACCTTATTATCTTATATGTTTATTGAGCAATATCTTTAATCTGGTGATTTTTTTTTATATCTTTGTAATATTAAGGATTGCACGACCGACACTATTTTGATAATTTATCAATTTTTTCCTATTATTATTTACGCACACTTTTAGAAAAGAGCTCTGTTAAGTCGAACTTTTAATAGACATTACGATATATTATACAAGATCGAACCAATCTGATCAGATGTCGCCAAAGATCTCCAAAGTTAATCTAAAGCAAAATGAATCATTTATTGCATACTACTAATACAGGATAATTTACGCGTTTGTATACATTGTATTCTCAAGAAAATTCAATTTTTAAGAAATAATTTAATTCTTTTGTGGACCAATAAGAATATTTTCAAATTCAAAGCGCTGTTTATTTTAGTGAGCGTATTTCAGAAAGATATTATGTTTTTTACAACGTTTAAGAAGAAAGAGATCAAATATTTTGAACTTGAAATTTTATTTGTATTAAATAAATATTTTCTTGGGGTTAGAAAGTCAAAAACATCCAAGACAGTCAGTTAAGAAAATATTCATATTACATTAACTGGTATCTTTTGAAAATGTTTATGAAATGTTGCACGTTAAAGACAACAAAGCAATTGTAATTATAACCTGGGCAAATATGCGATAACAGCCAGAAGCGTGGCGAGCGCATAAAAGTTTACACATAAAATAGAAGGTAAGAAATAAATTATAAAACGTGCTGAAATACTTACCGTTTTAAAAGTCTTCCGTGAAATCACAAACTGGGTAACATCTATTAAATATTTAAATCATTAGATATGTTTCCACAGCTGTTTCAGTCAAGTGAGTACGACGTGCGGAATAAATGTTTTTTAATGCCGAAAACGATGTTATATTTGCATATTTAAAATAATCTTTGAAGCAACTTAATGCATCTTCACACGCACCTTCACAAATTTGTCATAATATAAGAAAATCGGAGTCTTTCTCTAAAACACTTTCAAATTTTCGTATTACACACCAATTTGTTTCGCCTTCTACAGCGCATAACTGTGCGTGAACATCACTAGCTAAGATCACTAGCGATATCGAAACATTTTGTAATTTTTCTATTCCCTCCGTTAGTCCGAAGTAATTGTTGTGAATAGTTTGTAAATCTCTTTTAACCTGACTACCTTGAAATATTTCCTGGCTTTTCTTGATTGCTGCAGCTTCTGTCGGATTGAATTTTAAAACTACCTTCTTTACTTGATCAAAATATTTATTGTAGTAAAACGCAGCCTGCAACCATGTTCCCCAAGTGTAACAATCGGCTGTGATGGTTCAGGTAAATCAGGACACAGTTTGTGAAATAGTCGGGTACGTTTCGAGGACTTTAGAAACACTGCCTTTGTATTAACAATCAATGCATTTACTAGGGAAAACATGTAGGAATCGTTTGTGCCGCAAGATTTAGAGTATGGATTTTACACGTTTCATGTAAGAAGTTACCACTGTGTTCTTTAAGAGATTGGCCCAAAGAACGCATGTTTGCGGCACCATCACTAATAAACATTAAAAGTTGCCTAGTTGAAACTTCAAATTTGTTCAATGAGTTCTACATCACCTTAAAATCTCATCGGCAGTACAATTTATAACTCTTTTGTAAGCAAGTAAGAAGGAGGACGACGGTCGATGTGGTTCCATTGTACGTACCATTACATTAACCACAGAATGACGATCTGTTGCTTCGTCCACACACAACCACAGTTTTTTATCTTTAAATTCCGTTTTCATTCATCTTTCTATATGTTCACGAGCAAATGGCACTACATTTAGTATCGATGTCCGACTAGGTAATTTACAGTCCGCATATTTATTCCAGAAGGAGACAAATGCTTCTTTGTCTAGTAAACGAAACGATAGATTACATAAAATAAAAGTAACACATAAATCAAATGTAAATTTTTCTTGGTCTCGTATGCCACTTTTTGCAGAAGAATACTGTTTGCTTTTGATGTGACGTTGACAATGATTTCTTGACCAACACATTAAAGGGATTTTACAAACTAGACATTGAATTTTAGCGCCATCAAAAATTAAGTCCGGTATGTCAACTATAAAGTTTTTAACTGTGTCTGCCATTGGTCGTTTTCGCGACGTACCTAACTGCGACATTTTTAAAGCAAGCATAAACGTACAATTACGAAATAAGTTACGACAGCCTACATATACACAGAACTACTCGCATACAGCATCGATTTAGTACTGACGCTGTGAACGCGTGAAATAAATAATCGCCGACGGCCATCTACTTATACTAAGAATCGCTTTCTCCAAATTTTCTGCAAGATCTTCTTGAATCAATTTAACAAATGTTTTAAACAAAAAAATACAATTGTTTCATTACAAGTATATACTTCTCTTAAACGGAAAAAGAAACACTAAGAAAATATTTCTTTTGATTTAAAACAGTTATTGTATTGCGGATAATTGAAAGAGTAATTGTCTTGAATTAAGGCGGACAGCCTTGATACAAATAAACGTTTCTCTGTGTGTACGAATCGGAAGTTTTATGTAACATCAAAAGATTCTTTCTAAAAGAAAAATGGAAAAGTATGTGGCGAACCTCACATGAATGTCATCCTACGCAGTATGGCATAATCCACCCCTCGATCTTTCATATACGTTGGCATAGTAACTCTAGAGTGTCATGATAAATCTATTCCATTATTGATAAATTAAAATTCGAACATAGTTGCTTTCCTTCCTATTTACACAAATTAAAGATTTGGATTCTCCAGCTTGCACATCTGGATGTGACGTGGATGATTTAAACCACCTTTTAGTAGCACTTAAAATAGCATTACCCACTTCTATGATACTACTACTAAGTTATAACAACATTGAAATTTACAGAGTTTCTGGTTGACTGTCGGATTACAATTTGATGTGCAATGTTGATACTTTGTGATGGTAATGTGACTGATGGGCGTTGATCTCTTAATACAAAAAAAAATGAATATTGGGTGTTCGCCTTTTTAATACCTTGAAACAAAAATGAGAACTGGTTCGTTTCCTTCGCAATTAAAACGTACGCGTCACACGAATGATATGAGAAATGAAGGGAATATTGTAAATGTATTGGCGTATGTTGGTATTAATCCTAATGTTTCCATAAGAAGTGTAGCGAAGGATACACAGAATTTTAAAACAAAATAATTGTCATCCATTCAACGTGCAGTACATGGGCTTCGTCCTAACAAATTTTGATGCGAAACTGGAATTTATTGCTTAATGCATCTTCTAATAAATGAGATGCCTGATTTTTTAGATAGAATTTTATGCAGTGACGAATCTCGTTTTCGCAATAATGGCGTTGTTAATGGGTACAACTTTCATTACTGGTCGGTTAAAAATGCAAAATTGGTCATGGAAAGAAAATTTCAAACAACATGGGATACAAATGTTTGGTGTGGACTGTTCAATGGTCGTACAATTGGACCATATATTGCTACGGGTGAAAGATATCTTAATTTTTTAACTCAAGACATGCCAGAACATTTACGGGAAATTTCACTTGAAGAAAGAGTAAAATTCTTGGATTGGCAATAGAGGTCCTTTAAGAAAGCCATCTCGACCTCGACCTTTTGATTTTTTCTTTTGGGGTTATGTGAAAGATGTTCTTTATGTTGTTGCGCCAAGGGATCTTGATGATTTTAAACATAAAACCATCCAGGCTTGTCGAAATATAACTCCTGAAATGATACAAGCCTCTTGTACGAGAGAATTGATCAGGAGGTGAGGTCTGTGTCAAAGCAGGATGAGGATAATTTGAACAACATTTGTAATCTATTTCCTATATTTTATATATTTTTTAATTCTAACTATGTATAATTTACGTTCGAACAATGTTTATAATTTTATTGTTTTTTTTCATTTGTATTCGCTGTACTATTACGCTTATGTTTTAAATGTGCTTTGATTTATTAAGATTATATTGCAACAAAGTTATCATTTATGGCCAAATGAAGTATGTTTGTTGTTGTCCAATTAAAAAAAATCATAGAAGGAATTACAAAATTGAATATCTTCAAAACGTCGCAACGTAAATAAGTAAATGATATTTCGCTGTTAATGCAAAAGTATACAGTACAGTAACAACAAAAAAATCGAAATCAGATGCATTATGTATCATTACACTTACCTTCAAAGTTTCATCAATATCATAGATTCCGTTTTAAAGATATTTGATTAATTCCATACTTTATCTCAACCCAGTCTCGCGTTCAAAGATTCGTTCTTTTGAAAAATGGCTAATTTCATCACTCGCTTTTATCAATTCGTTATAAACAAAGTTCTATTTTGGAAAAATATTCTCAAATTCATGGCATTCTTGATTTCAAGCGAAAACGAATATGAACTTTCTAATAAGGTATGTGTAGTAAAGAATTGACTTCAGAAATTGTAATTTGGGACGAAAGAAAAATTAAAAACACCGGTTTTCGCAATCAAACTCCAAATTTGGCAACGCTGGTTGAGATTGTAGGGTAATAATGTGGAATATTCAAGAACAATGTTATATAAAGGAAAGCAGTAAGAATAAAACTAATAAATAAGATTTACATATATTAAAGTGTGTTTGAAAGTTAATATACTTACATAATACAGCTTTTATTGTGATGACCTACTTTTGTTAGAGGTACACGTATACGTAGTATTTTTTTTATACATGTAAAGCTGTGTCATAAATACAAGCTTATAATCAGTCTATTTAGACTATTTGTGTTGCATAAATGTATAGGTTTCTATAGATATTTTTAGAGAATTTTACTTAAGACTAACATTTATACTAAAGGTTAAAATGTACATTTTTTTTTTCAAGAATGTTTAATAACTCGTTCTACTTCAGGAAGAATTTTTGAAATGTAGGTAACCCGTATTATTTAATCACACGTTCAAATTCCGTCGCTGGCCACTGTATTTGCGCATAATTTGAAACTTAAAAAAAATGGATCAGTTAACCGTTGCATATTCTCGAAAAGCGAAAAAAAAAACGATTGCCTGGTGTCGATAGAAACTTCTAGCCATTAGCCTGCATATGTTGTTCGTTATATAATAGAGTGTATATTCTATATTAGTGGCAAAGACCTTATTTAACAAGTAGATATGCTCTGGTGGTGCAACGCACATTTACACATTCAATGTGCCTTAATTAATGTGTTTTAAGCAATAGGATTTGCGATTTGCTCTTAATTCATGCAACTTGCTCTCAATTACTCCTATCTGTACATGGCATACAGTGAAAGTGTAAATACGTGAAATCAGCCACGTTTTATATAAAAACGGCTTTTGAAAAGTATTTGTTTTCTAAAATTCTATTTATAGACTCTTATGTATCATCTACCTACATAAACATTCGTGCAGATGGAAAATTGGAACGGCTGCGTTTACCAATAACTAGAATAAATTAGAAACGACAAATAGATATATGTGTAGAACGTGAAGGAAGTTGGATAATATGGGATACGATGTATAAGAACATCCGATTTTTTTGGTAGAGAAAGATCTCGATTTAACACACGGAATGTATGAGAAATTTAGTATTACAAGTAGATTATGCCAAATAACGTAGATTAAAAAGATCATAGTAAATCCTTGCTAATTTCTTTTCTTAATTTCAACAATTTACACTACTGGCCATAATTATTTGCCCATCCAAAGAAATTGTAGTTTTACATCTAATAAAATACTATTAAAACAAAGAAATTGATAGTCTATTTATTTGACACAAAAAAAATTAAATCTCCGCCTCGTCTATCAATAATTGCGGCATTCTTTCTATCAATTTCGTCAGAGTAGCGGGTTCTATTTTAAGCGAGACTTCTTGTAGTTGTTTCCACAACGATTCCTTGGAAGTTGGAGGATTAATTTTCACCTGCCTATCGAATTCCTCCCACAAAAGCTCTATGGCTTTAGCATATGGGCTTTCATTATTTTGATATTGTTTTCGTATTCCACCGATTCTAAATATTCGCGGCACAATTTAGAGGTGTATTTCAGTTCATTATCATGTTACAATATAAATTAGTCACCGATATTTTCATTCTAGGTGGTATAGCATTTGTTTCCAAAATTTCCCGGTAGCTCTTTTTTTTTAATTCCATCTCTTGACTGTAAGTACTACACATGATTCTGCTACTCGTCCTCCTTTAGACATTCGAACGAACGTTCTTCTCTTGGAACCGAAGAGTTCAAATCTCTAGCCCACTGCGGCCGTTTTATTTTATTTTGCTTGCGCAAGAGTGGTTTACGCAACCATATTTGGCCAAATAAACCACCCTTTCTTAACCTCCTTTTCACGTTAATTAAACCAACTCGTTTTTCACGCTGAATATTTATTTCAGTTATTATTTCAGGTGCAGTTTTTCGTCTATTCCATTTACTCGTCACAATTATTCGACGATCTTCCGCTGGTGTTGTCACTTTTCGTCGTCCTATTCGTTTTCTATTTAATGGTGCCTCTTGATATTTTTAACGTTATAGTCAACAGTTTGGCGACTTAATTTCAATTTTCTTGCAATATTTCTGTTACTTTGACCAAGATTTCTAAAGGCAACTCTCTTGTTTTCGACATTTTAATACTAATTTTAGATAATTTTATTGAGAATATTCACTGTTTAAAAGAACAATAACCACTAAATCTAAATTCATAATTCTAGTTCGGGTAAATAGGGAATTGTCACCTTTATCTGCACTATTATCGGATTAAGGAGATTTAATGGATACCTAAATATCAGAAGAGTCATTTGCGGAATTATTTTATGTGATATCTTTCTCTTACTTGTAGGTAAATAATTATACCCCATAAATAACAATAAATAAATAATTTTCTAAAATCCAAGCAAAAATGTGGGCAAATAATTATGGCTGGTAGTGTATATAAATAATGCGTACCTATTCCATATTTACCGAACTTCTTCCTCTATATGAAAACTTTACGATTTTTTTTAATTCTTTCGAACGTAACAATAACGACGACAAGTGAAAGAGTTCTTTTTGCAATTAAAGTCTATAGAAGCGCGAAATGCAAGACGTTGAAAAAACCAACGCGCCTGGTTCTTGTTTATATGCGGAATATATTATGAAATTTACAGTGCACGAACGCCCGAAGTACGAATGCTTTTTTATTAAATTTGAAAACAAGTCCACATACTCATTTATATTTATAGAGTGGTCCTGTGCGATGAGTATGACCTCTTATAATTGGCCAAACGCATCTTCGGATCAGACATTGCGTGCCTTCGGATCTTGCAAGCCGAAAACTCTGGAAAAAATCAGCATCAGCTGCATCGGCTACGCAAGTACCGTGTTATATACGCGACGTATATATATAAATTATATACGTCGCATTATGTAATTTTAACTCTATTATTCTGTATACAGAGTGTACTGTTTAACTTGAGACAGTTATATCTATACAAATAAATAAATATGAACTAGTTGGAAATATGACCTACACTCAGAAAGAAATTTAATACCTTTTAATATAATTTATTATGCCTTTCACTATCTAAGAACAACCAGATTTTCTAATAAGAGATATAACGAGATATATTAAAAAGCATGCATCAGATATTAAAAGGTAACATAATTGAAATAAGGCTTATTAACATGGTAATAAAGGTTATTAACTTGTTTTTATCTAGGTTCCATTATTTATTTCTTGAATATACTCTCACAATCTTTTTTCATTACATTTAACCTCTTTAGACGTGAGGTTGGTGGATAAATAATAACACTATGCTCGAATTGGAGACTTTTTTTTGCAACAAGCTGGTCACCCGGGGGATGAACCTAATACGAGTATGCTGAATCCATTGGTGCTAACCATTTTAGGCCGAAAGACCCCGAAAAAACATAATTTATATCATTTTTTTACCATTTATTGAATTTAAATCGATGGGAATCAATCGAATAGAAACTATTTGAAAAAAATTGAATCGATTCCGTCGATTTTTCATCATTCTCTTGCAAAAAAAATACATTTTTCTTGATTTTTTCATCTTTCATTCTCTGATTACCCCGATTCTTCTGTATCGTCATCTTCTTCTTGTAAATTCCAACAAATGTCACCTAAAAGAGCATTTAGCCTTCTGCCGCTGTACCAATGTTCGAACCTCGCCGTCACTTGATGAAAACACCCTAAATAGTAGGGAATCTTTTGGAAAGCCGCTTTTCTGTGTGAAGATGGTAGAAGGTATATGTTTGTTGTGGATTAATTCAATTAAAATTAAATTAATAATTAAACAATACATATGGACTCAAATAATACAACAGTATATAACAGTACACCGCACAATCTTCACAAAAAGATTTTCATCTAAGTATTTTGAAAAACAATCAATTATTTTTTTTCAGTTCATCATTGTCTTGCAGAGAACAAGGTACAAAAAAATTGATTGAACTTATGGATAAGAATCCAAGTATGTATTACCATTACAGCTAGCTTTTAGTCATAATGAAGAGCTTCAGGAGAAAGAAGACAAGGGAACGTTGTCAGATTCAGAAAATTCGTCATCAGAACCTCTACATTCGTTTTCGTCGTTGTTATTAATAGTACGCTATATGCTTTCATCCTCATCTTCGCTGACATGAAATTCAACAGCGGAATTATTCAAATCAAATGTAATATTTTTTTTCTAATTCGGCATCGGAAAGTTTTTAAAGCCGCGGAAATTAAAGATGTACTAAATTTTAAAGCAAATCAGGTTGTAGCCTATTTGCTACATCAAATAGGCTATATCATAACTGCTGTAATATTCTAAACGAGGAAAATAATTTTAAAAAATGATAATTTAGAAAAATGATTTTTCGAAATTAATTAATTAATTATATGGTCTGTAGGTCCGGGAGTGTCCCTAGACACTCTTTCTGTAATTTAAATTGAACTGGATATCAATAAATGAAATTTTACCAGTATTATTTTTTTATTTTCCCCTAAAACATTACAAGTAGGGTATAAAGGAGTTTATAAATAATAAAATAGTTGTAAATTATAGTTATGCGGGAAAATGGAATGACTTGCTCCCTTTAGATGAAGAAACCTATTTTCACAGACACACTTGCCTTAACTATAAAATTATTTTCAAAAAACATTGAGATAATACAGCTATCTATCAGAACATGGCATCTCGTTTTGAGGTAAACTATGTGCTATCATTAGTTCTGTTCTAAATTAAAGCGGCAACCGTCCGATTCGATCTTCATGG
The DNA here is from genome assembly GCA_029619315.2 of Dynastes maya. NCBI lineage: Eukaryota > Metazoa > Arthropoda > Insecta > Coleoptera > Scarabaeidae > Dynastes > Dynastes maya. The sequence goes on along the minus strand of JAROYE020000012.1, from coordinate 3,792,685 downwards.
TGCAGCGTATGGAATCATTTTGGGGATTCAGAAACTATAGGAAATTATTTAAAGATTCGTGTTCATTAGGCCAGATGACAAAGGTGTCATCAACGTACCTGTACCGACACATTGGTTTAAGGTTGTAAGATAATAGAGCTCGTTGTTGGAAGGCCTCTTTAAAGATGTTAGCGACGACAGGAAACGCGCTTGAAACTTGCTCGTAGCATTTACCACGAAACTGGAAATAGGTAGAAGGAAGACAAGCTTCAACCAAGTCAGCCAGATCATCCGGTTGGTTATTGGAAATGAGGAACTTTGTAATACTGTATACCGTATCCAATATGAGAACCTTGGTGAATAAGGATCCAACATCAAAGCTGACAAGTAAATCATCAGGATTTACCGTCTCTTTCAAGCGTTGGACGATATGTTGGGAATTTTGGATGAAAGAGTCGTTGTGTCCAGCGTAAGGTTTTAGAAAGTTGGAGAAATACTTCGATAATTTGTAGGTAGAGCTATTGATAATGCTGACAATAGGACGTAAGGGGATATTGGGTTTATGAATTTTAGGGAGATAATTTAGGGGCTGAAGAATCACTAGGAAAAAGTGACCTCTGGGTATTGGCAGGGATAGATTACGATTTAATGGATCCCGAATCAACAAATTGTTAACTTTTTGTCCATAGCAAAAATTGTAAGATAAAGAGGAAGGAAATATTTTTAAAATTGCTATTATTTTAGCTAAGATTTTGACTGGCGGCAGAATTTTACGACATGGGGATACAGAAGTTGGAGCACCGTCTGCAAAAATGCTTGGATAGAAATAGCGATTATGTCGAAAAATAGTTTTTAGCTTTAAAACGACGTGTAATATTAAGGAATTAAAGAATGCTGTCTATTTTTTTTAAATACGGGAACCTCATTTTACGATCATCCCTCGTATAATATATTATTAGATTTAGATAATTACCGTGAATGTTTACTTTTGTTATTGTATTGGTAACTTCTAATTTGTTTAACACTGTTTATATAGGATTCTGCGAGATTCTTTTTTACCTTTACCAGGTTCTAGTGCGTAAATATGAATTTCTAACCCTGTTAGAAAAGAAATATCGAAGACGACTGATGATAATTTCGGATTACGTTTAACGCTTACGCAGATATGTTGTATGTTTAACCTAATTCATGTGCGTCCGACCGAGTCAGTCGATTCTGCTGTTTTCTCACTTTAAGATGTGAACTTGACCGACGGATTCAGTTTAACACTCTCTATGGCAGAAAGGACTCTCTTGCACTCTCTTGTATACTCTCTCCTATCTTCTCTACGTTTGACCTGCTGTTGTTTTACACCGAGGGGATATTTGTATCGTTATCGTCTTTACTGTCTTTACTTTGAGAGCGCTCATTATTTACAATAATATAAGTATTTTGAATTTTTACTTAAAAAGATCCATCTTAATTTTTCTTAAGATGTTTTGTTTCTGTTATTGCTTCCGTCGCATTTTGTAATGGTCTATCAAGTTTAGTAATAGTAGAAATTCCTACTTTAAAATTGATAAAATGTACTTTTAAGTCAAGTATTTTAAATGTTAAGACAAGAGTAGTTTTGCAATTACTGTCTATCGTAATAGTAATCTATTATCGAATTTCTGCTAGTCCAGCGTTGCCCCGATATTGTGGTATAGGCGTGCTCTCGATGAACAGTTACGAAAACTAAAAATGCAGAATATCTGGTTTTTAATGCCTAACGCTTTTTTCCCCACTACCTCTCGTTTCGATCTCATCCCATCTCTCTCTATATTTTCTAGATTAATTTATCCTGTTATATTCGTTGGGGTCATTGTTACTAGTTAGAAAAAAAACCAACGCAGAAAATAAGCTATCTTTGTCCTAAATCAAGTATATAATCGCCTAGATGTACTTGCATACATATATATACGGCCGTCAAACTAACGGTTGAACATAGCGATTGGTATATCTATAGAGACGCCCTACCGTCTTCTCTTCTAACTTCACCTTCTCTAAAAGCATTAGAAAAAAGTGATTAACAGTAAAAGAGAGAGGAATTCCTTTGACTTCGGCTCCTACTTTCATAAAATCAAAAAGAAAACAAAACATTTCGCGTCTGTCACATGCACACTTACACGTACAAAGTATGTAACCGTGCGCAAGATATTTTAATTCGTTTTCTTTCCGCATACGATTTTTACAATTAAAAAGAAGAAATCGATCGAATTTTGGTGGATGCGCTGGTATTTTTTTCAAAATCGAACATATAGGAGTCATTATTTTTTCTCTCCTTTTATTTCTATTAAACAAAGTGGTTGCCGTTAATTCCGAACCATTAATATATCTTACCGTTGATTTTATTTCATTTACTAAGGGAGAAAAAAACAAAACGCTAAGCCAACGTGTTGAAATGATCTTGTAAAAGTAAAAGCTGCAGTCAATGGAGCGTGTAAAGTCGTTTCTATTTAAGAAATCGTTTTATTTTTGATTGTCAGACTTTTCTCGGATTCCGTTCAAGATATTGCTTCATAAGAGGGCTAAGCTGGTATTATTCAGGATAAAAAAAACGGTTAATATTTTTAGAATTCCATTTTATTTTAAGTTTGTTCAAAGTAGTTCCCTGCGACAATGGTAAATTTAACATTGTGCAATTTGATTCAATTTGCTCAACTTAAATGGTTTTTCACAATTCTTTTCAACAATTACATAAGAATATATTCGACTCTTCACTAAAACCTTTACCATAATACTTCACTTACACTGGACGTTTTAATAGCCAAGCTTTCATCATCAGCAGTAAAACTGAACTGAAAAAAACCTTTGTTAGATAATCAAATGGACAGAGAAGAAATTGTTAGTTAAATTTCTTTGGCAAGACTTTTTATGAAACAATTTTTTTTCTAAATTAATAGCATCTTTTATCAACAAAGGGAAGGAACGGCAATGGGTAGCAGCTTAGCCCCGTTTATGGCTAACCTCTTTATGGGTAAATTTGAAACCGTTTTTAAGAATACTTTAGCCCCTACTCTTTCCTCGTCTTTGGATCAGATACGTCGATGACATTTTTTGCATCTTACACCAGCGAATGTTCAATAACTGATTTCATAGAAACAGTTCACTAAAACCCTTACCACAACACTTAATTCGTACTGGACGCACGTTTCGATAGCCAAGCTATCATCATCAGCAGCAAGACTGAACTGTTCAGTCTTGCTGCTGATGATGATAGCTTGGCTATCGAAACGTGCGTCCAGTACGAATTAAGTGTTGTGGTAAGGGTTTTAGTGAACTGTTTCAGTGTTCCAGTGCCACAGTTTTAGAGTATCCGTTTAGTGATTTCATAGAACTTAACTCAAAATTTCCCTTTATTAAATTTACCCATTAAGAAGAAAAAGACAACAGGATTCCATTCCTCAATACGTTAGCAATAAGAAATAAAAATAAGTTAGAAATAGACATATACAGAAAACCTACTAGTAATAATAGCTTTATTTTATAATATTTTAACCATGTCAACACAAACATTCGGGTATTCACTTTTCAGTACATCGTATATTTAATTTTCCTTTAACTAAAGATGGAAATCAAAATGAACTGAAGGAAAGCACTAATTGCACAATGTTAACATTCGGTAAAAAGACATTGTTGACATATCTTCCAGCTCAACCTAAAACTTCAAAATAATATTTAGTTATAATGTAACAAGTTTATTCAATAAATTTACTGTTATGGTTTTGCTAACCATAGCGAGATATGATTGCCCTAAAATGCTTTAAATTTATATACATACATCGCATATTTTTGATTTGCTGATGATAAACTTGGTCATTGGCACAAGCTTAAGGCGGAAGATCTATCCGCTATAGCAAGTCGAGTGAAGTTTTGTGAACTTAAAAATAAAAGTAGTTTAACCTTGACCTCTGGGAAGTTGTAAAAACGTTAGAACCGCATTATTCGGGTCATCAAACGCCGTATTAACTCTATTACCGTTATATTTTACGGAATGATACGTTTTCATTTCGCAGCTTGAATTTCGGCCTCTCTCATCATCTTGTATATGTATACTTACATCCAGACAGACATAACGATTTATTACGGTTACTCCAGGCAAACTGTCTGGGCGTATTGTGTTTTAGAAACGCATATACGGTCCATACGTAACCATGATCGTTCCATCCATATTTAGCTAGTGCTGACAATCGATCGATCGACTAATGAACAAAATCGACTTTTTCAAATTAGTCAATTAGTCGTATTAGTCGATTTACAATAAATATGGTAAAATATGCGACAACAACACAATTTTTATTAGAGCAACTACATATGTTATTGAACTAAATAAACGTATTGTAATTCTTACTATAAATTATTATTTTAAAAATGTAAGGGGTGGTCTGTCCATAAGTCCGCAAGGCCGCGCACCCTCCCTGATGTATCGTTTAAAAATTTAATCTACGTTTTACCTTTTTGCACTCTCTCACATATACGAGGGTAAGTCAAATATTATCTACACTTTCGCCTCTGTGGTCATGTGTGCGGAATTTAATCACGATCGCGTCATTTATCTGCTAGCTACAACAGCATAAGCATGTCAGCTCCGCTATTAGTTTGCACCAAAGAGGAACAACGAGCAGTGATCCGATTTTTGTGGTCAGAAGGTGTGAAAGGTGCTGAAATTCACCGAAGACTTTTGTCACAATACGGGAACAGTGCTTCTCGTAAAAGCGTTTTTTTTTGTGGATCGAAATGTTCCCTTTTTTGGCCACTTTGAAACATTCCGATCCACAAAAACCTTTCACGCCCTCTGACCACAAAAATCGGATCATTGCTCTTTTTTTCTCTTCAGTGCAAACTAATAGCGTAGCTGACATGCTTATGCTGTTGTAGCTAGCAGACAAATAACGCGATCGTGATTAAATTCCTTCAAAGCTTGTTATGGTGAAAGTGTAGATAATATTTGACTTACACTCGTATAATTACCAGAAATTAAGTTGGCTGACTATTGCATTGAAACTCGAAATTCGAATTTATACAATTTCCGCCGTTCTTATTAGAAACAATATATAGTGTGATTTTTTTTTTAATTAACCTGGAATATTTTAGGAACTAAAGTGGAAATAAAACTTTGATCTACGAATCACACTTATAACCAGAGAAGAGCACATTTTAGGTAACTGGTATCTTTTACTGTACAATAATATAACCGAAGTATGTATAGTTCAATGTAAATGTTCGGGCAAGCTCATAGAGAGATAAAATGTAGTAACCCAAGTAAACGACAGATATGCATAGATACATCTGCATCGATTGCAACTGTGATTGCTTAGCTAGGTGAGTGTATGTAGTTTGCATTTTCGTCAATAAAGAAAAGACAACGGGGCAGCGGTGGCCCGCTGTTTCTTTTCATATTTTATAAATGATTTATAATTATTACTTTTTCCAAATTTTTGTCTGTATATTTGGTTCTCTTCGATGTAAAAACATTTTTAAACCTTGAAAATTATCTCTCAACATCGCGGATCGAAATACTTTTCGAAAAATTGTTTCAATATATGTATATCCGGGTTAATTTTTATCGTTAACGTTACGGAGAACATCTATAGATTCTTCTAATTTCAAATTTCGATTTTCAAAATATTTACTTGTTTGTGTTGAGTCACTGAAATTACTTTTTATATATTCTAATTGGTTTACTAGATTAGATTCTTGAAGAACTTGTTTGCATTGAATAATACTTTCCGCATCATCGTTTAATGAAAAATAACTATTAAAACCATGTTCCCGATCTAGTAATGATAGCTGCAGGCTTACATATATTGCAAATCGCAATGGTATTTTAAAACAAACTTTTTTATCAAAATTATAAATCTGTCAACGGTTTCAAATTCGTCTCTAATGTACTCACAAAGGATATAAGGAAATCCAATAAAAAAAATTACAATAATGGAAAGAAAAACCTAAAGTTAATAGCTAAAATTAGGAGTATATATTTAAGAAAACTATAGTTAAATTAATACACGTGGCGAATAGTAATAAAAAGAAAAAAAAATTACATTAACCGTTATCTTTTGAAAATGTTTATGAAACGTTCTACGTTAAAGGTTATATCATTGTATGCTTAAGTATGGTATATGTATTCCAGTTCTCTCGCTACTATCTAGGACGGCATGACTATAACTACCGGCACTAGGTGGCGCCGGGAAATATTTCAGTTGCTGTTTTTGAAGATATGGCATAAACTGAGAGATGTAAGAACAATATGGCCAGGAGCAAAAAGCTTTTCTTTTCTCATATTGTTTTTCCCGGTAGTGATTCCATCAATATCAGGAGCTACTTATTAATATTATCTTGTTCGTATATTGTTTCTATGCACTTTTTTCATGCGTACTTCTACATAAAGTTCACTTTTGTTTGAATATTATTCTGTAGATAACCTCTACTTTAGCCTTTTTAAAATCACAAGCAATGTGAATAATTTACTGCATTATCTACGGGTATGTCGCACTGTTTAATGTAGAAAATGCTTTATTTTAAGAAAATGAAACTATTGATTTATGAACAATACCTAAACGCTTTCTGGAATTAAGAAAACTATTTACTATTCTTAAAAAAATATTGTTTTGTGTTATAATGGCCATTTATTTTAATTTTTTGCAAGATTTTCTTGAATCAAGTTAACAAATTACATTACAAGTATATACTTCTCTTAAGCGGAGAAGGAAAAGCTAAGAAAATATTTCTTTTGATTTAAAACAGTTATTGTATTGCGGACAATTGAAACAGTAATTGTCTTGAACGTTTCTCTGCGTGTATGAACAAAAATGGAAAACAAGATTATTGAAGTTGACAAAAACTTGAGGAAATCAGCTACTTGTTTTAAACGATCCATGAAAACAGAATAAGGTGTTTTAAGGTCGATTAGTCGATTGCCAGCATTAATATTTACAACATATGTTTGTATGTCGTTTAATAGACTTGAGTTTAATCTGACATATTTTACGCAATCGCATTCATCATACTGCAATTAAAAACATGATAAATAGTATCAAATTACAAATATTGTCTATGCATCAATTCGGTTGTTCGTAACACGTAATGTAAATGTAGTTTATTCATTCATTTTTATTCCAGTTCCAGTCGCATCGTTAGCAATTTTTAAGTGTGCTATTATTGTTGATTTAAGCATGTACGAGCTCTAGATATTATAAGATTTCAAACAAAAGCGTGTAATGAAATGTAATCCGTAATTTAATAATAGCAGCTATTTAATCTAAAAGAATCGTAGAGTTTTTTTTTTTCCAGAAAGGCAGCACTTTCTCCAACAAATGTAAATTTGCATATGGTTCCCAGGAAGAACGAGCTAATAGGAGAAGTAAAGGTTATTGTACCGATATTGACAATTTTTTGTTGCAATTCAACATCAGTAATTCGAAATTCCTTCGATTAACATAGATATATCGCGGTATCTACATATATATGGACCCGTCATTTCAAATAAGAGATAAATAATACCGTATATATCTGTTATATAATAGCAAAATTTCATAGAGTTCCTTTCACTTGACCGCAACCTCAGCATCCGCAATCTTTGTTTTCTTCTTGCTGCTAGAGATTATCTAGAATGTTTACTATTCATGAACTGGCTTACATACATAAATGCATAAAGTTATTCGCACATGCAAATCTTTTGGATCTTAGACATCGACTTCCCAGCATTAATTAATAAAATTCCATTTTGTCAACTTTCGTGATTACCTTGTCACGCTCGATCTTTTTCATGCATCACCAGGTTTCACGAATTTATTTACGTTCGTTAGATTCGTTAATTGAATAAACAAGGGGTAATAGGGACGACGATAAATTTTTTTTTCTTCTTAAGACAGAACCCGTCCTAAATTTTCAAAACTCTAACGAAGCTCGCTATAATGAGCTCTTGTGTGCGTCACAGGAACGAAATAAGCTTGTGGAAATGTTTCTCTGACTCTCCATAATTCCTGCCTTGAGTTACCGTCAATCAATATCTATGTACAGTGAAAAAAATTTTCCACTCCAAATATATAGCAATTCTATTTAGTACACAATGTAATGATACGCCTTGAGTGTCAAATTACATTTATTTGGAATTAAATTTACAATGCAATAATCTTACCATGAATATATATTACTTTAGCGATGATAAAAGTTGTGTCCTCCTCAGACACGACATAATTATCATAGATCTACCCCGGGTTTTTGTATTTTTGCGTGTAAACTAATGTCAAAATTGAAACAGAGCCTATTGTAACCTATTGAAAATGATTTAATTGTTATGGCAAGTATATCGTGAAAATATGTTTCTTCATCTGAAAGGGGGAAGTAACCCCATTCTCCCGAATTACTTTAATAAGCTCCAGAAAATATTACTCTTTAATTTGAATATGCAATATCACTTTATACTTAATTATAGTATAGTATCTTTATTGTAGAAGATTTCATTAATTTTTTTTTTGTTTTAAGAACTTTTTGATGCGGAATTAGAAAAAAAATATGACATTTGATTTAAATACTTCCTCTGTTGAATTTTACGTCAACGAGGATGAAGATGAAGACCAAAAGCTAGCTGTAATAATAATAATTTATTTCCTACAGGTAAAACCCAAGTACAGAAAATGTATAAACTAAATGTTACACTTTGCAAATACATACATTCAAAAAAAAATGCCCTTGGAAACAAATCATATAAGCAATTTACAAATTAATAATAATTTCAGCTATTGCTTTAAATGAACTACAATCGCATAGTTCAGAAATGTTGTTATAATTGTTACACATTATATAAACACAGGTAATTTAACTAAAACGTTTGTTCTACTTCTTAGACAATTCAACATACACGTGGAAAGAATGCCTAGTAACAATAACCAAAAATAGCTCATGGTATTGGTGGAATCATTCCCGTCAAAAACAACACACCCGGCGTCATCAGCGTGGTTCTGAGCACGATTTTTTGCTGTTACAATTGCGTTTGCCTCTCGGTTTATGCTACTAATCTCCAAAACAACACTGAATATGTCTTTCGGCAACACCTATCGCTAAGAGACCGGAGTGTAGTTGTTTTGGAGATTACCAGCATAAACCGAGCGGCAAACGCAATTGTAACAGCAGAAAAACATACTCAGAACCACGGTGATGAGGCCGGGTAGGCAGAAACACATTCGTGTGTTAGCGCTATTTTCTCTGCTACATTGTTTTTGCCGGGAATGATTCCACCAATACCATGAGCTATATTAGCATCAATTTTTGGTTAATTAAACATACATTCATAACGTGCATCTAATCTAGGAATATTAAAATTGATTCTACTCAACAACCACGGACAGTTAATATTGTTATTTAATAAACCAAACAAAAACTTTACACTTAACATATTACGCCTTTTACATAATGAGACAAAGTCTAATTTAGATAACATAATATTGTAATCAAGGCCTCTTTCGGGGTAAACTACATCAATTTTAAACATTAAGTACTTTAAAAAACGCCTTTGAACGGATTCAATATTGTTTATATGAGATTGGTAAATAGAAGACCAGACTAACGATGCGTATTCTAGTTTCGACCTAATATAACTCTAATAAAGCAGTGTTAGGCATCTGATGTTTTTAAAATCATGGCAATTTCTACAGATGAAACCATATGTTCTGTAGGTGGTCGCAATTGTTACGTTTATATGATTAAGAATAGTAAGTTTACTATCGAAGGTTACGCCCAAATCTTTAATAGTCTGTAACTGTTGGAGATCTTCATCTACATAGTTGCTGCTTCTCGTATATGACACTGTTTTACACTTCCTAATGTTGAGTTGCAAATGATTATACCTACACCAATCATTAACCGCTGATATATGCTTGATGCAGTCTTGAATATATCTTATTTCTAATATTAAGCGCTCGCTATTAATAATGTTGGTGATGTCGTTTATAAATAATAGGAATAAAATTGGACCAAGATTGGATCCTTGCAATTCAGAAGACGGACAAAATATTCTAGATCCCACCTGGTAGTATTTTACAAATTGTTCTCTTCCAATCAAAGCAGGTCTAAGCAGCGCTGGCAGAAAAGGTGAAAAATCAATAGCCTGTAGTTTCCAAAGTAGTACATAGTGGTCAAGTTGGTCAAATGCCTTTTGAAAGTCAGTGTAAACTGTATCAACTTGACTCTGTCTGTCAAGGGCTTCCGATACATTCTGAGTAAAACAACTTATGTTCGTAACTGTAGAACGTTTGGTCATCAATCCATGTTGACTAGGTGAAATGAAGATTTTAACTGCATTATAAATAATATAATGGAAATACTTGGATTCTTGTCCGTAATTTCACTTTGTTGTACCTTGTTTTGTGCAATACAATAATGAATTGAAAAAAATATTTGATTGCTTTTCAAAATACTTATATGTATATCTTTTTATGAAGATAGTGTTATATATGTATTGCTTGAGCCTGTATGTCTCATATGGAAAAGAATTTTACAAAGTTTAAATACTGTAATATGAAAACTGTCATCTCAGTTCTGAGAAGGGTCTAGTAATTGTAATGTTAATATTGTCTTCAAAGTGGCATTACATTTATATCACAATTGCAACATTGCTGACGATGGGATGTTACCTTTGAGATCAAAGGCAATCAAAATCCAGAATGAAGATGCTAGATATTTAATTATGAAATACTAAGAAGATACCACTACGTTTTTCGGAGGAAGGGTGTATTATAAAACATCCTTCAACAACACTCGACAAGGTTCCATAGATTTCACACCACCTTGTGACATTTTACATTCCGCCGATGTGAAACTACCATGATAATGAAGATTTTCGTAAATTTACGGAATTAAAACCAATTATACATTTTTAGTAATGTAATTCCGTAGTATAGTATTGCGCCATTTCTGTGAGTGTACGTATGTATGTGTATATGTACAAACCTTGGTATTTTATTTAAAAATACAAAAAGAAAGGCATTCAACAAGTACACAGTATACACTGGACAATCTGTACGATGATCCTGTTTGGTTGGATGTGTCAAATTTTACGTATACGTCTGCACACGAGAACTTACTTTTCCAAAAAGAAAGAGAAAAAAACGGGCAAAAAGATAATAACACGCATAGCCTGTAATCAGGTTTTTTAAATGTAAATTACTATATCCTTAAAAGAGATTATTGAAGACTTCTTCGTACATACATGCATTTATCACAAGGTTTACTTCTTGACTCGTAATTAAGGTCCAAGCCGACTTAAAATTTGCGTTGGTATGTAACGTATGTAAAGTGCAAGTACAAGTCCCCCACGTGTATAAAAGACAATATACAGAATGTTCCTGTAGAACGATTGAAATCGTTTTAAAAGCTAAACACTAAATGTAATAACATTTAGTGATTTAGAGATTTCCATCATTTATTTTGCTCAATGTATTGGGAAAAGATTGCGCAAGGCACCGCAGGAGTGAAATTTTACCGGTTGAAGTTGTTTACGTTTATCAACGCTTCCAAGAAACGTGCGCATTGAGAGGAAGTAAACAACAATTCCGATTTAGGTTAATAAATATAAATATTATTAAAAGAGCGTGCCCAAGCGACATGGGTTAGTGGCCTTAAAATGATGTGACGAAAGGGTGTGCTAGATTTTAGTTTTGGGTGGACGATTATTTTCGATGGGGCACGTAGACGTTTAATTCGTTTAAAACAAGGTACGATCTTGGGAGGAAAATTTATATATTTGGTATATCGTGTCAGGCGAAGCAAGAGTCACACGCTGAGTGATATAGCGGGTCATATTTCGCATATGACGTGTGGCGGGGGCGGCCACTTCAGGCCAATCTACAGATAGACGGCTCACCCCCGGGTGGGGCAAGAGAGGGGGCCTGTCATTGGTCGCGTACAACTAGCTCCGTACCTCCGTCAAGTACTGGCCGTAATATAGAGGGTAGGCGCTCAACTGCTCACAGTGACCAGTCTAAGTGTATAACGTTGCGGTCATGCTCGTGCTCGTAACGCTGTGTGTGCTAGTGCTCTTATGGTGGATGTCGAGACCGAAGAGTCATCCAGGCTGTGCACCAGGTCCACGTCCGTGGCCTATCATTGGCAGTCTCCATCTGCTCGGTGGATACGAGACACCGTTCCAAGCATTCACCCAACTTAGCAAACTCTATGGAGATGTGTTCAGCATTGATCTGGGAACATCTCGATGCGTTGTCGTCAATAATTTCAAATTAATTAAAGAGGTTCTCATCTCAAAAGGAGCCGACTTTGGTGGTCGTCCAGATTTTATCAGATTTCATAAATTATTCGGTGGAGATAGAAATAATTGTAAGTACCTTTTTTCCTTCCTTCTGGCTCCTTAATTCTTACGATCCTATCATCTTTCTCTTAATACTCTCATCGTCTTTTCTTAAGATAATCGATCGCTAATCCCGGAAGCAGGAGACGTTATTCCGGATATCAACGTTACTAGCCTACGCAAGCATCGGTATCTCCACCATTTTCCTTTATTTTAGATTACCGCAGAATTGGAAATGTTTATAATTCGGATTTTCTGCAATATCCTTATGCCCTCCTCGAAATTACTTTTTAATTCATTCATGGTCATTTTCTTTCTAGCTTAAATAACTTCTCTCTTAAGCTTTTCTTGAGCTATTTTATGCAAAATATTGTTCTATCAAAAATCGACGCTATCAGTTTCAAAGATTCTAAAAAAAATATTCGCAAGCAAGCACCTATACGTGTATTCCGTAAAGAAAATGATTTTGCGATAACTTTGCGTGCAGAAATGTAGGGAGAGATGGCCTGGATGTTTTTAATGGCCAAGATACAACCGATGATAGTATTTAAAAGTTTACTTTCTAAAGTATCACGTTCGATTCATTCATAAGGTTACTTAGTCTACAAACCCGATCACCGTGAACTTGAACTTGGAATTCTAATGAAACTGAAATTGAATGATTTAAACAACAAAGTACGTATCCGTCCATGACACGTTGAAAGGGTTTTAAAATGCGATTAACAGGTTGCGATTATCGTCGGTGAAAAAAAACGCGATTCTAGCGAATTCAGATCGATGATTTGCAATTTTTTTCGTTAGGAGTAGGGGTTGAGTATCTCATTGGAAGCTTCAGATTTTTCTATAAGGAGTAAATATATACGGGAGGAGATGCGTTTTTTTATAATACCCGTTTTAGGTAGTAAAGTTTTTAGTTGTTTTTTTTTTGTTTACCTAACGGTTAATTGTCCTTGGCCTGTATCATCTATTAGGAGTCGGTTCATGTTCTCTTCGCGTATGGCCGTGGTATCGCTGCAATGCATCTATTAAATTAAAGAGCTGGTTCACATATCCCTATGTATGTCTAGATAAATAGACAAGATAGGGCAGCTAGGTACTATGAAAGCCTAGAAGAGATTTTATAAACCGGTTTTCAATGTCCATGCTAGATTGTTTGTTTACAAAGCTACCAGATGCGGTAAAGACTAACGTAACTAATGTATCTATACGCATTCGGATTAATCAATGCGAATACATACATGTGACCTGTAACGTTTATCAACATACGAGGTGCATTAGGAAAGTCTTTTCACTTCCATCTTCTCCTTTTATTAAGTTCTTCATCTAATCCTTTCGCCGTTAATTAAATTATATTTTCTTATTCTATTCCAGCGCTAGCTTTATGCGATTGGTCGTCATTACAACGAACTCGACGAAGTATCGCACGCACATATTGTTCCCCGCGTTTCACATCTTTACAGTACGATCACGTCAACGCGGTTGGATCGAAAGAAATAGCAGTTTTCCTAAGGGAATTGAGGAAACTCGATCTGAGCAGATCGTGCGATTTAAAGCCCCTAGTTTTAGCGGCGTGTGCTAACATGTTCACTCAATACATGTGCTCGAAAAGTTTCGATTATAGCGATCGAGATTTCAAAGGTGTCGTGCGGACGTTCGACGAGATATTTTGGGAAATCAATCAAGGATACGCGGTGGATTTTCTTCCATGGTTGCTTCCGGTGTATTCTGGCCATATGAAAAAGTTATCCGAATGGGCGAGCGGAATTCGGCAGTTCATCCTCGCAAGGATTATAGACGAACATCGTGCAACCTTGGACCATGGAAGTCCGCCGAGGGATTTCACCGACGCGCTTCTCCTTCATTTAGAAGAAGATCCGAATATGAATTGGCAACATATTATATTTGAATTGGAGGATTTCCTCGGCGGACATTCGGCGATAGGCAACTTAGTTATGGTCACCCTAGCAGCTATCGTACAACATCCTAAAGTCGCTAAACGGATTCGAGACGAAGTAGATACCGTCACTGAGGGCAAAAGACGTCCAAATTTATTCGATAAATCAGCTATGCCTTACACAGAAGCTACGATATGGGAAACCCTACGTACGGCTTCGTCTCCGATTGTTCCCCATGTCGCTACGGTAGATACGGAAATCGATGGATTCCTCGTCGATAAAGGCACCGTGGTCTTTGTTAACAATTATGAATTAAATTTGGGCGAAGACTATTGGAACGATCCTCTCAAATTTAAGCCCGAAAGATTCCTATCGAGCTCTGGAAAAGTCGTCAAACCAGCGCATTTCATCCCCTTCAGCACTGGCAAAAGAACATGCATCGGTCAGAGACTCGTGCAGTGTTACACATTCATTATCCTGGCGAATTTAGTACAGCACTTCGATATAAAATGTGCTGGCAATCTAAAAGTGCAACCCGGCTGCGTTGCCGTACCCCCAGATTGCTTTCATTTAATGCTTACTCCGAGAAGGACAACAGATTAGAAAGCTCAACGTTCATCTGAAATGGTGCACACCGAAGGGTGGTTCTTAAACCAAGTGTTTGTTTTGTTTTGTTTATTTTACAACTTCTTTCTGACTGAAATAAGAACCACCCTCATTGTACATCGGAGACATTTGCAAGTTTCCAATTTGTATTGTAATTCAAGTTGGAACCTTATAAATATGTTTTATCTACTGTGCATTCTAGCACTACGCTTGCGTCTACTACAAGCAGCCATATTCTTTCGGCTTTTGGCTAAAAAGAAACTAATCCTTTTTTTTTTACGTACCTATACTTTTGAGAGAAAAGGAAAAGAGAAACATCACTCGTTTTTTTTGCTCATTTTATTTTATTATCGTTACTATTATCATGCATTGTATATATTCCATTGTGAATTAATTGTAAAGAATGGATTTTAGTTATTTATCTTTAATGTTACGTCTCCCCAGTGTTTAAGTCCAACGTAATGAGACTGAATAAATCGTGTATTTTTATTTTATAATGCTTGGTTTTAATTCATTACCACAACAAATACGCGAGTACACAAATATCCAACGCGGATTTTTAGCAAGGACTCCAGCAAGTACAGCACGAGGTTAATAAGACGAGATACATTTGATTGCAAGACCATTTTCTTGCTTTAAAAACTATACGTGACGATGTAAGAAAACAATCTTCCTGTAATATGCACGTTCCATAATAACAAACTTTTAATGGAAGAGATGTGGCTAAATAAAAAAAAATCCTTCTGCTATTATGGACGTTTTAACTCTTACCGTCTTTTGCGAGCATCACCTTCGGTTTGGAACCTTGCAAAAGATAATCAGTGTATCTATTCAAGTTCAATAATTCCAAGTGCATTAAAGATCAAGGTCAATAATAGCTTATATGCATCACACTGACCTACATAGGGTCGCTAGAAGTATGCTGAAAACACTACAAAATACAATAAGTAATAAATTCATATACATAAATGCAGACACAGTGGGTTCTCCTCAATGTCAGTGCAAGGTGAGCTAGTGGATTATTTCTGGGTGTGCGTAGGGCACTAATGTTTCTTTACCTATATCACTCGCTTTTGAAAATATATACATATTTTATATGCAGGCATCTATTTAGCATAAGACGACGCGCGCAACGTTGTTTTGGCTTGGTAAATTACCATCAGGTTTTCCAATTCACCAATTTATCACCGCTTTAAATTTCAAACACCTTGGAAATGAAATAAGCGAAAGCTGTATTTTATTTTATCAATTGCAATTTTAATTATTAAAAGAAATCAAAAATCGATTTGTCTAATAATATTACAACGAAATATGAAAATACATCAACCATGCAGATATCAAATTAAATAATTTCATCTTCTCAATTCTAAAAAAATTGCTTGAATCTTCCACGATGTATAGGCAACCAGATATACGGAATTGTGATGTATAGCGGGTTACATCCTTTTCCCTGTTCTAATTTTTCAAATTAAGCTTCTAAATAAATTACAGTTTGTCGGCTCAGAGTCTTTTCTGGGATTTATTATACTTAAAAAAAAAAATCAATTTTTGACGCTAAAAACAAAAACAGGTTCTGTACTAAAATTGAGACCCGTCATTTATACATTACATTCACACAAAAGTAATCCTCTTTAACTGTGTTTTGTAACTTTTACAATAACTTACATACGGAGTTAATAATTGTAAATAAGTAATAAAAAAGAAGTTATATCACATAACAATTATAATTTGTGGACTTATCAGAGTTAAATAACGAGAAACTTATTTTGAGTGTGTAAACTATTGACCACTCTTCAATATTAAAAAAAAAACTCAGTTTCTTTGAAAAATGTTAGAAATAATTAGGATGAAAATATCTTTCTTTCTCAAAAAATTATAAACTGAAAAAGTATTAAATTTTTAATATCTTTGTGTACCCAATCTAATGCGAAAACTAGCCTTGTGGCTGCAGAATCTCTCCCCTTACAAAACACACAAAATTCGTTTGTAGTATATGCAACTTATTTAACCGCTTGCTTTTACAACGTTGCCAATACTCCAATTCCCTCAGAATTACTGAAAATATCGCCTTTCACCTCTAGAGTACGCCACATTAGGGTCAACTTTTTAATTTATGGTTTTATTGATTTCTTACCGCATTTTGAATATCATTTTACAGAATTATATAAAAAATGACTGTAGATTTTTTGTTTTTAATGTCAAAAAATGACGTTTTTAAAAGAGCTCATTAAAATTCAAAGAGGGCTTTGTACTCACAAACTATAATTTATTTGAAAGTACTAGTTTTTAAAATTTCAGAGATCGACTTTCTTTCTGGTAAAGCCACGATTTATTGACCAATTAATTGAACAAACGCTTGGCCAAGAAATCGGTAGAAATATGCCGTTTTACATTCTACAGTAAATCAGACAAATTTTTGCATATACAAGTAGATTGGCAATCTGCTTTTATTGGATGTTTTAGTAGTTTTGGTACAGGCACAGCTATAAGTTTGGTTATTTCAGTTTCGGTTAGTTAATTCAACTTATCCATTACATCAGTCCCCGTAAATTTTCAAAATTTAACTTCACTATACTTTAAAAACATTAAGACAAAATTCGTAGGTATTTTCCTGTTACTAGGTTGGCATTAAAACAGCAAAGTTAGTGAGAAGAAATCGTCGGAAAATCGTGACAAAAATAGAGCATGTTCTATTCAATTTAATTAATCGTTCGATAAATTGTTCAAGAAATTGGATCGATTTTTGCTGTTTTACAGCTCAATCAATTCGCGGCGTGTAAAGCCTGTTTTACACGCCGCGATTTATTGGTCAATTAATTGAACAAGTTGATCTTTGATTTTATCGTCCTATATAAAACAGCAAAAATCAGCCCAATTTCCTGAACAATTTATCCTACGATTATTTGAATTGAATAGAATATGCTCTATTTTTACCACTATTTTCCGACGATTTCTCACTAACCTTGCTGTTTTAACACCAACCCAGTAGCAGAAAAATACTTACGATTTTTTGTTTTGTTTTAAAGTGAAATCAAATTTGGGAAAATTACAGGGATTGATGGATAATTTGCATTAACTAACCGAAACTAAAGTAACTAAACATTGAACAAAAGCAGTTTGCCATTCTATTTTTATATGCAAATGAAAATTTCCTATTTAATAATTCCCCCGTTCAACTATTAACGAAACTAAATGACTATTCACGATCGTTAAAAACTTGTCCAATTTATTGTAGAATGTAAAAAGGTATATGTCTACCGATTTCTTGACCAAGAATTTGTTCAATTAATTGGTCAATAAATCGAGGCGTGTAAAACAGGCTATAGATATATAATTAAAACATCATCTATCTATAATTTTTTTTATTTATTCTAATAAATATAAAAAAAACAAATTAACATTTTAACTTGACTTATGATAAAAGCTTTGATCTAGAACTAAATGCAATATAAGCTACAAGAACCGACAAGATTGCTGCTAAAAGTTCACTCTTCAACCATGGCCCAGTAAATGCACCTGGATGATTAACTGTGACAGTGAAAAGTTCTGAGATCTTAGAGGCATCATCACCATTACGTAAGGCTTTTCTTAAAGCTGTGTAGCCTTCTTCATCGAAGAGATGTATTATCCTGTCTCCATTTCGAGCTGTGGCAACTTCTTCAGTCCAACTAACCTAATTAATTACCATACTTTACTGAAATTCCACCCAGAATACATAATCATTCGAACTTACTTGGTAGGTACGCAGTCCAATCAAAGATACCGGTTGTATATTACCATCTATATCAGCATAGAGGTTTGATATTGACCCAGCACCACATTCAACATCGAATTCGCTGATGTAGGCGATATTTGTCACCACTGTAGCATCCTGTGTAGTAAAGGTTCTTGGTGTTACCCTAGGTTCTATACAAGTTTCACCAATTGCAGCTGAAACGATCGCCAAAAATGCTAGAATGTGCTTCATCTTTGCTGTTATTGCTTAATTAGATTGAGGTTTAAGTCAGGAAATTACAGCCACGTCTTTACCAGACTTTCACTGAGACGTAGAGTGTAACAACGCGAAACGGTGATTTGATGGTGATTTGGAAGTGGAGATAATCAAAATCCTGACACGCTCACATGATGTGGATTGGACTAATGTAGAAAATATCTAATAAATGTTGAATCTAAATGATTTAAATGAGGACAAATTTTTTTGTTGATAAACCATAAATATAATTTAGTCATACTAGAAATAAATCCATTTATTCGGAATTTTTATCTGCACAGATTTTTTAATATTGCAAGTGAAACGATTAAATAAAATACGTCTTTATACCAAGATCAAGTAAATATAAATTACTATTAAAGCTTAATAATAAAAAATATGTAATATTTTATAAATTAGATTGTCTAATCTTTGAATTAATTTTAATTTAGATTTTTATTAAATTATTCCTGGCTACTTAAAACCACAATTAATTCTCTTTCAAAAGAAATAAAAGATGTAAGAAGGCGTTAGTTGTAAATTCTTGGAAAAGTATACGAATATTTCTTGAATAAATAAAGAAATAAACAGAAATAAGTTGGCAATAAATACTAATTATTTCAATTGAAACGTAAAAGGACTTAAATGGTGGCCTACTTCACAGGGTATCGAATAGTGGGTCATTATTATTTGTTATGTTTTGTTTTTTTGCATCATATGTTCCTTTGCGAAGATGAGGTATAGAACAAGAAGAAGCGTAGAATTCATGCGGGGACATTTTCTACAAGAAAATAAATATACAGTAGAATTTAAAAGTTAAAAAAATTATGTCAACAAATAATGGCATCTAACACATGCAGGTATTTAATCAATATTTACTAAATGACACGCCCGTGGTCTAAAATCTTCTATTATAGGGTAGAATGGGTCGAAATAATCGAGCCCAAAACGGGAGAACACATGTACGCCAATCTGGCTACAGGTGAATGTGTTTGGGATCCCCCAGAGGGTGTTCCTGTTAAACGAACCGATTCAAATCAATGGTGGGAGCTATTCGACACAAATACAGCTAGATTTTATTATTATAATGCCAGCTCTCGAAGAACTGTATGGCATAAGCCCAGCAACTGCGATATAATACCTTTAGCAAAGTTACAAACTTTAAAACATAATACAGATTATACCCCAGCAGCTACAAGCCACCAATCGACGCAAACAGGAGATCCTATTGGAAGGGGACAAGTCCTAAGTCTATCAGCTAGTACCCCGCAACTTAGACGTAAATCAAGTGACCTATGTAGAAGCAGCAGTTTTAGTCAACGAGGTCCCGAAGCTCCATTATACTCAAATTGGCATGATACCCATTTCTTGCCTTTGGAACATTTCCTCCTTAATAACAGCCGTGATTCAGACAGTGAACATTCAGATAGTGGGAGTGAATCATTAACAGGACATGAGCCAGATAATGAAGATTCAGATCAATCAGAAGGTGGTTACCTGCCACACAGACTACGTAATCCTGAGTACCTTAATCTACCTGCTACAGCTCCAGAGCCTCCTAGAGAAAGGGCACCTGCTCCACCTCTTAAACCACTTGCAGAACCTCCTTTACAACCTGAAAGAGAAGCTGATATGGAGAAATTTGCAGCACATAATCTAAATTTGAGCGGAAGAGGATTATTTAGGAGGAAAGCTAGTGTTCGTGATCTACTAAGTTGGTCTACCAGAGGTTTATCAAGACCGTTATTGGCCTCTAGTAAACCGGTCGCAAGACAAGCGATGGAAATGTTTCGACAAGTACAAATGTATATGGGAGATCGAAAAGCAAGACCTGGAGCTTGCCCGAATACTCTTCTTGTAGATATATTAAATGCAGCTTACACCAAACCATTATTGAGGGATGAATTGTATGTGCAATTATGGAGACAGACGACAGAGAATCAGTGCAGAGAGTCTCTCCTAAGGGGATGGGAACTGTTAACTATTGCATTGGCCTTCATTCCTCCTAGTCCTGAATTTCAACCTGCTTTACTTGGTTACCTTAATAGACATAGAGATCCAACGTTTTCGAGGGTGTTTCCCGAAGTAAATCGCTGGCCAATTCATGTACAGGTGAATAATTTTTAGATATATATGTATATTTTATCTAGCCTTTATTCATTTCGAATACTTGCAACGTTTGCGATAGCGATTAGAGACGATGAATTTTCATCTTTGTATCTAAAACCTTGAATCATCTTTGAGTAATCACTTTATTATCAAACAAAGCATGTTCGTATTGTTCTTTCTTGTTCATTTCTCTTATCTTAGGTGAACCATTATGCCACAGTGGCATGCCAACGTTTAGAAAGGATCGGAACTGGCGGGAAAAGAACAGCTCGTCGTCCGATAATAGACGATATAGAAGCTGCCAGAACACAAATATTCCAAGCTAGCTTATTCGGCAACACTTTAAGGGAAGTTATGCAGCTACAAGCTGCTCGTTGGCCTTTAAGAAAATTACCATGGCCTCAAGTTGAGTTATCCCAGCAAGTATTGCGTTTGCAGGGCTTGAGTACTGAAGGGATATTTCGCGTATCGGCTGATGTTGATGAGGTCGCACGTCTAAAAGCCCAAATGGACAAATGGGAATTAATAGAGCCAAGCGACGCCCACGTCCCTGCGAATTTATTGAAGTTATGGTTGAGGGAGTTGTATGAGCCGTTAATACCTGACACGTTATATCCTGAATGCATCGCGGAACCTATGACGCCTAGGAGAGCTTGCGATCTGGTGTTACGTTTACCTACGTTGCATCGTTTGGTTCTATGCTACCTTATCCGTTTCCTTCAAACTTTCAATAGACCGGAAGTTGTTCAACATACCAAGATGGATGCTTCGAATTTGGCAATGGTTTTCGCACCCAACTGTTTACGGTGTACCGCCACAGATCCTCGGACCATGTTCGATAATGCCCGCAAAGAGATGGCATTTATGCGCTGTTTAATTCAAGAGTTGGATACTGAATGTGTTCGCGACATGATATGACCTCGTCCTTACTTTTGTAAATAATTCCTGCTCAACACATCTACATACATTACCATATTGTAAAATATCAGCTTGACTATCATGTCTCGGAATTATACAAGACGATATATCAAACTTATTCGAATTATGGGGTATCTACGAAATATGACATATTTGCTAGTTTATAAATAATGTATTATATAAGTCTGTTGTGTATTTGTATGTATATTAAAAGAAATATATACATAAATGTAATTAATAGTTTGCAGTATCATTGAAATTCCCTAAGATTACCATAAAAAAAACTCCCAGTTAATATAAATACGAATTTATTTAAGAGATTAGTATTTTATAAATATAAATATACAGATTTACTATATGCTACAAGTAGGTATATACAAACAAACTTGTACAACTTAAATTCATCAGCATCAAACTTCGTTATGCTAACTTTATTTTTTAATCAAGTACTTGACTCACAGCCACACTTTCGCAATTACTGCAATTTTACAGGCATAGTCAGTTGTTAAAAGAAAATGGAATAGAAATCCTTACAGGTGTTCGAAATACTCGAAGAAAGACTAAACTAAAATTAAATATAAAATAGAGATAAGATCTTATTTCAGATTGTAAAATAAAATAAAAATACTAAACGAAGACCGGGGTTTGTTTAGGCAAGACGAGACTTTTAAAGAGTAGAAGCTCAAGGTTAAAGACGAAGGCAAAGCCAAGGATTAACATTGCGCGGTTACTACTGAAAATATTCTTAAGATAAAACCATGTCTCTATCTCTCTCGACCACGTTTTGAAACTACACAAAAATTCAGGTACATCAACATACCTAGGATAAGTAGCTATTTAATTTATAGTTCAGATATTGGAAATACTTGCGTTATCTCTCCAGTACCTTTCGACATTCCACTTCTAAATAGCAATCTTTGACCTACGCGAACATGTTCCGGATAATTCTTAAATTTAAAAAGCACCGATTTCCTCTCGTTAATCTGTATATATGACGACTCGAATATTGCGATAATGACAGCTGTCTGTCGAATATTGCCGATATGTACCGTGGATTCGAATCCAGGACAAATTATTGTCTCGTGGTAGATTACTGAAACTGAAGCTTGGAAATATAAACTTCCAGAAGCTTTTACATCGCGTCTCAGTAACACCATGCCGTTCCTTATACTTTCAGGACTATCCTCCAAGCATATAGCAGCACTCTGACCGGCCCTTACCATCCGACAAGGCACGCGATTACGTTGGATGGATTTTATCGTCACGGGTTTAAAGGTGCCGTCTTTCAATGGTCCGATTTGCATTTGACTACCTTCAGAAACGACACCTTTAACTAGTAAGCCTCCTAGAACTTGACCTACGTCACCAGCTCGAAAATTCTCGTCGACTTGAAATTCTGGGCTTTCCTAAAAGGGAATTCCTTGAAAACAACGAAAGTCGTGCAACGTGGATAATAGATTCCTTACCTGTTCCAATCTATCACATTCTTTTGCACTAACACCAGGGGGCAAAACGTGCAAAAATTTCAACAACAAGTCTAGTCCTTCCCCAGTAACACTTGAAACGCAAAATATAGGAACTACATTTCCTTTAAGCTGGTTGGCACCTGCAGTTATTACGTCATCTAGATTTTTTACAAAGAGGGGAACTCTGCGACTCCCTACACATTTCAGTAGAGTTTCCAAGCTTTCTAGAGTCTTACGTGGATCTACTAAATCTATTTTCGTTATAACAATAAAGAATGGAACGTTGAGGGCCGTTGCTATGGTTAAATGTTCGCGAGTCATGCCGACAGCTCCAGCGGCACTTGAAATCTAAAAATTTTAAGCGTATAAAAGGGATTAAACCACGAATTGTGATCATTTAACTTACGACTAACATAGCGTGATGTGGCGAATAACCTGATAGGCCTTGAATTGTCGTGTGAATATATTTCTTATGTCCAGCTAAGTCTAAAAATGTAACCAACTTTGTTGAAGCATCGCAAATCTCTTCAGCAGTCATCAGCTCACTGTAACTGTAATTTACCGGCGTCCCCTAAGGAGTAAAGACAATATTTTGATCTTAATTTTTTTTATTTAATTACAGCAGAATACCTCACAGTTAAATCCTAGGATTTCGTGAGAAATTGAAGATGTCCTACCACTTTGTATTTCATGAAGATGACGAAACATGTTCAAACGTGCTCTTCCTCTGCCATTATCCAGACTACCTTGAGTTAAAACACCTAGTAATGTTGATTTTCCCGCGTCAGCATTTCCTAATACTGCCATTCTTATTTCTATATTATCTTGATCATCGGGGACCTTAGATTTGGGAATTTTGTGATGTATTAATGTCTTTACGGCTTGGACAATTTTTTTTTACCTACCTTACGCACTAGAACTTCTGTAACACAACGTCCATTGTCTAAAATCCGCTCTCTTAAAGTCGTGGTTGTAGCTCCTAGCTTGACAGCCATCTGTTTCAGTGTTTGTAGGCTATCTTCCATGTCATTATTTGATAATCCTGTAAGGACACCGTTATCTTCAACTCCAATCTCGTATATTGCTTCACCTTGACCTTCACGTAGTCTCCATTTCATCTAGAAAAAGAATGGTGATTGATTATAGCTAATAGATCCATTCTCTTCTAAGAATTACAAACTGTTTATGTTTTTATTTCACTTGATATTTATTTATAATAGAATGTTTTAAGAAATTACCTGTGTCACTAAGTGCTCGAATCTTTGTTTTGAAGGATTAACAATCTTCAATTTATATTCAATATTTCCAGCTTGAGGTTCTGGTGGTAAACAATAATCATGATGCTCCAAACTGTTTATAGTATTACCATTATGACATGAGTCGCACGACGGATCAAATAGATTAAAAAATGACTCCATATTGTCCTTGGTGACAAGCTCCAATACTTGTCATTCGCCTTCAAATTTTGATTTCCAAATGTTAAAGCGTTCAAACAAACTGAACAACAATCTGTGTTGATGGTCCAACACTAGCAACGAAGGAAATTGAAAATTTCGCGGAATATTGCGAAAGAGAGTGAAAGTTAAATCAACAATATGAAGACAAGATGAACAGCATCTCAAGTATAAATATTTTGAATTTATAAGAGCAAAAAAAACAACAATACCTTAAAATAGCTTAGTTGTGTCATTCACGTAGAAAGCACCTACCCTACAACTCAATATGTTGATAATACCCCCTCCCCCTCCCCCGCCCTTGCGAATGTCCATAATGACGACATGACGATAAACGTAATTTTAGTGACGTAAAGTTACTTAACATAACTAACAGATATTAAGATGTATTTTTTTTATTACTGTATTTTAATGTAAGGCATTTTCTGTATGTACTTTTTGAGTAAATAAATTAATTTGGGGGTATTATCCAGAATTTATATGTTAGCGATATCTACAGCTACTATACTGATGCTGACATCTAACGAAGAAAAGAACAATTTTAAAAGATGGAATTGTTCTCATTCTAAATTTAAATCAAATTTAAATGAAATATGGCGCTTATTTTCAAGACATTTAAATGTTACTGCTCTTCTAAGTTCCAAAATAAAATTGCATCGCTTTTTAAATCGGATCAATTTCCCATGGTACCCAATTATCCCCAATTGAATTAACGAACTCACAATGAATCCAATTAATTAATAAAACGAGTAGGATGACCTGGGTATCATAGATGCAATGAAATAATAAGATTGAATTTAAAAATTAATTTTGTACAATGTTTAGTATTAATGTATATTTTCTTTTGTGTTTGTTACAAGATGTTAATTATTTTTTTTTTATTAAAAATATTTACCAGGTAATAAATGTAGTGACAACATTTTGTTTTGGTTCATTAAGTCAGATATTTGCTTTATTTTCAAAAATGAAGGGGGTACATTAATATTCAATAATACTAGTAATCATTTCAATTTCAATAATACGATGTTAAACAAAGAAAAATATAAAAAAAGTACGTCTTAGAAGTGATACAAATTAAATAACGTGAAAAATGATTTCAATGATATAAATATAAAACTTAAAATAAATAAAGAGCAAAAAAACTAGCTCTACAATAACTAAATTACAGGAATTTTAGGAATTACTAAAAATTTGTCAATTTTCTAGAATACATAATATAATTTATCTAAAAAGTAACGTTTAATTTTGGATTCAATTATTTAAAACAAAATATAGTCCCTACATTTATTACAAAAAGAAACATTAATACACAAAAAATTAACATCTTGTAACAAAACTAGATTAAAATAAAATGTAAACGTTAAAAATGTTGAATTCTTCCATTGTCTTAATTTATTAGGAGAAAAAGCTGATTTTTCCAAAAAAAAAAGAGAATTAAATATTAAATTTTATCACATTCACTTAATAAATGTGTCAGAAAGAGATAAGGGGGATGTTATTATGAACAACACTCGGAATGACAAAAGAATTAATGTTTTGTAGTGAATAAGTTGTCTTATCACTTTAAACTTTCGACCTATCGGAATAATTTAGTTTGTAATGAACATGCTTCATTTTTCAATGGCTAGTGTTGTGCGGAATGATTCTAAGATTTAAACTGATAATATTCAATTGAGATCTTCCGAAATTAAGTGGAATTGGATATTGTTAATAAAGGTGGAGATTGATGCACTGTGGCAGTCCTACATTATCAGCGGTTGGGATTTGTTTTCGTGAATTGACCGTACACAATCGAGCCCTTCCCATTCAATTAAAATTATAACTCGGTTGAAACATTAATTTAGTTTTAATACTGTGACAAATGTATTTGCGTTCAAAAGGTAAAAACAAAAATAACATTATATTGTCATTTATGCCTGCAGTGAAGTATTTAAACCATTATCAGTGAGTTACTCAGTAATGATCACGCTCCAAACTAATTCTGCAATTGAGATAGTTAACTTCATTAAGTAAGAATAAGAATTTAGTGTAGCAACAGGAGCGTCTCATGCAGTAAATACGTCGTGTTTTTCGAAAATCCGCAAGTTTCATCATTATTTAAGTGAAATGGATACGTGATATCTGCCACAAATATCCCACAATTGTTTTTTTTTAATATCAGGTAAGTTAAAAACGAAACTATTATTCGCCTGAAGTACTTAAATGCCATAGAAAAACAAGATAAGACGTTACGACAATTATATTGTTCTAGATCACGATAATTTTTAATTTTGATGTAATGTAAGGAAATTTGAACCGTCCAGTTATATTTCTATACCGCAATGTATTGTTCTGTCTTACTGATTATCGTTTAATTTTTGCAATTTGTGTCGTCCAAGGTAAAGTAATAATAAGGCACGTTAGTGTTATAATAATTCATTACTCAAGCATTTCCTCAAGCAGAAATTATATTTGAAACTACTAGTTTTTCGTGCCGGTAGTAGGAAATGTGATTTGATAAATTCTTCCTACGCGATTTATGAGGCAGATAAATGTAGGAAATGATCTGTTCCCTTCATATTTAATTACTAATAATGAAATTTTACGTAATCTACGTCTACTTGAACCTAAAATACCGTAAATCTACTTGGCAATTTTCGAACGTCTTATCTTAATTAAAATAAAAAGAAAAATAGAGTGTAATGTTGAAATTTACGAGTTGTATGATTTAGTATCTTATTTATGAAACAGATTTGATGTGTATACGTCTTGTACCTGTTTCTGTTTATTTACTGCGTAATTTATTAAGCAATTTAAACATTTTTTCAGGAATGCTAAAATCGTTAAGAAGTACATTGTTCCTGTTGTTAACATGCAGCCTGGTTTACTGTGATACTTGCCTAAAATGCAAGCAAAATCAAGTTCATGGAATGCGAGGTGCAGATTGTTATTCTTTAGATTTGGAAAGGATACCGCAATGCCTTAGAAATGATATAGAGGTAATTTGGATATCAATAAATCCTGTATTACAGTATTTTTTTTTAATATAAACTTCTAGGTTGTCGAATTATCACATAATCGAATTAGGAGAATCCTTCAACATGACTTGACCCGATACACTAACTTAAAAATATTATATTTAGACGATAACATGATCATGAACGTCGACGAGAATGCGTTCAAACCGATGATTGTATTGGAAATCCTAGATATGTCTTCTAATTCTTTAATGAAGATTCCTCCAATAATCTTCCAATTACCATCATTATACAAACTATACTTTAGCCATAATCAATACACAAGTATCGTCCAAGATATCGAAGATTTGAAACCTATAACTAGTCCTTTGGAGTACCTTGAGTTAGCTTTTAATAATCTAAGCGCATTACCAAATTTAGGCATGTTACCGACTTTATTTTACTTTAATATCACAGGAAATTATAATATAAAAATGACTATATCACCATTCTCTGGAATATGTAATTTAAAATTTCTCTACAACAACAATACAACCGCTTGGTTTGATAATTCTTGTGAGTGTTGGACTTTGGAGACATGGCTTGAAAATAGAGGTGTTAAATTTCATCCATTCAATTGTGAAGGAAATATAGGTAGTTAGAATTAAGCATTTTATCGTAATATTGCTTTAATTCTCTTATTTGCAGCGTCCTGTAATACAACAATTTCAACAAAAGATAGCCAGATCTTTGATGAGTGCCATAAGTCTTATGCAGAGTTAATTATGCAATATAGGATACGGAAAATAGTACTTCCTGTTTGTGTAGCTGTCGCGGTCTTATTGCTTATAATAATCCTTATAATCATTATAAAAAGAAGACGAAAACCAAAGCGGTTACAACGGAAAAATTTAACAACAAATGAAGAAGAAAATAATATGGTAGATAGATAAGCTTAACTGATACGCAATAGTATGAAATTTTTAAATTATTAAGTGATATTATATTTATATATTTCGAAATGTATATTTTCTACGATTTATTTTATATGTATATATATAATATATAAATGTATATAAATAATAATGCTATTTTGAATCTCGTATTATTTTCGCCCTCTCTTGACGAGTAGAATAAGTTCTTGGTATTTTGAAGTTGATATAGATACTGAAAACTAGATTGAGACACTTCTTCATTTAACAATTTAGAATTTAAAAGTAATAAATTATTACTAAAAATTGAAAATAATGATGTATACGTAATAGAAATTACTCTAACGTACTCTTCCGGTATTTTAAGTTGGTTCTGTTTTATTTTAGACGGTTGGCAATCCGTACAATTTTTGCAGTATATCAATGTATCTAATTAGTTCCTTTTAGTTTGTCGATAACGTCCATACTGTTTAAATGGCTGGGTTGAAGCTATTAAGATTTAGATAATATACATCATGTACCTGTATTGATTGTTTGTGTTTGATTTTACAAAATGTAAGTAGTCTTAGATTTATTAAAGTATTTTAGATTTCAATTTACATTATCATATGACTAGAGATTGTTAAATTATATAACCTTTCTTTCATTTCTTCAATTATCTACCCTTTTCTCTTCTTTTGTTTTCAGACTTTTTTAAAACCAAAATGTTCAATCGCAATATAATAATAGATTCTTGTTAGGGTATTAGATAGTGCAAAAAGAGGGCAACAACCTGAAAACATGAAAAAGAACACCAGCGCATCTGCTTACAATAGTTTATCACTCTTAAACCATATTAAATATGAACATTTATTGGCTGGGATATCAGGGGGTGCAATATCAACGCTGATACTTCACCCCTTGGATCTTATGAAGATAA
Source organism: Dynastes maya (assembly GCA_029619315.2). Lineage (NCBI taxonomy): Eukaryota > Metazoa > Arthropoda > Insecta > Coleoptera > Scarabaeidae > Dynastes > Dynastes maya. Next base: position 3,763,176 of record JAROYE020000012.1, on the reverse strand, counting down.
GATTTGCAGGTAATGATCTCTGCCTTATTTGTCTTTACTATTCCCTTTTGTTCTTTTGGTTTTAGTTTGTGATGGACGTACTACAATTCCACAGTATAGTAGCTTGACAAATGCTTTCTATACAATAGTAAAACAGGAAGGTGTTAAAGGATTATATAGAGGTGTTGCGCCGAATGTTTGGGGATCTGGAAGTGCATGGGGTTGTTATTTTTTATTGTAAGTTGATAAACTTTTGGTTTAAGCTTTCCATCTTCTCATGGTCTTGGATTCCCTCTTGTGGTCTTCATATTTTCTCTTTCCTTCCAGTTATAATACAATAAAAAATTGGATACAAGCTGGAGATAGCGCCCAACCACTTGGTCCAACATTACACATGATAGCAGCAGCTGAAGCTGGTGTTTTAACACTTCTAGTTACGAATCCTATATGGGTGGTAAAGACGCGGCTGTGCTTGCAGTATGGATCTGAAATTCCTGTTTCCAGCAGTAAGTGCTACAGAGGAATGATGGACGCTCTAAATAAGATATATCAGACTGAAGGTGTGCGTGGTCTTTATCGGGTCAGTGTTAAAAGAAGTGGCAGGTTTAGTTTTAGATGAGGAATAGGTTTCCTTATCGGTAATTTGTAGGGTTTTGTTCCTGGTATGTTTGGGGTGACACATGGGGCGTTGCAGTTCATGACGTACGAAGAGATGAAGGCCTTCTATAATCGGTACCGAACGCTACCCTATGACAACAAATTGGTGAGTTCTCAACATCTCATCACCATTTTTGGTTTTTCTTTCTATTTCACCTAATTCTAATGAACTCAAAAGATTCACCCATAATCCTTTTAAATATGTATATCAACGAGAAATACGACAATTACGTTTTAATAGGTTCAAAATGTTTGGCAAAGTTTCTACGAAATTTCCTACACGAGTGGAGGATATATTTCTTTATAATTAGAACTTTCTAGCGACTCTATTTTGAAAACAATACACCTTTCACTCATATATTTATTATTCTAGAATTATTAGTTTTTAATCAGACGGAAACCAGTTTTAACAGACAATATTTAACAGGGTCAATATGATAATAAGTTCGTCTTTGTTATATGTGGGGATCCTTTCTCTGGCTTATTACTTATTAGATTATTATTTTACATAAATACTTATTTCTTAACGTCGTTTCGAATTTAATCGCGCTAATCGTATTATAAAACTTTGTTTTTCGCCTGTTTAAAAAAAGATTTCGTGACGTATATGCTACGTAAATGCCACACACTCCCAGCTTGTAATTTGTGCGAGCTAAATCGTTAAGTCCGTAAATATTATAACCTGTGATTAAAAAAAAAATCAAGGCTGTTTTCTGTTTTTAATTTCTCGCATGGAAATGCTTTCTTTTCTTTCTAAATTATCCCAATGTTCCCTTTATAGACCCTCTATTTGTTATTAATTCAAATTAAAACATTTAAGAATTCCGAGAATCGGTTCAAACTTTCCTACGTCGCGTATTCAACGAAATTCTAGATGACGTCACCAATGTTTATTTTGCGTAAACAGTTTCTTTAATAGTACGCAATAGCATTTAGTGCGTCTATGAAACATTCCATTGGAATAGAGGCCCGTGCAGATTTTGCTCAACTTTAAAAGATTATGCAACTAATCATTCTACGACCTTTAACCTTTACGATATTATGGGTGTGTGATTCTTGTATTAGTTTTAATTGGTCGGATAATGATGCAACCGAACATATGATGATCCAGTTTAAATGATATCTTTGCAAATTGGATACAATCTTTAAATTGTTTAAAATAATTTGGTAAATTTGTTGGAATTTATTGAACAGGATATGATGCAAGAATGATAGTGACTCAACAGAATTCCACCAAGAAGGAATGGACCAATCAGGTCTTTGATATCGGGCACACCTCCGTTTTAAAGATTATAAAAATACTCATTCCTATTTACTGTTTATTATATTATTATACGTACATACGTCCAGTTCTGTTAGTTTTATGTGGGATTTCGGAAAATAAATTTATACACCTGTCGTTTGAAACAAGCAAAATGTCAACATTTTTACACCCACAGTTATCTTTGTCTTATTCAAGTCATATGATTTAAGCACGTGATCTATAAACGCATACAACGTGTTTCTAATTTTAGTTTATATACTTATACTCCTTTCCCACATACGCGTGGCTGTAAAATGCTTTTTGTATGCCGTATAAAACGCTAGACTAGTATTGATATTAAAATTTTTGTAAATATTACATCAGAATGCTTCGATTTCGATGAAGGTTATCATTATCATCAAGTTAATTAATTCATGGTTTTAATTATTTAAATCACTTATTACAGACGACCGGCGAATATCTAATCTTTGCAGCGATATCAAAATTAATAGCTGCAGCAGCAACGTACCCATATCAGGTGATTCGGGCCAGATTACAAGATCAACATCACACCTACGAAGGCACTTGGGATTGTATAAAACGAACGTGGAAATATGAGAAAACGAGAGGGTTCTATAAGGGGTTGGCTCCGTATTTATTGCATGTAACCCCTAATATTTGTCTAGTCATGTTAATCTACGAAAAATTTACTAATTAAATAATATCTTCCCTCTAAAATATGTAACTGTTCCATCTTCGAAATCTTGAATTAGAAGTTTGGCGCGTACTATTTATTGCAATATCGTCTTACTTCTAGAAAAAAATACTTTTATAATCCCCTTGAAAAGCAAACATTCTCTAAGTTATTGACTAGTTGTATTTGTATTTAAGCGATAAGAATCGTAGATAGATTAGATGAATCGAAGAATGTATGTTATAAAACGCTAAAGAAAAACTGTTATTATTATAATTTATGATTATTTAAGTGTTATAGTATTATTGTATGTATTTTTGATAAGTATGACGAAAAGAAATTAACTATTTTTTCCCGTAGAGAATTTGCATGTTGAAAAGATTATTTTTTTACAATTACCCGATTCACGGCGAGAAAAAATAAACATTAAATTATATAAAGCATAAAACTTAATATCCATCCCTTAAAAATGTTAAAACATTTCTAAATGCGGTATCTACAGGTGGTCAATCAAATCTAATTCAATAGTTACGTTCGTATCTAACAAAAAAGAGAATATTTCACATCATTAGCTCTCGCACTCAGTCTAATGTTGTATTTTTTTGAGATTTATTTAAAAACGTAAACAATTTTTAAGTTAGTTTTATTTAGAATTTCACATGTTTTTATTTCAATACTTTATTTTTTTCACTAACCAAAGGACGGCAAAATTATATGAGATGACGTCAGCTGTATGCAGAGCATGTGATGTACGCGGTGATTATTTCAAGATCGAGTATACGGTCGTAGTATTCGCATCGAACTCTCTCCTCAAATTATTCTATTTATATTTACTATATCTATTCTTTATTTCATTATTATGGTTCTAGAGTATTTATTTTCCATATTAAACACTTAACAGCGACAAAATACTTCGAAATTCGAGATATGTATAATATTAAGAGACGCGTTCATTGCAATAAACGACATAATCAGTAAATTAAAAAATATTCACAGTGTTATTGGAAATAAACTGATACAAAAAGTTCAGCAAAAACCCCGATTTTATATCAATTGTGTACAGACTCTACAGGAGAAATACAAAATACAAATACAGTGGTATCTCGGGTTACAGGATCAATTGGTTCCAAAAACATTTCGTAATCCGAAATTTCGTACTGGAATTAAATGTAAGAAGTAAAGTTAATAGAGATAATCCGTTTCCGTAACAAAAAAAAAATAATCAGAAATTCATTTCATGCATTTTAAACACAATTGAACGTATTCTTGTGATTGAAATTAAAAAGAAAGAACTTCACTTACATACATTACTTTTAATAAGGTCCCTTTCTGGCGTATGGAAGACAGTGAGGGTGAGGTGGCTTTTTCATATATATTACAATATTAGCGACGCGACATAAGAAATTGTTTGAGTGTAGAACATGCAACTTTGTTCTTGGAAAAAATTTTACAGAAAGATAAAAGGATTTTCCAATAAAGTAAGAATAATATTAACTACGAATTCAAGTCACATGCGAAACGGTGGAATAGTGGGAAGTTAACCACACACTCCATCACATTACATTGTATATAACTCTTTCTAGCATGTACACGAGTCGCGAGGAAATTCTGCCGAATCTGTAATTCGGGAGCACCTTTCGGTTTTGGAAACAAAAATTCATCCAAATTTTCTTCCATAACTTGAAAATTCCATATGTTGCTATATATATATATACATCGTAAACCGAGGTACAACTATATATGTATAACACATTTTACTTTTGCTCCGCTAACAAGTTGTGAAGTTGAAAGAACGTTTTCAATGCTGAAAGACGTATTAACTTTAAAAAGAATTCGTTTTACTGCAGAATTAATTCCTTTCTCCTATTTCTTACTTGAAAAAAAATTTATTATATATGTACATACATTCTATTTCAATTTATAATTAATATATGAATTTCGTTTAAATACATTTATAAAAACTTACCATATGAAATATGTAACATACAATTGGTGCGTTTCTGTATTATGTTTACGATGCGCAACTCTGAGTCATACCATACATATTTTTCTAGGAAGAGTATTCTTTTCTCTATTAGATGCCTAGCAATTAAATCACTTTTGTTTGACAACCTCTATATGCATATAAAGTTTTATGCCATATTTAATTGATCGACTGGTAAAAGCATACTTTTAGGTCTCTGAAGGGTTGTGACATCTTTTTTTTATCAATACGAATGTTAGGATGTTTTTTTAGACCCAATGATTAATAAAAACTATTTAAGTGGAGTTTTATATTATTTTAGCCCAAACCTTCCCACCTCAATATTCTTCAAACGAGGTAGACAATCAATAATTTTGCTGTAAAATAAAAAGTATTTGGACCGCATAAAAGAAAATCAATACTTGTAGGTGGCAAAAGATTGCCATCTATTTTGGAATATAGGAAATTTATTTGGGAATTGCACTGCATATAACATTGATATTTTAGGAATTTATAATTTGATAGCATTTCGTAGTGAAGATTCAGAACTCCGTTCATAGATAGCACTGATCGATGTTAAATTCAAATTAAAATTTAATCAAATTTCATACTACACCTAGGTAGTTTGAATAGAGAAGATATTTATCTTTTATCTCATTTTATTCTCCAAATTCGATTCCAATCAAAACAATAATTCATGAGTACTTTGACGAGATGATCTAAAATATAGAAAAGTAGATTACAAGTCAAAAATGGTAAAAAATAACTCTTGAACATTTTTAAATGAAAATTGCCTCGGGGTGGGTTCCATTTCAGTGGGGTAGGTGGTGGTAGCAGCTTAAAACATCAATGAGATTCCTAAAGCTAGGGGGATTATTTTTGGGTCAATCTCAATTTCGTTGTTAAGCACCCTAATTCCACTATTTCGCGAGTATCCTAAATGTAAAGGAGATAATTTTAAATTAAAAGAAAACCTTCCGAAAGAAATTTTAATTAAAATTATCGTATTAGAGCCAAATTGGAATTTATCTAAAATGATACAAAACTCAATTTTTGGCATAATGATGTCTTTGTTATCGTAATATCCCTGGAATCTAGAATCTAACAGATTAAGGACGCGTAATGGGACACTTGAAGAGAATAATACAGAGAGAACTTGAGAGATAGAGAAATCATATTACCTGTGTGACGCTTCGTCTTCTATGGGATTAGATTGTTCCATTTACTAAAGTGAGAAATCAGGGTAAGATGCTCCCTTAGAAATAAATCGGAATAATTACATTGAAATTGTCGAAAGAATAAATTCCTTGAAAGGAAAACTGTTTTATTTCTATCAAAACTTGAAGCAGGTCGCTTGTTGAAAGTTATTCTGTTAGTATACATAAAGTAAATGATTAATAGTCTCCAGTTCAGAATTTGAATTGTAAAACGGTAAATTCTTGAGGCAAGGAAACAAGATCCAGATGTTAAGGAAGTAGAAGTTGAAACGTTCTGGTTTTCAAAGTTCCCTAAGCAGGTTTAAACTTTAATAAGTTGAGCGTTCGGGCAAAAAGCTCGTAATAACAAACTAGAACCTAAAGTGGATACGGAACTTACGCCGAAGTGGTTAACTTTTGCGAAATATCGGGGAGTCTGTTTCAAACAGAGCGAGGGGTTTCTGTTTCTGAACCTGTGCAATGAGGATGCGCGTATGTATAGAGAAGATTAGTTGATCTGGATGACCGGTCGTGTAAAGTGCGCTGCTGTTCCTTAAAACACTTTCGCGATATGTTTTTCATACATACCGTCCTTCTTCGAATGTATACACACCCCATTCTTCTATAAACAAAGCTGAAGCGGTTGAAAATGAAGACGTACGATACGCCAATCGTTTGGATAAGAGTTCTTCAATTAATCTCTCGATTTAAAGGTGAATTGTTTTTTTATTTTTAATACATTGTTTATCGTATTGCTAAACTTCAGCCGAAGTTTTTAAGGATATCAAAAATTATTATATCTTACTAATTTATCTTATAAAGGTTTTACTTTTTGATACGTTAGAATAAAATAAAACCATAACGATATCGAATTGTTCCATATCTTCGGCATAAATATTTATGCATCCCAAAGAATGTTTACAAGCCAGCACATGTTCCTTTCTATGTATACAGGTTGTTCAAAAAGAAAGGTACGCCCCTTTTTCGAACTCTCGCCTATGTTATTTTAGGTTGATCTTGATCTTTCACGTCAAATACTTCAACAAGAAATTATTCCTAGGGTATACAAATTCGTACGAAAATATACCTATGTATACGTATTTTGTTTGTTTTTGTATTTCCAACTTCATTCCGTATGGTAACAAAAATTTTATATGCCCATATTTTACATTAAATCATTTGATCTACTTTGGTATCTGTTTTTTTCTGTCTATATAAACATTTTCTTTTATTCGCTTTTTTTATACCCAGATGATAATGTTATTGCTCTGTTTACCTGACCAAAACCATTTTTTTAAGCTCCCTTACTCTTCGATGGAAGAGATATTGTTTTTGATTTATTTCTATTTACGTTTGTTCTTAAAACTATGCTTAAATTATCTGTACGAGTACATTTAAGTCTGTTGAATTTGTCAGAGTGTACAAACAAATAGAATATACACCTTTGATTTTTACGACCAATTTGTTTACAGAAACAGAACTTTATAAACTTTGTGAAAAGAAATTTGTTCGTGTTACGCTTGCTGATGAAATATACATGAACTCTAGCAGATGTTCAGCATCTTTTTTTTTATAATAAGTTCTTAGAAACGTAGACATTTCGTTTGTTGATTATTATCTAACGTTTAAAAGATCTATGTTCATTCGATGAAATACCTCTCTTACTTTTGTTTTCCCTTGTATGTTTTCGTTTATTATTTTGTTTACGCGCTATATGAAAAATTATCTAGCGTAGGCAAAAATCTAACATTCAGGATATGAACGAATAAATAAGTTTGGCTAGAGGAAGTATTCATCAAAATTGTACAAGCTGACATCTTGATAATTTACATAAAATGAGGTAAACAGAGCGCTTATAATCTGTTTAATAAATATTATGTAGTGATTCATTTTCCAAGATCGTTATGTTATTCATACTAACCGTTTCAAAACCAACAACATTAAATAATATTGATAATATTGATATGAGTTGCCGAGCTCTTTTAAATTCAAACAACTTTACCTTTTTTACCGATATTATTGAACTTAAATCTAGTGATGATCCGAATGATTCTCATTCAATGAATGATCATCTGAATGCTAAATTCTAAGGAAAAGAATTTGACAGTTTGGCATGACACCAACAGTGTAACTGATTTGCTAAGATTCCTTTTTTTTTCATTTTCATAATTACTGTTATATAATGAACCAAAACAATAAAACAATCTAACCCCAACAAAGTGAATTGATGTTATTTGCAATTATTGTCAGGCTTCTGTAAACAACGGAAAAGTCGAAATGAACATCAGAAAAAAATATACCGTCGCTGCCAAGATCGCTCAAAGTTGAATAAATCTACAACAAAAACAGCAAATTCTATCCTTTCCAAAACAAATGCAACTAAGAAAAGATGTTAATTTTGCCCAAGAAAGAACGATAAGGAAACCAAGAAAACTTACAGCTATTGTGCAAAACCCGTTTGCGATATTCAGGATCTTCTGTGTTGATTATAGCGAATGATTTTTTTTTTCATGTCTATTAGAAATTGTTTTTTGTTCAATAAAAAGGCAAGTTACTCATGTATCAATTATCTATTTTGTCTCTAAGGATCCAATATAACTCCCTTAGCATGGAGAATTGAAAACAGACAGATATTTCCAGAAAAATCGGATTCAAATTATATTTTATTTTTCAATATAATTCCCTCGAAGCTCAATCAACGCATTCCCGGAAGTGACTTTCTTCCAGGTTTCCAAAATAATCGGTGGAAAGAGATTTTGGTCGAATGAAGAACTGATAGAGGCTGTATATCAGTTCTTCATTCGATCAAAATCTCTTTCCACCCAGAAATGTTTTAAGTTTCGGGAACAGGTGGAAGTCCAACGGAGTCAAATCAGACGATGCGGAAGGATTTCGAACAATTCTGTCAATTTTTGCTAAGCGATTGCGCTTGAATGAGCGGGCAACAACACTTTTTTCTTCAATCCCGGGCGTTTTTCCTGAATTGCTGCTTTCAGTTTGTCCAAAAGTGTTGTGCAATATTTGCCAGTAACAGTTTTTCCTTTTTCAATATAATCAATTAGCAAAATTCCTTTTGCGTCCCAAAAAACCGATGCCATCACTTTTCCAGCCGAGTGAATGGTCTTTGCCTTCTTCAGAACCGATTCACCGCGTTCAATTCACTGTTTTGATTGCATTTTTCTCATCCATGGTCACGAATGGTCTCTTGAAATCCGTTAGATTCCTCGTAATACTTCCAAACAATCGGCTGAGGTCCGAGCTCGAATGCGTTTTTTCTCCGAATTGAGGAAATGCGGCACCCATCTTGCAGAAAGATTCTTTAAACCCAATTCATTATGTAAAATATGAACTACTCGTTCATAAGAGATGTCAGCGGCTTCCTCATTTTCATGCACTTTTATTCGGCGATCTATCAAAACCATGTCATGGATTTTATCCACAATTTCTGGCGTGGTAGCCGTTTTCGGACGCCCTGCACGTGATTCATCGCTTGTATGCGTGCGACCACGCTTGAATTCCGAAACCCAAAAACTCACGGTGAAAAATGAAGGCGATGAATCTCCAGAAACGGCATCTAACCTAGATTTGATTTCCGTTGCGGAAATGGAAAAATTTGATGACCGCTCTAACTTCGTTTTTGTCCATAATTGAAAACACAAAAAGATACTTGACTTCAATGCTTGCCAAAACCAGACTATTTGACAGATCGATTTGATATGAAAGAGTTGCTAACACAACGATATAAAGTATTTGGAAAAAAGCAACCCTCTAGTAGCGATTCCGGAGACTTGTCAATCTATCCTTGTATGTAGTTTTTATTTTTATATACGCTAGTGTGAGGTTAATATCCTGTTTAAAAGCATATAATAAAAAAAAGTAAATAAAACTTAGAAAGAGCCATTATAGATTTTAAAACACCTGGACATTTTAAAACAAAATAACATAAACATTAATAACACAAAAGATTAATTTGATATAATCATAAGATTTTAAAAATTTTAAAATTACATGTTTATAAATAAAAATATTACACTAAGATAACAAACCAATTCGCACTCTGATCCAATCTTTAGCCCTCAAATAAATCCTTACATTTCGGATAATAAATTTTGTTCATTTATGTATTTATTTATCTCAATTTACTCTTTACGCTTTTATGTATTATTTCCATTTGAAATCTTGTAGATGGTATTTTAAAATTTATAGGTGCGATATGTAGGAAAACAAAACGCGTTAGTTTTTGCAAGCTCTGTACTGTAAACTCCAAGCAACCCAAAGCGACATCTCCAGACCAATCACTCTAACATGGTTGAAAAATCTCGCGAATTCTTTAGTAGCAAGTTGCAAGACTTACAAAAGTAAAAAAGTGTGTTTACTAAACAAGCCTCAGTACCAAGCAACGCACTGCTAGCATCTTTTAAGGTCGCGAGTGGCGAAATGCAAAAGACATCACACCATCGCAGAAGAGCTTATTCTACCGGCGGCTCTTGACATAGTTAATATTATGCGGGGAGAATTGGCGGGAAAATTAATTTTAAAGGTACCTTTGTCCAACAACAAGGGATAAATAAACTTAAATATTAATTAATTGTTTATTAAACTACATAAAATTAATCCCTATTTAATTACATTATTAAAGAAATAATTTGATTATGTACTGTAATCTATAAAAATAATTTTTTCATTAGCTCATTCACTTGCTCCTAATTTTAATCATTGACTTCAGGTTTTTTTTGCCATTATTGTAATTTGTCTTTTATTGGATATCCTTGTAGCTGGTCTGATGTTTTTTGAGCATGAAACCGGTCGCCTTTCTCGATAGAACTTTGTGAGATCTGAACAATTTTTTAATTTTATACATCGCAACGCAGAGGTTTACCAGTTCCTTTTCTTTCCATAATTTTATTCTTTTTTTTAATATGTTCTATATATTTTGAAGTATAATTTGGGCTGAAAGGTCTTTACAACAACTTGACGCTCTTTAAGAGTAATACTCTCTCTTGACGCCATTCTATTGTACATTTTTTTCATTTTGCAATCCCAATCTCCAGATTTTCGAACACTCAGAATATATCTTCTAAGGGCCATCTTGAAAAAAAATCAACTTAAAACAAGGGTTCTGTGTGCCTCTCTTTTATACAAAATAATAAAAAATAAAATTGTATTATTTTGAAAAATACTATAGATATTCTAAAAATTTACCATCATCACCATTAAATAGATCGTGTTGATACTTTATAGCTTGTGTATATAGTTCTACTTCGCTTGTTGGGTATGTAATTTACTATTAATGTATATATAAATATGAATATCTCTTCAGCAACCAGGGCGTGTAACACAGCCAAGCATTTGTGGTTTGATTAATTAACTCATTGTTGCTACAAACAATGTAATGTTCACCCTTCACTGCTAGCAACTGCGGGTGAAATTGCAAGCTCGTTATATGTGCGTAACATTGGAATGAAGAATAACGAAAACAATTTAAATATGCAATTTTCTAGTGAATATTATCCCCGAAGTAAGACAAAAGCTTACAGTGCACGCAGAGAAACGTTTACTTGTCCGCCTTAATTCAAGACAATTATTGTTTCAATTATCCCCCCGTTTATATCGAACACACAAAACAAGTTAAAAACTGATCTATAATAATAAAAATAGATGCGACAAATTTTTTGATATATAATAATCCTTCTTAAATGTTAATAACAAATAAGGAGACATCATCATTGATATTTTGTAATAAACTTCGAGATTTATGGTGAGTTAAATTTAACGGTCTTCAGATTATTTGTATCCCTCTAATAATTCCTAAAACGATTTCAAAAATCTCTCTCCTGCCCTTATAAAAAGAGATCTTCATCTATTTTTCGAGCTCGAGTCTACTTATAATCTCGTCTCGAACACTTGACTGCTTAAAATGACGTTATCCCATCCATCATATACACTTTCCAGCATCTTCGGATACTGTAGGACCCTAGACGAACTTCCAGCATTGATTCAATCTCAACACTTTTAATGTAATTACCGAGTTTATCAAACAATGACTCTCAGCTACATGTAACAGCTGTTTTCGTCAATACGTATGCGAACAAGCTTTTATTGTCACTTTTAGTGGAACATAAAGGTTAATGCACTTGTTTTAGTGCGTAGTAAAGCTTGGTGATAGAAAATTACACGATTTCCACTAAACAATTGACACATTTACAAATTAATGACTGCTAACATCTGCTATTAAGTTTACCCATGTAATTTGCTGGTAATTTATTAAAGAATATGAAAGGTACACAACCTATTCTTAAGCCGGAATATCCATATCGAAGCAACATCGAGTAATCTGTGGGAAATTATTAGCAATTACTTAGAGGATGTGAGATATGAATCGATCTTTGAGTGTTCAAGTTCATGCTGTTAATGTCTACAACTAGTAGGGCTAAATTTATTACTTTAGAAAATTAAAGTGGACTTCCAAACATTAGGGTGTGGTATTACAAACCTTCTCCTAAACGATAACACGTTATTTTATAGCATTATAACATCTAAAAGGAGGGAAAACCAACAAGATTTTATTTGGTGGAAATCTGAAAGTAGGTTAATGGTAATTGGGCAGTACACGAAGGAGTATGTTAAAACCTGATTTAATGACACGGACAAAATAATTGTAAACACAACACTCTCCAGAGATTCGTCCAGTCAACATGGGATTAGGCAAAGATTTTCAACAGAAACAAGACCTGGGATTAAATAAATATTTTTTTATACAAACGAAAATTTTTAATTTGGAAATAAGGGGTAAAATTAATGGTTCTATTCTATTCTATACGTTTATATTATTCATGGCAAATACTTCGTAATTATATAATCCAGTTTGTTACATAACATGTATCGAGTTATCGAAGTCAAGAGCGAACTTCAATGAAACGTTTACTACCTTCTTCATTCAGTAAGGGCCTGATTAGTAATTTCCTACATGAATGTAATAAAGGATAATCAACACAAAAAGGCTTCCTTTTCAAAGATGAAAAAAGAAACAGTTACGAAACAAATTTTGCATTGAAATCACTTTTATCTATCAATTAATTTTTTCCGAACAATGCTTTTATTTTCTAAGCTCTTTTTCGATTTCAGGGCCACGATTTCAGGAAAGCAAACAGACTTAATACGTGACGTTATTTTGTTTGAATTTTAAATTAGCACGCTGTTCTCTCTCAAAAACCAATTTCTTCCTTATTTATTTTCGGTTATGGGCTTTTCATCGTTTAAAAATTGTTTTTTTTTTATCCCTCAACCGAGCCAGAGTAAAGTGCTGAAATTGTGTCAAAACGTAAGAGGGGTAAAAATAATCAAATTTGCATGTTTGAACTTGTCATCGGATTTAAATCAATTTTGTTTTCGCGTATATTTAGACTTTCAAATCTTGGCACTTTACCTTTTTGGAGCATTTATAAGGGTGGAAAAAATAACATTTCAACCATGACCTTTGATATTTGAAGTGTATCAAAAGTTTGCTTTTCTACATTAGGAATTCCGTTTTAAGAGAGATGTAGATGTAAATCAAGAGAAAAAAAACTTTGCGTTCGTAGAGGCAAGGACGCGCATGGGTAATATGTGGATATATTAGCACCTTCCAATATCAAGGGCCAAGGTTATGTTTCTCCTTCAGCAAAACGTTGGAATTAAAAAATTACAACAGCAAATAATTATTATGAGAAGATTGTTTCAACTCTCGTGTGACACGTTATGCATTTTGATACGCGTCAAAAATGGGACATTGTCACACAAGATCCGTCATGCTATATAAAACAACACATGCAAAATAATTAATTTAGTTTTTGATAAGTGAGTACTGAGTTCGTAGCTTGATCACCTTTCTAAAGTAACAGGTAACTTCGTTTCATATTTTAGGATGTAATTTTATATTTGGACGCACCTTTTACGCTAATAAATTAAAATTTAATTTCCCTTTAAAGATTCTAACTGCTCTTTAATGTATTTTGTAGCAGTTTGAAGCTTACTTAATTAGTAAAGAGTCTATATACTATCTAATTTTCCGAGATTTTATGTAAAAGCGTTTGATCTGGAAAATGAAGATAATTTAATTTTTTGACGATCGGAAATTATAATTTAAGACGAAATTTTAAACCGAGGGAAACAGTTATAATTTACGCGTTATTAATGTCAGGATCCTGGTCGTAAGATTCTGTTCAATATTTTATTTGGAAGTATTACCTTGGGTTAAAATTATTTGTCAATACATCGTTACTAAATTACTAAATTGATTCCAATGTATTCTGTTTTATTCCCTTAATATTTTGAGATGGATCTTCAAAGCATTTATAATTAAATTTGAAGCTGACTTCGAATCAACTTGGATTGAGATTTTGATTATTGTCGTTCTTAATGTGTTATTCTATTTATGTTTCGGGTGGGATAGACCTTTTATAAATGTTACGCCGGCTTTTCGTTATAACGTTTATTTGTGCAACGTTATTATATTGGCGTGTTGAGCTGCAATTTGTGGAAAATTTCAATCTGATTCCTTTCGTGTTTCAAAAAAAAAACTTAAAAAATCCAACGCAATCTTATCCATACATATTTTCGTTGACAAAGATTATTGACCTATAAATACGATTTATGGAGTAACATGTTGTTATACAATAGTAATTTTATAGTAAAGTTATTGCTGGAAAATTTACAACATCCATTTAGTTATCTAGTCTATGTTACCCATCAAAAATTTTATTCGTTAGGATAATTGGCAAATATCTTTAAAGCTATTCGACTATCGCAGCAGTTCCCAACCTGTTTCTTCTTGCTAACCTCCTCTAAAAACCGGAATAAATTGGTGAACGCCCTTTGTAGCCAATCGTAACAGTAAACAAAACAATAAAATTGGGTTGTTAGAAAGAACTCACAAGAACAAAAATTTGCTTATACTGGATAACAAGTTATTAAAGTTAGGAGCTTTACGCTTTAAAGACTGGTAATATTCTGATAATACTTTTAGAAAAGCCTGACACATACAGATCATCGAGAGTTTGCTGTAACATTTGCTTTAACAAATCAATGTTCAGAAATATCTGTATACTTATATCTATTACGGAAGTGCATTTTTATGTTGTAGGAGCAAGTAACTATCAATTACTTAGAGATACAATGTGGGTGCCAATAACACCTATTCATACATTAAACTCCCATTTCACTTGCTACCTGACTCCACGAATTAGATGTGAATTTTCATTGGATCAAAAAACAGAGTATTTTCGATTAAATAATCCGCAGTTGAAGCGACTCTCGTCCGACCATAGCATTTTCATAGTAAAATTTAGTATTTCATTATGTTTTCTGATGAACCATTGACAAAATTCTATTCTTCTCATTTCGTCACCGTTTTGAAGCTCTTGGCAGGGTCGCTCACGATAGGGATGCTATTTGTAACGTTTCAAAGTGCTACTGGCCGTTGATTGGGCAATTTCGCGTAAAGAAGTACGAGGCTTCTCAACTACGGCTTGCAGGACCATGAAACTTCCGTGATTTATTAAATTTTCACGTAATCGCCGAAATATGCTTCTACCGGGCTGAAGTATTTCTGGGTATTTATTGAAATACATTTCTGCGGCGATCTCATCATTTCTCCGACAGAGAATAAAACACTCCAACATATCATATTTATCTCTATTCGAAAAATGATCCACTTTAAAATCACATATCAGAGATGTGTGAATAGGTGCCAGCCTACTACGATCAAATCCTAATTTTGCTATTTTTCACAGTTTTTCTTTATTGAATATAGGGATGTTATACATGGCTGAAAAACATTTTTATGACCATTTCAAAAATGTAAAAATCCAATATGGTGCCTATAAGAAAAACAAAAGTTGGGTACAAGCGCAAAGTACCAGTGAACCTACAGTACCGTGCAATCGAATTAGGGCCACTATATAAATTTGAGTTTTAGCTTAATAAATAATACAAAGTATCAACGTTTGATAAAAACAATTTTTATTTATTTATATATATATATATATTTATATTAACATGTACATTAATATTTCGTCGAACTACCCCTTG
The DNA here is from genome assembly GCA_029619315.2 of Dynastes maya. Lineage (NCBI taxonomy): Eukaryota > Metazoa > Arthropoda > Insecta > Coleoptera > Scarabaeidae > Dynastes > Dynastes maya. The sequence goes on along the minus strand of JAROYE020000012.1, from coordinate 3,747,376 downwards.
CTTTTATGACAGCAGCAATTCTTTTTGGCATGCTTGCTATACACGCTGCTGCAACTTCTTTAAGGTGAGCATTATTTTGCCAGTTATTTGTTATGTTTGCTTTCAAAACGTCAACTGTTGTATTGGGAGATGCATAAACTGTACGTTTTAAAGAATTCCAAACATTTTCGATTGGATTCAGGTCGGGGGAATTGCCTGGCCATGGCAATATCTTCAGTTTTCTTGCTGAAAACATATTTACAATTGTTTTTGCCCTGTGGCACGGTGCACCATCTTGCATAAATGTGTAAGAGTAATTTTCAGGGTCTAAAGATGTCATATACGGGATTAAGATTGATTCCATAACTTCTTTATATTGAATTTGATTCATGGTACCCGTTACAAAATGGAGCGGTCCAAGCCCTCCCCCTGACATACAGGACCAAATCATGACTGCCGGTGGATGTTTCACTGTTTTTACCACCGCGCCTTCATCATATCGTTCCGATGGTCTTCTTCTAACGAAACGAACAACTTCAGTTACAGCCTCTAGCCGTGACTCGTCACTAAAAACAACCTTTAGAAACAGAAATTATCATTACATTTTCGAATTTACTAAAATTGTTCCAAATTTTAAAAATATACATAAAATATTGATACATTCCTTTTTCCAATCCTCAACAGTAAAATGCCGATGCTGTTGCGCCTACTGCAATCTTGCCTTTTTCATCCTTAAAGTAAGTTTCGGCTTTTTTGCAAGACGTCTACTTCTGATATTGGCTTCATATAAGCGCGATTTTAATGTTCGATCTGATATTTTTATATTATCAGCCTGTAATATACGCTGAAGTTCTTTAATGCACAGTTGCCTGTTTTCTAATGCCCTTTTTATGATAATTCTGTCTTCCCGTGGCGAAGTTTTGCGAATACCGCGACAATCAGAATGACCACTTCAAGTCGCTGGTAAATTTTCTTTCTTTGACATCGCTATCCTGTCGACTGTTTGACGAGAAACTCGTTCTCTTCTGGCTATTTCCCGATGCGAATACAGCCCCGTCTCTAATAACACTTGAATTCTTGTTTTTTTTTCTCATTTGAAATGTCTACGTTTGCCCATTTCACAAAATTTATCAATAAAAAAAGAAAACTAAACGTCACGAAATTTCAATTTAATTACACTAAAACAACATGTAAAACGAATATTATAGCACGAAAATATAATACTTGCACTTTACACCATTAAAACTACACGTAAAGTAACTTGAAGCAGGTAAAGCCAGTCACCGATTACCGACCCTAAACGTACCTTGGATAGAAAGGAATGTTTGGTGGGGGTTATAATAACGAGAATTTTATACCTACTTAAAAGAATTATCTCAAATACAATTAAAAACATTTTATTGCCGAAAATATTTAGAAATTTTGGTTATTATAATATTAATAGCGAATATTTGTATAAAATCAAAGTGGCTCTAATTCAATTGCACGGTACTGTAGAATTCTTCTAAGGCCTTATTACTATCTACCTTTATGCTGAAAATTTGATGACTATATTTTTTTAAATAAAGAAAATATTAAGGTTTTTAGAAAACGCACACTTTTGGTACACCCTGTATCTCAGTAACGGAATGGATTTTTAAAAATGTAATCCCGGAGTGCGGAACTTTTTCCCCATTTAGCCGACCTCGTACCTCTAACGGTTTCCAATATGTCCATGTATTTCATGTTATCCTGGACACCCGGTATGTGAATTTGTCGGTTTCTTGGCTAAAATTAGTAGACATCTGGACTATTGTACACCGTTATGAATGAAGGAGATCTTTAACTGTTATTGCTCTATATTTTGGCAGCTACTTATTATAAACTGAATACGATTTAATAAGATTGTAATCATTTAGGAATTTGTGCCAAATAGTATTTCCATTTCTTCGCGATCAATTTGGCTAATCGTTTTGTTATAGGAAAAAAGCGCTAGCCTTGTCTTATCAATGGTCAGAAATGACATCTGGTACGTCCTCACCAACGCCGACGGACTCACCGTCTTTATCACAAAGACCTCTGCTGACTGCCACGGTTAAAATCTCACATAAGAAGACCGTTGAATTTGACGTAATGCCAACACATAACGGTTCCGACGAATTAGGATCGAAAACAATACAAGATCCCGAAAGGTTAGTGTCTAAATATATACGTTTCAAGTCCGTACGATAATTGCCTGCAATTAACAACATTGTTGATGTTTGTGTTTATTGTATTATATTTATTTTTTCGCATCATTTCATTGTTGTTTCCTTTCTTCCTTTTTAAAAAGCGTTATATATATAATTGGTAGATTTCCCTAGCGCATGTCACGGGTTAACGTCGGTCTATGTCGGTTTTGGTCGCGTGTACAAACTCCTGGCGCCGAGATGCTCTCGTATATACGTTTAGTTCTTGGTTACCTGTACGCTATGGCGTCTCAAAGCGTGTGCTGATCGAAACTTGTGGAGCGATCAGAGTGAACCGTGCACATGGCTTTGGTTTCTCAGAAAACACTTCATTCCGATAACATCAGATCATCAGTTATCTTCAGATCTTGCTCTAGAAAGGCTGATTTACTTATAGATCGTTGCTGTGGTAAATATTAAGTAGTTTACAGGTCTTTTCCTCAATATACTCTCATGCAGTAATAAATAGTTTTCTTTTTTGTTATCATGGATATTTAATAAATTCTTAGTATCTCCCTTTATTTTATCCCACAACAAAAAAAAAGGAGAGCTATTATGGTTAAATAATTCTAAGGGTCCATGATAGTTACCTTAGTTCATTTTAACCAACCCTGTATATCAAAATCTAATACACCTAATACACCGCTTCCCAAAATTCAAACTTCCTTTTTAATTTTACAACTGTTTTAATATGCTTTTATTGTAGCTGTACCGCAAATTAATTCAAGCAAAATAAAGTAAAAGCTATTTACTTTTACCGGTATTATTGTGAAGCCTTGTTTTTCACATATAGCAAAGTGCTTTTTACCCCATTTAACCCGTTTGAAATGTGAAGCTTTTAGAAGAACGTTTGTTTTTAGATGGAAAAGGTTGACTGAACATAATTGGGTTCCACCTTTAGGTCCGTTTCTTCCTTCTGACAGCGGCCTCTTAATTTCTCCCTTATCAAGAAGTAAATAAATAATGTTTAGAGCTGTTGAAATTCCCTCCAAAGTCCCGCGAATGTAAAAGATAATATTTTTCGAGTTTGAGTTGGAGGCGAATCACAAACAAAGCGGAAATTCTTTACCAAAATATTAAAAATTGAAGGTTGACGATGGAATTTGGTGCAAAAGCAAAGCTTGTTAATATCGAATTGTTTCGAAATTTTTCATCTCGTCAAAAGCAGGTAAACAAATACTTGAAATACCTTTCCTTCTCGGCAGAAGAAAGAAACATCGTATGTACTGGGCATCTGAATTTCTTACGAAAGTAATAAATTCTTAGATAAGGGACGTAAGAGGTATATGAAATTTCCAATATTATCGCCCGCGAAAATTATATAACCTATCAACCTCTTTTATCGATAACTACTTACTACATAATGCTCCGAAACGATATACTTCTCTAACATAAATCAGCAGTTCAGGGTTTCTCGTTTTTCGTCTACTTCGTACCTGGAGTATTTCACATGAACCCGGATCATTATCTGGGACATTTTTCACAATTTCCATGGAAAATTTACAGTGGAAGAAGTTAAATGAGTTGTTTTAAGAAAATTAAAGAAGAAATGTTTACTTGTATCAAAGCTGTCCACCTTAATTCAAGACAATTACTGTTTCAATTATCCGTAATACAATAACTTTTACATCAAAAGAAATATTTTCTTAGCGTTCTTTTCTCCGCTTAAGAGAAATATATACTTGCAATGAAATAATTATATTTCTTTGTTTAAGACTTGATTCAAGGAAATCTTGCAGAAAATTTGAAGAAAGCGATTCTTAGAATTAGTAAATGGCCGTTATAACACAAAACGATATTTTCTTAAGGATAGTAAATAGTTTCCGTAAGTTCATAAATCAATAGTTTCATTTCGTTAAAATAAAACATTTTTTATTTAGAATTCTTGAAATGCAAATTATTTATATGCACATTATTAATTGCGCTTATCTTGTTTAAAACAGTACAACATAGCAGTACATAATGCAGTAAATTATTCACATTGCTTGTGATTTTAAAAAGGCTAAAGGTAGAGGTTATCTATAGAATAACGTTCAAACAAAAGTGAACTTAATATAGAAGTACACATGAAAAAAATACCTAGAAACAATCTCCTGGTATTGATGGAATCACTACCGACAAAAGCAATATGAGAAGAGAAAAGCATTAAAACTTCCTGCTCTTGGCCGAATTGCTCTTACATCTCTCAGTTTGTCACTAATCTTCAAAAACACTCTCTGAAATATCTCCTGGCGTCACATAGTTCCAGTAGTTATAGTCATGCTGTCCTAGATAATAGCGGCGGAACTAGAGTATAGATAACATACTTACCCATACAATAATATAGCTTTTAATATAATATTTTTTTCTTTTTATTACTCAAACAGTTCACTAAAACCCTTACCACAATACTTAACTCGTACGGGAGGCACGTTTCGATAGCCAAGCTATCATCATCATCTTTAATTATATCTTAATTATATATACCTTTCGACTTTAAGTGTTTCTTGATGAGTCGCTTCATTATACAGGACTATAATTAAATCTAAAGATAAATAATAAATAATCTCTAAATTAAAATGTAAATGGTTAGGATAACGTGAGTTATTAAAATCCTTGTTTTTCAATGAAGCAGTTCATTGCACATGGTTATAATTACAGCTATAATTAACTAAACATGATGTAACAAAGGATAAAGGCTGGAATTTAGTGGCCCTAAATCTGAATTCATTAAGTGATTTTTGTTTTTGTAAATTTCCATGTTCCAATTCATAATTTAATTGACCAATACTCTTTACGTTTTTAATTAACTTTATGGTTATCTTCAAGCATATGTAGGGCAACGCTAGATTTATCAAACCTTCTGAATTTGAGATGAACCAAATGTTCTTGGTACCTAATTTTGATTGATCTTTTTGTCTGTCCAATATACACTTGATCACAATCTTTACATGAAATTTTGTAAATTCCTGATTTATCCATGTTATCTACTGGGTCTTTGGAACTTTCTAACTTCCTTTTGATTACTATTGACCACGTGTACTAATTTAACTGTATATTTTTTTAATATACATACAATAAATAGTAATAATAAAAAAGGGATAAATATTAACTCATTAATCATTAAACTACATAAAAATAAAAAAACTTCTTCATTAGTTCATTCACTTGTTTCTAATTTTGATTATTAACTTTAGTTTTTTTTTCCATTATTGTAATTTTTCTTTTATTGGATATCTTTGTAGTTGGCTTGATGTATTTTTTGAACACGAACCCGGCCGCCTAATTTATCAATAGAGCTTTGTGAAATTTGGACCATATTTTCCATTCCTATCTTTAATATGCATATTTGCTTAACTTAAAACTAAATGATTTACTTGTAAGAAACATTTTTCTGTTTTGGATTTTCTTGATTTTCTAACCCTAAGAAAATATTTATTTAACACAAATAAACTTTCAAGAAAATTATTTTCTTATATTATACATCTTTATAGTCTTGAAATAAAAATATTTTCTTAAATAGAGACTGATTTTTGCAAGGAAATCTATTTTCTTGATGCAAGAAACCATTTCTCTGCGATTTTCACACATTACGTGTTATTGGTAAATATTTGCCCCAATTATAACTTCCCCACTTTCTCAATATAACTTGTTACTTTATGCCATCGAAAGTTTTTTCAACACTTTTCTTGTTACATCTTCCATTCTACCAGGTAATACCTGTATTACAAGTCTCTAGCGTATCGTAAAATATACAGTGGGGTCCGAAAGTATCTCCCTACATATTTCAGGGACAAAAGCGAAAGTTTTTAGGAAACAAACATAACATGGCCTAAATTGTTTCATATGGAAAATAACTTTGTTTTCTGAGGAGTTTAAATTAAGAAATATTATGATATGCAGCAATAAACCTTTTTTTAGTTAACTGAATTGAATAAAAAAATATATACTCACTCCAAAATTCTTCAAATATGTACTTCATTATGAATATATTCCATTGCCCAAAAGAATCTCTCTCGTAAGGCAATTGATTTTATAAACCAAGAAAATGAAAGTATACTAGCGGAAATTTGAATTTTAAATTTCATCGTTTTTTTTGTAATAATAAAGGTTCCGAAATAACGGAACCGAAGAGAACTTATACATACATATACATTGTTGATTTCTGCAATATACATAGAGTCCAGGTGTTTGGGAGTACCGGTTTTATTTATAGATATTTCAAGAATGTATTATTTGCATTGTATATAAGTTCTAATGTTTATTTGACACTAGGTTTTGATTTACAAAGACACACACTTCCATAATATTTTCTTATGTCGTAATAAACCTAAGATTTAACAGGAAGGAAGCAACAAATACAAGAAAAACGAAACAAACCAACATTGTGTCAAACAAAAGAGAACGCGTTTGATATATGGACTAATTCTGATCTTTAATGTTTTAAAGGGAGTTATGATATAGATGATTTAACTCGATCTAACGTGTAAAGTGTTATTTTTATTTCCAAGGTGAAATTTTAATACTTCAAACAATGATTTGCTGGTATTTATTCGCCTAAAATGAAGTGTTAATTATGTGTATACACGATCCTGTATACTTCTATATCGAATGTTTACATTTGATTAAAAAAATCTTTCAAAACATCATATTTTGTTCGAACTTTTCGCCGTCTGCATAAATTATGCCTGAAATGTTATTAGCCCCAATTGTCTTTTACCCTAAAAGCCCTAGATAATCGCGATACAACCTGAATACAAATAAACCAGCTCTACATTCTCTAAGGACTATCTTCCGTCGAACCGGTTCAGGAAATCCTCCTACATATTACTATCAGGTTTGTACATTTTTGCTAAACTGAATAAACCAAAACACATTTTCCCCGGGACGACAGCAATCCCTAGACATGTACGTAATGATATGTAAATGAGTATTAGCGTTTAAGAGGTTCTAAAGGTGAGCCAGGGCATCTCTTCCGTGCCAGGCGTTATGTATATAACGGTCACTAAAATAATTAAACGAAATACTGTTTCGGTTACTTTACTACTTATCATTTTTCTTGACAGGTTTTCTGGGATTAAATACAATTGTATGTAAGTTCTATGTTCTAAATATGGTTTTTGAGCAAATAAATCCTGATCGTATAGATAGTATGAAAGATTGGGATATTTTTAAATTTTTTTCTGTGTCCTTTCATTGCACGTTCTTCGTATATCGTTTTCCCGTTTTCCTCTGGGTTCCCTTTGTAAAACGGGGAAATAGGATTACAGCTCTGTAGCATCTAGCATGTTCGTATTGCATGAGATCTTTTTTATTATATTCTAGATGTTGTCTTCTCTTAATTTCGAATCTAATACGCGGTCTATCCATGGTTAATAATATTACTTTAATATTCTTGATCGCAACATCATCGAAAATTATTGACCAATATTTAAATTAGAAAATACGAGCCTTTTTTGTGTAAGTTTAGTTTCTAATCAACAATATGTTTGTTTCAATGAAAAAAAAAGACGAAAATAAAAACAGATTCTGATGAAATGAGAGAAAAGAAAAATAAATACTCCAGAAATTCTTACTAAGATCGTCCACACATGATGCAGTCTACCTCGTAACTAACCACATCGGTAACCTTGAGCCATCTACTGCCGCTATCTCCTCCGCTTGAGAGCAAGGAGGGGATAGCGATATGGCTAATTTCGCATTTTCCCAATCGGTGTATGTGTAGCTTCGATGAACCTCGTATAAGTTCGTCAAAGAATGTATTAGTGTGTTGAACTGACACTGAAAGCCAGGAACCTTGTATAAATGATTTTTAAAAAATTCTCCCCTGAACTATTTTTTTTAAATTGCACCCCTTATATTTTTGCTTTTATGATTGAAGTGCTACAAATTGGGAATACAACAGTATAACCAAAAAATTTGTGATGAAAATACCACTTTTATTTCCATCTTATAATATAGTTGGATCAGCATTTCATACATTAGCAGTAGTTACATCGCTATATTTGTTATAAAGAGGAACATATTCCTTGCATTTTTCTAACATGGATATAAGTGGCACTTGTAACGTCCAGTCACATTACTGGCAATCCTTATTTCGTTTGAATTCGCAAAAACCATCTCGAAAAGAAGATCGCTATTCAATCTTGTTATTCAAAGCCTCTGTACTATGTTTGATTTGTTCATAATTGCAATCACCAAAGAATTTCCTGCTGAAATATCTGCTAGAAAACACTACCGTGATACTGTAAAGATTAATATACACTTAGCAATAAAAGGAGCTATTCATTTTAATAACAATTTTATTTGTGTCCAAAATACAATAACATTTTGCCAGTGGTACGTATGGTATTTAAAGAACACCTTTTATATCAATTTCGCTATAATTATAAGCAGCTACTGCAATAGTGTTTCCTTCTTGAAATAAATAATAGAATAGAAAACAATATTTATCTCAATATGTATACAATATAAATGGTAACAGATGAGAATTACGTAATTTACTTATAATTTTAACCCTTTATCATATTGTACTTGTGTCATAATGGATAAGGCAGATATTAGGTTAGGTTTACAAATATAAAATTGCTTTTAATTAAAATACAATTCTACTTGTTTACCTTTAAATACGTCTAGTACACGCAGAGAAACGTTTACTTGTATTCAAAGCTGTCCGCCTTAATTCAAGACAATTACTGTTTCAATTATCTGTAATACAATAACTGCTTTAAATCAAAAGAAATATTTTCTTAGCGTTCCTTTCTTCGTTTATACTTGCAATGAAATAATTGTATTTCTTTGTTTAACACATTTGTTAAAGAAAGCGATTCTTAGTATAAGTAAATTGCCATAAACAAAACAATATTTTCTTAAGGAATCAGTGGTTCCTTTTTTTTGAAATAAAGCATTCTTTACTTAAAATTCTTGAAATGCATATTATTTATATGCACATTATTAATTGCGCTTACCTTGTTTAAAACAGTACGACATATCCGCATATTATGCAGTAAATTATTCACATTGCTTGTGATTTTAAAACGGCTAAAGTAGAAGTTATCTACAGAATAATGTTCAAACAAAAGTGAACTTAATGTAGAAGTACACATGAAAACAGTGCCTAGAAACAATAACCAATCACTACCGGCAAAAACAATATGAGAAGAGAAAAGTATTAAAGCTTCTTATTTCTAGCGACATTGCATTGACTAGTTTGCTGAGGCTTGTCCTCTTTTTAATCCAGCTCCACCTCTCTGATGAGGTCTTTCTGGGATAATATATGAAATAGAATGGTTGATTAGTTGGCATGTCGGAGTCTTCTTGTGAACTCCCTAGCGATTGTTTTTCTTCAAGATCGCAGGAGTCTCAGGGCTTCTGAGGTGGTCCTGCGTTTGATCTTGGGGTACGCTTCTTTCTCGGCGTTTGCGTTTTCTAGCGCCGGGTTGTCGCTCTCTAGGGTCTTCAGGTAGAAGTTCCTGTTGAGCCTGCTGAGGTAATCCGTTAGGTCCTCGACGCCGCTTTGGGCTCGAATCACTGCTCGGGAAGTGTCCCTAGGAAGCTTGAATGCTAGTCGCAGGCTGCGATTTTGTATTCTCGCGAGGGATCGGGTGTGGGTTTTGGCGGCGGTTAGCCAGGTTGGGCTTGCGTAGGATAAGATAGGGCGGATGTGCGACTTGTAAAGAAGCACGCCTATCCTGGGTTTTAGGTTGGAAGAGGCAAAGATAGGATAGAGCTGTGCAAGTCTTCCTACTTAGCGACATTGCTCTTCAATCTCTCAGTTTATGCCACTAATCTTCAAAAACAGCAACTGAAATATTTCCTGGCGCCACCTGGTTCCAGTAGTTATAGTCATGCCGTCCTAGGTAATAGCGACGTAACCAAAATACAGATACCATTTCTCTACGTGTAAGCAATTCAGCAAATTCTCAATCTCATAATAAACCATGTTAAAACTACAATGAACACTGGCAGAATTAATATTAATAATATCCTTCATTTCGTTGACTTTAAGGACAGGAATAAATAACGACATCGAAATAGGTGGTAGGAATTTAATATAAAGATGGAGCGATGTGACTGGAGAAAGTGGTCAGACGCGAAGTTTTTGAACGAAATGATTTTCAGCTAAACCGCTTTGTCAGTTGGTTCAACTAATTTTTAGAATTCCTTCAACGCGCACATTACTTGTCTTGTTCAAATAAAAAAGTATTTTGCCCAGATCAACTCAATTATTTTGATATTATTGCAATGTTCAGTGAAAATACTACAAGTGTTTAATATAACTAAAAACCAGTTCGTACCAATGGTTTAACATCCATTGGCTGATCTTCATTTTTCTCAGTGAGACATATGAGTGTGGTTATTTTTACAAATAGTGTGATATTGACTGTCTATAATAACAGTGTTCTAACTTCACTGTTGGTAAAATAGAGTTAGGACAACATTATCTTCGACAGACGGTATATGATATTGTTGTAATTGTTATTATGCAGCACTTTGTGAAAAAATTATCAGAAAAAAACATCCACGAAGGCAACCATTTTTACAATATATTGATCAATATTGTTGACCATGGATAGATTAATTAAAAAAAACTTCCTACGTAATCTCTACCTGTTTCTCGTCAAATATTTAATTATCTTTTTTCCTTCCTTACTAAGCTATATTTTAAAAGAAAAAAAAAATATCTGTTTAAGACACAGAAAAGAATTTAATAATTAAATTATAAAGAGGCAGTTTTCTTTTACGTAGTAGCTAAAAGCAAAAAATATACGTTTTTTTCGATAAATTAATTCTTATATATTTTTTTGATACTAAGTCTAAACAAATTTTGAAATTGATTAGATTGCCAAAGGCACCATCAAAGTAGCGTACATGAAAACGAGAATATATCTGAAATGTTGTAAGATCTAAATTAAAATTGTTTCAAATCAAACAGATTGATATTTGTTATTTTAATTCGGATTTTATTTGATGACTAAAATCTGCGATTGATTATTTAGCTTCCTTGCGGTCTCATATTGGACTAAAACGAGATGACGTTATTTAGGTTCATTATTAAAATTCAGTTAGATGTATACGTTAGAGTATAAAGTAGAGGTTTTTTCCTAGCGTGTAGATGAAATAATTACTCTAATGCAGCTAGTGATTATAGTCATTTACTTCAATGTCAGATAATGTTTTACAACCGTGTAAAAAGTATACTTTATTAATGTGTTTCCTGTTTTTCCAGCGTTTGTTCGTGATAAACTCAAAAATCACCATTGAGATTAAACATACCACAACGTAGAGATGTGAAAAACAAAGTATACTTTAATAGTCAGTTAGATGTGTAATTATTTGTAAAACTTCGTTGTGTATATATGTAGGGTTTTCCTTTTCTTGCATTTCAGCCTGACGGTACGTCAGAAGCACGGCCGTTTAACCCAGCCACGAATGAGCCTTCTCGGAAAACCGCTGAACTATAGGGCGTCCCGACGAGATGCCCGCTATCGACGCCTGCAGAGTCGGTTATATAACTTTTTGGAAAGGCCTAGAGGGGTTGAAGCGATATTTTACCACATGCTCGTGTAAGTTCTTCTGGCGCGAACCGGTTCATCTCTTAATCACGAGTTTAACTTAAAATACACATTTTCGATTTGCTTTGCTCTCAAACATCAACCGCAATCATTTTCGCAGTAGTTCCCGGAGAAAGAGAACCATAAACAAATGATGCTCATGTAGCAGATTGTGCTTGAACCAGCTCATAATTTGGGGGAGAAGGACGAGAATTACAATTTAATTTAATTCACATCCCTTTTTCCATCATCTTCCGTAGTTTTGTGCGCTTAAAACCGCCGAGAAAGTATTTATATTCTTCCTTTTATCTCGTTTTCAAGCGCGGGTTTATAATTCCGCAAAGAGGAAGAATCATGAAAAAGTACGTTTCCGGAATAACCTCTTTTAACTAAATAAAACACAGTTGGTACTGTTGTACTCGTTGCGGTTTTTTTTTTACTGTTTATTATTCATTTAGTAAGTAGCAATACGTGATGGCGTATATATATACACTACCGGCCATAATTATTTGCCCACCCAAAGAAATACGCATAAACATAGGAAGTGTTAATTGAAAAAGAAATTGTAATTTTACATTTATTAGAATACTCTTAAAACAAAGAAATTGATAGTCTTTATACAATACAACATTTATTTCACACAAAAAAAAATTCGTAGAAATGTCCACCTTGACTATTAATAATTGGGGCACACACTTGCGGCATTCTTTCTATCAATTTCGCCAGAGTAGCGGGTTCTATTTTAAGCCACAACGATTCTTTAGAAGTTGGAAGATTTATTTGCTCCTATCTATCGAGTTCCACCCACAAAAGCTCTATGGGATTAGGATCTGAGCTTTGAGGAGGCTATATCATTATTTTGATATTGCTTTCGCGCTCCACGGATTCTAAATATTCGCGGCACAGTTCAGATGTGTCTTTCGTATAATTTTCATGTTGAAATATAAAACAGTCATAGATTATTCTGATTCCCGATGGCATTTGTTTCCAAAATTTCCCGGTAGGGCTCTTTTCTTAAAATTTCATCTATTTTAACAAAGTCTCCTACAGATGCGGCGTCAAAACAACCCCAAACTATTACCGATCCGCCCTCTGCTTGACTGTAGGTATTACATATGATTCTGCTGCACGTTCTCCTTTCGACCTTCGAACGAAGGTTCTTCCCTTAGAACCGAAGAGTTTAAATTTGGACTCAGTCTACAAAACTGCATCCGTTTTATTTTATTTTGCTTGCGTAAGAGTGGTTTACGCAACGCTATTCGGCCAAATAAACCACCCTCTCTTAACTCCCTTTTCACGGTGATTAAATTAACTCGTTTTTCACGCTCAATACTTATTTTAGCCGTTATTTCAGGTGCAGTTTTTCATATATTTCGTTTACTCGTTATAATTATTCGACTATCTTCCGCTGGTATTGTCACTTTCCGTCGTCCTGTTCGTTTTCTATTTAAATAATAATAATAATAATAATAATAATACTTTATTGATTAAAGGTATCCGAAAGGATAGTAAAATCAATGCTCGAATACAAAAATTCTAACATACAAAAAAAAACAAGAAAAGATCAACCAATCAAACAAAAGTAAAGGAAACAAAAACAAAATAAAGAATAATGCTAAACTAAACTAAACATGAGGATAAATACGAAACGTACCGATGGGGTGGCTTATCCCTATAGATTAGTTGCTAGGGTTGAGAAACTCTTCTACACTGTAGTAGCTTTGCTCTATTAAATACCTCTTAGTAGACTGCTTAAATCTGGCGCTAACTCTTATTTCGCGAGGTAGTTTATTGTATAGTTTTTTCCCAGTGCTTGTTAATCCTTTATCAGTGATATGCAGCGTACACCTAGAAATATGGAGATCACTTCTTCGCCGGGTTTCATAGGGATGTATGTCTTTTATAACGGTATACTCCTCCTTGTGATTATGGTGGTAACACACGGCTTCAAGGATATATAAAGACGGAAGAGTTAGAACACGCAACGTTTGAAAGAGAGGTTTACATGATTCTGTAGGTTTAAGCTCGCCCAATATTCTAACAAGTTGCTTCTGTGCCACAAAGACTTTGGCAACAGTAGACGAAGATCCCCAGAGGAGTATGCCATATCCCAACCGCGACTGTATTTCAGTATAATATACAGACAGCAATGTATGTAATGATACCTGATCCTTCAGGCTGCGAAACAGAAACGTTTTGGTATTTAACATTGTCACTAGGTGGTCACAGTGAACATTCCAGAGCAAGTTATCCTGAACATGTACTCCGAGAAATTTTGTTATCTCTGTTTGGGAGATGGGTTTATCGTGAGTAGTTACTGAAGCATGTATATTTTGTGTTCGCTGGCGCGTGTGAAAAAGCAAAGAGCTTGTCTTCTCCTCGTTGAGGCTTAGCTTATTGGCACAAAACCAGTCATATAGCCTATTTATGGCACTATTTGCCAATGCCTCAGTCTCAGATAGAGTTGAGCCAGTGGCGAGTACGGTGGTGTCATCCGCATACATGAAAATTAATAAATCAGAGCAGAAGTTATATATGTCATTTGTATATAGGTTGAATAGAACTGGACCCAATACAGTTCCCTGAAAAACGCCATGAGGCACAGGCATCCAACCGGATCTAACGCTTCTAAGAGATGCCTCCTGTTTATACTGTATCCGAACGTACTGCATGCGGCCGCTAAGGTATGAGCATATCCACTCTAAAGCATTTCCTCTGATACCATAACTATTTAACTTATTCAGCAATATGGAATGTTGTAAACAGTCGAAGGCCTTGCTAAAATCACAAAAGATTGCCAACGGAGAATTTCTTTTATCAATTTGTTCTAGTATGATATCGTAGAATGACAATAGGGCGGTGGTAGTGGACTTGTTCTTCCTAAATCCATGGTGATTCGTATGTAAAATGCTATACTTATCAATAAATGATGTTAATCGTGTCAGCATACAATACTCAAATATCTTTGCTACATTTGATATTAGCGAGATTGGTCTGTAGTTGCGTATATCAGCTCTATTACCCTTTTTAAAGACCGGGACAACTTCTGACACTTTGAAACATGAAACATTTAATAATGTTCCAGCCTCTTGATATTTTTTAACGTTTCAGTCAACAGTTTGGAGACTTCATTTCAATTTTTTTGCGATATCTCTGTTACTTCTGGCGGAATTATTTAATGTGATGTCTTTCTTTTATTTATAGGTAAATAATTATATCCCGTAAATAACAACAAACAAAAAAATTTTCTAAAATCCAAGCAAAAATGTATGTAGGTAAATAATTATGGCTGGTAGTGTGTGTCTACATATATCGTTTTTAAAAAAAGTTCAGTTAAATCGACTTAGGAGCTAATAGTAATAAAAGACACTAAGGTAAGTAGGGATAACTGTACCCCCAAATTCGCTTACAATGGAACACCGGTAAGTGATACCAATTTAAACCATACATTGTGGCTTTATAGTTCAATTTAGTATAAGAACAGTGGTAATTTTTTTTAGGTGTCGATTCGCCCGTTTCGGTGGTGTAGGGCTCCCTAAACTCAAAACAATCCGTCACTATTTGGGAAACATTAAAAAATACTCTAGACAGTTTTTTAACTGTTTGATAGCGTCAGTAGCTTCCCCTAGCCACTACCAGTTTGTGAAGACAACCTCCCACCTCCATTTACAAAGATAATCTTGAAAAAAAGACAGTCAACAAGAAGAGGTTTCTAGTATAGATAGCAGGATGAATTCATTAACAATAAAATTGTAAACAAAGAACGCCGAAAATAAAATTCCATTAATGTAAAAAGGGGTATCATACGTTTGCTGGCAGATTATAAATCACAGGGTCTGGAAACAGTGAATGTGGAACGATAGGGGATAAAAAAGGGGATTTAAATTTTTAAAGAAGCGGTTTCGGTCAGTTAGAAATGTGTATTTTAGTTAAATAATTAGTTATAATGCGTGGACGCGATGTGGCGGTAGAATACGGCATACAACCGAATTGAAGTTTGAATAATGAATCAGAGCAATGTAATTATTATTTCCAGGTTCTGTATGGTATTTATGTGCCTGACATTGAGTGTATTTTCTACAATAGAGGATTTTGAAGAAATCGCAGGAAATATACTGTTCTATATGGAGTCGGTGGTTGTTGTATGGTTCACTATCGAATTTGGTTTAAGGTATTATAGATTATAGTCGCGGAAGTTACCTACGACGTGTCTCTTATCATTTTTAGATTATGGTCGTCAGGTTGTCGTTCACGGTATCAGGGATATATAGGTCGTCTTAAGTTCCTCCGTCGTCCCTTTTGCATAATCGGTAAAACCGGTCAAGAGAAGACCACCCGACAATAATACCGTAACTTGTCTGCTTTACAGATGTAATAACCATAATCGCTTCCATAGTAGTCCTCGCGATGGGCTCTGGTGGGCAAGTATTTGCCGCTAGTGCCCTGCGAGGACTACGCTTCTTCCAAATCCTGCGTATGGTGAGGATGGACCGGCGAGGTGGGACTTGGAAATTATTAGGATCCGTAGTTTATGCGCACAGACAGGTTTATTACGACAAGATCTCGATACCGTTGGCGCCTATCAATCTAACACCAATCTCTCTCTCTTCCAGGAACTCATAACAACGCTGTACATTGGATTCCTCGGCTTAATTTTCGCTTCGTTTTTAGTTTTCCTCGCCGAAAAAGACGTAAATAAGAAATTTTCCAATTTCGCTCAAGCCCTCTGGTGGGGCGTGGTAAGTTGGGGAAAGAAATACTACCTAAGAATTAGTATAAATTTCTCATCAACCCATTGCAATTTCGCGAGCACGTTAGGGGAACCTAAGGTGCTAAAATTCTACTCGTAAAGTAACCGAAAATCATAAAAATGCTTACACCGTAAATAATTTCATATCTAAAGGGGTTTAATTATTTTCTTAACAGATAACATTGTGTACTGTTGGTTACGGTGACATGGTACCTGAAACATGGCAGGGTAAAATAATTGCTTCGTTCTGTGCCCTGCTGGGAATCTCGTTCTTCGCTTTGCCAGCTGTAAGTTGATAATTTCGCTAGGTTTTAACTTCTTCCGAGTTTTTATTTATTTATATGCTTTATCACCAGGGCATATTAGGTTCTGGCTTCGCGCTCAAAGTACAACAGCAACAGAGACAGAAGCACATGATCCGAAGAAGACAGCCGGCTGCTATGCTCATTCAATCATTGTGGAGATGTTATGCTGCCGACGAACATTCTCTCTCTGTAGCTACGTGGAAAATACATCAAATTCCATTACCCAGTCCTCCATCGTAAGTGATTTTAATGTTTGGTGTTACACCACCATTCTATAGATAAAATTTTTAACCCGTTTTTTTTTTTACATATTAACCGACGAAAATTTAAAATCGAACCATTTTCTAAGCTCAAAACTTCCTCTAATACTCCTAGATAGTTTCCAAAATTTTCAAAAAGTTACCACGAGTTTTCTGCGGCTTACAGAATCTCCGGTTGTACATTTTTTGATGCCAACTCTATCTCATTTACTGTTCGAGCCACATCACAAGAAAAGTAAAAAAAGTGGCAACATATCCGAGTGTCTTAGCGTAAAACGATAAAATCGAGATTTTTTTATTTTATCTCGTTAAGAACCAAGTCATCGCTATTTGAAAAACAGTTCTGTTTCTGCTGATTATGATAAAATTATCTACTTTACGATAGCTCTAACAGTACTTGAAATAATATAGTTTGAAGATGATTGAATTCCTTTTAAGATGATAATTTCACCATTTAAATGTTTGATGGCGGTTCGGCGATTTCTCTAGCGTTTTCGAAGATATGAACTATTCATTCAGTCTGTGACTTATTTTCATCACTTCGTAAATTACTGGATGCTTACTATTAGTATACGCGGCTTTAGAAACATCATTTACTAGCACGTACGTTTCTAACATCTGGTTATTTGAACAGGATTGGTGCTTATTATACGGGGTTGGGATAAAGTATGGAGCCAAGCAAATGTTCTTAAAACGAAAACAATATTGATGAAACTTTGCAGATAAGTGTATTGTACCCTTCCTTCAGTAAGTATAATACCTAAAAATAATAAATCGAATAATAATAACAGAACCAATCAAGAATTATAATATCTGAGAAGTTGTGAAACACTCGCTCTCTTAAACAGCGTCAACACATAACCAAAGCAACTGATTTTTTAATATAGATTTGATTTTCTTTTCCACGTCTTCGCTTACAAATAAAAAATGCTTACGTGCCGTTTTCGTAGTTGGCAACTTCAAC
Organism: Dynastes maya; assembly: GCA_029619315.2. Classification (NCBI taxonomy): domain Eukaryota; kingdom Metazoa; phylum Arthropoda; class Insecta; order Coleoptera; family Scarabaeidae; genus Dynastes; species Dynastes maya. Next base: position 3,729,378 of record JAROYE020000012.1, on the reverse strand, counting down.
TCGGGATTGTACTCATACCAAAAGTTCTGAAACGATTCTTTTTCGAGTAAGCTAAATAACAAATTACAGGTTATCATCATGACAAGTAAATCGAAATTAAAAGCAGTTCTCGTTGGCACGGCCGTTTGTTATAGTGGTGTGCCGGCAAAGGGTTGTTTTTTGTTCACATTACACATTTTAAATTAATAATTATAGTTTATAACGTATAGCACGTAACACAAAACACAACGTACGCTCTTGTTTCCTAAACTGAACGAAAAATAAACAGCTCGTCGTTACTCCGGTGACAGTAATTAGATGCGAATTAAATGAGACTAGATGGTATACGTTTATCTTTATTAATAAATAAAAATTCAAGTTGTTTATGCTTATCTCAATAGTTTTTACTCTCATGTGAAAAAACTAAACAGTAAATGTGAAGTGCTTTAACTTTCCATTTTTTATAGATAATAAAAACAAGGTCTATTATAATAGGCAAAAATGTACATTTAAATAACAAAAGTACTTCTGGTTAAACCGGAAGTACAGTAACAACAAAAAATTCGAAATCAGATGCATTATGCATCATTACACTTATAGTATAAATAATTAAGCAATGAATGCACTTCATCAACAACGAATGACGTCAGATGTCTAGATGTTGTCTTGTCGCATTGTTTATGACAACTGTTGTTTGCGTTAAGTGGATTAATATTAGGTTAGAATACCATGAGCATTAAGTGCAAAACTGCACATAAAATACTATTAGTAAGAAAGGACAGATATTTTTAAAGTATCTGAAGGAAGTGAAACAATTTAAATTATAATTCTAAAAAGAACTAACAAAACTCTACAACAAAATCGATTAATAAAACTGCAAGTAAACAGTGATCAGCTGATCACGTTAGGATTACATTACAGTTTACGGCCAATTCAAGCCGGCAACACCGATATTTGTTAGCCCAGGATGACCACCATGGTAAAAATAACATTCCCTATTCATATATATTTTCCTTTATAATATATGAGTTTCTCTAATGCAAAATATATCAATATTAGAAAGAAACTACAAATTTTCAATGTACGACGTCACTAATACCGTTTATTTTCGAAAATTATAGATTTTCCTGTTACAAATCAGGCACCGTAATTTTTAGTAAGTTTATGTTCTTATAATTGCAATAAAACGTCATGGATGATGTGCGTTCATTGCTTAATTATTTGTACTATACCTGGAAAGTTTCATCAATATCATCGTTTCCGTTTTAAAGATGCTTGGTTCTATGCTTATCCCAGCCCTGTATAATGTTGGATCTCTAATCTATTCGCCTAGATATTAATTACTGTTACAATTATTAGAAATAGAGAGAGGAATTCAAGGCATTAATGCAGCTGGATATTTGCGCGGAAGCTTTAAGGTCAACTGCTCGATAAATTATGCTGATATTGAGTCTTATCAACATTACTTTAACACCCGTTTTACAAAATTCATTGTGACAATCTGTCGCACCCGCTTGACATATTCTTTCATTAAATCTCATGGGAGCGCCTCTTAATATTATTTTCGAGGCGATTGCCTACAGATTGAGTTACGTAACGAAATAATAAAGTTTTATCTGTAATTTAACTTCGGATAGGGGGAAAATATTTAACAAAAAAGGAATGTAAAGTTTAAACAACTTTAAATATAGTTACTCATATTCTGCGAGATTGGAAACAAAACAATCTTGATAAATTCCAATTCTAAAGAGTAAATATAAAACTTATCCTCTCTATCTTCCTACGTACATTTAATTAAATATTAATACCGGTGGATTCTGGAAATAAATGAGATCATTTAACCAGAAGCTTCTGAATAATATAATAAATATTTTCTCACCCTGGCGACAAAGAACGACTTACATTCTTATCTTTGAAAATATTTTACAAGCATATGTGTGTCGTATTCCGAAAATTTAATCCAACGTAGATAGATGCATAAATAACATAGAGATATTGGGTTGCATTACCTAAATTACATCGGACATCCAGAGAAAACGTATTTGTGAAAAGGTACAATGTAAGACTTCTTAAGTGAGAATTTAAGAATTGAATAAGTTCCTTTAAAGAGTGAGAAAATATTGACCAATACTCTAGAAAGTAATGCTGTCGAATTCGAAAATTTCAAAACAACGGTTAATGTACAAATTTGAAAGACTGAAATATTATTCATTTTATTTGTTTATTTTATTTTTATGTTACTATAACACCTGGGTTGGGCCTAAGTTCATTATAAAATTGAAGCAAACGGGGAATTTGGAGATATTTTACTTTCCTACTGTATTACAACGGTTGTTTTATAGAAAGGCATGGACCAGATCCACCGATAAATTTAAAAAAACAGACAAAATCTAATTACACCTTAATATTTCTCTGGTATTCTCTTAATAAGAAATTAACTGGAGTCATTGGAATTTGTTTTACAACGTTTGTACCATGTGAAATCTCTTGAAGAACAAAAAAACTCGATGTCAGACTCGAACAAAATACTGATTTTAAATTTTATTAATTTAATGTGTTTTTTCTTTTGCTTCAATAACGTATGTTCCTTCCATAAGCCCTTACAACTACATACAATCATTCGTTTTCCCATACTTCTGATGAGGTCATCGATCAGTTCTTGAGGCAATCTGTCCCATTCGTCAATCAATGCATCTTCTGCCTAGCATAACCCACAGATGTTCAATCGGGTTTAGGTCAAGGAAACACGCTAATCAATTAATTATTGTTATACTTGCCTGGTTTAAAAAATCAGCACATTGTCCTGCATTAGGGTGAAATTTTAATAATAATATATGGGGCATATGGTCTTAAAGAATATCTCTGATGTGCCTATCTGCAGTTAAGGCTCTGTGATCAATTCCCACTAACTCCTTGCGTGCCCCCAAAATGCCGTCCCACACCATAATTGAACCTCCACCAAAAGATACAGTTTGTTCCCCTTGACGTCGATACAATCTTTCCCTACCGTTAATTGAATTTATACAGAAACGGCTCTCGTCCATGAGCAAAATTTGACTCCACTGGTCATCATTCCAATGTTAATGTTCTCAAGTAAATTCTCTACTCTTTTATAATAAAATTAAGAAATAAACTAAATTTATAATCTGTTCCTTTAAATTTGCCGGTGTGAGTATTATATATGTAGTATTTTGGTAAAGTGTTGATTAATGTTTGCAATATATTGCCTTTCAAACAATTTCGTTTTTAAATTTGAAAATAACCCGTGAATACCATAATGCATGCGAATAGTATTTGTATTTCTCAAAATATATTAAAAATTCTTCAATTTTGAATTATATAACCCGTTTAAAAAGTCTTAGATTGTACAATCCAACGTAAGAATATATATGTGTCTCCCGTTTGGAAGCAAGTAAATCAGAATTCATTTTGAAGAATGAGTAAATTGAAATTTAAAACGAATTTGCTACACAAAATGCAAATTCTCTATGTGTAATATTCTTAGCATTGATGATAAAGTAAATATCGGAGTAAATCCGGCTGATAATATCTTGTGTTATTTACGTTCCGGTTGGAATAGGGAAAACGCTCGCTCGTTATTACGACTTGTAGTTTTTCAAAGTGGAATATATCAAGGATATAAGTCTCTGCTTTATTGATTTATTTAAATAAACTACTTTTATCTGGAAATGGATTAAGCAAGCGAAGAATTCCCGGTGTTTTTCCTTTATTTCTTCGAGTATGTATAAAAAAGGCTGTGTGGCTAAACAAACTTGTAAAATCGTCTCGAAGATTACTGAAATAGAATGTTTAAAAAAGAAACATAAGCACTTCATTCCTAGATGGTATCATATTTGTAACGGTAACGTGAATGATGCAAATTATTTCCGTTGCAACCCCGTTGCATTTATAACTATGACAGTACTTACTGGGACTAAATTGCCCTTACCTTGACACTATTCACTTGTATATTATTATTTATTCTTCAATTGATCTTTTTCAAATACGATGTTTTCATGTGCATGTTTTTTATGAAGTATTTTTACGAGAAATACCCTATTAGAAGATCTATTGTACATAACTTGCTTCTCAATTGTAAATAAAATCATGTACATAGCGCATTTACCCTATTACAAAAAAAAAATAGTAATGTTATTGATGTATTAATTATTAATTAATCAAAGGTTGTTAGCAAATCATCAGCATTCACAAATCTAACGGAAGAGCTTTCTGTTAAAGGCTTTAAACTAAATATTTTGACATACGGATCAATAATCCATACTATGCTTTAGATTATGTATACTATTACTATTATACATCAACATCAGAATTTTTGTTTGATGTTATGTTATGAAAACATTACTATTTTCTTAAGCTGTACATATTGAATTAATTAATTGGTATCAATACGTTTGAAGTTTGAATTTTTCTCCCCTATCGCTTGCTGTTATCGTTCAACTTTCTCTATCTTTATTGTTTGCACAGCAGAGTGAAAGTGCAAGAAACTGACAAAGTTGTTGAGAAGATCCAAACTATATCTTCTGTTATGTAAGTTATCGTTTCCGAAATGCATGATTATTTGAGAATGCATGTTATATAAAACTATTTAAGCTGTTTATTACTTTCCAAAGTTACCATAATAACCCTGATTTACATACTATACATACGTACCAGAGTTTAGTCTTTTTTTTTATCGTTACGAACAATCGGTTTACTTCGCTCAAGGGCATGTAAATGTTACCCCTGAATGTATGTACAGCATTACGAGGCTAGTTCAGAACAGAAATAAAAACAAATACATGTTTTGCGATAGCCTCACGTATTTTCTTGTTTGTATAAATTATTTTTGCTTCCAAACGAACGTATATGCATGCGAATTTTAGCTAAATTTAATAGAACCCTTTTTATTATTTCAGCACGTTCTCTTTTATGTAAGATAAACAGTAAGTTTGTGTATAGTTATTATTATATTATTATAAGTTACAAGTGAAGTGGAGTTGAAAATTTGCAGTTATAAACCTTGTTAGAGTTTCAAAAAAAAACTGTGGCCATAGTTTATATAGGCTGGAGCAGTTAGTGTAGGTAATAAAATGCGTTAACGGCTCATAAAACTTCCAACAAATAATCGACAATCCTAATGTATTTTCAGATTATATTTTTTAATAACCACCGTTAACGAGAACACATCTTTGTGTAATAATTCAGTTTATTACTATAGGATTCCTATAGAGTTCTAAATAAATAACAATAAATAATCTAGAGTATATTAATAGCATTTTAGTTGCGAAGATGAACACGATTGTTATATTCATCAATAATGTATTTTTAATTACAAATAAATTATACGGTAGGTTTATATCTAGATGACTCCCAGTTAAGCTTGTATTTACATACATTACCGGCAATAATTATTTGCCCACCCAAAGAAATACCTATAAATAAAAGAAGTGCTAACTGAAAAAGAAATTGTATTTTTGTATTTAATAAAATACTCCTAAAATATTGCGGCACACACTTGCGGCATTCTTTCTATCAATTTCGTCAGAGTAGGGGGTTCTATTTTAAGGCAGACTTCTTGTAGTTGTTTCCACAACGATTCCTTGGAAGTTGGATGATTTATTTTCACCTGCCTATCGAGTTCCTCCCACAAAAGTTCTATGGAATTAACATCTGAGCTTTTCAGCGTTTCACCGATTCTAAATATTCGCGGCACAGTTTAGAGGTGTGTTTCGGATTATTATCACGTTGAAATATAAAATAGTCACCTATTATTTTCATTATAGATGGTATACGATTTGTTTCTAAAACCTACATCTTTGTAGGTACTGCATATGATTCTGCTGCTCGTTCTTTCGATTTTCGAACGAACGTTCTTCTCTTGGAACCGAAGAGTTCAAATTTGGACTCGTCGGTCTACAAAACATTCTTCCACTCATCAATGTTGATGCTCTCTAGCCCACTGCAGCCGTTTTATTTCATTTTGCTTGCGTAAGAATGGTTTACGGCGAAATAAATCACCCTCTCTAAACCCCTTTTTCAAAGTGGGTAAATAGGGAATTGTCGCCTTTACCGGCACTACATTAAATATTTATTAATGAAGGGTAATTGTATTACATTTCGGGTGCAGTTTTCCATTTATTCCGTTTACTCGTCATAATTACTCGACGATCTTCCGCTGGTGTTGTCACTTTCCGTCGTTATATTCGTTTTCTATTCAATAATGTGCCAGCTTCTTGATATTTTTTAACGTTATAGTCAACAGTTCGGAGACTTAATTTCAATTTTCTTGCGAATATTTAATATTGAAGGATATTTCAGGTCTTTTTAATGCCCTATCTGGACCCCTAATTATCCGATTGAAGAGATTCAATCGATAACGAAGTATCAGAGGAGTCTTTTGCGGAATTCTTTTACTTGTAGGTAAATAATTATACCCTCTAAATAATAATAAATAAATAATTTTCTAAAATCCAAGGAAAAATGTAGATTGGCAAATAATTATGGCTGGCGGTGTATGCATGAGGGGGAAACCTTTTGGATAAAAGAGAAATAGCAAATTCTTCATACATAATTCATTTATAAAAGGCAGGAGCTCTTCGGCATTCCCAAGGGGTTCGTAGGTTTGGATTAGGAAAAAATTACCTCTGACTTTTAACCTTGCACAGGCCGAGATTTAAAATATCATTAGAATTGTCTTTAAGGAATCAAAATTGTCTCTGTGATGAAATTATGCTTTACAGGAGAGTCTCGAGTAGCTTTAAACATAATGCATCTTTCGTAAGCCGTTTGCCGACAATTCGAAGACACAAGAGTACATCTTTGCACTCCCCTTCAATGCATAAGGGTTCGCCCAGGGGAGCTTGTCGTAGCTTTGCTGACATTAATGCATCTGCGGAAAACCTAGGTTAGAACTAGAAACAATCGAAACTAGATTTGTTTTCAACTGTGATTAAATTTTTAATGGCTTCAGGAACTGGTGGTAGTAATGGTAATCGACATCTGAACGCTAGCCACAGTGAGGATTCGGTTGCTGAAACGACTCTATACAAAAAGAACTCTGACGGTAAGTCAATAGTATTCCTACTGACCATTTTCACGCGCTTTCCTTTTTTTGCCTCTTGTACGACTTCACATAGTAATTTCCTGTAAAAACCAAACAAAATTCGTATAGAGAGATATTGAAAATATCGATTAGTAAAACTACAAGCTATCTTCGCTTATCAACAGCAAACATACAGCAGGATTAAGCAATCCATAAAAAAATTATGGCCAGATTTCCACATGATTAACCTGATGATTGACGTACGTAAGATTTACCAATTAGTGTTAAATGACTTTTATATTCCCCAATAGAGGAAATCTCATCTGTGTAGGAGATTTTTGTAAACACATCCGACATTATCTCGCTGGTGCGTTCGGGAAACAATGGGAGGAAGGTCCTGAACAAAAATGAGGCGACTGGAGAAAAAAAAACTAGACAAATTACCCAGCGATTAAAGAAAGAAACTTGGAAGCGTCAAATGTCACGTTAATTCCAACACGACGAACTCCTCTTATTAATTACTACTACTTACGGCTACCACTTAAATTTGAACGGGGAAACAGAAACGATTTGAACGATATTTTACTTCTAGAGAAAGCTGTCACTTGCCACGGTTATAATTTTGTTTATTCGTCATTCTTTTCTTTTTCCATTGCCATCTCCAAAAGCGGAATTGCGTTGTTAATCGCATTCACGTTGCAGATGAAGACGAAGAGCCACGCTGCATCCAGTTAACCAACCAACATAAAGGAGCAATTAGGGCCATCAGAAAGGTGAGTTTGGACCATCTATGTTTCTAATCTTTCAACAACTGTACACTTTATAAATGCAGACTTATTGATTCGGTATTTTCGTTATGATTTAGATAAAATATTTTGTAGCGAGGCGTAAGTTTAAGGAAGCTCTCAAGCCCTACGATGTGAAAGATGTCATTGAACAATACTCGGCAGGCCATGTTGATTTGCTAAGCAGGGTGAAAACCGTTCAGAATAGGTATTAGAAAGATTATTTGCGGAAATCGGATACTCATGCGTAATTAATCAATAAAATCAACGCTTAACAATTTAACAATTACGCCTCAGCTTGACTTTTTTGACATCTGTATCTACAGGGTTGTGATAAAGTATGGAATCAAGCAAATATTTTTAAAACGGAAACCATGATATTGATTTCAATTTTGTTGTTGTTACTGTACTTCCGGTTTTTATCTAAACGGAACGCCCTGCATATTTTTGCATATTATAATACACATTGTTTTTCCGAATTCGTCCATACTAGTTTTAATACCATTATCTGTAAAAAATGGAAAGACAATGCACTCCACATTTACTGAACAATTAATTTTATTTATTGTGAATCATCCAATATAAACAAAATCATTTCAAATGCTCGCCGTTTACCTCCTGACAATATGCAAGCCTAAGAAATTCTCGGGTTACCTTTTCGAAGACTTCTATACGGATTAAAGGAAAAAATCTAATGAACTAAGGTCTAAAGAACGTGCAGGCCAGTCAATGAATTATCTACATCCAATACATTGATTTGGGAAAATCTAAAAAATTCCTAACTCGTCTACCCTAGTGGGGAGGCGCTCCATCCTGTTGAAACCAAAAATTTTGAGGTAACTATCCATTGTGTTAAAGTTCAATAGATCCAAATATTTTCCCCATTCAAATTTTCATCTATATAAAATGCCTACTTATTACAATTGCTTATTGCTTTTTACAATTCCCATCCAAACATTCAATTTTTTGTGGATGCTGAGTATAGGTTTCATGAATCCAGTGAGGATTCTCATTTGACCAATTACCTTGAATTATAACGAATAACAGTTCCATTTAAACAAAAAGTTGCCTCGTCAGAAAATACCACACTAGTTGTAAAATGTTTCTCTACAGTAAAAATTTCCATCATTCTTTCGCAAAACTCCAACTGTTGGTTAAAACCATCATCTGACAATTCTTCAATCAAGTGGATTTTATGCGGATGGTACTTTTCTCTTTTCAAAAAGTTGTGGTTTCAAAAAGTTGTGGGAGAAATTTGAGGTGATTCTTCTAATTCAATGCCAATGTTTTCTCTAATACCTTCGTGCTAATCGAACTAGAATATTTGAGTATTTTAGTAACAGCCGAACGTGTTACCTCCTAGATGGTACACGTTTGTCACGATACACGTCTATATGCGAAAATATACAGGTGTCCCATTTAAATAAAAAAAGTTGAGCGTACTCTCGATTAAACCGGAAGTACCGTAACAACAAAAAAATCGAAATCAAGTGCATTATGCATCATTACACTTACCTGGAAAGTTTCATCAATATCATCGTTTCCGTTTTAAAGATATTTGCTTGGTTTCCTATTTTATCCCAACTTTGTACAACTAACTTTACTAACTGTCTGTAGACGAAGAATATCATATACACCTCAAAATATAAATTTTACTTAACATGAGGAAGGTTAATTTGGTAGTAGATTTCTTGTTATGTTATAGTGGACTACTCTTAGGATGTTCACAGGAGGATTGGTCAAAACCAATATTTTCCTATCATTTGAATAAAAAAAATGAGTAATAATGATTTGAAAAAGGGCAATTGTTTTTAACAAGTTTCAAGAACTTTGCTTCCAAACTGAATTTCCCTAACACAGCTGTCCCCTTGCAAGATACTTCATACATCCCTTGTTTTTATGACGCTCTGTGTATGTGTAGCTCAAGTATTTTGTCGCTCGAAAGAAGTTTAGAGAAGCATTGAAACCGTATGACGTGAAAGATGTCATTGAACAGTATTCATCGGGGCATGCTGATCTTTTAAATAGAGTGAAAAATTTGCAGTTCAGGTAAGGAATACCTGAACGTTATATTAAGCTTTTATTTCTTACATGTACATATATATATATTTTTTCTCTTATTTTTTTTTCTTCCTTTTATGTAAAACTGGTGTAGCATCTGGAACATTTAATCAAATATAATCATGTTAAAAGCGTTGCCATTCTGCTCGAGCTGGCGTAAATGGCAACGTGGTGCATTTTTTGCGTTCAACGATGATTAAATTTAATAGACTTCTGAGAATTTTATTAAGTAGGGGGGTTGGAAAATAAGATTAATGTTACGTTAAAAGGCCTTTAAAATGATTCTAACGTTTGGCATTGCGTAATTAATTTTATAGAATTAGTTGTGTTTGTTGTGAGATTTTATTACTAATTTTTGATCTACTGTACAGGGTCCCGCAATAATACATCGGATTTTCTGTTTCTCAGTTGCTATTGAAGATACGAGGTTAAAATTTTCAGTGGGTATTTAGGAAGACAATATGCACATTCTAAAATTATTTTCAATCATACAGTGTCCCAAAAAAGAGTATATGTATATGGTAAGCTCATTTTTTTAATGGAACGCCTATCGATGGTCCCTATTCATGTTGAAAATATTAGCGACATTCAATCATAGGTTGCCGAATTACAATATTAAAAAAAAAATTGGCTATTTCATACTTCTACTTGAAAAATCGCTACATTCGCAAACACGCAGTTCAACAAATAATATTTGTACTCTGTTACTGTTAAGGCTTCGGCAATTCATTTTTGTAAGTTTCGTGCTGCAATATTATACAGGGCGTTTAAAATTATTGTTTCAATATGGGCTTCACGGCTATTTTTCTCAATCATTTCAAATGGAATAGGAAATATGATGATACTTGCTAAAAAACAGTTTCTGTGTGCTTCACCCAGCACAAAGGTCATGTCAACAAGTTCGTTTTTACTGAAATTCATCATTAATGACAAAAACGTTGTTAGTACTTCGATAGTAACATACTATATCAACTTACAGATATTTTAAAAATTACACAAACAATTTTAAATCACAGTAATTTTTTGTAAGCTTAAATAAATGTTATTAAATATTTCTAAAACGAAAAGCCATCACACTAAACGCGTACTCTAAAACTGTGGCACTGGAACACTGAAACAGTTCACTAAAACCCTTACCACAACACTTAATTCGTACTGGACGCACGTTTCGATAGCCAAGCTATCATCATCAGCAGCAAGACTGAACTAACAAGCTAAGCGAAAAACTAACCTTATAAGGAAAATAAATTATGCAATATGTAAATTTAAAATCGTAAAATTTAATGAGCCGCTTTATTGCACAGGACTATAAATAGCCTAAAGGTAAATGAGCAGAATGACATGAGTTATTAAATCCTAGTATTACAATGAAGCGGTTCATTGCACATGGTTAAAATTACAACTATAAATGATTAAACATGATGTAACAAAGGATAAAGGCTGGAATTTAGTGGTCCTAAATCTGAATTCATTAAGTGAGTTTTGTTTTTGTAAATTTCCATGCCTTCATAACAATTTAATTGAGCAGTACTCTTTACGTTTTTAATTAACTTTATATTATCAACATTATGGTTATTTTCAAGCATATGTAGGGCAACGCTAGATTTATCAAACCTTCTGAATTTGAGATGAGCCAAATGTTCTTTGTACCTAATTTTGATTGATCTTTTTGTCTGCCCAATATACACTTGATCACAATCTTTACATGAAATTTTGTAAATTCCTGATTTATCCATGTTATTCACAATCAAATCAAGAATTAGAAATGTAAGCACATTAGAACGCATTGACGGCCGTAATAATAAGAAATATGTTAAATTACTCTTTTATCCATGTTACACCAAGGGTCTTCAAAAAATCTTTTCTAGGATTGACCGCAAGATTGTTTTCTCTTCGAGCAATAACCTTAAAAATCATTTAGGAAATTCCAAAGACCCAGTGGATAACATGGATAAATCAGGAATTTACAAAATTTCATGTAAAGATTGTGATCAAGTCTATATTGGGCAGACAAAAAGATCAATCAAAATTAGGTACAAAGAACATTTGGCTCATCTCAAATTCAGAAGGTTTGATAAATCTAGCGTTGCCCTACATATGCTTGAAAATAACCATAATGTTGATAATATAAAGTTAATTAAAAACGTAAAGAGTACTGCTCAATTAAATTGTTATGAAGGCATGGAAATTTACAAAAACAAAACTCACTTAATGAATTCAGATTTAGGACCACTAAATTCCAGCCTTTATCCTTTGTTACATCATGTTTAATCATTTATAGTTGTAATTTTAACCATGTGCAATGAACCGCTTCATTGTAATACTAGGATTTAATAACTCACGTCATTCTGCTCATTTACCTTTAGGCTATTTATAGTCCTGTGCAATAAAGCGTCTCATTAAATTTTACGATTTTAAATTTACATATTGCATAATTTATTTTCCTTATAAGGTTAGTTTTTCGCTTAGCTTGCTGCTGATGATGATAGCTTGGCTATCGAAACGTGCGTCCAGTACGAATTAAGTGTTGTGGTAAGGGTTTTAGTGAACTGTTTCATTTCTAAAACGAATTTAATTTTCTATAATATGGAAACATAATATACAGGGTGTTCCATTCAAAAAAAAAAGGAGCTTTCCATAGATACTTACACGGATAATTTTAGAACGTGCATATTGTCCTCTTAAATACTTACTGCATAGCAACTGAGAAACAGAAGACCGACGCATTATTGCAGGACCCTGTATATTATGTTATGTGTTTTGCATGATATATTAATGTTACTTACATGTGTTTAGCATGTGATATTAATGATTACCTATTAATTAAACAGTCGACCTTCAAAACAGATATGATTTTGAATCATTTCCCTTTACAGATTAGATCAAATACTTGGAAAGCAAGGGTCTAAAGCTAAAGATGTCTACGCCTCTAAAATCAGTCTCGCGTCTAGGGTTGTTAAAGTAGAAAGACAGGTTTGTTTATACATTTTACAAAACGCGTATGGTTTTCGACAATTTCGTTGCTGTTTCGTATCTAAAAACTATTCAACGATAAATGGAAATTGAAACTACGTTACTTGGATTGAACGCCAAAAGTTCATTGGGCAATAACTCTTGAGATAACGCCTCAAATGCACAATATAAAGCGGCTATTTTAAAATGGGACGGGCATTGAAAGATTAAGAATTATCCCAGTGAGCAACACGTTTTAAATGCGTCGATTTCCAATGCGTTAACCTGCATGTATTTTTTAAGAACATAATTTTACTGACGATTTCCATTTAGGTTGATGATATCGAAATGAAATTGGATCAACTTCTAGAGTTATATATGGAAGATAGAAAACGATTCTTAGCGTTACCTTTCCTTGTTGATCATTCTCTTTCCGAAAGACCTCCGTGTCCTCCACCACCTCCCATACCTAATCCATCCATCATTTTGAAGCCTAAACCGATTTTAGTAGATAAGCAGTCATCTGAACCTAGTTCTCCTATAACTAAAAACTTTAAGGAACCTCCAACGGTCTCAGTGACGAGGAAACCGATGCATAGAGGTTTCTCAGACTTAGGTAATCGAGTTAAGAAGAAAGTAACTTTAAGGTACCGCTATTCAAACGTCAACAGTTGAGACGCGACCAAAATAAAACCACAATTTTAGTTCCCCGTACGATGGTGAAGTCGTAATAGTCGTGCCAGCTTTAGAACCCCCTCCGCAATCGCATCAACAACCATCCGTCCAAAGTCATACGAGTTCATCAACCGTTTCCGAGCTGCAGAGTCAAGATCGCGAACCCAGCAGTCCTAAAACAACCACAGAAAGCTCCGGTAAGTATTGAGAATAACTTATCCCGAAGGCAACGTTTCGGACAACCACCATCAATTGATTTTGCAGCTTCTTATGATGGTTATTCATCATCTACATCCTTATAAACAAAAAACACATCATCACGTGTCTATAAAGATTCTTCAGTGAGTTCTTTTTTGCATACTTCAGAACGGAAATAAATGATAAATGTACTTATATGTTTCATGAGATACGATGTGGAATGAGCATGATTCTGTGGAACATAGAATATTTTAAATATTTTATTTTTTTAATTTCTACATTATTAGCGGGTGCAAGGTATTTGTATCTGTTAATTTCTTTTATTTTCTCCCTTATTATTAGATATTTAAATGTTGACCTTGGAAATTTTACACCGTATTGTTGCTATTTTAAAAGCATAAAGTTTATTACTCCAAAATAATCGTAAATTATACCACGGTAGACTGCACAAGCCAATTACTTAATTGTTAACATCTGTGGCAGCGTAATTTATGGAAAATCGAAGTGAAAATATCCAGAACGAAATTTAAACTTTCCAACGCGAAATGGGCCTCCGTAGAAAATCATTTTGAAACTCTCTTGTGTATTAATCAATACTAGAGAGAAATACTTGCTTTAGGCACATATATATGTACATTTGTGAGGAGTATATACATACAAAACACACTGGGGAATGTTTCCTTTATAAAAAGAGGAACTTATCGATAATTTAACAGGGTCGTCTTATGGTGGGAAATGCTAATAGTAATTACTTTACAAATGTAAAATGTCAGACCCGAATCAAAAGAAGTTTTTGCTATATGAAATTAAATATTTCTTTCCTGCATGCTATCTGTGTATATTTGAAACTATGTGGTATAGGCAAACATGACTAAGGGTTTTAACGAACACTTTAAACGTCATCAAAGAAGAGCTGCTTCTCCTTTTGAATACGGAATCCTTTGAGTCATTGGGCATGAGATTGTCATGAACTATTGTGTGAAGATAATTGTTATTTGATGTTTATTGTTTGTTTCTTTGTTCCTTCCTTTCTTCGACCGTCATATCGTTCTTTCTTTTGTTTTATTTAATTTGATTTTAAGAGCATGTTCCGTCGTCCTATACGGAATAGTTAGAATTCAATAGAAATTCTTTCGTTTAGTGTACATAGAAGATCAAGAATTAGTTGGGAGCGAACTATATGAAGATGAAGGCCAAGATTCCGATACTGCTTTGTTAAGTAAATCGGCTGAAGTTACGATTGCATCCTTAGCTCTTCCAATACCATCCAATGGCGTACAACAGAACGAAGAAAAATTAGAGAAAACGTAGCCTACAAGGAACGAATGCTTAGTAATTAATATTCCAAAAAATAAATGACCTCTTATCTCTCTTTAAATAAAAACGACACAAAAAGAAGAAAATATATATATAATGTAAATGACACGTATACATTATTATAAGGCTTTTTGGACAATTTTGAATGCCGATTGTATGTCGTAGTACTTCTTAACATGTACTGAAATTAGGGCACAATAATGACGCTTACAATATTAAATGTACATTTAAGAAAAGATTATTGTTAGACTTAGGTTCATTTCATCGCCGAAGGTTTCCTATTCTAACTATTATAAATTAACCCTAGCAAATCTGAATTGAAAGGACCCAAGTTCAAGGTCGCTGGATTAAATCGCTATAATATTTTGAGGGATTTCACCATTTCACACGCTTATATTTAAGGAATAGGAAACCCTTCTAAGATCTCCACTTTCGTATAATCGAACAGCAGCGGAGATATTTCTTCAGGGTGAATAAATTATTAGTATCTCTCGATAAGTGTTTACATTTGTAACATTGGCAATTCACTTTAGTTGCCAAACTAGATGATTGTAGACGTAAGCCTTGAGGCACATAAATTTTGCGTTTGATTATACGACATTTCATGTTTAACGTCCCAAAATGTCATCCTCAATTAAATCCTTTTATTATTGTTGTTTTTTCTCCTTTCTTCTCCGTTATTTTTCCATTTTATTTTGTATTCCGTAAGATTGTACTTGCAGGGTAGTTATAATCTAATGGAAAGTTTCCGCGATGTAATGTTTAAGGAACAAATTGATTGGATTTGATCAGTATTACATCGTTTTAACTTCAAATAATGTACATTATAAATAATATTTATATAAACAACGCGAATTAGAGAATTATATTATAAAGAGATGAAATACATTCAATTAATTTAAAAAATACTTTGCTTTATTCGCAAAATATTTAATCAAAAAACAAAGTAAGAAAATCCACAAAAAAATGCATTGATTCAATAATATACAGTGCAATTCTGTTTCAAAATAGACATATATATACATATATACGTAAACAATACTAATTGATTCAAGTAGTCTATATTTCTCTGGCTCTGTTCCGCGAAATTGCGATCCAAAAATAGCTATTTTATCATCATTGTTACGCGATTTTTGCTGCAAATTATCTAAAGATTTAAAAAATATGTTAATCTTAAGTATTTTAGCTCATCTTTACTTATTCGCACCAAGCCTTTGAAGGTTCACAATAAAATATATACATCGTCACTAATAAACCACAAAAAATTACTAATTTATTCAATTTTTTGCATAGAAAATTGCCTAAACACTTAAAAATCAAAAGAAAGCTAAATTTCTAAATATATTTTGAGGGATCGTGTTTTGGAACTCGTCTAACTGCATTATAATTTATTTTATCATCTAGTTTTAAGGGTGCCACTACACTTACATTTTCATGACTTCTGTTAAATAATTTATCATAATTTATTTTTAATATAATGAAAGTAGAATGACATTGACTTAATTTGAGCGTTAAAGCTGCATTAAAGATGTTACTGCGTTATATAACGGTCTTTTAAAAAGTTTCCGCATTGAATTTGTTGATTCAATATCGCTATTGTTCACTAGATGGAACTAGATATAAATAAATTATACATTGAAACAAATTCATTTTGTATCGTAGAACATGAACATAAAATATGTAGATGTTGAAATTGTCAAATAGAATGTTTAACAAATATGTAATTGATAAGATATTGTATTAAATAAATTCATTTGTTATTTTGTAATACATATATCTTGTATCTAAGTCTACTTTACGCTCTTAAAATTTGAATATAACGATACGACGGGATACCTTGTATGATGTTCCAACTTGTCAATGTATTAACTGGATTAAAACAAACAAAATCTTTAATTGCAACAGATACATTGGCTTAAAATTATTGTAATTGTCATCATTAAACCCCGAATACATTAAAAATGTTCTTTTTTTCATTAAAATACTTATTAAATTGTGGGAACGTATTAACTTTAATAACGTCATCAAGCTTGCTAAAACATTCTATTGATGTTATAACAAACATCTACACTGTTATGTTCATATTTTATGTTATAAGATGAGTTTGTCTAATTGTATAATGATTCAAAAAAATTATAAGGCTTTAATATAGTTTTGTATGAAAAATTGAGTAAATCAATAAGAAAAATCGTTAATTTCTTTATTTAATAATTGATGTTTCACAATTTGGTAACCGCACAATTCTTTTCTAAAACTTCAAAGAGTTGATGATTGTAAATAATTGATCATATGAACAAGCAAAAATTTGTTAAAATTAATATATTATTTTTATTTTTAGATAATTTATAGCAAAAATTGAAAACAATTTACGGATGTAGAACCAACAAAATATAGACTACTCATTTACTGAAATAAACCGCATTTTAGAGGCGAAGCTATAGATGTTTTGGGTGTTAGTGAAGCTTTCGAAGCGGTTCATTTCTTGATAAATTGTTAGATACAGAATATTACGTCGCTTAATGACTTATCTTTCGAATATTTAGGGTTAAATCATTTAAAATCTTTGTATATAATTATTTTTTTTCCGTAATTTATCTGATTGTAAGTGCTGTGATGGAGGAATTATATATATTATTTGTTACTTTTATTGTAAATATACCCAGAATATTTTTTAAAAAATTGCATATTTAGAGAAAAAAAAAGACAAACCTTCTACAATTAGGAATGTTTAACAAGACAGTTTTTAAGCATAATCACCCGAAGTGCTCTATGTAGAAAACAAAAAAAAACACTTAATGCTTCGTTAGTGTTTTTACATAAGTGCAAATTAATTATGCTGGAGATTAGACTGGAAATATTAACTTCATTTTACAGCCTATATTCAAAACAATTAAATTTACTGTCACAAATGACAATAAAATGAAAAAAAAAGCACTGACGCAACATTAAAATATTTGGACCAATATCATTAAAACCCTCTGTATATCTAGATTATTATTATAAAATGGCATTCCTCTGAATAGATGCAATTATGTGAAATCGAGCAAACTGAGATTCATTATCGGTTTACGATTGTATCTTGCAGGGATTGCATAAAATAATAGTGAAGATCCTTTTGTAATTATGACGCACGTAAGCAGACAAATACAAGTTGATTCTTCTAAGTACGTAAAAGAATTCAGCATAAACATTTAACAATCAACAGTAGAGAAAATTTGCTAGATTGTATCGGCTGAATTTACTAGAATTTATAACAAATTATCTAAAGATTGAATTATGAAATAATTCAATTCTATAACGAGTAATGTAAAGGAATTAATGTTTTTTTAATGTATTATTAAGGCGTCGAATGTATACGGGTGATTCGAAAAGTTGTGTGCAAAAAAAAAAGGATTAAGAGTAGAAAAGCAAGCTTAATATCGGTTCCTATGTTATAATGAATGGAATGAATAAATAAGGAAGCAGGCGCGGTCGTCAATAACACTATACTTTTGGTTTCTGCATGTGTTAAACCTCCGAAATCAAACCCTCCTAAGTCACCTAAGAAACCTGAAATCCGACCTTAAAATTGCTATACTAAGAGGTGGTAAAGGAAATGGTGATCCTGGACAGTTGAAGAGTGTGAGCAAAAAATGTTTCCTATCACCTTTTTGAACGTGATACTACTTCCTGAATTGAGCGTTCCATCATTAACTCCAGTAAAACATCTATCTCTACCGATGATTGTTCAGTTATACGGTCTCCCTAAAATTTGTAAAGCCAATACCTCCTTACATCCTTTTGTCAGCACTATCAATAGTCCAACCTAATTATTGAAGTACCTTTCTAACCTTCCAAAACCTTGCGCTGGACACAACGACTCTTTCATCCAAAATTCCCAACATTTCGTCAATCGAAAGGGTTGACGGTAGTAATTTACTTGTCAGCTTTGATGTTTATATCCTACCTATTTCTAGTTTTATGGTAAATACTACGAGCAAGTCCCAGGCGCAGCTACGGGATCTCCTCTATCTTCTATCGCCGCCAACATCTTTAAGGAAGCCTTCGAACAACAACCCCTATTATTTTACAACCTTAAGCCAACGTGTTGGTACAGACATGTTGATGACACCTTTGTTATCTGGTCTTATATACACGAATCTTTAAGCATTTTTCTATCGTTTCTGAATTCCCAGTGACTTCTCACACCATCATCCAGCCCAAAAACGCGGTGTTATCAATTCTCTTATTCAAAGGGTCATTTCCATATCTGAGCCAAATTCACTTCCTCAAGAACTGAACCACATCTTCTAGGAAAGATATTCAAACTACCATTAACTCCTACACCAACCCTTCTCCACAGCAACTTCCCTCATCTAACCGTGTTCACACAATAGAAAATAAATAAATGTAACCTCCTCCTAACCATACTCCTTCAAAAAGGAAACGTCTTTGAGAATCATCCAGTATACAGCACTGAACATAAGAAATAGCCCTAAATGACAACGAATTATAAAAAAAAATAAAATGAGAGACATTAAGTAATACATGTTGCATTTTTCTGTTTATTTATCTACAATATACGCTCCAATTCATTTCATTGTGATTATTATCTTTCAACACAGGGAACGAAATATTATAATTAAACATAAAACTAATATAATTAGTGCTTTTAGCTAATTGAGGCGTTCATTTTTACACATCATGTAAGGGATGTATGAGAATCAAAAAAAGTGATAATAGAGCTTTTTTCGTTGGGTATCGTAGCTAAATGATATTTAATAGTTTCTAAAATATTATATGATAAAGTATATTAAATATATGGATACTTATGTAAATGTAATTATGATTTTGGACTTTGATAAAACCTCTACCACCACTTGGTGTTTTATTTTGAACCTTGGTAACTAGAGTTGGTATTTTATAAATTTCGCGGATGATTTAGGTTGGTAGTTCCGGCAATAAAAGCCACAATTTGCCGAAACTACCAACTTAAATCATCCGCGTAGTTTAAAACATGCCAGGTCTGTTGATAATCCTACGAGATCCAATAAAACAGCTGAAATCATATACATTGATTTATTTAAACATCTATTCAATAAACATAACATAGAAAAATATCAAAAAAATCGATCACAAAAATAGACATAAGTAGAAGATTAATTTATTTTCAAAGACTGGTCCATTTCCGTTGCCATTTTATCGAAAATATTTATACCAATTGGAACAATCAAAAATCTACAACCGCGACTTTTGTGTAATCTATGCCGGAATTACGCTTGTTTGAGAGTTATTTGTAATGAGTTGCATGAGACTTCCATTGGCTGGACGATTTTTGCCTGTAGACCAGTTAAAGAGCAACCTAGAAACATCAATTTTAGTAATCTCTAATCCTAACAGACAAAAAAAAAACTAATCATTACTCTGCAACAAATTCTAAAGGTGTCCATGCAGTATGATCAGCTTTTGGCATCCATTTCCTATTCATTGGAGTATCTAAAGTTACAGGCAAGATTGCAACACTCAAAGAATTTGCTGGAAGACCACTACCATTAGCGGCTAAAGTCTTAGTCAAGCTATGGACAGCTGCTTTTGCAACACCATAACCAATCATTCCTGGAGTTGCTTCTAATGCAGCTTTAGCACCTGTTAAAGAAATCAATCCACCTTCTTTTAGGTGATGGGCTGCGATAGCAGCTGAGATTAAAGAGCTCCATACACTCTGCTTCCACATAAGATCAGAATTCTTGGCTAAATCTGCAATGATCGTCTTTAAATCTAGGATTTCTCTATTTCCTACTTTTACCTTTCGCTGCATTTCCACCAGCCCAGCCACCAGCTACACAGATAATAGCATCCAATTTATCTCCACTTAAAGCAGAAGAAACGGAATTTAACACATCAGTTTCTTGCTGTACCAAATTAGCATCTTTAGGAACTACAATATTGGCATCGGCTTCTGAATTTTCACCAAGATCAACTGAACCTACCCACTGGATAAGAAATGCGGTTATCATTGGAAACTTGGCCTAATTAATTACTTACCCAACTTTTGGATTTGAAGAAGGACACAACCTTAGATCCTAAAGCACCTTTTCCCCCGTAAATAATAACACGTCCTGGCACTTGCGACATTTTTCCAGTGAAAATTATTGATTGTCAACCTTTCTTAGGCGAAGGACATCAGTCGACTGTTTCTTATTTGTTCTTGGAACGCACACAATGTATGGGAGATATCTTTGTGGTTACAAACAAGCGATTTCAGTACAAAAACATGCCTTTCTAAAGCTATATGCTGCAATGTTGTGCCTATAGTAACGTAACAAAAAAAAACTCAAGTATTTACATTCAAATTCTACGATTTTAAGCTGGAAAAAATAATTTAATTACCCATAAAATTATTTTGGCAACAATTATATTATTAAAGTTGTTAAAAAGAAATCATTTAAATAATTAGTGTTTAAAATTTCAGAGCGATAATCTGTTTACTTCTGACACAATCGACAACCTTTGAAAACAATGTCAAGGATATGTATTGTAGATAATTTTTCTTCTCATTAATTATGAAAATAGAACATGAATAAATTTGTTATATTTTTAAAGAAATATTTGGTGAGTAAGGAAAATAAATGCTGATTATCGTTTAGATTTAAATTTACCGCCTTTGAATCTAACCGGTTTAGTTCGAGAGTTTTTCGATAGATGACGCTACATTAACAAATATTGTATATCATTTAATTTGTTTTCTTCTAAATCATTTTATAATAAAACACTATGGTTTATATACTTAAAATTAATTTATTTTTTTTTTGTAATAATTAAGTAAATATATGTTTGGACATAGTCACAAAAACGTACACAATTACTCTGTATCACAATATAAACGAGGCACTGTTATATGGATTGCTGATAGTTAACATAGAAAAATTTAGTCAAATATACAAAAAAACAACAATGAACATCTCCTGAAATCCTTTTCACGCCGTTGAAGGTCTTGGATGGCCATCCCAAGCGTCATTTTCGCTCTGCTTCAAAGCCTTTTTCAATTCTAAAATTTTTAAATCAGTCATTATTTTGAAAACTGCATATTTAGAAAGGAAACCTTTTGCTTTTCGTAGCTCTTCTCTTTCTTTAGCACATTCTTCCTTAGTAAGCTTCGATTTGGTGCCCAGATGGTTGTTAATGAGTCTTCTTGCTGTCTGCATGTTCGTTTGAGGCCTTTTCATTGCCGGTTTTAAGTCAACATGAGATGCTACTTGCATCGCAATGTTACTAGCATTACTCATCGATCTCGATTTGATGATATCATGCTGGATATGTAAGGCTCGCTTAGCTGAAATTAAGAATTATTTTTTTTTTAATAATGAGAGTGTGGGAGCTTGGAGCACTTTGGGACTTCAAGCACTGTGCTTCGATCACTTTTAAAAGAAGGTATTTGGTACTTGATATTTGAAACACTTGTAAAATAGCTGAAACCCTAAAGATATTGGTTGCACTTTTCAAGATGCTTGATCTACTTTGCGAAGTGTTTGAAGCACTTTTGGCTGTATTTGAAGTACTTTAAGGGCTTCAAATAGTTTACAATGAGTACTTTAATTTTTCAATTAAGCACTGTTGCTCATTGCTTGGTATTTGAAGCACTTTACGAAAGTGCTTTACCCAGCTCGGGTGTGAAGTTGCCTTTTATTACCTTGATTTGGAGTACTTAGTACTAATAAAGCATGGGTTTCGTCGCACCATTTTACATACATTAGTTCATTGTTAACATCGCTGTATAACTGTACAAGATCTTGGGTCTTGAAAGATGAAGGAAAATCGTATAATTCGATAACGTGATCTAAATCATTTGGTCCTGTGTTTTTCTTTGGGTATTCCTCTTCATCCGAGTTTTCTCCTTTGCTATTTTCACTTGTTTTATTAATTTTGATCTAAAATAAAAAGCAAGGGACATGCAGAACTCGCTTATTTATTATGTAAGTTAACTGTATGTCAATTTACTTGTTCTGTATTTCCCCCATTAACATCATCATCTTCGTTAAACAAATCTTCCCAATTAGAAACCTGCTTGTGTAATATTGCACCTTTTACGTTACTTTTTGGTTTATTTTCTTTTACATCTTTATCATCAATAGTGATATGCAAAACGTCTTTGTTACCTACATTTACATGCTTGATTAGTGGTCTCGTTTTCCTATTAATATTTACAATTGCTCTATCCATTTCTTCCTTGTCGTTATCTACATTCTTATCGTTATTATCTTCCATTTTTAGATTGTCTAACATTATAACTAACGATTCTTCTGAATTTGACGGTTTGACACTTGGGATTTCTTGACACGCATCATTCCAACTCGAATTCGTCTCGCTTTCGTTCACCTCAGTATCGGATATATTTGCATTTGTTTGCGGATTTGGTTTTCCCAGCTTGCTGCAAAATTGTGAACTGGTATGTGGCGTGTATTAGAGAATTTATCGTTTTGGTATGCACTTACGTTTTGTTACGTTGAGCTGGTGGTACGTACAATCTTTGGGTTGGTCTTGTTTTTCTTCGAACGTCTTTCCCTTCATTGCTATTATTTTCCATATTTTATGTATATTTATACAAAAATAATTTGATGTATTGTACTCTTTATCAACTGAAAAGATAACTAGTCATTCGTGATGGGGACACTTTGATTTTCTTTCGAGAAATTCAACATACCTTATTAGTTGTATAGGAATATATCACGAATACATTTTTTTTAAATTGGAACCACTTGGTGTATCTATATATATATACGATGTAAATATCTTGCCAAGAAGTGTGAAGATCCACTTGAAGTTTTAATGTTACAAAACACGCGAGCACATAATAAATAAACGGGTATTTTAAAAACGTCCGTACATCAGCGGAAACAGCACTTATTGAAAGTAAAATGAAAGTAAAACCATGCAGTTTTACATAACTATGAAATCACATTTACTTTCTCTTGTGTTCATGATTTTCCTCTTGCATTGAATTTGTGTTGAGTTACGTAAAAAATTAATATCGTAAATAGAATCCTAATATAAATCTAAAAACCTTTCAGATTTTTTTGTATAAATATTTTGTGTTCCATATTTCACACGTAAGGAACATATGTGTAGTTATCAAGGTCGTCTATGGTCTAAATTCCATTTATAATTTTTAATTTAATTTTTATTAATCAACAACAATCTATTAATAAAAAAAATATATATTCGTTTTCATTTTTAGGATCCAATTTCGATATCTTTCTAAAACGAATCTCATTAAAATTCCTTTTTTTTTTGCAATAGCACGAATTTCACTTCACTCTCGCGATTCGCAATATTCAAAATGATTAAAAAAAAAATAAATTAATACGATCAATTGCACTTGAAAACGAGTACCTCAGGAATACCTCGTACAAATGTGGAACGTTTATTTTCTATGCACAAGTAGTATGTGGTAATTACATTATGTCACGGCTTTCCATATGTAATGTAATAATTATTACGCCGTAGAACGTGTTTATTCTACGAATATTTATTTAACTCACAAATATAAACGAGTTATATGTAAAAAATTTTAATTTAATCTTTATATGCTTTAAACTCGTTGTTTTAAGTGCAAGTATAAACACATACTATAATACCTATTATCTATTATCAAACACAAGTATCAAATTACCTGGTAGAATAACATTGATAATTTCTTCAGTTAGTTTCTTGTATTCCCATTGAAAATACGAACGTTATAAAATGATGTATTCTTCAGTTAAAGAGTTGCGAAATTTTGTGAAAATCTACATGGTACTATGCGAACATCCCTTGTATCGGGTGCCTTGTGCAAGGTTTATCATGAATAAGGTAAGGGCAAAAAAACGACAAATTAAGTTTTGCTATAAAACGTTTATTATTGATTCAGCAGCTTATTTTGAATTTGAACATAAAATTTCTCGTAATAATTACAAATGTATAATCTACAGATGTCCCAACTTTCTGGAATTGTAAAATAGGAAAACATTCATTTACGAGATGTTTATAATTTTGTTTTCAATCGCCTAAATTTCCTTCAAAAAAATCCGAAATGCTTAAAATTAAGTGTTTTAGCTATTTGGATTTAAAATTTTGTCAAAAACCGCACTGTCAGTATGTTTTGTTTACTGTTATCATTGTAACCAAACAAAAGTAACACCAGAAAGCACATAGATGCAATATCCAAATGGAGGAATTGCGTGCAACTGTTAAAATCTCTTTTCTTTTCAGTGTTAGACATATGCATCGTTACAGAAAAACGTTAGAGATATACATTTCCACTTTATTACTTACTTATTTAAAAAATGGCGTTTCTGGTGTTTAATCTTGTAAAAAATTACACTAAAATGTACTTGCATTTAAGATTTTTGGAAGGAAATAAATACATTTAGTAGCTTGAGGATAAAATATCTCTGTTAATCTGTTAGAAATAGAGATATGAAATCCATATTATATTGGTGTATTTCTAGATAAAGAAACCAAATACGTAATAATATACATGATGTTTCATTTAAAATACACAATAGACACAATTCCAGAAAGTCGGAGCACACTGTATGTATCATATTTACATAAAAATACATTACAAATAAAACATTATTATAATAATTAATATGAATGTTGTTTATCATCTTATTCACCTAAAATTTGACTGCAGTAATAAGAATTGACGAAACTTGGTGGTATACAGGTTATTCAAAATTATCGGGCCACTATTGCTAATTTTCTTATTATTCTAGCTACGATGTTAGTTAAATTACCAAAGATATAGTGATTTTACCGCTGATGTTGAGAAAAAGAAACAATTGCACGTCGCATTTCAGCGCTAACTTGAATTGCTATTTTTTAAATTGAACGCCCTCTATTCAATAAAAACGCTGAAATACGATGCGCGAAATTGATTACACCATTTTATTGGGCGGAATAAATTACATACTTTTCATTATTCAACTATCTCAATAGCTGCTCTAATAACGAAATTATTACAATTTCAATTCTCCAATGTAAATATCATCGTATCTCTTTTGTTTTTCATTTTAGAGCTATAGTACTATAAGAATATTTTATGCAGTTTCATTTCTTATCGAATAAGTCAATTTAAAAAATATAAACAATTTAAGCTTTTTTTTCAACAACACCGCTGTGATCAGCAGTAAACATTTTTGGTAATTTAATCAGCATCGTAACTACAGTAATAGCAAAGTTAGTAAAAATGGCCCGATAACTTTGAACGATCTGTATATAAAAAGTATATTTAGATGCAAACTATCATATATAATATTGGGTTTCCTTTTCTTTTTTTTTTTTTTTGATTATTTATATGTATGGCATTATGGTGTAATAAATAAAGTGCATATAATTTTTTCTCGTTTCGTACAAAAACATCCAACAAACAGTCGATATTATTTTTCTCACATTGTTTCAATCTTATATTGATATTGCTTATAATTCTGGAATAAGGAGAACTTGAATATATATATATATTATATAAAAATAGCTTATATTTAGTTAAATACAGGGTGTCTTATTTTATTACAAGACATTCTGCATACTTAAATCGGTTGTTCACCAAACAGTTTTCGTATGAGCTTTGATATTAACTTTACATGGTTTGATGGGCAACCGGCTTTACAATGTTAATAATAAAGACGTGGAAAAAGTGCCACTAAATAAGTGCGAAATCATAGAGTTACCAATAAATTTACAATTAATCCTTTGTTTACTTCTACAATATTTTTTTTTAACACAGCGTTTCTTATATTATAAAATACAATAAAAAATAATTTTATATATTGTCTCGAATTTCTTTTATCATTTTTCTTTTTAAATACGATACATCCAAACATCGAAACAACATCGAGCAACATACAAAAGTGTATATCATAGAAAATAAGGCGTTTCTACATCGAATTTTTGCATTGCTTTAGTGTAACAGTGAAATGTCACCAATCAAACCCTTCAATTTTAACTTCAATAATTAATTTAAAAAGTAAAAAATGGTGTCACACCGATCACATATGTATATATATTTTATTTTCAGAGAACGTTAAAATTGCGCGACTTGACTGCTGGCGTTTCGATTATTTTTTTTTTCTAATTTTGGGACTTTCGATCTTCGAAAACAAATATGGGTTCGTTTACGTTGGAGTTGCAATGAACAATAAGAAGGCGATATTCGATTACTAACTATGATTACATGGAC
Source organism: Dynastes maya (assembly GCA_029619315.2). NCBI lineage: Eukaryota > Metazoa > Arthropoda > Insecta > Coleoptera > Scarabaeidae > Dynastes > Dynastes maya. Next base: position 3,702,170 of record JAROYE020000012.1, on the reverse strand, counting down.
TTGCCGCTCCAACATTAACGTACCTTAAATTTATTATTGAAAGGAAACAAACAGTAAGAACGAAGTAATCCAAAGTCCCAGATAAAGTCGTATTTATTTTAAAGGCAACTGTTCCACTAGCAACTGCCATTGCCAAAAAAGATCACAGAGAGTTGCAGTGGAAACTATAAATGCAGTGATACGCTGCTTAATTTTATATTACTATTAATTAACAATAATAATTGTATATTTTAATATTTTCTAAAAAAAATGTTAGCATGGATTATTGAATTAATATGGTTTTATTACGATGCAATAATTGGTGATTTGTAAAATCTAGTGTAAAAAAAAAATGGGAGGAGACTAGAAGTACACGATAAACAGAAATACGTTATTATAATATTGCAAAATAATCTACATATAAAATTTCGATTATCACGATATTGTTTTTCATTATTATTAAGTTATTTATTTATTTATTACTCTAAATATTTATTAAAAATTTTACAGAATTTTCTTCATCTAAAAAGGCTATCCGTACAAGGAAGTTTTAAGTTGAGAAACATTAAGGCAAGATCTTAAATTTTCTATATATATAATTTATAGATCCTTTCTCACTAGCTTGACATCAAAATCAACTAAAGAAGCGATCATCCCCATGAATTTTCTTTGTTTCAATTGGTTATAAAAAGTGGTCTGCGTAGATCATTGCGAAATAGCATTCAAACTTATAAATACACATACATAAAACAGTTTTATCACTGGTATAAGAATCACAACCTTTCTTATTCTTTTTAAATATAAAATACTTTTAATATCAAAAATTCCGCTCGTATTTCGAAAGAAATTAATCGAAAGATTAATTGAAAATTTACCCTACGTGATTTTATAAAAATAAAAAACACAAGTACGGAATATTCTATTACAAAGCAAGAGCATACGTAGGATGTTCAAAAAAAAAACCTTTCATCTTCCTTGTAAATGATGTTATGACTAGTTGTTATAGAGTATTATAGACATTATCCTCACAGGTCGCTACGATCTAACTACTATATTCTCTACTGAAGCATATAGTGCATATGTATATATATATATATATATATAGAATAAAATATGAAAAATATTATTTACATCATTTCTGTATACACAAATATTACAAAATGTGATCGGAAAATTGTCCAAGCCTGTTAGATTAATTTTTGATCACCCCATTCATCTCCACATAATCTATACATAATGTTTACATCGTAATAGAAGATTCCGTAATGCAAAACGTAACTTGATTCGTAAAAATTAATAAAAGATAGCATAATTTTGTACTCTTTGTTATCTTGTTTTCTTTTAGTTTGTTGCATTTTTAACTAAAACTAGGTTTGATTTTGCTTCATAATGATAATCATTAGATAAATTACTTTAAAAAAAGGAATGACTTTTATAAAATCGATATACGTTTAGAAAATCGGTAGAATGATACGAAAATATGTCAATATTAGTTATAAATCAATGCGGGGACGATACTGCAAAGTTAATGGTGGATTCTGAAACCTCCACCTGGTAACGTAAACAAACTTTAACGTATGGTCCTTTCCGAGTAGTTCATCATTGCACAAAATATCGATCTGTAACAAGATACGAACGTTAATATTACCTGGCGAAATTGATGGGTGTCAGGTATCTTACATCTCTATACTTTTCCATTCCATTAAGCACTTTTTTGGCAACAAATTTCTTCAGGTGAAGTATCGTGGCTTGGGCAGAACAACGTATGAAACGTCTCTTTAATGTCTTTAAATTAGAACTCGTACACTCTAAGCAAACGTTCACTTGTTCATCCTGCCGATGGTAATCTGACTCTGCGTGGACGTCGGCTACGGACTTCTCTTCGTCTACCTCTACTGGATTTGGTGGAATGTCTTTCGGACAAGGCAGCCCTCTACCACGATAAAACTCCCGCTCCCTACTTATCTCATCTAAAACAAATGAATTTGTTTGATCTCCAAGTATATATGGTTTTGCTTCATACTTTTCTGCAAATCTGGTACTAATTTATAAACAATATCCTGCATTGTACGATCAAAACTGATATATTGTAAAGGATGAGATTGGTGTATCACATTATTACATGTTGGGCATGTATTGTTTTCCTCTAAATGTTTTACTAGGCAACTTTTGCAAACTGAAATTTGTTAATCGTTTTAGATAATCTTCTTTTTTTCCAGCTAGAAAAAGGAAAGACTTACATGTATGTAAACATTCTGTAACTGTTGTAGCATCAATTAAATAACCTCTACATATTTTACACGTTATATGGCTATTTAATGTTTTCAGTTTAATTCTCCTTTCCATTATCATAACTTTTTCCAAACCATAACGTTGGAAATTATTTTATAACCCTCGAACAAAAACACAAACAACAAAATGTAAGTTTACTAAATGATCGGCCATTTTTAGACCCATCGAGGAAAAAAAAGCAAAATACGGGAAAAAAACGCAAAAGAACAGCTTCTAGAACTAAAATTTCGCAAAACCAAAGCGATACGAACATGAAATAATTTAAAGGAATTACATTTTGGGTCGTTGAATCGATAAATAATCTAAACACAACTGTTTTTGTTTGAAAAATACAATTTGAAATACGTAGGGATTTTCATTTGGTGCCCTACTTTCTGTTTGATTAACATACTAAATTGAAATTAAACACGCTGTAAATCAAACTTACAACGGGACCTTCTCGGAGATGTGTCGCGACGATTTTAAACGTAAATTGTATGCGGTAGTAAAAATAATTTTTCGCTAAACGTGTATACGAGGCTCACTCGTAAAGTCTGCCGTTACATACAGTGACTACAAATTAATTGCTACCCGTTTAAAAAAATCCTTCTATTTGAGATTTTAGGATGTTTTTAAACGAGTACCGTTGAAGATTTAACATCTAACACCAAGCACAACCATCAAAAGCGAAATAAAACACATACATTTTTGAAACACATTTATTTTATATATGTATATATCTTATTTACATATACATATATACATATTTCCTTGCTTTAATACAAAGTAAATATAATCGAGGAATTATATGTACTTTATACTCTCAAAATGAACACATACAGTCAAAGAAAATAACTTAAAATAACCATTCAAAAGTACAACGATGCTATACAATAAAATCAGAAAATATAATTGCTTTCAAAATTAGTACGAACGAATTAAAAAATATACACAAATCTGTAGATAGACAACATACTTAGCCATATCGATAATATCAAAGGAAAATATTCGTTAGATTCTTTCGAAATGATTATCAATAAAAATAATCTTTCATTATCACAACTTTATATATATATATGTGTCGAGAGAATCGAAAATAATTTTCTTAGTATCACACTCATAATAACATTTTCACATATGCCACAGTAATAAATTTGATTCTCGAAAAAAATATATAACGTTAATAATAATAATGATATAAGAAAAAGAATCTTATACATAGAGTTTAGGCTTATGTAATATATAATTATCTTTAAACTAGTTTGAAAATTGAATCTCGATTTTAGCGGCTTATATACATTTTTCAAGCGTACATAAAAATAGAAATTGTTAACATTTCGTCAATTTTTTGTCTTCTTCAGAAATGTAAGTTTTATTTTCTTCAAATTGCAACAAACCAATTATTTAGTGTTTCATTATAAATTTTTTTTGTTTTATATTACATGTAAAACATGTAAACAAACAGAATACTGGGCCGGTTAATTTTATGGCTTTGTTAATTAAAGCTGAAATTACATTCTTTTTCTTTTTATTAGAGGAGTGTTGGACAAAATGATAATTTAAAGAAAACAATAAGCTCCACGCGTTTTACAATTCTATGCAGGCGGTCAAAAATAACAACATTGAATCAACCAACAACAAAATATGTCAGTATTCCATATATCCCACAATTATCTGAGAGAATTAATAAAATTTTAATCCCGTATAATATTCAACTAGCACATCAAAATTATAATAATTTGAAATTTGAATTTTCCAAACTAAAAGATAACATACCCAAAACTAAACAAACCCATGTGTGTTTACAAAATTCCATGTAATAACTATAATGGTGTCTATGTTGGACAACATTTAAATAATAAAAGGTCATAAATACCAAAACAACATTACTAAATACGAGACACACTTTTAACTATGACAATCTATACTCAATAAAGAAGTTATTACAAAGCAAGATTTACGAGGTGTGGCAATTAAATAACCGGACTGGTGTTACTATTGGCAAACATCGAGTACGCCACGGCAGGTTTGAACATGTCCGTGCTTGTAGATGCTTCCCCCACCCTGAGCTCGATAGGCACGGTTGTATGTCGCTCAATCTCGCTGTAACAATCATCCGTTCAAGTCCTTACGCTAGCGTCGCGTCGGAAAAATGCAGAGTGTTCAGATCGAGCAACGAGTTAACCTCCTAAGTTTCTTGTGATACACGAGGTTCTAACCACCCTTCGTGAAGGAATGAGACGAGGAAGACCCGATTTGTGGAAGAGCAAATCCTAGATGCTCCACCAAGACAATGCGCCAGCCCATTCCGCCTTGTCTATGAAGGCGTTCTTTGCGAAATCCGGCATCACCGTGTTGGACCACCCACCGTACTCGCCCGACCTGGCCCCCTGTGACTTTTTTTTATTTTCTAAGGTAAAATCGGAGCTTAAGGGGACAAGATTTGACAGTGTGGAAGCGGTGAAAGCGAAATCGACGGAGGTTCTCAACAAGCAGTGGAAAATTCGTATAGAGCGTTGTAGGGATCGGCAAGGAGAATATAGTGAAGGGGAGAAACATTGCAATGTAATTGGTGATATCAATAAAATGCTTTATAGCACCAGTCCGGTTATTTAATTGCCACTCCTCGTATACTAGAAATGCGGTCAATGACAAATCTGAAATCAAAGGACTATCCAAAATTTATTATCCTATTTTATAATGTTAAATTTGCTTCAAACATTGGTATACACCGTTTTATCTTAGATTCAGTTTAACGATTAACGATTAAATAAAAAAATCACTTGTGTTTTGTTAGAAATCGAGATCTCCGCATTCGCCTTTTCGATAGCTGACAAAATGTTAATAACAATTACTTTAATATAATTTCTTTTTTAATAAAATTAAGTGTTGTGTTTGTTGATAATTAATATTAAACAAAAAAAATATATAATGAAAGACTAAATAATTGACTTGTTACAGTTTAAAGAAAATAAAACATACATTTCTGAAGAAGACAAAAATTGTCGAAACGTTAAAAATGTCTATTTTTTTGAACCCTTGAAAAATGTATATCGACAAAGCCGCTAAAATCAAGATTCAATTTTCAAACTAATTACAAGAGGGACTAAGAAAAAAATTACATTACTTTATTATCTTTAAGTATACAAATAGATAAAGAATGTAAACGAATATTTCACGTATAGTAGTTAACAATGGAAGGTCCCCAATTGTAACAGGTTTTCGTTTATTGATCAGTTAATTATTTCTTAAAGATTTGAATATATGCCACTTTTGAGGATTATTCCTTGTAAAATATACGAGGCATATTCCAAAACTAAGGTCCGGTGAGCGATATTTCACGGTTGGTAGGCCTGAATGAAGTTTTACTGATGCAGCGCCATCTACTGCCTCTTTACGAACCTACTTGACGTGTTGTTTTTATTCAGTAGTCGTTTGACAGTCGGTGACAGCAGATCGGAATGACCGAGACAATCATAAATCCCGCCTGTTGTGAAGTTCGCGGTGTAATTAGATTTTTGCTAGCAAAAGGATCTTCAGCTGCTGAAATCCATCGTGAGTTATGCGTAGTGTATGGACCTGAAATAATGAGTGACAAGCAAGTTCGAAAATGGTGTCGAGAATTTCGAAACGGCCGGACAAATGTTCATGATGAACAGCGGAGTGGCAGGCCCAGTATTCGAACCGACAACATCGTTGATCAAGTGAACCAAAAACTTCGAAGTGATCGGCGATTGACGATTAGTGCTCTGAATAATGAATTCCCTAATGTTTCTCGAACCTCAATTTACAGGATCGTCACCGAACAGCTTGGATATCGCAAACTGTGTGCGAGGTGGGTTCCAAAAATGCTCACTGATCAGCACAAAGAGCAAAGAATGCGTAGTGCACGACAGTTTTTGGAACGCTATAGACAAGATGAAGATGATTTGTTTTCCCACATTGTTACGGGCGACGAGACGTGGATATCATACACCTACGCAGAATCGAAACAACAGTCAATGCAGTGGCGCCATTCAAGTTCACCCAAACCAAAAAAGTTTAAGCAATCTCCATTCTCGAATCGAAAAATGATGGCTACGGTTTTTTGGGACGACAAGGGCGTCCTTTTGATTGATTTCATGGACCGTGGGTCAACAATTACAGCTGACGTATACTGTGAAACGCTAACTAAACTGAGACGTGCGATCCAAAACCGACGCCGCGGGAAACTGTCGTCTGGAATAATCCTTCTTCACGATAACGCACGCCCTCACACCGCAGCCAAAACCAAGGAAAAGATTCAAGATTTCCGTTGGGAACTTTTTGATCACCCACCGTATAGTCCCGATCTTGCACCGAGTGACTATTTCCTCTTCTTGCATTTGAAACAGTGGCTGGGTGGGCAACGATTTCAAACCGACGATGAACTCAAAACTGCCGTTACCAAATGGTTCAATTCCCAAGCGGCAGATTTCTATGCAAAGGGGTTAAAGAAGCTAGTGCAGCGTTACAGAAAGTGTATAGATGTGAACGGCGATTATGTGGAAAAGTAGAGTAGATATATAGTAAAATATTACTGTCAATAAAAACCTTTTCTCATGAGCTTATTTTTTTTAATGACCAAACGGACCTTAGTTTTGGAATATGCCTCGTATAATAAAAAGATCTATGGAATTTAATATCACAAAAACGAAGAAATTTCTAGAGAGAATTGAATCAAAAATAGAATTCGTATAAGAGACTTTGGTAAATAATTAAACTCCTTTCATACTGCCTTGTATACTAATCGTTCAAGAAAATTTGACTTAATCTATTTTAGTTTTAAAATCACAAAAACTTCGTCCAGCACAAAAGCTTCCGATCTTTTTTTTTTTGTTTTTAAACATCGTCATCACTACTCGAAGTCTCCTGCATTGAAGTGAACCAATTTTCGCGATTGGAATTTGTTACCACAGCCCTAAAATCGAAACAAATATCATGCACTCCTATACGGAATCGTGTTTAACGTTTAGTTTTATTGTAACAACCTAGACTTTCTGGTATTTGTTGGCAGTGTTAGGGATGTACGGTAATATGGTACCTCTTCTCCAGTCTCTAAAGGCCTCCGTTGTAAGGTCATTGTTTCGTTTAATACGTCAGTTTCTTCATCGTTCGGTATTGTAAACCCTGACGATTTACAATTCTCACATTCACTCCTTTTTTTTGTGGGCAAGAAGATTGGATCAATGAGCAAAGAATATTCCAAAAACCAATTTAAAATGGAAACCTACCTATAATCGTCTTCGTCTTGGGACGAAGATAAACACTGATATGATATTAAACTAAGCTGCTCTTCATCTTCATTGTTTTGATTTGTCGTTTCACAGGCGGGAGACGCAAAATTCGGAGGTGCAGGGGGTAATAGAGGGATACCGTTTAAAGGTTCCTCGATCATTTCGTTTTTGCTTTCGGCGATGTTGCCCTGAGATTTTGAAGCGCTAGTATTCGTCAGAAGTATATCATAAGCGCTCGCGTGCGATCTCCTTATCAAACTATCATCGGTTTTAGCTGCTTCGTTTATTATCTGCTCGGCATTCGCTAGTAGTTCGCGTAAATTCTTCGGTAAAGTTCGATGTAAAGGCATTTCTTTCGAAGTACTTTGTTTACTTAAGGTCCTAACGTTTCTTTCGGCTCTCTCTCCGATTTTATACTTGCGTAATTCATGAGAAGCAATTTTAGAATGCGAAGAAGGCTCCCCCGAATGGGATCCTTTCAGTAATGGAACGTTATAGTTCTCAGGTACTTGGGAATGGCGCGTCGAATTTGAATATGAGGATGAAGATGCTGCCGCAGTACCTGCTTTGCTATCTATTAGATTATTCTCCCTAGTCTTATCGCCTTTTCTGACGGTATTTTCTACTTTATTACTTTCTACGATCACATCGTACCTACTTATCTTTATCGTAGGCTTATCTAGGTTCGTATATTCGTGCATGTCAGTTTTTTGATTCTTATAACCGCTAGATCTCGTTGTGGCTCTATCTTTTTTAATATTACAACTCTTAGTACTAAGGGGTATGTTCTCGTAAGCTCTTTCGTGGGTTGCGGCTTCGCCCTTATGCCCTGCACTAGCATAAGGCCGCACTTTGCCGGAATTATTAACTCTCTGCTTCATATTCTCAATTTTCGAAGAGTTATCATTCGCATTATGTACTGTGACATCTTGTACGATGACATTAGCGTATTGAATAGTATTACTTCCATCAGGAGCGTTTGTAATATTCGTAGAATTGCCGGAAGTTGTGCAATCGTGTCTACAAGATCCGTTCGCTTGTTGTACACTATTTTCGTGCGGAACTTGATGGCCGGGAAAGTTCAAGGCATTCGTGAGCGAATTCGCCAAGCGTATTTGCGAGTTAATTATATTATTTTCTAATTGAGCCGCCCTTACGGCTTCTTCGTAAGGTGGTGGAGCTTCTCCGCGGGGGAAATAATTCCCCGGAGGCTTCCACAGTGAATATTGTGAGCTTGACTCCTCATAGTGAAATTCAATATCGTGTGTGTTGCCTGAACCTAGATACCTAAAACATGGATGAATTATTTGCAGCACTTACGATACCTAGACTTTGCCAGATTAATTAGAAGCACCGGAGGAATGATACCTTCAAGGGAAAGAAGGGTTTAGTTCCCTCGATTGACACACTTACCCTTTCTTGTTATAGAATTTATTATGTTAGTGAGTGAGGATGTATTAGTTAATCACGATTCAGTCCCGTAATAATTTAGCTTCTCCAAAACATACATGCACATAAAACTTACCCAATACTTTCTGGTAAATACCCCAAACTACCGGCAATGTAACCTATGCTATTTAAACTTCTTTGATCGTCACTCAACTGTTGATTTTGATGCACAAGCACCTTCCTCCTTTTCAGCCGATGAAACAAGAAAAATAATAAGGATAGTGATAGTATGGCTGTAACAGCACTTGCTATGAACCTCAATGCAACATCATAGGTATCATCATGAACTGTCAAAATGTCATCTAAACACTTAAATTCGCAGCATAAAGTGCCTACTTGGAAGGATTTACAATTCTGCAATGTAGATGTGGATTAAAACTAGTGCCGGTTTTCGAAACGGATCGTATCATACTTGTGGCGGCGCGCATAAAACCGATTTACACCATTTCGGCCCTCCCTTATCACAAACACAAAGTGTACAAGGGTTCGTGCCTGGAATATAGTGTAAACCTTGTGACACTACGTGTTGATGTATGTCTTTGCAATGGATTTGTGCATCTAAAATTTAGTGGAAAGATTATAACCTAATTAGAAATGATACATAAGAGAAGAAATAATAAAAAGGGTAAATGGAAACTCACTGTACTGTTCCATCAGGCCTGCTATGACTATGAGCACCAATTTCTTACGCATATTGACATTTTAAAACGAAAAATTTAACTACATAACATAATATACACAACAAACAATTTAAGCTCTGTGTTTATTGATCATTTTGTAGCAATCCGACTAGATACCGCCATTTTTATCTTTGCGCAGTAACAAGCAGCTCGGCCTCGGCAGTCAATAAAATGCACTCGTCCTAAGTTTTAAACGTAAATATTTACACACTTGTATTGTTTAGGATTTATCTTACTCGCTCGTAATTCCACCTTATATAATTTATAAAACTGAAATTTGTTGTTCTTACTATCGTATAAGTACTATAATTCGGATAAGAATTACAATTCATTCATTAATAATACGATAATTGAAGTACTGGTAGCACATATAGATATAATGGGGGTCAAAAGTCTTTGTACGCGACAAAAACATAAAACGCACTTTTTACTAAGCAAAGTACAATTTACAGAGATGCTGATGGTTCTTAATCTTCTTAAACTGTACACCTTTTCCCAAGTTAAGACAATATTGTGGTTTCGAGCTCTCTTTCAAATAAAGTACAACAACCTTGATAAATCATAATGCTAGAGATAAATACTTATTAAAAATAGATTAATTTTAATGTAGCATGTAAAAGACCTAATTTTCCTTTGATGTATTAACTGAACTATAAGAGACTGATTATTTAAAGAAACATTTACCAATTACATTAAATATTAATGATTCAATTTAAATATTTAATGCAATTAAAATCAAAAACGTAATCAGAAGACTGTTAGAAAAATTCATGAGCAATTATGCAGTAATAATTTTATATTGTGAGACGGGTTTCCTTTTATACAAAGAATTCAAGCCCTCCATACCACAGAATAGTCAAACAACCAGAAGCGAATCTGTAGCTTTTCGGGGAGTATGCACAGCCCTCCCTGATATATCGTTTAAAAATTCAATTTCATTCATAAACAAATTTATATGACGTAATTATTGCGAAAATATAATTTGAATATCCCGCGATTTGCTATTTATTCCGTGATCAGTATTTGCTCATATTTTCGAACGAAATATTTGAAAGGGGATGAAATCGCGGCCCTGGTTGCTATGGCAACGGTACAATGCCTGACCAAACAACCAATCACAGTCTAGCCGGTGTATAGGCATTTGGGACGCAGAATTTTCGCGTCCAGTCTCATTTTAGCTAGGACTGGGAGTACTGTCGTTTGGCATAGATTTTTCCCGCGTTTTTATATAGTGACAAATAAATAGTGTAATTTTAAAAAGTAACTTTAACAGACATTCCCTGATAGAAAAAATTAAAATAAAAGTAAGGTAGGCCATTACCTTAATTAAAATTAGAACAAAGAACGGGTTCACACGACGTTTTTCAATGGACAATTATAAAAGAAATAATTAGATATGTGGATGTAAAGTTTCAAATTTATTGTGTTGTTTATAAGCATGTTTGGTGATTCGGACGAAGGATAGGTGGCGTTCAGACACAAATTAAAAATAAATACCTTTGTGCACATTATATGCACTGCTATGCCCACCAGTCCGCAATTCCTGTTTTTTTCGAAGATCATTGTAAGCTGAGGATAAGATTTTATCATATTTTTTTACAATTGCGCTCCCTCGTCAAAAAATTTATTATTTAAAACATAAATATGTGAATAAATTTTCTTTCAAGCTAATATGAGACTTAATGTATATTATTCTCAAAACTAGTTACTGTCGTATTAATTTCATAGTATTTTAATATTACATAGATTTCGAAAAGTTTTGAAAAGGCACTTCGGAAACGGGGCCTGCTAAACTACATCACGCACCTTAGAATTTGAAAATTATACCCACACAAAATGGCGCCAAGGTCACTGATTTCGTTTAAAGTTCCTATTACATTACTAACCTACGTCTATGATACATTGTAAATAGTGATTTCTTGTTTGTTGGGGTGTGACTTACAGCAATATATTAGCAGCAGTAGTATACGAGTTAAATGAATGGATAAAATTAAACTGGCGTCACATGAAATGGAAATAGGAAAAATACTACCATGAGGTTCGTTTCGTTAGTGTGATTCCGGCTTTCAGACATAGTTGTATGGAGTAGTATATGATAGAATGAATTTTGCGGGGGTGTATAGAGGTGATGTAGTTTTACGGATAATATATTCTAGTGGGTGATATGTTAGTGTTATGATTCGTTGGAAACTGTGTTAAAAATCGTGCATTAATTGTATAACGTTGATTAAAAAGATTTATCTGAAAGTAAACATATCTTTTGTAAGACTAAAATAACACTCGTATTACCCGTGTTCCATATGACAGCCTACTGTTTATTTACTATACAATGCTCAGTATGAACTATCCATTCATTGTTAGAAGCACGAGTTTAGTGAAGAAAAAAATTTTAAAAAGCCCGAAGTCTATCAGCTCACGTTCCATCTCGATTAACCAATAAATCTGTTCAATAACTTTAAACGAAAAAAAAAAAATAATGAATTTAAACAGTGAATATCGTCCATTCCGTTTCTTAGTATTTTATTGTTATAAGCAACCAATGCTTATATTCTATGATGACATTTATACATAGCCGAGAGTATAATAGAATCAGTTAAATACAATCGTACGAACAAATCCTACAGGGGATACTTTGCGCAATGTCTAATATGGAAATGGTGATCCGTACTTTGCCCAAGAAAAGAAAATTCATACCAACTGAGATTGAAGAGTCTGAGAACAATCCTATTTGTACACCTGTTTCCGTAGTATGCCTGCCACAAATGATGGATTGGAGGAACAATAGGACCGAAGAAGAGATACCAAAGAAGCAAAGTGCTGTGGATTTGAGTGAATGGTGCGGGCACCGTGTTTTAGCAAAGCAAGGAGATTGGTATTATCCAGGAGTCATATTGCAAGCCAGAGGATCAGATGTATGTTTACTTATTTTTTATTATGGTTAAAAAGCACTTGTTTCTTAACGAGTTCATTCTTAGTTAGTTAGTCGAACAGGTTCTTTTTTTTTTACAATGTTTACATTTGCACTTTTTTATTAATCATAATTGCTTATTCAATTTACAATCATTAAATACAATGTTCCATACAGGATAAGTCAAGGGTTTCGCAAAGTCCATTTATATTTATTTAAACCTAACCAGAAACTTAAAACTAATAACAGCAGCTTATGTAGATACATGTATAAAAAATACTCCTATATGTAAATAAACAAAAATAATAGAAAAACAAACACAAAAAGAGAAAAGGATGTCCAAAGTTAATTAAATTGATCCAAAAGTGAATTGCATATTCCATTTAGTGGGTTACGGTATAGTAAATTTTTGCTAGTGACTTTAGAACATCTACGTTATTATTAATTACGTCATAAGATTTTTTTATGTCGATATGTAGTCGATGCCTTTTGACAGTTGGTAAATTATAAAAATGTAAAAGCGTAGTGCGATTAAAGTTTTGCTCGGGGTAGATACCGTAATTTCTAAAGTAGTAAAGTCGTCTCCGAACCTTTTCAGTGGTGACCAAATATAATAAAAAGGCATAATAGAATCAATATCGGAGAAATGCTGTGCCCAGTGACTTTAAAGGAGAGGAGATCATCTTTTTAATATGATCATCAAATGTCAATTTACTATGCATGTGATTCCCAAGTCCTGAATATATTTCAGAAGCTCTAAAGCTTTATTTCGATGCGATAACCATAGCTGATCGTGAGTATTGCATTTGGATCTACTGAACTGTAAGTTATTATTGTTGCACCATGTTTCTAACTTCGCAACCTCTTGCTGAAGGTATACACAATCCGATATGTTACTGATATTGTAAAATAATTTCAAGTCATCAGCGAATAATAACTTGCCGCAGTGAAGTTGAAGTGGAAGATCGTTTTATCACTGTATAACCTAAAAATATTTTTTACTTTACAGGATTTTTATAATTTTTTTTATAATCTTCACTGCATTTTCAATATTTTTAATTTGGGTACATTATAGCTCACTCGCGTTTTTTGATCTTCAATTGCCTTGTCGTTAGTCTGTCGCATCCAAAAGAACGTTAGCATTAATAAACTACAATCCGTAACTTAATTGAATAAATAATTCTATTAATTTAAAACAAATAGCTTGGGAGATACAAGAATTATCAATGCCTTTCAAAAATTAATTAGTTCGAATAGTCTTTCTTTTCGATGCAGTGCAGCATTCAACTATAGCATTCGGGTTGCTAAGGCACAATGTATTTCTAACAAAAACAACACTTAATTCACTAATAAAACTTGTCTTGTAAAGGTATATATGTAAAATTTTAACATTACCATTTTTTGGAGAATAAATGGATTTTGCCAAAATGTTGACTCACCCTGTATGTAAAAAATTGTAATTTTTGTTCGTCAAGCAGAAGTTTAATTATTCCAGATCGTAGTAGAATTAGATGGAAAGCGCGATGATCCCGTTGATTTAACTGATGTCTTGGCAGCCGAATGTTACGACATAATCGGTGATGCAGCACCTTCAGTTAATCAGCTAACTTTGGGAACGAGAGTATGCGTACGTCATGATCAATTCAAATTCGTAGAAGGCGTCGTGTGGTCTCTACTTGAAGGTAAACAAGTACGATTTAACGTAGCAGTATTGGGGGAAAGTCCCCGTGAAATTACCGTAAACAGAGCCGACCTCCGACTCCTAAGACCGCCTTGGTATGAAGAGCTAGAGCATGTCGAGCAATCCTTCCCAACTCACGACACAGCTCTACAGCAACCCGCCGAATTTTTCCACGCAGCATCGCCCACACAATTGAATACCCCTGTCTCAGTTTGTACTCCTCAGTCCAACGGAAGACATTACGATGATCTTGGCGAAAGCGACGATGAATTGAGGAGGGAGGATATTATGTTTCCAGCTGAGAATGAGAAATTATCTGGAAGTTCGAAAAGAAGTAGCATGCAAAGCAGAGGAAGTTCCTCGAGTAGCATCACTCCAAGATCTCAACCGACAACGCCAAGAAGCCAGGCTGCTACTCCGCATAAGTACAAGAAAGGCGATATTGTGGTCAATCCTAACGGTGTTAGAAAGAAGTTTAATGGTAAGCAGTGGAGAAGACTCTGCTCTAAGGATCCTTGTAAGAAGGAATCGCAGAGGAGAGGGTATTGTTCACGACACCTAAATTTAGAAGGCAATAATCTAAGAAGGGAATCTAATTTTCCACGTTCAAGCAGTAAAGGCGACGGCGAAGAAACGTCGAGGGATTCTGAAATATCGCCCAACTGCGGTGATAGGCGAATTACATCTAAATTCGATCAGGATGAAAGGGACGCTGCAACGATGCTTGTTGCCATGGGAAGTTCAAGATCTACTCCGGCTTTCTCACCGAACGGGCATGGATCGTCTCCGTTGAACATGCAGTCCCCCATTACAATAGGATCGAGGCAGAACGTGTTTATGCCTATAACAACTCCTTCTCATCTTACGAAAAGAAATTCTCCAAACTTAGGATCGAGTTATATGTCAAATAATTACAGCCATCAACCTGTGATAAGGTAATGCATTTGGGATCTTTCCAGATCTCTTGTTTAAATCGTTTTTGTTTTGTAGACCTGAATTAGTACGACCTGTTCAGTCAAATACTAGCGTTATTCGGTTATCCCCAGCACCTCGGCCGTGGACGCCTGTCCCTACCGAGCAGCAAAGCTCTGTTATTCTCCAGCATGCTCTAACAGGTGCTCAAAATCAAGCTGTGAATGAACAAGAGAATAATCCGCAGCTACCAGGTAAGTACTCTTCTGTTAAGCTTAGGTTTAAATGATTTGTTTTATAAATTTTAGGAACTTTGTACTGTCTCCTGCCGCAAGCCCAAGAAAAGAACGTAATGATTATAAAAAACGAAATGCATAACAGCGATAAAAATAAAGATATCCAAACGCAATTACAAAGGCAAGTGATACACGTACAATCAACACCAACTATTAGAGTGGCCCAAAGTAACAATAACATCAAGAGTCTAAATACAAACATACCGACTAGTGGCCCAGTTATTGTAAAACCTACGCAATTAGTTCCTGTACTACCAGCCGCTAATCAATCTGTCGTTAAGCGCACCGGACCACCGCCAACTTCAGTCCAAACTATAGTTCCGCAACCCTCTCAACCGATTATCGTCAAACAGCCGGGTAAGGGGAATCAATAATTAGTTTTCTTTTGTACTATTTATTATTATTTCCCTTTTCAGTTACTTCAAATTGTATCACGTTAAATAACAAAGAAACAATACAGATTCAACCTCAACCGTCGCAGATTCTTCCCTGCGCAAATCAGGATCTCAGTATGCTTCAGCCCTTACCATCACCTCAGGCACAACCTTCAACAATTCATTCGAAGGTGTCTTGTCAAAGCAACCAATCGTATTACATACCTTGGCATTCGATCGTGCCAATACTTCCAGCTACTTCTGGTCCTATATCACCTCCCGATTCAGAACTATCGCCTCCATTATCTGCACCACCTGTTCCAAATATAGTAGGTTCCCAAGTCCCCGCTCCAGTTTTGGACATCGTTGACGACGAAGGGGACCCAGAGCCAATGCCTGTGCCAACTGAAGACGATGATGATGTGTTCGAAGCGGACCCGGCTGAAACCCCTAGTAATAATAGTGGTAATAATAATGAGGTAAATAATGGAAACAAGAGGCGCAGCCAATCGCTAAGTTCTTTGCAAACGGCGAAAGAGGGCGCGGCTAAGAATAAGGAAAGAATTAGAAGACCAATGAATGCTTTTATGATATTCTCAAAGAAACATCGAGGCCTGGTTCATAAACAGCACCCAAATCAAGACAACAGAACGGTTTCTAAAATATTGGGAGGTTGGTGGTATGCCTTACCTACGGAACAGAAGAAGAAATACCACGAACTGGCTTCCGAAGTAAAAGAAGCTCACTTTAAAGCACATCCTGATTGGAAATGGTAAGTTTACAATTTTTTCTTAACTGCACATCTCTTAGGAAGCTCTTATTTTTGAAATAGGTGCAGCAAAGATCGTAGAAAATCCTCTACAGGTTCCGGCAGAAGTAAGCTGAGCTCGACCGGCGATATAGAGGAAACAATGGAAGTTCCAATAAGTCCCCACACTCCGCATTCTCCCCAGCCAACACATGATCATCTACAGATCGGAGCAACTGATCAAGAAGTAGCCGATGTTTCTGACGATGATCAAATGGTTATTTGCGAAGAACCTCCGCCAGAAATCGATTTGAAATGTAAAGAAAAGGTGACGGATTCGGATTCGGAATCTCATAGTGATCTGGATAATACTTTGGAGAACAGATCGGCTTTTCAACAGCAATGCTTCAACTCATTGGAAGTGACGTGTAGGCCTAAACCTATCAAAGCAAAAATTACGAGCGACAACGGTCCGAAATTTAGTCCCGTATCGACGTCTTCGGTTCTCAGCTATCCCTATCATACTCCTATGAATCCTCAAGGTGTTAGTGAATTTAAACCTACGGGTGGTGCCTTCAAAACGATGCCAGCTTCTCCGAAAGTTATAAAAACTGAAGTGAAGAACGAATGTACGGAAAATTCGCATAATTGGAACAGTGGACCATTCGTAATTAACTCGAAGGTTGAGAATTTGCCAAGTCCAGCGTTTAGTTTAAACAGCGATACGACAAGTTGGATAAACAATGCGGTTAAAAGTAGTACCGTTACTACGAAGACAGTTCCAACATTAGCTATTTTAAAACCGCAAATGAAACAGCCCGGTATAATACAGGTCGGTGATATTCTAAATCAATCGAGTCAATTTCAAGGTCAACCATTGACGTTCACGATATTCAATCCGAACCTGGGCGGGCAAGCGGCCACCTTACGCTTATCCAACGAGTCCGATAGGTCGCATCCTGTCGTTGTCGTGCCTTCATCCACTTCAGAACATTCTGTACAGTACGTTTGCATGCCACAATCCTCATTTCAGATCCCAGTTTCGGACACGAACGGAAGAGGCGTTGCTCTACAACCTTTGCAGTTAGTGCCAAAATCGGCCACGCAATCGGTAATAGTCAGTCAAGCTCAGAGTAGGAATCTGATGCAGAGTGAACAGATACAAACTCCCAATCAGAGTAATAACTCAAGTATATCTTATAATACAGGTAAATGCTTTTATTTACACCTTAAATGGAAATCTTATCGTTTGTTCAAGGGATTTTAGTTAAAGTCGATAAAGATACGAAAGTCAATACCAAAGTCATTAAATCTCCATCCGAAGTGCCATCATCACCTCACGGCAATAATTCTGATTCCTCTTCATCTACGGAGATCAAGAGAGAATTCAAATTAGCGCCAACTCCTGCACAACTAGGGAAAGCACCCTTACAAAGACGCCAATCGATGGGTAAACGTAACATTCTATTTCAATAGGAGGATCTTATACTGTTTATTATATTCTTTTAGCAATAGCTTCTGCAAATAATCAACAACCCAATGATATCTGTACCGCCTCAACAACAGAAGAACCGTCGGAACCGCTTGCATCACCGATGCATAGGAAGAGCATTTTTAAGAAAAACCAAGATAAAGATGGAATAGATAGGTAATACTTATTCGTTAGCTCGATTACCCTGGGCAACAAATTTTGTTTATGCCATGCATAATTTCAGTTATACTTAAGTGACGCTACTAAATCTAAGTGTAATAAATTCTGAGTTGGTTATAGTTTTTGTTTTGTTCTATTTAACGTTTTGAGAACTACACAAGATTACATAAACATGTGTGTGATATCTCATGACCACCGTACACTCGACGAAAGAGGTCAAGATGGGAATACAAGAAGTGCAGTTTTAATGACATATTGCACTCCATATCTTGGTAGGCTAATAGCAGATTGTTCACTAAATCTTTATAGTCATCTGCCCAGTGCCTTCAACAATTCAATCGAAGATTTCATCTTTCATCACTTCTCTAATTTGACGGTCTACGAAAATCCCTTCTTTAATTTTTGCCTCGCTGATTCTAAGGAACTTCTCGCGAATATATTTAACCTTACGAATTAACCGCAACAGTCTTTTGACATCTGTGACACCACTGCTATAACAGTGAACACCGTAACTTTAAAATTTCGAATTTAGGAATTATTTGCAACAGATATGACAGCTGTGACATTACTCTAATGATATAAATGACAAAACACATTTGTCACAATGCTAAAAATCATATTTCTACATCTCAAAAACTGTAACCAATGGAGATTTTTTATCACTTTCGAATTTAGAACGATAAAATTACTCAAAATTTACGTTTCTGGCACAAAAACATTGTTGCTCAATTTTATTAGAAAGTTATTAATTTAAGTGAATTGCTTATGTTGTAGAGTTTTAACGCAAGTGCATTTCGAAAAGAAATTCTCATCATTGCCACAATTTAAACCCGAAGAGGGACAATCACCTAGTGCAATTTCTGTACCGTCTAGTCCTAGATTTTCCTACCACAAGAAGAGAACTAACGCTCACAGATCCTCTGTCGATGAGGAATCCGAAGTCGATACACCGCAGTCTTGCACTTCCAAAATCGGCGATAAGGCGATCGTAGGCACTTCGTTTTTTGGTCCCGACTTTAATATCGACGTAGCGAAAGGTATTTTCATCATTTTTTAATTACAAACCTGAATAACGTTTTCGCTCCGTTAGATATGACTGAAATGGACGACGCTTCATCTCCGAGAACTCCGAAAACACCAAGCACCGGAAGGGACTCAGAGAAGGGGCATAGAAAGGTCTTAGAGGAGAGGAGGCAATTAGTTTTGAAACTATTTCACGAACAAGGGACTTGGTTTCCCTCGAATGAAGCTACTACAACTTTCCAAACCCAGCATTCTGATCTATTCCCGAATAGGTCGACTCTACAGTTAAAGATACGCGAAGTTAGGCAAAAATTGATGGCAAACAGTGCAAATAGCCCTTTGACTCTCACAGAGCCGCCTAGGGTATCGTATAATAGTTAGCTACCTGTGTGCAATAGTGTTACGTCTTCCCCGTCTTTAGTTTGGGCATCAAATATTAGAATGGAACGATAGAAAAGGAACTATTCGACCATCTTACATTCAACAACTAGCTTAAACCAGATCTATTGAAGGGAAATGGATATTTTAAACTTATATTTTATATAGAAGGAATATATGGCAAAGCTGCGCAATTATTGTGAATTATGCAATGGTTGTGAATACGTTTTAACATTTTATACAATGATTTTTACGATTTGGTTAGAGCTACACTGCTGTATTATGACAAGAAGTCGATAAGATACGTATCTTTCTTAATTACAACTATTTGATTACCACTTATTGTTTTGTTACGGCAGTACACGCGAATGGTGGGTGACGGTATTGTTGACGTTAAATGTTTTTAGTATGTTGGCAATATTTTAATTCTTTTTATAGATTCTTAGTCTTTATTATTCCAATTTACTATATATTTGTACATTTACACATTTACAATATATTTGTACATATAACACGTTGATTTCATCATATGAATTAACTCAAAATGAGAAGAGGATGTTGGAATTTTGGTTGTCGTGTAGCTATATTTCCACAATAATTCATTAACTTCTTGATTAATGTGGTGCAACATTAAATAAGTTTTAAACTTAATTAGTGATTTTTAAAACAAAAGATAGATTTAATAAATTATTATACATAAATTAATAAAGAATATATATTATATATATACGCATATACATACTTATGTGTAAGATTTAGTAATTCTTAGTAGATAATAAAATATCACTTCTGGACTACAATTGCAAAATATTTATATAAATAATATTAAAAAGTAAACAAATCATCTGCTTGTTTGCCTACAACTTGTTTCCACTGAATATTTCTTGAAAACATGTTTGCAATAACTGCACGTGTCAATTATTAACTATCGTCGTTTGTTGATTAATTTATAATTTCTATTCCAGACACTTTTAAAGTCTCTATCATGCTTGTAGAAACAATTAACACCAACAGTAAGATCGTTGTACTCCGACAAAATTGTTTAGCAGTTCAATCTAAGTTAGTTTTCTTTTTCTTTTTGTTACGATTTAATACACCTATTTCTAGGTAACAGAACCCCACTTTCTGCATAATTTTGTCCTCATATACTACCGACTGGGGTCTTAGTAAAACCGCAGACCCCATTGAAATTATCCTTCATACAAATAAAGAAATAGAAAGTCTGGATTCTTTCAAAGACCCCGCTTGGTATCCCAAGGATTATTAAATATTTTATAAATTTTTTTTTTCTAATATTTCGAGTGTGTTCCTTTGTAAGGAATTAAAACAAATTAAAAAATCTATGCTTGACCAGGAAATTAGATTCGAGAATTATAAAATCTATTTGATCAAGAATACTTTTATAAACTGAGTAAATTGGGCGTTACAATTATAACGTATATATTGAAGAAATTAATGAAGTGATGGTAAAATAAATTTTGAAAATCTGAGATATTTTTAAAATAGATAATCAAGCTACGTTTACTGATGAATTAAGAATTTATTTATTAATTCCTTAGAAGTCCCTGAAATATGGGGTCCAATCGAAATTAAAAACAAATAAAATATATATTTTTATTATCGTTATCTTTTAACATTATTTATTGCGATTGTGGTCCAGAACTGATGTTTCATCATCTACTATAGTTGGAAAAAGTTTTTTTTCTAAGGTGCTATATAAAACAAACGAAAGAAAATGTACCGAATATATCATCCTTGTTTTCCGTAAATGATCTTCTTTTCCTTTTTTAATTTAATCTATTGTCAAGCCTAGCGAGTAAGCGAAAGTATAATATTCCAGTGTTTTTGCGCATTATAAATACATATATATCCATATAAAAATATTGACATTGTAAGCATATATTTGTAAGCTCAGACAATCTGTTTAGCTTCACCCCATCCTGTCTGATTGGTTGTATTTTCGTATATAGTAATGTGATTTTTTTTATTTACTAATAGTATTCATTTACATTCGTCCTTAATTGTAATCGTGCTTATAATTGCTGTCATCTTTTTTTTAATTGCTAATTTTCATAATATTTTCAACAGTATCCAATGTAGTATTAATTAATTGAGAATCGCGTGAATGTTGTAAGAATGTAACGATAATTATAAGAAGAAATAAACAACATACGGTGTTAATATAATTGTTACAAGGTGTTAAAATATTTTTGTCATTAGGAAAATGATCTCGTTATTTTTAACATTAGCGAAATATTAATTATCATTAATTATTATATCGATATAGTTTAATTGTATGAAATGCGTCTAAAGGAAAAAAAATAATTAATTAAAATAGAAAATCGAACGATATCCATATTTATATAAAAGGAAAAATCAGATTAAAGCACTTGGTAATCATCTACAGTTCTAGAACACGTCACTTCTATGTTATAGATATAATATGGAAATACATCTATATATACATATGAAATATAGAAATTATATATAATATGTAACTACTTATTTTTAGGTAATGTTTGTATTATGCTTTTATTTAAAAAGAAAATAATAAGAAACGAAAAATATAATGTTATTACGATTCATAGTAACCTCTTTCAACTTTTGCCGTGTGTCACTCGTATTGAAGTATCTGAAGTTAGCTTAATGAACAGCGAAACGTCAATTCAAACCGAATGACATGCAGCAATACCAGAAATAAGTTACTATGAGCGGAACCGGCCATGAAAGTTTACGAGTGTTTAATGTTATTACGAGCAATCACATCATTATACATATTAATTGTATTGTATACATAAACGAAACAGTTCCAAATAAAATCGCTACAAGATTAATATAATAGACAAAAACAACATTAATGTTAAATAAAAAAACGTACTTCTTGTTTTTATTTCGTTTTACACACCTCTGATTCTAAAAAGGAACGTATCCGAAACAATATCGAGAATCCGCTTTCCCCTTTTTCTATTTCCGGTCTAGCATTTAAATAATATTTAATATTATTGGGAAAATGGAATGCGGATTCAAAACATTGTAGGCTTAGAATCGAAGTAAACATACATCATACATAGATATTTTAAATTTGCGTTACTAAATAAAACGAAAAATACATATTTGTTGTTCAGTCTCTTCTTCCTCCCCACAACTGTCCCCAGAAATCCTTTCTACATTAAAGAGAAGTCAATAAAATAAGGACGTAATTTTAAAATTCCCTCCATTTTAGAAACTTAACGGACTAAAATTTTAATTAATTCGTTAAATTTGGTCAAAAATAGCTGAGAATAGTTGAATTCAACATACAATTTAGAAGAAAATTGATTTTGTTTTAATTAAATTATGTATTTAACAAGCACCCTAATTGTTGCAATCGATTTTTTAGTGCTGCGTGTAGTCAGCTTGAGCGCCAACGTCAAAGAAGTGAACCAATTTGTCAATATTGCACGGAAGGTAGTGCTTGTCAGTTGATGTAAATAATTTAGTTATTTTTTCATTTATTATGGCATCCAACGAAGAGAAAGCTGCTAAATTAATACAGGATGCCGAAAAGAAATTGGCTTCTTCGAAAGGGTTCTTTGCATCTTTATTTGGGTATGTTGAATAATGAATTTATTGTTGACAATTCGTCCCATTTTCTTTGTGTGAAATCACCTCATATTACCTTTCTTTTCGATGCTCTATTTAATACCTGACGAATTTTACGTTTTACAGAGGCACAGCTAAAGTAGAAGATGCTATTGAGTGCTATCAGCGTGCTGCAAATATGTATAAAATGGCAAGGAATTGGGATGAAGCAGGCAGTGCTTTCTGTAAGGCTGCGTTGCTTCATAATAAAGCAGGGTCTCGACATGATGCAGCAACAAATTATGTAGACGCTGCAAATTGTTACAAGAAAACAAACGCGGATGGTATTTTAAAATTTATTCAGTAGTTTCATTTTAATAACCAATATTCCCTCATTTTAGAAGCACAAAATTGCCTATTAAAAGCAATCGAAATTTATACTGATATGGGTCGTTTTACCATGGCTGCCAAGCATCACCAAACCATAGCAGAAATCTATGAAAATGACTCAGCAAATTACGAGAAGGTAGTTCAACATTACGAGCAAGCTGCTGACTATTATAGGGGCGAAGAAAGTAATTCGTCGGCTAATAAATGCCTGCTGAAAGTAGCTCAGTATGCGGCAGAATTAGAAAACTACGAGAAAGCAATCAATATTTATCAACAAGTAGCTTCGTCATCTTTAGAAAGTTCCTTGTTAAAATATAGTGCTAAGGAATATCTCTTCCGTGCTGCACTTTGTCATTTGTGTGTAGACGTTTTGAATGCTCAACATGCACTGGAAAGATATATCCAGATGTATCCGGCTTTCCAAGATTCCAGAGAATATAAACTTGTTTGTACCCTAATAGAACATATGGAGGAACAAAATATTGATGGATTTACAGAGGCCGTAAAAGATTACGATTCTATATCTAGATTGGATCAATGGTATACTATGATATTATTACGTGTAAAGAAGCAACTTAATGATAATCCCGATTTACGTTAAAAAAGTAGGGCAAGAACACTTTTTATCCTATTATAAACATAACATTGGTATTTATTATGTTCTATTAAGATTCTAGCTTCCTTTCTTCATTGTTATATTTTGATACATATTTATTAATCTTGTTTTTGTTTATGTACAGGCTGTCTTAACCCTTTAGAAATGTAAAATTGCGTCCATTTTGATTATAGGGGCAATTTTATAATTTCAGAACGTTGCGATTCCTGCATATTAAGATTTGAACGTGCAGGGTGTGATGTATATATATTTTTTTTTGTATCGTACTTCTCTTGAAACCTATCCAATATTATCTATATCAACAGAATATTTTAATTGTTTTACTCATCCTGTATGAATTATTTTTTACTTACGGTAACCCATATACAATGAATCTTAAAGTTTGCAATTAATTCTTTTTTTCTTAAGTGTATATGTGATGGTATTTGTTGACGTTTTTATATAGTTTGTTATATAAATCATATGTAATAATCATTATAATTAAGTCAGTTTCTACAACAGCGATCTTAGCATTCCAATTGAAAAGAATAAAAAGAAGATTGTATATTAGAGCACGAGTTTATCTAAGGCTAAATAACATAAACGCTAACATACCTATTTATTTTGTAAGGTTTAAGATATGTGATACTTGGTTTGCGAACTATTAATCACATGGATTGTGTAGATTTAATTCATCGACTAGCTTAATCGAAATCAATCTTGCCTTTATAATACTCTTTAAAGGGCTTAGGGTCGCATTTTAAATCTACATTATCCCCAAAATTCATTTAATATCACAGGTAAAATATTATCAATACGAAGTAAATGGTTTGTGGCATCTGATAAAATCTTGGAAGTCGAAATGATGTTATAGGAATGAAGTAATAAATAATATTAACTGCCTCCTCAATTTTCTTATTAATATCTTTTAATATCTCCTATAAATACAATTTAAAACAGGTGATGTTACATATAAAGCATCACAATAAGGAACTTCTTTCTTCAACAGAAAAAAAAAAATTAAAAAAAAAAAAACAAGAAGCTGCGTAAGCATAATCTTTAAGGTTGGCTGAATTTGCCAGCAAAAATAATCGCTCTGGACAATTTATCCACGATGAAGTAAGCGAAGGGTTTATTGGCTAAGAATCTAGGTGGTCTCGTCTTGTTGTGAATAGTACCACCAGATGCAGCCGAAGCTACTGTTCCTTCTTCGTCCACTTGTATTTCGGCCCTCTGAAGAATTCTTGAGACGTACAGGTGATGGTTAAACATCCCTAACAAATTTGCCTGATCCACGTTAAACAAATCCTGGATTCCCATTTGGTAAAGTATCGCGTTAATGGTCAAATCAGAAGATATTGAGAATTTTGGAATATGGACATGGACAGGATCATCACTAAAATCTATCATTGACCTCTCCAAAGCATCAAGTATGGTAGAAAATTGTTGTTCGGCTAAGCTATCTAAGATGGACTGTAATGAATAACCTTTCCTAGGTAAAATAGCTATCATCGACATATTCCCCTGTTAAAGAAGAAAGTTCTTTTAAGTCTATTATGTCTATGAAGCTTATGGAAGTTTACCTTATAAGCTAATTCAACAGCAATTGCTGTATTACTCAGGATCATGCTGAAGGGATAAATTTCGAAACTATTCATCATATCTACTTGACCAATTTCCTTTCCACTATCATCGTAAAAGGCTTCCCTCGTCGTCGCTGATCTATTAAATTGATTAGCCCATAGTCCCTTGAAAAGAAGGACGCTACTGATGAATATCTCTGCATTTTGAACATCACCTAAAATGTATAAATCGAAATACGGTAAGTACGACAAAATAATACCGCGGTTTTGAAAATATCTTACCTTCTTTTATAAAATTAGGAATACGACCTTTAGTAGCATTTCTAACGCGGTTATTTATAATATTTACAGCTTCGTTAATGTTTCGAAAATTAACAGGTAATATTTCAGCTTGATAAAAGCTCTCAACTACTTGTAAATATTCAGGTTTTAATTCCTGATCGGCTGCTGTAAATATAGAATTTGTTGTCTCCAAGGTTACATCAACATTGTTTTTTTTCTGAAAGTAAATACATATTTCTAATAGATTGATAGAAAAACATTATTCGTATAAATATTGCAGATATTCTAACTGCATTCCGTTCTATTTAGTCGTATTTGTAAAAATAAGTCAAATATTGCCATTTAAAATGTTGCGCCATTTAATTTAGTTCAAGCAAAATCCGTTAACCAATAAGAATTCGTTAGCATGTTGGCGACGAAATTTTGAGTTTCAATTGTTTTTTGGCAGCCATGTTTGGTTAATTGTGAGGATTTTGTATCTCGTTTATTTATTTACCGAAATAAATGTTTATAAGCAATTTTACGCAGTGATAGTAGTGATGCACATTAACTATATCTTATTATTACTACTATATAGCAGCGTGCGTGATTTTTTAATTTCAAAATGACCAAAGATGTGTTCGCGTACGGCCGGCCAGTATCGCGTTGCTTTTCGCTAGTGTTGTGAATATTTGTGGCTGAAAATAACACGAGTTCATTCGATACGGTAAGTTTTAACTATATTTTGTATTATTTATTCATATTTGTTGCTCAATAAGCAAATATTACAACTTAAAATTTTGAGCTACGTAATTTAGTTCAAGCAAAATCCATTAACCAATAGGAGGTTAGCATTTCATTTATGGCAATTGCCAGGCGAAATTTGTAATTTAAATTTTTTTTTGGTAGCGTATATGTTTTAATTAATCTATTTATATTTTAATTAGTAGCTTGTGTGGTTTTTTATTTAGAAATATTCGGAAAAGTATTCGAATGCCGCGGACAAGTACGACATTGCCTTTCGCAATGTTATGAATGTTTGTGACATTTTTATTTTGTGAAAATATGGTTTCATTGAGATATTCTAAGTTTTAACTATATTTCATTCTATTTACTCATACTCGTAAATAAATAAGCTATAATGATATCGCTCAGTTTCAAAAGAGTAACTAAAATTTTCGAAAAAAAATTTTTTTTTTGTTTCAAAAAGATGGTGTACTTATTTAGTGGAGTAAAATAGATCTGCGTTTTAGAATTGATCAAGATTTACCATCTTTTTCAGACCCAACGTAGTGGCTAGTGCATTTGAATGCGTCCTTAAACAATTCAAATTTGACAGCGCGGCATAAGGCATACGCGTCAATTCATGTTCGATGAAAAAGACATGGACATGATCCATGTCTTTTTTTTTTACTTTTAATAATTTCTGTCAGTATTAATTTTAGTCGAAAATTTGTTTGAAACATCCATCTAACCCATCCTAACTTACAAATGACGCGTAGGTGGGTTGCTCGCAGTGTTGCCAGACTGGGAAACGAGAAATTCGCGTTTGGCTCGGAAAAATCGTGAGATAGAATTATTTTTTACATTTAAATAGGGGTCAATTCATATTCTACAGACAGAATTTAAAAACCATGTAGAAGCAACAATTTAAAATATCAAAATAAAATATAAATTTACGAAAATCTTATTCACTTTATCAGCCTCTTCTTACAAGTGCTTCAGAATCTTACATTATTTGACTTATATATTCTGGAGCAGATACTCAAATGTAAATAGTTTCAATAAAAAAAACGCATATTTCACAACATAAAAGGATATTCTAAACTGATAATTTCTAAATTATCAGTTTAGAATTGTGTTGTCTACAATTGTGTTGTCTACAACACAATTATAAAATAAAGCACACCATTGAAGTGTTCAATTTCACTTATGTTAGTACTTACTAAACATTTTTTTTTTTAATTTAGCCGATGATTAAGTTAATAAATAAAGATCATATTCACATACATCACGCTAAGAAATATCTTCCCAACATTGATTTCGATATACAGTTGTGATGAAGTATGGAACTAAGCAAGTATTTTTAACACGGAAACGATGATATTGATGAAATTTAAGTAAAAAAGTTGAGGATTCTTGGTGAGTTGCTTGGTTTCATACTTCATCCCAAGCCTGTACAATAACGGTAATATTTTCGTCTTGTTGCAGATTCCTGTAGTTTAGCGAGGAGAATGGATCAATGGATGCAATGTGAAATTGGGTAAGCTTTTATGATGTTTATTAGTATTGTATACGTACGTTAAGGTTACTCCCAAGGGCCTGGAAATTACGCCTAAATAAATCTTTATCTTGGTTCGATGGAATACCTAACGTATTTTCCAATTCAACGGCCGTGTTTTCTAAAGCGCCTTCTCTGATGATATTTAGTAAACTCCAAATAGTATATGGTGATAACGCTATATTTATGGTATCGCCGATTTGCTGAGATGTTTTCTACATAAATGCGTTAATTGTTAATAAATTGTAAATTCCGTGATTCGTAAAAGTAAAAATGTTACTTACGGCTAAGAATTTCAAACTAAATTGATCCAATGACGCGCCAAGTTGTCTGACATCTTCAACACTCTGTGTATGAACACGTGAAAGTACACTTTGGTATATTAAAATAGAACACAAATAAACTGCAATTAAAAACGGTAATGTTGAATGGTGGACATGATAAGATGTTCTGTTGGAATGGAGATCCGTTTACTTACAGTATCTTTTGTACATTTTCGCTCGGTTGTACTTATTGTTAGTTTACATTAACTAGCTCTGTCTTGACCTTAAAATATCTACTGAACGCTATATAACGTTATCGGTACAATTATTTTTACTTGAGAGATATCAATGTTGAGTTCTTCGTCTGACGATCTACACTAAACTAATCGTTACGAGGGCATGGTATATATGTTTTTGAGGAGTACGTATGGCGTATCGTGTTTAGGAATTTTTACTGATAATTTGAAATACTTTTGTCATATTCCGGCATGACTAAATAAAACAATCCCGCTAATAGAACAGCGCATAAAGCACACTTTCAATTCATAAATACTTCTATACTGATTTCTGTTGGAAAACCCGTCACTTTTAAGAATTACTTTGTACGGGCTGCTTCAATTTCATCGAACCACTCACTCATAACTTCTCGTATTGTTAAATTTCTATTTGCTAAAGTGGCGTTATCACTATTTATAAATATGTATGTGTGCCAATAAGAACGTTAATTTAACGCTTATGGCTATAATAAATTTGCATAATTTATTACTCTTATTCACAATGGGATATTGTCTTGAACATATTGGATCTGATAATTCTTCGATACCTTTCGGAAAAGGGGATATAATTATTAATTATATTGTACTATACTAAGCGAAGAAATTTAATAATAACATCCTGGTTTGGGTTTTCTTCTTAATCTAAAGGTGAATTAACGAATTAAGATCTTTTTTTCGTTCGCACAATTTTAGCTAGAATTCATCCGGAACTAGCGTAATTACTAATTACTAAGTAAATGTGCATCAAATTCTTCGAAATTTATCTCTGGTAGGATTTTACGGTTCATGGAATTCGCATGACATTATTGAAAGAAGATTAGTATTATGATTCATCAGGGTAAGAAAATGCTGCATACAATAATACCATAAACGGATATGCAGTTTTATTTCGGAAATACGGAATATAAAATCAATTTGTTCTCTCTCTTTATCTAATTATAATTCATTAATTTTAAATAAATAAAGTAATTAGGCGTATATTTTTCAAATGTTTATTCTAATACTCGGAATAAATACTATAATAATTATAAGAAGCAGTTAAATAGGAACTTAGCAAACTTAATTAAAGAATAAAAAAGATATTATCAGACGGGAGAGCTATATTTTCCCATGAATACAATAGATTGTGTCTCTTTGTCATATACAAAATATGCAAACGGTCTATTCGCTTTAATCTTGATTGGTGGTTGCTTGTTCTCGATTTCTCCGGCGCTTATCGATGATGCTACGGTTCCATCTTCATCTACTTCGATTTCAGCCTTATGAATAACTCTGGAAAGATGCATGGGATCTGGGGAAATTCCCAATAGGTCTGCAACAGCGGAATTGAACACGTCTTGAATGCCCATACGATCGAGGACGTAGTTAAGGTTTAAATCCGATAAGATTTTGAATTTTGGAATATACACTTTGACTGGATCGTTTCCAAAGAACGAAGATGAATACTTCAATTCATCTAAGATCGTTGTAAAGGGTTTTCTGGCAAGCATATCTAATATCGTCTGTAAAGTAGTCGAGACAGGCAAAATGATTATCATAGACATTTTTTTATCCTAAAAATATATAATGAGAATCCTGTTTTCTTGATTTATTAGTGAATTTACCATGTATGGTAACTCCAATGCGAAAGCTTTATCATTTAACACTTTCGTTAATGGAAATAATCCCTTGTTATACATCATTTGTACGGTGCCAATAACTTCACGGCGGTCATTGTAAAAAGGTTCATCTTTCGTCACCGATTTATTGAACTTCAAATCCCAGAGGCCTTTGAAAAACAAGGCGCTTGTCACGAAGATCTGTGCATCGGTAAGATCACCTGAAATTATATACCAAATAATACCAAATATTTTAGGATTCACATGGATTTTAAGTAATACCTTCTTGAACAATCTCATTGATTCTTCCCCGAGTTACATTGGATAATTTACTATTGATAAATTTCGTAGCATTTTTAGCGTTGTTAAAGTCTAAAGTCGTCACCTCTACGTTATACAATTTCTGGATCAGCTGTTGGTATTCTGGATTTATTTTCTTTTCTAACCTCGTGAAAACAGCATTCAGAGTATCGAGTGATACCCCGTTTGAATTTTTCTAAAATTTAAAGAATTAAATTGGCGTTTTAGAATTTTTTGTGAATTTTACCAATATCTGCTTGTTCAACGACTGCTGCAATTTTCTGAATTGCTCCCTAAGTGTTCTATTTGAAGGGATGCCCAAAGTTTTCTCCAGTTGTGCTTCTGTATTTTTGTGGGCACCCTCATTAATGATGGCCATCACATTCCAAACTGTATACGGGCTTAATGCCAAATTTAAGGATTCTTCAGCTTGAGTACATGTTTCCTGTAGGTAAAATTAATTTTAGAAGATAAAAGTAAATTAGAGGTATTTAAGTTGAGGTGGAACCTGTTTGGTTTAAATATACCGGTTCCTTATTTGTTTTTTTTTTCATCATGACAATAAATTGAACAGAATTTTTCATATTTTAGAGTTATTTTTAGAACTATTGATTTATCTTTGTTCAACGTAACGGATATGCATGAAACATGATTTTTTTATATACAAGGATTAGATAATTGTTATTATTCCACAAAAAAGTCCTTGTCCATGATTCAATGATGCATAAAATGTAACTTACCGCTAGAAAATTTAAGGCAAATTGGTTCAATGCCGCGCTAACACTACCTGATTGGATTTGTGTAGAAACTGTACAGATTAACGAAGCACTAATAACAAATACATCATCTAAAACAAAGAAAAATCACATTTTATCGCTATTTTTTTATATTTAATGATTAAAACGTACACAAACGCATTTTTACACTATCCTTATGTCCTTATTTCAATATTAAATAGTGACGTAGTTCGATGGTGTCGTCTTTTTTGTAGAATTTATTGTTTCTTGTACGATGCAAAGACATTAACTGAAGCCCGAAGAAAACAGGTCCTATATTCATAGTTTGTGTATGTATGCGACTTAACAGTGTGTGTGGGTTATTTGTCGTTTGATATGGGAAAACCCACTTAAATAAAAAGGAACTTTATCAACTGGTTTGTCTTAAGACGTTAAGCTGTTCAGTCTCGAAATTAGGAGGCGCAATTCTATCGATTCGTCACGTTTTATTAAGCTATTTTTTTGGCATTGCACCTCAATGAGATTTACGAATTTTAAAATCTATAAAATAATTTTTACGTTTCGAAATAATCGTTCTCACAACCTTGCCCATCGCTTTAAAATTTCTAGTTTACCTTGAGAATTTTTCTACAGCAGATTTACGTTTATTACTCGTAGATTCTAATTCTAAAGTTATCGCCGCTAAAACTGCATTAGAATATTGTTTATATGTAACTAATCCTTGTACGTAGTACATTGTAATGTTTTTATTTCTACGAAACACCTCGTTCCATGATTTTTCTTTTTTTTTTCGGATGGATAAATTATCTCACTTATTTTACCACATTACGTATGAAATATGTTAAAATTTTGTTAACCGCAGCTCTCTCTGAATTGGTAACAATTTGCATGTTTCATTGATTAAATTCTAATTACGTAAAACGCAAAAAGTACTTTGATATACACTGCTGGTCATGGAAGTTTGGTCAAGTGAAAAACGTTAAGAAATTAAAGAAGTATAGATTGATTTAAATTAGAAAGATAAATTTATTATTGTGGGGAATATAACTAACAATATATAACGGAAATTTTCGATTCTGCTGTACAATGAACTCCATAGATGTTCTTTAGGAGTAGGACCGATTATTTGCATTCTCTTTTTATTTAGTTAATTTTACGATAACTCGGTAGGATTGAGCAATTTTTACAAATTCGGACGATGTTTTGGATTATTGCATAAAAATAAAGTTCTGGCTTATAAGTCGTGAACTGGAGGGAAATGGGTTTCTTGTGTTTCCCAAAATACGCAAAGTACTAACACCATGTTTGACTGTTTGCCTGCTGCGATAATCTTCTTATTATGTCAGATTATAGGATACAAATAAAATCCGCTTTGCTGTGTTTTAGCTTAACTTTAATTAAAAAATAAAATATACTGAACACAAGGATGTAAAAGGATAGATTTACCGTACTGAACTGTGGAAGGTATGGGGAGGAATATAGATCGAAAAAAATACATAAATAAACGTCTGGTTTTGTTTAGTCTATTGATTCTGCGTGTGCATTGTAAGAAAATAGGATACTAAAGCTTCACAAATATCATCCTTTTAAAATTCAATTGCTGCAATGTTAAACAGTTACCAATAACATTTTATGGACTGACGAGGCACGATTTCATAACAATGAGGTGGTGAATCATCATAACTGCCATTACTCGCCTCCAGAAAATCCTCATTGGATGCGTGAGACTCATTTTTAGGCAATATGGGGTGTCAACGTTTGATGCGAATTATTTAATGGTGCATTCGTCCACACATCTTTGAAGGAACTTTGACAGGGCAATGTTATTTGCATTTTTTGTGGCTAGTCGGCTCGCCAGGATTAAGTCCACTGGATTTCTTTTTGTGGAGGTATTTGAAAGAAGTGTATTCTACTCCACCTACGAACTTAGACGATTTAAAACTGGCGTGCATGTAATTCCGTAACATTGAATAGAGGATAGTTTTAAAAAGTAGATCTTTTAGAATTCTGCAAACCATTTTCGCCGATACCTTGCTTGATCTTATATCTCTACAAATAAGGAAGATATTGGTTGTAACATTAAATCTGGGACACCTGGTATTTATATATACACGTCTTAATAATTAGAACAAAAATTGTTAGATATTATACAATTTTCTGGCAACGCCTTGCATAGGAATAATTGTAATTGAAACAGTAAAAGTGGGCTAAAGCATGATTACCAATCACAAATAAAGCTCCTCAAGAAGAAGGGGACTTGTAATAAATTCCTTATATGTTTGGTTGTATCTATTTATTGTTGATTATATATCTATCCTCTATTTGTTGAATCCGCTGAAACTGTTTCAAGGAAACTGTTAAGATAAGTAGATATTTCTCTTGACCAAACTTCTATGATCGATAGTGTACGTAAATAGAAACTGCTCTAAATTTCGTCATTGTTTTGATAACACAATTCCATAATTACCATGACATCATTAGCACTGTCATCTGATTGTATAGGCTTACCTCATTAATTTTGTTTGAACCTCTAGCCATGAGTAAGTTGTAATTTCACTTTAATTTACATATTTTCATGTAAAACATTGCATATTTGAATTCGACGGTATCGAACGTTAGAAGATTAATTTATTCGCTACTTCCTGCCGTTTAATTTGATTAGATTTACAAGATTGGATTAACAACGAGTTATAGGAAATAAAATGCCATAAGTAAAATTGTAAAAAGTGTATTTATATTGCTGCACCAGAATATAAAAAAACAATCACAGCTTTACGTGTTTACTACGAAAATTCAGACATTATTCTCGATAATTCCTTACAGACTAATAATACAAGGAGAATAAAAACGTTCGATAAGCACATCCCGGCCGGAAAATTCGAGTGTATAAGTATATAAAAGGGGGTGTATCACTGTAAAATGTAGTCCTTATAGTTCCTGAGCGTCTTCATCTGCTTCTTTAGCTGCTTTACCAGATCTAGAGGTTGAACTAATATCGATATATCACGTCCCACAGAATTTAGACGATCTCGAACTTGGTTCTCCTTAAAAAATAAATTCAATGGACGGCCATTGATCTCCGTTAGCACCCAGTTTGTAAAAGAAAGCCCATCGCAAGTTTTCGTCTTTGCCGATAAGCCATGGCGGGCTACTAAACTGTTTGCTTGAACGGTCTGTATCACAGCTGTGTTACCGTCTTGCACAATGCCCAAAGGTTGTCCTTCAGTATCACGATGAATTATAAAGACCTCACCGAAAGGGATTCTTTTTATAATCATATTAACCTAAAACATTAAACTTGCTTAAAATGCGTATTATACTACATATAATTCTTACGTATAAAGAGGAGGTATTTCGCAGAATCTTATAAGCATCATTCGCTGATTTTATTGGTAAACCTTCAATATTTAATAATTGATCACCGATATGTAAAACATTATATAGCATTGGGTGCTCCTTTTGCTTCCAACCACATATCCTAATACATTTTAAAAGAATTAACTTGGATAATTATTAGTATAAATAGGAATTTATTACCAAACAGCTCCAATGATGTCTACAAGTGCTATTGAATTAACACAATCCTTCCTCCTTAATTGTAATCGAACTCCACTGGGATGCTTCATTTCTTTTTGCAATTGCAATACTTGTTGTTCTCTTAACGTACGGTACGGTTGTGGTGGTGTTTGTAGGTGATTTGGAGAGTTTAATAGTTCATTTTGTGATGAATTTGACGGACCTAGAATATCAAAAGCCTTTAATGTATTAAAAAGCAGATCTTTACACCTCGTAATCACCTGCTATTTGTCTCCCTAAAAATAATCTATCATAATTATTCCTACTTGGTGATTGAGTATTTGTATTTGCTATAAGGACGGAGTTTATAGATTCAAAATTGAACACATCTCTAGTAGGATTCGAGTGAGGAGTTGTGTTATCGCCAGAGCCCAATAAATAAGAATTACTAGCATCTTCTGGTAATGACAAACCTCTTTGTAAGATCGGATGGTTCCTATAAGTTTTATTAATTTTAAAAAGAAAATATATTACTACTATATGAATACCTAGATTGATATGTATCGGTTGCTTCATTATCTCTATTAATTCCTAAAGGTTCTACTCCTGGGACGAATGCTGGAGGTATTGAAGGTGGAGGAGGTAATGGAGATGTGGGGTCTCTGGTCGGTAACAATGATATTCCTTTATTTTCTGGTAATTTACTATATAAATTTTCTTTCGGGCTTAATATTCTAAGTTCCTCTAACTTGGTTCTTAAGCTTTCTACCCAATCTAACATCTGTTCCCATGTAGGTGCTGCCAATCGTACAATTTCACTATTCAAGGTTACAACAAATTCATATTCCTGCTCATGTGGACATATGGTTGATGATATGTGATTTGTATGTTGCAAAGATATAAACCATTCAGGTTTATGAGTCATTGATGATTTACAGTCTGTGTAGGTTTCCAGAAATGCCTCATTGTCATCATGGACGCAAAACACTACCCATACTTTTTCTTTTTTCTAAATAAATCTTATTTCAATAGTTAATTGTTTATTTACAATTTGTAACATACCTTCTTAGGATCGGTTGATGAAATCTTTGTCAGCCAAGAGTTTTTATATATTTCCCTGAATAGAGGGCTGCCGAAACTATTGCCCCTTTGCAAGTCGTTTTGCTCAGCCATGTCATTAAAGGGTGCCACCAAAGAATTTTATTGCAACATCTAATACCTTGTCTCAACATTGTCCTCCAAATTCATGCCTTCTATTTGCAGACCAGTGAAAAAACACAGCCTTTATTGGATATTAATTGATGACAATATTGTAAATTGCGATGTTGCCGGGTATTTCACTTTCACTAGTGGTAAATCAGCATTTTGCAATGAAAGTAAATATTTACAAATTGTACCGTCGATATAGCAATCTATATACAACACCTGTTTAACATCATATTAAAGCAAGAGTTGAATTTTAAGATTTCAATAAATAAATATTTACAATTTTGGCGCCCTCTTTGAGTGATAAGAATAATTAAAGTAGTGTTTAAGATATAACGGATAATAGATGGCGCTAATCGCTTGTAGTCAAAAAAATCTTTATTCCGGTTGTCATATGTTGTTGAAGTTCATCCTTTCGATAAGAGGTGGCGCAAAGTGTCATTTATTTTTATCTAAGTAAAGGGAAGTGAATACTATATGGAAAATGAATAAAAATGAGATAAGTTTGAAATAACTAAACTTAACTTTATATTGATTACGCCCATCAAAAACATTATAGGATGCGATCTTTTAAATATATCTTATTTTACGATTAAATTTCTCTTTTCAGAGGATCTCTTTATAAAAATCGACACCTTTGTTACTTTGATGTGATCTGGATGCGACAGGTCGGTTATAAATTAGCATTGTTATCTCTTTTCCCTGCTTTTTTGTAAATCGTATCGGTATAACTTACAGGCATCCAAAAAAATTGTGAAAATTCGTTTATATTTCATAGTATTAATAACACTTATTTCCTGCATATCGTAAGTTGTTCATTGTTAAATATTTACAAGGATATAGTAATCATATAGGAGGGATTTCAAAAAGGACCGCAACAACTCAAGCAAATTACATTTACAAATACTTACCGCAAAGGTATTGACAGTTGAAAGTGTTCAATTACCGTGAATCCTCTTTTATTTACTATTTCTACAACCTTACGTACACATTATTTTTTTCCATGTTTAGGTATAAAGTGCTCGGAGAAATACGTGCTAGAATTGGGTTATTAGTTTGTAAATTTTGAATTAATTCTTTGTTATATGGCAAAATTCGAATTGAGAAAATTCACGACATATTTATAGGAATTACAGGGCATTAAATCTTAATAATAGGAACAACACGGGGTTTTAGCATAAGCTTAAGAGCGAAATACAACTACTGAAAGTTTACCGAACCGAAAACGCAACAAAGCTTCCACGTACAACGTATTAGGCTTATTATGTGAAGGTGTTGGTCCATGCAAGATTCTGGGATCTTCGCAGGTGTGACCCTCGCGATATTTCCACCCCCTAATAACCTCTATGACATTCGATCAAGCTCCATGACAAGGACAATGGACGATTTTATATGAAAACGAGGGAGATTACTTCTGTACAGCTTGTTATAGGTGGATTTAATTTCAAAGTTTCGCTTCAATCAATGGAGGTGTTAAAGATCGATTCTAACATTCATAAATTCCAAGCCCGGCACCGTGTTTTATCTCTTTTACCAGATTAAAATCTATTTAGTAAGATTTTTTTTCCTAAATGAACCCTTGATATTATATAGCTTGAAAATCAATATACTGCTACGAACATTTTACACTCAAGGACCGATTATTTACTGGAGCATTCTTAAAATGCCGTCGATAATACGGGCACCTACGAAGATAATCACGATATTAAATAAGGGTTACTTCCCTATTACAGGTTATAATTGACCTAAAGGGGTTGATTTCATCGATATTAAAATTACATGTCAGAATTAATTTATGAAATATCCCAGAATAATTTTTACTTAAAACCGACTCTCAATAAAAGCAAATTAATCTGTTGCTAACGTCTAAAATTGATTGTTAAGGTTTAAGACAGGATGTACACTCTTACAGACACTCAAGGGCCTAAGGGAATAAAAGGTTCTCTTAATATTTTCCTATCCGTTGTTCGTTGTGTAATCATATAAGTAAACCTTTGCTACTTTCAATAGGATCGATGTTTGGGAGATATTTGCTTTTTAGTTTAAGATCCGATGTATGAATATGTTTTATAAACGAGAAAATTGTTCTAGCGTGAAGGGATAATTTTATTTATATACCCAAAATACGCAATAAAATGCTTCCAAGAAAAAAGAAGAATTTCATAGAATAAATAAAAAGAAATTTTGTAGAAAAATAGTGGAGAATTTCGTAGAAAATATTGAAAGAATTTCTTAGAAAATTAACGAAGAATTTCCTGGAAAAGATCCTAAGAATTTTTCGCAATTTTTAATATTTTTATAAATCTTTTTTTACGATTTTATTTTACGTAAACATCGAACTTGTGTCACAATAGATTTGAGCGACAACCAACTTCGAACTTCAAGGATTATTACATCGGACGTCTCTTAAAGGATCAGGGTGGGTCAAACCATTTAAAGCGATCATACAAAAACATCAAAATATAAAGAACTATTAGGAAGTATACCTCGCCGTTGTAAAAGAAAGCAAAGATGGCTATCGTACGATGTAATCTGCTTATAGATATTAGAGGCTATCTGTTGTGACTGACCGTTCAAGAGGAAAAACATTGGTAATCCTTACATTCTGCACGTTTACCACATGTGAACTGCGTTCTTTCTTTAATCTTGCCGGTTTTACCGAATTCCAGTTTCGGGTATTCCTTCAAACATATTTTTCTAGGTTCTTTGTATGTAATATGGTAGTAATAACAATTAAAATTGCATAAAACAAACTTACCTTCTCTAACTCAAGGATTTAATTGGGAGCGTTCTGTTATATACAGGGTTATTCGAAAGAAAACGACACAAATATTTATATAACATTTATAATCTATAGTTTTTCTCCTTATAACTTTGTACATATCATATTCTAATCAAAATTATTATATTGATATTAGTTGCCA
This sequence comes from Dynastes maya, assembly GCA_029619315.2. Taxonomy (NCBI): domain Eukaryota; kingdom Metazoa; phylum Arthropoda; class Insecta; order Coleoptera; family Scarabaeidae; genus Dynastes; species Dynastes maya. Next base: position 3,663,075 of record JAROYE020000012.1, on the reverse strand, counting down.
TTTTTTTTTTTTTAGAAAATGATGCATATACAAGTACATGCATTTTATAAGCTCATTATTTATATTGCACATTTAAATAGAGATCCAAACTTACTAAAATTGTATGATCCCTTATATAATATTATTATTATTATAGATACAAAGTTATTGGTTATATTTTAATTCCCCTACAAAAATTATTTATTTTATTATTATCTACACACTCCCATGTGCCAAAATCCAGTGACGTGCATAGATTACGTGGTACAAATAATATCCACTATTTCTTTAATAAAAATCAGTTATTTAATTACGAACATATAACGTAATATACCGGGTGAAACAAAAAGTTAGCATCAAATGGAAAACTTTAACATTTCCAGAAAATTGCTACTAATTGTAAGATAAAATTTCCCGCATTTTTTGAAAATAAATTTTAATTGATCATACGTAAAATTATACTTCCACTTTATCAGAAATAAGTAAGTGAAATTTTAAAATGTTCCTGGGAATATTTGCAAAAATGTCTATTAATATTGTAACTAAAAGTTATTCAGAATATAATTTTATGTTCAAATATTAATTTTCAAAGAGAATGCGATCTTTTTTTTCGAAATATAACCAACGCATAACTGGTTTGGAAATTAAAAATTTCGTCAGAAAACATTACCGTCCATTTTGTTAGATGTGACACATACAAACGTATCCCATAGGGCAGGTAGTTATCGCGAAGTTTACAAAACAACCTTTTTATTTTATTTCAACAAGTTTTTTGCACCAAAGAAAGCAAATATACAAATATACGAGGCTCGTCCGGAAACTAATACCCGTTCGCGCCGTGTGGAGCAGCAGTTGCGCGACGAACCGCCGAGTGGTTTTCTCGTGACGCAGTGATCTGTCAGCTGTCAGCGTACGAGATTTAATTGAGTTATCTACAATAATATCGCGTCAGTGTGAGTTTGAAATGTTTAAGACACTCGACAATACCGCCAGTTGTGAAGAGCGGTCTGTAATAAGATTCTTGAACGCCAGAAATGTGAAGCCATGTGACATTCACCGTCAAATTCAAGAAGACGCATCATCGGTTCAGCGATGGTGTCGCAATTTCAATGCGGGGAGAGACAACGTTCACGATGAAGAGCGTCCAGGGCGTCCGTCCGTCATTACTGATGCGTTACTGCGTGCAGTCGACGACTTCATACAGCAGGATCGGCGTGTCACACTTAATGACATCAGTGTACGTTTTCCACAGATTTCGCGCACCATAACGCATGAAATCGTCGAAGATCATCTGTATTACAAAAATTTGTGCAAGGTGGGTGCCGCGCATGCTTTCAGAGGAACACAAAAACAAGCGTATGGGTGCGGCCTTGAATGTTTTGGAGCGCTACGCAAATGAGGGTGATGCATTCTTGTCACACATTCTTACGGGCGATGAATCATGGGTTGCAGTCCATGGAATGGCATCACTCTCATTCGCCGACCAGACCCAAAAAGTTCAAGACAGCAGAGTCGACTCGCAAACTCATGGCAATGTCTCTTGCTTTTGGACTTCGTGCCTCGAGGGCCACCATTAATGCGGAAGCGTATTGTGCCACGTTACAAAATCGGCGACGAGGCCTGTTGTCGTCGGGCATTGTGTTGCTGCACGACAATGCCCGTCCCCATGATGCTGCAACAATACACCAATTGCTCCAGCAGTTTCGCTGGGAAGTCTTCGATCACCCACCCCTACAGCCCAGATCTAGCACCGTCGGATTACCACCTTTTTACAAAATTGAAAGATTTTCTAGGCGGAAAACATTTCCGCAGCGATGACGCCTTCAAAGCAGCGCTCACTACATTTCTCGCCACACTGGCGGTAGAGGATTACGATGTCGGCATAAAAAATCTCATCCCACGATACGACAAGTGTCTTAATTTACGAGGTGATTATGTAGAAATGTAATGTATAGTACATGTATATGTCTAATAAAAAGTTTGTTCAGATATCTCTATTGGTTGCGATTTAATTGGCAAATGGGTACTAGTTTCCGGATGAGCCTCGTATAATAATGTTTCCTGACGTAATTTAATTTGACAACATTCTATCTACTTATTAAATAAATAAGAAAACAAATAATCTTGTTTTTAATGCCTTTCTCTTTGAAAATACCGACAATATGATTTTACAGGATTGACGAAAACTTAGAAGATCTCAAAGAGTTCAGTTATCTTAGGAAAACAGATTTTGGAATATTAATATTCTCTACCAGGTTGTAGTATAGGAAATTACATGTAAATCTGCGCCACCCTAGGTGAAAAATAGACCGAACGATTTTAATTTTTTTCTGAAATACCTTTATCTGCGATTGCACCGGTTATTTTTACAAAATCATTAAAATTAAGCGTAAAAAATTAATTCAAAGACGTCAAGTTCTTTCTAATGTAAGATAAAAAGCTATTGATTTAATTTTTTTATTTCATTCAAACATATTGGAAAATAATTAAGATCTCTCGGCGCAGTTTATTCCTCTTGTATGTTTATATTTTATATTGTAAAAGAAGATATTATTTATTTTTCAACAGCTTCAGATTCAAGGACCGGTAAAACTATAACTATAAATTGAAAAAAATCCCGGGCTTAAAAAAATGCTATTCCAACTGAATTCCCTAACTGTCCGTTGTATTTGACAAAAACGTGAAGATTTTATTGTTCAAATAGTTTTATATTCTTACGTTATATTGAACAAAACTATTTTTTAACACGAAGAGATGTTTTTAAATGTGTGTAATAAACGAATAAACGTTCTGTTTTAATACAATATATGATTTTGTACCTCGAAAGGAGTGATTCAGATAGCTGAAAATAAACTTTTAATGTTGAAAGTAGCTGACTTTTTGTTTTACATGGGTCGTCAATGCAAGGATATTTTTATTTTATTTAAGACGTATTAACTCGAAAACAAGCGAAAATTTGGACCATTTATAGGAACGCTAATCAAAATTTTTTAATTACGATATAACTTGAAAACAAATGAAAATCGTATAGGAACATAGGAGTTCTTTTACATTATTTACACTCGTGAAGTTTAATCCGTTCCTTCCGACGCATCCTCTATAACCAATAACCCCATATCTACATATTATTATTAATTATTATATTAACACAGATTCACGAAGCGTCCACATTTATATTGCGATTAATTTCAAGTGACATTTTAAAGAGGGATGTTGTTTTCTTTTTTCATTTTCATTTTCAACGTATTCCTGTTTAGTATGAGCCAGGAAAGTGTCATAATAATTTTTCCGAATATAATGGAATAGGTCCTCTGGAAGTTGGAGTTTGAGGAATCAAGAAAGGACTTATGAAATGGTGTAGATCTCTATCTCTGGTGTAGGACGAATTCGCAGGGTTATTCATGTATTCGGCTTCGGGAGCTCCATTGTTTTCATGTAATTTCCTCATATGCTTTTTTAAATCGAAGTTACGACAGAATCCTTTCCCACAAACTTGGCACGTGAACGGTTTTTTATCATTATGGGTGTGCATATGAAAGGTTAGGTTGTAGATTTGATGGAATGCCTTTGAACAAACGCTACATTTATATGCTTTTTCCCCGCTGTGTGTTAATTTGTGATTCTTATAATTTCCTTTCTGGTGGAATCCTTTCCCGCAGTATTCGCAAACGAACGGTTTATAACCAGCGTGTATCCTAGCATGGGTATTTAGAGTTGAAGACCTATTAAACGCTTTTCCGCATGTGTGACACTTGTGCGGCTTTTCTGAGGTGTGAATTATTTTATGTCTACATAAGGTGGATGCTTGCCGAAAACCTTTTCCGCATATTTTACAAACGAAAGGTCTAGCTCCTGTGTGAACAGGCATGTGACGTGTTAAATTGTAGTGAGCATTGAAAACCTTTCCGCATTCACCGCATTCAAAGCTTTTCTGCTTGGTGGAGCTAGTCGGCGTATTCAGAGTACTCTTCGAATCGATTCCTTGCCCCAGCCCCATTGTACGCTTCATGTGACAAGACTTATTGTAGTGTTCGGGCAGAGACGCTGTGGAATTGACTACGGATATTCCCGTTGGACCGCTTCCTGTCGATCCACCCTCCGAAGACACCGAATACACAGAAACCGACGTTGTTGCGACGCACATCAACTGGCTTGGGTAATAAACTAGAGGATATTGGTGTATGAGTTCCGACGGCGAACGTAAGACGTTGGGAACGTACTTTTTAAACGCTGATTCTAACTGAGACGGATAACTTATACTTTTCTCTACTTCTAACTCTGGCAAGCTCTTTTTTGGCGGCGATTTTTTGTCCGGTTCCATAATTTTTGCTATGGAGAAGTTCAAAGTTCTAGCGGAAGAACTCGACTTGTTAATCGTCGAGTTTTCCGTGATAATATTCGTTAAATTCTCCGACATTTTGAGGACTCGAAATATTTACATATCTGGAAAGGAAGAAATAATTTCTATTAAACGCAAATAGTGACATCTGCAGAAATATATGATTAACATGTAATCATCGCGAAATTGATGTTATTGCTTCTAGTTCGGGATTAGAGCTTAATGATTTGGGGGAAATTACTAATACACCACGGATGTGTTATTATTATTACGGACGTGGTAAAGGCGAGAAATGATTTGAACTCTATCTGCGACGGGCATGCCTGCCAAGCTACAAATAAAAATCCCCGCGTTGACATCAAGCAGGCGTCCTTTAACAATGACATCAGCAGATCACGTTCAAAACCAGATAACTCTCGGTCCGTTAATTGTGTGTGATTAGCTGTGCGTTCCTTTTCTATCCCCGCTGACACTCACCCCTTAGCCGAAACCATCGACACCCTTTACCCGAGGCCCCTCCTTGATCCAAAACTCAACCCCCCGAAACGTATTATTGCTAGATGTTCTATTAACTGATCGAAATATCTTCAACTCGTCGATAATAATAGGCATTGTCAGTTATTATAGCGATTAAATGGGGGTGTTAACAAATTGATTTTTCCCGCTCATGTTCATCACTCAAAAATTTTAATAAAATTAAAGACAATCTTAAATTGATACAACAGTCAAATTACAGGAATTTTATTTAGTAAAGTATTATTGTTTTACCTTTATACTTACTGGTAAAAAAGGTATTGATTATATACATACATACAGGTGTCCCAACCTTTTGGAATCGTGAAATTGCGCATATTGTGTAAATAGTAGGAAGCATCTTTCCTACCTACTTTGTTATTTTAAATGAAACATCCTGTATATTACAACATTTTTAGTTTCCCATTCTGGTACAAAGTAACGACAGCAGTAACAACAAAAAATAATAAATGATAGAAATATCTGCACACAAAAGAACAAACGGACTATGAAGAATACAAACAACAAAGGAGATACGTTAAAAGAATAATTAAAGAAGAGATAGATAAGTAGAGTAACCTAAACTTGCGGACTCGCATAGGCGTCGGTATTACGGGTTAATATAAGAATACGAAAAATTCATAAATAAACTAAACCGGTAGAGAAGCAGGCATGTAGTGTCGACCTTGAATATAAATCATGTTAAACCGCGCTGAGAGAGATTTCGTTTTAGTACCGGTTGAGCTGTTGCAGAGATTAGTCGAACGGTCAAGGTTATATATTTACGTGTCGCTTTTGAAAATATAGCTGGTGTTTTTTGTGTGTTGTAGTATTATACCAAGTACATAATTAGTGTATCGTTTCATATAGAACTAATATTTACATACCTAAGAAAACAATGCCTCGTAATAGATTTGCTACTAATGTACATAAGTATGTGTCACTTTTTCCCCATTTAAAATATGACGGTAGTGCAGTTTTTTGCTTAATATGCAATGTTCGTTTGGCTGCATTGGACAGAACTGATTGCCAGAGGCATGTCAATGGTATTAAGCATATGAGAAATGCAAGAACTGAAATACCTTATAAACTATTCCTCATACATGTATTAATTATGTTTACCTCTTGTAATCTTCCGTTGTCGTTGGTGAGAAAAGCAGCTTTTAAAACGTTTTGGCGATAATACGTTCCAAAGTACCCATTACCTTCACAAACACAATTACAGAATCATTTGCCGCGAATGAAAGAGATGCTAGAAAATGTGTGTAAACGTGATTTGTGTGGATTACCGTTTAAAAGAATTTCGTAAATTTTGTCCAGATATTCCAGAACCTCCTGAACCAATTTTAACGCGATGGGGTACTTGGCTAACAGCAGCTTCTTACTATTATCCAAAGCAATTAGAGAAAGTCAAAGAGAATTTCAAATTCCTCAACTTTTAGAAGATTTAACAACAATATGTACCAATTATACAGTATTACTAGATGCCATCAGAAAACTACACTGTACTGAATTGTCATTGCAGGAATCATTAGACATAGTGGAGAGTGTAAAAAATAAATTACACACATTAAAAGATAGGCCAGGATTATGCGCTAGTCAAAAGTTGGCAGATGTTTTAAGGAAAAATCCCGATTTTAATACTTTAGAGGCCGTTTATAATAAGTGTAAGAATAGTGAACTTTTAAGTGATTTTGAAAAACAGTTTCTACATGCAAACTTCCTTAGATGTGGAGAGATCGTTTTCTATGTATAAGAATATTTTTTCTTGTCGACGCACAAGGTTTAAAGAAGTAACTGTGGAAACATATGCAATGATGCAAGTTTACAGTAGTTCACATCCTGATGCCTCTAATTTGTTGAATAATTAGCAAGTAAGTTTATTTATGAATTTTTCGTATTCTTATATTAACCCGTAATACCGACGCCTATGCGAGTCCGCAAGTTTTGGTTACTCTATAGATAAGTCATGGGAGAAATTTGGGGAAAAATTAAAAATGCATATAAAGACAATCAAAAGATGTTTTTTGAAACATTGAAAAAATTTGAGACAAAATAAGATAGAAACAATTAAAAATATTAAAGACAAAGATGGAAACATCTTAGGAGATGAAGAAAAAATAATGGAAAGATGAAAAGAATACTTCAAGGAACTCCTAGAAGGCAGAGGTTTAACAGACAAAAAACAAGACAGCAAAATAAAATCAGGAAGAAAACACAAACTGAAGAAATATGCAAAGAGGAAATAAATGAAGCTATACTAAAGTTAAAATTAGAAAAAGCGCTAGGCTAAATAGCGAATGAGAAATTATGAATGATAATATGATAGATAATGTAGTAAAGGATAAAGCCACAATGGATTGGATAACAGGTATTATAATACCTATACACATCGAGAAATTAGCTATATCTATATATGAGCGGCGAGAGAGCGAGGAGGGGATTGAGTGGAATCCGATCGATTCGATGCGCGTCGCGTGTTAGTACGCTTCTAACAACGTTGGCATGTATACCTACGGTGTGCAAGAACACACGTAAAAATTTGAAGTCATGGTCGCCTGGACGTCTGCTACGAAGCTTAGACGAAGCTAATAAGAAATTCTAAAGACGAAAATAAAAACAAATTCTAGAAGTAAACCAATATAGTATGGGTTTCATATGTCTATTTCCAACAGGTTTCGAGATATTTATGATTTTGTCCTCAATCGCCTAAATTCAAATATGTCTATTTCTCCTTCAAACAAATCGAAATGCAAATATAATGTAGCGTATTTTTTTACGAGATTAAATTGCATACTTGTCATATTTTAAAATAACACCATATATTTCTTCTGTACCCACCGTATAGGAAATTTAGATCTTTAACGTTTTTCTATAAATACGTCTTACATTGAAAATAAAAGAAATATTAACACTTAAGCGAATTCGAATTCGAATGATTTCTAGTGTTAGTACTGTTTGGTTACTATGACAACAATAAACAAAAAATTAATTAATTAACATTGATGTTTTTAAACTATTGTTTCAAAATTTTTAAGCACAAATAGTTCATTACTTGCAGTCAAAGACCAGTCTTGCATTTGGAAATTGCATCAAAATGGTTTCTGATGTTAATGTAGTATGGTTACCATAACAATTCCACTGAATATTTAAATATTTTTTTATTGCTTAAATGTACTATTTCATCGTAATTTTGCAGATACTTGTATGTGATATTTTGCTTTAAATTGTTGCCTGCGAATTCTATTTGTTTTCAAATTTTTCTATATTGCATATTTTAATCCAAGAACATCATTACCTCGAGTTTTTTAACCCGTAATTGTTCATTATTACTATTACGTAATTTACATTAAAAGCGATGGATTGTTACAGTAAAACAGTCGATTTTGATATTCTTTATGTAATCGTGCACCCTGTATCTGCTTGTTTTTTTTTTTTTGTATATACGAACATGTTCTTAAGCAATGAGAAGTGATGTCGGAAATATGATTCTTTCAATTCATAAGGGCACGTGGAAGGATGTGACTCCATTCCATACCTACCAGATTGCATCCACCTCTATTCATTTCGTAAAGTTGCACGTGCTGCTTGCGCCACGCCATGCAGACTTACGGGCATTTTTTGCTTTTATTTTAAATTACAACGATTGAAAAATGCGGATGATGCTTGCAGGCAGTGTGTTTCATATTAATAGCGCGTTCCTCCTTAATATAGTAAGTAATTATTGTAAGATGTGAACGGAATCAAGAACGGAAATGTAAATTTAATACGAGAGTCACTTTCTAGCGGTTAATCGGTTTACCAAAGCCACGTCACGAACTTCCTTTCCAGCCACCCCCCCCGACCAATTTATAATTTAAATATTGGATAACTCTGTTTGTCGGGGGAATATTATTACGGGCTCCCCAATCTTAGACATAAGTGTTTGTCTAAATCCCGAGTTTGTTATTATGGAATTCGATGTAAGTTCTGCTTCTTCCGTCTCTCAAATCTTTTAATAAAGCTGGGCCCCCTCGTTCGCGTTCTGACCGCCCTCTCTGGATAAAAACACAATGAAAGAGGTGAAGGTTACATCTGTCCTCGCGTTTCCGACATTCTTTTGTTGCGCGGGGGCCACGAGCCAGGGCACAATGAAGTTATTCGATCTTAAGGAACAACTTCCGCTTTATTCTTATCATGAGATCATATTGCGACATCTGGACAATATTATAATTAGCTTTAACTGTCTTGAAAGAAGCGTGTTGTGATTATACATACGAAATTGTTTGAAAGTACCTAACGTACAAATATACTTATATAATAATCAAAATATTTTCCTGTATATAGTGGATTTAACCGTTATATTGCCCCATTCTCGTGGATTATATCAGCGGGGTTACTAATCGCAAACCCCGACAGTTGCAATTGACTAAGCCCCTGAGACTAGTAGTTGCTTGGTTCCGCCTCCTAGGCGCGGCTGTAATTATTTCTGTCAAATATTTACCATGCATTTTACCTTTTAACTACCCCCTCAAAAAGGGACGATATATGTATATACAGCGGGATCAACCGGGTACATGTAGAGATGATGTATATGGTTTTTAATTTTATTCCGTTTAACGTATGAATTTATAATAAATAGTAAATATTTTATCTACATCCCCTATTTTTATTATTCAGTTTAATTGGTTGACGTGAAAGATAAAATTTAATAAAAATAATAAATTTAGATTCGCTCCTATATCGTTTAATATCCAAATTCTTCGATATTTTTTTTATTTATTGAAAATTTAAGTCAATTCTTGTATGATTAATTCAAATTTGAGATGGGCATTTTGAGATTTATGTAGGCCCGGCGGATATATAATTTTAGGGACAGGGTCAAAGATTTCATTTACCTGGGCGATGGCATATGACATATGACATAAATATATACAGTCCCTGGTCATCGAATTAGAACCCCTTAAAAATGTTATGATTTTGGGCTAAAATTTAAGAAAGCTGTTAGTAATATTGACAATATTATTGTTTAATTACATATAACATTTGCTTGTTTCTCCTCTGTGTTTTATTATTTCCTCAATACCTTTTGGCGTACTGCCAATGCTGCTTTTTTTTGTTTTTTTTTTTTAATTTTATCTCAAAATCATAATATTTTTAAGCGGTCCTAATTCAATGGCTAGGGACTGTAAATAAAGTGAGTTCGTCCTTTCTTGCTGTTTTTTTTCCGTTGTTCCAGATTATTCCTCTCTTCTTTAAATAATATGCTACCGTTGTATCCCAGGTTTTTCTTGGTCTATCTGTAGATTGTTCTTATGTTGACTTTGCTAGCCATATTCTTTTTGGCTGCCTCGTTTCTCCCATTCTTACTAGGTGTCCAAACCATTTTAAATGTCTTTCGATGGTTATTAGAAAAGGTTCTACTGTCAATTCCTCTCTTATCACGTCACTTCTTATTTTGTTTTTTTTGGTTATCCCTTTCACGCCTATCAAATATTTTATCTCTAGGGACTGTATTTTTCATCTGATTTTATTTAATATCCAACTTTCACATCCGTAAGTTATAGTTTGTTTGAATATTGTATTGTAGACTATTTTTTTTTCTTGTGAATGTGTTATTTAGCGTATAACTTTGTCATTTTCTCTATTCTATTTATTTCTTCTTTTCTATCTTTATGTAATATTTACCCCTAAATACTGAAATGTTTCTATTTGTTCCGTTTCTGCTCCATTTAGTCTTATTGTTATTTTTAAATCTTCTTTCCCTATTTTATAAGTCCCTTTCATGTCTTGCAAAAACCATCAAATCGTTGGTAAAAGCACATTCTGCTATTTCTACTATTTGCATATTTCTGTACCTAACTTGTAACTTTTTTGTTTTCCTTTTGGCCTCTTTTATAACTTAGTACTGTATTGAAAAAGCACCGGGCTAAGTACTCCCCCTTGTCTCGATCCTTCTTTGGTTGAAAGTTTTTCTGATTCCAAGTTTCCTGTTATCACGTAATTTTTTATACAAATTAATTATGGCTTTTTATACTTGGTACTCCTTTTTTTCTAAGATTGTTCCAAACTTCTTTTCTTGGGGTGCTGTCAAGTGCTTTTTTTACATCAGTAAATGCAATACATATGTTGTTATTTCTGTCCTTCTCTATTAATTGCCTCAATGTAAATAAATGGTCCTGTACCCTCCTTCTTTTCTGAATCCAGTTTGGGCTTCTTCTAGTTGTATCTCTGTTATGTCCTTTAGCCTCTTTTCCAAAATCCTGTCGTGCCCCTGCAACCCCCGCATTCCCTCTTATCGCCTTTTTTATGTAAGGGCAACAGTATTCCCACTTCCCAATCTTTAGATGCATTTTCCTCGTTCCAGATCTTGTTAAAAAGTTTTGTTAATGTATCTATTCCATTTTGATCTAAGTTCTTTATCATCTCAGTTGTTATTCCATCATGTCCTGCTGCCTTACCTCGTTTTAACATTTTTATAGCTTCCATTACTTCGGTTTTGTGTAATTCTTCATCTTCTCTAGGTTTTTCGTTTTGTATATTTTTCTGCTTCTAACTCATTTTTCGGATTTATTTGTTCTGTTCTAAGCATGTATTCAAAATATTCTTTCCATCTTGGCATTATTTCCTTCTCGTCTTCAATTACTTTTCCTTCTTTTGATTTTATAAATATGCTTTTGCTCTATTTACCTATTCTTAGAGTTCTTAACACTTTATAGAATAGCCTCCCCACTCCAAAGATTCTTCCCGTCTCTCCCCAAGGTTCGAGTTTCATTCTCTTTACCAGTTCTTTGACTTTAAATATTTGTTTTTTGTAGCTTTTGTAATTTTCATTAGTCCTATCTCCATCGTATTTTTTCCATTTTTCTTTTTTCAATTTCACTTCTCTTTTAACGTCTTCATTCCACTATCTAGTTTTTTTTTTTGCTTTGTTTACTTTTATGCATTCACATGTTTCGCGACTTTACAGATTTATTTTGCTGCAAATAATTCTGGCCTCCGAGATACTTATGTCCCAGTGACTTTAAAAATCCGTCAAATTTAAGTTTTACCCAGATTATAGAAGTGAGCACCCAATGCCCGGCCTGCCACGTTTGTCAATCTGGCCCGTCCGTCGGCCCTTCAGCTCGTTTAGCCTCTTCGATCCTACTTCAAAGAATTCATTCTTCAAGAAAATAAATTTCATTTATATTAGGTTATTCACACTATTAAAAAATTAAGAATAATTTCAATGGTGATTTACATATTATTTATTTAATCCAAGCAAGTAGCATGAATATATTAAAACACGAAAAGGTTTTTCTTTATAACGCTGTTTTAATCTAACGAATTAGATATTTTTGGGTGAAATTATCGATAATCAGGTTATGGTGCTTTTCAAAGCAATGTTTTTATTGTAAAGATTAAATACGTTACGTGGACTTTTACAACTGGCATTAGTGATACAAGAATAGGATTCCTGAGCAATTTAGAGAAACACTTTTCAAATAAAAAATATTTTGATGAATTTCCTAAGGCAATGCGTAATGTAGATATTACACAAAATGTTACTACCGAAATGTTAATAAATGTATAACAAAATACAGAAATCGTATTACAATTCACTTCAAATAAATGTTGAAATTGTATGCATAAATTAAATTTTACAGGTTACTTGTAATGGATATTTTTAGAAAGACAACAGTTAATCATTTACTTTGCTGGTTTAGTAATTTTATAGGAAACACAATGGTTTTTTTACGAATATTTACAAATATTTCCTCGACGCATTCGGTGCAGTGAGATGGAAATTGCGTTAATTCTTTAATTTATTGTCAATTATATCTGAAGACATTTTGCACATAGACGAATATGCTTTGTAAAGAAAAAGAATTTTGAACACAAGTTCCAATGTAAGAGAATAATGCTTACATGTAGAGAAACGTTTACTTGTATCAAAGCTGTCCGCCTTAATTCAAGACAATTACTCTTTCAATTATCCGCAATACAATAACTGTGTTACATCAAAAGAAATATTTTCTTAGCGTTTCTTTCTCCGCTTAAAAAAAGTATACACTTGTAATGAAATAATTGTATTTCTTTGTTTAAGACATTTGTTTACATGTTTCAAGAAATTCTTGCAGAAAATTTGAAGAAAGCAATTTTTAGTATTATTATAAGACAGAACAATATTTTCTCAAGAGGATAGTAAATAGTTTTCCTAGATTTTGTGCATAAATCAATAGTTTCGTTTTCTTAAAATTAGCATTATTTATATGCACATTATTAATTGCGCTTACCTTATTTAAAACAGTACGACATATCCATACATAATACAGTAAATTATTCACATTGCTTGTGATTTTAAATGGTTTATTCTGTCTTGGGTTTTCTAACCTTAAGAAAATATTTATTTAATCCAAATAAAATTTCAGGAAAATTATTTTCTTATATGATACATTTTTATTATTCTTGAGATAAAAATTTTTTCTTGAATAGAGACTGATTTTTGCAAGTAAATCTATTTTTTTGATGCAAACCTTCACATAATACCTCTATGTCTTTTATAAATTGGTCTTTTTACCTTCCCGTCTATATCGTGCGTGCTGAAGTTTACTTGTTTAATTGTCTTATGCCCTGGAAAGTGTGGTAAAATGATGTAATATTTTGGAAATTTTATAAAACTAGATTAACTCCTTATATTCACACGTTTCTGATTGTAGAAAACGCCATCTATTGTAGAAGATTCTTTTTTATAGTGTTGATATCTATTTTTGATAGATTAATTCATTGTACATTTGACAACGTCTAATGCTATCTCCATATGAGCAATATACAAGCTACAATAAAGGGAATTTTTGGCGTCTTTTGTCTGGAAAACAGTGTATGTAAAAGATAGAAGAAAACGCATATTCATGATAAGCAACAACTAACCACACGCAAGGCTTAAACTTCGATAATATATTTCATGTCCAACAGTTCATCGCAAGATGGCCATCGTAGGCTCACATTTATCTTGTAGATAGACTAGAGTGACAGCAATGTTCAGCTAGCTGGCCTGTATTCACGCCATCTAACCATATGTCTTAGTTTGCATAATGAATAGCAGGGATTTATCAATAGGCTTGCACAGATGATAACGCCCTTAAAAATGAGCTTTCGCACGCTGCCGTATTTTGTGAATCATGCATTTAAAAAGTAACTACCGAAAATCGTACCAGTTGTAGTCGAAATATTACGTACCTAGCGTATATTTAGGAAATCAAGCTTTATCGAACGTATAGGTTGTTTGGGGAAATAGCAAATCGGAAATCAACAATTAAATGGATCGGAATTTGACGTGATGTCCGGTAATGGACCATGTAGCTTTTATGTAAACTATAATAAAGCTCGTAGAGAGACCCGATAAACCGATCGGAGTTGATAGGGGTGGTGTGATGCCGGTGCTGCGTTTAGTACAAGGGTTTTCGAATGCAATTATTTGAATATTACCTCTCGTTTCCCCGGATACAAGAGTCCGTCGAATATTACTTTGTTTGTGTAGTCTGTAAACGATTCGCCTCCCTATTTCCGATAAAAAATAGCTCATCTCCGTTCTAAATGAAGTCATATAAATGTCGTATACAACTAACCCGTTTTATTTGTAAATATTTTGTTTTAATTATGCTGGCACGTGTAATATAGCCGGTAGTAACACATTTTCCCACAACTAATATAATAAAGTTAGCAAATGGGGGGATCACGCGAACGTATGTACGTGTGTTTTAAGCCATAAAATTAACCATATGGGGGTGAGCAAATCGAACCACGGGCTCATAGCGGGTATGTTTACGAGGGAGTCGGGGTAGTTAAAGTTAACTGGTTAGTTTGGAATTCGATTAAAAGGGTGCATAGCGTGCACTGTCTCTAGATTATCTAGAGGTGAATTGAACACTCATCATGAGTGCTTTACCTAACTGCACTTGAACACGGTATATCCCTAATCATATGCGGCGTTACTTCTAGCTTACTCCATCAGGAGGAATATACTATTTATTTAAGTTATTAGCACATCATCCGCTTTACCAGCTCGTAAAATTAATTGCGTAAAGCATACCTACCTATTTGGCGGATGCACTGGTACACACTAAAAAAAATCTCCTTTTCTAAGTTAAATAATTAATACAGAATCAGAAGCACTTCTTAATATTAAATATAATCAATCTACAGTATTGTTCATGGAAGTTCGGGCAAGTTGACAAATTATATTAACTGTTTAGGAAAAAATTTTAAAATTATATAATATACATTTCTGTGAGGAATTATTAAAACTAACTTTTTCTGGAAGCCTTTTACCAATTTCCAGGTAGCATTTGTCTATTATAAGACCGTTATCATAAAATATATAATTATGTTGGAAATCCCCAATACTAACAGTGACAATAAAGCTTTATAATAATCCGTAGAAGGGTTAGCTGATTCACTCGTGTTACCTGGAAATATTCGTATACCCTTTATAAAGTATTATAACATTTGTAAACGCAGTAGTTCTGAAGTGATTGCTATTGTGAAAGTATCTGTGGTTGTGCAAGTGAAAAATAAAATAATTTCGGTTTGACTGCTTAAAATGCCCCGTGGAAAGCCTCTAGCTGTTTCAAAACGATCTGCTATTATTACCTTGCATCAGGAAGGGGACGCAGAAAGACGGATTGCGGATAAATTAAAAATAAAAAATCTACAGTACGTGACGTGCAAGATCGTAATCGGCCAGGACCGTCAAGAAAAACGACTCCTGCGGAAGATTTACGAATAAAAATAATTAGTAAGCGCAATAGAAGACTTACAACATCAGAAATCGCTGCAGAATTCAATAATGAGCGAGATTCCAAAGTTTCTGTGTGTACTGTGAAACGTCGGCTGAATGAGGCTGGGTTGCATGGGCGAGTAGCTTGTCGAAAACCGTTACTCCGAAGAGGAAATAGACTGAAACGACTGAAATGGGCACAAGCTCATAGAGATTGGACAGTGGACGATTTTAAAAACGTTTTGTGGACTGACGAATCCAAGTTTGAGGTTTTTCGAAATAGACGGAGAGTTTTCGTACGCAGATCAAGAGGGGAAAGAATGTTACGGGAGTGTATAGTTCCTACGGTGAAGCATGGAGGCGGATCTGTAATGGTTTGCTTAATTGGAACAGGGGACTTGCTCAAAATTGAGGGAATAATGAAAAAAGAAGAATATTGGAAAATCCTGGAGGAAAATGCCATACCGTCAGGAGTCCGATTAATTGGTCGTGGATTTGAATTTATGCAGGACAATGACCCCAAACATAAATCTAAATTGTGCACAGATTACCTGCAGCAAGAAGAAAATGAAAGAACCCTAAAAATTATGGAATGGCCGCCACAGTCTCCCGATCTGAACCCGATAGAGTTGTTATGGGAAGAATTAGACCGATGTGTTAGGAAAAAGTGTCCAAAATCGACAAGGTATGGACAAGCTTGCCCAAAGGCCTAAAGGCAAAAGGTGGATTCTTCGATGAAAATCGGATTTAAATTATTTGTATTACGTTAACTTTTTCTTTTTAATAAATTTGTGTTTGAAAATATGTAAAATCATGTAAGTAAGTATTAAATACATGGCCATTTAATATTTCTCTAATTTTCTTTGACTTCCGTACATTTTTTTGCTTGCCCGAACTTCCATGAACGGTAGTGTATATCCAAACAGGCAAAGAAGTGAGAATCATAATCTCTAATTTTCTTAAAATTTTAAGATGCGAAATTTATAAATTGTAAAATTTTTCAACGGATAGATATTGATGAATCTTTTTTTGATTTGTATTTTCGTTGCTACATAGTATAAAAAATTGGAAATATTTGCAAGAGTTGTAAAAGGTTACTTAAAAGCAAATTCTCAGATTGAAATGGTTATAATTTTGGCAAATTTTTATATTCTACGAAAATAAAACCGCCTTTTATCGTTATTATTCAATTACTACTTTTTTCCAGTTCCATGCTAGTTCTCCTTTCTTCACTGCTTGACTTATCTCTCCATTCCATGTTTTCCTAGGTCTTCCTCTTTTTGTTTTACTTATCTTTCTTACCACGACTCATTCTATTGAGATTTTTACCATTTTAATTTTGATTCTTCTAAATGTTCCTAGATACTTGTAACCTTTAGTTCATTTCTAATTCTTTATTTTATCCATTAATCTAATGTTTGCTATTCTTCGTAAATATTTCATTTGTTCTGCTTATAATTTCGATTGCTGCACGCATAGAAATGTACTTGTATCTGTTTGCCTTAATTCAAGACAATTACTGTTTCCCCAGAAATAATTTAATTAAGGTAGGAATAAAAAACAACGGTCCAATTTCTCACAAAATTCTATTAAAGATATCAGGCGACCGGTTTCGCGTTTTTACCAACACATCCTCAGGCCAGCTAGGAGGGTATCCAAACACAAGAAAACGTAATAGATAAACATTATGTAAGCTATCAAACAATATAAAACAGTGAAAAGGAAATCAAAGAATTGATTGATATTTTTTTTTTAAATATGAATATAAATTGCAATATAAAAACATCTGCACTATAGAATGTAATTAGATTTTAGTCTAAACTAAATTATCAAGTATCAAAATGTATAAAATGACTCTTCCTCTTCCTGTCCCTTCCATCACCAAAATCTGACAATATAGATTTTGCAAATTATGTGGTGCAATTAGTGCACGTGGCCTTGGTAATGAAAGGGAGAAGGAAAATTATCTTCAAATTCTGCTTATAATTATACACAAGCAGTGATGTTAAATATTGAAATTAAAATTTAAAACTGTGTAAACTAGAGAATGCTCGGTAACTCTCGGCATAAAATTAAAAAGTTCCTTTAAATTAAACGCAATATTTCAGCAAAAATTGACTTTATTTGAAATGATAAGGAACATATTTATATAAACTTTTACTTATGGTAAGATTCGTACACTCCTAGTCTACCTATTTGACGTAGCTTTCTTCTTACATTGCTCATTAAAGATGCACCACTTGTTTTTGAAACTTTTTGGGCTATAGCCATCATTATACGTCTGAAGGAATTCAAACTTTTCGCAGGGTTTTTCCTTTTAGAATATTCTTTCTTCAGTAATGCCCAATACTTTTCAATGCGTCGGACCTGAGGTGTATTTGGAGCGTTATATACTTCTGATACAAAATCTGTTATTTTCTTGAAGAAATTTTATGCATTTGGCAGCGTAATGACATGTTGCCATATCAGGCTAAAACAGAACATTTCTATTTTTGATAAAGGGAATAAGCCTCTTGCGTAAACACTCATTTAGGTAAATTTTCCAATTCATGGTGCCTGTGAAAATATACGGTTTTGAAACATTCCCATGTTCATCCATATCAGCCTACCATATCAGATATTTTTTGAAAATTGTTTTTCTTAGGTTTGAATTTTTTTTTTCAATTGGTACGTCTGTATTGGGAGCACAATGATAGTATTTTCTCCCAGGGATATCTTTTTCCGCTTCCTGAAGGTGCCAATATTTCTGCAAGCGGCTTTCGCTCTCGATTCTTGATCGCTAACTAGTGTGGGACGCTTTTACATACGTGAGATTTAATTCCAGCTTTTTTAACTTTAACTTCATGTAAATATGAAGGCGATATATTCAACAGGGCAGTCGCTTTTCTTTCAGACATGTTTGGATCTTTTTTGTAAAGGGCTTTAATACGAGACAATAACGTTTCATTTCTTGCATACTTCATAGCGTGACAAAACATTATATATAGTCCTTCTGGCCACCCTTTCTTTCGTAAAATGCCTAATAACATCTTTCTTGACTCGATTCACAGAATTTTCAAAATAGCAAATTGTTTTTGCGAGTTCTTGGTTCTTAACTGTTCTTATTTCAAAACCACGAATCGTAAGTTTATAAAACTTATGTCAGTTATACACCATGAATAGCTAATGACAACTAAATAATTATTTGACATTTACTTTGACGGTTTGTAATTAAAATACTTAAAACAAACTGTGCCAGGAGTTACCGAACATGGATGTAGATGAGACAATAAAATGTTGACTGTGTGAAATTCATTTAAATCGAATTACAAAGGTATAAATAAAATAAAAAGGATACGTACACAACAAGTTAAAAACTGATCTATTGTAATAAAAGACTAGATGTAACAAGTTTTAATTTTTTTTATATGATATATAATAATCCTTCTTAAATGTTAATAACAAATAAGGAGACACCTGCGGTTGGTGGGGAGAACTAACCCAGAAAAATCGTCGAAGTATACCCTAGCCTGAAACCACATATGACAAAAACCAGTATCCCAAGCATTAATTAAGGATTATTGAATAATTAAATTGTTGAATAATCCCTAATTAATAATTAAATTTTACTATAACCTATAAAAAGAACTTTTTTATTAGCTCATTCACTTGCTTTTTACTTTTAATGATTAACTTTAGGGTATTTTTCTCCGTTATTGTAATTTTTCTTTTATTGGATATCATTGTAGCTGACCTGATGATGTGCTTTTTGAACACGAAACTGGTCGCCTAACTAAATAGAACTTGTGTGAGATCTGCACCATTTTTTTATTCCTTTAATATTTTCTTAACTTAAAACTAAATGATTTACTTGGAAGAAACATTTTTCTGTCTTGATATAAACATATTTCTTTTTAATAGAGTCTATTTTCTTGATGCAAAAAACCATTTCTTTGGGTGCGTAACAACAAAAGCATGTAACCAAAACTTCTGTTACTGCATATCGTCATAATTCTTAAACTAACGCTGGCCACGAGCGGTACCGCGCATCGGCGTAGAATCAGTTCGGACCGAGAGGAACAGTAGTATTACTTCGTCTGCGGAGCAGTACGGACATTTTCGCTGCCGGTCATTTGCACAATTATTTATCTGTCCTAGAAAAATTATGATTTCGTCAGCAAAACGACCGCGGTCGGACAAACTTCGAAAATTTATTGCAGAAATTCCAGACTTAATATATGAAGGTGCTAAAATTAAATGTGTAATCTGTAAAATCCCGTTAATGTGTTGGTCCAGACAACATTGTCTACGATACGTAAATAGTGAAAAGCATGTCTCAAAAAGAAATTGCGCACGAGACAATGAAAAATTTATATTTAATTTATGCGTTACGTTTATCGCATGTAATATACCGTTTAATTTACTAGACAAGGAACCATTTATCTGCTTTTGGAATAACTATTCGGAGTGCAAATTACCAAGTCGAACATCGTTACGAAGAATTGTGCCATCTGCGCGCGAACATATTGAACAAAAAATAAAATCGGAGTTGAAAAATTCCGAAAAATTGTGGTTATGTGTCGACGAAACAACAGATCGGAAGAAACATTCTGTTCTTAATGTAATGGCACGCAAATTGGAACCTCATCAATCGGCACCTTCAATTCTATTAGTTTCTAAACGAATACAACAGTGTACTGCCGAAGTAATTTCAAAGTTAGTGTTAAATACATTGGACAAGTTTGAACTTTCAACAAACCAACTCTTGATGTTAGTGAGTGATGGTGTTGCAAACATGCTTTCTGTAGGCCTGCATGCTCTCAATCTTGTGGCGGATAGTATCAGAAAATGTTATCCTGAGGTAGACGCTTTAATAGCGCATACCAAAGCAGTATTTGTCAAATCACCGAAACGTATTCGCGAATTTCACAGACTGTGCCCCCGTATACCAGAGCCACCAGAACCTATTCTAACTCGTTGGGGAACATGGTTACAGGCCGCGTTTTATTATCATAAATATTATGACAATATAAGAACGTGGTTTTACAATTCGATACAAAGGAAGCTGCCGCTATCCAGAAAAGCCAGTCGAAATTTCAAGATAGTCAGGTTAAAATGGATTCAAAAATCATTCACGACAATTACTTCGGGCTAGCAGATGCAATAGAAAAATTACAAAATCCTGCGGTGCCATTAGAAGAATCTCTACAAATAGTGCAACATGTTCACGCACAGCTATGCGCGATTGAAGACGCAAAAAATGTTTCTGTTCTAGAAAAATTTGAAAGTGTTTTTGAGAAAAATTCTGATTTTGGCACATTAAGACACATTTGTGAAGGTGCGTCAACAGAATCGTTAAGTTATTTGAAAGATTATTTTACTTACGCAAATATTACGTCACTAGATGTAGAACGTTCGTTCTCTGCATATAAATGCATTTTTCCTCATGCCGTACTAGTTTTGCCGAAACAACAGTTGAAACATATCTAATGTTGCAGATATTTAACAGACATTATACACTGGTAAGTGTTTGAGCACGTGTTATTTAATTTTTATTTAAAAGGTGAGCGAAATTATTTACGGCAGCAAACATCTCTATTAGCAGAATAACTCTAGTGGAACGCGAGGCCTGGTCGACTCTACGCTACTGCGCGGTACCGCTCGTGGCCAGCTTTAATAATAACATATGTGGTATTGTTGGATTCGCCTTGTCAAAGTATATAAAGGTGTTTTATTAAAAATAAGAAAGCTAACGTCGTCGTTCAAAAGTTAGCATGAGGGGGACATTTTAGGACCTTATTGTATAATCACTTAAAACACACTATAATTAAAAAATTGTAGTGTGTTTGTTTATAGGTATTTATTAATACTGTGCTGAAAAGAAAATTTCCTATTCTCATAATATCCGGAATAGATTTATTAAAACACTCAAACGTCACCAACATTTCCGCAAAGCCCTCTCTAATACAAATCTACAATCTCCGACCGACCCCAACGATTCTAAAGCTATTGCTGGTTTTGTGATATTTGTGTCTCCCCTTCTCTTAACACTTATAGCTTATGATTTGACGAGTAACTCGGGCACAATAATTTCAGTTATACCGTTTCAGCTCCGGCTTCTTTCAGGGCAAAAATTAATCTCGGATATTCGGAAATTGTAACTCGGAAAAACTTGGACAAAATGCCATCATTATCGATCCATATTCTCTCTAGGTAGGAGCCGTTAAATTGTGCAAGCATGATTACGGCATATGCTTTAAAAATTTAAGAAAAACCACAGGGGAACCCCGCTTGTATATGTACCGTCGTGCAGTACAATGAATAATTGTTCTGTATTGAAAATTGTAGTGCGACAACTCGAAGGGCAGTACATATCAGACTCGGCGAGACCTTTTTGTGTTCGTTGGAATAGAATTCTAAAGCGATAGGAATCATTGGGAGTATTAACAATGGGTGTTTCCGGAAAAATACTCCCAAATATTCCCTATTATTATGTAGTGGCGTATATTTTATTTATTCGATTTCACTTTTACGCACGCAGAGAGATGGTTTCTTGCATCAAGAAAATAAGTTTTCCTGTAAAAGTCAGTCTTTACTCCAGAAAATATTTTTATTTCAAGAAAATAAATAAATATTTTCTTAGGGTTAGAAAATCCAAGATATCGGCCGGACTATCTATGATGTATCTTTATTGATGGAAATATATACCCAATATTACTTCGTATTTGTGCGATGAATGCGATCTCAGTGGGGCAATACGTGCACGTTTATGTTTGATCAAACAGAAATCGCCTTCATTTCTACAAGTTTACATATAATGTGATCTTTCAGTTACTTGCGGTTAGTTTAAAATTCTCTCCGTATTCGAAAGGTTCTTTCGGTTACTTGATTATTTAAAGTTGTCTCCGTATTCGAAAGGTTCTTAATTAAGTTTGTCGCTAAAAGACAAAATAAATATAATCGCGGAAAGTAAAAAGTATACGTTAAGTTCGCGAAAGTTGGCCGAAAAATATGGGGTTGAAAAAACACAAATTAACGGTATTATGAAAAATAAAAATGAATTAAACAAGATGGTTGATGAAGGTGTTAACTTGGAGCAAAAACGAAAATTTCCGCAATCGGAAGGATTGGCAGTGGATCAAGTCGTCTACAATTGGTTTTGCAAAGCCAGAAATAAAGCAATTCCAATATTTGGGCCGCTAGTTAAACAAAAAACACTGGAGACAGCAAGCAGTTTAAAGATGGAAAATTTCTCAGCATCTAACGGATGGTTGGAAAGTTTCTGCCGGCGACACAGTATAACTTTTAAATCAATTTGTGGTGAGTCCGTAGAGGTTAATTTGGACGATATAGAGGACTGGAAAACCAAGTTACCGTTGATTTTAAGAAATTATTCTCCTCGAGGTCTTTAATGTCGACGAAACAGGTCTTTATTACCGCGCCATGCCAAATAAGACATTTGCATTAAAAAATTAGAATTGTGCAGGAAAAAAGGCAGCAAAACAATGTTTGGCTATTTTACTGTGTGCAAATATGGAAGGTGAGAAAGAAGATGCATTAATAATTGGAAAAAGTAAAAATCCTCGCTGTTTTAAGAGTAATCATGTTGACAAATTACCTTTAGAATGGGTTTCTAAGAAAAAGGCATGGATGACAAGATGGCTGCATAAATTTGACAGGATTCTAAGTAAAAATGATTTATTTTAAGAAAATGGAACTATTGATTTATGAACAATACCTAAACGCATTCTGGAATTAAGAAAACTATTTACTATCCTTAAGAAAATATTGTTTTGTGTTTTATAATGGCTATTTTTTTATACTACGAAACGCTTTCTTCAAATTTCCTGCAAGATTTTTTTGAATCAATCAATTAACAAATGTCTTAAACAAAGAAATACAATTATTTCATTACAAGTGTATACTTTTCTTAAGCAGAGAAAGAAGCGCTAAGAAAATATTTCATTTGATTTAAAACAATTATTGTATTACGGATAATTGAAACAGTAATTTTCTTGAATTAAGGCGGACAGTTGTGATACAAGGAAACGTTTCTCTGCGTGCAGACACCGTGAGCTACTTTTAGTAAGAGCACAACTCCCTTTCTTCCTCTCCAACAGTTTGAAACCATCTCTTAGTTCTTCTTCGACCTCCTCATTATTGTTAGATTAAATAAACTTATAATTCTGAATATAAATTGTTCTTATTTTAAAAATACAAGGGTTCCTGTCCCAACACTTTTCTCTGTGTGATATTTAGTATTACTAAAATTTATATAAATCTATTCACAATACTGTAGATTTTCTACAAAAATTAAAATTACTCAATCACACAGATTATTTTTTTACATCAATTTTGTGTTTTTGTTTATATATTTGTAAGTATCTAATTATTTCGAGTTGAATTTCCACGGAAATAGTATATCTAGGTGCATGAAACAATAGTATTTTTACAGCGTGGTCAGTGCTCTTGTAAAATATTCACGTATTTACTGACAAGTGTATAATTACATTTTTACTTCGTACAGTATATTCGCAATGTTTTTGAATACAGGAGATTTAATGGAAATAAATAACATCTGGATATGACAAGATGTCTACTTCAGCAACGTTAGGAGTACCTATGTATATATGTCTTATTCAATGCGCGAAATATACGGCTAGACACCCTCAGATTCTCCTTACTAACTTTGCTATTAGAAATTCAATTATCTATTTCTATTTTTTATTCTTGTGGAGTGTGCCTGAATTGAATTTAATTGAACAGCTAACAACACTTGCGCATAGGTTAACGTATTTAATTCAATTAATAAAACTGTTAGGTCCTTATATAAGGAAGCTATTAATTTATTTAATTCCATTATCATACTGTGCCCTCATTCGAAATCTATACAGTATGATTCAATGGGAACCGTCAATTTTTTCGATCAATATTTATTTGTTTCTATACCTCTCCTTATTTGTTTATTTATTAACAATACCCTCTTAAATTTCTGTATATATACCTCGTACAAATATTGATTGATTCATAATACTTAAGTGGTCTGTCTGTTAGGGTAGAAACAGCCCTACCCTACCATTGTTTTACTAGTGAAGGACTTTTAACAGATGAAAGCATACTTTATAGCATAAAGTATAGCGGAAAAAATGAACCGGTACCCTTATTTATATACCAGACGATCAATAAATAATGTATTCTTTCGATTACGCATAGGATAAGTGTTCAAATTACAACAACCTACCCTGTAGCTATTCCAACTTAATTTGATATGCATCTCGCCTTAAAAATTAACCATTCACATACATCTTATTAATTAGTTTCCCCTTTTTTTGTTCGCTAGGTAGATGATTACGTATTTAGCCTTGCGTGTAATTTTTCACCCTCTCCTTTCTATTTCCTTCTAGCCTTCTGTTTTAAATCTACAACCTACCCTCATTTGTTAGAATATTCAGTTATTCGAAATTTCACACAGATTACGCTTATGTTTACAAGGTGATGATATGTATTATGACATATTAACGCGGCACTGTTTTAACAACACGCGACTACTAGATCTTATCTAGAACAGCCTATATAATAAATATCAATTTTTTGCATAGCGGTGGAGTATATGAAATTAATTTACTTGATATATATGCATAGATTTGTTAAGTTAAACGGTTACTTTTGTAGATAAACATGAAAATGAATACGAAATTAAATGTAGGGTGTATAAGAATTATTTTTTAATATTTTTGTGAACAATCATAAAAGATTAAACAAAAAACGCAAGATTTTATCACATTTTAATTATTTCCCTTTTATTTCCAAATAGATTAGGCTCTAGAAAATAAAAAAAAATAGCGTATGATAAATTACAAAATAATAATTTTCTAACTTTACAAAATCTCTGCATATATTTGATAGTCAATTTTAAACCAAATACATATGATTTTAAATCTACAGCACTTACCAAAATTAATTCCCACTTAAACGGTTAAAACACCATCTTCGTGTTTTCTGGATAACAAATAATAAACATGGTTCAGTCACTTTGAAAACGTATAAAATTATGATCACATTTATATATCTATATACTCGGCGATGATGTCCTAAAATTACTGAAAAGGGCCAACTAGTCCACAGTGGAGCATCCAGTAGGTTGATGGTGAACTTTTGGCCCTTGCTAACCCCCCCACTTGATTTGCAAAAGCGCAAACCACCAACGTCCCGGTATATACAACTGATTTAGCGTAGGGCTAGAATAAGGTAAGGTAAGCAATATATTTCCGTAAATATTCTAGGCTGCAGTTTGGTTAGATGTCACAGGGGCAGCATGGCTTGATTTTAGAGGATGCGCCAATCATCACGGGCAAAGGATGTGCTCATTTTGGGTTCGATATAGATGCTCCAATCATGAACGGCCTCACTGGCCTCTTCCAGGAGAAGGACGGATAGGGGAGTGGCACATTCAACTACCCGGGCTAACATCACCTCCCAGGGGATAGACTGCAGCTGTTCGTTTGTCGACTTTTTGAATGTGCGCTTGCCCCACTGGATGCCACTTCTACACCTGCCGCCATATATTCACTATACACAGATTACCAGATCTATACTGTATACAGAGACTGCGGAAAATTCGTGCCATCTAACGTATTTACTGCCAGATAGGCAACTTTATTTACAATATCTTAAAAAAAAAAAAACAAATTACATAGCAAACTATTGCCAGCTTTCCAAAAACCTCAAAAAATACGTAATTTCCTAAAAGAAATTCACTCAAATGAGAGCTGCTGTATGCAAATTTACGCATCGCTCATGTAACTTTACTTTTATATACGAGGCGTGTTTTTAAAGTAAGTGCCGTTTTCAAATAAAACAAAAATAAGGGCGAAATTCTAGATAACGTGCTTTTCGATTTTTGCGAAAATTTGTAGCCGCAGGACCTCGAAGGTGAATTATATGCAGGTACAACAAAAGGTCAACAAAAATAGAAATTCAATAAAAAAAATTAAAGTAATTCATCAAATTGAAAAAAAAATTACCAACCTTTAACAATGCTTCGTACCTGCATATAATTCACCTTCGAGGTTGGCTTCGTGGTCCTGTATCTTCTGAAGAAGGTATTTGCACAAACTTTTACTGCTTCTACGTGACTTTGGGGGTCCTTTTGAAGGCCATGCGCCAAAAATTTTCGCGAAAATCGAAAAGCACGTTATCTAGAATTTCACCAAAACAAGTAAACTTTTCTTAACAATTTTATTTTTACATGAAAGCCTGTACCTTATTCTACTTTTCTACATAATTTTCAATATTGAGGCATTTATCGTATCGTACAATCAGCTTTACAATCCCATCGTCATAGAAGCCTACCGCCTGATTTAACAACCACTGGTCACAACTTCATAGAGAACACTTCTGGAAACTTGAAGAAACTTTCATCTGTTCTCTTTCACTTTTTCGTCAACTTTCTGAACCAAATCTTCAGTAATAACAGAAGCTCGCCCACTTCGTTCCTCCTCATGGCTCAAGCTCTCACCTATTTCCGTACCATTCCATCACTCATAATGTTTTCTTCATACACTTCACAGATCTGACGATAAATGTCGGCCGATTTAATACCTTTAACACTAAGAAAACGAATCACAGCGCATATTTTACAGACAGCGAAGACATTTTAAATAGTGAGAAACAAACGTAAATACGGTCGAATCTTTTTGTAACGGCGTCTGTGGCTTGTCAACAGCGCGCAGAAAGCCGCCGCAGCGCTCAAAACGGTACTTACTTTAAAAACATGCCTCGTATGTGAAACAGCACATATAAAAGAAACTATAACTATTACTATACAAGATAATGTAATTTTACATACGATTTAAAATTGTTCAGAGCGGAGGGTAAAGACACATTTTTGATGTTGAGACACTTTTCACTTTTGAGAAGAAAAAGAAGTCACACGGAGTCAGATCTGGTGAATGTGGGGGATGTTCAAGAACTGGAATGTGTTTATCGGCCAAAAGATCTTCACAAAAATGGTATTGCGAGCTGGTGAGATGTCCTGATACAGAACGCTAGTGTCATTTTTCCAGATATTTGGACGCTTCTTCCAAAAACTTCAATGTAATACTAAACGGATACTCTAAAACTGTGGCACTGGAACACTGAAACAGTTCACTAAAACCCTTACCACGACACTTAATTCGTACTGGACGCACGTTTCGATAGCCAAGCTATCATCATCAAGCATGACTGAACTGTTCAGTTCAGTCTTGCTGCTGATGATGATAGCTTGGCTATCGAAACGTGCGTCCAGTACGAATTAAGTGTTGTGGTAAGGGTTTTAGTGACCTGTTTCAGTTCAATGTAATAGTTGGTTAACTTTTTGACCATCAGGTACCTATTCAATCATAACAATACCCTGAATGTAGGTCATCAGAACAACGCACCAGCTCACCATGCCATTTCTGTAAAGAAATTTTTGACTGATAAACGCATTCTAGTCCTTCAACATCTCCAATTTTCCCCAAATCTAGCTCCGTGTGACTTCTTTCTCTTCCCCAAAGGAAAAAATGTATTGGAAACTCATTTTCAGTGCGTGGAAGAGGTAAAAGTAAAAACGGCGAAGGTACTGAACGGGTTGACAGATTTGCAGCATTGCTATGAACAGAGAAGGGGAAGTACTTTGAAGTTGATTAATACATGGCATTTTTTAAATTTCGCGGATGATTTAAGTTGGTAGTTCCAGCAATGAAGGACATATTAGCCAATTTCTTAACGTACAGACGAATATGTCCTTTATTGCCGGAAATACCATCATTTCACTAAAACCCTGTGGTAAGGGTTTTAGTGAAATATTTCAGTGTACTGATTAAGTTGGAATAAATTATATTTATGACAGTAGAATTACTAAGTTACTAAATTAGACAGAAAAACTGATTATTATTATTATTTTCATGTACTAATATAACAGTATTTTTACATTTTTAGTACTTTTACTGACGTGATCCTGTATGCAATTTTCAACCGACTTTGAACAATAATAGGAAACAGGATGTCAGTATTCTTATATCCAAGTCAGGTTGGTATCCGGTTTTTATAGGATTTTCTCTTCGTTAACGTTTGGAGTTTTTTTATTAAATATAGTTATTTCTTCTTAGTTCTCATGGCCAACTGATGCTTCTTGTAATTGGTGAAAGCTGTTGGGGAATGTGATGGCTTAAATTATTATTATTATTTTTCTTTAATTTATCAATTCTAGATTATACAAAATAATGTCGAAATTTTCATTGAATACACCTCTGTCGTTCTCAACGATGAAAGTATGATCTACAGTGGATTATCATATCGAGAGTTCTTCCAATCTGAACATAAATATAACGACGCTGTCACAAATCAAAAGTTCCGACGACTAAGTGCTTAACTCTTGAACCACATACAAAGGAATTCAAATTTTTTCAAGCGTAGACGTTGAATTAGGGGCGGCATTTACGCTCACGTGAATTTATTAAAACGCTCCAAGTTAAAAATTCCTTCAGATCTTCCCTTTCTGCTATATTCTCCTTTCATTATGCCCGCATATTTTTTTTTACGAAAATCGTAAAAATAAATAAAAATGTATGTGAGTTACAAACACGTGTATTAATAATATTTATATTTTAAGGTGTCCGTATGTTATCTTTTTTTAATCAATTTAATTTGTTTGCATTTCCTCGAAATCAAGCAGGGTCGTAGGCATGGAATTAATCATGTTTTATTGTTTGCGCGAGTGCTGTATTTTTGTTAGAATTTATCTTGGGATTGAATCATCGAAGCTGATTTAATTTTAAAGTGTATTATTCGCTTGGATGAACTTCGATGGAGATCTGTGTATTTATTAGCTACAAATAGGATTGCTGCACGGCAATATTTCCATTATTATCCTACGGAATGATGTAGTTAATATTGTTCTATCATCCAATACATAAATGACTTCTCTTTCTCGAAAAGAGCTAATTTATCTTAATATACATTTTGCAAGGGTCCGACACTTTGACCATCCAAAGGGAGAGGTGCGATTTTATCAAAACCGTAGAGTCCGTTTGATCTACACGCGCCAAAGAGATGCATGATATATTCAGTGCAATGCTGTTGTACGTAGAAGTTTATTGAATTAAATGAAGCCTTTAGAATTTGGAGTTAATACGATGACAAATTAGAGTGATACGTGTTCCTAAATTAATTTATCTTTAGATTTATCTTACATAATATCTAAATATTAATTAATGAAACCAACTCATTTTTCTATTCTGCAGTTCGAGATCTATGAAATGACTTCTTTAGGGGGGAACACGCAGAGAAACGTTTACTTGTATCGAAGCTGTCCGCCTTAATTCAAGACAATTACTTTTTCAATTATCCGTAATACAATAACTGTTTTAAATAAAAAGTTTCTTTACTTAAGACATTTATTAAATTGATTCAAGAAAATCTTGAAGAAAGCGATTCTTAGTATAAATAAATGGCCATTATAAAACAAAGAATAGTAAATAGTTTTTTTTAGGTATTGTTCATAAATCAATAGTTTCATTTTCTTAAAATAAAGCATTTTCACTTAGAATCCTTGAAATGCATATTATTAATATGCACATAATTAATTGCGCTTACCTTGTTTAAAACAGTACGACATATACGTACATAATGAAGCAAATTATTCACATTGCTTGTAATTTTAAGAAGGCTAAAAGAAGAGGTTATCTACAAAATAACGTTCAAACAAAAGTAAACTTAATGTAGTAGTACACATGGACAAACATGCCTAGAAACTCCTCCCGGTATTGATGAAATTACTACCGGCAAAAGCTAAAGCTTCTTACTCTTGGCCATATTGCTCTTACATCTCTCAGTTTATGCCACTAATTTTCAAAAACAACAACTAAAATATTTTCTAGCGTCCCGTAGTGTCAGTAGTTATAGTCATGCCGTCCTAAAGACATACAGGGTGTCCCGACCTTCTGGAATTGTAGAATTGCGCCTGTTCTATTAATAGTAGGAGGTTAAAATTTTCTGGTAGCTTAATAGACATCTCAGAGTATCTTTTAAAAATATTTTTGCATATGTGGGGTGATCAATAATTAATGAACCACGCATCTACTTTGTTATTTCAAATGGAACAGATGTCCAATTTTCTTTAAAGAAATCTCTGGTCTTTTATCACTCATTTTTATTAAATTGTGTGTACTCCTACAATTTATGTTAACGTCTAAATCTTAACTCTAAAATAACCTCTCAGAAACGAAAATAATAATAATAAAAAAATTTATAATAAAAAACAAATGTTTACGCACAGTTTCTAAATTATGTTGGTGTAAGATTATATTCGTGTTAATGGTATATTTTTATATTAGTTCTTGTGCGTTGAAAAATTAAAATTGTTCGTAATTCTCTTAATTGAAATTTTGTTATAATGAAATTAATTGCTTTAGAAATACATTAGAAGTTTTCATACGGTGATTATTGTTCGTAAAATAGACAATTTCGCAACATCGGTGTTCGCTGTAACGAGGGTTTACTGTATATAGTAAATAATAATAATAAATAGGGGATAAGTGGTAATAACAAATAAGGAGATATCTGTGATTGGTGGGAAGAACCAACTCAGAAAAATCGTGGAAGTATACTCTAGCCTCAAACCACATATGACAGAAACCAGTAACCCAAGCATTAATTAGGGATTATTGAATAATCCCCAATTAATAATTTAATTATTCAATATTTTAATTAACCTATAAGAAAAACTTTTTCGTTAGCCCATTCACCTGCTCCTTATTTTAATTATTAACTTTAGGTTCTTCTTTCCATTATTGTAACTTTTCTTTTATTGGATATCCTTGTAGCTGGCCTGATGACTTAATATGAATATTTACTTATTTTTGCCATTATTTACCATTTCTCCGCGTGATTGAAACAAATTTGTCCACTGTCTCATAATAATTTTTACTATTAAGTTTTTTAATGAATAACGACGAGTCTCCTGTGAACACACACCATTAGGTCGTACTAGAAAGCACAAAAGGAACTAATCAGTAATCCTATTAACGAAATGCAATACGTAGACGGAAGATAATTCCTTTCCTGAGCAGTTTAGAGAAAAAGTTTTCAAATAAAAAATATTAGGTAGCAAATGCTGCATGATATAAAATTATATTCATGTATGCATGTGTTTCCTCTGCGCACGATACAAGTTTCGTTTTCTAAATGTAACATTCTGTATATTATTATCATTTTAGATGCCCTTTTTCAATTCATGACAACTTTCGTCAATAAAATTCCCTATACCTATCTATCTTACTTTTTAAAATAATTGACATAATTTTAGATTTTTGCCAAGTGTCACTGTTTCTTTGCCAGCCGATATCATTAACGCCTTACACGTTAAGGTGGTGATTCACCTTTAAGTATTTCTTGGAGACTTTGGCAAGACATCGAAGATTTTTTTATATCAATCAGATCCTACAGGTAGCCATCGATATCGTTGCCAAATTTGATTCATGTTGTTTCGATTTTTTTTAATGGAACACCTATATTTTCACAAAATATAATAAAGAAGCTCTTCTAGTATCTTTTTTCTAAACATTCCCCCTATACCTAAAATGCATCCTTTTTTAGTAATTTAAATATATAAATATTGATGAATTTAAGAGAAGTATCTGAAATCGTAATAATATATAGGTTATTCCGTTGAAAGATCTAAACTTGTATGGTGCGGAGCGGAAACGGAACACATTGATTTAATCAAATAAAACTTAACAAGTGGGCGATGATTTAAAGGTAATTTGGGAATTGATGGAAAACGAGCCATTTCTAAGTTGTTGTTTGAGAATTTCCAAACCTTCAAGATTGTTAAACATTAAACTTTTATTACAAAAATGTAAATTTATTGGACGGATCAAAATGGTGATTTCCAATAAATTATTAGCAAAATGGAAAAATCCTCACATGTTCTTTTAATTTAGTTTCAAAATTTCTAAAGGTTCTATCAATGTATTGCATTTCATTTTTTTTATTTATTTATTTTGTGGGACTATAAGGTATTTTTTTTATTTTTAAATTTCATTAAACAAAACTGTAACTGATTAGCTGAATTGATGTAATAGAACACGATCCTTTCTTTTCTTCGCATTTCTTGAACTCAAGATTGCTCAAAATTTAAGAGAAATAGCTAATTGTAGCTAGCGGAAATCTATTCTACGTGTCTACTATTTTCATCTAGAAACGTACAACTAAGGCCTTTATATGTCTTAGATGAATCGTCAGATTCGAAGTTCACCACTTTTAATTTCCTCCTGAAAAACTGCGTAGATGTACTCAGATACCTCCAGTAAAGACTGTTTCACACGACGCATAATTCTTAAAAAGATCCTTCCGTTAAAAGAAGGAATTTGGTAATTTTTCGACTGTTATTTCATGGATCAAAATTTATAAAATGGCTTCTCCTAAGGCCCGTCAAATTCTCTCAAGTTTGAAAATTTCTTTTCCTCAAATAATCACAAAATCTTCAGAGGCAGCTTAGTAGGCCCTCTATGAATCAATGTCCGAACTAAATTTGGACCAATAAGGTTAGTTGTAGTGCTTGTACAGGAATCTAGAGAATACTACGTATTTTAAAGGTATCTTTTCTTTAAATTAAGTCGATGAAATTTTAAAGGATCAATGATAACTAGAGCGGGCCAAATTGCGCCATCCAACAGAATCGGAATCAGGCGCAACGGCCGCTTATTGTAAATAGCGTATATGTGAGTCACAGCAGATATGTGATATTTCGAAATTAATACACAAGAGTAAAAAAATAAAAGCTGACGCAATAATAATGTTTAGTAATTAGAGCGGATATATATATATATATATATATGCGTGTACATATATATATATGCGTGTACATATATATATATGCGTGTACATATATATATATATATATATATATGTACACGCTGAGGTGTTTTTATTTTCATTGATTTTTTATTTGATTGAAAACGGTATGCGTTGTGAATGGGATGTAATAAGGAAATAACTGAGAAACTGAACGCTTTTTTTATTCTGTTGTACTTAATAATGTAACTGTAAATAAAGATATAATAAATAAATTCTATCCTTAATAATGCGGATAGGCTTGTTTAAAAAGTTGCACCATCAGATAAGTTTCCACATTTGCCTCGGTGAAGGATGTTCGCCGAGACGAAAAAATGTTCTTATATTTCGAAAACGACCGTTCCACGTCTACCGAAGTAAGACAGGCGTAATTAAAATAATCTTTAGACTTAGTCAAGGAATCTGCAGATGCCCCATCGCACATTTGTCTTAATCTCGTGTAGTCCGGATTCTTTTTTAAAAAACTATCGAACTTAGCTAAAACTCGTCCACTTGTTGCATCGTTTATACTGTGTAACAATGTACTAACTTCGTCCACGACTTGCACTGATTCTACCAACGACAATCCAGAATTTTGCAAATTTTCTATCGCGTCTACTAACCCTTTGTAATTGTTGCTAATATTCTTTAGATGTGTTTCAACAGAAATATCGAGAAATCCCTTCTGGCTCATCCTAATAGCTCTAGCTTCGGCAGGGACGAATTGCAAAATAACGGATTTGACTTCTTGAAAATGTTCATTATAATAAAAAGCGGCTTTTAACCACGTTCCCCAACGCGTAAGAATGGGCTGTGGTGGTTCTCGAATACCAGGGCATAACCTGTGGAATGCCCTAGTCCTCTTAGGACTTTTGAGAAACACTTTTTTTGTGTTTGCTATTAATGCATCCACCTCCGGGTAACACTCTCGAATAGTTTGTGCCACAAGATGTAATGCATGGACTTTACACGTAACATATAAAAGTCCTTCACACTTTTCTTTAAGGGAACGGCCTACACTACACATTGTTGCTGCACCATCGCTCATGAACAACAGTTGACTGGTTGACACTTGAAATTTTTGTAACGTTTCGAGAACTACGGCCGTAATTGCTTTACTAGTACACTGTTTTAATCTTCTGCTGGCTAATAGAATTGCAAAATTTGGTTTAATAGGATCTAATACGCGCACTATTATATTCAAAATAGAATTTTTTTTGCAATCTGTCGTCTCATCAAGACATAGCCACAGCTGTTTATCTTTTAATTCGGCTTTAATTCGATTTTCAATGTCCTCACGTATTCGTGGAATATCTCTCCGTAACGCTGTCCGAGATGGTAGTATCCACTCGGTATTGTATGTACCCCAGAATTTTCGAAATGCTTTTTTATCAAGTATACGAAGTGGTAGACCACATACCATAAACGTTAAAAGCAATTCTAATTGAAATTGACGTTGTTGTGACACTCCATTTCTTTTATTTCTGTGGTGTGCGCTATTTATATGTCTTTCACAATCACGTTTGCTCCAACACAGTAGTTTCTTTTTACAAACTTTACAGAAAATTGTACTCCCATTGTAGTGTAAATCCACAAATTCACTAAGAAATTTATTAACTTTCGTAGGTAATGGCCGTTTTTTTAATAGTTACGTTAGACATAATCACGTCATTTGTTGATGAATAGAGCGCGTCATCCGTAAATGAATAAGCGCGCTGTTAGTTCGTAGCCGTCGATGAATGAACTTTTTTTTTGTAGTGGCCCACTGTGAACAACGCCCTATTTATCAACGAACACCCAAACTGCAGGTGTATATTTGCGCGTCTTCACGACGTAATAGACAGTGGTTTTGGTCCTCGTCCTAATAATTACATATTTAAATTACCTATGTTTACATACATATATGCGCCCGGCAGCCTGATTGCGAACCTGGCGCGTGGCGCTCTTGGCCCGCTCTAATGATAACCAAGGGGTTGATGGTCGAGAAAACGCGTGATCAGACAAGTCAATAACAATTAAACAAGAAATTAATATATTACAGAGAAAAATGTAAGCGGGTCAATAAAGAAAGCCATTCTTGTAAAAAAAAACTTTGGGAACCCCTAGTTCAAATGAATATACCGGGTGTCCCAGATTCAATGTTACAAGCGATATCTTTCTTATTTGCAGAGATATAAGATCGAGTAAGGCGTCATCGAGGATCCTAAAAGACGTATTTTTCAAAACTATGCATAATAAACCATCCTCTAAGAAACATCCACCAAACCATTTTTTTTTTTTACTTTGTGAATTCTACAAAAAAAGGAAGATATCGCTTGTAACATTGAATCTGCGACAATAGTAAGGAAAATGTTTTTTTTTTTTTTTAATTGGGGAAAAATAAAACAACAATTTGAAATTATATTTATTTATCTCTTTAATAATTACTACATATATGGACAATTTATCTAATTATTATATTAATTTTTCAATTCCTTATCATTGATAAAATATTACAGTGAATTATGAACGATATTTTTGACACCCTTTCATGGCAGAATTTAATTTTCGACTAATACACAGTTGCTTATTTATTACTAGTTTTTAATTTTTTCTTATGTTCCTAGAATATGCAGCTTCTTTTTATTGTATTTAAGTATGTGTAACTACTGTTAATTACATTAAAAGCATAGTTTAAGACGAAATACAAAAATTAGAACTTTGAAAAGATAATTTTTTTAGAAGAATATCGAAATATACCTAATACACGCGTGCAAATTGAATAAATAGATATAAAAATGAATTAGTAAGTTAAATATATAATATATATTATATATATTGCATGATTCCTCTTCTAGATCTTATTGAAACATAGATGTACTTAATATTAGTAATAATTAATTATTTTTTTTCAGTCTATGTACTAATATCTCTTAACTCTAAAATATTCTGTCTCAAATGGATAAATTTACTAATTATATCTCTGTGTTGTTCTTTTCACTATGACAATATATCACCGGCGATTTATTTATCATTATTTTTAATATATATTCCTAATTTTAATCTGACTATTACTTTATATAGTCATTATCTTTATATACATATAACTACTGATATCAATTTTATTATTATTATTATTAGTTATTATTTGTTTATCCCTAACCTACCTTACGCATATAATATCATTAATATTTTAATTTAATAGTACACGATCACGTGGAAAGTAAATCTTAATATCATGATTATTTTAAATTGTTTGTTTCGCACGAATACAGTAAAAGGATAGATATATCAAATATATGAAATAATCGAAAAAATATCCTTAGAAAGGTAATGCAATACAAAGAACGCGTATAAACTTTTAGAAATAATCCCGTTCCATTGATTAATATTAACCATTAAAACGAATTCTACAACACTCACTTAAACGAGACGAATTTAAGACATCAAATTAGTACATTAAACACATAATTATTGCATTTCAGAATTATGATTATTCTTTTTTTTTTGAGACTCCCACAGACATAATATTGTAAATTTTACATATCTAAAATATCCTTACTATTTTTTTTAAATATTCGTTAAAAAAGAATTCCTACAAGGTTTTGGTAAAAATTATTTACTCATCTTCCCTTAATATGTTTTTCTTTCACCGTTAAGTTAGAAAAGGAAAGCGAGAGTGTTATCAGAATTCTTTTTTTTTTCCTTACTTTTATACTTAGCAGCGGAAATCATACAGAGTGCATAAAAAGTATAAAATTCACCTTGCTGTTATTATTAAGGTTATCACAATTTATTTTAATATAAATTTAGTGTTTTATTTAATATCACACAGTTATATGGTACTACCAATCATTAGTTTTAAAACAAATACGTAATAAATCGCATTTCGTTTTGATAGTAAAAGTTTGTTCTTCTCGAAGTTTAGACGAGTAAAAAAAAAATAAGAAATGCAGTTAAAAGATGATTTACTTGATTGGTAGACTCTTGAAAGACATTTTGCAAGTACCTAAGTACTTTGAAAGGTTCCCTTTGGTGAACTAAGAACACCGCAAAATCAGATTTCTTTCGAATAGAATATTTATATAGAAAATGATGTGCATATATTGCTTATGAAATATATAAGATAATTGTATTGTACACTTGAGATCATTTAAAAATGTCACATAAATATCGGAAACTTTCTAAATGGACTCTATGTACAAAATATCAAAAAACGACACTAACAGTATCCTAGTGTCGTTTATTTCTATCAAAATGTATAATACGATCTTTAAAAAACTAATATTCAATACTTTTTTAGCAATCTTTGTATGTTTTTTTATTAAATATTAGTGCGCAGATGTTATCTTTTTTATTATTATTATCATCATTATTAAGTTAAAATTAATAAACACATAGAAAAAGTATTACATTACCATCGTTTTCTTTTATAACGATATCATAGATTTTTTTTTATCAAGTTGCACCTAGATACGATCCAAACTAAAAACCGAATGAATCCCACTAATTATTGCGAAAATATACAGGGTGTACGCGTGATTCTACATGACTAAATTCGTGAGTTTAACCGTGCTTATTAATTATCCCAACTCTTATACGTTACTTATGTAATAGCCATCTAATTTTGGTGTTTGAATATAAATCAATTGCAAGATGAACTTAGTTTTGTATTTTTTGTTAATTAATATGACACCCTGCATATATAATAAATATACATATCTAACGTCTTCAACGCTTCAAGATTATAGATGCTTTTTTTTCATGGCAGTGGTCACAAACTGTTATTCTGCCCAATTATTTCATCGTTCGATTGAAATTGAATTTTTACATTGTTTTAATTTGAATTATCTTGGAATGTTAAGATATATCGTGCAGTCTTAATATTGTAAGAAAAGATAGGTCTCTCTCTTTCGATAATGTAAGAAAATGGAAAAAATGCGTTGATGGTAAAATTTCAATTTCAATTTCGAAAAATTTATGTATTCTGAGCATCACAGTTCATGGAAAGTAGATTTGATTATGGATCATTAGAGAGCCAAAATAAAGGGGATATCTCAAATTGTACGCCCTAACGTATCGCTAACTCTAGACGTCTACTATCCTTAAGAAAATCGTTGCAAGTGAATCATCAATCTTCATTGTTTATGGACGTAATTATGTAATTAAGATATAAAATTGATGGGCCCTTCAATTACGGACCCGAATTATGATTTTAAATAGTATTTTTGATTTCCCTTTGATTTGTTTTAATTATTTAATTTACTTATTAAACGCTACCGTCCAAAACAGTGTGAACGCTAATCTGTTAGGGAATGACAGTTTAAGATATCCTGAAAGCGAGAAGGGGGAAAAACGACAAGTGAATAACAATTCTGTGTATTGTCCAGTATTGAATATGTTATGGATTAATACCTGTCGACTAGGTGATGGTTTCTTTTCTTGCTGAAAACGACACAATTGAACGTATCCCCTTCACGGATGTCTGGGAACAAGAATTTTATATAATACAAACCGAATTACTACAACATGCGGAAACTATTTACAATTCACCTTTTTTTTTGACCCATTCAAGAATTCCTTGTACATATCCGACCTTAGATAACGCGAATAACTGTCGCTCTTCATCAGATGGTAGACGTGATTCTGAAATATCAAATTGAACGATTATCGGTTGATCAAATTATAGGACATTCCTTCAAAACCATCACCCTTATTATGGTAACTTTAAATTAACGTGCTATGAATTAATGACTAGAGATGAATCGATTGAAGTGACATCGTTTCATCCCTAATTATGATAAAATTGCAAGTTGCAGAAGCTTATCACCATCACCTTTTTGTATATCTCTTTTTTTTATCCTCATATCAAATACTTACGAAAAGTTAAATAAGGCTAAAGGTTTTCTAAATATTATAAGATCCACCTGTAAAATTATAGGAAAAAGGAGAATTTCATTGAAAGTTTCCTGAGTTATTGAACAAATTTTAACATGTTTATTGGTATTATCCAAAAAGAAAAACATACCGATGCACAATCAAAACTCCACCTATCTGGATTCTCCATATTCTTTTTTGTAATCTCATAGGATTTGGAGTCAACATTAATCGGACAGCTTGCATCTGGCGCTAGGAATTCTACCCAGATCTCGTTAACTTTCTCCTGGACCTGACTCTGCGGTAAAGTTTTCAATATCTGTACAGCTTCCCAAAACCTTTAAAGTGGCAGAAATAATTTCCATTTTAAGTATTTAAAATGTAGTTACTTCAAATTTTCTCCGCTGAATTCTTTATCAAGGAATTTGACAAAATGCTCCCTTCCAATTGGATCTTGTAACAATTCTTTCAAACTGAAAGCCCAACGTTTTACGCGTCTTGCTGATATGTCTTTTGCTTGTTTCTCTTGTTCCCAAAGCTCTTGATTGTCCGATATCCATGGGTTTGGATATTCAGGTGCAACGAAGAAGGCATCATATTCCAAATATTGCTCAAAATACGCTACAAAGCTAGAAATTAAGATATACTTACTGATCTTCCTATCAAAAATAAACATTAGATTCGTTCAATACATACGCCTCAGCAACTTTTGATACTTTAATATTTCTACGGTCCAATCTTACTTTCAACAGAGTTATTTGCTTTTTAATGTTCTCCGTGGTTGTCTTATTTCCTATATCAGATGTTGAGGGTGACATTTTTATACCTTGTGCTGCCACTTGAGTATTTTTAACACCATAAATTGGTTTGTTCATCTGACATGCTTTTTTAATATCAATTTCTGTCGTATTAACACAGCCTGGCTATATAAAGAATTAATTGTACAAGAGGTAAACATGTTTTTTTTTTAAATTATTACCATTGGTCTATGGACATCCCAGAATGCTCTCTCTTGACTATCTAATACTTTACGTTCTAGTTTATCCCGCTTTTTATCAACCTTACTTTGTGCTTCGGCCTGCATGAAAATGAATTCCCACTTTCTCGAAAACATTTTCTGTAGTCTAGCTAAATTTTCTGCTTCGTAATCTGCTAATTCCAATCGAGTTTTGTTCTGCATTGTCCTCTTGCATAAATAAACGGCTGAAATGGTTCCTTTTACATACGAACGCTTGATGTTTTCCTCAACTGGACTTACCATAATCAGTATTTTCAGGTTCCCAACAATTGGATGGCCAAAAATATGGTGTTTGAAATCGATAAAACGTACTATCATTCTTGACTGTTAAGATATGATCGTCAATAGGAAAAAAGTAACCGTGTGCTGCTATTAAATGAGCTAAATGTAACGCTTCGACTTGATCTTCTACGTCTAGATTTTTAATCATCCATAAAATGAGATCAGAACCTGTAAAAACTGAAGGTATCTTCGACATGAAACTCTTCACCGTCCTAACAGGTACTCCTGTCGCTTCATCTTGCATTTTCTCAACTATTTTCTCCATCTAATAACGTTCAGGAATATAAATTAAAGATCATACCGTTTATTACAACATACCTTTTTGTATAGGAGAATATTCGGAGAATCTTCAGAATTTCCTGCTTGATACGATACCACCGTTGCCTCCTCATTACTGCTCCCAGCGCAACCAACATTTGTTTCTGGTTTACGCTTTGCAGTAATTTTTTCAGAATTCATCGTTACCATATCATTAGACGTGGAGGCACGATGTCCTCCACCTCCTAGGAGTTTATCATCAAATTAGGTTTACTTTGTAATATAAGCATACAACACTTACTCCATTAAATAGTAGGTTTAATTATAAATATTGAAGCATCATTACAACCTGCCTTCATCTTTGGTTGCAAACTTCTATATCTATATCATCGAGGTTTCTTTGAAGATTTCATGCTCCTCGATACCGTACTTCCCTCAAATTTTAGCGTATTTATCACATTTATTGATATAGTAATAGACCCTGAAGTTTTCCACAAACTTGTGTTCATCCGGCCTTGAAAACCCTCTTAACAGAGTTACCACACACAAATTTAGACTTGGGCCTAATTATTATCCATTTTGCTTTGTCAGGTCATTCTGGGGTTGTACTATTTATAAATAAAAAAATTGACCTGCTCTTACCCTCCTCATCACAATACCGTTTCACCTAAGGCAAGTCAAATGAAATTTATTGTCTGAGATATACATTATTATAATTAATGATAACAAACAAAACCTTTGTTCGTATTACAATCTAAACATGGGTTGATACAATGGCGTATTCATTTTACATTATCTGAGAGATTTTAGAAAATTTATTTCTACATATTTAGAAGAAATATTCTGCATTTTAAAAGATATATTTATTGTCCTTCAAATGACAATTTTAATAAAATAAATTATGGAAAACATTTATTCTTTTACATGAATTAATTTAGGGATCAAATTTAATTATACTAGTAGTTTTAAAAAATATCTTAGGATTCTGCAAACCATGTTCGACGATACCCTTACTTGATCTTATATCTCTACAAATAAAAAAGATATCGCTTGTAACATTGAATCTGGGATAACCGGCATATTTCCAGCATCCTATATTTTTCTTTTTTATTATTTTAAATTACAGGCTAATGAATTTTCAAGAAAATTTATATTTATTGACAGATGAATTTTGCAAGGTTATAGAAATCTATTAACCGATTATCAGAATATGTTGGTAAAATAAGGTAACTGTATTGTTCTTTACCGGTTCAGACGATGTCGGTAAAATAGAGCCGCTGTAATTTTCTTTACCGGCTCAGAGGATGTCGGTAAGGATCGAGAAACAGAAATCTGCAATGTCATTTTAATCCACATGTAGAATTTTGTATAAATGACTTAATTTTTCATTAATAGAATGTAAAATATTATTTAAACAGTAATAAGATACAGTGTGATAATTACTTAGTCGTCCATTAATCATTTGTACGTTTTACGATTGAGACAAGTTATATGATTCAATCAAAGCCAAATTCTTTTATATTTATTTAAAACACCCTCTTTTTAAATTATAATTTATATGTAGCCAGGTTATGTTTATATTTTTCTAGTAGATACAAACTAATTGATGAAAATATTTATTACAGGTGAGTCATATTTGTATTATGTTTATATGAATAGTGATAAATTACATGATATGCTGAAATTGTTATACTTTTAATAACATGATAATCAATATTAATTAATTGTGAATATTATGTATTAGCTTAAAAAGTTTGCTGCTATATTAATCCTTTCTATTTATTTGCAGAGTATGGATACTGATCAAGGGGATCCGATGTTTAGTAGTAGCTGTTCTAAGCCATTACATGTACAACGTGTCGAACGTGCTACCGATCTAACCTTATTTCTGCAAGAACGAAGGAAAGAGAAATTGCCAGTGTGCAGTAGTGATGAGGAAGCGATTGTTGTAGATGAAGATCCAGTAGAGAACTTTGATTTTTTGAATGGTAAGTGTCGCATTTGATATTTTCGCCAAAATCTAACAGTGTTATTATTTAGATGGAGAAGACGGAGCTGATAATATCTTTTTTAATATCGATTTTAATGATGGAGAGAGATCCTGGCTGACAGATATTTTACAGGAAGAATCAGTGGAATCAAAATCAAATATTGCTAGTCAGTGTAATAGCTTGATGCAAATACATAAAAAGAAGAAAATGTTGGGACTTAACGAAGAGGTAAGTGATTTTCATTGGTGTTAAAATTATGTATACCATTGATTATTATTATTATAGAAAATGGAACAAAATATGTATTACAGCGCCGGTCTAGTTTCTAATTTCGATAAATATCCAGAACATAAAAAGGCAGTACAAAATAAATACCCAAAAAAGAAGCTCAAATTAGAAGAAACGATCACCAAACCAGCTTTATACACAATACCAGAGGTATTACAAGAAATTCCTGTCATTAAACTATAATTACATGTGAAGAAATAAACCACCAGTATATTAGAATACATTTTGAATTTATCTTCTAGGATGAACAAGGAGTTTATTTCGATATAGAGAATGGTATTGACTTGCAAACGATTGACGAGGATTCAAGCAAGGTCACAGAGATTGGTAAAGAACATATTAAAATCATTAAAATAGCCTCAGCTACTGTTACAAAGAAACAAAAAGCTAAAAAGTTCAAAGATGAAGAATCCAAACGCAAATGGGAGGAAATGATGCTGATTAAACGTAAGAAAGTCTTTACAGCTATGGTTAAGAAAGAAATTAGCAAACAGCAACGTGCCAAAGTTAATAAGCATAAAGAAATGCTTATTCAATGTAAAAGAGTGGCTTTGCAATGCCAGAAAGTTGTTAGAAATAAAGCTGTAAGTATTTCAATCATCAATAATTAAAAACATATCTCAATCTAATACGCAT
Source organism: Dynastes maya (assembly GCA_029619315.2). NCBI lineage: Eukaryota > Metazoa > Arthropoda > Insecta > Coleoptera > Scarabaeidae > Dynastes > Dynastes maya. The sequence goes on along the minus strand of JAROYE020000012.1, from coordinate 3,619,336 downwards.
TTCCTTAGTTACAATCTGCTAGAGCTGTTAAGGAATTACAATGGCGTATGAAGAGATTGGCTCGTGAAAATCTAGCGTATTGGAAACGCTCGAAACGTGTTGATAGAGAGATGCGCAGGAAGCTTGAAAAGGAAGCTGAAGAGCAGAGAAAGATGGACTTTGAATTGATCGAAGCGAAAAGGCAGCAAAGGAAGTTAAACTTCCTAATAACGCAGACTGAATTATACGCTCATTTTATGTCGAGGAAGATCGCCGATAGTTCAGAGCAGCTTAGAATTTTAAGTCAACTTGATGAAGAGAAGAATCCAAGACTGGCTAATATAGACGATTACGATAGGTAAATTTTTAGCGAATTTTATTGAAATCACTTGTATTTAAACGATTAATATCGTTTTAGTGATATGATGAAAGCAAAAGCAATCAAAAACGCTCAAGATGCTTTCCATAACGAGAAAGCGAGAACACGGGAATTCGATAAGGAAGCAAATATAACCACTACTGTACGCGGAAGAGCGCCTCCGGAAAATTCAGACGAAGAACATACTCAGCCAGCGTTATTCCAAGGTACCCTTAAGGCTTATCAGCTAAGAGGAATGAACTGGTTAGCTAATTTATACGACCAAGGTATTAGTGGGATATTAGCTGATGAGATGGGCCTGGGAAAAACTGTACAAAGTATTGCATTTTTGAGTCATTTAGCTGAGAAGCATGGTTAGTAATTTTCAATGTTTTAATAACTAATTTCATTTTTAACTTGAATTTTTCACTTTGCAGATTTATGGGGACCGTTCTTAGTTATTTGTCCAGCATCCACCTTACATAATTGGCAGCAAGAGTTTGCTAAATTCGTTCCTATGTTTATAGTCGTGCCATATTGGGGAAACCCAGCTGTAAGTTAAATTTTTTATCTAAACAGTTTAGTTCCAAAGAAGAAATTCAAATTTTAGGACAGGAAAATCCTACGCCAATTTTGGAATCAAGACGGAATGCATACTAAAGACGCAGGTTTCCACGTTGTGATAACCAGTTATCAAATAGTTATATCAGACGTTAAGTATTTTAATAGAATTAAGTGGCAATACATGGTATTAGATGAAGCTCAAGCTATTAAAAGTACAAGCAGGTACATTGCTAAAACTTCCTCAAAATGTTCTTCTAAAAAAACTCCTATATTTATTTTATTTGTAGCATGAGGTGGAAGACCTTGCTTGGTTTTAACTGCAGAAATCGCTTACTTCTCAGCGGAACCCCAATCCAAAACAGCATGGCTGAATTATGGGCTTTACTACATTTTATAATGCCTACCTTATTCGATTCTCATGAAGAATTTAACGAATGGTTCTCTAAAGATATCGAAAGCCATGCTGAGAATAAAACTGGTATTGACGAGAGTAAGTTTTTCGACGTCTTACATTTATCGGGTATTAGAATTTTCAATAATTTCAGAACATCTTTCAAGACTGCATATGATACTAAAGCCTTTCATGCTAAGACGTATCAAGAAGGATGTAGAAAATGAGCTGTCTGATAAGATCGAAGTTATGGTTTATTGCCCTTTAACAACTCGACAGAAATTGCTATACATGGCATTGAAACAGAAGATCCGTATCGAAGATTTGTTACATTACACCGTCGGTGGAGGGGATTCACATTCCGTAGATAAGAATTTTACCTCGAATTTGATGAATTTAGTGATGCAATTTCGTAAAGTAACTTCTTTGTAGGTAAATGTTTTCATTTGAGTCATCATCATCCTCTTTTTAGGTGTGTAATCATCCCGAATTATTCGAAAGACGCGACGCAAAATCGCCCATCTTCATTCCAAGTCACACCTTTGATATTCCCTATGAGGTATTCGATGGTAACGTGCGCCAGGAAGCTTTTTTAAAGCTTCAAAAGTACTTCCTATTTTCTCCCGCATATATAAACGAAGCGATCAGAAGCGATTGTGGTGACACTATATTTAATTTTTGTGTATTTATGCGACTTACACCTGATGATATGTACAAAATATTCCATGGTGATATTCTGAAAAGGTAAAGGGTGAATCTATCTGAAGATTTTATCAAGGAAATTATTATTCTTTTACAATTATAGATGGACTAATTATTTTGAAATAGAAAGGAGAAGATACAATACGTGTTATAGAAGATGTTGGTCTGAAAATGTAAAGGATTTCGATATAGAAATAGCCACTACATTTAAATTATGTTTAGCTTATATACACATGAGTATTATCCTACAGAATCTCATATTTACGTTAAATAACTCAGGGAAAAAAGTGTGTTATACCCATACCTCTCACCTTTACCATTCTACGCCGGAAACTGTTGAACATAGAAATATTAGATGCCGGCAACGTAACGAAGAAGGAGAAGTAATAATTGACGTAGTTAATGATGATACACAAGTAAGTTATTTTTTACGAGGGTGTATCAAATATAAACGGGACTCGTTTTTTTTTTGACATACTCTCCCGCCCTAGAAATACATTTTTCTCATCGGATTGGGAGCTTTTTTATTCCATCATCGTAAAAACTCTTCGAACGTTCGTGTAACCATTGGAGCACAAACGCTTCCACCGCTTCGTTGTCGTCGAAATGCTAGCCTCCAAGCCTTCTTTGAGGGGTCTAAAAGACGGAAATCACAAGGTGGCAAGTTTGGACTATAGGGTGGATGTTCCAACGTTTCCCACCCTAATGTATCCACTTTTGCATCGTGGCGTTAGCCACATGAGGCCTGGCGTTGTTATGCAGAAGAATGACACTTCTGGCCAATTGCTTCTTCCTTTTCCTTCGAAATAATTTCGCGGCATCCAGTACTTCCAGTTATGCCCCGATTTCCCTCTGTGAGATTTCAGCCCGCCTCAATGTTGGTCTCGGTCACACTTGGCCGGCGTTCATGGCTCTCGTTCTCGACCTTTTCACGCTCTCCAGAAAATTTTCTGCCATGTAATCACACGGGTTCGTGACAGGGTGTTGTCCCCGAACTGTATCTGTAATCGCCGCAAAATTTCGGTTGGGTTCACCCCTTCCTTGGCCAAAAACTTGATAATCCGCTGCTCCACAGAGACATGCACTTCTTTCTCGCTCATGGTTTCTTTTGATACTAAAGGAACCCAAGAGAGTTTTCCTAACGCTACAGGCTACCTGCTCATCAACCTCTTTCAGGTCTAGAAGCCCTCCGGAATTTTAAAGAAAATCAGTCCCGCTTATATTTGATACACCCTCGTATTTCTCTTTATTTGTGGGTAATTTTTAAAACTTTTCAGGCCAAATCTCAGGTTAACACAGCTCAAGTTGTAGAATTTGTTTATAAGAAACGTCCAACGCAAGTATTAGAATGCGAAAGGACTGAATTACCCGCATTCCTATTTAGTGTCATACCAAAGGTTACTACCAATTCTCCTCAATTATTTTGTCCATCCCGAAGGATTGCGTACTATTGGCTAAGGCATTTAGATGATTGGTCCTTAAATTCGTTAAATTATCATTACACCAAAGCCACTGGCCATGCTTTAACCAAAAATCGTCACGGATGCTTCTACCCTGAACCATCAACTTCTTTAGAACTACTAACTCCAATGCATGGATGGTCCCATACAATAATTCCGGATAAGGAAACCTTGGTTACTGACTCGGGAAAGTTATCGGTCCTCGATGGGTTATTGAAGAAATTAAAAGAAGGCGGTCATAGGGTTTTGATATATTCCCAAATGACTAAAATGATTGATCTACTAGAGGTAAGCAATCACGGATTATGTGTAGATTTAGATAATTTGACCTATACAATTTTTGTTTTATAATTAGGAATATATGTGGCATAGACATCACAAATATATGCGTTTGGATGGATCATCAAAGATCTCTGAACGTCGCGATATGGTGGCTGATTTTCAAGCGAGGACCGACATCTTCGTCTTCTTGCTTTCCACCAGAGCTGGAGGTTTGGGAATCAATCTAACAGCTGCTGATACGGTGAGTTAAATTCCAGTAAAAATCAATATAGTTTTAGAACTATTATAGTTCTGTACCGTGTTAAAAGATGGAGCTATGCTTTTGTATCTACGTGAAAATATTGATTACGTAGAAAAAAAATTGTAGAATTTTATTTGTCGTTAGCGGGAGATCTAAATAATTACTTTAACATCGTCGTTGTTTTTTTTTTTTTTTTTTTTTTTAATAGCAGTCGCATTATTTGTTTTCTATTCGAATACAACCTCGCGTTGCCTACCTGATGTCAATTTATCACCGCGCGTCCTTCAGTTGCAAAAGCAAAAGTCAACCGGTGGAATTCGATGAATGTCTTTCGATCCGTTGAGAACGTACAATGTTGCAGTTCTCTCAGAAGCTCCAGCGGTTTTTCGGATTACGTGTGAAAGAAGAACGTATGCGTTTTTTAATTTCTTTTAGAAGGCATTAGTATGACGCTCATGTATATATAATAATATACACGTAATATATTCTGATCATAATGTAGTACAGTGCTTGAGATGTTTACTAATCGCGATGTGTACGTCAGGGGTCAGATTTATACGATAATGACATTTGAAAATGTCAAATTCAAATCATCAATTGCTCTTTGATGATATATACAGATAAACTCGGATAAAACGAAATCGGAAAGACTTCCCATTTTAAGCAAGCATTTGTTATAAAACATGTTATTTTATTTTATTACTATTTGAAAAAATATATTTTATTCTTCTAAATCGACATGAAAGTATAGGTCCAACTCGAACAACTGCAGCGTGACCTAGTTCGTTATAACCGAGGAACGTGAGCGAATTTTAGCTTGATCTTTAATGTTCGCTTTAATCGATTCCGTTATAAGCAAGTTCAGAATACATTAAAGTATAGGAGTTATGATTGGAGAAATTTTTTTCATTCAAGCGTTCGTTTATATCTAGGGTACGTTATATCGGAGTTCATATGAGCTGGGCCTCATCGCTCTTCGATGACGTCACGCTGTTTAGGTGATGTATCGCCATGCATGATATTAGCCTAAGCGGTAAAGAAATCGTTTTTTTCGTTTAAGTTTTGAAGAGCTTCCGGTTTAAAGAGGATGCCAATCGTCAACTGAGCCCTTCGCATCCCATTCGATTTTATTTTAGAAAAACGAAGTTTCAAAGTAAAAACCAAACACATAACCGGGCACCGTTTTCGTGAAAGATGCATTTATGGTTAATATTTAATCAACTAATTGCAATTTTATTCGAAATTTTGTTCAATTTCACAGATATGCTATTTAACCAGTGTCTTTAATTTCCTATTATGTGGTGTTTTACCTAATCTACCATTAATTTTCCCACAATCATTTTAAAGGAAGGTATTTGTAGAACAAGTTATAAATTGTTACAATACGTTCACTGCTGTGAATATGACATTTACATATATCACGTTTTTTGTCAAATATAACGGACAGTTAGGGAATTGAGTTGGAATAGCATCTCTTTTAAACCTAGGATTTTTTAAACTTACTGTTATAGTTTCATCGGTCTTTGAATCTGTAGCTGTTGAGAAATAAATAATATCTTCTTTTACAAAATGTAACTCACGCGTGAACACGTTTATGGCTGATTGTTCACCTAAGACAATATACGTCACCGCCTGCTGACGTCAAATCGCTTAGGCTTTGTTATATATCGGAGGTAACGGCTAGGTATAAATTAAGCGTAGTAGAAATATAGTTGAATTAGATACAAAATCAAGATGCACATGTGTTGAATTTAATATATAATAATATTTAAAGTTGCAGTTTTGTAACCTCTGTAACTAAAAGATAATTCTTCAAATAGGAATATTTCTCCATCGAAAATCAAATGAATGAAAAACCAGTTTTAAAAATGTATTACAGTTTATAACAGATAAACTTTGCATAAATCCGCTTAATTTTAGATTAGAAAAAGCTGAGAATCCTTGCATCACTTTAGAATCAAATAAAGTATTTTCATCAAATTACTGGTTATGTATACGGGTGTCCCCGATTCAATGTTACAAGTTATATCTTCCTTATTTGTAGAGATAAGTTATTGTTCGTCGGTTACAAGAAATGTCACTACAAATTACTTTGACGCGCATACACCTACGTTCAAAAGATTTAGAATAAAATTTGAGTCTGAATGAATATACCGGGTGTCTCAGATTCAATGCTACTAGCGATATCTTTCCTATTTATTAATACATATAATATAAATATAATAATATAAAAATTAATTTGGGAGAGGTTTCTTAGACAAAATAAATTTTTTTGGGGTTCAGCAAACCATTTGCAACGACACCTTGCTCGATGTTATATCTCTATAAACAGGAAAGATATCGCTAGTAGCATTGAATCTGGGACACCTGGTATATTCATTCAGACTCAAACTTTGTTTTAAATCTTTTGAACGTTGGTGTATGTGCGTCAAAATAATTTGTAGTGACATTTCTTGTAACCGACGAACAATAACTTTAAAATGCCGTTCTTCAGTAAAAAGAATGCTTATAAAGAGCTTTTTTTTTGCACAATCTAAAATGCCAAAATATTTCGGCAAGAATGTTCTCACAAATTAATTTCGTTTTGTATTTTTCTTTCCCATACCAGACTTCAGGTATAGAAATTTTATTAAGAAATTTAAATTATCCACTCCTGAAAAAAAAATGTAAAAGGATACGACACTTAAATGAAATAACACGTGTTTGCATCATAAAGTGGTATATCAGAGCACCACTTTCCATTTCCGGTATATTATGATCGGAGCAGTTCGACACTTGGGGTTGGTTGTATTTGAAAAGGGTTTTTTTCACCATTCTAATTATACAATCAATAGTCTTTTTTGTGGATCCTTATAAAGCGGATGTTTTAAAAAAAAAAGAAGAATAAAGGTTTTTATATTGCACTTTTGATGTTGAGAGAAAAAAAAAGAACATTTTTATCCTTCCAGGTGATATTCTACGATAGCGATTGGAATCCTACGGTTGATCAGCAAGCTATGGATAGGGCACATAGATTAGGGCAAACGAAACAAGTTACCGTCTATCGGTTAATATGCAAAGGCTCAATTGAAGAAAGAATCTTACAGAGAGCACGCGAAAAGAGCGAAGTAAGATATTATAGAAAGCATGTTTAGAATACATCGACAAACTTTCAGGGATGGTAGAAAACTTCTTGGACTTCAGAGTTAAATGGTGATAGAATTTTTCATTTAAATACTTTCTACTATCCCTAAAATTCTCTGATTGATTACTAAACATACCTTCTAACGTTAATACGAGGGGTATTTTTTTAATAAGAAGAAAAATACTGTAAATATTAAAATTTTATCTACTTTTCTACATAATTTCCATTTTTGTTCAAACATTTGTCATACCGCTCAACGAGTTTCTTTGACGTCGGAATTACGTCAAAGAAATCTGCCACATGTGAAGGAGCCAAATCCATGACTGCAGTTTTCACATCTTCGTCGTCACCAAGGAGTACCCAAACAAGTGGAAATCACTGAGTGCAAGGTCTGGACTGTAAGGTGGATGATCTAAGGCCACATGTTTCTGCGCAAACACAAGGTCTAATCAGGTCTTTTGGATGGGAACAACTGGATCATCCATCTTACACTCCAGACCTTGCACCCAGTGTGATTTTCACTTGTTTCGGTACTTAAAGGAATTCCTTGGTGCTCAACGGTTCAACGTCGACGAAGATGTGAAAACTGCAGTGATGGATTAGGCTTCTTCACAAGCGGCAGATTTGTTTGACGTTGGAATTAAAAAACTTGTCGAGCGGTATGACAAATGTTTGATCAAAAATGGAAATTATGTAGAAAAGTAAATAAAAGTATGTAGAATATGGAAAAAATATATTTTAATGATATTTTTCTTATTAAAAACGGACCATATTTAAAAAATACCCCTCGTACGTTTAATTTCTAATAAATAATTTTATTTAGATCCAAAAATTAGTTATAAGCGGCGGTAACTTTAAACCCGATACATTAAAACCAAAAGAAGTGGTCTCCCTTTTATTAGACGACGAAGAAATCGAACAGAAATGTAAGTGATGAATTTTTTTTTCCTTCGTTTACGTGAGACTATTTCATTAATCAGATCGTCAGCGTACCGAGGAAAGACGGCATCTCGAAGATATGCGAGAAATGGATCGGAAACGGAAATATATAGCAGCGTCTACGTCTAAGGTAGCTTTTTTGCGGTTCAAAAAGCGAATATCTATTCTCAATAATTCTATAATAGGCTTCCATTTCGATGCACGAAGTTAAGAGGAAACCCGATAGTCAAGAGAGCGGTTTCAGCGAACACATGAGTCATGATAGTACCCCTAGCAGTCCGAGAAATACGGAAAATTCCCCGGAACTCACGTTGGCACACACCGACGAAGTAGCCGATAGCGATTTCTTGGATATTGAAGGGGATACGCCTGGAACAAGCAGTACGTTTTTTTTTATCTCGTTACATTCTTGGAATTCATAAGTCCTTACGGCTGTTCTCTTTTTAATAACAGAGCTTTCTGGGTACGGAGTATACGGTAATACTTCAAAATCAAGAGTGCCAGGACGAGGGGCGTCCAAGCGGGGTAGACCGAGGGGTTCGAGACGTGTCTCAGCGTTGGGTAGATTTAATACTTCGTCTTCAATTTCCTCAGCCCATTCGGCGATATCAGGTAGGAGCATTTTTTCCAATAATGAAATTTATTCCGGAATTATTCCAAATTGATTACATTTTACGTCCAAATCCGAATGTCTTCGTCTTTAAATTTATTTTCGCGTGACAGCACAACTAGACGTAATAAACTCGGTTTTTAGTCAAACATGACGTGATTGATTTACTTGTAATATGTCCTCGAGCTTGTTATTTCTCGCAAAGGTATTTAAAGCAAATTATTTGCTTAGATCACGAAATCTTCGGTTTCGAGGCAAACAAATAAGTTGTTTGTTATTTCAGATTCAGGTATAGACTCATCAAGTATTCCGCCATCTCCTTCGATACTACTGTTCGATAATACAACAAATTCGACATCTTACACGCAACACATGCCATCAACATCTCATGCTAACAATCCGACGGTACGGAGAGGTCCTGGAAGGCCGAGATTAAAGCCTTCAGGTCCCTCGAATACGGGCACCAGAGGTACTTATAGGCCAAGGAAACCTGCGAGACCTCTTCCTGTACCTTTACCGTCTGATTCGGCTAACACGGGTTCTAGCAATGCAACTGCCAGTACCTCATACTCAACATATCTCTATAATTTTTCAGAACAATCTGATTCTTAGTTCAATTATATTAATTTATATAGCGCTTTATTTTCCCTTTATATCTACGTTTATTTCCGTATAAATATCAAGTAATAGTACTTAAAGGACAATTCTTTTATATATTTATTTCTCTTTTTTATTTAATATCTGTGAGTTTTTCAGTATTTTTTGCGAAATGTTAAAAATCATGATAGTTTTTTTTTTATACAATTTTATTTGAATATACACTGTACAAATTGTATTTTAAATTTTGTATCATTAGTTTTTGCCTAATAAATATTTTTTTCTATCGTTAATCCTACGAACAAAATCATCCTACCTGCCAAACGTATCCTTGTTTTTATCTTTTTTGTTTTTTGATACTTTGGATGGTAAGTGTTCAGGTTCAAATAGGATATTGAGAAGAAAAAAAACGTCCTACATGTACATACATGTTGTTCCAAATAGTTTGATCGGGAGTCATCACATTTCATCGTTCATCTCAATAGTAAGTACGTAGATTAGTCGCATTAAAATAATATAATTCTTTCAAAATTTAAAATACAACCTGCACAGTAAAACGTTGTCGTACTATTTCAGAACTGGACCGCACTTTATTTAGAAATATAACCTAATTTCGCCTTTAGTAATTAAAGCAAATAAAAAACTGGGCCAGTTTCCAATATGTAATTTCCGGGTTGCCTCTATTATTGACATATCTCAACAGCCATTCAATTCGACAACAAGATGCTGGCTTTATTTAGAAAATTGACGCATATTTATGCATGTGTAGTTATTACATGACAGATTCAGGTTGAAATATTACTTTGAATTTATCGAAAGCGTAAATATATTCTAGCCTTGTCATACGTTTGGAATGTTAAAAAAGGGAAGCTTTATTCATTTTTTTTCACCATAGTAAAAAGATCTCGATCGTCATACCAACTTTCGAACGTTTTGAAAAACATTTAGACGTAAAGTTATGTAAAATATGAGTAAGTTTAGTGAATATTAAAAGACGGCTAAAAATAAAAAGAGAAAAAGTTAAACAAAATCGAAGAATTTAAATAGTTTACATGCTTCGACTACATAAAAAGTGTTGTTTGGTGAGAACATTGAAATTAATATATTTTGAAATGTAGTATCGTGGTACCGAGTTTGAAGAACAGCGTCTGAAATACACATGACGCTAAATATAATACATATGTACACTGAAATAATGTTGCCGTGTTTGAGATTGTAAACAGAAAGTATCGGCTTATTGGAGCGGTGTCTCATATTATAAGACATTTAAAAGTAATAGTAAACGCATTTAAGGTACCATATACCTGCATTATTTTCACGGAATCAATATATTAGACATTTTCGGCCACCGACGTGAGATTTTACGTGTGTGTATCATGAGCTTGAACATACTAAATCGGTCTCGTGCTATTTGCCGATGTTACAAAAGAAAGTCTCTAGTAAATTCTCGACGATGTTTGCAATAGTGTACGTTCAACATGAAGGGAATTGTCCAGCAAATAAATGGTAAGTCTGCATAACCTCTCTTTAAATTCGAAATGCATTTAAAGATGTACATGCAATGAAAAAGCAACATTTATATATTCATACACTCACAAGACTTAATCGTAAATGAAAATTGATTTTAGATATTTATTTTGTCTTTAATAAAACAATAAATGCATTTAAATTTGATTAAGGATTAATACTACAATGATTCATGCGCAATTCGAATGTTTAAATTTGATAGTTTTTTTTGAAAAATTATTTTTTTGCCAAAATATAAATATTTTTATTTTTATATCATCGTGGTAGTGACTTTGTATTTTTTACTGTAAAAAAAAAAATAACGTGGAAAAACTGAAGCCAAGGTTATTTTCTATCCTAGCGTTTTTCGAGTTATTTTTTTTAATACGTTTTTAACACGCAAAACATTGTTCCTGTCACTATTTTCGAATTCCAATTATATTTCGTTGCGAATTAAATATTCTTGCATGAATCTGTTTGGTGGTTTAATTAGAATCCGAGATCTGGAAGTTCTGAATCCGCATGCTTCATTTTCGCCGTTCTAGTTTCCAGGGAAATTGCCAAAAAATCAAAAACGAGAAAAATAAACTACTAGTTCATGTCATTCGGATTCTGGGCACTTGTCCAAAGGTTAAGTCATCTCTAGACGTTTTCAAGTGAAAGGGAAACATGTTTTTCTTTAAGATGTGTATTTCAATTTTAAAAGATAGACAAATAAAAAGGGAAAAGTGTGGATTTTCTCTTCGAATTGTATAATATTCTTCGTACTCAAATCGTTACGTTCTTTTTCACTTTCTTGTTGTTGGATTGTCCAGTAACAGTGAAGATAGTAGCGACTATGGGCTATGATGCGGAGTTCCGTAGCCGGCTGACCGGAAGCTTTGAGTCATGAAGAGTCCGCATTCACCCACCGAAACCAAACATACCAACAACTACTCCTACTTTCTTACGTTTCATATTAGCCTTAGATCGTAGTTTTACATAATGATTCCGCTGCACGTGATGGTCACGGTTTTGTCCCCTTATTGTCATCATCATTAGAAAATTTGACATCCCGTATAATACCCGTAACCTTTCTCTAAACTATATTTCACTCCTTGTCTGATGATTTTAAATATCGACTTCCGAAAATGACTTCCTTCATGTGTCCTAGCATTCATCGAACATATTTAGGTGTCCGTTAAAATAAATTATTCTGTTTCGGAGGTCACTCGATGTATTTTCTACGTCCCAAAGATGTTATTTTCTATTCGAGTGATTTTATATCTTTTTTTTTTTGCTTATGTATGTAACTTATTTAACCTTAACGGATTATCTACCAGGAAGAACCGATAAGTGTTGCTTGTAAGATATCATCATTTACGTTTTGAAAATTTTCTCAGAATCGACGTGTTAATCTGTCTCTAAAGGATCGCATTCCGTGAAATAATCTACTAATGGAATTGAATGGTCCCCCTTTTTCAAGACAAAAATCTAAATCCATCAGGAACAACAGCAGCATTTGGCTGCTTCCTTCCATACTTATTCGTAGCGGGCCAAGTTTTTGTTAATGGTAGTTTTTATAACAGAATGATAGCTTAACTATTAGCATAAAATTAATTAAAGATGCAGATGTATGCACCCTCTTTATTTCTAAATGCCTTCCTTGCAGATGCCACACTATGTATAGGACCACGACGACTAAAAAGAAAGATTTAATCGAATTTGATATCCGCCTTTTTTCCGAAGCGTTAAAATTAAGGAAAACGGAAATACATTTAATGATTTCCAAGCGCTGTTTCGACTTGTATTGTTGAATCGAGAACGACGCGCATTCAAAGGGGGCAATCGATTTGAAATAATCAATTTTCTTGGCCTAAATATAATCCGACCGCCCTTTCTCATCTTCTAATTACATATAGGCTGAGTCAACTGCTTGGCAAAATCCATTTATTCCCCAAACAAAGATAAAATTTAAATTTTGCATATACAGGGTGAGTTTTTTCCGATGTTTAGTATGGAGATCTTGGAAACTAGCGGGAAAACTACTGAATATTTGGCAACCTTGGGAACAAAATAAGTTAGCTGTTTGAAAGAAATAAAAGCAAATATAACCTCTTTTGTTCATTTCAAAATGTCGGCTCCTCTCGAAATGTGAACGGTGGAAGAGCAACCTTCAGTGATAATAATAATAATAATATTTATTCATTCCGAGCACTACATACAATAGATAGGAATAAGTCAGAAGTTTAAGTAAATAAACAATATAAATATACATATAACACTTAACTAGCAAACGCCAGTGTACACAATAATGTATTAGGGAAGTGATGAGGGAGACAGAGTACACAGTATTCTGACATTTAGTCTATTTAAGAGAAGTCAAAAATTCGTTTATATTATAGAAGACATCAGAAGTGAGTAATTTTTTCAGCCTCATTTTAAATTCATTATTCGGAACAATAGTCTTAAGTTCAGGTGGGAGTAAATTATATATTCGACTACCAGCATATATAGGAGATTTCTTGAACGCCTCGCGATTATGTCTGCTTAAGGATATATCATTTTTGGATCGTGTATCATAATTATGATCATCGCAGTTAAGTATGTAGTTATGTCTGTTAGCATGTGTATGAGTTAATAACTTTAATAGATAAATAGAGCAGACAGTGAGGATTTTATTCGTTTTAAAGGTTTCGCGGCAGGAGCAGTTGTAAGGAAGAGAAAAGATCAAACGCAGTATTCTTTTCTGACAAATAAATATACGATTCCAATGGGTAGCTTGTCCCCAGATAACGATATTATATGCAATTGCCGAGTATAGGAACGCATAGTAAACATTCGACAGTGTATTAGTATCTACATTATTTTTAAGTGAATTAATAACATAAAAGGATTTATTTAGTTTACTACATACCATATTAATATGGTCATCCCACTGTAAGTTGCTATCAATTTTTACGCCCAGGCAATCCACAACGGATTTCATCGAGATCGTATGGCCATTGTGCGAAAGGTTAAGAGCTAAGGGCAATCCTCTCATACTTTTAAACTGTATACATACAGTTTTAGAAAAATTGATTATTAAATTATTCCCTTTGCACCATTTTGAGAAATCATACAAAGTGGTAAGTGTCTTTAGCGTTAGCGTATTCTGGTCTTTCTCGGAAATCACGATGGACGTGTCGTCTGCATACATAAAAACACGACCAAACGAAATATGTTCCGGCAGATCATTGACAAACAACAAAAAAATTAACGGCGCTAGTATACTACCCTGGGGAGTCCCGTAATTTAGGTTGAAGCTATTAGAGACAGTATTATTAACCTTAACAGACATACTCCTGTTGTTTAGAAAGGAAATAATCCAATCATTAAGACTACCCCTAATACCCATCCTATGCAGCTTCGCAGAGACGAAGTTCCTATTGACCACATCGAATGCTCTGGTTAGATCGAACAGTAGTGCCAAAACGTATTCATTACTATCGATTTTTTCAGCGACATGCTGTATTAGTTCATTGCACGCGATTTCAGTGGATCGACCCTCGCGGAAGCCGAATTGTCTATCGGTTAATATATTGTTTATATTCAAAAATGATATAATTTTTTTGTAAAAAATCTTTTCAAAATTTTAGAGAATACGCTTAACATCGAGATGGGTCTATAATTCTCAATGCCCGTAGGATCTCCCTTCTTAAATATAGGAACAACAACAGCGGATTTTAAGATTTCTGGAAACTTACCAGTCGAAATGGAGACATTGAATAAAGTTGACAGGGCCGCGCGATAATTCCAGCAACCCTCTTGATGAAAGTAATAGGAACATCGTCTGGACCGGTGGACTTATTATTAGAAAATTCGATAATTACTCTAAATACCTCATCAACAGTCACTGGACTACAGTACATTGAGTTGCCAATACTCCGTTTACCCATCGTGCAGTTTTTAGATAATGATGATCCAAATTGATCAACTAGTTTACGTTCGGCAATGGTAGAGAGGTACTCACCAAAAGCATTCGCTATGTCCATTGAATCCATTGAATCAGTAAGTAGAACTGCCATCGACATGAATCTCCCTGACGCCGAGTTTGGTAGTGCTACCTTTAAGCTGGTTAATCACATTCCAAGAAGTTTTCGTTCTATTGGTTGACTTATTGATCTTATTACTGAAATATGATACCTTTTCGAATTTGACTTCTCTTTGAATATTTCCTTTCATATTTTTGTACATATTGATGATATTAGTATCCTGCGTCATATTCCTTAGCCAATTTAGTTAGATAAGATTTTAACCTTCCCTAACCTTTAAAAAACTGTATGATAATTTGGGAGAGTATGTTTTTTTCTGTAATCTAAACAAGACTGTAAGATGAACAGAAATAAATGTATTGTCACGTGTAATGCAAAATCCACCAATTTCAATTCGACAAATTTCAACAGAGGCAGGCCGTTACTACCGAGACTACAAGGTCTCAGCGCTCTTCGATGACGTCACGCTGTTTAGGTGATGTATCGCCATGCACGATATTAGCCTAAGCGGTAAAGGAATCGTTTTATTGCATTCGTTTTTTAAGTTTTGAAGGGCTTCGGTTTTAAAGAGGATGCCAGTCGTCAACTGAACTTTTCTTCGCGTCCCATTCGATTTTATTCTGGAAAAACGAAGCTTCAAAGCAAAAACCAAACACGTAACCGAGCACCGTTTTCGTGAAAGATTTGTGGTTAATATTTAATCGACTAATTATTATTATTTGTAATTGTACATGTATTTGGATGAAACTAAGGTTGAAATGACACAATAATTGCAATTTCATTCCAAATTTTGTTCAATTTCACGAGAAAATGCTATTTAACGAGGGCCTTTAATTTCCTATTATGTGGCGTTTTACCTAATCTATCATTACTTTTCCCACAATAATTTTTAAATAGGGTATTTGTAGTTATAATTGTTGCAATACGGTCAGTGCTACGAAGCATAGATTTCGTCCCTAGTTTCCGACATCCTCATACTAAACATCGGAAAACGTTCACCTGTATATACTAACTAGCCAAGTAACTAGAAAATATTAATTTCGTAATATTGCATCAAGTAAAGTTAATTTTTATCATACTACGTGTATAAATTCACTCTTTTTTTAAGGCAACTTTTAGAGAAGTAATGGTGCTTTAAAATCAACACAACATTACAATGAAACAAACAATAATCGGCACAATTTGTCTGGGATGATAATAAATAACTGCAATTAATTTATTAAAAATTTGGAATATCTGTTAAACTATTGTAAGATTTTAATGGATGTGATAATTTATGAAAACTTGAATGGTTTTGGGTTACATGATCATAAGTTTTTCAATCGCTTAAATGTTTTTTTTTCGGAGAGTTGAGACAGATATTACTGCTGTGTCTGCGACTTAAAATAGCAATAGATCCATGTCAGTGGAATTTCAGTAAAATATTCGAATCGGTGAAATAAGTTCGAAGTTTTCGGAGTCTTCTTAGTGTTCTCCTAATACCGGCCAATGAATGGTATGTTTGTTTCATTTTTATACACGCGTAAAATCAAAACAGAGTATATTTTCTGGGTACTTTAACGGTATCCTGTAATTTCTCATTGAAAAAGATTAAACTAATTACAATTCATTCTTTAATTTTAAATGAAAAATTCCTTTTATGTTGCACGAGTAGAGTATTTATATTGGATGAAGAATAAGACGAAAGATCGTAATTAAAAAAAAAAGGATAAATAAAGAAGAAAAGAAAACATTAGAGAAGGATAAAATAATATTACAAGAGCAGTTATATTTACCAGATTCGCAGGCTTCATTATACTTCGAAGAATAACTCCTGCATCTGCGTTAAAAACTAACTGTTTAATACAAGTCAATTTAAATTTCAATAAGATGCTTCTCTTAAACGTACTATATGCAATATGTTCTCACTTTATGTAATGAAATTATACGATAGATAGATAGGTAGGAGCCATATAAATATATAGATGATAATGATTTTATAAATTATACACGAGTATCGAGTGGGTAGTGTAATTATAGATAAATCCTGCTGTCTACTGTATGCTGTTATTTTTATTAAAGCGCGTACGCTCTTTGTGGAACGGGTAAAGTAGGAATCTCAATAATCTAGGTGAAACATTTGGCTATGCCATGCTGAAATGCAAATAATCCACAAAATTCGCAGGTGGCCTATTCTGTCAAAACGAACACTTCTTAGTGGCCCGCCTTCAAATGAAACGCGTTTATGCATCTGTGCAACGTTTAAAATAGATAAGACATATTTTATGGCCACGTTACACTAATGTTAGGATATTTAAATACGGCCCCCGGTGATTTATTTAACTGTGGTAATTTAATTTATCTTCAAAATGGAAATCCATCGTAAATAGCTCAAGAACTAGATATTTGGAGATAATCCTTTGAAGTTTAACGTTTCATAGCACTCTGTATACAGGTGTCCTAATCCTATCCATCTGGAATTGTCAAATTCAACACTCAAAATTATTTTCTCTTTCCACTGTCTGCACTTTTCTTAGCACTAAATGTTGCACTCCAGAATGCTTGAACTTAATACATACATCGTATGTATCAACTCTTTTCATTTCATAAGTAGCGACTTAGGCTTAAAATTTTGAATCAGCACTTAAGAACGGCAATGTTAGTATGTTTTGTTCACTGTTGTCATTGTAACCAAACAATACTAATATCACGCCATTTGAATGAAATATTCAAATGTGGGACTTGCGTTTAACTGTAAATATCTCTTTTATTTTCAGTGTTAGACATATGCATCATTATATATTTTATTAAGAAAATTACGTTTCTGGTGTTTGCATTTCGTAAATTTTAGTGTTCAATACTGAACAGCCTGTATATTTCGAACGAAATATTTAGATAAAGCCAAATATGTAATTTAATCTTGTAAAAATTTACGTTAAAGTGTATTTGTATTTCAAATTTTTGAAAGTAAATGTATTTAGGCGATTACGAACAAAATTATAAATATCTCGAAACTTGTTAAAAATAGACATATGAATAACCTGGACAAATATGCGGTAACAGCCAGAGGCGTGGCGAGCGCATAAAAGTTTACACATAAAATAGAAGGTAAGAAATAAATTATAAAACGTGCTGAAACACTTACCGTTTTAAAAGTCTTCCGTGAAATCACAAACTGGGTAACATCTGTTAAAGTACGACGTGCGGAATAAATGTTTTTTAATGCCGAAAACAACCGTTCGACATCTAGCGATGTTATATTTGCATATTTAAAATAATCCCACGCATCTTCACAAATTTGTCTTAATATAAAAAAATCGGAGCCTTTAAAGCCTCTAAAACACTTTCAAATTTTCGTATTACACGCCAATTTGTTTCGCCTTCTACAGCGCATAACTGTGCGTGAACATCATTCACAATTTGAACAGAATGCACTAGCGACATCGAAACATTTTGTAATTTTCCCTCCGCTAGTCCGAAATAACTGTTATGAATAGTTTGCAAATCTCTTTTAACCTGACTATCTTGAAATATTTCTTGACTCCGCACCACATATCTACTACACTGACTGTTACCGCTGCTTGCCCAGACTACATATGAACCCCCATATTGCATTGGTTTATTTCTACATTCAAAATAACGAAATAAGTGTCTGATTCGCTGCTTATCGATTATCCTGTATTTTAATATTAAATTATTAAAATATTTTTGAAAAATATTCTATGATGAAGCTAAAATTTCTTGATGATATAATAGATCATCAAGAAATTTTAGCTTCCTACTATTTACACAATAAGCACAATTTTACAAGCAGCCTGTATATCTTCAAGTTATGTTCAGTAATTTCCATACTTGGAATATCCTCCTTTAAAAACATAATTCAGTTACCTAGGCCCTCGACCGTGAAGACACACATAAGTTACATAACCGGCCTTATCTAGATTTCATTACAAATATTACGTATGCTAATCTTATTCATTTATTTATGATTCTTAAGTACGATTTGTGTTAATACACCCTGTATGACGATTATTAAACGCGTCGAGAAGAAAAAGTAGATAATTCTAATTAAAATTGATCATTAATTATCTCTTAAGCCCGGCTAGTAACTCTCCACACAAGCTGAAAATATAAAAATGCATGACGTTTTACGGCAGATGTGATTTTTAAAAGCCATGCTACATCCGAACGCTGTGAGGATTTTATAGTTTTTGGGAACAGCTCCATCTGTCCAAGCAGTTGTTTCTCGATAATTATCCTTCTTACAGGATTTTATTAACGCTAGTACAACAGAAATGGAACAGATAAATTCAACACGACCTACATATACTTTCAAAAGTCGAACTGTTTGTTTTATTGATATAACCATGTTAGAATAAACAAGGTATGGGCTTTTGTATTTTAGTAATTAAACATCATTAGCGGTGGACACATTACCCTAGATATTTAGCATGGCACGTCGGGAATAAAAGCGCTAATTACACATTTACTAGGTTATTCGTGAAGGCATCGTTATAATTCGGAAACATTTTAAATCTACGATGTTTCTATTAATTAATAAAAAGAAGTAATCAGGATATATCGGCCCTAACTAGTTTATGGGATCGCATGCGTTTTTCACACCACCTGCTCACCAGATGCAAGGCCCTGATTTGAAACCTAGCTTCGCCAGTTACCTTAGCATTTCTTTTTTACCTTTACCTTCAACGAAAAACCCTTTACCTCGGCGCAACGTTCTTCCTATTATTTTTTACCAAATCATGTTTTCGGCAGATGGTTTTCAAGTATTCCATTTTTAGAATGTCATGTGTTTTGATCAGCTGCTAGCTCTGCTTTTGCGTTTCTTATTCTTGTAACATGCAAAGGGAAAGATATACATATGTATATTCATAGTAGCCCCCGTTACATTTTCTTTCTGATTTTCTACGATTTTCCAAATCACTTTAAGTGCAATCTGCCTCCGTATTACAAAGCGAAAATTAAACCTAAGGAAGGAAAAGTGAGAAATTTAAAATGTAAAATGTCTTGTTTCATAATTTAAAATTATACAGAGTGAGTGTAAAGTAAGGAAAATCGATGCTAGTACCTTTATTATTAGTTTTACGAGATAATTAGGTACTTTCTTTGAAATTTGTGTTAAAATTGAATAGTATTTTTATTTCTCTTTGTGTCTATGTAAAAATTTCTTAGGGTAAATTCATCATTTTGGAAAAATATGAAGGATCTCGAGTACACCAAATTTTTTTAATAGCCCCATGAAAAACATCGAGAGCTGTGAGATCTGGTGATCTACCAGGTCCCTTTACTGGTCCTCGATTTCCAATTCTCTTATCAAGATATTCGTTATTTAAAAAGTCTGTCACTATTTCCAAAACAAACAAGCGGGAGTTCCATAATTCGTTCTGCTATATTTGTTTGCAAGAGGCTTAAATATCTAGCCGAGTTTAAGTTTTTATTATAAAAGATAGGGCCAACAATGTGGGTGCCAATAACACCTATCCATAGATTAAACCCCCATTTCACTTGCTGTCTGACTCCACGAATTAGACGTGGGTTTTCATTGAACCGAAAAATAGTATTTCTGCCATTAAATAATCCGCAGCTGGTGAAGCGATTCTCGTCCAACCATAGAATTTTCATAGTAAGATTTGGAATTTCATTGTTTTCTGATGAACCATTGACAAAATTCCATTCTTCTCATTTCGTTACCGTTTTGCAGCTCTTGGCAGAGTCGCTCACGATAGGGATGGTATTTGTAACGTTTTAAAATGCTACTGGCTGTTGATCGGGTAGTTTCGCGTAAAGAACTACGGGGTTTTTCAAGGACCATGTTTCCTTTATTTTCGATTTAACGAAACTTTCGTGATTTATTAAATTTTCACGTATTCGCTGAAATATGCTTCTACCTGGCTGAAGTTTTTCTGGGTACCATTTATTGAAATACATTTCTGCGGCCATCTCATCATTTCTTCGTCAGAATAAAACGCTCCAATATATCATATTTATCTCTGCTTGAAAAGCGATCCATTTTAAAATCACAAATCACTGACTTTTTACACCACAAAGATTGTTTGACAGCTAGAAAATTCAGAGCCGTTGCGATTGTTTAATAAATGTATGGATAAGTGCCAGCCTACTACGGTCAAATCGTAATTTTCCTATTTTTCATAGTTTTTCTTCATTAAACATACATGATTGAAAAGCATGTTTTATGACTAATCGCAAAGAACCAAGTGAGTCTACAATTTTTCTAAGGAAAAATCCTTATTACTAACTATCCCTATACTGAAAATTTGATGATTATATGTTTTATTATAAAGAATTTATTAAGGTTTTTAGAAAATGCACGCGTTTGGTTTTCATCCTGTATCTCAGTAACGGAATGGATTTTAAAAAATGTAATCTCGGATTGCACTTAGTTGTATAAGTGCCCCCATTTAACCGATCTTGTATCAGTAACTGTTTCCAATATATCCATGTATTTCATGTTATCCTGGACACCCGGTATAGTAAAGTATGGAATAATTTCTTTCGCTTTTTACGCTATTTAATATCGATCGATATATGTAAATATAATTTATAACTCAATTCATTTTCCTAAATTACAAATCCGAAGATGCTAATTAAGTAGAGGAAGCCGTAAAGAAAGAAAAAAGATATATTAATAGCGTGATGTTTTTGTTGCAAATTAAACAAATAAGATGGTTCACTTTCCCACGGTAGGGAAGTCATCAGATTTAGGCAAGGCGAAGGCAAGGCAAGGCCTAACCTTACCTGTACCGTACCAGGTAAATTTAAAATACAATTAATTCTCCACAGATTGTAGGTGTATTCTCTCCGATGCTGCATCTGTTCTTCTTTATAATCTATCTCATTGTCAGCGAAACAACGCGCATATGTACTACCTACCTATACATGTATCCGTAGGAAACAGATGACGATAAAACATCTTGTTAGTTAAATTTAGTACCGGGATATTTGAAAATGGAAAAAAATCATCCGTAATAATATGCATAAACGCAGTGATTTATGTACTACGAGTGTGTTTAAAGATGAAAACTAGGCCTACTACAAAAATATAAAGCGGTTACTTGTGGAAACCAATCATCACCGATATAAATTAATATTGCGTAAACTCATTTTCCGAACGGTTTGTTTGTGCTTCGCCTCTTCGTATGATGTTTCCATTTTAAAATATGTATTAAAAATAAGTTCCTAGGAAGTGAAAGTTTGTGAATCCTATAGCCTAGAAACTTGTCTACTAGATACATACATACATATACCTAATTCCATTTATGCATCTAGTGGATTGAATTTAACAGCGGAGCGTACGAATTACCTTTTCAAATTTTAGAATCGCGAAGTAGTCACTAATCGATACCTACTATCGGCTTTTATACGCGTGCATCTGCGAAGGATTTCTCACAGTCCAAGAGATGTTTTTTGCATTACCAACTCTCCTTTATAACATCCGCATATGATGTAATTTCTCTCTTCCTTGTAAAAATGCATTAACGATTCTTGACGATTAGACCCGCTAATAATATATGTACTTAACTACATATCCAGTGGCGGCTTTTCTTAAGAGGTTCAAAGAATCAAGCCTCCCAACCTAGCCCCCATTTCTCGTTGAGAAATAGGGGCTCATTTCTCATTTGCATAAAAATAAAATTGTAGTATGAATGTTTAAAATAACCTGTTATAATACTGTATTATGTAATTGACATGCGCAGAAGTTTATAATGTATAAGCAGTACTACACAGTTACACTACCGCTCATAAGTATTTGGGCACCCTTAGATTTTAGATTATTTTATGCAAAGAATGTATTTACGAAATACATTCCGGCATTATCGAACAGTATGCTAATAATCAGTAAGATTCACTTAAATTCATTAAATAATATCGGTCTATTTATTTATTTTATCTGTATGAGAGGTAATACCGTCATAAAACGCAGGTAGTAGCGACAACAAAGAGCGTATTTCTTGAAATTCCAGGAAAAATGTACCAATTGGTAATTTTACTATGAATTTCAAGTAACATTTTTAAATTACCGGTTAGTTATCGTTCCATGTTAGTAGCGACAACTTAACGAATAGCGTTTATAATTTCGTTTGACATTTTAAAACATGCCGGAAAGGAAACAAATTTCTAGAAAATTACATTTAAATCCAAAAAATACTGTGAAAGTGACCGTTTTCTAAATAAAGTACGAAGTGGTAGACTAAGAGCGACAACATCAGCTCCAGAAATCGTCGCAGAAAGCCCTTGCTTCCCAAATTAATAAGGAAAAGAGGTTACAATGGGCACGTGAACATCGAAATTGGACGGTAGAAGATTGGAGCAAGGTACTGTGGACCAACGAATCAAATTTTGAGATTTTCGGTTCGCGAAGACGAGTGTTTGTAAGATCTGTAGGTGAACGTGCACTAGAGCAATGCACAGTCCCTACCGTCAAACACGGTGGTGGTTCGGTAATGATTTGGGGTTGTTTTGCTGGTACATCCGCAGGTAATTTCGTACAAATTCAAGGCATAATGAGGAAAGTGCAATACAAACATATCTTAGAGGAAAATGCAATACCCTTTGGTGTAAAAATTATGGGTCAGAATTTTGTATTCCAACAAGACAATGACCCAAAACACACTTCAAAATTATGTAAGCAATATTTAGAACGGTTGGAAGAGGGAGGGACACCTTCCTTAATTAAGGTGATGAGTATAAGGCATCATTCGGCTCATAATCATGAAGATTTTGCCGTGTTATCCTTCGATTTTAGAATTTTTTTGAATGTCAGAATCCTGATATTCTGCTGTGGATTCTTGAAGCACGGTCAAATCGTTTTTTATGAACCAACAGTTCTGCAAAGGCATTTAGCATTATTTTCAAGTGAAGGACTTTTAATTTTTACATTTAATTCCTCACATTTACAAGTGTCAATCTTAGGGCGGCCAAAAAGGTAGATCGTATTGGTCATAAAAATATTTCACGTAATAACTGTAGCGACTTTTTGAAGATGGGTGTTTGCTTTTGAATAATTCATACATGATTATCAAATTAAGCCTTGCATCAAGATATTTGTACATCTTGTTAGGGGAATGTGTTTCTCTTTAGATTCTTGCCCCTCTTATCACGAGGTATTGCAGTAAAGGTTTGAAACGTTTTACTCTTTTTAACTCAACACCATAAAGACTTATAAAAGCTTTCTGGCAAACCTCAACCCTTGTTCCTTTAACTGGTATAAAATGTTGAAAAGAGTACGCTTTCTTCATTCGGGCCAAGTCATTTTTCGGTTTGGATCTACGTTTAACATTTTGTATTTCTACAAGACCTTATTATAAATATAAATCTTGTTCGTCTTTGCTGTTAAGAGAATACATTCACTGCTGTGAATATGACATTTACATATATCAGTATCCAAAATGGCTACGTTCGGTGATATAATTTAAAATGTATTGTATTAAAACAGAACGTTTATGACATGCATTTAAAAACGTCTCTTCATGTTCAAAAATAATTTTGTTAAATATGTATAACGTAAAAATATAAAACTATTTGAACAATAAAATCTTCACGTTTTTTGTTAAATACAACGGACAGTTAGGGAATTGAGTTGAAATAGCATCGTTTTTTAAGCCTAGGATTTTTTAAACTTACAGTAATAGTTTCACCGGTCCTTGAATCCGTAGCTGTTGAAAAATAATTAATATCTTTTTTTATAAAATGTAACTCACAAACTCTAGTATACATTGGAAAACAGCCGACGCCGTAGTACTATAAATAGACCGCCCGAGTCACGCTTTTATCGTTTCAGAAAAGGTTTTATGGCTTGTACACCACTAGAAAAACATTACAGGTATCACCAATAAAGTACGGAAATAAAAACAACACATTTTTTAAAATAAAACCAATGTAAACCAATTCCAAACGAAGAAACGGTGTGAATGTCAAATCTACAAATATTGCTGACCGACTACCTAATGCAATGTACGTCACAGCCTGTTGACGTCGAAACTGTTTGTAATTCTTTGCTTTAGATAACTTCAGATGAAGAAATCTTACGAAAATATTTATTTAGTAAACCATATTCAAAAACTTGCGTTTAAAAATTATTTTTTTAGTTTTATAATATTTATATTTTATTAAACAATAGTTTTCTAGAGGTAATAATCACGTGCCGCTGTTGTATATATCTAAAACGAGCTACTATTGTACTAAACTTTTGAATTATATGGTAAGCGCGTAGGGAATATTTCTTCCTATACCTACTCTCTTGCGATAATATGGAGTTGCATAAAATTCTCTCGAATGAATGGCGCATTAGAAGCTGTGTGTACGATGAAAGGCACGTGTATATTTGTCGAAAGCAGATGTTGCACATTCAGCCTATTCCCCAGCGCGTGCCAAAGTAACCCTTCTTTCTATGAAAATCTACAAAGCCGGACCGGCAAAGTGATGGCTACTTAAATTCAAATGGTATCTATGGGTTAAAATGATTGACGCTTCTGGTTAATATAATTGTTTTATTCAATAATATTTATGTGGACTAGCGTACGAAAATCGTTTACCCTGATTTCTACCCAAATAAAATAAAAACCGGGATAATAGTTGTTTGTTTTTCAAAATATTCACTTCATTGATTGAAACTAGGATGAACGATTGCCACAGGACATTGATTTTTAAAGAAGACAGGTGTCGTAGAATATTTTACACCTGGACTTGAAGCCGGCTGTCTCATCAGTTGCCTGGTGCTACTTCTTTTCTACTTAAGTATGTACTTTTACATACGTACATACGAATGTATATCGTGAGGTTTTGTGTTATATAAAACGTAAGATATAATTAAAATTTATGTAAATCTCGACGAAAACTTTACTAAGATCACATATACATATGTATTCCAAAGTATACACAAACTGTACGATATTGCAATAAAAGTCGAGAGAAATTTCGAATAATTACATCAAGGCAGCTGCGAATAAATTTCGTATTTAGTTCATTTCTTTTGTAACGTTAAAATTTAAACTTTCATTTAAATAATAATGAATTATAATTACGAGCATTAATGAACTGTTTTAGCATGTGCAATTAATAACGGTGTTATATACAGTATGTTTCAAGGGAATAACATTAACATTAAAAAAACGCTGTGTAAATTGAAACAGTTCACTAAAACCCTTACCACAACACTTAATTTGTACTGGACGCACGTTTCGATAGCCAAGCTATCATCATCAGCAGCAAGACTGAACTAACAAGCTAAGTGAAAAACTAACCTTATATAGCAAAATAAATTATGCAATATGTAAATTTAAAATCGTAAAATTTAATGCGCCGCTTCATTGCACAGGACTATAAATAGCCTAAAGGTAAATGAGCCGAATGACGTGAGTTATCCTAGAATACAATGAAGCGGTTCATTGCACATGGTTAAAATTACAACTATAAATGATTAAACATGATGTAACAAGGGATAAAGGCTGGAATTTAGTGGTCCTAAATCTGAATTCATTAAGTGAGTTTTGTTTTTGTAAATTTCCATGCCTTCATAACAATTTAATTGAGAAGTACTCCTTACGTTTTTAATTAACTTTATATTATCAACATTATGGTTATTTTCAAGCATATGTAGGGCAACGCTAGATTTATCAAACCTTCTGAATTTGAGATGAGCCAAATGTTCTTTGTACCTAATTTTGATTGATCTTTTTGTCTGCCCAATATACACTTGATCACAATCTTTACATGAAATTTTGTAAATTCCTGATTTATCCATGTTATCCACCGGGTCTTTGGAATTTCCTAAAAGGTTTTTAAGGTTATTGCTCGAAGAGAAAACAATCTTGCGGTCAATCCTAGAAAAGATTTTTTGAAGACCCTTGGTGTAACATGGATAAAAGGGTAATTTAACATATTTCTTATTATTACGGCCGTCAATGCGTTCTAATGTGCTTACATTTCTAATTCTTAATCTATTCTTATGTTTCCTAATAGTATTATAGACGACATCTTCAGAGAATCCGTTAAAGTTAGAAATATTGATGATTTCTTTTAGTTCATTTTGATATCTATCTTTCGTTAAAGGAAAATTGAGTAACCGGTGCACCAAAAAGTTAATAGCCGAAAGTTTGTGTTCATATGAGTGATTAGAATCCTGTAAGATGAATCTATTATTACTAGTAGGTTTCCTATATACGTCTATTTCTAACTTATTTTTATTTCTTATTACTAACATGTCGAGGAAAGGAATCCTGTTGTCTTTTTCTTCTTCGTGGGTAAATTTGATAGAGGGAAATTTTGAGTTAAGTTGTTCTATGAAATCCGTTATTGAACATTTACTGATGTCAAAGATGCAAAAAATGTCATCGACGTATCTGATCCAAAGCCGAGGGAAATAAGCGAAAGTATTCTTCAGGTCAGTTTCAAATTTACCCATAAAGAGGTTAGCCATAAACGGAGATAAGCTGTTACCCATTGCTGTTCCTTCCGTTTATTGATAAAAAGTGTTGTTAATTTGGAAAAAGTTTTGTTTCATGCAAAGTTTTGTCAAAGAAATTAAGCTAGTAACTTCCTCTCTATCCATTTGGTTATCTAACAAAAGTGTTTCTAAATATTCCAAAGTTAAATCAACCGGAACACTAGGGAACAATGAACTTACGTCAAACGATACTAAAATTTCTTTGTCAGTAAGCTCAATGTCCTTAGTTTTTTCAATGAACTCGTAAGAATTTTTAATAGCCAAATCCGGAAATTGTACAGGTAACTGGTTCAATTTGTCAGATAACCACCTGGAAAGTAAGTAAGTTGGACTGTTGATATTCGAAACAATGGGTCTCATGCTTTTTCCGGGCTTGTGTATTTTAGGTAAACAATACATCCTAGGTAGTACTGGGTTTGATACCGTTAGTCTAAATCTTAAATTGTCGCTAATGACAGCCTTACATTCTAACATGGTCTTTTTGGTTTCTGTAATCATTTTAGACAAAGGATTTTTTGATAATTTTGAATAAGAACTTTGTGACAAAGTGGTGTTGACTCGACTAAAATAATCTTCTTTGTCTAAGATGACTACAGTGTTGCCTTTGCTGTGTAAATTGTTGTAAACACTCGAATGATCAGACAGATCAGATACGACGAATCGCTTCATGAAAACAACGATTTGTTTTTAGTTTCTTTTATTTTTATGCATGACTTGATTGGTGGTTATAAAATATTCAATTTAAATTTATTTAATTATTCGGCTGCATTATTTAATCATGCATTGAAAAAATCACCATTTTAAATAAAATAATTATATTATTTAATGTGAAATTTATTTCCATTAAATATACAGTGGAAATTTACATTGAAATGTAATATTACGAGTTTCTTGTAGATAATACGCGGCATTTTAACCGACACTTGTTGATCCTTAATACATATCAGGTATTTTCCATTCTCACAATGCTGCTCTGCAGATAGCTGATTTTAGCGAATATTTAAGACGAGGGGCAGCTGCGCTTTTCGTGTATTGTCCTCGTGCCACGTGCTACATTGACAGCATGTGCCAGGGCTCAACAGGTCATTAAATATGGTTTCTAAATTTTAGAAAAGCCTTATGTGCAAAAGAAGCTTTACGTGTATGTGCTCTGAATATCACCTAACTGCTGCACAAATAATTGCATCTGTTCCACTAATTATTAACGCTCCTCTGGTTCTCTGATTTTTTTTTTCTTATCGAGTGGGAGAAAAATAAAAGGATCATTGCGTACACTCCATTATACATGCCGTAATAATATTTTAAGTCTTTTACGTACATATTTAGATTTAGCAAGCCGTCCAGCTGTCATTTTACTATTTGCTCGCTACAGAAGACTCTCCTTCGAGCTCTGAGAGATGGGTAGTCGTCCTATCGTCTAGTCATAGTACTACTACGACCGTGCGTATGCAGTATGCATAGTGAACGGTGTAAAGGCATATTGCATCACTTCTAGAGTATGTTAAATATCACAGAATACATCTGCTAAATAACTTTAAAGTAAAAGTGAGTACATTCTAAATGTTTATTTTCCACGTACGTTAAGTACAGGGCGATACGGCATCAATGTATAATAGAACAAAGAAAATTCGCCGAATTTTATGTGAATACGAGAAAATGTTATTCTAAAGGCGCCCTATTTCCCAGTTCTAGCTCGCCGTGTATCATTAGTAGAGTAACCTAAACTTGCGGACTCGCATAGGCGTCGGTATTACGGGTTAATATAAGAATACGAAAAATTCATAAATAAACTAAACCGGTAGAGAAGCAGGCATGTAGTGTTGACCTTGAATATAAATCATGTTAAACCGCGCTGAGAGAGATTTCGTTTTAGTACCGGTTGAGCTGTTGCAGAGATTAGTCGAACGGTCAAGGTTATGTACTTACGTGTCGCTTTTGAAAATATAGCTGGTGTTTTTTGTGTGTTGTAGTATTATACCAAGTACATAATTAGTGTATTGTTTCATATAGAACTAATATTTACATACCTAAGAAAACAATGCCTCGTAATAGATTTGCTACTAATGTACATAAGTATGTGTCACTTTTTCCCCATTTAAAATATGACGGTAGTACAGTTTTTTGCTTAATATGCAATGTTCGTTTGGCTGCATTGGACAGAACTGATTGCCAGAGGCATGTCAATGGTATTAAGCATATGAGAAATGCAAGAACTGAAATACCTTATACACTATTCCTCATACATTTATTAATCATGTTTACCTCTTGTAATCTTCCGTTGTCGTTGGTGAGAAAAGCAGCTTTTAAAACGTTTTGGCGACAATACGTTCCAAAGTACCCATTACCCTCACAAACAATTACAGAATCATTTGGCGCGAATGAAAGAGATGCTAGAAAATGTGTGTAAACGTGATTTGTGTTCCAAAAAAATATGGATTACCGTGGATGAGACGACCGATATAAAGAAAAACAGTATTGTGAATGTAATAGCTCGCGTTTTATCTAGCGAGAACACAGCATCTTGATATTTGTTAGCTTGCAAACGTGTTCAACAATGTACCGCGGAAAATATTCAAAAAGTGATAATGAACGCTTTGAAAAAATTTAAAATTGCCCAAGATCAAGTTGTGATGATTGTGACAGATAGTGCAGCAACGATGTTAAATGTTGGGCGATCCTTAAAACATATATTTCCTAACTTAATACATATAACCTGCGTGCTGCATGCTTTGCATTTAGTTGGTGAAGTTGTTCGACAACATTACGGAAACGTTGATCGGATGATTGGAAGTACTAAAGCAGTGTTTCGTAAGTCTCCTAAACGTTTAAAAGAATTTCGTAAATTTTGTCCGGGTATTCCAGAACCTCCTGAACCAATTTTAACGCGATGGGGTACTTGGCTAACAGCAGCTTCTTACTATTTGATCCATTTTCAACAAATTCAATCAGTTATAATGCGATGTAATCGGAATGAATCCAAAGCAATTAGAGAAAGTCAAAGAGAATTTCAAATTCCTCAACTTTTAGAAGATTTAACAACAATATGTACCAATTATACAGTATTACTAGATGCCATCAGAAAACTACAATGTACTGAATTGTCATTGCAGGAATCATTAGACATAGTGGAGAGTGTAAAAGATAAATTACACACATTAAATGATACGCCAGGATTATGCGCTAGTCAAAAGTTGGTAGATGTTTTAAGGAAAAATCCCGATTTTAATACTTTAGAGGCCATTTATAATAAGTGTAAGAATAGTGAACTTTTAAGTGATTTTGAAAAACAGTTTCTACATGCAAATGTAACTTCCTTAGATGTGGAGAGATCGTTTTCTATGTATAAGAATATTTTTTCTTGTCGACGCACAAGGTTTAAAGAAGTAACTGTGGAAACATATGCAATGATGCAAGTTTACAGTAGTTCATATCCTGATGCCTCTAATTTGTTGAATAATTAGCAAGTAGGTTTATTTATGAATTTTTCGTATTCCTATATTAACCCGTAATACCGACGCCTATGAGAGTCCGCAAGTTTTGGTTACTCTAATCATTAGCGACGATAGAGATCGCTTATACAGGGTGAGTCGGGAGGAACAGGCCAAACTCCAGGAGTGTACTATGTACGTGAAAATAATGTAAAAAAACTTAAATGTTCTTATCTGATTTTAATTTGTTTTCAAGTTATAACGTAATTAAAAGATTTTGAGTAGCATAGTTTTTCCTTTGCTATCATTTTGAGGTTCAAAATCAATAATTTTGTTGTTCTGATATGTGTCAGTGTCAGTTTATTGTGGCAGCAATTTAACCTTTATTTCCAGTTTGTACATTATTTTGTTAGAAAGTGCCACACACTTATTCAAATTTTGAATATGCAAATATGGTGTTTGTTTCTGATTTTTGTAATGGAAATGCTCGCCTAACAGGAAAGCACTACTTGAATGTTTGACAAAATGAATTGCAAAGACTACTAGAGGATGTTCCTCTAAGCATCAGAATGCAAATGTACTATCAGCAATGCATTACAATGAATTTAAACGAATTAGAAAGTTAATCAAAACGCAAATTAAGAATAGTTACGTTCACTATCTTGGAAATATTGAAGATTCTATAAAAACCTCACCTTCCCATCTATGGCAGTTTCTTCATGCTAAAAGGCGTTCCACAAGGATACCGGGCAGACTATGTGACGACTACGGAAATGATTTTACTGATCCCGATGATATTGTTAATGCTTTCGCTAATATGTTTTCTTCAGTGTATAGCTCAGAGGATAGCATGTCTTGGTCTCATTCTGATTACAATCCCCTACCTTACTCCTTTCCATTGGTTAGCGAAGATGAACTTGTTGCACTAATGGCTACTTTTCCCAACAAATGTACCGCAGGTGATGATATGTTACCCAGTTTTTTGATACGTGACTGTAGATTTGTTTTTGCATTTCCTCTAAAAATCATTATCAATCTTTCAATTTCATCTTGTACTTTCCCCGAACGTTGGAAAATAGCCAAAATTGTCCCAGTGCACAAAAAGGGCAATCGTGAACTTCTATCTAATTACAGGCCCATTTCCATAATACCCAATTTTGCTAAACTTTATGAGAAGGTATTATATGTTAGCATTTATAATAGCACTCGCTCTTTTATTGCTTTAAATCAACATGGCTTTATCTCCGGGAGATCTACAGTTACGAATTTGGCGAGCATGTCCCAATTTATTAGTGAAGTCTTGGATAGACGTGGTCAAGTTGATGTGATTTATACAGACCTGTCCAAGGCTTTTGACATGATCAATCATGAAATTTTGTTAGTGAAGCTGAGCTCCTTCGGTTTTGTTCCTTCGGCGATAAGTCTCCTCGAATCCTACCTGAAACAGAGAAAGTGTTATGTAACTTATAACGGATATTGCTCTCGTAACTTTGTTCTTTCCTCTGGCGTCCCCCAAGGATCAAATCTGGGACCGTTACTGTTTGTGCTTTATATTAACGACCTGCTTTTGAAAATTGACCTTCCCACCCTTGCTTATGCAGACGATATTAAAATCTTCTCGGAAATATCTTCCGTTGATGACATGAGGAAATTGCAAAATGGTCTTGTTATGTTGGTAGAATGGTGTGAGCTTTTTGGGCTCAAGTTAAATGTTGATAAATGCTGTGTACTTACCTACTCGCGTTCTTGTTCACCGTACTTATTGTCCTACCAAATCAGAGGTACCAATTTGTCACGTAACCTTGAGTTTAAGGATTTGGGTGTACACTTCGATACCACTCTCACATTTAAAGCTCACATTAACAGTATCTGTTCTGAAGCCATGAAATCTCTGGGGTTTGTGATGCGTGTCTCTAAATACTTCAATGATCCTTCTTTATTAAAGTCGTTATACTTTGCCTTTGTACTCAGTAAACTGGAGTATGCCGCTCTAATTTGGTATCCCTTATATGCTTGTGACCTTCTAAATCTAGATCGTATCCATCGGAAATTTTTAAAATTCCTGTCATTTAAGATTGATGGAAGTTACCCTGAGAGAGGTACTCCACAGGATGGACTTCTGTTAAGGCACGACATGCTGGCTTTGAGTACGAGGAGGGATGGCATCTGCGAGAAATTTCTACAGAAATTGCTTAGAAATTACATAGATTGTCCATACATACTGGAACGAATGAATTTTCTTGTGCCACGTTTGAATTCAAGATCGGATAGTGGCTTCATTCTTCCATTCGCAAGGACTAATACAATGAGACGAGCGCCGACGTATACTTTGTCCAGGGCAGCTAATAAACGTGACTTATTTAAGTAAAACATGGGGAGATTTACTCTTTATTTTTTTTTTCATGTGTTGCATTGTGTTTTTATTTTGTGTATATACTTACCACATTTCTCCTGTTATTGGGCAATATGCCTGTTGGGAAAATAAATGTTTATTATTATTATTATTATTATTATTATTATTATCAGCATGATGGAACTCCCGCACGATAGGTTTCCACGTCTTTGGAATGGTCGTTCCCACCATTAGGCTATTATTTATGTTAGAATTTGTGAGAAAATTGGACCTGCTTTTTATTTCCCTTCATATTGTTTATGAGGCTGGTTTTAGAAATATTGCAGCCGATATAAAAAAAAAAAACGAAGCAATGAGGAGAGTCCTTCGTAGACAAGGCATGAAATGTTTAGAGGTTAATGGCAGTATTTTTGAACCATCTATTAAAAGAATGCTCTGATTAATTTATTTGTAATTACGCTGTAACTTGAAAGCAAATGAAAATCGGATAAGAATATATGGGTTTTTTTAAGTTATCTTCATACTCGTGGAGTTTGGTCCGTTCCTTCCCGATTCACGCTGTATATATTTGATACAATATTTTCCGAGTTAGTGGTAGATATACGAAAGCTACGACAATGTTTATTCATAATAAAAATATAATGATCAAATTGATTTCAGATTTTAATGTGTAGAATTAGCACGGGATAATTTCGGATGTCGAATATAGGTAAGGATAAGGCATTCGTAAGGAAGTTAGGCCCTAGAACCTGCTATACAGCTGCTCCTTACAACAGCTGCATGCTAGATTCAATCAACACTGATATACCTTATTTGATTTAGATAATATTATTACCCATATACATCTATAGTTATTACGATAGTAGAATTCTTCAATAACATTTTTTTCTTTAAGTTTATTTATAATATTGTCTTAATTCCAAAGGAGTAACAGTCGGTCCAACATATTTTTCAAATTGTTCCATTTCTAAACGACACCAACTGATAGATAAATAGATATAGACAATATGGCATTAGATTAAATCATACGTCGGGTTTCCATTCGTGTTCCTCTAACAGATGTCGTTCTGTATTATCTTCAACTCATCATACCGAGCGCAATATTTCCTCTCTCGGTAGCAATGCAGCTGCAGTGATAACGTTTCCAGATCACATATTATAGATACAGTCAAATAAATCTGTTATCTTCGTAAGGAACGATTTTAAGACGAGACTTAACGCAAAATTTTTGCCATCTCGCCCTGAAAGATCCATTTAAACTTTAAATTCGTCTTATTACAAGTGTAATATGACGTTTTATGACGTCAGTTACATCTGCACGTTTAATATATACAGGAAGTATGCAATGTGCCAATTTATCAAAAGTCCCTATCCTGTACAATGTACAAACGGTATATAATGTGCATACATATAAAGCGTACATATGGGGAACCAATGCAGGTGCAAGATTATTTAACAATCTCTAAAAATGCGCATATTTTTTATTAATTATGGTAAAATTTACATCTTTAAGACGTACAGAACCAGCTATTTTACTTTTGGAAAAGATAAGAAAGCTAATTATATTTGATTACTATTTCGCAAAACGGACAGGATATGGTCAAAAGTTGTAGATCGGAGAAATCCACTTTTCGCAAGCTGTGTGTCAATATAACTATTATTTACACCACTCAGATGCTTTCTGATGAATAGCTTTGCTTTGGAGGTGATCAATTTAGAACACGATTTAAAACAAACGGAGCATTGACATTTATTTAAACATTTCGCAAGGAGATCACTTCCAACTAGCAAAGAAGCAAGATTGGAGAGCTTTTCTAACGATTAAGTATTTGAAAGAATGGCATTGCGTTTACCGTATTACATCGATTATAAGACGCATGTTTTTTCGTATTTTGCTGTCTCTGTATTCATGGTGCGTCTGATATACTTTCTTCGCTTAAGAGAGGTATATACTCGTAATGAAATAATTATATTTCTTTGTTTAAGACATTTGTTAACTTGATTCAAGAAAATCTTGCAGAAAATTTTAAGAAGGCGATTCTTAGTATAAGTAAATAGCCATTATAACATAAAATATTTTCTTAAGGATAGCAAATAGTTTTCTTAATTCCAGAAAGCGTTTAGGTATTGTTCATAATTCATAAGCCAATAATTTTTTATTTTCTTAAAATAGAGTACTTCTTACTTAGAATTCATGAAACGCACGCATTATTAATTGCGCTTACCTTGTTTAAA
Organism: Dynastes maya; assembly: GCA_029619315.2. Taxonomy (NCBI): domain Eukaryota; kingdom Metazoa; phylum Arthropoda; class Insecta; order Coleoptera; family Scarabaeidae; genus Dynastes; species Dynastes maya. The sequence goes on along the minus strand of JAROYE020000012.1, from coordinate 3,584,094 downwards.
ACAGTACGACACATCCGTACATAATGCAGGAAATTATTCACATTGCTTGTGATTTTAAAAAGGCTAAAATAGAGGTTTTTATCTACAAAACAATGTTCAAGCAAAAGTGCCTAGAAACAATAATCAAGATAATGCTAATATAAATAGCTCCTAGTATTGGTAAAAACAATATATGCCGTTGATCTTCAAAAAACAGCAACTGAAATATTTCCTTTACGATAAAGTTTACTATTTTTATAATATCTTATAACCGCTGTAATTATATCTTTTGATTTTATTATTTTTATTTCGATGAAATTTTTGAACGGCAGTGTACATAGATTAAAAACGTCATGCGTCTACACGATGGTAGTACTTTGCCTAATTAACACTTCAAATAAAGTTGCTAATTCTTTCATTTAAAGGAAAAGTCTTCTTGTGCCATTGACAACGTTAACAGCAGCGTTTTAACAAAATGCATTTTATAAAATGTTTCCAATAAAGCATATGTTCAAACAATATACATGATTTGTCGGCGTTATTTTATTAATTTATTAAGGAAAAAATCACTACGTACATCAATCCTTTGTAAGCTAGATTTCTTTCGAAATAACACGATATCGTGCGAGTATATGAACTCAATAAGGCTATAATAACCGCATTTTAAGTATGGTAATATAGAATACCACAAAACAACTCCTGCTACGTCATGTGACTCCGGAAAATAATATATAATTTCGCTTAAATGTACAGCCTACTAGTAATTCTTTAAAAGGGATAACCAGATAGGTATGTTGAAAGTAAAAGACCCCTTTAGGTTATTTAAATTTAATTAAAATAAAAGCGAAAATAGGGATAATTACTTTGTCGATTTCGAAGGATTTACCAGCAAATTTATTCGCTAAGATCTTCGGAGTGTATTTCTGGATATAAATTATTCCGTGAAAATCGTGAAATCGAATTATATACCCGCATCAGGAGTGCGTACATGGTTTACACAAGGCCATCCAGTGTTACTAGCGACATATACGTTGGTATTTTTCACATATAGGCTGTTCTAAAGACTTTTAGATGAATAGCTTATTTTCGAATATGTTTGAATAGAATTTGAGCTGGTGTACAGATTATATTGTTAATTATTTACTTTTTTTTTCTACAAGGAAGAAAATAATTATCAAGTTAAATATTTAAATATATAGAATAATTCTACAAAAGCAATAAGATTCATCACGACGTATAAATACATATGTATAATAACATGATAATATTCAATGATACTTCTGCTAAATATGGCGGCAGGTGTTGTACTATACACTAACACCTGTCACTGCAACAAGCCATCGCCACGCGCCGTGGCATTGCTCGTTTGGCTGGCCAGCTACACACACGATCTCTCATGACATTTTCATAGTTTCTTCCACTTAGTTTTCATTAAAAATTTTCAACGGAGTCCTTGTGGTGATGATGCAACGGAATCGTATATAAGAAAAAAGAAGCCAAGCGGATTGTCTAATATAATAATACATATCGTAAGTGACCCGCTATTAAATACGTTTGTACATTATATACAAGTATATATGTGTGCAGATGATACATCTACAAAGTTGAAAGTTCTAAAAATAATGGGAATTATATAGAGTTGTACGTTTTTAAAACGACAACTAAAAGATCAAAGAAATAAGCATCAAAGATTTTTTTTGCTAATCTTTCCTTTGGAAAACAAAACAATGTTAATAAATGAAGTAATAGTATCTATTTAAAAGAAGGAAGTATTCACCTACATCGAGAATGTTAACAAACGATAATTATGAAATTCAAATTTTATTTCTACCTTCCCACAGATAAATTCTGCACACGCAGCCTTACGCTAGGCTGTAGAAAGTAAAGTAGGTGTTACACATTAATTCATAACCTGGGATGGGACTTATAACCTAGCTCGCGTCTTACATTCTTGATAAATAAGTTTGCTAATGCAACAAAAAAAAAATAGCATAGTAAATTAATTGATTACGTAAGGCGGTTGTCAAGAGTGATAATTAATCTCTCCCTAATTGTGTTAAGGAGTAATATTTGTGTAAAATTACATCTCTGCAATTAGTGATATAAAAAATATTGTTTACGTAATAAAACAACAATTATTTGATTCAGAAAATAAACGTTTATTAAGCAATTGTGAAGTACCTCGTTTGTACACCAAGAAAGAATTTGATGATTCACAAAATCCCTGACATTTAAAATAATTAATCATTTCAGTAGGACTGTGACAGCTTTTTTTGGGTGAAGTTGGAATTTGTAGGAAATTAATCTTGCTTAATATACTATAAAGTAATAAATTACTAGCATTGCTAAATAGCCATCTTTTATCTAACGAATCGCTTGTATCTCGAGAACCGTCAGAAAAACTGCAAAAGAGACCCGATTTTACTAGGCGGGTTAAAATCTATCGGAAATTATAATCAAAGTATCGATTGAATGATTAATAACGCTGGCCACGAGCGGTACCGCGCATCGGCGTGGAATCAGTTCGGACCGAGAGGAACGGTAATATTACTTCGTCTGCGGAGCAGTACGGACATTTTCGCTGCCGGTCATTTGCGCAATTGTTTATCTGTCCTAGAAAAATTATGATTTCGTCAGCAAAACGACCGCGGTCGGACAAACTTCAAAAATTTATTGCAGAAATTCCAGACTTAATATATGAAGGTGCTAAAATTAAATGTGTAATCTGTAAAATCCCGTTAATATGCTGGTACAGACAACATTGTCTACGACACGTAAATAGTGAAAAGCATGTCTCAAAAAGAAATTGCGCACGAGACAATGAAAAATGTATATTTAATTTATGCGTTACGTTTATCGCATGTAATATACCGTTTAATTTACTAGACAAGGAACCATTTATCTGCTTTTTGAATAACTATTCGGAGTGCAAATTACCAAGTCGAACATCGTTACGAAGAATTGTGCCATCTGCGCGCGAACATATTGAACAAAAAATAAAATCGGAGTTGAAAGATCAAAAATTGTGGTTATGTGTCGACGAAACAACAGATCGGAAGAAACATTCTGTTCTTAATGTAATGGCACGCAAATTGGAACCTCATCAATCGGCACCTTCAATTCTATTAGTCTCCAAACGAATACAACAGAGTACTGCCGAAGTAATTTCAAAGTTAGTGTTAAATACATTGGACAAGTTTGAACTTTCAACAAACCAACTCTTGATGTTAGTGAGTGATGGTGCTGCAAACATGCTTTCTGTAGGCCGGTCTCTTAAAAAGCATTCTGCTAATTTGTTACACATTACGTGTAAAATTCATGCTCTCAATCTTGTGGCGGATAGTATCAGAAAATATTATCCTGAGGTAGACGCTTTAATAGCGCATACCAAAGCAGTATTCGTCAAATCACCGAAACGTATTCGCGAATTTCACAGACTGTGTCCCCGTATACCAGAGCCACCAGAACCTATTCTAACCCGTTGGGGAACATGGTTGCAGGCCGTGTTTTATTATCATAATTATTTTGACAATATTAGGAACGTGGTTTTACAATTCGATACAAGGAAGCTGCCGCTATCCAGAAAAGCCAGTCGAAATTTCAAGATAGTCAGGTTAAAATGGATTTAAAAATCATTCACGACAATTACTTCGAGCTAGCAGGTGCAATAGAAAAATTACAAAATCCTGCGGTGCCGTTAGAAGAATCTCTACAAATAGTGCAACATGTTCACGCACAGATATGCGCGATTGAAGACGCAAAAAATGTTTCTGTTCTAAAAAAATTTGAAAGTGTTTTTGAGAAAAATTCTGATTTTGGCACATTAAGACACATTTGTGAAGGTGCGTCAACAGAATCGTTAAGTTATTTGAAAGATTATTTTACTTACGCAAATATTACGTCACTAGATGTAGAACGTTCGTTCTCTGCATATAAACGCATTTTTTCCTCATGCCGTACTAGTTTTGCCGAAACAACAGTTGAAACATATCTAATGTTGCAGATATTTAACAGACATTATTCGCTTTGTGATTTCACGGAGGACTCTTAAAATGGTAAGTGTTTGAGCACGTGTTATTTAATTTTTATTTAAAAGACGAGCGAAATTATTTGCGGCAGCAAACATCTCTATTAGCAGAATAACTCTAGTGGAACGCGAGGCCTGGTCGACTCTACGCTACTGCGCGGTACCGCTCGTGGCCAGCTTTAATGATTAATAAGCCTGGCATAATCGGTCTTCCCGACAGAATCGGATCAGTCGCATGGGCGCGTGACTCACACCCGACAGAAATTAAATTTAGAAATCTCTATGGTAAAAAAAAAACTGACGCAATAAAAATGTTTGGTAAGTATAGCGAATATACGCATACGTTGAAATGTTTTTATTACAATTTTGTTGTTGTTGAAAACGGTATGCAACGGGTATGCAGTAAGAAGCACTTTTGTTTTTCAAAAATAACGAATATATGTATTTATATTGATTTTAAACTTAAGGTTATGTTAATTTTAATACGCCACAAAAAGTTTGACTTTGACTTTGAATGAACGTAACGTTTTAACAGCGCGGAAAAGAAGATTAATGAAAAATTTGCACCATCAGGTTTGTTTCCACATTTGTCTTGGTGAAGGATGTTCGCTGTGTGAACTTTACACAATAATTTAGCTCCATTATAATTCAAATTCGGAAATTCACTGATAAATTTAGTGATTTTATCAACCAACGGTCGTATATCTTTGTAATTATGTGTAACTCTGCGAAAGGTTGAGGAGAAACTATTGCAATAAATCAATAATTTCATTCGTTGAGGTAACTCATGCGGATTCGTCTGTATATATGCGTATATACGTCGCGTCGTGGGCCGCGAAACCTTACTTCTAACCTGGTACAAAGCGCTCTGTGCCAGGGCTAATAATTAAATAAGAAAAATGTTGAAAAATTATTTAAAATGTAACAAGGATAGCTAATTGGAGTTTGTGGCAACCAATTCTACGCAATTTCTCTTCATGTAGAAACCCATCATTAAGACTTCTGACAATTCTAAAACGATCGTCAGGTTCTCTCGAAGTTAGAGGCTTGAAAATCGCTTTTCAATTTTGAGTGAAATTTTTTTTGAAAAATTCACTTTTAATTTCCATCCGAAAACTACATAAGGGGTGTTCGAGTGCTCCTAGTAAACCTACATTACCTGCTTTTTACTCAAATAATTGCTTAACTCGCTTAGAAAATATTCACAAGTGATGCTCCTTTAAAAGAAGAAAATTTTGACTGTAATGCAAAAGATTCCGCGCTATATTTCTCTTGTCATAACTCGAAAACTGAGGGAACGGAGGAACGCGATCTTTGGCAATCGACTCTAAAGATCTATTTCATTTAGAAAGGTGCAGAAGACACAAGATAGAAAGAAGACGAGAGAAATGTGGAAAAGAAGCCCACAGCATACCGATAGATAGGCATAAGGAATAAGTAAAAATATGTACAAAAATCGTGAAACTTTTTGAAAGTTAAAGATGTAAATATCCAATTTCAATTTCAGGTGAAATGTTTAATTCCAAAGTGGAAAATGGTGATAGCTATTTTTCACTTAAATAAATGCTTATGTATGACCTTTCTAGACAATTTGAAAGGTTCTTTTCGCACAAAAAACCTTTTAGAGAATCGATGAAATATTAATATTATGTTCATGCTGTTACTATCCTAGCAAACTAAACTATACTGTTTCGGTTATTGATTTTATATAATGTCGATGAGTTTCCCATTTTGGCAGGTGATTTGGACTATCCTAATTTATCAACATTAACGTAGTAAAGTATAATTGTACGGAGTTGATAATTAATTTTCGTATTTCTGAAGGCTTTCATCCGAATCTTAAGGGCGTATAACTTTTACGTTGTTCTAGAACTGGATTTTCTTTTGTTGTTTGATCAATAATCGTCTTTTAAATTTATTCGATTCCTCCCGTACCTTAAAAATGATTTATAGACGAAATATTACGTGCTATATGACAACTATTGCCTAAAGTATGGAACGAGGGGAGACAATAAAACATAAAAGGAATTCAGGAAGGGTATCGAACTGTTATAAAAGTTTCGTGAAACTCTGCTTCGTCGGCAAAGTTTCAAACATTTATGCAATATATATATAAAATATGACTCCCAAAAAAAATACACATAACCATATTTCTTGTTTCGTTTACGTGGTGATCAAAAACTTTTCGAAACGAAATATATCTTACTTTATTTCCATAGTACAAATGCAGTTATGTATGTAGTTTAATTCCCGTGTAATCATGTGACTTTTTCCCTAATTTACGATCCGAATTCTTTCCCGTTTTTTTTTTCTTTTCGTCTATAGCTGCTAACAATGCCATTGTTTTGCGTTTGAGGTAACTAGATACTCATCTAAGAAAGGAAAACTATCCCAATTTACGGCAATTAATTAAGTTTGCGTGTAGTAGTTGGAGTCATAGATTTAAGACTAAAGTACCTTCATTTTAATTAAATTTCATTGTGAGGCTTTGCTTCTACGCCAATTATTTTATTCAAAATTATGTCATTAGTCTCGAAATAACGTTAGCTATACCGTAAAAAGCGTGCGATGATGAACAACTTTAATACGACGTGAAGAAAGGGCCCAATTTTCAACGGTAAAATGGATTTATCTTTAGTTTGGATGATTTCTTCTGCTTCTTGTTTACATTCTGCTTTTCTAACGATGTACTATATGTTAGCTTCAAGTTTCTATCCCCCTCAGACAAAGATGGACGATTTGTATAGAGGGGTGAACTCCTAGATCAGCTTACGTAACGTACTTTTTTACTTTGAGGACATCTAAGTACAATAGTTCCAGGTACTTCCCTTGTGTGTCTCATTATTTACCTTTTACGACGTACATGACGTTTCAAAAATTTGTTTTTTTCCTATGTGCGATTTGCAGATTTTTCTGAAAGTTTTATTATCCTCGCAACATCAAAAATAATCAAACTAGCTTCGCCGGAATAGACACATGTGGAAGTAGTGAATAGGGTGACTATTTTTAAAAATAATTTATTAATTTTTTCCAAACGTATTTCCTTTGCAAAGGTCTATAAGTACGTTACAGAAGGGTTGCATAGGGTAGTTAGAATTAAAGGGGTTGCTTAAATAGCTTCAGGAATATTCCAATTATTTTATACAGATGTGAACGTCGACTCGAGATATGCACGTTTTATTTTTGTTTTTTATACAGGATTTACATATGAATATATCTTTTTTATTTACCATCACGTGGTAGGTAAGGCGAAACTGAGGCATTTCTTTTTTTGAGAAAACTAATTGCGTCAAAATAATTAAAAGGTCATTGTGAGGCGTATAACTCTTACGTGCGGGTCAAAAAACTAATTATTACATAACATTCTAATATTGTATATCATTAAGATCTAGATTTATATCTTTAAGTTGAGAAAAACTAGACTAAGATATTTATATGTAACATAATCTTTTTAAGAAACTCGTATAGTTAAAATAACTCTTAAGTTTAATAAATTATATTCACTTTGTCCCGTGTACAATCGTACTAGGAAGTGTATGATTTACTAAAAACGGTTATAAATAGGAGACACGTCATTCGGGCTCAATATTAACTTTATTACGTGACAATCCATACAATATTCCTATTAAAACTGTGTATAATGTATGGTACGTATTACTAACCTGGGCAAATATGCGATAACAGCCAGAGGCATGGCGAGCGCATAAAAGTTTACACATAAAATAGAAGGTAAGAAATAAATTATAAAACGTGCTGAAACACTTACCGTTTTAAAAGTCTTCCGTGAAATCACAAATTGGGTAACATCTGTTAAATATTTGAATCATTAGATATGTTTCCACAGCTATTTCAGTCACGTGAGTACGACGTGCAGAATAAATGTTTTTTAATGCCGAAAACGACCGTTCGACGTCTAGCAATATTATATTTGCATATTTAAAATAATCTTTGAAACGACTTAATGCATCTTCACAAATTTGTCTTAATATAAGAAAATCGGAGTCTTTCTCTAAAACACTTTCAAATTTTCGTATTACACACCAATTTGTTTCGCCTTCTACAGCGCATAACTGTGCGTGAACATCATTCACAATTTGAACAGAATCCACTAGCGACATCGAAACATTTTGTAATTTTTCTATTCCGTCCGCTAGTCCGAAGTAATTGTTGTGAATAGTTTGTAAATCTCTTTTAACCTGATTATCTTGAAATATTTCCTGGCTTTTCTTGATTTCAGAAATTCGTCTCTCTATTTTAGAAACAAGGTATAAAAAGAAGTTAAAGTAATAGAAGTAGCTGTTTATACTTACGGATGAAACCGTTATCGCCGATATAACAAGGCATCAGCCGTTACCTCCGATATATACAAGGCCTGCAGGCTGTGACGTGTATTGTCTTAGGTGAAAGATCAGCCATAAACGCGCTTATACGTTCAGACCGTCTCTGCGTTTTGAATTGGTTTATCTAAATTGTATTGGTTTTATTTTAAAAAATACTGTGTAGCCATATTTTCGTACTTTGTTGGTGATACGTGTAATGTTTCTCTAGTGTTGTATAAGCGATAAAACCTTTTGTGAAATGATAAATACGAGGTAATCGAACCTAACATGGCGTCGGCTGTTTTGTATATTTTGTGAATAAAAGAAGAGGACCGGTGAAACTATAACTGTAAGCTTAAAAAATCCTAGGCTTAAAACAGATGCTATTCCAACTCAATCCCTAACTGTCTGTTGTATTTCACAAAAAACGTGAAGATTTTATTGTTGAAATAGTATTATACCCGTACATTATATTTAACAAAATTATTTTTGAACATGAAAAGATGTTTTTAAATGTGTTTAGACGTTCTGTTTTAATACAATAATATGATACTGATATATGTAAATGTCATATTCACAGCAATGAAGGTATTGCAACAATTTCTGCAATGTTCCGCCATTGCTGAAGAAAATCACTCAATTTTGTAGCAAAACCATATTTGTTTATAAAATCGACCTTATGTGAGCCTCACGTTAGCAAACGATGCTGCTTCGATTACTCTAACTTCTTCAATTAATACACAGTACCGTGCAATCGAATTAGGGCCACTATATAAATTTGAGTTTTAGCTTAATAAATAATACAAAGTATCAACGTTTGATAAAAACAATTTTTATTTATTTATATATATATTTATATTAACACGTACATTAATATTTCGTCGAACCACCCCTTGCTTTTATGACAGCAGCAATTCTTTTTGGCATGCTTGCTATACACACTGCTGCAACTTCTTTTAAGTGAGCATTATTTTGCCAGCTATTTGTTATGTTTGCTTTCAAAACGTAAACTGTTGTATTGGGAGATGCATAAACTGTACGTTTTAAAGAATTCCAAACATTTTCGATTGGATTCAGGTCGGGGGAATTGCCTGGCCATGGCAATATCTTCAGTTTTCTTGCTGAAAACATATTTAGAATTGTTTTTGCCCTGTGGCACAGTGCACCATCTTGCATAAATGTGTAAGAGTAATTTTCAGGGTCTAAAGACGTCATATACGGGATTAAGATTGATTCCATAACTTCTTTATATTGAATTTGATTCATGGTACCCGTTACGAAATAGAGCGGTTCAAGCCCTTCCCCTGATATACAGGACCAAATCATGACTGCCGGTGGATGTTTCACTGTTTTTACCACTCCGCTTTCATCATATCGTTCCGATGGTCTTCTTCTAACGAACCGTGCAACTTCAGTTACAGCCTCTAGCCGTGACTCATCATTAAAAACAACCTTTAGAAACCGAAATTTTCATTACATTTTCGAATTTACTAAAAATGTTGCCTTTTTCATCCTTAAAGTTCTGATATTGGCTTCATATAAGCGCGATTTTAATATTCGATCTGATATTTTTATATTATCAGCCTGTAATATACGCTGAAGTTCTTTAATGCACAGTTGCCTGTTTTCTAATGCCCTTTTTATGATAATTCTGTCTTCCCGTGGCGAAGTTTTGCGAATACCGCGACAATGAGAACGACCACTTGAAGTCGCTGGTAAATTTTCGTTCTTTGACATCGCTACCCTGTCGACTGTTTGACGAAAAAATCGTTCTCTTCTGTCTATTTCCCGATACGAATACAGCCCCGTCTCTAATAACACTTGAATTCTTGTTTTTTTCTCATTTGAAATGTCTTTACGTTTGCCCATTTCACAAAATTTATCAGTAACAAAAAAAAAACTAAACGTCACGAAATTTCAATTTAATTACTCGAAAACAACATGTAAAACGAATATTATAGCACGAAAATATAATACTTACACTTTACACCATCAAAACTACACGTAAACTAACTTGATGCAATTAAAGCCAGTCTCCGATTACCGACCCTAAACGTACCTTGGATAGAAGGGAATGTTTGGTGGGGGTTATAATAACGAGAATTTTATACCTACTTAAGAGGATTATCACAAATACATTTGAAAACATTTTACTGTGGAAAATATTTAGAAATTTTGGTTATTATAATATTAATAGCAAATATTTGTATAAAATCAAAGTGGCCCTAATTCGATTGCACGGTACTGCACTTCGTATATTAATGTTAGTCACCGTACATAAAGAAAATCTTTTTATTTTTCTTATTATTACTCACCAATATGTGATTTAAATCTTTACTCGCATACATCCTGAAATGCCGCAAATTCCAAGAGAAGCCGTGGATTCATCTTCGATGATTTCATTTTATTACGAAACCTCGTATAGTAGGGAGTGATTCCGATAAATATCTAGCAATCTCGTCGAAAAATTTAATTAAACCGGGGATACATCCTGGCAATGGTTCAATTGCGCCTTGGCTCCACCGACAAAAGAATTTAATTTTCTTTGATTGGAGGTTTAGTTACGGATTTGTATCGCGGTAACATCCCCCTAAATCTAATGCCGTGGGACGCGTGTCTTGCTTTTGAGGGAAAGGGAGATGTCTTTAATTCGCGTTGAAATCTCTGCGTATCGTGTCGTATTGCTACATTTTATTACGTAAAAAAGGCTAGTATATAACCTTGAATTGAGGAGGTATGCGTTGTAAATTATATAACGTAATAATTACTAGAGACGTTAGCTTCCTATCGTATTAGAAACATACAGGAAGCGTCGTAAAAAAACTCTTAACAGCTTGCTTAGTAAAAAAATTTCCTGTATTCGAAAGACTAAAAATACTAACTCGCAAATCTGTTCACGGTACAGATTAAGGGTGTGGTACGTCTTGCGAAGGGTATTCAGCAGTTTTTTAATACAACATATGAGCTTTAATTACACCACGGTATATATAACAGACACTGTCAGTCGATTCTCAAGATGTTGAAGGCAAACGGCAGGGATTTTCCTCTTTTGTGAGCCAAAATTTCACATATGTCGCTTAATTTGGTCCAGTAACCACCTGGCATCGTGAACACGTGGTTACCGGTGTAGGGAGAACAACTTGCGCGGGAAACATTAGCCGCTGCAAGAAGTACATAAATGCGATTGTAATAATCTCCTCGTCTTCTCTTTCTTCAAACTTATTAAAGAGATTTGTTAGATTTTCTCGGTAACTTGCAGTTATTACTTAAAATGTTACTAATGTTACTGTTGTAAGAGATAATCACAGGATAGGGTCATTAAATTTTGACAGAAGGATATACACTACCGTTCATGGAAGTTCGGGCAAGCAAAAAAATATACGGAAGTCAAAGAAAATAAGAGAAATATTAAATGGCCATGTATTTAATACTTACTTACATGATTTTACATATTTTCAAACATAAACTTATTACAAAGAAAAAGTTAATGTAATACAAATAATTTAAATCCGATTTTCATCGAAAAATCCACCTTTTGCCTTTAGGACTGCTGCCACTATTCTCGGCATCCGATTCACTAATTTTGCTAATGTTTCATTGGGCAAGCTTGTCCGTACCTCCTGGAGAATGGTCCACAAATGTTCCTTCGATTTTGGACACTTTTTCCTAACACATCGGTCTAATTCTTCCCATAACAACTCTATCGGGTTCAGATCGGGGGACTGTGGCGTCCATTCCATAATTTTTAAGGTTCTTTCATTTTTTTCTTGCTGCAGGTAATCTGTGCACAATTTAGATTTATGTTTGGGGTCATTGTCCTGCATAAATTCAAATCCACGAGCAATTAATCGAACTCCTGACGGTATAGCATTTTCCTCCAGGATTTTCCGATATTCTTCTTTTTTCATTATGCCCTCAATTTTGAGCAAGTCCCCAGTTCCGATTAAGGAAAAACAACCCCAAACCATTACAGATCCGCTTCCATGCTTCACCGTAGGAACTATACACTCCCGTAACATGTAAATTAATATCGTGTATGACCAATTTTTCGTAATGCGCCAGCGAATATATTTTGAAGAGTGTTTGTGACCTTTTAGTTAAGTCTTCGCAAAATACCACAAATACTTGATTAGAGACCTGATGATTGAGCAGGCCAATCCGGATGATGAAATCCATTTTCATGTAGCCAATCCTTTATTTTTCGAGCTGCGCGTTTTCTAAAAATTCCTCTAAGAAAAGTTTTGCATACAATGGCCTTAATGTTGTATTTAGAACTTCATTCATGCGGTCGTGACATACAAACATTTTTCCAACGCCTTGTGGTGACATGCACTCCCATATCATGATGCTACCACCCCCGTGTTTAAGAGTAGGAACGACGCTATCCTTATGAAAGATTTGCTCAATCCACCGATTTCTGTACAGTACGCGTATCAGTTCATACATCGATTATTGCGCATGCGTCAGATATACATCGTTTGCGAATTAGTAAATGGTGTCGTAGATGTTAGAACGCTTTTTGGAATCAATTGTGTATCGATATTGAGAAAGAAACGTGTAATATGTTTTCTACTGGTACAGATACGCATTGCGCATGTCAGTACAATCGTGCACGCTTGTACGTAGTGTTGGAACGAACCTAAAATTCTTACAACGGATACCAAAAAGCTGAAAAAGGAACTATGGATGACCTTTGAATATCAAAAGCAATGTTTATCCTTTAAAATTAGCATTATCATGATGATAGCATCCAGTTTGAAGTCGTCCAATGTTGATGACTTTTTGACTATTCTAAATGGTTTTTTTCGGCTTTTTTCTTGCCTTACAACCTTTTAATCCTGCACTATTTGAGCGTCTTCTAGCTGACATTCTTTAACCACCTTTTGAACTAACTTCTACAGGCAGCTGCGAGATCATTTAACTATCGCTTTTTTACCATAATGATTCTAAATATTTACAGAAAAATACTTCCTCTTTGCTAATGCTTGATTTAACGCAACTGAAATGTGAGTATTTCTAAACATCGAAGCGTGTATTTTATTTGGTTTCATTGTTTTTTTGCTTATATTAAAAAAAAGGATTACTTTTTATGCATTTGCGAAAATCGATAGGTTGATTGACCAAGGTTGTACATGGATTGTGATCACTTATTTGGACTTTAGAAAAGTGTTCTCAGGTATTTATCCTACATAATTGGGTTGATTTAATAAAGCAATAATAGATCCAAGAAATAACTTGAAATATTCCAAAAATGTTGAGATTTATTCATTGGAGTTAAGGTATTGAAAATATCTGTTTTTTTTTTTTAAAGCGTACAAATACTTTCTGTGAAAAGAAAACAATTGTCAACAGAATATTTCAAACTTTTTTATAATTATTTAATTTTCAGAAAGTTACTTATTATTATATACACCCTTTCTATACGAATCCTTTTAATTTGAAAGAAAATATCAAATCTGGAACGATATTTATTCGCAATAAAAGGCTCTCATTAGGAAAGATACTAATAATATTGGAAGTTTCGCGGAGATAGGATGAGAACGCGATTTATATTCAAGGAGAATCGATTTTATATGCAACTGATTGTGAGAATTTATTTTCCGAAGCGGCTGTGTATCTCTTGCGTTCACTTAAACTTCGTAGATCTTTAATGATGTCGTCATATTTCAAATTATATCACAATAGCGATCAGTAGCTAGACTTTCTTTTCGCTAATTGTGTACCGCTATAGATAAAATGTGTAACGTGAAAACCTATTTTGAATAAAAAAAAATATTTTCACAGGAGAAACCTATCCCCTCCTATATACCTTCGAATATGTAGGTATTAGAGACAACCGAAGTAGAACTGTTGGTGATCATCAGGAAAACGAAACATCTGCTGCTTTTTGACCATACTTCCGAAGATGTAAACAGTTTTCTTAGCTTAACTATATTGGGAAAAATCGAAAGCCAGGCGCATATGGCGATACACTCGTATACCTGCCCGGTGCAAAAGTAATACGTATTTCAAGTATCGATCTTTTTTATAACACTGTGTTTAGCTTACTACCTTGAATAGGACTCGAAAAGTTCTTGTTTGCATTAAAAACAAGCCCGAAAAACATCTTTTATGTTAGAGACGCGTAAAAAGAACAGCTGCATTCGTTGATTATTCATTTCCATATCTTACTTTGGTATTTAACAGTAATTTTATCGAAGAGAAGACAATGTTCTTCTCAATGATTATGTTTTAACCTCAGCCAAGGGCAGCTGTTGGCGTACGTCTCCACACTTCAGTAAGATGGAACAATGGTTGTCTCCATGGTAGTATGTCCGTTTCGCTTTGTAGTTATATTTTTTGTAAGAATATCACTCAACAATAATACCATAATTGTCATTTTACCGCAGGGCGAATATGAACCGAAATTTTTCAAATTCAGGTGTGCCTATAAAAAAATCAAGACGGAAAACATTTTTTTGCGGTCTCCCCTTACTTCCGTTTTATTTTTTACCTTTGCAAAAAGGATGTCGGTCGCGATAGACATAAAATATATATATACATATGTACATAAGAATGCGAAACAGGAAGCAGGCTGGAAGAAGTACAGAAATGTGCGACAGGTCAGTATTAGAATGACACAGTTTTAACTTCTAACATTTGCCAAGCACACTAAAACAGTTCAAGGACATTTTTCGCTGACCCTTCTTACTTATACAATAGGGATCAAAAGTTTTAGAAGCTCATTTTTCCCCCAAAATAGGAAATGCACATTGCCACACAAATCGGATGTCAGGAATCTCGTAGAGAACGCCGCGCCGTATATGGTAGTAAAAAGCTAGCTATAATTGGAATACTTGGATTCTTACCTATGACTTCAATCAGTTGTTTGCACCTTGTTCTGTATGATACAATCATGAATTAAAAAAAAAATAATTAATTCCAATAGGTCATATGAACTAAGTACTATGGCATACGAATAGTACCTTAGTTTCTTCAGAAGAATACTACAATCCATCGAATCAAATGCTTTGCTTAAATCTAGCATATTCATGTCGGCATACATATTACTAACCTGGGCAAATATGCGGTAACAGCCAGAGGCGTGGCGAGCGCATAAAAGTTTACACATAAAATAGAAGGTAAGAAATAAATTATAAAACGTGCTGAAACACTTACCGTTTTAAAAGTCTTCCGTGAAATCACAAACTGGGTAACATCTGTTAAATATTTGACGTGCGGAATAAATGTTTTTTAATGCCGAAAACGACCGTTCGACATCTAGCGATCTTATATTTGCATATTTAAAATAATCTTTGAAACAACTTAATGCATTTTCACAGGCACCTTCACAAATTTGTCTTAATATAAGAAAATCGGAGTCTTTCTCTAAAACACTTTCAAATTTTCGTATTACACACCAATTTGTTTCGCCTTCTACAGCGCGTAACTGTGCGTGAACATCATTCACAATTTGAACAGAATCCACTAGCGACATCGAAACATTTTGAAATTTTTCTATTCCCTCCGCTAGTCCGAAGTAATTGTTGTGAATAGTTTGTAAATCTCTTTTAACCTGATTATCTTGAAATATTTCCTGGGTTTTCTTGATTTCAGAAATTCGTCTCTCTATGTTAGAAACAAGGTATAAAAAGCCTTTATACAGAATATTTTATTCAGTTAATATCAAAGAAGTTAAAGTAATAGAAGTAGCTGTTTATACTTACGGATGAAACCGTTATCGCCGATATAACGAGGCATCAGCGGTTACCTTCGATATATACAAGGCTTGCAGGCTGTGACGTATATTGTCTTAGGTGAAAGATCAGCCATAAACGCGCTTATACGTTCAGACCGTCTCTGCGTTTTGAATTGGTTTATCTAAATTGTATTGGTTTTATTTTAAAAAATACTGTGTAGCGATATTTTCGTACTTTGTTGATGATACGTGTAATGTTTCTCTATTGTTGTATAAGCGATAAAACCTTTTGTGAAACGATAAAAACGAGGTAATCGAACCTAACATGGCGTCGGCTGTTTTGTATGTTTTTGTAAATAATAGAAGATATTATTTATTTTCAACAGCTACAGATTCAAGGACCGGTGAAACTATAACTGTAAGCTTAAAAAATCCTAGGCTTAAAGAAGATGCATCTTCACAAATTTGTCTTAATATAAGAAAATCGGAGTCATTCTCTAAAACACTTTCAAATTTTCGTATTACACACCAATTTGTTTCGCCTTCTACAGCGCATAACTGTGCGTGAACATCATTCACAATTTGAATAGAATCCACTAGCGACATCGAAACATTTTGTAATTTTTCTATTCCCTCCGCTAGTCCGAAGTAATTGTTGTGAATAGTTTGTAAATCTCTTTTAATCTGACTCCATGCCTCCATGACCTTCAAATCTTGGTGAAATCGCTCACGCTACTCATCACTGACTGCACCAAGATTTTCCGGGAAGTTAGCAAGATGGCTATGTAAAAAATGCAATTTGGTGCTCATGTTGCAACCTAGCAGTTTGAAGCTCTCCAAGAGTTGCTGGACAATTTTGGCGTAATTCTGTGCTCGTGTATTTCCAAGATAGTCTTTAACAATGTTTTTGAATGCCAATCAAGCATTCTTTTCATGCTCGATTTCGCGGAGAGTGGTAACATTCTCATAAGGTGTAGAGATAAAACTTGACGTGATAGAAGAAAACTAACTACAGTTTTGAAACCAGCATGCCTAATCAACTATAAAACAGCTCAAAAACCAAACTCAAGAGAAACTGTTACAAATTGTTCCCCAGTGTAATTGAAATGTTTTGAGGCGTTATCAATTCAATTGGCCGACTCAATTTTCGTTACCTGAGACATTTTCATGCACTAGTCACGTTGTTTGGCTGGTCGTTACTACGATTTTCTATATTTTCGCTTATTAAACAACCTCTTTTATATACCCACGTTTTTCCTTAAAAACGTCGTCAAATATGTATGTTCCGAGTGAGAAAAGATTACGAGATTACTGACATCAGAGTTGAACGGCAGTGTACGTCAAGAAAACAATACGCTTCGCCAGAAAGCATTATTGACAAGCATTATATGTTTTTTTCAAATAAACAAATGCCCGGTAAAGTTGCTATCACACGTGCCAAACACGTGCTATCGAAGAGACTAGGGGTAGAAAAATACAGGTTACAGCAGCTGCTATCCGCACCAAACTAGGTAATATGCTAAATATGTTGTTTCGTGCAGAGGAAATCTACTTCCGGAAGAATCTTATACCTCAAGTGGTACCCGAATCAACAGGCAAAACGGAAATCTCAAATTTTCTAAGGTGGTTCATTTGTTCATGACGTAAATTACTTCTACATCCTCTGTATTATACTTTTGTACCTACTTGTATGTATCCCTTTTATTATATACATGGTCTTACGGATGCACTTTATAGTCTCGAAAATATATCTTAAAAAAATATTATATTTCCAATGAGATGTTTTGAAGTGTCAATAAAACTTTCAGTCCAGTTAGTATATCCATAGTTGTTTATTTATCTAGCTTGTGTTTATTAAACTTGTTCAAACGATATTCGGAGAACATTAACATTTTATTTTTTTCCTAAACTATTTGGAATGGAGTTCTTATGCATGGAAAATATATTGGGATTATTTTATTTCATTTGAAAATGCATACAATATCGCGTGCCCGAAAGACATTCAAGCTTGTCATGACATCAGGAACCAATCTTAGGATTTTTACTTCTTATAATATTATTTACATTCATATATCTTGACGTCTTTCCTTTATTTCGTAGATATTGATTAGGAAACAATTTAAAAGATTTTATTTCTTGATTTTAGCGGCTTTATCAATAAATATATTGTATCGTAGTTAGAGTTGATTATTTGATTTATCGTCCTCTTCAGAAATACATGTCCACTACTGTAACAAGTCAAATACATTGTCTTAGTAATACGGTTCCTTGTTTGCTTTTTGTTTGATTGAACTTACAATATAACTAAAGCTGGCCACGAGCGGTACCGCGCAGTAGCGTAGAGTCGACCAGGCCTCGCGTTCCACTAGAGTTATTCTGCTAATAGAGTTGTTTGCTGCCGCAAATAATTTCGCTCATCTTTTAAATAAAAATTAAATAACACTTACCATTTTAAGAGTCCTCCGTGAAATCACAAAGTGAATAATGTCTGTTAAATATCTGCAACATTAGATATGTTTCAACTGTTGTTTCGCCAAAACTAGTACGGCATGAGGAAAAAATGCGTTTATATGCAGAGAGCGAACGTTCTACATCTAGTGACGTAATATTTGCGTAAGTAAAATAATCTTTCAAATAACTTAACGATTCTGTTGACGCACCTTCACAAATGTGTCTTAATGTGCCAAAATCAGAATTTTTCTCAAAAACACTTTCAAATTTTTCTAGAACAGAAACATTTTTTGCGTCTTCAATCGCGCATAGCTGTGCGTGAATATGTTGCACTATTTGTAGAGATTCTTCTAACGGCACCGCAGGATTTTGTAATTTTTCTATTGCATCTGCTAGCCCGAAGTAATTGTCGTGAATGATTTTTAAATCCATTTTAACCTGACTATCTTGAAATTTCGACTGGCTTTTCTGGATAGCGGCAGCTTCCTTTGTATCGAATTGTAAAACCACGTTCTTAATATTGTCAAAATATTTATGATAATAAAACGCGGCCTGCAACCATGTTCCCCAACGAGTTAGAATAGGTTCTGGTGAGCTCTGGTATACGGGGGCACAGTCTGTGAAATTCGCGAATACGTTTCGGTGATTTGACAAATACTGCTTTGGTATGCGCTATTAAAGCGTCTACCTCAGGATAACATTTTCTGATACTATCCGCCACAAGATTGAGAGCATGAATTTTACACGTAATGTGTAACAAATTAGCAGAATGCTTTTTAAGAGACCGGCCTACAGAAAGCATGTTTGCAGCACCATCACTCACTAACATCAAGAGTTGGTTTGTTGAAAGTTCAAACTTGTCCAATGTATTTAACACTAACTTTGAAATTACTTCGGCAGTACAGTGTTGTATTCGTTTGGAGACTAATAGAGTTCAAGATGCCGATTGATGAGGTTCCAATTTGCGTGCCATTACATTAAGAACAGAATGTTTCTTCCGATCTGTTGTTTCGTCGACACATAACCACAATTTTTGATCTTTCAACTCCGATTTTATTTTTTGTTCAATATGTTCGCGCGCAGATGGCACAATTCTTCGTAACGATGTTCGACTTGGTAATTTGCACTCCGAATAGTTATTCCAAAAGCAGATAAATGGTTCCTTGTCTAGTAAATTAAACGGTATATTACATGCGATAAACGTAACGCATAAATTAAATATAAATTTTTCATCGTCTCGTGCGCAATTTCTTTTTGAGACATGCTTTTCACTATTTACGTGTCGTAGACAATGTTGTCTGGACCAACACATTAACGGGATTTTACAGATTACACATTTAATTTTAGCACCTTCATATATTAAGTCTGGAATTTCTGCAATAAATTTTCGAAGTTTGTCCGACCGCGGTCGTTTTGCTGACGAAATCATAATTTTTCTAGGACATATAAACAATTGCGCAAATAACCGGCAGCGAAAATGTCCGTACTGCTCCGCAGACGAAGTAATACTACCGTTCCTCTCGGTCCGAACTGATTCTACGCCGATGCGCGGTACCGCTCGTGGCCAGCGTTAAATATAACATTACTAACACAAACACTTTAAAAATTTGGTTTTCTTTGTCAAATAAAACATTATACAATATTCAATGCTACAGTCTTGTGATTATTTGGACTTATTTTTAAAAGGAATATTCTAGCCATCTTTGTTGGTTGACAGGTTGATTAATTAGGAAACTATATCTATTTATTTACGTATATAGAAAACCACTAATTATAATTCTTTTTTTCTGAGCCATCCTTTATCTTTCCTGCTTAATTAGTTTAATTTGTTACGCAAGGTGGTTGCGGTTATTTTAATGAAAATGTCAACAAATTAAAATCATTACTGTTAATTAATTTAATTGATTATTCCCTGAAAAAATGTATAAATTAATCACCGATACACACTTCAAGTGAAAATGTGTTTTCTAGAACATTATTTTTTATTCTGGCTGAGCTACATAAGACAATTTATCTTGGCGAATCAATGAATGGCATTGTTTCTATTTACTCAAAGAAAGATAACTGCTTCTTTGAAAATAAATGGCTTTCTTTCCTCTGTGTATACCTTTGATTCTTTTCCTTTATCTATTCAGACTTTAGACAAGGATATAATGTTTGACCAAACATGTAAATAAAATATATTTCAGCTTTATAGACTTGCAATGTTGCAATGTTAGCCTTATATTTATTTATATACCGGGTATCCCAGATTCAATGTTACAAGCGATATCTTCCTTATTTGTAGAGATATAAGATCCAGTAAGATGTCGAAAGTGGTTTGCAGAATCCTAAAAGTTAGGATTACAACGATATGAATAAAAATTTCATACATGGTGACACACGAGAGTTGGATGGCTTGCAAATGAGCACTACTGGGTTAGTTAAAAAAAAAAATACTTATATTTGTAAATAAATGAAAGCCCAAACAATGCCATTTAAGTCTTTCAGATGATGCCCATCCTCTTGGATACAGTTTTCCAGCCTAGTCCTTGAACACACTTGTCTCTTCATTGATTTCCGAAATTTCTTGACGAATAGCTATCTTCAAATTATTGAGTGTACGGGGCCTGTCAAAATATACTCGTTACTTGAGAAATCCTTACAGACAAAAGACACAAGGCGCTAGATCAGGTGCCTGGGAGGGCCAAGGCATGTCGCGATGTTGTAGGTTCCAAGTATCCATTGCAACTGAAACGGCATTGAATGGGGTTAATTTCACAAATATCATCCTTTTAAAATCTAGTTGCTGCAGGCATTAAGGCCTGCAGATTTTGAACGGAGACTAGGATTCATTGCTGTAATGCAAGTCATATTAAACAATGATGAGGTGGTGAAACGCCATAACTGCCATTACTGGCCTCCGGAAAATCCTCATTGGATGCGTGAGACTCATTTTCAGGTTCAATAATCCATACATATTTGAAGGAACTTTGACGGAGCAACGTTATTTACATTTTTTACATAATGACCTTCCCGAGTTAATGGAAGATATTCCACTAGCAGAACTCGATGATTTGTGATGGTAATAGGATGGCGCTCCGCCTCATAATTCATGGTTGGTTGTAGAGTATTTAAATGACGTATATCCCAATAGATGGATTAGCACTAACGGTCCTATTCACTTAAGCCCACTAGATTTCTTTTTGTGGGGGTATTTAAAAGAGGTTGTGTATTCTACTGCGCCTACGAATTTAGACGATTTGAAAGCGGCAACTTACAGGAAATTAATCATCATTTGCAATTATCGTTTATACCGTTGTATTCCAAATTTTTAATAATTCCTAGTCAGAAAGATGAGGGGTGCAATTAAAAATATTGGTTTGGGGGAGGTTTCTTAGAGTGATTTAGTAAGGGTAGTTTTAAAAAGTGTATCTTTTAGGATTCTGCAAACCATTTTCGACGACACCTTACTCGATCTTATATCTCTACAAACAAGGAAGATATCGCTTGTAATATTGAATCTGGCACGCCCGGTATAAATTTTCTTTTTTCTTTTGTTGCAGATATGATAGAGATGAAAGGATATGGATTGGTAAGTACATTTTGCGATTACATGCAGGTTAATTTCATATTGTCTCAATTTTTTTTTAACTAAAAGTATCAACTCATGCATTATTCGTGTATTTCCCTCATGAAACGTGATTGGGAGGTAATTTTTCAGACGAGGAAATTCGTTTTTAAAAGCCGCATGAATCATATTTGTCTTTATGAGGATATAATTAACACATGTCGTATTTCTCAGAGCCGTAATAAAAATGCAATATCGTTTAGTTTTATGTGAACCCATACATGTTTTTTGGCGATTCAATACTCGTTAAACGACGTAAAATGCAGTTTTCCATTGTAAAGGGGGTAACCATGGTGAAATTATCGATAAATAATAAAATAAATTGTGCAATTGTAACGTTTTTACATAAACAGTTTCAATTTCGATCAGTTTTATAATAATTACAAAATATTTGCAATTCTTAGAAGCTCAGATCGATTCATTTCTTCAATCCGATCTGTTTCACTTAATTGGACACGTTTATTATTTTATTTTATGGAGATTAGTGCAATTCAAATTTAGCAATCCCTTCTTAAATTACCGAATATATATTTTGTTTCGCATGTCATTATGCTAACGAGATCTTTTAACCGTTCGAAAGAAATTTTAATTATGATAGAAGAGTTTGGGAATATTTCAATACCCATATTTGGTTATATTGTGCGATTGTTGAAGGTTGTATACGCATATGATAACCCAATTAAATATAAATGAAAGTACATTCTTTTACAATAATTCATTTGTGCATATATTAATCCTGCAATTATGATATATCAGTATTAGCGGTGTACATGGGCGTTGCATTATGACATACACTAACGTTCGTGAGTTTGAAACTAGTTGCAAAAATTTTCATTCACGGGTTCACGGGCAGCGCGGGTTTACTTTTAAACCGGTCCTTGTATATAAGGTATAAACATTACGAGGCAATATTATGACGGTGTTACAACATCCTGTGTAAATCCCCGAATTACTCTTATCTATTTATAAAAACACCTCTAGGACAAAATTGATTGAATCCATGCATATAATAGCGGACTTAAACCCCCTTTAACTTTGAATGTATACAATCAACGAAAGCCGGGGTAGCTTTCCAACATACTTAATTCGGATTTTAAATATAGTAGCATATTGCAGATTGGCAAGTGCTTGCTTCGTAATATTGCTTCCGGTTTACTTAGCCGGAAAGGACGAAATATTAATGCTCTATACTCCTGGGATAGGTAAATATAGGCCCTAGCGTTGGGTAAATAAAAAATCCGAACGTAATATTTTCCCAGCCCTCTAGAAAAAAGGATGGACACCATAACGTAACTGTTACGTAAAGACGTTAGAATCTTAATCCATTCAATTATCAGTAAATGATTAGGATGGGTTTTTAAATTGCCACAATAAATTTCCTCATATGACAGTCAGTTTATGTTTCCTTCTTCATAGCAAAAATGGGGTATAATAAAAGTACTACACGCGAGAATATACAATGTCATCCATAATGTGGGAAACTTCTTTATTGTGGGTTTTTCGAAAAAAAATTATTCTTGATAAAAGTTTGTGCATCCCATAAAATTAGACATGTACCAATAAAATATAGAAAATTTCTAATATTATACGGGATACGTCCGAAAACTTGATTTTGTCCCAAGAGTAAAGTACCTTTATTTCAAAAAATATCAAAGAATGCTATTTGAAAAAGTTGTTTAGCGTTAAAAATTATATCTAAATTTAAAGTCATGGCCACCTAAGTCAAATTTTATCGTTTTACCTATTTTTTTTTAAATATCGTCTTCAAAATGTGTTGAGAAATTGTTCATTTTTTGACCAGTAGGTATTAATAAATGTTCTTTTCTTATTATGAACTTATTATTGTGAGCAATTTTACGTGTTAACAAAAATAAAAAAGAACTTTGCGCCAAAAAATTCTTAATTTTGTCATATTAAAAAAAAAATGAATATTTGACCAATTTGTAAAATTATCAACTTTATAAGTGAAACATTATTCACATAATATCGTTTATTTATCCTTTTAAACAAATTTTGTTTCTTTTTACGATATTTGAAAAAAATAGGTAAAAAATATATTTAACTTTAAATTTAGGCATAATTTTTAATGTTAAACAATAGCATTTTTCAACATTTTTAAAAATAAGAGTACTGTCATATACCCCTTATTATCAACGTCATTGTTTTTCGTTATATTATATTATTTTCACCGTATCACTCTATCATATTATTTTGACACGTTATTCATTTATTTTGTACATCAATTTTATTGTAATATTTGTATTTGCAATTATTTGTATTTGTTCAACTAAAGATACATATGTTGCCTACATTCGGTTCCAAATTCCGTAAACATGTACACATCGTTCCCAGTAACTAGATACATATCAAGACACATATTTTTAGAACTTGTTTGTTATTTTGTCATTAAATTTCAATTAGTAACTTTCTACCATAAAATCAATCAAAGTGCATACTATTAAGTGAAAGCTATTTTTTATAAAGAAGACAATATAAACTCACGAGGAATGGGGAAATATATAAACGGTCAGAAGTGTTTTTATTCAGCATACAACAGTACTTTACTCTTAAGACAAAAATCAAGTTTTCAGACGTATCCCGTATAATATTAGAAAATTTCCATATTTAGGAGATGCACAAACTTATATCAAAAATAACTTTTTTTCTAAAAACCCATAGTAAAGAAGTTTCCCATATGGTGCATACTTTATGGATGACGCTGTATATCGTATGGGATGATTCAAGACAAAGGTTGCGTTTCATTAGTAATTCATGTTTATTACAGGGCCATAATAAAATATCCAAATCCTGCATCATTAATAGAGTAACCAAAACTTGCGGACTCGCATAAGCGTCGGTATTACGGGTTAATATAAGAATACGAAAAATTCATAAATAAACTTACTTGCTAATTATTCAACAAATTAGAGGCATTAGGATGTGAACTACTGTAAACTTGCATCATTGCATATGTTTCCACAGTTTACTTCTTTAAACCTTGTGCGTCGACAAGAAAAAATATTCTTATACATAGAAAACGATCTCTCCACATCTAAGGAAGTTACATTTGCATGTAGAAACTGTTTTTCAAAATCACTTAAAAGTTCACTATTCTTACACTTATTATAAACGGCCTCTAAAGTATTAAAATCGGGATTTTTCCTTAAAACATCTGCCAACTTTTGACTAGCGCATAATCCTGGCGTATCATTTAATGTGTGTAATTTATTTTTTACACTCTCCACTACGTCTAATGATTCCTGCAATGACAATTCAGTACATTGTAGTTTTCTGATGGCATCTAGTAATACTGTATAATTGGTACATATTGTTGTTAAATCTTCTAAAAGTTGAGGAATTTGAAATTCTCTTTGACTTTCTCTAATTGCTTTGGATTCATTCCGATTAAATCGCATTATAACTGATTGAATTTGTTGAAAATGGATCAAATAGTAAGAAGCTGCTGTTAGCCAAGTACCCCATCGCGATAAAATCGGTTCAGGAGGTTCTGGAATACCTGGACAAAATTTACGAAATTCTTTTAAACGCTTAGGAGATTTACGAAACACTGCTTTAGTACTTCCAATCATCCGATCAACGTTTCCGTAATGTTGTCGAACAACTTCACCAACTAAATGCAAAGCATGCAGCACGCAGGTTATATCTATTAAGTTAGGAAATATATGTTTTAAGGATCGCCCAACACTTAACATCGTTGCTGCACTATCTGTCGCAATCATCACAACTTGATCTTGGGCAATTTTAAATTTTTTCAAAGCGTTCATTATCACTTTTTAAATATTTTCCGCGGTACATTGTTGAACACGTTTGCAAGCTAACAAATATCGAGATGCTGTGTTCTCGCTAGATAAAACGCGAGCTATTACATTCACAATACTGTTTTTCTTTATATCGGTCGTCTCATCCACGGTAATCCATATTTTTTTGGAACACAAATCACGTATACACACATTTTCTAGCATCTCTTTCATTCGCGGCAAATGATTCTGTAATTGTGTTTGTGAGGGTAATGGGTACTTTGGAACGTATTGTCGCCAAAACGTTTTAAAAGCTGCTTTTCTCACCAACGACAACGGAAGATTACAAGAGGTAAACATAATTAATAAATGTATGAGGAATAGTGTATAAGGTATTTCAGTTCTTGCATTTCTCATATGCTTAATACCATTGACATGCCTCTGGCAATCAGTTCTGTCCAATGCAGCCAAACGAACATTGCATATTAAGCAAAAAACTGCACTACCGTCATATTTTAAATGGGGAAAAAGTGACACATACTTATGTACATTAGTAGCAAATCTATTACGAGGCATTGTTTTCTTAGGTATGTAAATATTAGTTCTATATGAAACGATACACTAATTATGTACTTGGTATAATACTACAACACACAAAAAACACCAGCGGTATTTTCAAAAGCGACACGTAAGTACATAACCTTGACCGTTCGACTAATCTCTGCAACAGCTCAACCGGTACTAAAACGAAATCTCCCTCGGCGCGGTTTAACATGATTTATATTCAAGGTCGACACTACATGCCTGCTTCTCTACCGGTTTAGTTTATTTATGAATTTTTCGTATTCTTATATTAACCCGTAATAACGACGCCTATGCGAGTCCGCAAGTTTAGGTTACTCTAATCATTAATAACAATTTCTTTATATTAAGCTATTAAACTAGTTTAATATTACAATGTATTTTTAGTGAAAATTTTGCTTTTAAGCTAGTTTACCAAGATTTTACGTTTGATCCGAATGAAGGGTATATTTCTAGAGTTATTTTTATTTCTTTGAATAAGCTGACGATTGGTGTGATGTTGCAAGAAAATTGATAAAATATTTATCTACATATCTTCCTATCAACAATCACTTCAACTGTATGTACTCGTCTCGGTATAAGATATTTACATTAGGGCACGAGCTGTTAATAAATAAGGAGCAACAACAGTAGTACTAGTTGATAGACATCTTTGTTAGCGAGAGGGATGAATTTTTTGCATTAGCAGCTGCCAGCTATGGATATGATAAGAATTATTCCTTTGCAGCCGGCAACATTTCAAGGTTATCTCTACCGGGACCGCTGCCTACTAGTAGAATCAGGCCGCTTCTAAGGGGTTTGAATATGAAAGGGTTAAAACAGACGTTATCTTCTATTTTTAGAGGTTTTTAAATAGTTACCTACCAATTTGTGGGAGTATTCGGTAAAAGGGAGTCTATATAGTTCATTAAGTAGAATTTAAACACGTTTTACGATCGGTTAAGGTTTTAATTATGCTATACTGAGTGTTTACATTACTCGTTTATTTTATGCTTGTTAAAAAATTAATTATTTTGATAGGACTGTACGGGAAAAGAAAAAAAAAGAGTCTATTGTACGAGATCAAGCAAAAGAAATCCGTAGTAGATTCGTTCATTCATAAAAAAATTATATAATCTTTGACGATATTGAATCAATGAGATGATATGAGTAAAAATAAACATGTTGTGTATATATATTTTTAAATAATCAATTCCTAACTGAACTGAATTAAAAAAGCATTATCGAAAGATTCGTTTTTTTACTTACGGCACCCTGTTTACGAATCGCAAACTTAGACAGTTTTTTGCAGTACTTTAAATACCTTGTTTTTGCATAAGATGTATTAGTCAGAAATTGACCAATTTTACCCCAACCACAGAAATATAGCACGGAATTATTTAGTTTTCGTTTGACTTTCGTTTAGTGCGGTCTACTAAGAAAGTGTTCCAGTGAAATTATTTGTGAATATTTAATAACAAGGGCGTTAAATCAACACAGCAGCTACCGACGCAGTAGTTACAGTGAGTGACTGAAGTTATTATTATCTTATTCATTATTTAAATTCGTGGTTACTGTTTTCTGATACCGTGTGAAAATCAATTTCTTTTTTCGTGTAGAAATTTTTGTACGTTGCCCGCAATTATATTGTGAGTTTCCTTTTTTAATTACCGCTCGTTACAATTGTTTTAACTCTTAACGTTCGACATGGACAAACATAGTTTCCCATTTAATAACAGTCCTTTCATGTTATTATTACAACGCACATGTACCTGCGTAACACGGCGATATTATAATGATTAATTTATTTATTCTATATTGATATTTCTAATGAAAAAGCAATTACTTTTTGGGACACCTGTGTATACACCAAGTTCATAGCCAACGTCTTGAAAATGTAAAAATTATCATTACAATAAATGTATATTTTTCGTTATATTGCCGATTTATAATTCTCCGCAGCGTTATTATATAAACTACTTACTCCGTGTGAAAATTTTGTACTATGGGTATTGTCAATTTTTTTTGGCCGTTCACGATTATTTTGTTACATCACGTATGGATGTATTTATTTCTATGACTCAAAATAAATACAATTGCTGCTTCAATACAAGGTTATTTCACATGTTTATAACGTATCAGGTATATCTGGATATATGTACAACATGTTCTATACAATATGTGTATTGTTTTAGAAAATCTGTAATTCTTTTTTCTTATTTGCATTATTTCCTTATCTCGCTTGAACATAAGAAACAAAACGATTGCCTTCATTGTCGTCCTTGGCTGCAGATTATCCAGATGCGGAAAATTGACGACCGCGGAAGCCTACGTACCGGTTTCTTCCATTCATTCTTTTTTGTTGTTATTGCTATCTTTACTTTGTTAGTCCACTAATTTGTTTTCTTAATATTTCTATTCAGTATTTTGGTTATCCCGCATACATTTTCACGCCGCAATTTATTGACCAATTAATTGAACAAGTTTTTGACCAAGAAATCGATAGAAATATGCTGTTTTATAATCGTTGTAAATTTTAGGAATTTATCTTCACTTTACTTTGAAAACTAAACAAAATTCGTAGGTACTTTTCTGTTACTGGGTTAGTATTAAAATAGCAAGGTTAGTGAAAAATTGAAAAATCGTGGCAAAAATAAATTATGTTCTATTCGATTGAATTAAGATCAACTTGTTCAATTAATTGGCCAATAAATCGCGGCGCGTAAAACAGGTTTAACATGCATACGACAATACAGAGTTGATGTTTTGTCCTGGCGTCAACGCCTAAAATATTTCAAGGAATGTGAGATATAATACTCGTATACGTGTCTAAATTTTCGCATAATTTCTAATCAATACTAAAGGTTTATAGGAAAATTCCTTATGTTTATACGGATATATACTTTTTTCGTAATATGAGGACTTAAATTTATCCCCTTTTCTTTCAGTGTATCTCTGTCTTGTCTCCACATTTCTTTGTTTACCAAAAAGTAAACTATAATGGAACTTTCTAGATCGTACTTGTTTTGTGCGCGCATGCGTTAAATGACATATTGTTATTGGTGTTCAAAATATAAGCTGACATAACCTGATGTCTGTGGCTGTTTATGTTATTCGCGGTTTTTTTTTAGTATCGATTTAATCACGATGCGTTGAAAATATATCTACAAAAACTAAATTTGTGATTGTGAAAGTTTCCCTTTAATGTCGGTTAATCCAGATGAGTTTTTGAACTGAATTCCTAAATACAAGCGGATGGTTAAGTTGTTCTTTTCAGTGACCACGGGGCGAACATAAAGAACAAGAGGTTGACTTTCATTATAGGTTTGTGTTCATTTACGTTTATTCTCAAAATATTTAATTGTGTTGCAAATTGAATAAAAGTATTTCGTAATTGAAATAAGACGACGCTATGTACAGGATGTTTGATTCACCGACGTATATCTAAAGGAGATGGTAGGTGTCTCGGTTTGGAACTTGTTTAACCAAAAATATCACTATACAAAGTGTCATGGTTTCTAAGATAAAATCAACTTCGAAATTCAAATAAATTAGACGATTTTTTGTTACTGTGAATTAGACACTATTGCAAGTTTTTATTATGTTATTGATTCAATTGAATAGATTAAAAAGTTATAATTTTAATCAACTATCTTTAAACTATTTTTGGTGGTTCATATAGATGGCGTAACGTCTTCTGAGGTTCTAGTTCAGTTTGGTGATAGTTTAATGATTTTTCTCAGAACATGTTCGTTGATAAAAGTATCCGTTCTGCAGATTATATTACCTTATTAGTAAAGTCTGAGGATTGTAGTGACGTCTTAGTTAAAGCATCTTCAGCCCGTAATTGTGCGTATGGGTGGTTAGTAGCAAACCAATTATCCCTCAATGAAGGTAACACTACAACATAACTTCATCATCTGTTTGCCCCTTCAATTATGAAACTAATGCATCGTTTCATAACTACAGAACAAGAAATAAAAATCGTTAAGCGTTTATCTAGAGAATATTAAAAATTTATGTTCGGGTATCTTTAAAATTAATGTAAAAAGAATTTTAATTGAACAAACCCCTTATTCCGAAGAGGAATATTTTGACTTATTTAAATCATTGCACCCCACTTCTATTTTAATTTAGCGTGTGTACTCCCCACTGTGTTATTTTATTATCGAATCTATGTATTTATCTATTTTATTTTTTGTCATGTGTAAATATATTATTATTATATTTATTCCAAGTTGCAAATCGGCTCACCTATCATCCTCTTTCAGATATACGTCGGTGAACCAAACAGCCTGTATACTGTTTCTATTTTTAATTACGTGCTTTATAAGTAACGCTGGCCACGAGCGGTACCGCGCATCGGCGTAGAATCAGTTCGGACCGAGAGGAACCGTAGTATTACTTCGTTTGCGGAGCAGTACAGACATTTTCGCTTCCGGTCATTTGCGCAATTGTTTATCTGCCCTAGAAAAATTATGATTTCGTCAGCAAAACGACCGCGGTCGGACAAACTTCGAAAATTTATTGCAGAAATTCCAGACTTAATATATGAAGGTGCTAAAATTAAATATGTAATCTGTAAAATCCCGTTAATGTGTTGGTCCAGACAACATTGTCTACGACACGTAAATAGTGAAAAGCATGTCTCAAAAAGAAATTGCGCACGAGACAATGAAAAATTTATATTTAATTTATGCGCTACGTTTATCGCATGTAATATACCGTTTAATTTACTAGACAAGGAACCATTTTTCTGCTTTTGGAATAACTATTCGGAGTGCAAATTACCAAGTCGAACATTGTTACGAAGAATTGTGCCATCTGCGCGCGAACATATTGAACAAAAAATAAAATCGGAGTTGAAAGATCAAAAATTGTGGTTATGTGTCGACGAAACAACAGATTGGAAGAAACATTCTGTCCTTAATGTAATGGCACGCAAATTGGAACCTCATCAATCGGCACCTTCAATTCTATTAGTCTCCAAACGAATACAACAGTGTACTGCCGAAGTAATTTCAAAGTTAGTGTTAAATACATTGGACAAGTTTGAACTTTCAACAAACCAACTCTTGATGTTAGTGAGTGATGGTGCTGCAAACATGCTTTCTGTAGGCCGGTCTCTTAAAAGCATTCTGCTAATTTGTTACACATTACGTGTAAAATTCATGCTCTCAATCTTGTGGCGGATAGTATCAGAAAATGTTATCCTGAGGTAGACGCTTTAATAGCGCATACCAAAGCAGTATTTATCAAATCACCGAAACGTATTCGCGAATTTCACAGACTGTGCCCCCGTACACCAGAGCCACCAGAACCTATTCTAACTCGTTGGGGAACATGGTTACAGGCCGCGTTTTATTATCATAAATATTATGACAATATTAAGAACGTGGTTTTACAATTCGATACAAAGGAAGCTGCCGCTATCCAGAAAAGCCAGTCGAAATTTCAAGATAGTTAGGTTAAAATGGATTTAAAAATCATTCACGACAATTACTTCGGGCTAGCAGATGGAATAGAAAAATTACAAAATCCTGCGGTGCCGTTAGAAGAATCTCTACAAATAGTGCAACATTGAAGACGCAAAAAATGTTTCTGTTCTAGAAAAATTTGAAAGTGTTTTTGAGAAAAATTCTGATTTTGGCACATTAAGACACATTTGTGAAGGTGCGTCAACAGAATCGTTAAGTTATTTGAAAGCTTATTTTACTTACGCAAATATTACGTCACTAGATGTAGAACGTTCGTTCTCTGCATATAAACGCATTTTTTCCTCATGCAGTACTAGTTTTGCCGAAACAGCAGTTGAAACATATCTAATGTTGCAGATATTTAACAGACATTATTCACTTTGTGATTTCACGGAGGACTCTTAAAATGGTAAGTGTTTGAGCACGTGTTATTTAAATTTTATTTAAAAGATGAGCGAAATTATTTGCGGCAGCAAACATCTCTATTAGCAGAATAATTCTAGTGGAACGCGAGGCCTGTTCGACTCTACGCTACTGCGCGGTACCGCTCGTGGCCAGCTTTATTTATAAGTGTACTTTTATGTTTAATCCATATTGTACGTCAATTAATAAATATGTTTAAACTAAACTTGCAAACCGTACACACCACTTCGCCTAATATGGTGGCATTTTTACTTCAACGTAAAAGTTTCGCATCCGGATAATCTGTGCCTTTAGGTAGAAATGAAGTAGGCGGGCTCTTACGACTGTTATCGAGCTATGTATGCGCTTCTAGATTATGCTTTGCTACGTTTGTTTTAAGTAAAATAAGAAAAGCGGTAGTAGGGAAATGGTAGGTTTTTCTCAAGCTTGCTTGCGCTTTTTTATTAATGATGTTTTTTCGCTAATTTTGTGCAAATAACAAAACCGATATATTTGTACCCGAATCGTTAGTATGGTTCGATGATAGAGGAAGAATAATGAAAAATATAATAAATACAAGATAATCTGTCGACAATTGTAGGTGCTAACAGATAACGTACGCTAAAGGAAGTTATGTTTTGCGTGCTAAGATCGAACGTACGTAAAGCGTATGACCGATATAAAGTTTTTGTGAATGAGTTCGTAAGTGGGTGTTCATATATGAGAATTACCGTATTATATACATACATAGGTATATGTATGTGTGAAATATAGTAGTAGTAAGTAGTTAGTGGGTTATGGGGTTGCAAATGTCAAGGTGTAGTTAGCAACGTATGCACATGCACATGATGTACGGTGGTGTGGCGTATGGGGTAGGTGGGTGACGTTTTACCCTGACCAGCCGGCATGCAGCTGCTATCCTTTATATTAAAAGGAGCAAGCTGACTGAAAGTCTGGCCATTTGAGGGTAGCCATAGCCAGAGTACGGGTACAAATATACGGTGGCGTTGCACTATAGAGCTCTAGCGGAAGCTAAGACCCCTTGGCGTGCTCCCCTCCCCAAAGTAGACGCTACCACACAGTCGTGCTGTCGACAGCCACAGTCTGCATCTGGCCATCATAGAATGTGTGCTGTGTATTTACAAGGATATACGTGTTAATGTGCTGTGTTTGTTGTGTTATGGAGAGTGCCAACTCGTAAGACTGTCTGCATGTTATTCTGTGCTGTGTATACGTGAATACCACCAAGTGTTCATTGAGGGCGACTTTATGTTGCCGATTTTATTAACTGTTTTGTGAGTGCTTCTAATAAACTAGGAAAAAATTGCCTATGGCGTGGTGTTGCAGATCACCCTTGAGGTAACAGCACTTGCTTGTTGCTGAATTCCTCAACAAAATTCGAATCAACATCATGTCTTGGATACACCTCCTTCTGTTTGGGCTCCTATCAGCTCTTCACCAGGTAAGAATTGGATTCCCGCTCCCGAAACAATCGTATCCTCCTCACGCATTTCTCACACAAGTTGTGTGTATTTAAAATTAGAATATTTGACATTGGCCTGAGGAGATTCTCTTTCTTGAATTGCATGATCGTCATTCGTCCGAATGCTGCGAGACAGTGAAATTATTATCCTGGTCAGTGTCTTGCTGTATTTTGACGAGATCTCCTTTTGAAATTTCAACTTTTTCTAACCTATCCACCGCAGCCGAAATGTTTCAAGAGTATGTTTAGGGTGTCGCGATTTCTCGCGCCCCTACAATACAATTCGTGTCGTTTCCCTAGGCCGAATCTTCTGGAGTTTTTGAATTACGGCTTTTGTCTTATACCAACGAAACTGGAAAAAGCGACATAGGAAAATGCTGTGGCGGAATTAATGGACCAAATGCCGAATGTGATCCATCATCTTGCCAAACACGATTTAGAGTCTGCTTAAAGGAATATCAAGTTAAGATCGACACTGCCTCGCCATGCACCTTCGGCGATGTTATTACATCACCAGAGGAAGATGGATACGCTAACCCCATCAGGATACCATTCGATTTCACATGGCCGGTAAGTAATACCTTATTGAATTTGATCCGTAATCATCTTCATCTTGGCTAGGTTAGAATGTTTGTTGGTTTGATTGGATTGTTCACGTTTTAGCGCCAATTTTCAATTGACAAATTGGGAAAGTTAATTCGTAACGTCGAAAAATGTTTCAAAGTTTTGCCTCGACGCGAGAAAAGATACCCAATATTTATAAACGCTCTTGTTAAAAGGTAGCCGTCCCATCCCTTAAAACCTGTCTCGTCCCCCAAGGGCCGTTTATTCTTACCTAACGCATCAATTTTCCTTTTCTACCTCGCTCCCTGGCACTTACTATCATAGGTATCCTTCTGATTTCCTATCTATAATTGACACTTGTTTTGTCTGTCAATTTTTAAAGCTCCTAATTGACAAGGCGCTAAAGGTATATAGAATTCGACGAGGACGACGGTAATTCATCTTTCCTATCCTCCGAAAAATCATAATTATAAATCGGAGAACCGGATTTTGAAAATCTCGCATCGGTGAGAAACACAACGCAAAAGGATATAAAAATAATTTTAATTATATTCGAATAGAGTTGAGTAGGTACCGCATGAGACCAACGAGAGAGAGATTATTTCCATCGAGACTGTACGATTTCCGTCGTGTAATTTTGTAGCATCTTGTACCGGCTTTAAGCAGGTATTCCGCCGTGAGAAACAAGCTGCACAAATTCAAAATTAATTACTTCGTATTTATCGATCAAAGTTAATATCCAAGTCTCTCTCTTTATGATTGAGAATATTTTATTATTTCCCACCAAATACTTATGCAATTTAATTCTATCCTAATAGCGTAATACCGATGTTATTATTTATCGTGTAATGTTATAAAAATCTATATAAAATTAATAATATTCTCGTTGCATCAGAAATTGTAATTTTCTAAAGCTGTAACTGTTATAATTTACGCTACTATTATAATTGAAATATTTTCACTGATACTATAAAATTGGAAAGCGTAACTTTTTCGAGTGAATGCATAAATTAAAAGAAGATATTTCCTTGTTTTCATACACATTCTTTGCATTTTAAGGCTTGTTTGCTATCGTATTCGTTTCGTTTCGTTATTTATGTAAAGTTTTGCTTTTGATATAAATTATCGACGTTGGCGTTGGACGCAAATAAACAATTCAAGTGTGAAAGAAACAAATTCCATGTGATTGCGAATTACTTTTCTTCTTCTTTTTGCCCATCCCCTTGTGTTTATAAAATATAGCAAATAGCAGGTAGCTCGAGTTCTTTTCCCTTCTTTTCAATTTCTTGCAACACCACCACAATTTTCCACCTCACTAATCAAAGCGCTCTGCTTGCGGTAAGTAGATATATTAAAAATATAATTTTCCCACAATTTCGTGCGTATGCTGTAAGTTACGACAAGTCGAAGAAGATGTTGGGCTCAAAAGGGAAAAAACGGAAAACGAAAGAAGAAAGAAAAGGATGAAAAAAAAAGAAGAACAAGACTGTGTTCATACCGGTTTTTATATTGTTTACTGTAGTTTGTGTGCCTCATTCATTTCATTACGTATGCACCTTCATCTTTTACTACGCTTATCCTTTTCTTTCGTAAACTCCTACCTTTTCTCTGTCTTTTTAAGGATCGGTAAATGTCATGATATTAATTCTAAAATAACGGAATTCGAAATTTATGCTATTATATGCGATTTCTCGTTATTATCTTCGCTATCTAAATATATGGGGACGTTTAAATGTTGGAGGTGTTTGAAGTTTAGCATATCTACCAATTGGGTTTAATTGGGCGAAGATGAAGATGATAGATTTTTATTTTTGCTTCTAACCAAGTGAAAGTGATTTTCTCTTGAAATGTAAACGATTTATTTGTTACAGAGTTCGTTTTCGCTTATCGTAGAAGCATGGGATGGCAATCTAACGAAACCAGAGGGTGAGTAATTTTTTTTTTATTTATTTACTATCTTTACTAGAAGGCAAGGCGATAAAGAATTATCGCCGCCTTCTAAATCGCGTCTTTAGGCGTCTACTTTACGAACGTACTGTATACGGGATAATAATATAAACATTAAAGTTTGTGTATATCAACAACGTAGAACCATATGCATAACAGCTGTCAAATTTTAGACAAGCAAAAAGCCAGCCTTCCGGTAGTTTCCGCTTACCTTTCGTGCGTTCTTCTTCTTCATCTTCTTCTAGTAAAAAAAAGGAGTAAAATATCGAAACATCGGCTTGTCGGCGTTAAAGAGAATTTTATCCTATTGTCTTTGGAAGGGACTTTTGTATTGTTCTTTATTCAACAAATTTCGTCTTGTGAGGTAAATTATTCATTAAATCGAAATATGCAAATGGAATATAAAATAAAAAGTCCATACAAATCATACTCGCCATTTTCCGTTTTGTAATAACTCCCTGTCAAAGCAACTTAAAAATTACCACTCTTAATAGCTATTTTGGCGACGAATCGTAATACCTGGCAACCTTGTAATCTTACGGTGTAAGTATACGAAATATTGCTATTTTGATGTTGCCAACTGTACATATATAGAGAGTCCAGGTGTTATATAAAATAACCGACTTCATTTAAATACCAGTCTTCCCCTCACGACACGTAAATGTATGCAATATTGAAAAACTAATGCCTACAACAACACTAGGCTGTTTGTTAAGAATGCAAGATTATATTTTGTGTACACATCTCCTCTCGGAAACGGGAAACTCAAATACGTGTTCGCTATCGATTTGATTGAAGATCACAGTTCCTCTTTTCATATTTTCTTTAATTTCAGACCTTCGTAAATCTCTAGAGAAGAAGGCACTTTTCCTATATCGTCTTTCGTATGCTAGGATGGCATAATTTACGTCCATATTTATTTATTCTGTGGGAAAATGATTGGATGTGACTTTTGGGACGTGTTATGAATACTAACTACGCTTAATTTTTTATTCATACAATGTTCTATATTATATGTGAGTGTATGCATAGTTAGGTATGGTTTTTAAGAATCGTTTCGATACGTTTGTATTCCGTGAGTCATTACGTATTGGGTGATTTAAAAAATATTGACACTCCTTCATGGTTCTTCTACATGGGATCGGAAGATCGCCCGTTATATTCTTTGTTTTTTTTTTTTTTCGAGAGAAAAAATGCATTAAATCATTCTATGTATGTACGTACACGGTTCACCTTGAAATTTGAACGTATTCGCATATTAATTTGTAAAAATTTTTCCAACAAATCAACAGGATACGTAACTGAACGTCTTCTTTTATTGTTTGTGTATGTATAATGTTGTTCTATTATTAAAGGTATAGTTCACAATATACTTCCTTAGTAGACGCTCCTCTCGATATAACGATGTGATTTAAAGTAGTATACCGGACGTCCTGTCTCTTATTTTGTTCCCCCAACTTATGGAATATTATCTTCACTTCCTTTGCACCCTTCAGTTTATGTACGATAAGATTGCCGCTTTGGTAAACTTACCTGGTAGAGTGATGTATCCTGCATCTTTCTCGCGTGATTCTCCTCTTCTATTTCAAGCAAATTTAGAACCCATCTAACACCTGTTTTTTCCCTTTTTTTCTTACTAATTCGTTTAATTGTAACGCAACAAAAGATTTTAACGAAAGGAATGTAAAAATATGTTAATCAAGTCCCTAACAAAGAAGGTATCACCATCTCAACGATGATAACGACGTTAATTGGAGTGCATTCTATTTGATTTCGCTAGTTTTTCGGTTTAATTATAATATTATAATTAATATAATATCCTTCTTATATTCATCCTGTTTCTCAGGCTTTTTTTGTCCGGCATAAACCGTAGATTTTAATTCTGACAACTTACGAATGACAAGTTGACCTGACGAAAAGAAACACCTGTCTTATTTATATTATTCTACCGATTTGGTTAAATAATCGCAAAGGTTTTATTTATTTACGTGAGTTTATTAGAAAGAATAATTATCGTATTAATTAGAGAAGAAAGAAAGAAAGATTTGAATCAGAGTGGAAGAGAAGGTTAGAAGAAAAGGTGTTCGTCTCTTAAAGTTGTTCTTGTACCGGATACAGCTGTTGAGCTGTGGTCTGCAGGATGTTTCGATGTTAAGATGCAGGTGTATTTTGTTTCTCACACATTTTCCTTTACCCTGCCAGTTCAAAAACTTACTTTTCTCGTTTAAACTTTTATCAATTTTCTTTAAATTAGCCATTGTTACGTTTCTGTATTCTTCGTCGAGATTAATTTCTCGTTACGTAGTGCGTCTTGAATAGAAAGAGACAAAACGGAATAGAAAAGAACGGACTCGTCTATTGTCAATTGTAATAATGATCATATTTTAACGGTATATTAGTATAGTTCTCAAGTTCTATCTCTCTCGGTTGTAATTTTTATCTGATTTTTTCAAAATAAATTTACTGATTAGTTCCCTCCACGCCGCATGCTATGCGGAAATACGAACTCGAAACAATAGAATTTAAGATAATTAATGCATTTTTAATTATTTCTTTTCGACGCATACATGCACGAATGTGTTTTAAATGAATTAATTTAAAAACGTGCGCTGGTGTAAGTCTTAAACGGGACACGATTACGTGATTAATTTTTAAGCAAATTGTTTAAATCGTAATGAAGGGAAATATCTTTTCTTTTTCAGTACTAATAAGGCTAACGACCCAAACGTGGTTAGAAGTCAGTCAGAAGTGGACGCCGTCCGAAAACAAAACCAGCTCTTACAGTCTAAAAGTGGAGTTCCGTGTTACATGTGACGTCAATTACTTTGGCAAGGGATGCGAAAACCTTTGTCGCCCCAGGGATGACAACTTTGGCCATTTTACTTGTTCGCCGAGTGGCGAACGAGTTTGCGTAGCGGGTTGGCAGGGTGACTACTGTACGAAACGTAAGTATCGATATATGACGCTTCTTTCTACTGTATAAATACCCATCTTACTCTAATGCATACAGATACACAGAAAACACTTGATTATTTAATAGCCCGAAGGCTTTTTCCTTTTACCATTCGATGTGATGGGCAGGCAATCGTGAATTGGTTATTACATACTTGTTTTGATATATCAATATATATAACAGCGACCCCGTTAATTATTTTTTTGTATATTGTTTCCTTTCATTAACATTATTGTTATTATTTGTAAAGTTCCATCAATAATAAATATTTAATCGTAAAACGACGACGAATCGAAGACAGAAAAAGGACAAAACGAAGAGAGAAATAAAGAAAGAAATAACAGCAGCGGAGAGTTAAAGACGTGAGCTCAGCTGCTTTTTAACAGCCGGCAGTCTTCCCACGATCACTTACATACCTGGCCTTATACAGACTGTTTAATTTTAAACAAGACACTTCTCTCTTATATACCTACTTAGAAAAGATCGTCTATACAACAACACAACACCTAATTCCTCTCGTATCTATCGTCTAGCATCTGAGCATCGGCTTTATGTATTTGTTAATTTCATCCCCGGTTATATATGAATATTTTTTTATTTTCGGACGAGGTAAAATAGTCTTTCTTTTCTTCTTTTACAGCACGTTGTGCACCTGGCTGCGATGAAACTCATGGATCTTGCATCAGACCGAACGAATGCAGGTTAGTTACCTTTTTATTTGCTCTTTTTTTACATCTTTTCGAGTAGTGCATGTATATAGTGTCATTCAAAATTACACGTTCGAAGAAAGGCGAAAGATGAGCGTATAAGTTATTGTTACATAAGTAATGGTAACGTTTATTATAGGTGTTTTATTTCGGGTTATTTTGCTGATGAAAACTTACTACCACCTACCTCTACTGCTTACTGTAATTATAACTGCCGCCTCTCTTTTCCTCCTCTTGTATTTCTCTCCACCGGTACCGTTCGCTAGCTCGCTGCCTTGCTATGCTTGTTTCTTTAACTACGGAAGAAGCGATGCCATCCTAACAGAGTATATGCGGATTGGTACGGCGACCTGCAGGTAACCTTTCCTTGACCCGCATACTTGCCACCGGGCAGCGTGGGAAACAGCTCTGTGGGCGTGTTGCATCCCCCCCCAGAACCTCCTCCCCGTACTCTTTGCCGCGATACAGGCTGCAACTCAATGAGACTTCTCGATACCATCCGAATATACAGTCGCTTCCAAACGCATGAACAGAATAACGAATAGTATTTGATCGTTTCAAACGTTTTTAAACGTAGCAATTTGATTTACTTTACCGGATTAAATGCTCTTTCAAATGATGACTCGGATAAATATATTTACAAAAATATTTTTTCAAAAATATATAGATGAAATAATTTTGAACGCAAGTGTATACAAATAGTTTCGATTTCTAAAGTTCACACAGTGTTTGAAATCATGCAATGACTACTTTGCTTCGTTTTATTCTAATCTGAACGTAATACGTGGAGCCTTATTTAATAAGCGGACTCTCTACTGCATGACGTGATTAACCTGTTTTTACTGCGCGATCTATGCAAGTGTGAAAAATACTACCAACTTTGAAACTTATTAAATAGGATTTTATGACGCTTTAAAAGCTAACATTATTTCCCATAAAATTCCTCATTGGTGGTATATAATTCATCAGTCCGAGAGAGTCATGAATGAATTTGAATTCGATTTTCTCATGATTACTAAAGCACTAGATCAAATACAGGAACTTGATCTTCCTGGTCGCGTCTAGCGGACGGATATTTTATGCCTAGCGCCGTGAATGGTCTGTCGCCCCTTCATCTTGCATCTTGAGACACTTTCAATTAACGTCTATGCTTAACTAATGTGTCATTTACTTAATTAATGTTTGCTTCCTTTTCAATAAGATCAACGTAATATTATATTAGTAGTTTCTACGTGAATATAAATTCGCTTTACATTATTTTATCAAGAAAATACGAAAAGAAAAAACAAATATTATTTTCTAATTCCAGATGCCAAAGTGGTTGGGAAGGTCCACATTGCAACCAATGTCAAAGGTATCCGGGTTGTAATCATGGAACCTGCGTAAAACCTTGGGATTGTTTGTGCGATGAAGGTTGGGGTGGACTTTTCTGTAATCAAGACTTAAACTTCTGCACCAATCATAAGCCGTGCAAAAATGGAGGAACTTGTTTCAATACCGGACAAGGGAGTTATACCTGCAGTTGCCCTCCTGGTTACAACGGAACCCAATGCGAAAACCCTGTCAACGATTGCTCCAGAAACCAATGCTTAAACGGCGGAACCTGCACCAGAAACGGAACCTATCACAAATGCATATGTCCAAACGGATATCACGGAGTTAATTGTGAGAATACAACGATAACATGCAAGGAGAAGCCTTGTAGGAACGGCGGATCTTGCACCGATACCGAAGGTGGCTATAGATGCGAATGCGCGGCCAGTTTTAATGGAGCCGAATGCGAACACCAGACGAATAATTGTTTGCCGAATCCTTGCATGAACGATGGGAGCTGCATCGATAAGGTGGATGGTTACCAATGCATCTGCGTCTCCGGTTTCGCCGGGGAGAATTGCGAATTGAACATCGACGACTGCAAGAGCAATCCGTGCCAAAATGGCGCCACGTGCGTGGATAAAATCAACGATTTCCGATGCCAATGCGTACCTGGTTTCGTAGGACCTCTGTGCCAGAAACGCGTGGATTATTGTTTGGCGAAACCTTGCGCCAACGGCGGAACTTGCCTTCAATTGACCAATGATTATCAGTGTAAGTGCGCTCCCGGTTTTTCCGGAAAAGACTGTAGTTTGGAGATCGACGAGTGCAATTCGCACCCGTGTCAGAACGGTGGAACTTGCTTAAATAGGGTCCACGGATTCGAGTGTCATTGCTCAACCGGCTTCATTGGACGTACATGTGAGGAGCCGGCTTCAAGCGCCGCTCCCAGTGCGCGGGTGTCTTCCGAATCGAGCTTAACGACCGAACACGTCGTGGTCATTGCGACCATTTCGACTTTCGTCCCTCTGCTGGTGTTGATCGCGGTCGGCGTTATAGTCTGCCTGAAGCAACGGAGGAAAAGGGAGAAAGCGCGGGCTGACGAGGAGGCCCGTCTGCAGAACGCGCAGAACACCGCGAACAGTAGTTTCGCGAAAAGAGGCGCGGCGATGTCCGCCGACGCGCACATGATCAAAAACTCTTGGGGCAAATGCACCAATAACGTACACGGCTCCAATCTAGCCTCGCTGGACGATTGTAGTGTATCGAACATAAGTGTAAGCGAAAGTGACGCGTTTCCTAAGACATTACATCATCAAGTTATCGACGGCCGGCCAGTATACAGTCTGCAGAGGACGCGTTCCCAAAAGCAGCTGAATACTGAGCCGGTGCCTCGAGCATCATCAGCTCTTCTAGCCGCTAAACTACAAGAGCCTGATTACGATCACATCAAGCGTCTTTCTGTGATGTCAAATTCCTCATCGGCTGTGTGTGGAACTAGGTAAGCTAGCATTTTCCGATTCACATCTCGATTTAGTCGGATAACCCGATAACCGATGCGATCTGAATGGGAAATTCGGGGAAGGGATTAACGAGAGCTTTGTTTGCAGTGATCCTTCCTTGATAAAGAGGCCAGTAGAGAAAGAATCCAATGGTGTTTATGTGATAGAAGAACACTTCCATCGTCCCGAAGCGTTATCGACGGGCCTTTTTGCCACGGAAGTTTAGATAAATAATAAATTAAACGTTGTATGTACGTTAGGTGTGATTTAGGGTACGCGCAGTTGTGATTGTGACATCGATTTGCCTAACAATGGTCCTTGTATATATTGGTCTATTTATTTTTCACGTAAAAAACCCGTTGCCTGGTAAGTCGATGAGTATTATTTATGATGTATGTATGGGTACTTAATATATAAGTAAAAAAAAAATTAAAAAATAAACGATGATATACCCACGATGGAATCAGGCGCATCTTCAGCGATGCCACTTTCTTTTTTTGACCAGCACTAACCTTATCCATCTCATTAATAGACTTCTTATTCTTGTTTCTGTGTATTTATATTGTAAATATCTTAGATTTAATGTTATTGTTCCTCATTAGAAAAGCTGTTTTTCTGCCTGTTTTTTTTTTCCTGAATCTTAATTTCATTTTGCGATTTTTTGCGCTATTAGCGAGGGATATAGGTTTCATAAACCAAAGAAGAATTCGTCAAATCGGAAAGTCTGCTTTGCCAAAGGTGCGTTTGTTCTCCGACTTATCAGAAAAAATAGTATTCGACGTATTTTGAAGATGTCTTTTTGAGTTTGTGGGAGTCATATTTGTGTAATGTGATTTTTTTTTACAAGCTAAGTCAGAAAATATCTTATTACTATTTATATCATGGACATTAAATTACAGTTGACTAAGCGTTTGCGTTGGAGATCTCGTAGATACTTCCTCTAGACGATTTTTCTACTTTCGGAGTTAGTATTTAGCGAAAGGCCTCCAACGTCGGGGCAATTTTAAATATTGTACATTTATTAAGGCTTTAGCTTTAGATATACGAAAAAGGACAACAAAATAGTACGTTTTTTTCTGAAATTATGTTCCTGTTATTGTAAACTAAGTCATTCATTCTTTGTAAGCTTTGATTTGAAACATTTGTTTTGTTTTCGCTTTTTTTTTCCTTA
The DNA here is from genome assembly GCA_029619315.2 of Dynastes maya. Lineage (NCBI taxonomy): Eukaryota > Metazoa > Arthropoda > Insecta > Coleoptera > Scarabaeidae > Dynastes > Dynastes maya. The sequence goes on along the minus strand of JAROYE020000012.1, from coordinate 3,540,191 downwards.
AAAAAATAAATAAAATAGATAAACGAATAAATAAAAATAGAAAAAAATAAGGACAATTGCTTCAAATTGATGGACTTCGACACTTGTTGTAACTACTTAACCACATCAACAAGCTGAAAGACTTAATTAACAATCTTTCTTTTTGTATACAATGTACATTTGTAGCATGTCAATATTAGTTTTGATAGTTGTTCATGTTTCTTTGATAAATAACTTCTTTAGAGAAGCATGTACTTGTTCCTCATATGGATGATATATTATATAAAGTTATTATTAATAAATTTCGTTCTACAAAAATTTTTGTCGTTTCATTTGCAATAAAACCTTTTAACAAAGTAAGCTCCTGTTGTTTTATTTCGGTAAATTACTTCATGAGTGCTGAATATGTATGTAGATGTATGGTGAGTACGCTTTTTGTTTTTGTGTGACTTCTAACACTTATCATCGCCTCCATGTTCGTTTTCCTTTAATTTAATAAACGGTAGTGCATGAGTTAGATACTTCCAGACAAACCACTAATTTTACTACTTTTGCATGGCCCTGTATAATACGCTATGTTTTTCCACAGATGTACCATGTGAATAGAGAACTAGATAGCAAAGATTTGCCTTCGAAATGCGACGAGGCGATCTGGCATACCTTATGGCGTGTACGGTTTACTCTAGTGGAACTAGCGGAGTCCCGATTGGTCCAGGTAGGTTTCTATTGCAATCAAATAGTGTAGTAAACATCGACTCAATCCAAGGACAAAAGTAAATGTGGACGATCCTTTTGTGAAATTTTTTTCCAACAGATGTTTTCATTTATGTTAGACGAGTTGTGCGTTGCTCGAGGCAATTGCGTCAATAAAAAAGAACATTTATCAGATGATTTCATATGTCCCCGTGTCAGATATCTACACTTATATTACATTAATAATGACAAAGAAGAAGGACCAACGTTTGACTTTTATAGGGGGCAGGTTTGAAAGTAGTTTTACCAAAGTCGTACAAAACACATATGATTATTAATTAATTAATATACCGGCTGTCCCAGATTCAATGTTACAAACGACATCTTCGTCGAAAATGGTTTGCAAAAACTAAAAGATATATTTTTTTAATCTACTCTTAGTAAACCATCTCTTAAGAAATCTCCCCTAAACCTTTTTTCTTTAATTGCACCCCTCATCTTTTTGACTTTATGGTTGAAGTACTAGAAGTTAGGAATACAACGGTATAAACAAAATTTTTATTTAACAAATAGCTTTCAATCGTATAGGTAGTTCGAATATTCATTTCGATTTGCGAAAATGGTTTACATACAGTTAAATACGTAGTCAAATAGTGTTAAAATGCCTTCTAATTTTTCTCCAAATGAATGTATCGATATGTTATTAATTTATTGAGAGTGCTATAAAAATTCTCGTGAAGCAGCAACACTTTATGGAGAGCGACTTTCTAACAGAATGGTACCAACTATCAGCGCTGTGCTCCAGAAAATCCTCATTGGATAAGTGAGGCTTTCAGGTAATATGGGGTGTCAAGGTTTGATGCAGATTATTTAATGGATGTATCATTGGTCCATACATCTTTGAAGAAACTTCGATAGGGCAACGTTATTTACATTTTTTTACATAATGACCTTCCCTAGTTAATAGAAGATATTCTATTAGCAGAGCGCAATGATTTATGGTAGCAACAGGATGGCTCTCCGCCTCATAACTCGCGATTAGTTGTAGAGTATTTAAATGACGTATATCCCAATAGATGGATTAATACTAACGGTCCTATTCAATAGCCAACTCCCTCGCCAGACTTAAGCCCACTGGACTTCTTTTTGTGGGGGTCTTCTACTCCGCCTACGAACTTAGATGCATGTAATTCCGTTACAATTAATATAATTACAGCAGCAATTTCTAGGGAATTGGTCGATTTGAAGCTTGTGTTGTGTCGCGTGTGATTAATTTTTGGAATTATTAATGTAACTTTTTGTAAGAATTTTTTGTATTAAATATTTCTTAAATGCAATTTCCGTTTATATCATTGTATTCCAAACTCTTCGTACTTTCATAAAGTCAAAAGGACGACGGGTGTGATTTAAAAAAAAATGATTTCTGAGTAGTTTTAATAAGCATATCATTTTCAACGACACCTCAAATCTGGGATAGCCGGTATCGTGATGACGTATCGGATTAACCGATCGAATATATCCTTAAATGTTTTGATTAAACAATATGTATTAATTAAGAAATTCTTTGCATTGCTAGATATTAGATTTTAATAGCACTTATTGGAACTTTGTATGTATATCATTGGACTAATTTTTCCTGTTTTATTTTTCCAGTATATTCCACTGCTTTAAATTTGGAAAGGACCAACCAGCTTCCTTTGGTTGAAACGGGGATAGAAGCGTGCATTGCCGGTGAGTAATATTTTTCTATAAAATTTCGTCCATCTATCGCGAAATATCTAGCAGAAATGCAAATGATGTTCGAAAGAATGCGGATTTAGCGTATTTAACTCGATGATTTCGGTGTTTAAACGTGAATGTTCAGCGCTAAAATGAATTAATAAAATGTAAACGGTACCTAGTGCACATACGTAGGAATAAAGTTAGGTGAATGTCGGTTCAGGTCGTGAACTAAGAACTTGTGACCTGAGCATCAACCTATAAAATCTACAATCACAAAACGAATTGATGTTAAATTTAAATCGTACTGTTATCTTGCATTTCTCTTGCTCAATTTTATTTTTGTTATTTAGGTTCTGTATAATAAGGGATTTCGTGCTTATTAAAACAAAAATTTCCTTCTTTAATAATCGGTAAAGAAACCATCAATCTTTTTTTTTTTTTAGGAAAAAGAAGGCAGTTATGAAAAAGTTGTCTCGGTTAAGGAGTAGTAGGTAACACTTATTGCAATTTCCTGTAACAATCTTGAAGCAAGTTTAAAGGAAATCGGATATTAAATTTGTTTATTATGCTATACTTTTTTATTTTATTTTTCGTTGAGTTTATTTTTGACTGGTTAATAAAACTGTTAATACATATATTTATATTTACATAGAAGATCATCGAAAATCGTAAGGACTTAATATAGTAATAATTCATCTTAAAAAAGAGATGATTTTCGGAGCATTGACCTACTGCTAACACACAAGTATTCTATTTATACTGATGGTGAAAATGAGGGTATTGAAAAAAAGAAATAATTTGTTAGGTACTTGTAGTATCGCGAGTAAGTGATGCACGCATCATAATATTTCAGATTTAATTTTAAATCACACATAGAAACGATGTGCTATTATTTTAATGCCTGAACCTCTGAGAGATATTCCTAAAACTAAAAATCAGTTTGACTAAGTATATAATATAGGTTAGTCTATTTTTAAGATAATCGATTCCTTTTGAATATTAAATGTTGTCCAGGGAAGTATTTAGATACGACTCTCACCATGCTAAATTTTGTGTTTGTTATGAATCCGAAGAGAAACGGATCTATGACAAATAACGTTCGATGTTAAAACAAACAGAAATGCAAATTTTCTTTTACCTCCAAGCACCTTTAGTTGGCCTTGCAGAGAAAAACTAAAAACACATTTTTAAGGTCACTTCTTCAATGGTCTATCGAATGGTGTACTCGACATTTTTTATATAGCGTTTCGATTCTTTCTGACTATCATCAGCTTTCTTATTTCTTATCGGTGCCATATTCGATTTTGACACGGTTATAAAGTGACACGTTGGCAAACGTTTTTCATATTATGCCTTAATTAATGAAAAATACATGTTATTATTAAATAAGGTAGCCGTGAAATTTCAAGCTGCGCGTAATGTTTATGTTAGAAATTTTATAATTGGTAAACTGAAGGTGTGTTTTTGTAAAGTTTATTTAAATTTTACACCTTATTTGTAATAATTAATGAAAATAATAATTATAGTAATAATTAACGCTGGCCACGAGCGGGAGGACCGAGAGGAACGGTTCGTCAGCAAAACGACCGCGGTCGGACAAACTTCGAAAATTTATTGCAGAAATTCCAGACGTAATATATGAAGGTGCTAAAATTAAATGTGTAATCTGTAAAATCCCGTTAATGTGTTGCTACAGACAACATTGTCTACGACACGTAAATAGTGAAAAGCATGTCTCAAAAAGAAATTGCGCACGAGACAATGAAAAATGTATATTTAATTTATGCGTTACGTTTATCGCATGTAATATACCGTTTAATTTACTAGACAAGGAACCATTTATCTGCTTTTGGAATAACTATTCGGAGTGCAAATTACCAAGTCGAACATCGTTACGAAGAATTGTGCCATCTGCGCGCGAACATATTGAACAAAAAATAAAATCGGAGTTGAAAGATCAAAAATTGTGGTTATGTGTCGACGAAACAACAGATCGGAAGAAACATTCTGTTCTTAATGTAATGGCACGCAAATTGGAACCTCATCAATCGGCACCTTCAATTCTATTAGTCTCCAAAAGAATACAACAGTGTACTGCCGAAGTAATTTCAAAGTTAGTGTTAAATACATTGGACAAGTTTGAACTTTCAACAAACCAACTCTTGATGTTAGTGAGTGATGGTGCTGCAAACATGCTTTCTGTAGGCCGGTCTCTTAAAAAGCATTCTGCTAATTTGTTACACATTACGTGTAAAATTCATGCTCTCAATCTTGTGGCGGATAGTATCAGAAAATGTTATCCTGAGGTAGATGCTTTAATAGCGCATACCAAAGCAGTATTTGTCAAATCACCGAAACGTATTCGCGAATTTCACAGACTGTGCTCCCGTATACCAGAGCCACCAGAACCTATTCTAACTCGTTGGGGAACATGGTTACAGGCCGCGTTTTATTATCATAAATATTATGACAATATTAAGAACGTGGTTTTACAATTCGATACAAAGGAAGCTCCCGCTATCCAGAAAAGCCAGTCGAAATTTCAAGATAGTCAGGTTAAAATGGATTTAAAAATCATTCACGACAATTACTTCGGGCTAGCAGATGCAATAGAAAAATTACAAAATCCTGCGGTGCCGTTAGAAGAATCTCTACAAATAGTGCAACATGTTCACGCACAACTATGCGCGATTGAAGACGCAAAAAATGTTTCTGTTCTAGAAAAATTTGAAAGTGTTTTTGAGAAAAATTCTGATTTTGGCACATTAAGACACATTTGTGAAGGTGCGTCAACAGAATCGTTAAGTTATTTGAAAGATTATTTTACTTACGCAAATATTACGTCACTAGATGTAGAACGTTCGTTCTCTGCATATAAACGCATTTTTTCCTCATGCCGTACTAGTTTTGCCGAAACAACAGTTGAAACGTATCTAATGTTGCAGATATTTAACAGACATTATTCACTTTGTGATTTCACGGAGGACTCTTAAAATGGTTAGTGTTTGAGCACGTGTTGTTTAATTTTTATTTAAAAGATGAGCGAAATTATTTGCGGCAGCAAACATCTCTATTAGCAGAATAACTCTAGTGGAACGCGAGGCCTGGTCGACTCTACGCTACTGCGCGGTACCGCTTGTGGCCAGCTTTAGTAATAATTAGGCCTGGCACAGAGCGCTTCGCGCCAGGTTAGGAGTAAGGTTGCACGGCCCACAACGAGACGTATTTATACAGGCGAATCGACATGAGCTATCTCGGTGAATGAAATAACTGATTTATTGCAATAGTTTCTCCTCAACCTTTCGCAGCGTTGCACATATTTATAAAGATATACACTACCGCTCATAAGTATTTGGGCACATATGTATTTGGTATTTAAATATATACAAATATACAACATTAACAATCAAAATTAGTTAATGATTGCGTCGCATAATTGGGTCATTCTTGCAATTAATGCTAATGTTTCCGGAATTATTATTCTCGTCTAAATTTTTGTCAGAATGGATACAGTTGTAAATTTCGATGAATAAAAAGTACCTAAAATATCTCGTTTCTGTTCGTTGGTGTACGACACTTTTCTATTACTAATAAACGATAATTGAAGTGTTTGAAAGTTTGAAATTAAAATGTATTTTTCGTCAATTAAAGCATAATATCAGAAACGTTTGTCAATATGTTCTATATGGTTAAAATCAAAAAAAAAAAAATTATTTTTGACGGTGTTAAAATCCAAAAAATTGATGATGATCAGAAAGAAGTGAAACGTTTTAAAAATGTCGAGTGCACCATTAGATAGAAGGTTGAAAGCGCCTTTGAGAATGTGTTCTAAGTTTTTCTCTGCAAGGTGCTAGAGGTAAAAGAAGAAAATAAGCATTTTTCGTTTTTTTTTTTTAAGAATCTCGAGCGTGATGTATCGCACGCGTCTATTTTCTCTTCGGTCTCGTAGCAAACACAAAATTTGGCAACTTTGTCAACTCGAAATCTACCCTTTATCTCCAATAATGAGCGAGATCCCCATAGTGAGCCTGTATATCGTTGAAAGGTTGAATTCTTTCCCTCTTTCAAATTTGAACTCGCCTCGTAACCTCAACACGACTCATCTGCCTTGCCATTTTACGTGAAAGCCGTAATACCGTCAGGCAATATATTCCAAGTCGTGAAAGCTTAAAATTTTTCCTTCTGTAGATAATTTCAATCCTAAGCTTTCACCAAGGGGATTGGGTCGGAGATTAATTTAGGTAGCTTTCACAGTGGTGTTTCATCGATAATTTTCGTTGATTATTGCATAATAATATCTTACACAAGCGCAATTGTTTGACGTTTTTAAATACTTATATACAAAGATGCATTTCGGTGTCATTCTCGATCCATAGATCGTTCTAAATTATTATTTTTCAACATCGACAATAGGTGGGAATGAATGCCTTCTCTCTAAAGACAATGCCGAGCAATGTGAAGTGAATATTGCAATAGTTTTCGTATTAAGGTAACTGTTTAATGGTGTTTTCTAAATACAAAGTAGCGTCTCATTCTGTTATAAGAGATTATTAGCTTCCCAGTCACCTACATGCAAACCTGCAACACTACTTTCACATGAGGAAACATCTTCCTAATGGAATGCTGTACTCTATTGCACTGTGATGCCACCACCACTACTACTTCTGCTTAAGTGCCTAGTACCTACCACTGTTAGATATGCATGTGTTATATACTTCATGCGCTGTAATGTTCTCTATTGCGAATGAAATATGTTATAAATTAACCGCTATTTACACAGATGAAAATTTATATTTTCGGAAAGGTAATAGCGCCATATTTATTTATCCTTTTCTATAGACGAGCGTAAAAGTAGAAGAGCAAATTCTCGTATTCGTAAGGTTTGAAATTGAATCGATAAAATACGATCTTGCAGTTATGGCGATAATCTAACTGTATTCGCAATGTTTATAATGCTAATAAATTTTTGTGCATTCAATTAAAAGGATTACCGTTCACTTTAATATAAATTTTATATACCTACATGTAAGTTGCATCATTGCGAAAGATATTAAGAATTGTATATGTTGTATGTTTATGTATTTACGCGTAAATGTAGGAGTGTATCGCTGATAGAATCAAATATGTAAAAAAAAATCCCACATCTAATATGCCGTAATCGCTGTAAAACATAGACTTTCATTTCCATAGCGTAATTTTGAAGCATTGCCTACTAAAGCCGACTTTCTAAGTGTATACCGAAGATGAGTTCCATTAATTCTGCAAAATGCATTAAACGTAAGACCGTAGGTGAATGTATGGTTTTAGAAAAGGGGAACGGAATATTTAATTGCTTTGCAGGGTCATAGATAGTTGAAGATACGCAGATACATACATAAGGTGACACAGGCATGTAGCTAGTTGCGGTTACCTGCATATAATTGGCATATACATAGTATTTAATGTAGCTACATATTTACAAAACGGGTGAATTGCGTCACAGTTGCATCGATTTAAGTGCTACACGATAAGTGTATCTCCTGCATGAAAATTGTTTGCTTAACTTCCCCTTCGCTTCATCCAACAATGAGCGAGCTTTTTCAATAAATTTCTGCGTACTCCCGAGACTCGTCTAGGCGAGCTCGCATATTTACATTTTGAAATAGTCAAATAGTCAGATGTTTCCTTCACTCGAGTTAAATTTAAAAGCATAAAAATAGGACTATGGGAAATCTAATCAGATTATTATGTAATTATAACTTGATTTTATTTTTAGCGAAAAACGATGAAATTCTTTCCTGTGTGTACACTTTCGGAAAACGGTATTTAGTATTTAGCTGATGTGACTGATGCTTAAGTAATTTGTTCCGGAGAATAAGTAAAGTCGTATGATTACGGAATTTAATGAGTTAGACGTACCGAAATCATCAGGAAAGTATGACGACATTAAAAACTCGTTAATATAACAACGAAAGTCGTCGTAGTCGTCTTTTTTTGCGTAATAACTAGAGCGGGCCAAGAGCGCCACGCGCCAGGTTCGCAATCAGGCTGCCGGGCGCATATATGTATGTAAACATAGGTAATTTAAATATGTAATTATTAGGACGAGGACCAAAACCACTGTCTATTACGTCGTGAAGACGCGCAAATATACACCTGCAGTTTGGGTGTTCGTTGATAAATACGGCGTTGTTTACAGTGGGCCACTACAAAAAAAAAGTTTATTCATCGACGGCTACGAACTAACAGCGCGCTTATTCATTTACGGATGACGCGCTCTATTCATCAACAAATGACGAGTCTGCAGATGTTACGTTTGCACCACTTCGTGGCATACTAGAAACAAGCGTCGGTGTGCTCGCTTTAGTGATTATGTCTAACGTAACTATTAAAAATAAACGGCCATTACCTACGAAAGTTAATAAATTTCTTAGTGAATTTGTGGATTTACACTACAATTGGAGTACAATTTTCTGTAAAGTTTGTAAAAAGAAACTACTGTGCTGGAGGAAACGTGATTGTGAAAGACATATAAATAGCGCACACCACAGAAATAAAAGAAATGGTGTGTCACAACAACGTCAATTTCAATTAGAATTGCTTTTAACGTTTATGGTATGTGGTCTACCACTTCGTATACTTGATAAAAAAACATTTCGAAAATTCTGGGGTACATACAATACCGAGTGGATACTACCATCTCGGACAGCGTTACGGAGAGATATTCCACGAATACGTGAGGACATTGAAAATCGAATTAAAGCCGAATTAAAAGATAAACAGCTGTGGCTATGTCTTGATGAGACGACAGATTGCAAAAAAAAATCTATTTTGAATATAATAGTGCGCGTATTAGATCCTATTAAACCAAATTTTGCAATTCTATTAGCCAGCAGAAGATTAAAACGTGTACTAGTAAAGCAATTACGGCCGTAGTTCTCGAAACGTTATAAAAATTTCAAGTGTCAACCAGTCAACTGTTGTTGTTCATGAGCGATGGTGCAGCAGCAATGTGTAGTGTAGGCCGTTCCCTTAAAGAAAAGTGTGAAGGACTTTTACATGTTACGTGTAAAGTCCATGCTTTACATCTTGTGGCACAAACTATTCGAGAATGTTACCCGGAGGTGGATGCATTAATAGCAAACACAAAAAAAAGTGTTTCTCAAAAGTCCTAAGAGGACTAGGGCATTCCACAGGTTATGCCCTGGTATTCGAGAACCACCACAGCCCATTCTTACGCGTTGGGGAACGTGGTTAAAAGCCGCTTTTTATTATAATGAACATTTTCAAGAAGTCAAATCCGTTATTTTGCAATTCGTCCCTGCCGAAGCTAGAGCTATTAGGATGAGCCAGAAGGGATTTCTCGATATTTCCGTTGAAACACATCTAAAGAATATTAGCAACAATTACAAAGGGTTAGTAGACGCGATAGAAAATTTGCAAAATTCTGGATTGTCGTTGGTAGAATCAGTGCAAGTCGTGGACGAAGTTAGTACATTGTTACGCAGTATAAACGATGCAACAAGTGGACGAGTTTTAGCTAAGTTCGATAGTATTTTAAAAAAGAATCCGGACTACACGAGATTAAGACAAATGTGCGATGGGGCATCTGCAGATTCCTTGACTAAGTCTAAAGATTATTTTAATTACGCCTGTCTTACTTCGGTAGACGTGGAACGGTCGTTTTCGAAATATAAGAACATTTTTTCGTCTCGGCGAACATCCTTCACCGAGGCAAATGTGGAAACTTATCTGATGGTGCAACTTTTTAAACAAGCCTATCCGCATTATTAAGAAGGATAGAATTTATTTATTATATCTTTATTTACAGTTACATTATTAAGTACAACAGAATAAAAAAGCGTTCAGTTTCTCAGTTATTTCCTTATTACATCCCATTTACAACGCATACCGTTTTCAATCAAATAAAAAATCATAATGAAAATAAAAACACGCTCTAATTACTAAACATTATTATTACGTCAGCTTTTATTTTTTTATTCTTGTGTATTAATTTCGAAATATCACATATCTGCTGTGACTCACATATACGCTATTTACAATAAGCGGCCGTTGCGCCTGATTCCGATTCTGTTGGATGGCGCAATTTGGCCCGCTCTAGTAATAACACTAAACTTACTTATGTATTTACGGCGGTTCTGCTACGTATAAATAGAAGTAGGACAGTATCAAATAAAATGGATAACATTAATGTATGTAAATAACAACCTGAATCTTCAAATCGGAATAGAACAATGCTGAACGCGGATAAACTTTCTTGAAAACAATTCCTTTGAATTGTCCAACGGCACTGTATGGCGATTATTAATGTGCACTTCGAGATGTTTGAAATTTATCGCTCAATTGTAATGCGAGACAAAGAAGTCATATTTGAATCTGGCAAATATCTTCCCGCGTGTTCGCAGTAACAGAAACTACCCGTCCCATTCGATCACCTAGCTCTTAAAAGACCTAAAGACGCTAGAGAAGATACCCCCAAAGGCTAACATCTGTTCTTGCTGCATGTATAACAGATGAAGATTTTAAAATATTTTTCTCTCGCGCAGAACTATACGCGTTCAAAAAAATAATAATATAAACGTGTGGTTGGCTAAAATCAATGTTCCTCTTGTTAATTTTGTTCTAATTTCCCTCTAATTAAAATGGTGCATTCAGCTATAGCACGTTTATAATATTAGTAATTCAAATATACTAAAACAAGAGATTCTAGAGCAATTATCGGTACTTGTAATTGTAATTACTTATCGTGGATGCAATAATTTTTAAAACTGGCTGCGTTTTATTAATTCCGTTGTGATTTATACGATTTTTGTAGCGAAATTGGTTATTTCGTGTTCCCTGACATTTTCCAATATCAAATGATTTATTGCGCTTTTAATATGATGAAAGAATGCTTCAAATGTTACAAAATACTAACTTTTTTATTTTTTTTCAATGGTCATCGCATACAGGGTGTCTCTCAAATCTTGCAAAAATCAGTTAAAATTAAAATTTAGAACTGTGTAAACTAGTTTTAAATTTTAATTCTTTTTTTTTGCTAATGTCGATATCGTTTGAAAATGTGTCTGAAGATTTAAGGAGATTTAGCGATTTTCCATAACTTTTCAAGTCATCTTCTTCATCATATCCATCATTAATATCAACTGGAGCATCTATTACAAAGCCAGATTTTTGGAAACAACTTTTTATCGTCAGATGTTACCCGATTCCAAGCGGTATTTAAGAGATAAATTGCATCTAAAATGTTGATACTTTTTGTTAGAACACTTGTAGATTCGATGTTACCGATGCAGCTAATAATCTGTAGAAAGATTTCAAATTTTTTATTATGCCTTGATCCAAAGGCTAACAGACAGTTGTACTGTTCGGAGGTAGGTAAAACATTTTTATATTTTCCAGATGAATACTTTTTGGATGTGAGGCAGCATTATCTAAGAAGAGCAGGATTTTCTTTTTCTTAATTTGCATTCTTCTGTCAAATGCTCGAAGCCAATCTGTCATTATTTCTTCCGTCATCCATGCCTTTCTGTTGTGTCTCCAGTCTACTGGCAGTTGATCCAATTTTAAATTACGAAATGCGCGTGGTCGTTTTGTTTTCCCTATCGCCAAGGGTCTTCCCTTTTCGCCCTCCATATAGACACAAAGTAGGATAGTGATACGGTCTTTAGATAATTTTCTTCCAGTACATCTTTCACCTTTAAGACTCGTCGATTTTTCGAGCAGTGCTGTGAAAAATAATCCGGTCTCATCTGCATTATAGTCAGCATTGTAATTCTGCATAATCGAAGATGTTTTTATATTGCAACTTATATTAAAAAAAAAAGAATATCAATTCTTTGACTTTTTACTGTTTCATATTGTTTGATAGCTTGTATTATGTTTATTCTATTACGTTTTCTTTTGTTTGGATATCCTCTTAGCTGGCCTGAAGATGTGTTGGTAAAAGCACGAAACCGATCGTCTGATATCTTTAATAGAATTTTGTGAGAAATTGGACCATTGTTTTTTATTCCTACCTTAATTAAATTATTTTTTTAATAACGTAATTAAATAGGGATTATTTTTATATAGTTTAATAATTATTGAGTTAATATTTAAGCTTATTTATCCCTTTTTTTGTTATTATTATTTATTATGTATTCATTGATCATTTCCTGTATATATAATAAAGACTATTCGATTCTGAGATTTCTAATTTTGATGTTTTGTATCACTTACAGCTAACAACCAAACGAGGAGCGTTTCATAGCAGTCAGAGAACCAATTAGGCTACATGATCCAGGGTAGATGTTTTTGCCTTTTCTAGGAAATGTAAGTTATGCTCTTATATTTAAATTTCATATTGGCATTGAAATTTCTACTATTATTCTTAACAGTCATGCTGAACGTCAGCTTGCGCTCATCTTAAAAATACATTGAGAAATTTCAGGCAAATTGTATAAAAAATTGTATGGTTAAGAACTATCGTAGAGAAGCAAGTGCCTATACTATACTGCGCGCTTTTCTATCTCCCTTTACGCCCTTTTTAATATGCTTGCAAAAAAATGTCCTCGAGTTTATAGTAAATATACCCTCGAGGACATTTTTAAATAAACACGTTTGTTTCTCGTAGTGCAAAGATGTGTTTGCATTAACGAAACGAATGAGAAGAATAGAGTAGGATGTGTTTCTTTTATTGTTCAACCTGTATCTTACACGTGCACGTATTTACAAAAAATTAATGCATAGGTACTTCTCATTTTCAGCAACCAGAAGGTGATCAAGATAGGACAATACGGGACAGGAACTTTCCAAGAAGAAAAAATGCTGTATCAGTAATATTATAATATAATTTTAATCACCCTGTAAACACTGTATACAGAGTGATTCAGATTGACAGGTCACTATTGCTACCTCCGTTATTATCGGTGCTACGAATTTTAAAAAAAATAGTTAAATAATTGTTTAATTGTTTTTCTATTGACTGCATGTTAACCAGCAGCGAAAATACTTAGTTTACCAATTTAACCGTCTTCCTAGGACCAATAATAACGGATATAGCAATAGTGGCCCTTTAATTTGAATCATCCTGTATATTATAAAATGACTTTATAATAATTGTTATAATTTATATTATATAATATATATTCTTATATGTATGGAATAACAATGACATGTAAAATAAAATATACGTTAAAATAAATTTCGTCTATTTGGAAAAAACTGCCTTTTATTTGAACTATCACCATCTAAATTAATAAGAATATTCAAGGGAAATTTTTAAAATAAGCACTTTTGTAGTCAGGTAAGTGCAAATATTCTGAAAATGATGACGTCACTTTTCCAATTTCTAAAAACGATGACGTCACTTTCCAAAATTCTAAAAACGATGACGTCATACGGTACAAAACTGCGAAGATAAGCTACTTATATAGCGTTGTGTGTGAGCACTTTAGCAGCGCCATCTAGCGGCCTCGAATGGAACTAACATTGAATCGAGTACGGTGGCGCCCCCTGGTGGGATTTTTTGGAACTAAAATTTTCGGTTCGCGGTTGTTGAAATAAAATTTTGCCAATTCTGTCGGAATTGTAACAATTTTACTCCTGGTACCAGGATAGCAGAAAAGCGAGGAGGTATATTGTATTAGGAGCAAGCAACAGCGCCCCTGGCGGAATTTTTTGGAACTAACATTTGAATTTTTTATGTGGCGCCCCCTGGTGGGAGTTTTTGGAACTAAAATGTTCGGTTCGCGGTTGTTGAAATAAAATTTAGCCAATTCTGTCGGAATTGTAACGATTTTACTCCTGGTACCAGGATAGCAGAAAAGCGAGGAGGTATATTGTATTAGGAGCAAGCAACAGCGCCCCTGGCGGAATTTTTTGGAACTAACATTTGAATTTTTTATGTGGCGCCCCCTGGTGGGATTTTTTGGAACTAAAATGTTTGGTTCGCGGTTGTTGAAATAAAATTTAGCCAATTCTGTTGGAATTGTAACAATTTTACTCCTGGTACCAGGATAGCAGAAAAGCGAGGAGGTATATTGTATTAGGAGCAAGCAACAGCGCCCCTGGCGGAATTTTTTGGAACTAACATTTGAATTTTTTATGTGGCGCCCCCTGGTGGGATTTTTTGGAACTAAAATTTTCGGTACGCAACTTTGTACAGTTGACCCGATTGTTGGAACTGAAAAATTTTACTGCTGGTACCAGGAGAGCAGAAAAGCGAGGAGGTATTCGTACTAGGAGCAAGCAACTTGGTATTTTGCTAAATTTTGAGCAATTTTATTCCTGGTACTAGGAGAGGCGAAAAGCGAGGAGGTATTTTTTTTGAATTAATTTTATTTAAGCTAAATTTTCTCTTCCTTAATTTTTCAACGTGGTTTTGCACATCATGTTGTATCTTGCACTATGAAAGAAGGGATACTATGGGATTGATAAAATCAAAACACAGTCAATACATTCTACATTCATTTTATTTAGAAAACACATTACATAAGCATTTTCAAAACAGATTTGGTTTGCATCTCGGCTAAAGATGTACAATATACAATAGTTCTTTAATTGTAATATTGTATTAAGTATTCTAAACATAAATTGAATTTGTACTAACAGTACGTGTTTCCGGGCTGGTAGGCCGTGGTCTTCGATCTGTGAATGTCGACGTTTCACCAAACACTGTGGTTGGTATCTTCAGGGCGATGTTGTCCACTCGTTAGACTATTGAAGATTCAACATCGTCCTATTGTACTGTTAATACAAATTCAGACACTGGCCGAGAAAGCCGGGTAATTCTTAACCATAAATTATTTAAAAAATGCCATATCTCCAGAAAATGGAAACGAATTCAAAACGTATTTGAAGAATGGCGTAAAACTTAAATAATTTAGGGCAATTTTATGCATTTTATCAATAAAACAAAAGAAATGTTTATACAGTAAAACATAGTAAAGTATGAACTCTATAAATATCTGCAAACCAGAAATTAAAAAATACTGCAAATATCTATAAAATATAATATAGAAGTCATAATATAATATAAAACACCATAATAATATAATATACAGAATGTTCTATTAAAAAATACTTTACTTGCTTGTTTGGCAAAAACCATTTGTAACTTCACAGGTCGATTTCCAGTGTGGTGCAACTAAGACAATTCCTTTTAAATACAACAATTTTTTTTAGTTTAAAATGTTTCTCTAAGATAATTCATATTCTTTTGCTTTTAGTTTCTAGACTAAAGAAAACTATGCCGAAATAAAGAATATTACTCTAAAACCGTTAGAAAAACATACAGGGATCATGAACGCAGGCATAGGAACCTGTATATTGCAAAATGTTTTTAAAATAAGGATACAAACGGCTTAGATCTACCTAGGAGGTCACTGTATACATATAACATTATAAAATACATAATTTCATACAATCTGGCATCACATACAAATACACTTGCAACTAATCTTCTTCTTTCGTGACTGGTTTTGGCAGCTATTCTAAGCTTAAGTTCCTGGGAGAGTTGGGGCCTAAGGATTTGCTAGTTTGGAGAGCTGCATTGCTTGTAGTTATATTATTTTCATCTTCGCTACCTGCTAAAATAAAATATATTGTAATTATCTAACGAACAATAATATATACATATAATATACAAATCAAATTGTTGGATTTTTTGATAACGAGAAAATTAAAAAATAAACATTATTACTTACATTTACACATCTAAAATTTTACTGAGGTTCCCGCAGATACTCTTCAGACCACTACAAACAGGAATACTATGATGATGACTTGTATCCTCTTCGCTGAAAATAAACAAAACAGAGTTAAATAGGATTCTTTCGTTTTGAACTAACTTATTTGGTAGTCAAGCTTAACTTGAACTTAATAAAAAGAGGCTATAGTTCCCAGTGATGGTCAACGAATTGACGGTATATATGAACATTAACTAAAAATTCATGCTTCCTTAAGTCCGAAATGGCCTTTCTTCTTTCTAAGAAATGAATAGAAAGTACTTAAAAATCACTTTAAAAATTGCTATTTCTAGATTATTTACGAAAACTTTTTGACGCTTATGAATAAAATTTAATTTGGTAACACTGCGTACACGCTAAAAGTCCAGATACACCAACTTAAATTTTGTTCAGAAACGTCAAAAAGCTTTCGAACATAACCTAAAAATAACACTTTTTAAACAGATTTTTAAGTACTTTCTATTCATTTCCTCAAAAAAGAGAAAAGTCCTTTTGAATACAGAGAAATATGAATTTTCAATTAATATGAATATAAATCAATCCGCCAACCATCATTCTGAACTCTTACCAAAAGTTAAATCAATTATTTACCTTTTACTCCAAAGTTTATCGAAAACATAAAGACGTGTGTAGCTTCCAATTTATATTAGCACAGATGGTATGTCACTTCCAATGCAATCAACTGGCTATCTGCATTTTTACACCTTTCCAATGAAGCTAAGAGAGATGTAGCGAGCTTCTGATGGTAGTACATTAAGTGCGATGTTCTGGAAGATATAACGCATTACAATTAAATGATGTAACATAAATAAAATTCATTTCTTGATAGACGGCTTTTTGGAGTTTTTAAAAATTCAACAACAACACACAAAAATAAAATCATGATTACATTTTGACAAATTAATTGTTTTCTTTAGAATATTTTTTTCTAGCTCAAATCTTTAAAAATTCCGAAAGGCAGCTACGATCGAGAATTGAATTGAAGCTAACGTCAAAGAACAGCTAAAAAAATTGCAACATTTAATTGAAATTCAACATGATTGAAAAATGCTTATTAATGCTAATGGAATATCACCATACATATTGATTTGCACCAAATACGGATATACAATATTATTACGTACTATAGATTTTTAAAAAATCAAAACAAAAAACAAGAGATGCATAAAAAGTATTCTGAAAAACACGATTAAACAATTTGTAATCGTGATATTATTTTGACACGACAAACTTGAAACTTTAAAAATTTCAAAAAACAACACATTACATTAATTGTTAATGATTTCATTTAGTATATTAAAGTCACTAATTCATCAGGAATAAATAGATTTCTATTACATACAAGAACTTATATTCTTTAAAACTAAACACACCATAGTCAAGGAATGGTGATTTATATGCACATTAACTGAGAACTCATGCTTCATTTGGTCCAAAATTACCTTTCCTTTTTTAGGAAACGAATAAAAAATGCTTAAAAAGTTTAAAAACTGCCATTTCTAGGTTATGTTCGAAGATTATTTGACACACCTGAATAAAATTGAATTTGGTAGCACTACATTCATACTAAAAGTCTAGTTATACCAACTTAAAATATCGCCCAGCAACATCAAAAAGCTTTCATAACATAACCTACAAACAGTACTTTTTAAATTGGCTTTTATGTACTTTTTATTCATTTCCTATAAAAGGCAAAGATAGTTTTGGACTCGGCAAAGCATGAACTTTCAATGAATATGACTATA
Source organism: Dynastes maya (assembly GCA_029619315.2). NCBI lineage: Eukaryota > Metazoa > Arthropoda > Insecta > Coleoptera > Scarabaeidae > Dynastes > Dynastes maya. Next base: position 3,522,325 of record JAROYE020000012.1, on the reverse strand, counting down.
AATCGCCAATTTGATGACCATTATTCGGAACTCTTATCAAAAATTAAATCAATTATTTACCTTTTACTCCAAAGTTTCTTGAGAACGTAAAAAGGTGTGTAGCTTCCGAAATATATTATCCTGGCATTTCCAATGCAATCGACTTGCTGCCTGCATTCCCACATCCATCTAATGGAGCAAAGAGCACTGAGCGATGTTGTGGAATACATAACACATTACATTAGTTGTTAATGGTTTCATTTAATATATTAATTAAAGTCGCTAGTGGCTCTTTTACCTTTTCGACTATTTTTAACTACAAGTTGTTCTATTCTGGGCCGTTTGGATTCCGACATAAGGACTCTTTGATAAGCTGCCAATTTGCTCGAGGATAGTCAGCCTGGAAATTGCAATCCTAATAGGTTGACTTTGATATAGCTCCGTACCTATATTTTAATAAAATTCTACACAGCAAGGCAAAGTTTAATTTACAAAATATGATTATCAATACTTTACCTTTTCCGTGGTACCTGAGTCTGAAGATACTGAAACTGAGTGATTTTCGACGAAATTTGGAAGCGTAGACAGCCCATGTATACATAAAATATAAATATAAATTGGTCCAGCAACATTTTCCTTTCGTAATTTACCAAGAAAAATGCACACAATAACTGTAACTTTTTGCATATTGCTTGAAAGTTCCTGTTTAAGCAAGGAACATGAAAATAAACTACAATGAAATTGAGATATAAGAATTTTTGTTTAAAACATTTTGCAATGTAAATTCTTTTATTTCACAACAAAATGGTGCTCAAAGGGCTCCCTCTCTATTTGAGTGTTGGAATATAAAAAAGAAGATTCCTACAATTACAATGGGATCTATAGATGTTGCTGGAAGCTACATACTAGACGTCACTACTTGACGTTAGATGCCGCCCTATTTATTGAATTGGTTGCGTATTTATAATCTATTTAGACAAAGATATCATTTACATGTAGGACGGTTTTTAAAAAAAGCATCATTTTATAAGTAACACAGTCTTATCTACTATACACAATTTTATTTAGAATTTTTATCCAATGAACACATGGTTAAATAGATTGGGCCATTTACAAAATTCTCTAACTTTAGCATAGGCAACATTAGATACATTTCATAAACAGCAATGAGCAATACATTTCATACACCATTTTCTACATTACCAAGTTTGAAAACAATTCATTTCTTTTTTTTTAATTAGTCCGGATTTGAATTGAAACCGTAGGAAGGTTTAAGATGTCACTTATAATGTATTTTTTAAGTAAGTAGGTTTTTACTTTATTATTATGACAACATTATTCGATTATATGTAATTGCCAACATTAATTAGGCAACTGAAATTACACGACTTCAATACTATTGGTTAGGCAACCATTACTCCGGATATTTCACTGGATCGGATCTTCATAACATAAGCAAGTTCAAATAGAACAAAGACACACCAACTTAATATATTTTATTTAAATAGAAAATATATTTTTACGAAAGCCCTAATACATTGATTAATAATTTAAAATGAAAAAAATCTATAATTAACAATTTGAATAAATGTCGAAAATGAATTTGAAATGTTGTTAGTATGATTAAAACGTTAAAATTTGAAAGAAACGATTTTCTTCTTGAATAAAACCCGCACCCACAATATTATAAATTATTGAAAATAAAATCATATATATGTACAATTATTATAAATACATCTTGAGCAATATTATATTTTTTTTACGGTTTTAAATATTTAAAACTAAATAACATTATACATGAGAAAATTAATATACATTTTAACAATGCTTTATTGTCTGGCACTCAGTTCAATATCGGTACATTTTAAATAAAAAACGTAATGAAGAATGAAAAGTAAAAAAAAAAGAAGGACCTAAAACTCTAAATATTTTATGAATCGGTAATACTGTTTGGAAGGGGTGCTAAGAGAATTATTTAAAATGTACGATAGGCCAAACACAACCGTTACAATTTGTACAACCAATTCAATAATTACAATCTATATATTCAATAAAATATATTAACTATAAAAATTATCACGTTGCTGATATAACGGCAATGGCGTTTGCGGAGATAAATCTTCTTCTTCTGCACTTAATTGCTGAGGCTCCAATGGTAATTTTGCCAGCGCTTTGACTATGAAAATTACAAATTAAATACGCTGAATTTATTTTAATTGTTATACAAGACCTTTTCTCAATTCTTGTAACGTGGCGAAACTGACGAAATACGCATATTCGTATCAACATGCATTTGTTGGAAAAAATGCTGTCAATATACTTTTCTAATGTCCTTCATGCTTAATTTACCATCTTAAGGACTTGAGAAAAGTTCTCGTTAAATCGAAAAACAAATTAGTGAATGCAAACATGAAAAACATGCACTATTTTGAACACACCTTTAAACTATCAGTAAGCTGCAAGCCAATCATTGCTCATTTGGGTTGTTGGAACCTATGACATTGAAACAAAAGAAAAAAAAAACTAATGCAGAAAAGTGCCGGATAAATAAAAAATAATTCAACAAAAAATGCTTCTAAAATCATGCTTGAGGCGTAGAAAAAAAATTAAAGTACCATACCTGCTACAATCTTGCTCATTTCCATGACTTGCTTAGCTAATATTTGATTTAACTGTAATAGATGCTCGCGTTGCTTCTTTTCTTCTATTATCTTCGTTGTCGCTTTATTAACTATATTAGATGGCGAATTTTCAGACTTTACGTCATCTAGAATTTGCAATATTAAAAGTAAATGAAGTTGTTACGGTGCCGTTGGGTTCTACAATACCTGAAGCTAAATTAGGCGAACTGCTACTTATAATTGTCGTATCAGACAGCATTTTTTTAATTGACTCAACTTTTCTTAACCTATGCTCTTGTTCCTCAGCGGACAATTGCGGAAGCTGCTCGGGAATATAACGTTCGGGAATATTAATCTTATTTGGTGTTCCTAATATATTATCAATGGTGTTTTCGTTATATTTAAGCTCTTTACTGCTTAAAGTAGATCTTACGACATCAGGCGCATCAATCCTCTGCCGCAAAGCTCGTTCCATATCCAAGTCATCCCTAGCTCGCCTCGCGTTGAGTTTATCGAACGCCGCGTCATCTGTGGGTAACTGATGGAAGCTCTTCATGATTAGATTGTTATTAGGCGCTGTATAATGGCGCCTCTTTTCTTTAGGCACGGCTCGCCTATTCAACTGTTTCGGTACTTCCTGGCAAGTCATTTCCGTTATAATCTGTCTCGCGGCTTCGCTCTTGAACACAGGGGACAGTTCCGGTGACTTATCAACGCTTCCTTCGCTTGAGATAGTTCTCACGTCGGAAAAAACTTGAGGTAAACTTGGACTAGATAAAGAGCTTTGTCGGCTCAATACTCCACTGCTTGTTTTATCAGTTTCAAAGCTAGGAGATAACGCACCAAGATTAGTGGTGCTCTGGGTCTTTTGTATTGGAGTCGGATGGAATAGAACACTGGAACTTTGCGAAGAAGTCGTGTCTTCTTCGAAAAGCGGATCCCATTTACCTGTTGATGTTTTCTCTCTATCTCTTTGTCTCCTTTCCGACTCCCTTTTGACAATTCTCACCGTCTTAATTTCAGCCCTTTCTTGGGGTAAGAAATTCGCACTGGGCATCGCTTCTTCACTGGTAGAATCACTTGATTTTAGCCTATTATAGAAGTCTGAATCTGGATTCTGCTTTAGATCCGTGTTAATGTATAATAGTGTTGTTGGTGCACCATGGTCGACAATATTCATGGTATCCAAGTCGGTTTCCCGCCATAATAAATGCATTTTCTTTTTATTGCCTATTTATTAAAGCATAGATTTGTATGAGAATTTGTTAGTAACTTAATCTATATACACAATGTGATTTTTCTTCTAATAACAATAATTACATTAATTGAGTGGTTACAATTTTTACAAATATTTTGGTACAAAAAATTTACTTATAATACAACAGGATATCCTAAAAAATTATATCGAGAGTTTCACAAGAATAGCGCAGTAAGAGAAAAAGCAGTTTAAAGTTATTTTAATTTTTTTCCCTTATTAATAACTTTGTGAATGTATACACCATAACCACCAAGTAAATTGTTATCATATATTAGACCCCAATATGTACAAAAAAAAAAAAAAAAAATACTACAAACCAGTGATTTTCAATCGGTTGAAGTTAAAAGGAATAATTTACAAATAGAAATTTTGAAGAATCACTGGTTTATTTGTTAAAATAATAAAATATATTAGTTATATTATACCTTGATTATTAGCTGCGGAATTAGCAGAAAATGGTTTTATTTGTTGTTGCAAATTATTAGATCTATCAGTAAGTTGGCGTACTTGGATACTCAACTCTTGTCTTTGCCGCTGTAGATCCCCAACCTTTTGTTGGACTCTCTGCAAGTCCGATTCTAACATAGCGCTGGTACCAACAACACATGGTAGACTATCGCCTAAAAACGAACACAAAAAGAAAATACAAATTATTAGAATCTGCGAATTAAAGGAAACTCACCGGCATTTGAAAATTGCGGTGAACACCTTTGCTGCCTAGATATTTGTAATTTCTGCTTTAATACTAGCAACTCTTGCTCTAATCTAGCATTTCCTGCAACAGTCTCCTCTAGTTTCTTCGAATTTTGAGCCAACATCAAATGAACCCGACTCAATTCATTCTCTAGAATCGCCTGTTGTTTCCTAGCCTGTTCCACTTCAGCTGGATCATTGTAACCTTTATTTAATCTATGTCTAAGACCACCTAAGGCTCTTTCGATTTCCTCCTTATCGTGTTGGAGACCTTGCAAGGTGCCGGATTCTTCTTGTATGAGTCTATCAAGTTGGTACAATTGCTGGACTTTTTCTTGAAGTTGGGTGTGGTTTGGATTCAAGCGATTCCAGTCTCGCCTTTCTTCAGCTAATAATCTCCGTTCTTGAATTTGTTGATTAAATTCCAAACGATCTCTTACATATGGATTAACGTTTCTATCATTTGGTCCACGATAAAGGGAACCTAGTTTAACCATGTTATCCACAAGATTTACCAATGGTTTTCCTTTTTCATACTAGGATTGATTTGAATTGATTTTCAAAATTAAAACAAGAGGTGTCATATATGTATTTTACCTGTTTTTCTAATTCAATAAGATGTTGCTTGATTTGTTCCAATTTTTGCAAATTCTCCAATTGTTTACTTGCATCCAATAAATGTAATTGAGTCTGAAATATTAACCGGATTACAGATACATTTAAAGAGATGGTAAATTACGTATAAATAGGGGTAAGCTGCTTCAATTTTTTTTTTTTTGTTAATTTGGCAATACTACATCTTCTTGTGATATACCTGTATAGTGTCTATTTCATTATAACATGCTTCTATGGCATTATAGGTATTTGTACTTTGTCTACGTAATTGAATTAATAATAATACTAATTCTTCATGGGTCCTACCAAGGAGCTCCCCTGCTGAAACGTTCATCCTACCTCCCCATTGCCAATTACCCTAAATGTAAGAGTGAAATAAAAACGAAATAAAAATTAAAATTTAAGAAAAAAACAAATTAATAAAAAACATAATGTGAGATAATCAAAATAAAAGAGATGAGATGATTGCATTCTATTTTATTTGCAACTGACCTTTCTTGAAGTGTTGGATTGTAAAGAATTGGAGCTAATATCATGGTGACTAATACCCTGCCTTGGATAGTATATTTTCCTATCAGATCTACAACAATAATTACGATTTATTAGTACCAACCGTGTATATAGAGTGTCCCAGGACTTCAAGGCATGAGGAAGTTATTCCAACAGAAGATTTGGAACACTCTGTATATTTTATTCTAGATCTAGAGCAAACCCAAAAAGAGAAGTACATCTAACGTTATATGCTTAAAGAGAGACACAACTGCGTCGCGCAATACAGAATAAGCGCCGAGGAATGCTCACAAACGGTATTGTTTTGATTCATCACGATGCCCGACCTCACATTGCGAACAAGACACAACAACTCTTACAGGACTTTGGCTGGAGCCCTTCGTACAGCCCTGACCTCGATCCTTGCGACTTCCATACCTTTTTGCACCTCAAAACGTTCTTTGGTGGTCAAAAATTCAACAACGATGAAGAGCTCAAAGAACATGTTACCACATGGTTGACAACACAGGCGGCAACGTTTTATGAGGAAGGCATACAAAAACTTGTGCCGCGCTATGACAAGTGCCTACCTTTATAATTACTTTTGAATAATCCTAAACAATATAGCAAGAGAACAATGAAGAAAGTTTTGTTGTGAATATTTCACGAGAAAGAGAAAATTTTATAATTGGTATTTTGTTTAAATTCTTTAACGAATCAAAAATAAGTCTTGGGGCAGTGTAATGATAATTTATTTCATTTCTTTAAATTACTATACGCAGATATTTTTAATTTAGGTTTTAAAATATTATTTATTTTATTAACTGCAAACATTGCAACACTATCCATATATTTTAGCGGTTTACTTTACTACGGAATTTATTAACGTGGTATGTACTACTTTATTTGGGTTCGCTCTACCTTTACAAATATTTCACTTACATTGAGTATTCATTTTCATGTTCCCTAGATAAATTAGTTGAAGATCTTGATTGCATTTGTTGAGTTGGTGTCCAAATTCTTCTAGCGGATATTGCTCGAGGAAAACTATCTCTATTATTAATGCATATAGACCCTGAAGCTACAACACGTACAAATCGTAACGACATGAAGAATAAGGTAACCTTATGTAAGATGGCTAAAAGATAGGCATATTCCTGTTTTAGAATTAATTAGTTCTCTCTTTTTTTTTCATGTTGTGTATTTTTTTTGTAAGATATTATTGACAAACATAAACCTTTCGCAAGTGCAAAAAAGAAATTATATTATATTTTTTTTTGCTATACAATTCTATACAGGAATTTTTACATTTTTTTTTTATTATATAAAGTTGTATTGGATATATATATATACAATTTATACAGTACCTAAAGTTTATGCAAAATTGTACCTTGTTCTTGAGTGTTGCTTTGATCGGGAGAATGGATACCAATCACCTCATCACCTATATCTACCACCATATTATTAACTCGCACCCCAAGTGTTTGTGTGTCTTGTATATCCGGAGCACTAGACATCAAATCCCATTGCCTCAACTTCTCCCTATCGATAGTGAAGTTATTATCCTTATTTTTCACTTCATTCTTATTCTCGTGGTGTTTCTTACTCTTCGCTGCTTCTTTGTGATGGTGTTTATTTTGCACAGGCATATTATAAATATTATCGTTTACGTATGTTACACCCCTCATAATTCCTCTGGGTTGCTTCCGTTGTTTCTTGGATTCCCCAATACTGTCTAAATCGTCCAAAGACTTTGTATGCCTCTGACTAGCCGTTCTTAAACGTTCTTGCCAAATAGAATCTTCTTCCCATAAGAAACTTCCTTCAGTGATAACACTAACCGTCCTATCGCTTTCTTCATTTTGTGCGACTACGGTGATTGAATCCTGCGCACTAACACTTTCGGCAGCTTCGCTTAAGACGTTTTCCAACAGTCCCTCTAAAGAATGTGACCTTCTAACGCCAGTATCGCTAGTACCATCAGCGAATTTCTCAGATATTCTACTTGGGAATAAATTCCTTGTCTCCGGGTTGGATTGAAGACTAGTTATAGAATCCATGACTTTTAGCCTTTTTAAAGTATCTGATTCATAGATATTTTTCTTGTCTATCTGTCCAGATTTATCAGTTAGATTTAGAAAATCTACGCTTACAGATCGTGCCTCAGCAGCTAATTTAAATGTGCTATCTACAAGATTTTGTCTGGAGTTTCTACCCGAGTTTCTAGAAGACCTACCGGTGCACCTTATCGGATTAACGATGTGACTTATATCCTTCTTATTTCCTATCATAGCGCTTCTTTGGTTATTCAAGGTTAATATAGTTGAAGTACTGTCGGTGTGGGAAGTATTCATCGATAAATCGGAATAGTAATAAGGTGCCGTTTGTCCTAGTTGGTTTTTTTTTGCGTCAAAGAAATAGGATGAGGTATTAGATATTTCATGGTTACTAACTGAACTTTCCGGTCTTATACTAGGAGTTGACCGCCTAGAACTGTGAAGAAACCCGTGTAAATCGGTAGAAATGGATGCACTACTTTCTGGTCTCCTATAAATGCAATCAGGTGACAATAACGATCTGCTACTACTATCTTGTGTATTGACAGTATCTCGGCTACTCTGCCTGCTATGAGAGTGATTGTTGACGTTTATCGAAATGCTCGTGTCTCTACTACATCTACTGATAACCGTGTCTTTACTATCAATTGTATCTCTACTATTGTCTCTACTATGTGAAGGTGTAATACCCGATAAATTCCCTAACAAGCTAAAGTTTTCCATCTTTGAATTTTGACTTACAATACATAGGTTTTCGTAATCATGGAATATTGTCTCTGCTCCACTAACGTTGCTGATCTGTAGGTCTTTCAGGTACTTATCCAAATCCACATTCTCGCTCGTGTCATTGAAGTGACTTTCCAAAGACTCCAACTCATCACAAAATTCTTCGGAAACAGGACGTCGCTTCAACATACGTTCATAATCAGCAGTCCTCGATACATGATGCCTTAATTCAATATCAGAGTCACTGTTATGTGACAACCTACTTCCAAACCTTTGTTCAGTATCCGTATTAATGCTACACACTGAAGAACTATCAGCATCTTTCAGATTTGTTAACGAATAGAAGCTTGGTTTTTTGGCCTCTAAATGATGGTTACTTCCCTTTTTAAAATTTGGAAATTTAGTATTAAAATACTGATCGGATCCTCTTGGTATATGATTGTAACTTTCATCTTTCTTCTCGTTCTCAGTTAAACTAAAATCTTGATTGCTAGATTCATCCAATTCATCCAAAGGTGGCGGTGACCTTGGAATCGGAGGAGGTGACACCAATTCACTATCGGAACTATCTTGTAACTCGGGAGCAGTTTGGGTCGCGCCTAGGTAATACGATGCTGGTCTAAATGTGTCCGATAAACTAAATCTGGGATGGCTAGGTGTATCGAGAGAATCTAAATCTTTAGAAGCTTCATCATCGGCATCTGAACTATCAGATTTGTTGCTCTTGCATTTGCTGTTTTGGGATAACATCAGGATATCGGGTAATTTAGCTTTATCGCTGCCAAGGACGTTTGGACGCAATTCCATGTAAACGGGTTCCATTTTTCCAGCATTAAAACAAACCATCTCGTACGGTTGTTGTTCGTAATTCGTTGAATTGATAGGGTTCAGCAAAGAAACGTCGGTTCCTTGTGTCATCTCCACGTACGGATTCTCTTCCGTACCATTAGATTCACTGGGAGGTTCTAAAATATTCTTTTTTGGTGTCATGGTCATGTAATTTTCTTCTATTATACTTTCGATATCTCTTGTGGGTGTCGATGGTTCTCCCTTTAGATTCTGATTCTTTTGTTCTATTCCTTTACTACAATCTTCTCCCTGGTTCTTTTCGAAATCTGCCAGAATACTTTTGATCAATGCTCCATTGCTTTCAACATCTATCGTGACTGGATTTTGCTCGAGTTTTTCCGGGTATTCTTTATTGCGCTTGACCAATTTTGCACTATTATCGTCTGCGTTCTCAATACTTTGATTTTCAGCGGGTGTGCTAGTAATGCTAGTGTTTTTTGTGTTATCATGCAGATTATCAGAGGAAGATGGTGGTGGTTGTGAGACAGTATCATCAGGTGGAGTACTAAACACAGTGGTAGAAGTAGAGTGTACGGGTGAAAAAGATTCAGTTGAAATTGTGTCCAAGGTCCATCCTGCCTGTGTTTTCACATTTTCTTTGCTTCCTTCCTCATTTTCTGAACCGAGTACAAAAAACTTTTTTAATTTGTACATCAAGATGAAGAATTCCTTTTTCCAAAAATAGTAGTATTAGTTAGTTAGTAAAATGATTATAAATATAATGTAAATTATTAACTGTGTGAAAGTTAAAAGTAGTCACCCACTGGGAAGATATAAAAATAATACAACAAACCCGAATGTAAGTTAGTAAACAGAGAAAAGGCCCAAGTTCAATCAGGCAGGAAGGACCAATTTAGACAGAATAATCCCGCTTCCTTACACCACTACAACTACCGAAGTTCCATATTTCACAGCCTGAGAATTTTAATTTCTATTAAAGGGCATTAGGAAGAATTTAATAAATTGTAAATAATATTAGAATGATGAGTTAAAAAAATTAAATTCTCAGGCTTAAGAGAGATGTCATCTACAGATAAAAAATAAATTAGAATTAAATCATTAATAAATACCTTCATCATCAGAAGAATAACTGGTATATTGAGGCATTGGACAAGTAGCTCTTCCATCACCATACTGATCGACTATGTGTTGTACTTTTGGTCGATACCCATTCTCAGGATGTTTGTAATAGACTTCTAATTTGCCTGGATAGGTCTTATTTAGGGATTGATGCACTTTACGGTTCAATGGAGATTGTAGCATTCTCTGCTTCCATTCAAGGAGTCTCTTCATGGATTCCTCTCGCTAAAAACGAACAACAATCAATGGCAAATTAAGAACACAATCTCAGTCTTTTCAACATTGTATCCGTATTTTGCGTCAATAAGTTGAAAAGAATACGCAATTTGTAACTTGATATATTGACACGCTATCTTGAGTTTAACAACAAAGCTTATTCAATTTCATTGGGAAGAATTTAAGAACATTGAAAAGGATATCGTAGATTAATACAGGGTGTCACATCGATATCTCGAAAAGTATGAATTAGCATGTACAAGATATTTACTGAAACACTTCGCTAAAATCCTCACCACAATACTTCCAAGTTCAGTTTCACTGCTGATGATGATAGCTTGGCTATTGAAACGTGCGTCTAATGCGAGTGAAGTATTGTGGTAAGGGTTCGAGTTCTCGTTTAGTAAGGTATTTACCTTTTTTTCACCTTCATGACTCATCCTTCCATCTATCGAGATCCTTTCATTTTGACCACTTTGCGATAACCTAGCGCTAGCCGATCGTGTAAACTGTTCACTTTCCCTCCGTCTCGGATCATCAAGAATATATCCATAAGTAAGTTCTTGACGAGATCCAGGCCATGGGTTCTCATATCTTCCATGAGGACTTGATCGTAGATCAACCTCTAATTCCTTAGATAAAGACCCTTCACTCAAAACGCTTCTACTTCTCGTAGGTTGAGGTTCAGTCCTTTGATATTCTATAGGTGTACTGGCGAAATTAATTGGCTGAGTGCTTGATTTCATTAAAGGAAACGTTTTATCCAAATCGTGGGGTCGTGACTTAGGAGTTTGTTGTTGGGGATATTTTTGCGGCATTTTTGGTAAGTATTGAGTTGATTTCCGCATTTTCTCAGCGTATCTTTCTTCGGTGTAGAAATAATTATCGTTTGAAGTATTCCTATTTATATCTAAACTAGATTTAGGCCTCGGTTGCCTGTTGGCTATACTAGAATTATTTTGCCGGTGATTCACTTCGTATTCAAGAAAATCGGCACTGTGTGGACGCGGTATATTACTCGGAGATTTTCTCATTTGTGGTGGAACATACTGCATCATATCCCTAGGCCCTAACATAGAAACCGGAGTGTAAGTTCTTTGTATAGGAGTTATAACTGGATTTGTCTTCTTTACGTTATTATAGGCCAACGGACTTAAAGGTCTTTTGTACATGCATTGATCGGAGTAAATATCTTCATAATCCGAAGTTCTACCTTTGGAAGGATTCGATTTTGATCTTCCGTAAGTATCTGGTGTTCTTCTCTCGACGTTTTGAACTATGTTATATTCTCGAACTCCATAATCGCCCATATTTTTATTATTGACTTGATTCATATGAGGTATATATTCCTGCTGAAGCTGCTGATTCGGATTATATAAGCTAACAGGCGATTTAGCTAAATTTCTAGGGTGTGGCGATTGACTAACGAAAATATGTTGAGGATTTATATATTTACTTTCATTATGGTACCTATCTAAGATGTCCGGACTTGGAGAAGAGTACCCGGCATCATTTAATCTTCTAGGCTTAGGAGGAGCATTAGCATATAACGGTTGATTATATTGATTTAATTCTTGGCTTATATCTGTAGTATTACTAGAAGTATGAGTATGTACTGGTGTATTCCTTATAGTCTGTTGAGATTGATTATATTGCTGATAGAAACCGGAGTCTGAATTGTCTCCTGAATTGATGTAAGTTGAAGTGGATTGTACTGATTGATCTAGATCCCTAAATTAATGAAAAATAATATATTATAGCCTAACAATTAACTTGTAAACTCACATAGTAGTTTGTAGCAAACAAGCCAAATTGAGAACTCTAACCCACTGGATCATAAGCTCTTGCGAATCAGCTGCCAATATGTAAGTTCTCATATTGGTGTGTTCGCATTTAAAAGCGTATTTACGATTGATTTTATCTTCGGGCCCGCAAATTGAAACTTTATACGAGGGAAGTAGAACAGAACCCAATAATTTCTCTTCTTCCGGACCTTTAAATATTCGATTTGCATCAAAATTAATGGCATTTATGAGAATTAATAAAAATAAATTACCTTTATAATAAAATAAACAATATTCTGAAAGAACGAACCAACGTTTCTTCCACAACATTAGACCATCTGATCCTTGTTTGTGTAACCATCCTTGCATTGTAACTGGTGCTTCGGCTGGTCTCTTAGCTATAGGCGATCTTAATTGGCTGACGTTTCCACTAGATTTCTTTCTCTCGACTACCTCTTTTGACTTATTTATTTGGGTTTGGCTGGTGACTTGGGCCTGAGGTTGTGCTTCTGCTTTTGGTTGATGGTAATGGACAGGGTGTTGATGCGGCGGAACCCATATTTGAGCATTCTGTTGTCCTAGCGAAGTATGGGAATGAGCTTGAGGTGGCGGTGGAGGATGATTTATATGATATAATTGCTGTCCAGAATGTTGGTGCAATTTCTGTTGGTGTTGGTGATAAACGTGAGTCGTAGGTGTATTGTATTTTTGGGGATATTTATGCGTAGATTGATAGATCGGTTGCTGTTGGTGTACATGTAAATATCCACTTGGTGGATTTACTTGGTGTTGATGAGACGGACTGATTTGTGAATGCTGATGTTGTTGGCTGGGTACTTTTAGGCCGTATTGCAATAATCTCAGATGTTGCGGCGTTGTATTGTGTTGATGGGCATGTTTCAGTATGGAGTCGTTTAGGTGAGAATCGTTTGATATATTATTGGTAGTGTTTGTTTGGATGACTTTTTTATTTTCCATACTGTAGGGACCCAACCTGTTAAAAAGAATTTTTTATAAATACAGCATTGAAAAAGTTTTAGTAAGTGATCTTTTTATCGCATCGAAATTTTTCAAATGCAATTTTGCAAAGTTTTACTACGCGTGAATGCGTGAAAGAGATCTCCGTAAATCACTTAAAGTTTCACGTGAATTTCAAGAGGATGACCTCATAAAAAGCACTCGCCCTAGATACGGAAGAAGAAATAATTATATTTACCAATCCCATAGTTTCCACAGGCACGAAAACATTTTGGAATTATATTCTAATTCTTCTTAAACGCTTGATTTTCTCAAATCATACGGGGCAAAGGGAGAATGAAGAATTATTCGCAGAAAAATTTACGACGTCGGAAAATGAGCAGATACATTTTCCAGGACGTACGTGGAGTTTCAGCGTTTTCATACGCTTTACCCATTGATGTAGGTCAAAATGGTTCGATTAGGACTCCACGACGTACTGGTATGGATCAGAAATCTCCTTATAACGTTTTCACGTCATTTAAAACTCGGAACACGTAAAAACCGTGTCCTTATTCATTGTCACTAAACTAGCACAAACTATTTGTTTATTCGTAACATGCAATAATTGCCGATGGATCGCATCGTACCAGAAGATTTTTTTATAATGTTATTTCCGCGTTATAATTGTAGTAAGTACTACGCTACATCCTTGTTTTAAGGCGCCGACGCTATAACCTCGTATATAGTACAGATGTACACAAGTGAATATATCCAGGCTTTAGAACCCTTCGGGTGGAAATCGGTGGAAAGCGCAGGGTCTGTTGGGAGTTAAAATAAAAGAAAGGAATAAAAAGGAATAAGGAAATACGAATACACCTTGTTGACGTTACGCACAGGCTAGACAGAATCCATACAAACATGTATACCATACACAAACATTCATAAATATTAAGGGAATTTTCTTTTAATGTACGTTTTTATCAACATTTTCGAATAGAACCTTTTAAATAATTTAACATTGAAAATTGCAACGCATTTGACATTGAGACTCCCACTTTTTTCCTGTTACCCAATTAAGAGACTATTAAGATCCATGACAACAATTAATTTGTTAGTTTAAACCGTTTTTCTCTGATCCAAATTTAATCTTTTAACAATTCCGAATATTTTTGCAGAAAAGAAATACATTTACATCTTTGATGAGAATCTAATCTTTGCCTAGGGTATACAGGAAGTAATAATAAAGATATTATATTCTATATTTTGAAAGGTTAATGTATACAATAATTTCTATAAAGATTCCATCAACATTTTTGGTTGCATCGTCATCAGATCATGTTATTTTTTTTTATATGTGTAGGTGGGTGTGTCATACAGACAATATCAGAAAGAAATGTAAATAAATGTATTTCTTTTCAATGCATATACAAGGTGATATCTTAAAGTTATAAATGTTAGGGTTTTTATTTTTAATTACCATAATTCAATGTTTGGATACTCCAACTTAATTTAATCGGGTAGTATGGGCATCACATAATTAAATAAACAATGACTAGCTAATATAAAGCTTCTATGTGCCAAGAATTTTAATCACTGTTTCGTGTAATGGTAATCAATAAATATCTATATGTATAATACAATGTTAACACGCCGAACATTGCTACGTGTCTAGAAAATGATTAAAACAATGAAAAAGATCGTTCAGACGGTATATAGGAGTGTTATGAACCTACATACCTAGATAATTGCACGTTTTCTTAAAGAAAAACCATCGTTTACAAGCGGCACACTGATAACTTTTAACGACTACGTAACCAAAAGTAAATAACAAATAATCTAAATTTAAAAAACTAGACTAACCATAAGTTCAACGGCTTAAATATAAACGTATCTTATCTCGATGTAAACTAGACACAATCGCGTTATACAAAACAAATTTAGTATACTATTTACATACATATAAGATTACTTTATATTTTAATTATTACTTGGATTGATTAATTTAGCTTAACGAATATTACTGTCGATAAAATAACTTCTTCAAATCTTACTGTAGTTGACAGCGATATTAGAAAATAGAATACAATTAAAGTGAAAATAGTAAACATGCCTTTTTTGATGAAAATATCTATTTAATTTACGACTTTCTCCGGCGATTGTCTGAAAAGCGCAAATACGATACACCGGGTGTCCCAGATACAATGTTACAAGCGAGATCTTCCTTATTTGTAGAGATATTAGATTCGAGCAAGGTGTTGTCGAAAACGGTTTTGCAGACATACTTTTTAAAACTTCGCACCCTCTAAGAAACCATTTTTTTTAATTACATCCCTCATCTTTTTAACTTTATGATTGTTAAATGAAATTTTTGTTTAGACAGTTGGATTCCTAACTTCTAGTCCTTCAATCATAGAGTCAAAAAGCTAAGGGGTGCAAAAAATTGGTTTGGGAGAGGTTTCCTAGAGGGTGGTTTAGTAGGGGTACATTTAAAAAGTATATCCTTTTGAAATTTTTTAACAATACAATTAACATGACTCGAAACAGGTAATTTGTTTAAAGGTTATTTTGAGAATTAAGTAAATATTTGAAAAAATTTCCAACTTAAATTGTCCGCGAAATTTAAAATTTCCAAGATTTTTGAGCAAAAATATCCATCAAAAATAGATAGGGCAACTTAAATTATGTACCAGTGTAGAAGAAATGTTATTTGAATAAATTTTATTGATTTTATATATATTATATATATATATATATATATATATATATATATATATATATTTCATGGACATGGAACATGAACCACCACCAGCAGACAAAAAGAAAAAAATAAGTGCTACGGAAATGAGATTCTTACGAAAAATAGGAAATAAAACAAGGAAATAACTGAAAATAGTCAAGGCATCAAACACAATACAAGGACAATTTAGATGGTTGAGACACATTCTATGAATGAATAAAAAGAGGAAAACCAAGAGAGACATGGAACGAAAAGCAGCATTGTAAGCAATTTTCAATCGACGTAAAGTATTTCAGAGAAGAAATCGATTTTGCAAATGCAAACATGGAAGATTTTGTTTGCATATGCTATTAAAAGAACGTTGAATAGGTGGAACTTGCGAAGATGCAAGTTTAAAGGCGTAGTCTGCAAAATTCCACAGGCCAAAGTACACTAATTGCCAATATAAAGTTTCGCGAAGGAAAGATATAATAAAGCATTCTTGGGAAACGCAGGATATGTTTCTCAGAAAATGCGATGATTCATTCTTTTAAAGTATTCATTGGAACGTATTATTTTGCATATTATGGTGCTTGTTTATTAAATATCCTACAGGTACACGTTCTGCTGCATAAGCACACGTATAACTTACAAATTACGATTTAAAATTATGCAATGTAAAAAGATATAAAGTTGTTGAGGAAACGCGATGGACCACTTACACTTTTTAAAGATTCAAGTGTTTATTTTATTCAAAAAATGCGCCAAAACCAGTGAATTTTTCAGCAAACTCGTATAGCGATTTTAAGATTTATTTTTAGGCGAAACGACCTATTAAAAGCGTCTCTTAAAATAGCTTCGAGATAGAAACTCTTCGCAATTTTCCCAATATATACAATCCGCTACAAGTAGAAAGAATGTCACTCCTATACGGGTTTTACTTTAACGTCTTTTGTAAACGTTAAATTTTTGAACAATACGGAAGTTCTTTAACTGCCCGACAACGTACGAAATTACTGGTCGAATAGATCCAGCGTTTTTAACGCTTAATTCTTAGATTTTCCCATAGAATAAAGATTCTTACCTCAGAGCATGTAGATGCCGTTGATCCCAAGGAAATTAGGAACACATTTTACTTTAAAAGAACTCCAAACAACCTTGACTACACAAGTAACGAACTGTAGTTTGTGATAAAGTGCACTTTCAAACTTTTACGATATTATCGCGAACTATCAATGTTCCGTTTTCGTATTTTAAAGCACATTTTGACACGCACTTAATCTGCAACAACTAAGAATAACAACAACGTTTACGTATAAAATACATAATAAAATTTACTGGTTTCATATTGTGTATTACTACTTGGGAACGTAAGACTAGCGTAGTGTGGCAATGTGGAGGGAGAACAGGTAGTCATATCTCTTGTTGAACACTTACTTCCCTTGCCCCACTGCATTGTACAAACACCTGTCTGAGAGTATAATACGCAATGAAAATTATTGCTTGTATCGCATCCAATAAGAAAAGTACTAACTCTAAGAACTTCTACTAGTCTTACAAGTAATAAGAATGCAATTCTATTTCATCAGCCGCGAGGGAAAAAGAAAAGTTATTTACCGTCGTGCAAGCGAAGCCTCCTAAAGAATCGTCCGACCACATTCAACTCGTTCTTGTATTACCGCAAAATAACCTTTGCTTACTTCGAGCTCATTCACTGTGCAAGAACTAGGAGATACCCTTCATTGAACAAACGTTTCCCTTAGTTTCTCACAATATAACTGTCATTAATAAAAATCTATCCAGCGCCTCCTTAGATATTATTTTACTAGCATTATCTTCGCTTTAAAACTAAATTAAATTAGAAGGATAAATAAAAAACAAATTCCTAGTAAAAAGTGATTTTAAATATTTATAAATAAAGAAGTGTTCTTGTTTAAAATACAATTTTGAAAATAAATAATCGACGTATTTAACGCATATGTATATTAGCTATATTCGCAGGTGTGAATTGGGTTGCCTAACAGTAAGGATTAAACATTTATGCCATTAGTTGGGTTTACAAATCGCGGTTCTAGATCATAAACGTCCGACTGGGAAACTATATTTATACATATCGAGAAATATTTACATGTAGCAAATATTAAAATCGCAGAACAAAGAAAGATTGTATACTTCTAATGAATGTACAGTCCACAACAAAAACTAATTCACTTGCATATATGTAGATGTACACACTACAGAGAAACAATACAAGAAACCTGCACAGGTGGGAGTTAGAAAATCCGACGGCAATACACACATCTAGATTTCAACATTAATTTTTCTATTAACGTTTAGGATTGACTAATTAATGATTTATTAATTGGTTCGATCTTCCAGCGAGATCAAATGCAGACAATTACCTTCAGTTTCTTGTTCTGTAACTGGGCACAAGCTTGCATTCAACAAGGAGGTGGATATTTTGAACATTTTATACACGTTGCGACACTGAGCGGCTGTACATACGGGCTTTCAATTACAACAGTGGAATACTATGTACGTATGTGCATCGTGGCGATTGTGATTCAGCGTCCGCATCCCCCTACGACGGTTACACTCGGCTCACCTAGCAGCGTATGCCTTCAGTGTGTTAACAGAGGCAGTAGGCATAATTTCATTGGGACAGAGAACGATTACGGAACTTACGTATTATGTATTCGCAAATTATGTTGAAAATGAGTTCTCATGTTTATGTTGTTGCTGCTAGGAGGCGTATACGAAACCAAAAAGTAATTCTAACTAAGAAATGAAAAGTATTCTGATAAAATAAAAGAAAAGAAAAATAAATACTCTACATAACTATGTACAAAATAAATAAAAATTCTAAACCGCTCTACGACGTTACTAGCTGTATTTCCTCTCGCATCCGCCCTGGCTGTGTCGAACGAACTCGCGCTGGCGAATATAATCGATATATGCGTTGTTGTCGAACTTTGTTTTCTTCATGTTGTATATACAGCCGATCTGTGTCGCAACGTGTATATTGAACTTTTTAAAGTAATAAATGTTTATTGAAACCTTGAAACAAATAATCGGCCTATAACTCTTGCGTTTTTATCTTCTTAGAATTAAATCTACTTTACGTTTTAATAAATGTTATTGTTGGATTCATGTTATTTTAATAGTAATTCATACTTACACTGAGAATATTTTTTATACCATTATACCTACCTCGTTCAACACACTGACAAGATTCATTAAAACAATAATTTTCATTATTCAATCGTATATTACACAATAATAGTTTTACATGATATATCATGCACTGAGTACTGATATAAAAAATAGGAATAAGTTATGGTGGAAATAAACATAATGGAAAAAATCTATAGACAATACACATATAACTACAACTATTATATAAGCATTTACTTGTTTATACAATCGACATATACAAATAATAATATAACAAATTCTTTTAATTTTTTTTTTTCTCTTAAGGACTACATTTAAATAATATTTGAGTAAAATATTAAATTTGGTAGGTGTAAACTATTATATTGAAAGAGTTCGTTTTTGTTTTAATTGAGATTATATTTAGTTTTTCAAATTATATTATACTAAACTGCCATATAATTCGATTTCGTTATGTTGATGAATTAATTTATTCGTAACATGGAATATAAAGATTTGAATTAGAAACAAACGGCAATCTCTAAAAAAAAATGGTACTATATTGGCCGTAAGCTTTTAATCTGCCAAAAATTAATATTAATATTGTTCAGTTTCAACCGAACATAAGGGTACAATACGAGCCTAAAAATTGCTACATATGAAAAGGTCTTCAAACAAAAAAAAAAATAATAAAAATATTACCAACGATAATATAAAACATTTAAAAAACACCGATTAAAAATGTTGGAATTTTTCTTTTTATTAATGGGACTTTTGTCTGAATGGACCCCCGAATTGTTTTTACCTTTTATTATTGTACAAACTTTGAACACTGATACCATATATTTTATTTTAACTTTATTATTTTAAGCTTTTTTTTCTTTTATCAACATAGAATTTCCTCACAATATACATACTGGGTTGATATATTTTTAAAGTTATATTATGCTATTATACACATTTTTGTTTTGCTTTTGATAAGCTTTCAAATGTGTACGGCTAACATTTATCAATAATATAACACATTGATGACTTTAAAATATTAATTACATCACAATATATTATACTATTGATTCAAATAATATTACTATTTATATATTCTTCTTTCAAGAAATAAAAAAGCCTAGTATGTCACGTAATTTTTGGATTAATTTGAAGTGCATATTATGGAAATAAAAAAAGATATAATTGATACACCCTCGTATGCTCGTTACTTTTTTGTTCGATTAAATTTTTATATCGTTTCCTTCACTTAAAATTGATCAGCAAGGAGATCGCAGATCTCTACAGAAACACTTTCCTTACTAGAACGAACAGTTAACCTGTACATCTGAAAAAGAAAAAAGATCCAATTGCCACCCATAATGTTTACTCATAAGATTTTACTACCTGAGCATTTTTATTTGGTTCCAGTCTCAAAAGACAACCAACTTGTTGCGTCCTCATATGAATAATGCCTGCGCAGACAAAATTATCTGGATTCGGATCAATGCCATCCAATAATTGCATTCCGAATCCCATAATCTTTGTTCTAGCTGCCTGCAAATCCATCGGAGCTGTTGCCTTGAATATCTTTTGAGAACGTTGCTGATTCGTGCTGAAAAATGCTGATGAAGATTAAATTTCCAAGTATATCTAAAATTTACCTGCCCAAATTTTTCCATCTGGCAAAGAACGATTCGCCATTCATTTCAGTTGGTTCGAAGAACTTATTGATAGTTAATGGTAATTTGAGGTTGATCTTCTGTGGCATATTATTGTATGTGAATGTAATCGCAATGCTTGGAGCATCTGGAAATATATTTTTTTAAATTATTACAATCAAAAATAACAACAGATTCCCATTAACCTGTATAATCATCGATACATTCAGCATTTAACATCTGTTGAATTTGTGCACCAGCTTCTAAAGTTGGTTCAACTGGTTTTATTTGTATACTCAATTTGGAAGCCTGTTCATCTGCCCACATAAGCATAGGAACGAAATTGTGTAAGGGGAACGACGTTTTGTTCCCGTAAAACAAACCTAAACGACCTAGATTTTGCCTAAATTCACTTTTTACCCCAATCTGTATCAAGTCGTTCTCAAAAAGTACACCATTGTTCTTACAAACAAACCTTAAACCGACATATAAATAAACATACATAGACTTTGTTACAAAACCTACTTCTTAGGATTATAGGTATTATTTGCTGGTGCAGCTGCAGCAGCTGTAGATCTACTGTAAATGTCACCTAGAACGTCCAAGAGGACGCCTGTATTACCAGAACCTGGCTGAGAAGTCGGAGGTGTTGATAATCCTAATAAATCTCCGGAAGTAGTTGTGCTAGAAATACCACTTCAAAAAATTAAAATTTCTAAACATTTCAGATGTAAATTTTTTCAACAAGAACCCGTCTTTCATTGTTTAATCATTGCAGAAAAATTTAGAATCTATAGAAAAATGTATCATTTTAATAAAAACATAAACATTACAAATACATAATATGTTATCTTTTATTGATTGCCTTAAGAGCTTGCCTAACACTAAAGCTACATTCACAACCTCCAACTTATACTTACAATCAAGCAAGCAATTTACGATTTTGTCATACTTTAAACATTAATTGTAACTCTTAATTACAGCTACTAATTTTGTGGTGATGAATGTAGCTTAACTTGGTTATATAACACGTTAGAATCAACATTCAAGTACTACTGATCTATATTTCGCACCTGCGCACGCGTAATGACAGGCTATTATAAGTAAAATTTACCTCCACTTCACTTACTTTGTATTATTAACTTCGTTATTATGGTTCGATATGGGGGTGGGACTTTTTCCTTCCTTCACTTCGTTCTCTGGAACTCTACCGGGCTTTTTCTTCTTCAAAACGGCTAAAATTGAGCTTTCTCGTTCTGGGAAAGCCGGCATCTCTTCAAGAACCGTAGCAAGGACGTCGGAACTTGCTATTATACTCAATTGCAAATACTCAGAAGCTCTTTGTTGGAGTTCAGCATCGGCTGAACGCAAATTGCTATGCTGTTTGAAGACGTCTTGGACTTGGGAACGGATCTCCGGGAATAAGTTGATGAATTTGATGTAAGTTGAGAGCAACAAAGCCCTCGTCATAGGCGAACAAAGGTGATACTTCGAGTGTAGCAATTGAAATTGAACGGATGGTGAAGAACGATGATCGCCAGCGATTAAATTGCCAAATTCTCCAAGGATGTAGCCGCCTACTTTTACCATGTTTTCGTGGCAAGCTGGGGCTTGTAAAGCCTAAACAATCAAATTAAATACGTACTCAAATTGTATGAAGAATCGTATTACCTCAAAGACGGTTTTCGCGGAGTAACCTTGTACTTCATCTCTGTTTATAACGATCTGTATCACACGATACCAAACTTCTTCAGAAACGTAATCACCAGCTATTCGAATTAAATTCAATATAACATCTACGTACCTAGAAATTATTTTAAAATAAAGCGATGCGATTAAATCACAAGGAAGTATTATGGCATACCATGTGTAATCTGTAGCATATTTTTCAGCGAGTATTGCAACTTTCAGCACCATTTCTTCGCGAATGGAATAATCAGCAGTTTCAAGATAGTTTAGCATCTCTTGCACAATCTCTTCGGCATTTGTTTTATCACACATGGCATATAGAAGATCAACAGCCTGTTGTCTAACCGACACATCCTTTTCCATTTTCATTGAGAGTATTACAAGTTCCTGATGCTTTTTAACAGCTTCATGTGAAAATTCGGACGTTGCTAAATGACACATGGATTCCAGCGCTAGATAGCGAAGGTTTGTTTCTCGATTGCTCAAAAATTGACCGAGTTGATTACATGCTCTAACTAATAAGTTCGCTTCGCTAGAAAAGTGAAGATTACAATAGCTTTTTCGAACAAGCAATTCTAGCCGAGTCGGGAAACGATGCGCATGCGTATCGGTTTCAAAACCTAGCCAGAATAATTCGATCAAACTGCCAACAAACCTGTCGTTGTGGATGATGAGACTGATAGCTTCGAAAAGAACAGCGTTCTTTGCGTTGGAATGTTGCACTTTTTTCGATTTTGGTGGTTCTTGAGCTTTGTTTAAGATAGTCTCTAGACATTCGTTAAGACGACCGCGGACACCAGGATCTTCAGCTGGATTTGCAACAAAGTTAAGCATATAAAGCAAGAGTAAAAAAATTATAATTTATGATGGATATTTACCTGGTGGTGTATAATTTTGGAGCAAACGCAGTAATTTAACAGAGAGCCAGGGTGCGGGAACGAAATAATACGTGTAATCTTGCAGATCCGTGTAACTAGCGGTGACAATCTAATAAAATGTGTAAGTAGAGACAATTTTTTTTTCCAAATCAAATATCTTACCCTACTTAACCTTGATACAGCTAACGATACACATCCCTTATATTCTTCGGGATTCTTCTTGACAAGAGCATCTATTAAACTTGTCGCAGCAGTAACGACACCCATATGTTGATCGTTTAGTAAATGTATTATCCTGGAAGTCCATTCACCTCCCGGTATAATTTCTTGTGAAGTGCGAAACAAACGCAGTAAACATAATGCAGCACTCTGTTTAACAACATCCATTGTATCACTGCAGATAATAAATTTAACGATGAAAATTGTAATGCACACTTGAAATTATACGAACGTACCCTGATACAAGTAATTTGGGAATTTCATTTCCGAATGCTTCAGCCATTTCTTTACTGCCGATATTGGCAATGCATTGTAATGCCAAATTAACGTGAATGGGATTTCTAGATTGTAAATCATTTTTAATGCTTTGTATTATGAGTTTGATTAATTCACTGTTTGTGTTTACTAGTACAGAAATGAATAAATAACCCTACAAAGTAATAAGAAGTGTTTTTGTAAACCTATTTAAATTTAAACTTTGAATCATTTTCATGCTACAGACATACAATAAGAAATAGACTGAGATTTATGCAGCTTATTACATAACTATATATCTATAAAGGATGAAATAGACTTGACTTTGAAAAACTTGGCCATTTATCAAAATCTATACTCCACGACATGCAACCTTTTCTCATTTAAAACAACGTTTTAGTTGCCCAAAATACCACATTTAAACATTTTAACCGCAATACGTGCAAATTTGATATCTACATCGTTACTATTTCCATCTAATATATGTTACAAGCTTATCAAAAATAGACATATCAATTAAAACATAAAACTTACAATTTGTTTTTCTGAGTATTTGTTGGAGGACAATAAATTAACAGCTTCCATATGTCCGAAATCAATGTCATGACCAAGTAGAAATATAAACAGCAGCTTGCAGACATATTTCTTCTTTTGATATCCATCAAGTGTTTTATCACCTTTAAATTTACTTCTTATATTGGCTAATTCTTTGTTGATACGTTTAATTTCAGCTTCTTTACTTTTACCTATCGCAGAAAACGTTTTCAAATAAATAAAAATTCACTTACATCTGCATGATTTGTATCATACAATTTCTTATGTCAGATATAAATACGGCAAGGCCTCGCATGCCATCTCCACGAACTGCTGGCATTTTAATGGGCTGCCTGGCACCACACTAACTTAATTCTGAAATAAATAACATTTGTTAAATTGACCCATTTTTTACCCTCATCCAATAAAGCAGCAAAAAGGTCAAATGACCCTCCCCCTACATTAGACAGTAAATTTTGACAGCAAATAATCAACTATGAATAACATATCACCTTAATTATGATATCGATATCACCGTTAAAATTAATATAGTAATTAATAAATATTATCAAAAATATTAACAAAAAAACCCAACACCCTATTTACAAATTACACTACAGTATATCTTGCTTCTTAAAGAAGAAGGCGGCGCTGAAAGCCGGTGTCATGTCACTAAAAGTCGGTAAAGAAAACATCTACTATCATCAATGATCATAGGTTGAAGTGATACCACCAGATAAAAACCATAAGAGCCATCTTCAATTAAACTCCTACAAAAATAAAACCCAAAGCATTCATAAATAAATTAAGAATTTAATTAATACGATTTATTACGAAAACGTGTCGTTGTTTCTTTTTAATTTTAATTATTCAAATCATATCAAACAACTATCACGTTTCCGTTTTTCTTTAACTGAATTTGGATGAATGTTTATCACCCAGAGCAAAATCCTACGTAAATATTATTATCACGACAGTTACACAATATCAAATAAATTTCTAATTACACGCTGCAATAACATAAATTATAGTACAATAACTAGAATAGGTTTCAATTAATATAACCATGAACCAGTGGCGTGTATTATTGACCTGCAAATAAAGATGAGACGGTTATTACGGTCAATCAATACTCTTTTTACTTGATATGGCAATGTACTAGAAATGTATAACATTGAGTATAAGAAAATTAAAACAAGAGCAAATTATTAGCAAATTAAGTGATTACTACTTAATCTATAATATTAAAACGATTTTGAAACCAAGTCAAATTCTACTCAACTGAAAATATTCTCCAAATTTTCTTGTCTCTAGTCGTTCGAGACCCCAACCCGCTTGGGAGTTGGGAAAGGGATTGGAATTAGTTATCATTGAACATAAGAGGAGTAACAAGTCGAATACAGTGGCTATCAAATTGTAATTTTAACGCGGACCCTAAATCTGCTCCATCTTTATCCTATGCTAGCCGAGCAGTTCGGGCTTCGGGAAGGATTGTCGACTAATCTATAGCTGCTTAGAATAACGGAAGCTATAAGACTCTCTCGGTCGTCGAGAGGTGCTTGGAGTAGTATTTCTGGACATTTCCAGACAGAATTCGGTATTGTTTTTCCTCCGGACGCCTCATTCGCTCCGAAGTCCCTCAGGTATCGCTATTGGGCCCGGTTTTGTTTTTAATATATGCGAGTGATATCCCAAAAAGTTTAGCAGCTAGTTTTGCAGTCTATGAGAATAATATTGCAGTTTTCGCCAGTAATGGAAATAAGGAAATTACGATGAGAAATCTGCAGCAAGCGGTAGAGACTTTGAGGACAAGGTTAACCCGTGTTGGAACAAGCCTATTATATGCGTAGGTATTATGTTATAAAAACCACTAGCTAGTGATTCACATTAGAATTTAATTTGAAAAAGAAATTTCACTTTATATTAGACTTGTCCTAAGTACATGCAACAAAAAAAAACAACATTACGGAATTTGTAATATACAATACACCATTTTCTGAAGGAACCTAGATAAGACGAATTCATTGTGCATCGCCTATTCCCTATCGGTCGTAGGCTAAATGCAAATTTTCTATGAATACCGTGTAATAAGAAAATGTAATGTAACATTTATACATACAACTGAAAATAATATTAACACATTTAAATTTTTTTCTAATTTATTAGTTCTATATGCTACAAGAAATTATATTTTCTGTGTTCGTACTATCTAACAATGCGCTCTCTATCGATATACATAATTGCTTAATTACTTAATCGTTCTTGTGACATCGATGATGTGTATGTATATGATTGTATGAGGGTGTATATGTAACATCGGTTTGTTTATTTTAAAATGCAGATACAGTTCAAAGTCGAAGTTTTTCTACGTGTCAGATATTATTCACGATATAACTCTACTCTCTAAGCTCGAGTTCGTTTATTTCTAATGATAATGATGAACTGGCGAAGAAATGGAATAATATAAAATAATATATACCGAAAAGTAGTAAAATTCTTTGCAAGCATTTTTTTATCGTAAGATTAAACAGTCAATAATTTATATCCTTCAGATTGTTTTGATTCCTGCTTACTCAGTTCGTGCCGCCTAACGGATCATTTTTCTTCTTAATTATTTGTTACAGATACCGCCCTTTTACATTGGCCGCCTGTGTGCAACGCACACTTCGCCCATACATACAGCACAGCCCTAATAAACAATGCCTAAGGCCTGTCCGTACCTACGGGTCGATAACGTGGTGTACAGCCACTAACTCTCATCTTCAACAACTGGAATCCCTCTAAAATCGAATATTAGGGATGATCGTGGGAGGCCCGTGGTTTGTAAAGAATGTTCGGATCAGAGGAGACATTGGCGTCCCTAGCTTGGACGAATATTTTGCTAATAAAATTAGTTGAACCGGAAGACGGTCCTCCTAAGTCATCTTTTAATAATTTGTCAGGACGCAAAAAAAACGTTGTCTTCAGAATTTCAAAAACGATGTTTTTTGAGAGATGTTTAATTAAATGACTTAGCAAGAGATTCCTATTACTATCAAAAAAATTATTGAAAGTTAAAATTTTTTACCGGACTTAGGTTTTAGCATTAAAATTCCGAATTACTCAGACTTTGGTGGTTTTGCAAACGTGAAAAGATACAAAATAATTTAAAAGAAAAAAAAAACATAAATTAGAAATGTGATATTAATCTTACAACTATTCAATCACTCACAGAGGGGAGTGTTTCATAGAGTAGATTATAATCCATAGGGATAAGGGCTTTTAGCTGTTGAAGATGATCGTACTATGACCGTTTCATGGGAACTTGCTTCTTATAAAAAGGCTCAATGTTCCAGGGGTTTTCATAGTTTCTATTTCTTGTTCTTTTTTTTTCCAGAACAAGTCAGTAGTTAGAGGTTAAAAATTAGATTCTACTCACTTTCCTATTATTTAAATTATCCATGTCTGCACTTCAGATTGAATTGAAACGCTGAATACTTCTAATTTATTAAAAGTACTTCTCTTGGGTACGTTAGAAACAAGACATAGGGGATTTTGATAAACATTCTTGAAACATGTGGGATTCAGGAGCTTAAGAAATTTAATAATAGATGATACTACAATTGATGTATATTTAGAAGGATTTGCAAGGTCGTAGATGCTGTTATAGCTAATTTAATAACATCAAAACCTTAAAACTGGCCATTAACGGACTTAGGAAGTTTTGGAAATAAGCCGACGGTATGCTATTACTAAAAATTTGAAAATGTAATTATAAAATTATGATAATAATAACTTCGTTACATAAACGTACGCATTATATATTTAAATTATAATCATTTACTTTAATTAAGCTATTTTAATAGCATCGGTTATAAGTTTGATGAACCTGTTTGCAACGCCGCTGGTGCATGAAGTAGCGGAAAATATAATAAAGAAATTTGACACGGATTGTACAATAAAACGAACACAAAGAATGAAAATATGATTAAAAAGTATGAAAGTACAAGGAAGTCGCCAATGAATTTATGAAATAATCAGGTTCCATTGGGATTTGTTTGACCTTTTTTCAGCTTTCTGTAACGATGTTGTCATTTGATGTACCGGTAATCTCTACTTCTAGTAAAGCGGTATATTTAAAAATATTGAACATAAATTAAATCGATAATATAATTTACGGACAACATGCATGCTGTGATAGTTTTCTGTAACTTAAAAGTAATATTATTTATAGCACAACGAAGCAGTTGTGTATAACACGGATGTAATTACGCAATATGTATTTTCATAGGTAAGGTTCACGGATCTATTGTTAAAAATAGTAGATTTGGCAGCACTGCTGTACACTTGAATAAACTTGTGTGAATATAGACACTCTTGATTCACCTTTTTAACTGGCTAAATTATTTTGAGTGAATCTGTGGGTCCTGAGCATGTCGTGAGGAGGTATGTTAGAACTAGTTAAATAAAAGTCGATGATTTCTCGCTAATTTTGAGATATTTACTAGAATTTGCAAAATTATGGTTGAAGTGTCTAGTGTAGCACATTTTTATTCAACTTTAAACGAAGGTATCTATAATAATTTAGAATGTATAAAAATAAAGCAGCCTATTATTGATTAGAGTGACATTTGGTCAGTGGTGGGAGTACATATATATGAGCTCTTATACCGCGTTAGTATAAAAAAAAGTATGATTTACCTGACATTTAGCAGCTATTTCATTTATATAAGAGGGCAATTTAATACTATTCAGTTAAGATTTTTTTTTTTGTAAACTTTAAGGTTATGTCACAGTAGGTTTGATTAAATTTCATAGTACAAGAAATGTCTGGATTAGCCACTAGTGCTCCAACATCTGCAGATGCTTGCCTCAGTATAGTGCACAGTTTAATGTGCCACCGACAAGGTGGTGAGAGTGAAGGCTTTGCTAAAAGGGCTATCGAATCACTTGTAAAGAAGCTGAAAGAAAAGCGTGACGAATTAGACTCTCTTATTACTGCTATTACAACAAATGGTGCGCATCCAAGTAAATGCGTTACCATCCAAAGGACATTAGACGGAAGACTTCAAGTAAGTTAATATAAATTCGGATTCAACCATATCGTTATGTCTATTGGCAGGTTGCAGGGCGGAAAGGCTTTCCACACGTGATCTACGCTAGAATTTGGAGGTGGCCCGATTTACATAAAAACGAACTCAAACACGTTAAATACTGTCAATTTGCATTTGATCTGAAATGCGATTCAGTTTGTGTAAATCCGTACCACTATGAACGTGTTGTTTCACCCGGAATTGACTTATCTGGCCTCACATTACAAACTGGACCTTCAAGACTAGTTAAAGATGAATATTCAGCTGGCGGACCAGTTCCTGGCGGTAGTATGGAAGTAGATAACGAACTAGGTGTCTCGGTATCTCAAACAATTCAGCATCATCCTCCTCAAGCGAATTTCTCATTGCCGGGATTACAACCTGCAGGTAAGTGGAAATAAGTTTGTTTCAGTATTTCGTGTACCTGGTAAGTAGTGAAAGAACGAAAGCGGAATATATCAATAAAATTCCTTTCATAGTTAGTAGTTTGTAAAAAAAAACTTGTTTTGGAATGCACTTATCTTGTAATTTCTAGAACTATTAGATTTGGCCTGTAGATTTATAAACGTTTGATGTAAGCTGGTGTAATATTAGTTTTGTTAGTTAAACATTTTTCATAAGATATGATTTTCTTTAAATTACTTACCAGTAAATTACATAATTTCAATACAAAACTAACTGTGCACACCTTTATTTTAGAATTGATAAAGCAGAAGTAGACATAACAAAGACAACTGATATAAGAATGTAATTTAATATCGTGTAGATAGATAATGTCTTGTCATTGCATTTGTTAACTCAATATTCAAACTAGAATTGGTCGATTAAATATGGGAGTTTTACTTAGTTTTATTACAATAATATTTATTTTACCAATACTTTATCAAACTTTATACCTTCTTTGGATTAGATATTTTGGTTTTTCTTTTTTCGATATTCTGTTTGTCTTTCCCCCAATTACTATTTTACTGTACACCGTGTTTGAAACATGTATTCAGTTGTTTTATATAATTTATCTGTTAATATGCATTTTATTAAGTTATGCATGATTTTTCTTACCATTATCGTGTCAGGTGATCCAGGAATATATAACAACAACAGAATTATGGGACCGCCTACGGTACCAAAACTAGAAGCAGGCCCTGAGGCATGTCCTCGTACCACATGGGTACCATCTCGCATGCATCTGCCACTTCGTAAGATTTTTATTTATTTTATTCTCGTGTTTTTATTTGTGTTATTTTCCCTCTTCCATGTTCCAATTATGTTCGTGTGTCTATTTTTGAGTTTTCGTTTTAATTTTGCACCACAATTTCCATCTCGGCTCATCGGCATAACCTTACAGGTCACCCAAACCCATCACAAGTGAATACGGGAGCACTGCCCCATCAACAACCCCCTGGAACAACCAGCACCCCTTTACATGTC
The DNA here is from genome assembly GCA_029619315.2 of Dynastes maya. Lineage (NCBI taxonomy): Eukaryota > Metazoa > Arthropoda > Insecta > Coleoptera > Scarabaeidae > Dynastes > Dynastes maya. The sequence continues at coordinate 3,491,411 of JAROYE020000012.1, read as the reverse complement.
TCAAACGCAACTCATAATTCTCAAGGACAATTTTATAGTCCCACAACACCTACGGGTGTTGCTGATCTTAATTCATCCGATACTATGGCTCAAACGATTGGTAAACTGTTGACTTGTACATGTCGAATATATATATAATTTGTTGGTACTTTAGGTGGAAATAGCTCTCCTGTGTCGCCCCATTTGCAACAGAATGGTTTCACCAATGCTACTGGGCCAGTAGTTACCACAAATAATACTGGCCAAGTGGCAGGTGCTCAACCAACAGCTACGATGGGTCAAACTTTTACAGGAGCAGATGGCACATGGACTAGATCGAATACACTAACATACACACAATCTATGCAACCTCCAGATAATAGAAACCATCACACAACTTATTGTAAGTACAGAATTATTAGCTGCTTTTTATTTTCATTTTTCTTTTGCAATATCTACACTTGCTTGGAGAATGGAATGTATATAAGACGTATAGTTCATTTTGTAAGTAGCTGTATGTTTAACAGGAGCATTTTTACAAAGACAATAGCTGCCTATTTGAAAGTATTTAGCTCGTTACTTTATAAAAAGCTTACAAAAAGAAAAGAGCTAAATGTACAATCAAAATCCAACGAATCTAACCCACTCCTTACTAAAAGAAATGCAATATCTGCTTCTGCACGGTTTCATTTGAATCGGTGCAGTGTAGAAGCAGAAATAACTCACGAGTTGTATATACAGGGTGTCGAACATTTTGTTATATTGATTTTGATTGTACGTGGAACTGCTTTGATACAGGGAGTCACAATAATGATGTAAACATAGCCGGACCGCTCTCTACCCAACCAGCCCCTGAGTATTGGTGTTCAGTAGCGTACTTCGAACTGGATACCCAAGTCGGTGAAACGTTCAAGGTCCCATCAACTTGTCCAAACGTCAAGATCGATGGCTACGTGGATCCTTCCGGAGGAAATAGGTTTTGTCTTGGTGCTTTGAGTAACGTTCATAGAACTGAACAAAGTGAAAGAGCGAGGTAAGTTTGCCAACAACTTACTTTCTAGTAGAGTCCTATATAATCGGTTCTTCATAGGTTACATATAGGAAAGGGTGTCCAATTAGACCTACTCGGCGAGGGAGATGTTTGGTTGCGGTGTTTAAGTGATCATTCCGTCTTCGTCCAAAGTTATTATCTGGATAGAGAAGCTGGAAGGGCACCAGGAGATGCTGTACACAAAATATATCCCTCTGCCTATATTAAAGTCTTTGATTTACGTCAGTGTCATCACCAAATTACGACACAAGCTGCCACAGCACAAGCAGCTGCTGCTGCGCAAGCTGCCGCTGTGGCTGGCCACATACCAGGACCCCATTCCGTCGGAGGAATTGCACCAGCTATAAGTATGTGTTACAGTATTAATAAATACTAATGTTAAATTCTCCCACGTAACCTTTTTTTTTTATATAATTTAGGCCTTTCTGCTGCAACTGGCATCGGCGTAGATGATTTACGTAGGTTGTGCATTCTTCGCCTTAGCTTTGTTAAAGGTTGGGGCCCCGATTATCGTCGCAAATCCATAAAAGAGACACCATGTTGGATTGAGGTACATTTACATAGGGCTCTACAGCTACTAGACGAAGTCCTGCACACCATGCCTATTGATGGGGCACGAGCAATTGAGTGAAGAATATTAATTTTAAGATTGCTGTTTGTTGTAAATAATTTAATCATATATATATATGTATACAAAGTGTCCCATTTTGCGATTTATTGTTTCATCATTTATTTCTGTAATTGTGCACTAAGTATACGTCTTAAATCATTCTAAAATGCAAGGTTTGAATTATATATTTAATACAATGTTACTAAATATAATCTCGATAATGTCCACGTTGTGCTACAATTCGTTAGAAAACTGAACAATCATGGATTACTATGATGCCAAAGTAATTTCTTTTTTATTATTTTTCACTCAGCGCAATAAATAACAATAATTTTAGTACCTGCCATAGATTACTTTAAGTACGATGAAATGTAACGAATCGTAACGCAACGTTTACCATTGATGTGCTTGTACATTTACTTTTTGTGAAATAATGTTATTTCGGATATTTTGATGCGCATGATGCCACTTGTGACGTCGGCAGAAATGTCGCATATTGAAAACAAAAGGTTTTCTACGATAATTTTGTGTAACATTGTTGATATTAAAAAGAAAAGATTTGTTGATAGATTAGTTTATTTTATGAGCATATTTTAACGTGAGCTATTATTATTGTTGATGTCATTCATTTTGTGCCATTGTCAGTCATTCTTATTCGTTCATATTCACACTATTATCGATTTCATTTTTTCATTTCGTCTACTACGAACGTTATTTATACAGTAACAATTATTTTTTTGTCTTTTTTTTTAATTAAATAAATTAACATATTAGGCTGTGAAAAAATAAAATAGAATAACAAGTGTGTTTAAATGGAAAAAAATTAAGTATTTATAATTTTTAAGATTTATAATTTTAGCTATTAGTTTTTATTAATATTAAATTATATTAATGTGTATATACTACGAAGACTCTTTTTGTATATTTTAGTGAATATTTACGCTAATTTAGCGAATTGTAGCAGGAAACGCTTTATAGCAGGACAGTAAATATTCACTAAATTAATTTCCATTTGTAAATACAATAAGAATGTTTTTTTTACTTATCACAATGACACACATTTAACCCAAATTGTCATATATATATATATAGCAGGTGGCGCCTAAAAACTTGTGGAATTTTACACTAAAATAGCCAGTGGCGTGATTTTTAATAATTATATTTCTTAGAATTTACCTAACTGACAATTTAGGCGCTACACCCAGTATATATTTTCTTTTCGTAGCAATTACGAAAAATACAAGCCAAATTCTTTGAATATAATCTTGAAATAAACGTAAAATATGGTTCTGCGCATGTCATATTTTTCGTTTATTCTGTAATTGTGGATGCCGTTTATGCGAAATCTAATTAAACGGTACCCATGATAAGGATATTTTTAAGCGTCCAATTTCTACACAGTGCATGTATTTTTGAGACGCTAATAGATTGCAGAATTTTCATGACGTTTACTAAACTGGTGGCGCTGATTAACGTAGAGTTAAGAAATTTAGAATTTTGACATCAGATAGCCGATTTAAGGTTATCAAAATACGGTACTTTCTCTTATATAATCGCTAAATATATAAAAATATAATAATGAAGAGCGTTACACATTCAAATGTTAAAGAAAAAAAAAATTATTACTATTTGACATTTTACAGTATACTATTAACAAAACTATATTTTTTTAAGACTAAAACTCATATGAGAGACATTTCTAGCAAGTGTATTGTTTTTTTTTTTTGCATACCCACATAATAATAAAAATTGTTAAAATAAAAAAATAAATACTTACAAATACATTGAATTAGAATTTTGATATCGTTGTTTTATTTCCCGGAATTAGGGGTTTTATATTGGTCAAATCACAAATTATAATTTCTTTATTTATATTCTTATAGTAACAAAAATGATTTGATAACATGATTATACAATATTAAACAAAATTCATTATAAACCTAATTATTTAATTACACTTCATGACTTCACTAAGCTAAATTCAATGTTCTTTCTTCTCTTTTCTTTTACGTTTTTTCTTTTTATCCGTCTGCAGTACTTCCCGTTTCTTTGCTAAGCAATGCCTACAATACCAGTTCTCGTTATCGTCTGGAGGTACTTGAATACCAACACACACCCTGTTACGAAGAGACAATAGGTTTATCGTCCTGTACGCATGCTCACTATGATTTGATGAACTTACCAATGATACCATGCATCGCAATCATCACAACCAATCATAGGACTGCCATCATCTTGTTTGTCACACCCAGGACAGATCCACACTTCATTACCCTCTGAATCCTCCGCGAGAAAATAAAAATGAAATCGTAAATGTTAAGCTTACACCTTCAATCAAATCTGACCAATACAAATTTTGCGGAATGTCCTTAATGTATATGAGAAATGACGCGTTTTCGATGAAATGCAACAAAGCAAAGAAGATAATGTAAGGGTAAACAACAAATATATTAATCTTGTTGGGATGAAACACTTACTTTAATGGGCAGCTGATGTTGTGGGAGTGGCTGTTTTGACGCTTTTACAGCTTTCGGTTTGATGGGATGAATTCTTGGCCTACCTGGTCCCGGTCCAGCTCTTGATGCCGGACCAATTGCTTGTACCTCATCTTTAACCAATTCTTCCTCTACTTACAAACTTATATCTTAGGCTTCATTCCTTTTTGTTTATTGGTTATCTTTTAACCTTTTTATATATTGTTAAAATATGTAAATATTGCACTAAAATATTACTTTACTAACCAAGGAAATCTTTATTAATAGAGTAACCTTTATTAGAATGCAATATTTACAATTAAAATCTATGGAACACCAGAGAAAAACGGATTTCTTGAATGCAATTAGATAAATTCTTTGTAAATTATGAAGAATCTAATCCATTTTTCCCGATGACTATTTCCTTTTTTGAAAATTCGATTGACAATAAAATTTAGATTTTTTGTTTCATAAAGAAATCTAAATTATTTAAAAGGGATTAATATTTCTATTACAAAACGCATGCATATTTATTTATAGTTGTACCAATACCACCACCTATAATAGTTATACATTACCTTACTTTAAATCATGCTTAAAATGCAACCAACTATATCCTAAATCGTAGATATATTTGTAAACAAAACAAATCGAAGCATATCAAGCTAAGAAGCTAGAAAATTTGTACAAAATTATATTAGATATACCGATTAGGAAGATGAGAAATTAGCCATATCGCTACCCCCTCCTTGCTCTCAAGCGGGCAATCGATGATTGTGGTTAGTTACGAGGTAGAGTGCCTTATGTGCGGACGATCTTAGTAAGAATTTCTAGAATATTTGTTTTTCTTTTCTTTCATTTCATCGGAATCGTTTCGCATATTTATTTTGTTAAATATGCGAAACTCTCATTTCCAGGCGACCTTGACTTCAAATTATTACGTGCGCTTTTCGCACAGTAGGTCTACATCCGAACATTGCTCCCCTCCACGCTCTCTCACATGTACGGCGAGAGACCGAGGAGGGGATACCGATATAGCTAATTTCCCATTTTCCCAATCTGTATGTGTAAGTATACAGATTTTTAAGGTTAAACATTAACCATCAGGAATCATTATAAAGTAAACGTACGTACATCCTTTCTCAGTATACCAACCAGCGTCTTTGTTAGCGAAGTTTTTCTTAAATTCTGTAAGATGTCGTAGAAATACACAGAATGTTAAAGGGAGCATTTGGGGACGCAAATTTATGTGGGTTTATCTTACAGCATACGTCGGCCGATTTTGTCGGAAGAATTGAACATGAGTAGGACAGCAGCAAAGTTCGTGCCGCTACGTTTTGGGAACTTTTGGGTAACCTCATATTCCTAATGGTTAAGCTAACATTAACAATCTGTATGTCTATGTATATGTACACTGATGGATGTTATTTGATGATATAGATAATGAAAGAAAGATCGTAATGACTTTGATTGAGTTTTTTTTTTAATTTTTTGGTCAGATTTGAATTTGTAAATATTTATGATGATTTTTCCTTTTAGTAAAATAAAATATGATGATCGTATAAATTTTACTTACTATGTAACTTGACGGTGTCGGATTTGACAGACCAAAATTAACAGGTTCCTGTATAACCTCTTTTTTAGGTATAGGTTTGAACATTGTTTTCTTGATCTGATTATGGAACGAATCAGAAGAAGTTCCAAAATTATCATTGGAAACTGCACATTAGAAAATTGATTTAGGTCCTTTTCACAACTAATTCTTATTGTTAGGATGTAACTATAACTTTGAATACAGATATTTCTTTGAGATAAACAATTTGAATACAAATAAAACATGGAAATGTAATCAAAGTTAAACTAAGGACGAATACGCAAATAAAGAGAATCCGATATGCAAATTAAAATTAAAATGCAATTCACTATTTTAACATACAACACAAAGAAATCAAAAAAATACATCAAATGAAACATACAATTCTGGAAAAAAAAAGTTAGTATTGTGTTAAATGTACATCTCAAAATTTTAGATCAAAAGTTGTTAAAATTAGTAGCCATGAAAAATTAATAATTGATAATAAATAATAAATTATAATAAACGCAACAAGAAGCTCATAATCAAAATAAAATTAAAAAAAACTGTATTGCTATTACATTTTAAATGTGTTGGTGCTTTTAGTTATGGAATTACATGCAATTTAATTTGTTTTTTCACAATGTAAAATGTAAAATTCTACGTTTAGTGGATATAGGATCCATTTAAAAATTACCGACAAATTTTTAGAAATCATTTTCAGTTAATAGGGTTGATTGATTGATTTTCTACCAGAGCAGGGCTGGTCTTTACATCCCTAACACTGAAGCTTAATAGCTTATTGTATTATTCCTGCTTCGGTTTTGTTTTACTTAAACAGGTTAGTTCCCGCAATCAGGTTTAACAGCCTATGTAGTAAATCTTTCTCCATTGGTAGTTCAATTGTGCTTCGCATAGCGAATCTGCGTTGAGCTAACGCTGCACATTCGAAAATAATGTGAGAGGCTGTTTCCTCCTCCTCATTGCAAAGTCTACATAAGGGCTCATCTTTGTAGATCCCCATCTTATGCAAGTGGCCTCTCAAACAGCCATGTCCTGTTAATAGACATGTTGCTGCTCTAAGCTGTATCTTGTTTAATTTAGGCAGGTCAGCAGTCAGATGTTGCGACGGTCTTCCCATCATCCGTTTGCTGTGCTTCTGTCCAGCTGCATGTTTCCAATTTAATTGGTGTTGTTTCCTCGCTAGCTGGTCTGCAATTTCATTGCCCGCTATGCCCCTGTGCCCTGGCACCCACACCAGTGTGACCTTGTTGTGTTTAGACAGAGCCATTAGGGTTTGCAGGCACTCCCATACTAGTTTGGAGGTTATGCGATAAGATGCTAGTGCCTTTAAGGCTGCCTGACTGTCAGAGAGAATGCACATCGTCTCACCCTGCGGTCGCCGACGCAGACTCTCCCACGCGCAGGTTTGTATAGCATATATTTCTGTTTGAAATACCGTGGTGTATCGCCCAAGTGATACACATACTTTGTATCCCTGGTTTTCCTCATATACACCAACGCCAGATGTAGTGCCCGTTTTGGACCCATCTGTGTACCAGACTAGTGTTCTTGGTTTTCTCCCCTCTCCATCCCTCCATTCTTCCCAATTTAAGAAAACTTTGAAAGGTTTGTCATAGGAGATCCTGGAGATTGTTGTATCACTACCCATATCATAGATAGGGTTTGTTACTACTGCTTCTATTCTGGTGTGCCCAGATCCACTGTGGGATCTCCAGTTGCTAGTATTTTTCAGTCTGTATGCCCCCATTCTGGCTTCTCCCTTGATATAAATCTCAAGAGGAGGTAGGTTTAGCATGGTTTCTATAGCAGCTGTTGGAGTGCTTTTAATAGCTCCTGTTATACAAAGACATGCCAGTCTCTGAATTTTCGAGAGACTTATTATCGCATGCTTCTGTGTGATCTTAGGCCACCAAACCAGGCAGCCATAAGTTATCATGGGTCTTACCACTGTAGTGTACAGCCAGTACGTCATATGTGGTTTGAGTCCCCATGTTTTCCCAACTGTTCTACGGGTTGTCATTAACACCCTCTTACATTTGTCGGTCATTTTTTGTAAATGTGAGTTCCAGTTCAGTTTAGAGCAGTTAATAGGGTACATTCGTACGAAATATTAAAAAAAAAAAGGATATACCCGAATAGATACGATTGCCATCAATATACTTTATAGACCCAGATGGCATCGGCATGAATAAAACACCAGAAAAATCTGGTGTTTTAATCGAAATTGATTAGCATATACAATATTTACAATAATTTTTACGAGAAATTTCCATATTTCACAAAGTGTTCAGCGTCACATCGACTTCTTTACACAACATTTTAATGTTATGTATTTTATCCGAAATGTGCAAGTAAATATAATGACGTTGAGGGTGTTTTATAGAGCTGTTATCCGGATACCCGGATCCGCTATTCGAAACCTCGGATTCAGATCTATTATTCGAAATCCTGAAATCGGATTCTTTATCTGATCAAATCTGTTATCCGATAACTTTTTCGAGCAAAGGGTAAGTAGTGTAAAGCTTCGTAGTAAGTTGTGAAAACCTGCAATAGGTCGAGTAATTATCAAACAACAAAACTGCAATAATCATCAGATTATTAAACACTTTCTGTATTGCACAATGACGGATCCGGATACGAGAATCGGATAGTGGATCCGAATACCCGGATCTCAATTTCATCGGATACCTACAGCACTAGCGTTTTAGCAGTCATTTAAAAAACGCAATTTTCATTATTTTCTTTTGTTAATACAATTGAGTTAAAAAAGATTTTAACTTAATTATTATTTTTTGCATTACATGGTCTTTCACATTAGGTAACTTATACCCTATTCTCTACTATCAACGACCCCTAAAAATTTGTCAATAATTTCTATACAAACCCTATACATACTTTACAAGTTATAAACTTAATATTGTGTATATAGCATGCACACTTATAAATAAAATTCAGTGTGGTGAGGATGTATCGTATGTCTAGTTTAAAATTAATACAATCTGACTTACTATTATTTTGTGTGTTTTTGGGTTTGGGTTGCCCAGTAACTAACGCGCTAATTTTAGCTAATTCGGGTGACATTTCTCTAGTTTGATCGACGTTAGTTACAGGAGGTTCTTCTTCCTTCTTAACGATTGGTTTAATATTTCTAAAAGATATATAATGCGATATGGAATCATATTGATGTTAATAGCCTTACAGTTTTCTGGTGTCGTTGTTTTCTGCTGTTGGAGCTGGTGAACCCAATTTCAACGTAAGCTTAGGAATAGAATCAATTTCACGACACTGTAGCTAATTGTTGAAAAAACAAATAAAAGAAAAAAAAAAGAAACAATAAAGGTGCGAAAATAAAACGTTTATATAGATTGTCTCAAAACTAAGTTTAGTGAAGATCTTTTATATTTGGCGAAAAGTGCTTTCCACTAGGATAACTTCAACAAGTTTAGCGACATCCTATACTTAAATCTAATAAAATAAATAATGGAAATAGAATTACGAATTACCTCCTTTTCTTTCTTCTTCTCCTTCTTTTCTTTTTTAACCTTATCCTTGTCTTTCTTCTCTTCCTTTAACTTCTTCTTTTCAGCCTTATCTTTAACCTTATCCTTTTTATTTTTTTTCTTAACTCTATCTTTTTTCTCTTTTTTATGTTCTTTAGTTTTCTTCTCTGGCTTCGGTGGGGGGTCGTCAAGAACAACTATAGGTGGTGGAGGTGGTGGTAAAGGTAACACAGGCAGTTGAGGCTTTTCAAGTGGAGGTCTCGGTGGTAATATAGGCAATTCTTTTCTCATTATAGGAGGTTGGAATTCCATAGGGTATGAAGGAAGTAAAGGCATAAAAGGTGGTTTTCCAAATCCAGGAAATCGTAGTTGCATATTAGGAAAGAATGGGTTAACAGGAGGAGGTATAAGCCCAGGAGTATATGGGGCAAGACCCAAAGCTAACATGACATGTTTATCCAATTGAGCTTCTGGAGTTTTAGGTCGAACATCAACGTCAATATCATTGTCAGGATTACCAAATGAAAGATTCACTTTAGGTACTTTCTTGATTTTCGTTTTGTCTTTCCGTTTGGCCCTTCCTTTAGTTAAAGATAGAGGAGGGCTATGGGAAATTTCTGGAGTTTTTGGTGTAAGAGGAGTGCCTGGTGGAGAATCGTCGTAGCAGTTGGTTTTTTCTAGTTTTTCCGGTGTTTTAGTAACAGGTGCTGGATCGACAAGTTCAATTGTAATATCATTTGAGATATGCACTTTTGGTTGTTCGACTGGTTCATCAATTATTAATACGGGAGATCCTTCACGTGATTCTTGTTTCATTTCATCTTTCACTTTCCCTTTATTTTCTACCTTGTCATTCTTCCCGTAAGATATTTTTTTTAATATATTCACCTTTTTCTTATCGGGTTCCGTAAACAACTTATCTATGTTTTCGTTGGGTGGTTGTGCTGGCTTCATTGGTATTGGTGTTATTGTTGTATTCAATTTCTCGGTTTTTAATCTAGCAGCAGCTAATGTTTTATTAGCCATTTGTTTTGGTGGAGTTGGAATGAGTTTAATTTCACTATTATTAACTAGATTTTGTATTAATTGTTGTGCATTGTTAATATTATTAATGTTCTTAACCTGTTTTAATTTTGCAATTTCCTTTGCCATTGGAGTTTTTTTCATTTTGTCATCCCCTGGTTTAAATAATTCTTTTCCGGCTCGTTTCTTTTCAACCTTCCTCACAACTTTTACGGGCTTAGGATTCATAATAGGAGGAGCTACACTGATATTATTTGGTGGGGGAGGCGCCACTTCCATAGCTGTTAATGGAGTTCTAGATTCTGGCAGTTTACCTTCTCTGGCTGGTGAAATATACCCAGATGTCGTCATTATAACGCTGCTAATCTCCCTTGTCGGTCTACCTTCTTCCTCCATTAATAATCTATTACATTAAGTATCACATTACAATTGTCTTTGATAAATATTAATGTATTGTAATACCTTGGTCGTTTAAACGTTTCCCCAGGTAATACTTCGATGGGTCGTTTAAAAACTGTAGTGGGGTTTTCTGTAGTCGTTTCCTCAGTTCCTTCCTGTTTGACTGGAGTTTCAGCTTCAGCTTCATTAACTAAATCAAATTACCTAACTATGATAATGATCACTTATTTTGTATCTCGTATTACCTTCTTGAACAGAAAACATTGGTGGCAAATGTTCATGTATGTGAACCGGTCTTGTAACGACTTCTTTACTTCCAGGTTTTAGAAAATTTAAATGATTCTCTTTTGGTATTGGATATTTAGGAACGTTGACTGCAGGTGGACCGAAGTCTACATTCGTGACATACTCTTCTAATTCCGATAAACTGATATGAAATTCTCGAAAGACTAAGCCTAAGTGATCGAGATTAGGATCAATACATCCAACTAGAAACAAAATTAATGATGGCAATGTTTTGATAGTACTCACTGATATATTACATACATTCATTAGCGTAGTCATTTGTCAGCTTTGCCATTTGAGTCATATATTGAATTAATATGTCCGTTAACATTTCCAGTGGAGTTGATTGTATTGAATGCCATCCTATCGTTTGTAGCATCCTTGCCACTGATACTTTGACCATATTCCTCGAATAACGATTCATTTTCCGTGAAAATTAATAAAAATTTATAAAGCTATGTACAAATTGATAAATACATTTGCCTTAACACTAAAGAAAGATCCACATTCTCAAAGTTGAGTTCCAAAACAAACATTACAACTTGGTAATACCACTATTTGTATCAGCGTCATGATGAGAAATGTAAGGATTGGGAGATATAAATCGTACCCAGAACAGAGCGTACGTAAAATTAATAGTGATATTTACTAAAATATTAATAAATTAACACAATCTCGATTTTTCCATAGTTGTTGTATAGGATAGCTAATAGATGGTAGCTCTTGTGGTGTGAGTAAACGTTTGATTCAGCTTCAGCGCCTCTTACAATTACTTTGGTACTAATCAGTACTAATCGAGTACAATCGAGTAATGAACTATTCCTGGCTAATTTTCATATTTTATTAGTATTTTACCATATAATTATGTATATTTGTATTATTTAGTAACATTAATTTAAAATATAGACAAATCCATTTGTTCCTAACCCGTGCTATGTTTATAGGATCGTAGATACAAATCGTTGGTTGTTATGAAGTTTGCGTATGACAAATAAGATAGTATAAATTGGGTTGCCTATGCACGTAAATTATTTTTCGAAAAGAAAATATTGAAAGATTTACCTTAAAAACGTAGCAATAATCAATATTTATTAAACAAAATCCATTCTAAGTACCTAACTATTTAATGTTTTTAGCATGTATTTTGTGTTTTACGCTTGTTTAAATTTATAAATATGTTTACGTTGATCTACTAAGTATGTTACGCCACAGTTTATAATTTTAGTCTTAGGAATTATTAGCTCCTTGTAATACCAATGGTGTCAATTGGGTTGTGTAACCCCATATCCTCAGCATTAAATTGAGGGACTGTATAATTGATGCTCGTTTTACATTTGCCTAAACAAGGTACTCCTACAAAGGACATGTAGAAAAACTAATGATAAAATAAATTTAAAAAATCTAGTGTCTGTACCATATTATACCTCTACTAAAACAAATCATAATCCAATAATAATTGATAATGAATTTAGGTGGTGCTGAATTAGCACCTCTGTTAAACATTGATATTAAAACTATTTATTAATGAACCCAACTATTCGTTATAAGTTTTTTGCGATTGTAATCTAGAACTGGCATATATGTAGCTCAATATGCCATTTAGGAAATCATTGCAAATTTGATTTTTGTTTGTAATTCTTATTTTATATGGGTTAAAAAAAATCGGTTTTTGTTTTTTTTTAATTAGGGTTAATTTTACATCAAATGGTGTAAAAATGGGTGTTTTTTATACGAGAAACCGATATAGAAATGTTGTGGTCGACAGTCCGCAGAATATATGCCACTGTAGGATTAATGGTCTAAGGTCTTGTTTATTTTCAGTTATATTTATGGTAACTTCCTAGGGATAAAAATGTAAGGATAGTAGTATTTTAAGTGTTTACAAACGAATGGCTTTCCTAATTCCTATGAATAGCGTTTACAACTGAAAAGTGGGATAGGAAACAAAGGCGTTGGAGAGGGTGGGGGTGTTAGAAAATTATAGATTTTAGGGATATTGAAACTTATGAATCATAACCTAGTGCGCCATATATACACCGTTGGTTTCTAATCGCCAACTTCATGTTGCACATAGTTGTTCTAAATTCATGGTAGTAAATGTATGTGCGACTCCTTTGCAGACGTTTGTCGTAGTTAAATTATTTATTGTTATTCGGAGTGATTGTTCGTATTTTACAACAGAAATTGTTTTTTAGGTAAATATTTCTTGTGCTGGGCATGTTTGTATGTACCGTATCTGTTTCATAACTGTTTTTGTTGTAAATATTTGTATTTTGTTTGGGCAGGATATTTCAAACATGGCTGCCAGGCGTTCTTACAAAAGCAGATTCAGTAAAACGACAAATTAAATATTATAGCTTTTTTTAGTAATATTCAGGTATTTTGTTTCCTTCTAAATTACTATTTTGACTAATATTATTACCTTGTTATAGTATAGTAGTTGTCAGTGACTAAGCAATATTTGGTAATAATTTTTTATTTGGGTAGGAATTCAAAATAACTTTAACAATGACATGTATGTTTTCAGATTCGTAACGTAAAATGCAAAAATGTGCATTGTGTTAATTTAGAAAGTAAAGACAATGGATTTAGTTCTCCGCTATATTAATTGATTTGTATTGCGTGAACGTAATAAGTCACATATTGTAAAATTTAACTGGGTGTTATAGGGCTAAGGCATGCTTGGCTTATATTAAGTTGTCATTGCTTTTATAATTGCAATAGAGATTTGTGTTCCTCGTTTGACATTCTAAAAAAATACGTTAATTAAAAGATTACGTCTAATAAGCTAAATCAGGCATTTGTTTCGAACTTCCTTGGTAAAATTATACTTGTAAATACTATATTTTACCAATACGTTGAGTTTTTTCTATTGTATTTGTTGCCCGACAGCTGTAAATAACCCATATAATAAATATAAGATCATTAAATAAGTTGCCGCCTAAGAAAAGAGTATATAGTAATAAAGGTAATCGAACTAGAGTTAGAATAGGTTTTTTTTTGTTTAGTCATTGGATAGATTCTACATAAAGACGTTTATGGATAAGGGTTCTATATTATTTGTGACATAATGTTGTGCGACCATGGCGGAAAGTATATACTACAGTCAAAGTAAGTTTTTTTTTAATAGAACTAAAATGTGTCTTATGATAGCATTTATAGTTGATGATCAAAGTGAGGACATCGACTATGAAGGGTCGATAGAGGAAGAAACACGCATAATGAAAATTGATCACAATCGTGTTCGCAAAAGCACTTCAGAGCCCCCTTCTGAGTGCAAGGCGCTTATAGACCGTCTCAAAAAATGTAATCGCATTCAGTTACTTGAAGAACTAGCACGTATCAATACTTGGACTTTTGGCAAATGTGAGTTAGGTCATTGGAAAGATGTTCTTAATATTTTCGATTCAATTCTGGATGAGGCAACAGAGTATCATGTTGAAAATCGTTGGGCATTGAATTGTGATTGGAAGTATAGTAACTCGGTAAATTATATCTTAAATTAAAGCTCTTCCTTGATTTATTCATGTATTTTAACTCATAGGATAAGAAGTTGTTGCTATGGATACTTCATTTTACAACTTTGCTGATCGAGCACTCATTTTCTCGTCATACATACAAATCCATGACGAAGCTTTTGACTCTTCTGGGGTCAAGCGACATGTGTGTTGTTCTTGGCGTATTGAATTTGCTTTATATATTCTCGAAAAGGAGTAATTTCATAACACGTATGCACCATGACCAACGTATGGTACTCATTTCTCGACTACATCATTTAGCAGAGGTTCGTAGATTCACTTTGAATTCTATCGAATCCTAAGTTAATATGTTGTCTTGTATGTAGAGCTGGGGTGGGAAAGAAAATGGTTTTGGCCTTGCTGATTGCTGCGACATCCAGAAACCGATGCCTCCATCTGCAACAACCCTCCACTTCGAATTCCATAATGAGCAAGCCGATACTAAAGGAAAACAGAATATGACTTATATTCATGTTGAACATGTTGATCAAATTAGAAAAACGCCTGCTGAAATTATGAAGGGATTAGTCTCCATTTATTTGGTTCCTGTAGAGAAAGAGGTAGGACTTATATAATCTCAGAATCATGCTCAATGTAGCAAATACCTAAATTTTGAAGTTGTTTTAAAATAAAAAAATACTTTTAATTGATTAAAATCTCAAGAACAAATTTAATTTAATATCATTACCGTTTCATCCAATAAGAATTTTGTGATAATAAAGGCATGCATTAATTTAAAAAATTCGTCGCTTACAATAGATCATGATTTATATCTTCCATGCGTTGAACAAGCTCAATTATTCAATTACTCAATTACTTTCTATTTCAATCTGAACACAATGGTGTGTGAATCAACAAAATTATTTCTTGTATTTATATGTAATGATAAATAAACGCATTGTAAATTTATTAAATGCTACTATTCAAAGTTGAAGAATTATATTTCTATAGACGAAAGTGATAGCATATGATAAGATTTAAATTTTTGGACTTGGAATTAAAATATCTCCTATTTGAATCTTTTCCAGATGCTGCTTTTTACACATGTACGTTTGGCCTATCATTTTTCCAATTACAAAAATCGTCTTTTATGCGTCCAAGCACGGTTACAAGCATTATCAGTGCTCGTATACGCGAATGCTTTACAAGATTCTGCACATACATTGCTCTATAACGGTTTGCTCGAGGAACTAGTAGAATTAATCGAGCTAAAATTCCCCTATTTAGTTGAGATAAGGTCTGCCGCGTTAAGGACGTTAACCTCTATAATCCATTTGGATAGGAATCCGCATTTTCCAAAGTAAGTCGCGACAAAGTTCATTTTTTTGTGTTGTAATTCGTGAAAATTCTTTCCAGAAAACCCGGTTCTCGATTGAATAACATAATCGATGTAACTGGTGCGAGTCAGTATCACGGCTTTTTACCAGTATTAGTCCGTTATTGTATTTCATGTCTTACTAGTCAGACAGACAATAAGGACAACACGAATAAAGATAACCCTAGTAGTAGCACTAGTAGTAATAAGGAATTGGAAAAATTTGAAGATGCCGAAGACATAATCACTATAGATGAAGAATATGAACCTTACCCATATCTAAATACTCAATCAACTGACGCCAAGGGTAAATTCCCACAACCTCTAGCTACAGCGCTATTTTCTTTCTTGTACCACTTAGCTAGTTATGAAGCAGGCGGCGATGCTTTGGTCTCCTGCGGGATGATGGAATCATTACTACAAGTGATTAATTGGCATGGAGTCGAATTAGAACATATAACGTTTGTAACCAGAGCTGTTAGAGTAATAGATCTTATAACAAATATTGATATGCAAGCATTTTATACCCATGGCGGTTTGCAAAGCTTTGTAAATAGACTTGATGTTGAAGTAAATCTATGTGTTAAGGAGCATGCTTACGAATTTAAATATATACCCGTCGATACTGACACCGAAAGGCCCAGCACCTCAGATAGTAGCGTACAAAGTGAAGATACCTCACCTTTTGAATTCTTGTATAATCCGGAAAATGCCGGAAAAACATGTCTTCCCCAGAGAGCAGCTTTGCTTAAGTCCATGTTGAATTTTCTCAAGAAAGCATTGCAAGATACTACGTTCTCCGAACATATACGTCATTTAATGGAAACTACTTTACCTAACTCTTTGAAGCATATTATATCTAACGCGGAGTATTATGGTCCGTCTCTCTTTTTGCTAGCGACTGATGTTGTAACTGTCTATGTATTCCAAGAACCAAGTCTTTTATCAACAATTCAAGATAACGGACTCACAGATGTTGTCCTGCAAGCTTTGCTAGTTAAAGATGTTCCTGCGACTCGCGAGGTATTAGCCTCATTGCCCAATGTATTCAGCGCGCTTTGCTTAAATGCCAGAGGATTGGCTTCATTTATAAAATGTAAGCCATTCGAGAGACTTTTCAAGGTCCTTCTATCACCAACCTATTTGTCTGCAATGAGAAAACGCAGAAGTTCGGATCCAATGGGGGATGCGGCTTCTAATTTAGGCAATGCCATGGACGAACTAATGAGACACCAACCTAGTTTGAAAGTAGACGCTACAGCAGCGATTATAAAACTCCTCAACGAGCTATGTCAACTTGGAAGCGATTCTAAATACATCTGCTGGAGACCACACAGTAAAACCGAAGCTTCACCAACAAATACCCAAAGAACTTCTACCAATACAGAAGGTTCTTCAGATGATGAAGAAGACGACGACGAAGAGGAAGCGTCTACTTCATCGCAAACTGCACAATCTGACTCACAAGAATCTCAACAAGCTCAGTGTAGTGAAAAAACTCCAATCGCTTTAACGGAATACATTCTAAATGTTACCAAGTTCATAGACGCTATCCTAAGTAATAATTCGACAGATGATCATTGTAAAGAATTTGTAAGTCAAGACGGATTGGTACCTTTATTAAAGATCTTGGGTCTCCCTAATCTACCAGTAGATTGTCCAGTAACCAATTCAGCTCAAGCCGTCGCATCGGTTTGCAAAAGCATATTGAATCTAGCGCATGAACCTAAGGTATTAGAGCAAGGGTTAGCCCAATTGGAGGAAGTTTTAGTAAAATTAAAGCCATTGTATTCGCATTTAAATATACCAGGTGGTTCTAAATTGTTACACGAGTTAGCAAACGCACCGCATTTAGAAACAGCTTTCAGTACAGAATCTGCCACTCCCTTATTACATGCAATGGGAGCTGCGCATGGATATGTGTTAATGTTCGTACATGTTTGTCGTACTAGTCAAAATGAAATAAGGACTTTATCGCTTCAACATTGGGGTTCAGAGAAAGGTATTCTTGTTTTGAAAGGCCTAGCTGAATTGTACACATCTCTCGTCTGGGAAAGTACTTTATTACTAGCACTTTGCAGTGATGATGTCATATCATCTGACTGTGATTTCGGAAGAGACGATATGGAAAAGTTAAATATACCCATACCAGAAAAAGTAAGTATTGAATGTGATAATACTTAAGGTATATCTTTAATCATTTTAATCTGCTTTTATAGCCTGAAGCTGGAGGCGATTCTGCCGGTAACGTTGCTTCAGCTATGGAAGCTCTGACAACGAATCCTCAATCGTCAGTTATGGAAGTAGATACTGAAACTAACACCGGAAATAAACCCACAAGCCAACAGTTAAAATACATTAAGCCTTTATTAGGAGCTTCGTCTCGATTGGGACGTGCACTGGCAGAATTATTCGGATTATTGGTCAAGCTATGCGTTGGATCACCGATTAGACAAAGACGTGGTCAGAATACAGTTGCTGCTCCTGCTTTCCCAAGCCCGCACGCGCAATCCGTTGCTACGGCATTAAACTCCCTCTTGGCGAATGGATTAAACTCCGATAAACTTCCGCCGAGTCCAGTTCCAAAATTCAGACTTACATTCTTGATATGCAGCGTTGGTTTCACAAGTCCTATGTTGTTCGATGAGAAGAGATACCCTTATCACCTTATGTTACAAAAATTCGTCAGTTTAGGCGGTCAATCTACATTCTTTTCTACATTTAGATGGGCACTTAGCGCTGCTGGAACTATACCACTGGAAGAAGGCATAGAACATCCAAATCTACCCGAAGGTAAGATATATAATTCTCAAAAAAATAAAAATGATATGAAAATTTCATTGGTTATAGGTACTGGAGAATTCCTTGATGCCTGGCTTACGCTTCTCGAAAAGATGGTCAACCCAAAGGCAATTTTAGATTCACCTCACGTAATCACAACAAAATCTCAAACCGCTCTCAAGGCAATTGCGTTTGATCCTCTTAAATATCTAGTTCAAATCCACAGACTTGCTTTTGAATCAGTGATGTTATTGTGGGGAAAGAAGCCCTTACCGTCTTATGGGGTCAGAATGAGCGAATCCATGTTGTCTATCCTACGTCATATCCTTAGAGGTGAAAAGATAATCAAAGACCGCATGAACAAGTCCGAGGAAAAGAGCCTTGACGGTTCCTCGGGATCCGCTAATTCATCCGGAAGTTCAAACAGCAGAGGAGAGGCTGAGAATGTAAATCCGGAAAGTTTAAGGCAATTAATGGACATGGGCTTCTCTAGGGAGCATGCCATGGAAGCCCTAATGCATTCAATGAGTGTTGAACAAGCCACCGATTATTTACTGTCTAATCCTCCTTCGCTTCTGAGGGTAACTCAAGCTGGTATGGAGATCGACATGTCGGAAGATGATCAAGTCATACAAGCCATAGCCATGTCCCTAGGTGAAGCAGGACCATCAACTGAAGCTAAGAAAAAAGAGGAAGAAGAGATCATCCCGTTATCCGAAGAATTAATCGATAATTTCACCCAGGGAGCGTTGCAAATTTGTCTCGATTTGATAGAAGTAATCCCTGAATCTGTTTTTAAAGTATGCGATCTATTGGTAACGATAATGAAGCGTAACGGACAAGAATTTAGAGATCGATTACTACAGGACTTCTGCAATATGCTAACCGGAATCTACATGACATATGAACCTAGTTTAGTTGAAGACAACGATTCTTTGGAGAAACTTGATCTGTTCGCAACTTCCGTAAACTCTCTACGTTTAGCTTATTATACACATCTATTCACTTTATTCTTTGAAGTACCGCCATATTTCGATATGAGAGGACCTTGCGGATTAGCTGTTTACCAATGCGAATTAGTACCGCGCTTGATCAAATTGCTCTATTATGCAGAGAAAGTAATGCGCAGGAGAAAGAGGGCGAACGTTCCTAAATGGTTGACGCCCGTATTACTATTACTAGACTCCCTAGGTAAGGTTGCAATTAGCACCCAAAGGAAACGCCATATGCATCTTGTTACTATACGAAATTGGAAATGGTACGATGTTGTTTCGGGAAAATGGACCGAATACTCATGCGCAAATAACAAGATTATCAACGATGCGTATTGGAACGGCGAACAAACCACTAGAATCACCTGCGGTAGGCGCAGATACACCATTAGCTTCACAAATATGCAACAAGTAAATGAAGAGAGTAACTACAACAGACCAATATGCATGACACCGGTTAACATGGCATTGAATAGGTGCGTCGATGTGAAGCCTGATTTCTTCGACGGCATGGAAAATGAGCAGATGATTCTGACAGAAAAAGAAGAAAAAAGATGCGTGCCAATAGTTTACTACACCACAACTCAAGCAGTCGTAATCGTAAGAAGTTGCGTAAAGTTGATGAATACTGATATCGACAAAGACACCTTGCATGCTATAATGCGTCTAACGTTGAGATTAACGCAAGATTTTGAAGTCGCAAAAGTATTTGTACGCGAAGGTGGCGTTACCTGCATCTTGCAACTGAAAGAATCCATGGCCTTTATTGGTTTTAGAACGTTAGCCACTCTATTGATTCGTCATACTGTTGAAGGTCCAGGCACCTTAGCATACGCTATGGAAAAAGTCATCAGAGGACGAGCGTTGCCGTCAACACCCCCACCTTACAAAGAACTCGTGTTTATGCTAAGATCTCTGGGAAGCGCCGTATCACGTGATCCAACAACATTCTTGGATGTGGCCAAGCAAACGCTAAGGATTGACATTAATAGTTTTCGCAGATGTAAGTCTTAAATCATAATGTAGAATCGATTTTTAACACTTTATTTCACTTCTAGCAGATGAGGCAGATAGTAGAATGCCAATTAAGACTGAACCATCCAACAGGACCCACGCTCCTTTAATAAAGGATCAAGAATCTATTGACGTTATTCACGAAATGTTGAACGCTCTAATCTTGCCAATTGAGGTGCATCAACCCGAGGAAGACACTTTCGATGCAAATAAACACCAACCAAGCGGATCAATTCCCAAAGATAATACAAGAGAATCCATGTGTCAAAGGGCCAGTTATTTATTGAGCGGAAATAACGCCTCCGGCGATATCCTCAATGTTGATGGGCAAGAAGAGAATCGACAAAGATTGGCGAGAACTGTAAGCGATACTAATATGGAGAATAAGCCACGAGAAATTGGCCACAGACCGATTTTAGCCAAGCATAACGTTTTGAAGATGTTAGCTGACTCTGTTGTTTCGTATTCCGGCGTTGCCAAATTAGTAACTGAACACTCTTACAAAGCTGCAAGTAGCGATTTTATCCAAGAAGATTGTAGCTGTTTAGCATTCTTATTCGATAAAATATTGCCTATAGTAGAGGAGGTTTCAGACAGAGATTGTTCTATGACGTGCAGGAATTTAATCTCTGGGATTGCATCTTGTAACCATTCGCCGGAAGCACAATCGACTTTAGTCACTGAAGTGAAAGCAGCGTTAATCAGAGCTTTGCTTTTACCTGAATCAGGAGAAAAACACAAGCGTTTACAGCATATTACAGGCATAATCTTGAACATGATAGAACAGTGTCCACCGGTTCAACAAGTAAGAATTTTCAAATCCGAAACTTTCAACGCTAACGTCAATAATATCGCAAGGTTAATGTTGCGCAAAGGAATATTTAACGATTTGGCAAGAGTGCCGCATTGCTTAGATATGTCAAGTCCAAATTTTCCGATTACTATTAATTCAGCTTTAAAACCAATGGAATGCTTGTCTAAAATAGTTAACCAACCAGTAACTGGAAATGTTACCGGTAACGTCAATAAAAAACGACAAAGGCACGCTATAGATGATGCGGGTGCCACACATAGCGGTACAACATCTACAGAAGCAACCAATGCGCAAGGTGAAGAAGCTGTCGAGGATACTGAAAACACAGAGCATGATCTTTCCGCTGTAGCCTCCAGTTTAGAAGGGAATCCCATGGCGTCTGGCATGCCAGACGATAATGTCTTGGAGGAAATCATGGAGAGACTATTGGAAAGAGAACCAAACGCAGGAAATGCTACCATGGAGATTGATGACGATCCAAATCTCGGCTACGATCACGAAAGAGATGCAACGGTAAGCTTTATTATTAATTAATTCAAGCGCATAACATCTTTATTTTTTGCATGTTCAGGAAGAACTTATGAGCACCGACTCTGGGGATTCTGAAGATGATGTCGATGAAGAGGATAATGAAGAGGAAAACGAAGTAGATGATGGGGACGCAGACGATAACGACGATAATGATGACGATGACGACGAGGAAGAGGAATTGGACGAAGGAGATGATGAGGAAGATAACAACTATGATGATTTCGAAAACGGTGAGTTAATTAAAGTATGTTCTTCCCCTATTTCGATTGTTTTATCAATTCGATTAAAACTATTGAAAACAAATCCGTATTTCTTTCTATTATTTTTTTAATCCGCGTAAACAAATTCAAAGATTTGATGATAAACATTTTGCTTTTTGTTGAGCGGTTTATATGAAACAAAGAAAGTGAATATCTTATTCCTTTGTCTTTATTTAGCTCCAAATATGGACAGAGATGAAGATATTGTTATGATACAATACCCCGATGATTCAGAAAATGATTCATTCCCAGTTGTTCGCTGGAATGAGAGTGGTTTTTCAATCCCACTACTTGATGACAGTGGAAATGCCGGTGATCAAACAGGTAATACTATCTTCATCGAATTGAAAAGTAGTGAATATTAATTTGTATCCATTCTTTAACAGCTCCAGCCACCCATCCCCTATTGGTGTCTCGTCACAATATCGAAGGTAACAGCGGAACAGTCACTAGGGCTCAAAGAGCCAATAGAACTCGGCGTTATCAATACCTTCAGTTGAACCCAAGGAATTCTAATCCGCCGGTTATACTTCAAAGGTAAAACCTCATCTGCTCTAGATGGTTTTCACCTTTAGTAATAATAATAATTATAGACGTTTATTTAGATTGTTAGGACCAACAGCACAAAATCTTCATTTAAGTTCTCCAGGTCAAATGTTAAATTCACCTGGTTTACGTGATTCAGCTCGCGTTGTTGTTATGGACAATATCGGTATCTTCCCCTCAGTCGAAGAGCAAATAGATTTTGTCGACCAATCCGGTTATCTTTTCGGTCCTAGCATGATGGCGACCATAAACCACATCCCAGTTGCGTTACATTGGTGGAAGGAGGAATCCAGGTTTATCGACGGCGAATCTATGCATGATGTCGTCATTTACCTTTGCAACGTATTGATCCCAACCCTCGTCAGACATAAGATCATCGACATAGCAGAACGCAAGCGCAAAACCGATGTCGAAGATGGCAAAGGTGGCAAGGGTAAATCCAGGAATTCCGACGATAAGTCCGATGATGCTTTGGAACCTCCGGATTCAGGTGGAACCGCTGGAAATTCCGATTCGATGGATCAAACTGCACGTCCAGAACCTCAGCAGAATCTTGCAGATGGTAAGCATCTAATAATTATTATTTTTTGTCATGTTTTTATGTATGATGTGCTTTTGAATTTGTGGATAATATCTTTGCCGTTTACGGAAAAGTTGATTGAATTTGATCCAGACACCCCCGAAAGATTATCTGCAAATTCTTTAAGCTGTTTGATGTATATAATTAACTGTATGTTTGCATGCTATGTACCCCCCATTGATGAAGATCCTATAGCTAATTATTCGATGTATTTAATTTGAGATTTTATTTATTTTAGTAGATATCCCATGGATGTTACTAAACCAATAACTACAAATATTAAAGCCAAATAGTATGTATTGTTATTTCAGATTCGGACGAAGACATCGATGGGGTTCCCATCGATGAACCCAATTTAACCGATTCTATTCTCCACCAACCTCAAGCACCCGATAACCAGTCCGAACAACAACCAATCCGCGTTGTGAATATTTTGGGTGAGCTGAATTAGTTTATTTAGTGTTTGTTGCACTGTTTTCTGTGTTTGTCTGGTATTGGTTACAGACCGCGGAGTAATTGTTTGCATTTGTTTTTAACATGTCATGCTTTTTTCTTAGAAGAAATACTGTTCATTTTTCTTTTTGCTATGCCAACGGTCCTATTTAACCCACAGCTTGAGGTATTTGATTCTCGGTTGGTCTAATCAATAGCTTCGAGTATTTAATTAACTTTTACTAACACTTGAAATCGTCGGATCTTATATTACCTACAATACAGAGGAAAATTTAATTCACGGGATTTAATTTCTTTCATTTCTTTGCTTTATTTTATGCGGATTAGCGGGATTATTAATTAGATGAATAGCTATTTTATTTTTTCCTTATTACACACAAAGAAGTTAACGCTTGATTTAAATATAACTACATTAATTTAAATATAGAATTACTCATTGTAATCTTAAGAACAAATTAAAACAAGACCATGATGTTCTTATAACCAAATAATACCACCTCTAGTACAGGTAGTTAATTTTAGACCAAGTAAAGCAGAATGGTTTAAGTTTATAGTTTGTAATTATTGTAATCTTTTTTTTAACTCAATTGTATGTTGCCTTTTATCTATATTTAACGTAGCGTAGATCAAATATCCTTTATTTTTATTAATTCTAGTTATTGTGGTACGTAGATTTTTAGATTTTAATATTCCAATGTATTGTAGTTAATATGTTTTAATAGATATTTTGGCTGATTTCTTATAGTATTCCTTGTGTAAATAACACTTACTTGTGCACTACTCGATATATGCTGACGTAAAGCCAAAATAAGATCAATTTTTTAAAATAACTATGACACTTTCCCCTTATCTCAGCAGCCTATCGTTTTCGCTGTAAAATTACCTGCTTAATAGGGTTAAAAAAACATACACAAGACATTAATTTAATAAAACTAAACACAAGTAAAAACTACACCGTTCTTTTAATACATTCAAATCACCAAGCGATGTTACGGTTATAAATGGGGAGTTTAAAGTAAATGTTTTGGTTTTATGTTGGCTTCACTTGTAAATGTAAACAAACACTTGAATTACTAAAACCTCTTTGATCCAGACTCATTTTCTTTGAAAAATTGATGAATATAAATGAGCCTAGATTATCGAAATTAGCAAATCGCAAAGAATTTGAGCATGAGAAGAAAAATGCCGACATAGCGATATATAACAAATACTTGGCTGGGGTTTGAATGGTGGTGGTAAATTCTACCTTGCTTTTGAAGCAAAATGATGTTTTAAACCGATTTTTTTACATTCCAGTTTTCACAATTACTCTAGTCTGTCACCTCGCATCACTTTCTCTTACTGAATGTTCTTAATAACACCTCAACGTTAAATATTTTTCAGATGGTGACAGCGAGAGCAATTTTGATAATTCGTCTTGCTACGAGCCTATCTTTAATTTTGATAGCGAAGATTATAATAATGAATTTCATATAGATTTTGATGATAGTCTGGATTTTTCTACATTTGCAGCAGATATTCAACTCCAAAATATGGGGTCGTCACCACCGCCTTTACAATTGATAAATGTTGGTCGCGAAGACGAACACGAACAGAACGATCAACCCGAAGATCACGAAGACGAACATGATGAAGATCGCGAGGAGGATAATGATGAAAATCAGGAGACTAGCAATACGTTATTCTCTAACATGTATCACAATTCGCACTCCTTACTTTCAGCGCCTAGCATTCTAATGCCCCTATTTCGATATTCGACTGATAATGAGAATCAAGAATTAACTTCTCAAGAAAGCGATCCTGGCAATAACCAGCAACAAGCTTCTACCAGCTCTCAAAGACCAAATAACGGAGATGGCGCTTCTACACCGCAAGGTAGCGAACAAGCTTCATCTAGCCAGGACGCTACAGCATCCAGTGATAATACCAGAAATTCTGAAATGAATGATGACATTCCCGAAGGTGTTGATCCATCATTCTTAGACGCTTTGCCTCCGGAGATGAGAAGAGAGGTAAGGTTTTTACGTCGTTATAACTTAGTTACAGGAAAGAACAAGAAAGTAATGTAGGTTTGAAATCGTTGTGCTTTATAGCTTTTTTTATAGAAATAATTTATATTTTTGTGGAAATAATAGACTTCCTTTCCACAACATGTTTGGATGACAATAATTGTTAGTTTACATCTCTTTCCAATCTAGGTCAAGGCCATTTAACAACAATTTTGCGTTTTGCGACGTATTCAACCTATTCTTTCAGGTATTGGATCAACATAGGTTATTGAGGCTTCAACAACGGATATCGATGAATACTTCAGGATCAGATCAGTCTACAGCAGCCACCGGTGGTTCAAATGAGGTTAGTCCCGAATTTTTAGCCGCTCTTCCACCTTCACTTCAGGAGGAAGTATTAACTCAACAGAGATTAGAGCAACAAAGACAGGCAGCTGCCAGGGCGAATCCAGATGAGCCAGTTGATGCTGGTGCATTCTTTGAGACTCTGCAACCATCACTGCGCACTATGGTGAGTATATTTTAGGTTAGGTTGGCAGTACTGTGACGGGCTTGCACGTTGTCGCATTAACCTCATTTCAGCTTCTTTTTATTATTTCTTTTTAACATTACTCGGGATATTGGTAAGAGTTACTTTTATGTTTTGAGAACTGGACGCTATTTTTTGTGTTACTAAAACCGGTAGGTGTGAAAACGTAGTGTTTTGATTTGTTAGAAAGTAGAAAATATGTTTTGTTGTATTATTTAACATCCATCTCCAAAGAAATGAATAATTTTACTGATACGAATCCATATAAATTACAGATCTTATCGGACATGGAAGATTCTCAAATGTCCGTATTACCACCGGACCTAGCTGCAGAAGCCCAAACTCTTCGTAGGGATTGGGAAGCAAGGAACAGGCAAATAGTACAAGAACGCTTCTTCCAAAGCAATTTAACGACCATCATTCGACATTCAGCCAGAGGTGGGAGACTGGGATCCCGTTTTAATACACTCCTTCCACACAGGCAGCAATGGAACTGGAATCCTCGCGATATCAATCCTCAGAGTTCGAGCGCAGGGAATAGTAGAATTAGAGGAAGGCAACTTCTAGATCACGAATCGTTGTCCTGTCTGTTAGTTCTACTTTTCGTCGACGACCCAAAACTGAATACAGGTCGTTTGCATCGTGTAATTAGAAATCTATGCTATCACGTACAAACGAGGGATTGGGTTGTGAAGGCTTTGCTGTCGATTATAGATCGTAGCGTGCACGTTAAACCCGATGATAGCTTGAATAAACCCAAACGATTGCCACGTCCAGGACCTCTAACGAGTAAGCTCCTAACCGACGCAAAGAACATAGGAAACGGAGCTAATTGGTTAAATATTCGTATGGAAGCAGCTTTAGGATGTCACGCTAATGTTTTTATAGTAACTAAAGTATCTGGAAAAAGAACTAATACAACAACCATCTCTATACACCCACAAGCAGCGCCTGTTGTCTGCAGAAATGCTTTAGATTTATTCACTTCATTATCAAGGAGTTTCCCGACATTCTTATTGCCATTAAAACCCAAAGATAAAAATAAGACTGCTTATCCGTTGAAGATCAAGGGAGAATGTACTGATTTCTGGGATATGTTACTCAAACTTGATGCAGCTAGTACAAAGAAAGGAAAAAGCTTGGCCAAAACCCATAGCAGTTTGAATCTATCAGCTGAGAACGAGAACACTACTTTGACTTTCGAGCAATCTGCCTTTGGTCAGCTTATTTTAACCTTATCTTCACCTGTTATTCAGTCTAGTATTAATTTAACCGATAAGCTCCTTAGACTATTGTCAGTTATATCTATGGGTATGCCAGAGTTAACGAAAGGATCTGAATCTTCAAGAACAAATAGGAATACCGCGCAGAATTTTGAGAGTGTCTCAGCACCTGAAAGGGCGTTAAATCTAGCGGTAAATGTTTTGACTTACAAGAGTTGCTCTGAGGAGGGTTTGGAAGAAGTGACTACTTTACTTTTGAACTTATCAAATTGCTCAGTTGAAATGAGTTTTACAGTAATCTTATTAATTTTTTTTATTGATATGTAATTAGTAACTTAATTCCGTTTTAGATTTTAAATCTGTTATTGAAGGGAGCGTTACGTATAGGCGAAATCGTCAGAGTTCAGATACAAGACATGCTAGAGGAACTAAAAAATGTTCACAAATACCAACATCGCAAGCCTATTGAAGAACCTAACCCAAGTACTTCCAAAGGCACAGTGAATAACAGGTTCACTAGAGAAACCGTTATAATTACCGCCTCGTCTAAAGTAAAGGCATCATGTGACCTCCAGCTGCCTTCTATGGTACCTCTAACTTCAAAATCTTCGAGTCAGATATTCTTTCTACGCGTTTTACGAGTTATAGTACAAATCAGGGATGCAATTAAAAAGACATTAGAGAAAGGTATGTATAAATACCCTTCTACAAATTGCATTTCTTTGTAATATAATGTAAGAAATTGAAATTCTAGAAGATAGGCCCCCTGAAGCACCACTAAATGCATTAAGTGATCAACTAGAAGACCTGGAAAATCTATGGAATACCCTGAGCCACTGCCTTCTTGAATTGGAGCATACGCCTGATCATCATGCCGTCCTTGTTTTACAAGTACGTATCAAATATTTCCCGTTTTATTTGAAAAATTTAATAATGCACTTGTTTTAGCCTGCTGTTGAGGCATTCTTCCTTGTACACTCTCCAGTGCAAGATCCTAACGCCCAAGAGAATAAAACTAACGTCGAGCCAGCTCAGGACTCGACAGAACAGGCGGCTCAATCTGTTCAACCGACTAGTACTTCAACAGATTTGAGTAATTCATCCGAAGGAAACAATAGCGGACGCATTAGCGTACCTCCAGACCAACAGAAGTTCCTAAACTTCGCCGAGAAGCACAGAACCGTTCTGAATCAAATACTGCGGCAGACCACAGCTCACCTTGCCGATGGTCCTTTCTCTGTACTTGTCGACCATACTCGAGTGTTAGACTTCGATATAAAGCGTCGATACTTTAGGACTGAATTGGAACGTTTAGATCAGAATTTGAGACGCGAAGAAACCGCTGTTCATGTTCGCAGAGAACACGTGTTTGAGGATTCCTTTAGGGAATTGTATCGTAGGACTCCCGAGGAGTGGAAGAATAGATTCTATATTGTTTTTGAAGGTAATAGGTTTTTGATCGTTTGCGCATGTACATGCTCTAATTAAATCGTTTGTTTTGATAGATGAAGAAGGTCAAGATGCCGGTGGCCTGCTTAGAGAATGGTATATGATCATATCACGCGATATTTTCAACCCAATGTATGCACTGTTCACCGTTTCTCCTGGAGATCGTGTAACCTACATGATCAACCCTGCTAGTCACTATAATCCAAATCATCTATGTTATTACAAGTTTGTTGGTAGAGTAATTGGTAAGTATTTCTATATACTCTTCTATATTATTACGAATAATAACACACGTTTGCCTTCAAATCTACAACAGCTAAAGCTATATATGATAACAAGTTATTGGAATGCTACTTCACGAGATCTTTTTATAAGCACATTCTTGGTATTTCCGTCAAGTATACTGATATGGAGAGCGAAGATTATAGCTTTTATAGAGGCTTGGTGTATTTAATGGAAAATAATATAAACGATTTAGGTTGTGATTTAACGTTCAGCACTGAGATTAACGAATTTGGGGTAACTGAAACCAGGGATTTGATACCCAATGGACGGAATGTTCCGGTAACTGAGGAGAATAAAATGGAATATGTAAGACGTTCATGTCAAATGAAGATGACGGGTGCTATAAGACAACAGTATGTATCTTTCTTCAAGACTTAAGGCATTCTGATTGTTTATATATTTTATTATATTTATTTATCTAATTCCTATCGAAAATTTACGTAGGTTAACGGCTTTCTTAGAAGGATTTTACGATATTATTCCAAAACGTTTAATATCAATATTCAACGAACAAGAATTGGAATTGCTTATTTCTGGTTTGCCTAACGTAGATATTGAAGATCTTAAAGCGAATACGGAATATCATAAATATCAAGCCACTTCCTTACAGGTATGATTGAAGCAAATTTAATCTGGATAGTCGCTTAAAATGTTTTTATTGATCATAGATTCAATGGTTCTGGCGAGCATTGAGGTCATTCGACCAAGCTGACCGAGCCAAATTTCTACAATTCGTGACGGGTACATCTAAGGTACCGCTGCAAGGATTTGGCGCTTTGGAAGGCATGAACGGAGTACAAAGATTCCAAATTCACAGGGATGATCGATCTACAGATCGTTTACCTTCAGCCCATACTTGGTAAAAAAATATATCTATTAGAGAAAGCGTAGAAGTATTCATTTGATTGTTTCGTTTTAGTTTCAACCAATTGGACTTGCCAGTTTATGAAACCTACGACAAATTACGTTCTTACCTACTGAAGGCGATCCATGAGTGTTCGGAAGGCTTTGGCTTTGCTTAAATAAACTAAACAAAAGTATATTTATGAATATTTAAGACTGAAAAGGTGTTAGGATTCCATAGAATTGGAGACCAAATATTAAAAAAAAAACAAAACACTCAGTTTATTTCTTGTTAAATAATATCCTAGATAGGTTTTTTTTTTCTTTTTTTTATGTAAATATAAAATTTAGTATGTACAGAGGTAATATTTTACAACTGTAATATAAGATGATGTTAGCCTCATTTTGAAAATGTGCTGCATAATTTCATTTTTATTTCCATGTGCTACTTTCTGTTGTCTTTAGTTAACTGTAAAGAAAACGTTATTGATGCAGAGGCATATGTATTTTTGTAAAGGGCCGCCAGGCATTCTGAAGTGATAGATTGAATTTGATATGTCGGATTCACTCAACTTTATTTGTTAAGTTATTGGAAGTACCCCTTTTTTGTTATATACTCTTAGCTTTAAGTTTTGTTATATTATGAAGGTGCTAGCCCCCCTTCATTTTTCAAGTAACTTATAGAGAAATATGAAAGATTTTTATTATGATTTACTTTTATAATATATGCAAACCATTGAATTTACAAAGATATGTTGTCTACCGTTTGCGCTGGTCTGTCGTAACTGTTTCGATGTACAAAAAAAAAATAAATAAAGGAATTTTAATGAAATAAAGAATTCATGTGTTTCTAAATAATGAACTTGATTTCTATGACTATAAAAATAAATATCGTAACTTGGCCAATTTTATTTTCTCTTAGATAATAAGTTACTTATAAATAAATATTTATATTGTTTTGTGATTTTTTTCAATAAACGGTTTTCTTTCAATATGTATTTTATTAAACCTATATTTAATGAACAACGATATTTCCTTTATAGCATCTTAATTCGTACAAGTTAGTATAGAAATAAATGAAGATTAAATGCATTAAACGACGTGACGATAAGTTCGAAGAATAAAATTCATAAAAAATATTCTAAATTGTATTGTCACAATACTAATCAACTTCGATTAAAATGTTAAAAAAATATTAACATCGTTACCATCTAGGGACACAAATTTTAAAAAAAGGTTCTAGTAAATCTTATACGTAGGCTTCCGCGATCATTAATAATGCTATACTCGTAGTTTCCGGGTTGGAACTGCGTCGTAGCTTTTGCAGACGTATCGTCCACGCATGGGACATCTTTAGGGCCATTACTGCACACTGACGAGACTATTCGTTCCAGAGGGGTTTATATAGAACTTGTTTCGGATGAATAAATCAATTTAAATGCAATGTAATCTTTACATTGCATTTAAATTGAGATTTTCAGACAATAGAAGATGACAATATTTTGACTCATATAAATGGTTTAGCAAAATAAGTATAAGGTCTTCGGCGATCGACCCGAAAGAAGAGTTATCATTAACGCTGGCCACGAGCGGTACCGCGCATCGGCGTAGAATCAGTTCTGACCGAGAGGAACGGTAGTACTTCGTCTGCGGAGCAGTACGGACATTTTCGCTGCCGGTCATTTGCGCAATTGTTTATCTGTCCTAGAAAAATTATGATTTCGTCAGCAAAACGACCGCGGTCGGACAAACTTCGAAAATTTATTGCAGAAATTCCAGACTTAATATCTGAAGGTGCTAAAATTAAATGTGTAATCTGTAAAATCCCATTAATGTGTTGGTCCGGACAACATTGTCTACGAACGGTAAATAGTGAAAAGCATGTCTCAAAAAGAAATTGCGCACGAGACAATGAAAAATTTATATTTAATTTATGCGTTACGTTTATCGCATGTAATATACCGTTTAATTTACTAGACAAGGAACCATCTATCTTTTGGAATAACTATTCGGAGTGCAAATTACCAAGTCGAACATCGTTACGAAGAATTGTGCCATCTGCGCGCGAACATATTGAACAAAAAATAAAATCGGAGTTGAAAGATCAAAAATTGTGGTTATGTGTCGACGAAACAACAGATTGGAAGAAACATTCTGTCCTTAATGTAATGGCATGCAAATTGGAACCTCATTAATCGGCACCTTCAATTCTATTAGTCTCCAAACGAATACAACAGTGTACTGCCGAAGTAATTTCAAAGTTAGTGTTAAATACATTGGACAAGTTTGAACTTTCAACAAACCAACTCTTGATGTTAGTGACTGATGGTGCTGCAAACATGCTTTCTGTAGGCCGGTCTCTTAAAAAGCATTGTGCTAATTTGTTACACATTACGTGTAAAATTCATGCTCTCAATCTTGTGGCGGATAGTATCAGAAAATGTTATCCTGAGGTAGACGCTTTAATAGCGCATACCAAAGCAGTATTTGTCAAATCACCGAAACGTATTCGCGAATTTCACAGACTGTGCCCCCGTATACCAGAGCCACCAGAACCTATTCTAACTCGTTGGGGAACATGGTTGCAGGCCGCGTTTTATTATCATAAATATTTTGACAATATTAAGAACGTGGTTTTACAATTCGATACAAAGGAAGCTGCCGCTACCAAGAAAAGCCAGCCGAAATTTCAAGATAGTCAGGTTAAAATGGATTTAAAAATCATTCACGACAATTACTTCGGGCTAGCAGATGTAATAGAAAAATTGCAAAATCCTGCGGTGCCGTTAGAAGAATCTCTACAAATAGTGCAACATGTTCACGCACAGCTATGCGCGATTGAAGACGCAAAAAATGTTTCTGCTCTAGAAAAATTTGAAAGTGTTTTTGAGAAAAATTCTGATTTTGGCACATTAAGACATATTTGTGAAGGTGGGTCAACAGAATCGTTAAGTTATTTGAAAGATTGTTTTACTTACGCAAATATTACGTCACTAGATGTAGAACGTTCGTTCTCTGCATATAAATGCATTTTTTCCTCATGCCGTAATGATGCAGATATTTAACAGACACTATTCACTTTGTGATTTCACGGAGGACTCTTAAAATGGTAAGTGTTTGAGCACGTGTTATTTAATTTTTATTTAAAAGATGAGCGACATTATTTGCGGCAGCAAACATCTCTATTAGCAGAATAACTCTAGTGGAACGTGAGGCTTGGTCGACTCTACGCTACTGCGCGGTACCGCTCGTGGCCAGCTTTAGTTATCATAGGAAACCACAAAATAAATATTCCCGATCGACAGAAATAAAATTGATTATGCTACGCAAGTTGTAAAGTCGGCGAAAATATTATAAATTATAACATACAGGACTTAACAAATAAAAGAGACGCATTAACAAACGACGTGATCTGTATAACAGCACTTTTTAAATTGAAATACATCAATATAACCGATTTTAAAATCTCAATCTACTTTTGTAAAGCAAATTCTATTGATGGAATATTGACCAAAGTACATGAAAAGGTGATCAATGAGGCCGATATATGCGCATTATCCGCAGAAAAAGATGGAAATTGCTTCCATTGAATTAATTATAGCTAATTCAATAATTATTACAATGTACAGACTTCCCAGAGGAAACTTAGAGGTATTTTTACACAAATTGAATGAACTAGTATTCCTACTAAACAAGGAAAGGTTACTAAGAAACGTATTTATAGCAGGAGACTTTAGTGTGAACTTTTATATCAAAAAAATTACATCCTAGGCGCATACAATCTCAAACAAGTATTCAATGAACATTCAAGAATAACACACCAATGTCGCTCTTCTTGTATTGGAAAGTCACACTGTTAATATGCATCTGTCTGTTCATATGGCACAAATTTTGAGATACGTGATTCCCAAACTCATGGAACCTATAAAGGAAGAAAAAGCAGTAAGAAGGAGAGACATAAAGGTATAAAAGTCCTTAAAGAATTCCTCCATGTAGAATTATGCTTACCCAATGAGCTGTTCCATTGTTTCGATAGGGGCTTCTTTGCGTTATTCGATAGCTGTCTCCCTGAAAATAAAATAAATATTAAAAACATAAAATAAGGTAAAGCTATAGCTGATCAAGAAATTCAAAATCTACGAAATATCATAGCATCTGCACTATTCGCAACGAGGAGGTTTAAACACATAGCCACACATGAAACAGCTAAAGCGGCATATTTCGCAAATTTCCACTCCATAATGTGCTACGGTTTACTCTTATGGGGCACGTATTCGGAAGCACAAAGGATGTTTATACTGCAGAATAAGGCTATCAGATTCCTGTGCAACTTGGAATATAGAGATAGTAGAGATAGTAAAATTTTAAGAGAGAAAAAAATATCTACCCTTCCATCCGCATTCATTTCGACAGCTGTTAATCACGTCCACCAGAACAAAATAACATTTCTCCAAAATGGAAATTTTCATAGCTACCCCACCAGATAAAGAAATAAACTAAGAGTACTGTGTATCACAGATTGGCCAGTTCCCAGAAAGCAATTGATTACTGGGGAACAAAGTTATATAATACATTGCCAGGGGTATTCAAAGTCTTACCTCTAACCCATTTTAGAAATAAAGTTAAGGCTATACTTTTGGAGCGGGAGTTCTATGACATACAGGAATGTCTAGTCCCATAGTGTATATGTTTTGTTTTTTATTTATGTATTTATTTATTTACATGTCATTGTTTAATCTCTCTATTTTATTTATATTTATTTAACAATTGTGCCCTTTACACACATAACAGACTGACTTTCTGTAATGGTGTAATTACGAATAGTTATGTTATTATTCGAGACGACTTTTGAATGTCTCTGTATATAGGGAAGGATGCTTTGTAGTAATTAGAGCAACGCAACTGCGCTGAAAGCCAGTGCCGGACGCATAAAAGATTACACAAAATAAATTAAATGTGATACGTGCTCAAACACTTACCGTTTTAAGAGTCCTCCGTGAAATCACAAAGTGGATAATGTCTATTTAATATTTGTAACATTAGATATGTTTCCAAAGTTGTTTCGGCAAAGTGAGTGCGGCGTGAAGAAAAAGTGTTTTTGTATGCCGAAAACGAACGTTCTACATCTAGTGACGTTAAATTTGCGTAAGTAAAATAATCTTTCAAATAACTTAACGGTTCTGTTGACGCACCTTCACAAATTTGTCTTAATGTGCCAAAATCAGAGTCTTTATCTAAAACACTTTCAAACCTTTCTAAAACACAAACATTTCTTGCGTCTTCTATCGCGCATAGCTGTGTGTGAACATGTTGCACTATTTGCAAAGATTCCACTAACGACACCGAAGAATTTTGTAGTTTTTCTATCGCATCCGCTAGTCCCACGTAATTGTTCTGAATAATTTCCAAATCTGTTTTAACTTGACTATCCTGAAATTTCAAGCGGCTTACCTTGATAGCCGCAGCTTCCTTTGGGTCGAATTCTAAAATCACGTTTTTTATATTCTCAAAATATTTAAGATAATAAAATGCAGCCTCTAACCATGTTCCCCAACGAATAAGAATAGGTTGTGGTGGTTCAGGAATACCGGGGCATAGTCTATGAAATTCCCGAATACGTTTTGGGGATTTTACAAACACAGCTTTTGTATGTGCTATTAGAGCGTCTACCTCGGGATAGCATTTTCTGATACTATCTGCTACGAGACTGAGAGTATGAATTTTACATGTAATATGCAACAAGTTAGCACAATGTTTTTTAAGAGATCGACCTACAGCAAGCATGTTTGCGGCACCATCACTCATAAACATCAACAGTTGATTTGTTGAAAAAGTTCAAACTTTTCCAATGTATTTAACACCAACATTGAAATTACTTCGGCAATGCATTGTTGTATTCGTCTGGAAGCTAGTAAAATTGAGGGTGACGGTCGATGTGGTTCCATTGTGCGTACCATTACATTAACCACAGAATGTTTTTTTACGATCTGTTGTTTCGTCCACACATAACCACAGTTTTTTATCTTGCAACTCCGATTTAATTCACTTCTCGACATGCTCACGAGCAGACGGCACAACTCTCTGTAATGTTCTCTCACTTGGTAACTTAAAGTCGAAATATTCATTCCAACACGAGACGTATGCTTTCTTCCTTAGTAAATGAAATGGTAAATTACATGCAATAAACACATAAATTAAATTTAAATTTGTCATAATCTCGTGTGGAATTTTTTTTTGAAACATGCCCTGCATTATTTACGGTGCCGTAGACAATCACTTTTCGACCAACACATTAAATCTATTTACACACTACACATTGAATTTTAGCGCCATCACACTTTAAATCAGGCATTTCTGCAATAAATTCTCTTATTGTGTCCAACTTTGGACGTTTTCGCGACGTAGGAAACATTTTCAAAACAAACGTAGAACTACGATATAGTATACGACAGCGTAGATGCATATACAACAGATCGGCTTTCGAGTCGCAGTTATACTGACGCTTATACCGAATTGTCCCGGCCGTGTTTATTTTGTGTAAACTTTTATGCGTCAGCCACTGGCTTTCAGCGCAGTTTGCGTTGCTCTAGTAGTAATAGTTTCGTGGAAAAAACTATTGGCTATGAATGTATGTTTATGCTATATTAAAATGGATATCATCTATTATAATTATAAAATAATTACAATGAATAATGAATAATAATAAAATATCAATGCTAATATTTGCATTTGCAGGGAGTTTATTGATTACGTAAATATTCAGATGCTTGAAATAACGCAAAACGATATCTAGAGATTACATATTCCGTACAAAGTCCGCCTGTTGTCCATCGATAGGTACCTTTTTTTATAATTTGATACCCCGACATAAAAATCACATTGTTAAAATATTCTTTTTCTAACGCCTGACATTAAATTTTCCGGAAAAAATGGCCGTATGCCAAAATTGCTAGGAACATTGCGATAAAAATAAATTTACCATATAATATAGATTTTCAATGATGTATTAAGCATTATAGATAATAAAGTCGCAAACACTTCCACGGAAAAAAAATATCTAAATAATACGACGCAGTTGTACTGAAATTTATAAACGGTGTCTGAAGCAACGGATTTCCTGGGAGGGAGTCATAAATAACGAAAATTTCTTGTTTATTACGAGTAATTTTAATTAATAGATATTTGCAGAGGTACGAATCGCAATCAAAATTGTAAGGATTCTATTTATTGTGATCTATTTTAAACCTGTAGTTTTCTTAAATCTTTTGTGGTAAATTCTCAAGTTACTATATTGGATTGATTTCCCAATGTCAGCAATTTTACAGTCTATGTAAGTGTATTTTGTTTCATAGATAAACTTCTATGGTATTCTATTCTTGAATAAAGGATATTCCCAGTAATGGAATAATTAAGTTTTAAGTATATATTAACGATATCTTATTATTATCATTTAAACTGTGTGATCATCCATTTTTTAATAATACAAAAATGCCTTCCAAGCAACGTAAAATTGCAGTTATGGGATACAGATCAGTAGGTGAGTTTTAACATATCTGTATTAATCGTTATTGAAAAAAGTTAATTTTCAAGGCAAATCATCACTTAGTATACAGTTTGTTGAAGGACAATTTGTAGATTCATACGACCCTACAATTGAAAATAGTGAGTGTAATATTAAATAAAGAATATAGATAATCGAATAAATCCACTTTTAGCATTTGTAAAGACGACAAGGTTAAATTCACAAGATTACGAATTAAAATTAGTTGATACGGCTGGACAAGATGAATATTCTATATTCCCATCGGAATATAGTATAGACGTACATGGTTATGTTCTTGTATATAGTATTACTAGTGCGAAATCATTCGAAGTAGTCAAATTAATTTATGAGAAATTACTAGATATAACCGGCAAAGGACAGTAAGTAAATATGCATTTTATAAAAAGGCAATTTTTAAGAATGGCTTTAACAGCGTACCAGTTGTGTTAGTTGGCAATAAAACGGATTTACATATGGAACGAATGATTTCGACTGAAGAAGGTAGAAAATTAGCTGAAAATTGGAAAGCGGTGTTTTTGGAAACTTCCGCAAAAGAAAACGCAGTAAGTATGAATTTAAACTTGTATGTATCTTTTCTGTTTCTTTTTCATTTCACATTTTAGGCAATTATGTTAGACAAATACTTTAGACCTGATCATTTCCCAAACCTTAACTGTGCCTCTCGAAAAACTAACTATAAAATGGAAAATGTAAATATTTTATTTAACCTTTTGCAGTTCAAAGCGTTCCGGCAAGTCCAAGCCAATTACAATGAACTAATTATATTAAAAGCAACTTGAGTTAAAAGTGTCACGCCCACCTCGACATAAGACTTACCGGTACAAAGCTGATGTCGAGCACACCTCGACACAGGACTGCAAAGAGTTAACACCAAATCCTTCCTATACCATTCTAATCTTGCTTATAATCTATTATAAACTTCATTTGTAATTAATATTCTTTTTTTTTTTAATTTTTAGTCGGTATCAGAGATATTTCATATTTTGCTAGCGGAGATCGAAAGAGCAGATGGTAATATGAATGAGAAATCAAACTGTTCTGTATCATAATTGTATAATAGTCTTAGATAATTTAGGTATGTTTGCTATATTTCTTTGACAAATAAAATTATGCAAAACTGAAAAGGACATATAGAAGAATCAATCTCAAGTAACACACTTCCTTGCATAATTTTAATTTGCCTTCATATCAAAAAAAAAAAAAAAACTAAATAAATAGATAAACAAAGATAAAATTATTTTTTTCTTATGAGGATAATAATAGTGATAATAAAAAAAGTAAAAGTGTAAGAGTGATATTAGTACTAAAATAAAATTTGCAATAGAAATTCAGTGCAAATGCTGTATCGATTCCTACTATTTTGATTTCTTAATATACCAAGATCGTTGCTTTTACTACGACTCGTAAAATTAAAAGTATATGGAAGTATATGATGATTATGACAATCTTTATCATTACATTTATTTTGTGTGTATATATTGATCCTTTACTATTTAATTATTAATTTAGTTATATTACATCGTGTTGACTTATTCACATTTATCTTCCGTACACTTGTCTGTGTTATTCCTCAACGAAACCAGTGAACGAATGAATTAAACTAATATTTCTAGTTTTCATATTACGAACTGCATTTACAATTAATATTAATCAAATCCCTCTACAGCGATGGTAGAAGAGGACGGAGATAAGTAAGTAAGTTAATCAAATCGTTCATTAAAAGTCCCAAAAATAAGGCTTATTTACTTATAGGAGTAATTGTATAATTTATTTAATTAACTACCTATTATCATATTTATACAATTCATTTAATTTATTAATTACTAAATAATTAAATAAATCTAATATGTTCTAAGATGCCACTTTGTGTAATATTTAAATTGTATATAAAACCGTATATTCTTATTCAATTTTTATATACATGAATTTAAAAGGCATTTTAAAAATTGTTTATCAAATTTATCATCTTGCAACAGAAATTCAGTTTATTATAGTCGATGGTATTAGTAACCCATTTGGCGTTTCTTAAATTTCGCGGATACACTTCGGTGAAGTGTCAAAACTACGTATCTAATTAAAAAAATGTTAGATGAAACGTTAACTTAAAATGCACAAGCCAGAATACCTCCTAATCCCACAAAATAGTTTTTTTCTAAGAAGATAGGAAGTTTTGTCACATTGACTTAAATCGCCCACGAAATTAAAAAAATGTCAGATGGGAAGTGCCTTGTAAATTCATACTACAATTAATACTAGTATCTGCCGGATACATTAATGAAGATATAGAGGGATTCAATCAAATTATTTTTTATAATACGTTGAATACAATTACTTTCCGTTTTAAGTCTGCTTTACACGCCGTGATTTATCGGCCAATTAATTGAACAAGTTCTTGACCTAGAAATTGATAGATGCTGTCTTACATTCTACAAAAAATCGAACAATTTTTTTGGCAATCGTGAATACTCGTTTAGTTTCGATAATGGTTGAACAGAGAGCTTATTAAGTAGGAAATTTTCATCTGCTTATAAAAATAGATTGGCAATTGCGGTTTTGTAAAATGTTTTGGTAGTTTTGGTATATGCATAGATTGCTTCGGTTTCAGTTACTTAATTCAAAGTATCCATTACATCATAATCGACGTAAATTTTCGAAATTTTTCCTCACTTTAAAAACACTAAACAAAATTCATAGGTACTTTTCTGTTACCGGATTGGCATTAAAACGGCAAAGTTAGTGAAAAATCGTGGCAAAAATAGAGCGTATTCTATTCATATAATCGTACGATAAATTGTTCAAGAAATCGTATCGATTTTTACTGTTTTACACAGTACGATAAAATCGAAGATCAACTTGTTCAATTAATTGACCAATAAATCGTGGCATGTAAAACAGGCTTTAGACTACTTGAAAAAGAATATATTCCTGATAGTGCAGTACTAAGAAAAAATTTCTGGACAGGCACTTTTATTTGCTGGTGCATCATAATTAATTAATGTATTTGAACTAATGCAATTTATTGAGCAATCTATTCGCTGATTAATTTATATAACTATAGCTGTGTTTAAACTAAAGCAGGTTACTTGCAACCTCTTATATAAAAATTAGTAGCGAATAATCAGAATATGGTGAAAAACCATTTTCTCCCAAAGATGTGATAATATGTGAATTTATATGCGTTATCAAGTAAATAGCAATACCGCCTGGATTACGTATGTAAGAAGAAACTGGAGTATGCATTTTTTGTTACGATAAATGTTATAATCGTTAAAGCGCTTAGTTAAACCATGTATTTCTTTGTACATGCGTAATGATTATGTAGAACGATCCTATAGATCTTCAGGATCGAACTTGGCTAGTCAAAAACGACAAGGAGTTTAGTTTAAAACAAGTGGACTTGCGATAACAATGAACAATATGTAAATGTTAGATCGATCACGACAAATAAATAACCCTCTGTTGATTTGTTACTACATTCAAGTCATTTAATCTAATTTATAGTTAGTTTAAGATCATTTTAGTTTAATGAATACCCCTCAATGTACAACTGTCCGCAGAAAAAATTATACGTTGTTATCTGTACATTTTTATTACTGTTCATCTGCCTGTTCTAATTGTTTATATCGATTCTAAATCTAATAAAATCTTATTTTTGTAAGAAAAAAGATCAAATTATAATCAGTACAGTCAATGCATTTTCTTTCTATGTATGTATATATATATATAACAGATATACATAATATGCAAGTCAATGTAAATATAGACACCTTATGCTGGTTATAATTAGCTTTTCAAAATGTTTCATCTTTTTACACTAAAACTTTCGTTGCTATGAACTGAATGTATGCCCTAAATACGTTATATCAGAAATAAGCAAAGCAAAATTCAAAATAGTAACTATTTAGATAAAAGAATGTTATGCACAAGTTTAAAAGAATCTAAATGAATAAAAAAAAACATAATCTTGTAGTTTTATTTTTATTACATCTAACGAAAAAGTGAGATTTCAAGGAATTTGAATTATTAAATTTATATTAACAAGTATCTCCTCCAAGGTAGCAAATTATTCCTGTATGAGAATGTCTAGTTCCATCTATTGGCCAGTGTTTTAAACCATTAACAAAAAATATTAATTAAATTCGCTTCCTTTTGATGCACTTTCTAGTCTCTTTCGCGCCCAGCGTTGCCGGAAGCAGTGTTAAAGCACTATTTGTAGTACTTTTTTAGTGCTGCAGTACCAGAGTGCTACTTTTAAAAAATGAGAACTTTTTTCATTCGATCATTCAACTAAAACCTTCAGATGCCAAAGAAATTGTACAGCTGCTATGTTCCTCTTTTGTAACGTACATTTTCTTATTAACATTTCTCGTAATCACTTGAATATGCATTTATGTACTGGAAAAAATTATTTTATCGTTTTGAATAGAAAATAAAAAAAAAGTAGTGGAAAAAGATGTAAATTAAACGTATTACTGATTTGGCGCAATAAAATCCTAAAAATAGGTGGTTAATTGATTATTTGAAGAGGTCAAATGATGTTTGGGTAAATATATGATATAAATGGAATGTAAAAGCAGCAAGAGGAATTGGTACAATTTAGCGATTTTCAGTACTTTTTTTTGCCTTGCCATAGTACTTTTATGTTGGTAACCGCGGCAACGCTGCTCGCGCCTACGTACGACCGATCTATATAACCGAGGACGCAAGAGAGTTTACCTGTTGTGGTCACACACGTCTTATTATATTCTAATAATAATTGTATTTCTGCAAGCTAATATGTAAGAATAAAAAAATATTTAATTATTAAATTATAGGAATTGCAACCACTCATAATGAGCTCTTTTGACACAGACACTCTATTATCTTTCTCTGTACGTTATCATTAGAGCGGGCCAAATTGCGCCATCCAACAGAATCGGAATCGGGTACAACGGTCGCTTACTGTAAATAGCGTATATGTGAGTCACAGCAGATATGTGATATTTCGAAATTAATACACAAGAGTAAAAAAATAAAAGCTGACGCAATAATACTGTTTAATGAAATAACTGAGAAACTGAACGCTTTCTTTATTCTGTTGTACTTAATAATGTAACTGTAAATAAAGATATAATAAATAAATTCTATCCTTCTTAATAATGCGGATAGGCTTGTTTAAAAAGTTGCACCATCAGATAAGTTTCCACGTTTGCCTCGGTGAAGGATGTTCGCCGAGACGAAAAAAATGTTCTTATATTTCGAAAACGACCGTTCCACGTCTACCGAAGTAAGACAGGCGTAATTAAAATAATCTTTAGACTTAGTCAAGGAATCTGCAGATGCCCCATCGCACATTTGTCTTAATCTCGTGTAGTCCGGATTCT
The DNA here is from genome assembly GCA_029619315.2 of Dynastes maya. NCBI lineage: Eukaryota > Metazoa > Arthropoda > Insecta > Coleoptera > Scarabaeidae > Dynastes > Dynastes maya. The sequence continues at coordinate 3,448,424 of JAROYE020000012.1, read as the reverse complement.
TTTTTAAAACACTATCGAACTTAGCTAAAACTCGTCCACTTGTTGCATCGTTTATACTGTGTAACATGTACTAACTTCGTCCACGACTTGCACTGATTCTACCAACGACAATCCAGAATTTTGCAAATTTTCTATCGCGTCTACTAACCCTTTGTAATTGTTGCTAATATTCTTTAGATGTGTTTCAATAGAAATATCGAGAAATCCCTTCTGGCTCATCCTAATAGCTCTAGCTTCGGCAGGGACGAATTGCAAAATAACGGATTTGACTTCTTGAAAATGTTCATTATAATAAAAAGCGGCTTTTAACCACGTTCCCCAACGCGTAAGAATGGGCTGTGGTGGTTCTCGAATACCAGGGCATAACCTGTGGAATGCCCTAGTCCTCTTAGGACTTTTGAGAAACACTTTTTTTGTGTTTGCTATTAATGCATCCACCTCCGGGTAACACTCTCGAATAGTTTGTGCCACAAGATGTAAAGCATGGACTTTACACGTAACATGTAAAAGTCCTTCACACTTTTCTTTAAGGGAACGGCCTACACTACACGTTGCTGCACCATCGCTCATGAACAACAACAGTTGACTTGTTGACACTTAAAATTTTTGTAACGTTTCGAGAACTACGGCCGTAATTGCTTTACTAGTACACTGTTTTAATCTTCTGCTGGCTAATAGAATTGCAAAATTTGGTTTAATAGGATCTAATACGCGCACTATTATATTCAAAATAGAATTTTTTTTGCAATCTGTCGTCTCATCAAGACATAGTCACAGCTGTTTATCTTTTAATTCGGCTTTAATTCGATTTTCAAAGTCCTCACGTATTCGTGGACGCTGTCCGAGATGGTAGTATCCACTCGGTATTGTATGTACCCCAGAATTTTCGAAATGCTTTTTTATCAAGTATACGAAGTGGTAGATCACATACCATAAACGTTAAAAGCAATTCTAATTGAAATTGACGTTGTTGTGACACACCATTTCTTTTATTTCTGTGGTGTGCGCTATTTATATGTCTTTCACAATCACGTTTGCTCCAGCACAGTAGTTTCTTTTTACAAACTTTACAGAAAATTGTACTCCCATTGTAGTGTAAATCCACAAATTCACTAAGAAATTTATTAACTTTCGTAGGTAATGGCCGTTTATTTTTAATAGTTACGTTAGACATAATCACTAAAGCGAGCACACCGACGCTTGTTTCTAGTATGCCACGAAGTGGTGCAAACGTAACATCTGCAGACTCGTCATTTGTTGATGAATAGAGCGCGTCATCCGTAAATGAATAAGCGCGCTGTTAGTTCGTAGCCGTCGATGAATGAACTTTTTTTTTTGTAGTGGCCCACTGTGAACAACGGCCTATTTATCAACGAACACCCAAACTGCAGGTGTGTATTTGCGCGTCTTCACGACGTAATAGACAGTGGTTTTGGTCCTCGTCCTAATAATTACATATTTAAATTACCTATGTTTACATACATATATGCGCCCGGCAGCCTGATTGCGAACCTGGCGCGTGGCGCTCTTGGCCCGCTCTAGTTATCATGTTTTTCCATCGCTTCTGTTATCCCTCTTTGTTCTTAACTTTTTGGCTCCACCCTGTTATTCCCATCAAATTTATGTCCTTACGAACCTTATCTTCAGATCTCAATTTCGGTCTCTCTCTTGGTTTACATTTTGTAGTTTTCTTAATTTATAATTTGCAAAAATAAAGGTGTAAGGTAAAAATTAATAACCTTCTAAGTAGCGCAATCTATTAAACAAAACTCAAATTCTAATCGATAAAAGACTTATTTACCGACAAAGGATTTCAATAGTACTGCCATCTCTAAACAATATACTACGTACCATTGAATAATCTACAAATAAAAATATACCAAAAAATATATAAGGTGAAAAGACGAGAAACAATTTGGTAGTCTACGAAAAATATTTATATCAAGAGATTTCATTGATTTACTAATATTTATTTCGTATAATAAAATATGTATAATATAAGAATCATAAAAATATTCAAGTTCTTTGTATCTAAGGCAGTGAGCACTTTATTTACAAATATTTAAGGCACTGCATATTGTGAAAAAAAAATCAAAAATCAATAGCCCTATTTCTTAATAATGTAATAAAAATATTTAAATAGTTTTATACAAAAAAAATTCACTTCAATAGCATACTTAAATATATCATATATAGAGCGCGGCGATTTTAGATTTTTCGCGTACTTGTAGTAATTACGAGTTCTTTAACTAAAATCGCCGGGTTCTAATCATATATAAAATTGTTCTTATCTACATAACCTAGATAATAGAACTGTAATAATACTCAACGTGATATCAGAAAAAAAATAAAATAAACAAGTCTCGTCAGAGATCAAATATACTTAAATTAAATGTAACTTACATTTAGGAATCTTATGGCTGCGATAAAATCACATGTTTGTGTTTGTATTAATTGGAATGTCATGAATCAGTAAATTATATATAAAAAGAACTACTTTATTACTAAATAAAAAAAAGGATGAAATGCGTCTATGTAGAAACATTATCGTTCATAATAAATAAAACTCCCCATATGAAGTTCGGAATATAGTCCTTACTTAGAAGGGGGGTTGGAATTGTTTAAATGGTAATAATAAATACAAAAGCTAATGATACGTCTCTTCAAATAATATGTGAAATGAAACCTATGGGATTAGCAACTAGCCGTTGTTTGAATATACATCCATTTCAAGTAAATAGAAAAAGAAATGAAGTCAAAAACATCTACAGTAGCACCAAGCTCAGAAAAACCTCGGAAAATATGCGAACTAATTTCAATATCAAACAACATCGACCAATAAGAAGCGTAATTTTCGTTTAGTACAGTAACTGACACAAGTTTTTTTAATCTCGTACGCTTGGTTTATATTTTTGCAAATTTACTTTTATTTTCCTGTTCCTACTTGTTTGACTAAAAAATTGTCTTTTTTAAGACACCTGTAGTCGTATATTTACATAATTTAGGTAAGTAAATTATTTCCAAGGATATATAAATCATTCAAACTGTAAATTTTTAGGTTAGGAATTTCTAAGTGTATTGTAATATTCCTTTTAATACGATATTAATTTATAAAAAGAGTAATATTATTTTAAGGCATTTAGGTTTTTTTTCTTTTTTTTACAGGTTAGCAACCATGAGTAAACGTAAACTCGTTCGCTGGGAAGCACGAAACATTATTCGCAATGTTATACAGTTCTTTGACAAGCAGAAAGCAGATGGTCATGGGACGGTTCCATTAGAAGAAGCTAGAGGAGGACGAGAAACTTTACGTAAATATTTATTACAATTGGGCTTTCGATATAAGAAGTGTCATAATAAAAGAAAATTATTGATGGAAAGATATGATATTATAGCTTGGCGTTCTCAGTACTTAAGACAATTACGAGAAAATGAAAATTTAGGAAAGAATAAAAGACCAGTGATATATTTAGATGAAACTTATATTCACCCAACATATGGAGTTGGCAAATGTTGGCAATCGGAAGAAGAACCTGGTGTTTATAAATGTGATCAAGCTGGTCAGAGACATATTATAGTGCATGCAGGAAGTTCTAATGGCTTTGTCGAGAATGCTTTGCTAATTTTTAAATCAAAAAGTAAATCAGGTGATTACCACGATGATATGAACCACTTCAATTTTATGCAATGGTTAGAAAAACAACTTATTCCAAACTTGCCTCCACATAGCATTGTTGTTATGGACAATGCACCATATCACAGCATGCAAATAAATAAACCACCTACACAAAATAATCGAAAAGATGATATTCGATCATGGCTAGAAGGAAATAGAATTGCAACAACTCCAGAAATGCGAAAAGCAGAACTTTTAATGTTGGTAAGACAATATTCTATAAGTAAAACTTATTATGTTGATGAACTTTTAAAAAAGCATGGCGATACTGTTTTACGTTTGCCTCCTTACCATTGTGAGTTGAATCCAATAGAATTAATTTGGAGCATGGCGAAAAGAAAAGTTGCTATGAATAATGTGTTGCACTCTAGCCATGACATCGAGCAATTAGTTAGAACTGCAATTTCAGAAATCACGCAAGCTGATTGGGAAAAGGAGTGTAACCATGTAAGACATGTTGCAGAAGAAATGTGGAAGGCCGATGGTTTAACTGATGAAATTGTGGAAAATTTAAGTTTCACTGTAAATACAGGTTCTTCAGATGAAGATTGGATCAGCGAGGACAGAATATCAGATGATGAATTTGATTACTAAGGCTAATGATCGCATTGTAATCTATAATGTAAAACATTTTGCAATTAAATTATATTTGAAGTTGAAATAAACGTTCGCTTTAATTCAAATTAGAAAAACATTCAAAAACTCTTTATTTTTCTTAATTCCTAAGTTTTTCACACGTCATTGGTCATTTGTTTATAGGAGCTACTACTTTAGTTTGATTTAAATATCCCGCGGAAAAGATTATGGATGAGAGTGTACCTTGTTAACTTGCAGCGCCCTCGGACACGCCCACTCAGGGCTTTTCTGAGCTTGGTGGCACTGTAGATCATCTAGCGAAAGCATCAACATGACCTCTCCATTTGAGGTTATAGCATTTGTTGTGTGTATATTCAAACAACGAGAGTAATAATTTAAAAAATAATATAAATGATTTGTTCTTTTTTTGATTTGTTATCCCACATAATGATATGTCAGTCAAATTTTTTGATTTGTTATTTACAACTTCATCATCTGGATCGTGATCATCTTCTTTGGTAAATTAGAAGAATTAAGTACAATATCTCATTAATGAACGAAAAAGTTTATTGTTTTTTCTAGCACCATGATTCTTCACCACCATCATGGCTGTCTTCGTCGCTTGGATCTTCTCCGTACATATCAGCTAATTTACGGAATCGTGGACCAAAGCTGGACAAATAGTTAAACTTCAAGTCACCATCGTCGGTACCTAAAACATTATAAGGAAAATTTTATAAAATTATCCTTTTATTACAGTGAACATGTAAACTATAGTAGATCCCATAATAAATAAAAAACATGGGACCAATGACAGATCCTTGAGAAGTCCCAATGCTGCTTAATTAAAATATCATTGGTAATTAAACAAATATAATAAGCATGTATTTCTGTCCGCAATAAGTGCACCTAAAACTTAAAATAAAATTATAACAGCGTGTTTAATGCACACAAATTATCATATTAATTTTGGCAACTCTTTAAATGAAACAAATAATTCCATAGTCATTTAGAAGGTAACTTACATGATGCTAAAGATGACAACGATCCAGTACTATTTCCATCTCCTTCGTAAGCATAATAACGAACATCATCGAAGGGATAGCTATTTGGATCCCGATCGCAATTATCTTTCTTTGGATTTAAGAAGGCGCTGATGTCAGGAGCGTCAGGTGCTTGCTTATACAGGTTTTCGTTAATCGGCGGGTCGCTGGTAAGATCCTTGTCGTGCATTTTAAGGACAGACATGTCAAAACCTGTATCAACTTCGCCGCCGCCTTCGTCTTGGTATGAGATGATATTTTCGCATATATCATCAGCATCTTTCTCATTCCAATTGTTTTCTTTACGTCTATGAACTACTACTGCCAACAGCAATACTGTGAAATGGAAAAATTGAAGTAGGACAACGATTTTTTCAAAAGAACCAACTTAATACTTACTTAATAATATGGCAACGCATACAAGGATAGCTACCAAGAAGTTAGAATCTATACCAAACGTTACTGCCTTAGCAATGCCCCAATTACAATTGGAAATGGCATTTAGCTGCTCACCAGGTACTCCAAGATTGTATAGCTGCTCATTATAAGTAAAATTACGGATACAACCGACAAAACCCTTTGGCGATGGAATATGATTCCAGTTTAGAAGATCTGCAACTTGATGCATATCCTCTCTTGTTCCTCCAACTTGCAGAGGACCATTGACGTTCAATAATCCATTCGGACCAGGTGGATGTCCATAAGTTACACAATCGCTCCTATGGCAATCATCAACGGAGATACTGACTTCGGTTGATTTCATCGAAATACTGATTGTATGACTGGCACCATCAGTTAATTTCTTGGTGCGTAGGGATATCTCCCGCGTGTCTGAACCGTAGTTAAGATAAATTACTGGAAAACCACCTTTGAGTTCCAACGACATAAAATCTAGAAAAGAAAATGGGTTTGTTTTGAACGTTTGATTAATATTAAAATCGTTGTTGTTTTGGCCCGTTGGCCTTTCAACACGCTTCAAATTTTGTATCCCGCATAATTTGAACCAGCCCTAAGCCTGGACAAAGTGCGAAGGAAGGCCCGGAGAACAATTAAAATTTCAATTAGGACGTTGCGAAATACTGAAACTGGTATAAAAGAGGCTTGTAAAAATTAACGTGTTATTATTCTTTTGGCGATAATTCAAACACTAATAGAATTATCAAATTGCTTTTATTACATTTTTTTCTTGGAAATTTAATCTACTTTCCAAATATGGTATAATAATTAGGTCATTCCATTTAAAATTTCTGAGAAAAATTATAAAAAGTGTGATTTTTTTAATTTCAATCAGTGAAGCTTCCTTTTTCAAATGATATCTTGTTTATCAAATTCGGTTAATTCAACACCGAAATTACAGCCAATTTAATTATAGAACATTACCCCTCCCCACAAGCTTCAATTTTTTGTTTTACAGAAAAAAGGACCCTCAAAAAGGATTCCAAATTCTACTAGCTTTACGACGATAAGATTTATTTGACAATTTATATGGGTATATTTTCTAAAAAAATTCTTTTTTCTTATGACTACAGTGGTTACGCCCCTTAGCGGTAGAAATAGGAATTTAAAAATAATCTCCAGCACTTTTTCTTTGCCACTTTTCTTATGAAGATTTTTTTCCCACAGCTATACGACTCTTAGATCCTCATATATAGTACTTCGCCACTCATCTTGGATCACCCGATATATAATCCTAACTTCAACCCACTAAATGTTAAATAAATATTAAATTACACAATAAAACGCAATAAATTGCCTAAATTACAGTATCTCTTATGTATCTCATAAAGCTTAATTTAACTATTAAATTATAAAATGTATATTTAAAATATAACGGTTTTTTAAGGTATTAAAGTTGCTAAAAAATATTGTATGAGTACCAATAAGAAATGAAAGGAATTAATTGAGAATTTTAGTAAAGCCTAACACGTAAATACGTATAATTTCAAAATCTATTATTTACTTATTTTAGAATCTATACAAATCAATTATTTTTTATTAATTAGGTAAAAAGTATCGTTAGAATATTCATTTATTAGAGCTAATGGTAACAAAAAAAATCTTAGGGTGCCATGAAAATAGATTCAAATTGCTTTCTTTGAAAACAAAAACTGAAGCCTACTTTTATCATCTTTCTCGCCTAGCCGTTGATGTGTAAACATCGCTGATAACTCTCTGTACATTATTGAGTAACGGCATCGAGATGAAGAAGATTGTCAGACGATATGCAAAAGGTATGATTATTTTTTGCCCTTGGGGCGTCGAATCGTATAAAAACGTTACTAAAAACCGGATTTATTTTCCAGAAACGCGTAACAGGATTCGTAGAATGATCGGCTGGAGCGTCCTAAATTTCCAGCGATTTTTATTCACGATCCAACACCTTTTCTGCCAACGCAGACAGCCGTTGATGATCCTTCCAGCGCGTCGGCCACGAATTATACGTTTTTACTCTTTGCCAGAGTTGCGATTGAGAAAAGCGGATATCAAGTTCCGAAGCCATCCCAATCTATCTAAAGGATACTAGGCGCGATTCTAATGCATAAATTCCAGTGTCATTGTACAATTTATTAAATTAGATTAATGTAATAAAAATGTACAAATTCTTGTAACTTAAGGTCACAATCAATAAATTCTTCATCGCCCCAAATCGTTTAATTTTAATCTGACTTAACCTCAACTGTCAAATAAATCTTAGAAAAGGAAATTTTGAATTGAAAAAAAGATTATAAATGCATAATTATAGATGAAATATAAAAGGGAAATATTAAAAAACCTTATTCACCTTCTACTAAAGGCTTAGGATGTAAAGTCATTGGTCCAACGTAAAATATTAATCCGTCATCTTCTTCCGCAGTCACTTCCAGTGTGATTCTAGTGGCGTTACACGCTTCAAACGACCGATACATCGCCCAACCATTTCCTTTGAATCCAATTGCCAAGGCTTCACAGTTAGGGCCTTCATATTCAGCTGCACATATGCAAGTTTTTGTCTCATCATTATATGTGCCACCGTTAAGACATCTTTCGTACACATGAAATGGCATACAATCACATACAGGGCGAATAACCGCGTTAACACCAACAAAAGACGTCCTATTTGTAAACACTGTAGCTGGGACTTCGGATATGTCAAGATTGTTTGAGCAAGAACTTCCAGGTTCGCAGACATTTTCTAAGACACATTCGCTAATACTTATCATGACAATTCCCACACCCACTTTACTTTCCAGCTGAAAATATTATTAATATTAACCTCTATCATTTTTTTTTGCATTCAAATAATAATACCTGTGAAACATGTAAGCTGACTTTTGAATTTAATCTCTCAGGAGCATAATACGGTGATCCATGTGCAGAAAACCTTACGTCAAACATCGAATCACTATTAGGACTGCTAATAACGGTAAATATATCGATATTCTCTTTGGTTACATTTAATATCTGCGATAGCTGCTCATGAAGAACATCTTTTGGACTGACACCATACATTCTAGCTACAAATGTTTCGGCATCCATCATTGACAGTCTCATCGAACCTGATTTTATTACAGCCTCTTTGGGGATATTACGGACAGTTACATTGACAATTGCAGATACTGTATGTCTTTCAACAAATATAGATTGTTCAGTTACTTTGAACTCTAGGATGTATTCAGTTGCTGGGGTTCCATGGAGCATGGTTAATGTACCATTGTCTGAATTTAAGGTGAAAAATTCATGAGGACCGGTGGCCCATTGGAACACTTTATCTGGTAGATCCCAGTCGTCGAGATCTTCAACGAAGACCCTACCAATTTGCACGTCTGGTGCTGAACCCTAAATAAAAGAAAAAGATGTACATTGACGATAGAACTCGTTCCTAATAACATCTCTACCTCAAAATTATAGACGAATATTTCACTCTTTCCATCACTCGCTGGATTATCATTTACATCACCAATGATAACACGTAACAAGCTAACACCGCTTTGGGGAGGCTTTCCGCTATCGGTGATATTGATTAGGAGGTCGTAAAATTTTTGTTCTTCTCTGTCGAATTCCACGAGAGCAAACAGCTCATCCGCACGAATTTCAAATTTGAGTGTGATATCTTCCCCAACCCTATCTGCGAAAGCAAAAATAAATGGAGGGCCATTTTCGGGACTGTCGTAATCGTCTGCTTCCAATGTTGTAATTCTACCAGGTTGCTGACGTTCGTTCCATACTACTGTGGTCTGTAATAGGAGAAACATGATAACTAATTTTCTAATTATGCTGCGCGGCTAGGTATGCTATAAATTATTTTTTAAAACACACTTTTTGAGAATTGCAAGCATAATTATAACTTACCGTTGTTAAAAATGGGGCGTTATCATTTATATCATCTAAAATAATAAATATTTCAGCAGATTGTTGTTGGGCATTCGCACCATTGTTATCATCATAAGCAATGATAAAGGCTTGATATGAAGGTGATCCGTTGGGCTTGTCTCTATCCAAAGGTTTAGTTAGTTTAACACAACCATTCTCGTCGACTTCCAAAAAATGTCTATACTTCTCATCGACTTGATACACAATATTTTGCGGGTCTTCCCTATTCCGGATATCGGGGTCCCAAGCTTCCAAGATAATAATACAGTTAGTGTACACTGTCTCCTCTAAGATTCCCGTAATATTCCTATTGTAGTCTTCAAAAATCGGCAATTCATCGTTGATATTGTCGATGAAGATGAATACTTTAGCTTCATCAGAAAATACACCATCGTGAGCGGTAATTGTTAAATTATACGTCGTGGTCTTTTCGTAATCAAGAGTTGCGTTCACTGTTATCCTTCCAGTGGATTCTTCTATCTTAAAAGCACCCTCTTCATTACCGGAAGTGATGCTGTACCTAATAACAGAGGCCGAGTCCATATCATTAGCTCTAACTTCGATTGCCAAATGACCAATATCGATGTTTTCGTTTAAATTGTCTACGCGATATGTACTTTGACTAAATTCCGGTTTATTATCGTTTTTATCTTCTATGGTCACTCTAAATGTTTGTGTGGACGAATTTGGATCTGTGGACGTTCTTCTTAAGGCACTAGGCGAATTATCACGAGCAATAATTTCGATGTTGTAAACATCTTGAGCTTCCCGATCGAATTTGATTCTTGTAACTACTTTCCCCGTTTCAGAGTCTACCGAGAAGAGTTCTTCATGGGAATTTAGAGTATAGCTTACTATATTGTGCGCGGAAGTACCATCCTTATCAATGGCTCTAACCTAGAATTAAAAAAGATTATTAAAACAATCTACATCGATAATTTTTGAAATCTTTTCATTTACCTGCATAACTTCAGCTCCTGGTTCTTCGTTTTCTAAAACGCTTCCGGTGACTATATCGACGAAATCTGGAATCTCATCGTTGACATCCTCAATTTTAAAATCGATTGTAATAGCGCTGCCCACTATAACCGTAGGTCTTATCAAACTCTACCGTAACGTTATCTAGTAGGTCTCATAGTAGAGCTCGTACCTAATGTGACTTTAGTCAGATGTCTCATTGAGTGGGGTTAGTTTGAATGTGGAATCTTTATTAGTCTGTGTGGTGTGACCTCTTATTAATTCAAAGCGAAGATTGATGGATTTAATGTTGGATCTATCCAAGAAAAATACTATATTGATCTGATCCTCGGTTGTAGTTATTTATCAATACTTACTGAGCTGTTATTATTGCAAAAGGTTCTTCAAAATCGCTAAAATTCTCTTTTACACCGATGGGATACTTGGGATATTCGACGAACGTTGGCAATTGTTTATCCGATCCTACCACGGTGATTTTGATGTCACCAACGTTCTGTCTCCTTTCAGCAATATTTATAGGGTTATCATTAACTATTACTTGCGATGAGAAGGTGACACCACGTTTCTAAAATATAGAAAATACAATTTAATCGGCACGCAAAGATAAGCAACTCCTTATCAGGCAGATGCAAATAGCAATCGGTGTTTTCGATATTCGTAACAAATTAAAATTGTTCACGATTACTTTAAGATCTATCCTAACATACTCGCGTGGTCCACCGCCGCAGAAAATCATCAAAACTAGAAACGCTACAGAACCAGATATTGCGCACAGATGTAGATATCAACCCTAAGAGAGTGTTTCCAAAGTCTCTCCCAGGCCACATGGGTCAGAACTGTGAATAGAGTACTGGCAAGCAACGTGATGAATACTTTAATTCAAGCACGACCAAATAGAATCCTTAATATCAAGCAGTGAGAATCTGCTGCAAGTGGAGGACAAGAAGAGATAGCAACCTCAGAGAATAAATGTGGACTTTTGAAATACAATTTTCCTGCAATGTACAAAGTCTCTCCAGGTACTTACGCCATTTAAAGCAGTCTTCAAGGATATAACACCAGTCCTATTGTCGATCGCAAAATACTTCTCAAATTCTCCAGAGCTCTTTAGGGCGTATGTTAATCTAGCGTTCTCTCTATCGTCTATATCGTAAGCGAACACTCTCATTACTTCCCGATCGATCTTCAAGTCTTCAGAAACACTGGCTTCGTTTTTCTAGAAATTGTATGTTTTGGAATTTTTTAAAAAAGGAATTTGAGTTGTATTGCATACCAATTTATCCAGCTGCGGTGGATTGTCATTAATGTCCTTTATTGTTATTTTAAAGGTGCATATATCTGCAAGAACAGGCCATCCGTTGTCGTTAGCACGCACGGTTAAATACACTTCTTTTTGTCTGCTAGGTTCGTCTCTGTCGAAAAAAGTTGCTGTTGTAATCTCTCCAGTTACATTGTTTATCCTGAACTGACTACGAACACCTTCTCGTTGTATTATGGAGTATGTGACAATTCCACCAGATTCTTTATCATCTTCATCAACAGCATATACCTGAAAGGTGAAACATATCCCAGTTTCAAGAAGTTCATTGCTTCTACTACATGAATTTACCGTCACAACATATAGACCTGTATGTTGTTCCTCCTCTATTTCTGTATTTGAATACTTAGCACAATCAACAAACATTGGCTTATGATTGTTTCCTGTATTTCTTCCTGGAGGCCGAGCTTCTACTATAAAACTCCTTTCGGCGTCTTCATCTGATACAGTCGTTCCTACAGGAGGTAACAAAAATAACACGATGCACCTTTTGATGAAACCTTGTATATAACATGCATGCATAAATTGCATAGTTTAATCAAGAACAACCTACGCGATATTTAATCTATTTAGCGTGATGTAATCTAAGTCTTAAGTGGTGAACTTATTGCTATGATTCTATACATCAAAACCTGATTTATTGTATTGAAAAAAACACGCAACAAGAAATGAATCATCGCTTCTTAGTTACGACAGGATTTTTCTCAAGAATCAAGAGTGGCTTTGGTCAGAATACTTTACGTCACTGTTTACTTTTCTCGCTGTGAGTGTTATCTTTCAAGGGTTCAAATATATCACGCCGCTGTAGAGATAAAAACAGTTCTAAAACTAATTTAATTATTTCATTTTATCTTTATATTCTCGTATTTACAAGTGGAGCATTTCAAACAGTAATCTGCGTTAGAAATTATACAATTAAGTACACACAATCAATTAATAATATCTTTATTAAGTTTGTAATTTTTACACTGGAGTTGCAATCAAAAGTAGCACATTTTTTTCTATTTATTAAATTCAGACACCAATGTTTTCAAGGAACTTCGATTTATCAAAAATTAACACAATTTTATTTCAAATTTATTTACAAAATACCTGGGGCAAGATGTTTATCTAACGAGGGGAATGAATCATTTTGATATGGGAAAAATCAATAATCAATGAATTCTAGGCAAGGGATATCTACCTTTAATTCATATAATTCTATTATGGAGTAATAAAATTCTTTTCTAAGTACGAAAGTTTTATAAATAGATGAAAGATAATAATAATCAGGAGTTTATGATTGACAATTTCGATAATTGTTAATCGAGAATTAAATTTTTTGAATGAATGCGTGTTTTTCTGAGAAAAACTTATTTTGTATTCCCATTACACAAGAATTTGTACATGCATTACATGAAAATGTGGTATATTTTTTTACGTGATTCATATAATTATTTTTATTATCTTACCAAATTCAACAGTAATAATATCACAATGTAAATGTTAAACAAGGGACACCATTACAGAGAAAGTAAACAATTGATAATATATTTTTTTTTATTACTGTAATAACATTATATACAATAATACGGAATAAGAATGCCAATAATGCAATTAAGATTATATTCAATTACGGAAAAGAAGCAAATACCATTAATGATAATTAAAACAAACACGAGGATGATCATAATAATAAAAATACCGAATAAATTCACACTATACATCTTCAGAATATAAATTAAAATAAATTTTTAACGGATTTTTCTTTCGAAACGAAAAAAAAAACGGTTTAGATACGGATGAAATGGAGAAGAATGGAACAATTGTTCAAAATCCTAGATAAGAAAAACTGAATCAACAGAGTTACAAACATGAGTAATAAATTCCAAGAAGTAGTCATCTTAGAAGCGAAACGGTATTAACGTTCACATTTCAAAAACAATGTTTGAAAAGGAAGGAGCACCCATGTTTCTCTAATCCTTAGGATTTCGAACCCATGAAACAGTTGAATGAGAAGAAAAAACAATTGAATGCATGCATGTATAGTGAGCAAAAAAAAATCTCCAACTTACCATCGCTGATTTGTGAAAAACTCGACCTTATTGTAAGTGAACATAATAAAATTACGATGAAAGGCATGTTATGCTTTTTGTACTTGTTTAAAATCATATTGCTTCTATTATATGTATATCACGTGAAAAACGCACTGCACAAAACAAAAGTAGACCTCTTCATAAAGTTCCTTCTATTTGGTAACATCAGATATTAAATGGACATGCATAGGTAGCCAGGCAAATGAACTCCGATCACACTTTTCTGCTCAAAGAATACCACTTTCGGGACGAATCCATCCGAATGAACATTATACTATCGTCAATATCGTCGCTGAACTTAAATATTAACACATTTCATTGAGATAATGCACGAAAAAACAATTCAGAACCATTATGTGCAAGCTGCAACTTAGGTACAAAGACTTCGAGCGTGAAGTGCGGTTCACAAGTATGATTAATACACAAGGCGTGGTTCAACCGCGGGATATTTAAACGCGTTTGAGATACGATTATGATTTTATTTAATCGAGATTATATTCGTTCGTGTGTACTTGGAAATACGCATTATGGTTTTTTATATAAATAAATGTTAAAGATCTGTTTACATATTTTTTGCGTTGTTTTTAGATCCGTCAGTTTTTTAAATGAGCATTTAATTTTTTACGCTTATAACCCGAAGGTAAATAGAAAGTAAATGCATATTAGCTATTACATTAACAATATTTTAACATGTATAATTATAATTATAAATTCAGAATACTATTTACTTCATATTTCTATTAATAATCAATTTACTGCTGTTCAAGGTACTGTTTTATCAGTATCTTTTGTGCTTGAAGTACTATTTGGAGAATGTCTTGGTTTTTTTTTTAATTCTAAATTTCTATGATTTTTTATAAAATATATCGATTAAAACAAATCACAAATTTAATAGCAAAGGAACTATCAACTGCATTAAATTCTCTAAAAAAATATTTTTCTAAGACGATTTAATTGAAGCAAAATAAGTCTAATTAAATGCAAGCACAAACAACAAAATGCTTTCTAAACAAGCACCAAGACAGAAACAACAGATGAATTAATTTGCGCATGAGTAAAACAGCTTAAACCTTCTCTATTTTTACAATAGAAAACGTAAAGACAATTTTACTTGAAATTAAAATCAATACTATAACATTTGTATGTTAGATGGTATATTGATATCACTTAATACATATTTACATTAGATTTTTCTTTAAATTGTATATCTTAATAAATAATGCCAATGATTTCGAAGCAAACGTATAAATAAAATTATCTTTTATATATAATCAATATTACAAATCATATTTAGAAAATACATTTCCATAGGATTTTTGAAAAAGCATTTTATTCTACCCTTCCTGTAACTTCATCACATAAAGCGGCCAGCTCCCCGCATTCCTTAGTTTTCTGCTCTAGGGCATTAGCTAGCGAGGAATTTTTAATTTCTAATCTTTTAATAATCGCGGATAACTTGTGCAGTTCCATTTGGTACCGTTCCCTAGCTAAATTAAGCTCCTTATTGGACTTGTCTATCTGAGCCTTCGCATGAGCTTTTAACGATTCATATTTTTCTTCATTTTTCTTGATCGTTTCATTTGCTAATAGCAAACTATGCTGGAGAGTTTCCTCGTTATTCTTATAGCCTTCTATAATGGTTTTGCTACGCTCGTATTTCCTATAAAAGAGAAATTGAAGCGTAAACTTTTATACTATCACCGTATTGGAATAATCTTACTGATGAACATCAGAAAATGCAATTTCAAGCGTTGCTAAATGCCTTTTCGCTGTGTCATGTTCCTTTTTCAGTTTCTCAGTCTCTGAAACTTGTTGACTTATCGTCTTCTCATATTCATCCATAATTTGCCTTAAATTAATTTAAAAATTATAAAATCTTTTAAGTGTGTATCGAAATAAATACTTACTTGAACCCGTCTTCATCTGAACTTAATTTATTCAATTGATCTAGCAGTTTTTCCTCCCGAGATCTCATCTTATCTATGGTTTCCTTTAATTTATTAATTTCATCAGGTTCTTTTACCTCGTTCTTAGCATCTAGTTTCTCTTTCAGCTGCCTCAATTCTTGCTTATATTGCATCTCTTTTCGTTGAGCTTCTGCTTCAGTTTTGATTATAATTTCTTCATTTTGCCTTAATTGCAGCTCTAAAGAAGCCCGTATTTGTTGGCATTGATTTAGCTGTAATTTGAGATCGGAGATTTCTTGCTCTTGCAAAGCAATTTTATCATGTGGATCAGTCATGATTCGAGTTAAAAATAAAAAATGATGTATCAAGATTTAAAGTACAGCACCTTGTAAAAAAAAAGGATTAAATCATCACTTGCTTCATGAATGTATTTAGTGGAATGTCAGGATGGGTATATACATGTTTATCGCCTTAGAAAAAATACATCTCGTTCGATGTATATTACAATCTATTAAAGGGAAATGTGTGAATGGTTACGTTCGAGAAATTGATTTCCTAATATTTTTTAAGTAACTTAGCCAGTATTTTCTAATATATATAATATCAATTGTATTATCATCATCAATAAATTCCAAATGGTTAGATCACTAAAACATAAATAACTGGTATTTGTTAAAATGACAAAAAATAAAGACTTACCATTATATAATGAGGGGTTAAGAGTATTATTCATTTAATATTCGTTTATATTTTCAAATTTTTAATTCCGTTAGGAACATCTCACAACTTATTTTAACCAAAAGGTCAATCTCAGCTGCAATGATTGAAATATAGTTACTCTTTCTACGACGAAACAAGATGATGCGACATATGTTTGATCTATAAGTTAATTTCTTAGAGTGGATTTCTTTTTCTCTTAACAGTTGAGGAAAGTAGTTAATACAGGATTGTTTTATTATTTAACGTGAAACATGCAGGTTGATAACTTGACATTACATATTACACATATGCCTAATATAGAAGTTAAATCATCTATAGTCCTTTTTTGGAACTTACATAAGGATCAAAATCGTACAATTTCAGAAGGATAATAATTCAGGTCGTGCTTGCTTTTCAATTAGATTATTTCTCTGCTTAAGGATAACCAGCACTCCGTACTTGGAAAAATGCTAATCAAACAAATTTAAAATATTCTATCAAGAATTAATTTAAGAGACGAGTCTAACGCAGATAAAAATAGATACACTCCTGGATTTAAGTCGCTGCCAATTATAATAGCTTTACATCCTTGAATCAATTAAACTTATGGTAAAATTATAGCGCTATACAATTTATTTAACAAATTAAAATAATATTACTACAAATTTTAAATTCAAAAAAATAATTTTAATTTAACCCAAAATATGGCGCCCTCTATCCACTCTGACGTGAACTTTAAGCTTGAAATAAGTCGGTAATTAATACACAGATGACGCAATATAGAAAAATGCATATTGGAATCAATTAAAATCACGATAAAATTAGAACATTACGGCAATTATATTACAAGATAAAGAAATATTTCAACAAATTTTAAATTAAAAAGAGAAATAATTTTAATTCCTCTAAGCATACAGAATCCTCTCTCAAAACTGGTTTGAAGTTTAAGAATTGACTCATAGATGGCGTACAATGGAAAAATATCTTTTAAAAATCGAAATTTAATTATGTAAATTATTAATTATGTTAAAAATGATTTATTGGGAAGGTTTTTTTCTTTCAACGAATTCGAATAGAAAATTAAATAACTTTATAGTTATCGCATAAAATGAACCCTTTCCAAAAATCGGTATCTTTGACGTTGTTAATTAAAAGCATGCGGGTCCATTAAAAAAAAAACACAACAGCAAAAGGATGCTGATAAAACATAACCTAATAATTTCCCAGTTTAAAGCTTTTCAGTAGAGTGAATAATTGAATTATGCCTTTCCTTTTATGTACCGCTACTTGCTAGCTGCAAGCTACATATAACGCGTAAATTTATTATAAAATTACCTATCACTTTCAAAGGGTGTCAATAAGGTCACTTTTCCATACGGCGAGGGTGATTTAACTACATTTTCGCACGCTTTATTTTTATATTTTGTACCCACGAGCAGGATACTAAAAGCTTTTAAAAGCATCTCGGTGACGGTATTTAAAATCGACAACAATGCCGCTTTTATCAGAAATTAATTCAGTTAACGTCACGGAATAGCTCCGTCTTATTATAATCATTCATAAAGAAACATGCAGCAATTTTTAGATGAATCGATATTAAATGGTGTATTTATATAACCCGGGATATTTCGATAAAATCTTCAATATCTCCTTGCTCGGTTTGAGTTTTCAATTAAGATTAATTTTTGTCTGTACCTAAGAGGATTTTTGAAATCCGAATGGTAATGATACTTTATTGGAATTTTAATACCAATAAGCTATTAAAAAAAAAGGGAAAAATCTTTTTTATCGCAAGATCCGAGTATTATTTTTAACATTCTCAATAATTGCTTCTCCATTGTTAACTTGACGTTTTCAACA
This sequence comes from Dynastes maya, assembly GCA_029619315.2. Classification (NCBI taxonomy): domain Eukaryota; kingdom Metazoa; phylum Arthropoda; class Insecta; order Coleoptera; family Scarabaeidae; genus Dynastes; species Dynastes maya. The sequence goes on along the minus strand of JAROYE020000012.1, from coordinate 3,429,942 downwards.
ATTTGCAAATCACCAAAGATGCACTAAACTAAAGAGATCCAAAAAAAAAAGAACAAAGGTGCCCTTTGTTGATCTCAACAGAAAGTGTCAGGTAGGTAATTACATTAAGATTTTTCGAGTTAGGTGTAGGTTTAAAAGTTTAATCTCAATGGGATCTCAAATGTCGGAAGTTCTTAACCGGTAAGCTTATTGTTACATTGTTGTCACTTAAACAGGCATACGACAAATTCGTTTTTCTCCAACATTTCGAAACGATATTTAAAAATGCGACCTGATTATTTCAAGTTCAATTATACTTCCACGAATCCATTAACTAATTTAGCATTCCATTTTGAATGTTGATATTGTTAGGGAGGAATTACGGTAACATTACGGAATTAATGAAACCAGAGCTTTTGATACAGTACAGACTTTGATAAACTGCGTAATCCGCTTGCAACATCATTACTACCCTATTGAAGGAGACCTAAGCAAAGCTAGTACCTATTCATACCGCACGAGGCATACATCAAGCGCATGAGCTTATAATAGGTTTTAATAAAGCCGCAGCAGTGTACTGAAAAGTAGACTAAACACTTTATAAAATTTGTGAGTTTTGGAGATTTCTTATTATCAAACAAATAAATAAACGACAATTGCTGTAATCAATTATCAACAGTAAGTAAGAATCTTAGGATTCGGGTCAACATGTGTGATAGGTGATAGGCCAGAGATTGCATCGTCAAAGCAACCACAAAATCAATTCCATACTCCCTAGTACGTCCATAAATGCATTTACATTATATCGGCATACTTTTATAAACATATTGAAAGTATTATGAATTATGGAATCTCAATAAATAATTGGTTTTGGAAATTGTTGCTGTGATCATAATTAATTAGTGATATGAGTAAATTTGAATTGGATCGGTTTCGTTTTGAATTACAGTTTCGAGTTAGCTTACAAACATAAGTCGATCTCGAGATATATGTAGAAACATACGAGGTAGACGCCGTAAATTCTCGCCCTGACAGAAAAAATAAATTTAGTAAAATATAACAATTTTTATTTTTTGATATAATCTCCCGTAACGTACATTTATTAGAGTGATCAATAGAATTGCTCACTAGCACCAACGGGCAGTGGCGGAGGTTGCGAGTCTCAACGAGATCTGTTGTGTATATATATACGCTGCCGTAAATACTATTTCGTAGTTCTACGTTTGTTTTAAAAATGTTGCTTACGTCGCGAGAACGACCAATGTTGGACAAAGTTACAGAATTTATAGCAGAAATGCCTGACCTAAATTATGATGGCGTTAAAATTCAATGTGTAGTTTGTCCAAAAGGGATTGTCTACGTCACGTAAATAGTAAACAGCATTCTTCAAAAAAAAATTGCACACGACACTATAACAAATTTAAATTTAATTTATGTGTTACCTTTATTGCATGTAATCTACCGTTTAATTTACTAGACAAGGAAGCATATTTCTTCTTTTGGAATAAATAATCGGACTACAAATTACCAAGTAGAGCTTCGTTACAAAGAATTGTGCAATCTGCTCGCGAACATGTTGAAAAAAGAATTAAATCGGAGTTGAAAGATATGTGTGGACAAAACAACAGATCGCAAAAAACATTCTGTGATCAACGCAACGGTACGTACAATGGAACCACATCAGTCGTCACCTTCAATTCTATTAACTTCCAGACGAGTACAACAATGCACTGCTGAAGTAATTTCAAAGTTAGTGTTAAATACACTGGGAAAGTATGAACTTTCAACAAACCAACTGTTGATGCTTATGAGTGATGGTTAGAGCGGGCCAAGAGCGCCACGCGCCAGGTTCGCAATCAGGCTGCCGGGCGCATATATGTATGTAAACATAGGTAATTTAAATATGTAATTATTAGGACGAGGACCAAATCCACTGTCTATTACGTCGTGAAGACGCGCAAATATACACCTGCAGTTTGGGTGTTCGTTGATAAATAGGGCGTTGTTCACAGTGGGCCACTACAAAAAAAAAGTTCATTCATCGACGGCTACGAACTAACAGCGCGCTTATTCATTTACGGATGACGCGCTCTATTCATCAACAAATGACGAGTCTGCAGATGTTACGTTTGCACCACTTCGTGGCATACTAGAAACAAGCGTCGGTGTGCTCGCTTTAGTGATTATGTCTAACGTAACTATTAAAAATACACGGCCATTACCTACGAAAGTTAATAAATTTCTTAGTGAATTTGTGGATTTACACTACAATGGGAGTACAATTTTCTGTAAAGTTTGTAAAAAGAAACTACTGTGCTGGAGCAAACGTGATTGTGAAAGACATATAAATAGCGCACACCACAGAAATAAAAGAAATGGTGTGTCACAACAACGTCAATTTCAATTAGAATTGCTTTTAACGTTTATGGTATGTGGTCTACCACTTCGTATACTTGATAAAAAGCATTTCGAAAATTCTGGGGTACATACAATACCGAGTGGATACTACCATCTCGGACAGCGTTACGGAGAGATATTCCACGAATACGTGAGGACATTGAAAATCGAATTAAAGCCGAATTAAAAGATAAACAGCTGTGGCTATGTCTTGATGAGACGACAGATTGCAAAAAAAAAATCTATTTTGAATATAATAGTGCGCGTATTAGATCCTATTAAACCAAATTTTGCAATTCTATTAGCCAGCAGAAGATTAAAACAGTGTACTAGTAAAGCAATTACGGCCGTAGTTTTCGAAACGTTACAAAAATTTCAAGTGTCAACCAGTCAACTGTTGTTGTTCATGAGCGATGGTGCAGCAACAATGTGTAGTGTAGGCCGTTCCCATAAAGAAAGTGTGAAGGACTTTTACATGTTACGTGTAAAGTCCATGCTTTACATCTTGTGGCACAAACTATTCGAGAGTGTTACCCGGAGGTGGATGCATTAATAGCAAACACAAAAAAAGTGTTTCTCAAAAGTCCTAAGAGGACTAGGGCATTCCACAGGTTATGCCCTGGTATTCGAGAACCACCACAGCCCATTCTTACGCGTTGGGGAACGTGGTTAAAAGCCGCTTTTTATTATAATGAACATTTTCAAGAAGTCAAATCCGTTATTTTGCAATTCGTCCCTGCCGAAGCTAGAGCTATTAGGATGAGCCAGAAGGGATTTCTCGATATTTCTGTTGAAACACATCTAAAGAATATTAGCAACAATTACAAAGGGTTAGTAGACGCGATAGAAAATTTGCAAAATTCTGGATTGTCGTTGGTAGAATCAGTGCAAGTCGTGGACGAAGTTAGTACATTGTTTCACAGTATAAACGATGCAACAAGTGGACGAGTTTTAGCTAAGTTCGATAGTGTTTTAAAAAAGAATCCGGACTACACGAGATTAAGACAAATGTGCGATGGGGCATCTGCAGATTCCTTGACTAAGTCTAAAGGTTATTTTAATTACGCCTGTCTTACTTCGGTAGACGTGGAACGGTCGTTTTCGAAATATAAGAACATTTTTTCGTCTCGGCGAACATCCTTCACCGAGGCAAATGTGGAAACTTATCTGATGGTGCAACTTTTTAAACAAGCCTATCCGCATTATTAAGAAGGATAGAATTTATTTATTATATCTTTATTTACAGTTACATTATTAAGTACAACAGAATAAAAAAAGCGTTGAGTTTCTCAGTTATTTCCTTATTACATCCCATTTACAACGCATACCGTTTTCAATCAAATAAAAAATCATAATGAAAATAAAAACACCTCAGCGTGTACATATATATATATGTATATATATCCGCTCTAATTACTAAACATTATTATTGCGTCAGCTTTTATTTTTTTACTCTTGTGTATTAATTTCGAAATATCACATATCTGCTGTGACTCACATATACGCTATTTACAATAAGCGGCCGTTGCGCCTGATTCCGATTCTGTTGGATGGCGCAATCTGGCCCGCTCTAGTGATGGTGTCGCAAACATGCTTTCTGTAGGCCGGTCTCTTAGAAAACATTGTTCTAACTTGTTACATATTACGTGTAAAATTCATGCTTTCAGTCATGTGGCAGATAGTATTAGAAAATGTTATCCTGAGGTAGACGCTTTAATAGCGCATTCAAAAGCAGTGTTTGTCAAATCACCGAAACGTATTCGCGAATTTCACAGACTGTGCCCCCGTATACCAGAGCCACCAGAACCTATTCTTACACGATGGGGAACATGGTTACAGGCCGCGTTTTATTATCATAAATATTCTGAGACTATTAAGAATGTGGTTTTACAATTCGCTGCGGCTATCAAGGAAAGCCAGCCTCGAAAGTTCTTTTGAAGATGCAGAAAAAAGTATTAATTTAACCAGCGGATATCAGCAGCTTGGAAAGACGTTTCGACAGCTACAATTTCAAAATGTTTTGCAAAAGCGGGATTCTCGGAAAATAACCAGCAAGAAAAGGATTTTGATGTATTACGTGGTGTAAGCCTAGAAAATTATGTATCTATTGATTGCAATGTTTTGACCGAAAATCCCAGCTTTAACGTTCAAGAAATAATCAGTGAATTAATTGATGATCAAGACTGTAATTCAAACAATGGAACTGATGTAGAAGACATTTGTAATTCTAACATTAAAGATATGGATGAAGTGTGTGAAAAACTAAGAGAAATTTTAGCAAAATGTGAATCTCAGGTTTTACAAACAAAAATTAAAAACATGAAACAAACCTCAATTGAAAAATGTTTGAGAAAAGTGTAATAATGCATGTAAAATATTTTTATTTTTTTTTTATTATTTAAGCTAATTTTTGATATTTACATTTTTTTAAATAAAGAAGACATCGAAAGAACTTCTTTTTATTTATTCCTGACTACCTCTTAATAACGGCCACCTCCCAATAACGGCCACTTTTATAATAAATTTTTGTGGCCGGTAGTTAGAGGTTTCACGGTATTAACAACTTTTTAAACTAAACGTTATTTACATAATGTTGTTTATTTATCGTTTTTAAACAAGTTTAGGTATAATTTTTAATGCTAAACGACATTTTCAAACAGCATTGTTCGAAATTTTAAAAGAGAAAATAACGAAATGTCATAAAAAAAATTCAATTGTACCTTCGACATTTCGGAATTAAACAAAGAGGATTTAAAATTTCCTTTTATCAAAAGTGCATTAAAGGATTTTTATGTAATAATGAGTCCACTGTGCATTTTATTTTGTCTCCATTATACTTCGAGGGCTTTAGCTATACGTTCTCTAATATTAAAAGTAAATTAACAACTGAGCATAATGAGGGTCCTAGATAATCTAACTCTATATGGTAATAGAGTCTCTCGTGTGTAGTTTAACGCAAGTTGGTGTGGTTTAGCTGTTTGTCCTGTAAAGGGTTATGTAATTGGTTTACTGAAACAACAGTCTATGTCTCTCACAAAGTTCACCCCAATAATTTAATTACAAATGCCAGTAATGTATTTATTAATATAATAGCTTGTGTGAGTGCCGTATTTATTCATGTTAAATATTTTGCTAGCGACAAATTTACGTTTTTTCAATTCGCAACGTTGAAAATATAAATTGGGTAGAGAGCTAGAGAGGAATAAAGATATTTAAAGGTACACAAGAACAGATATCCGTATATATTGAAAGAGATTTTTTTTAAATGCGCTTTGCAATTCACGTATTGTAATAATAACAAGGGTGAGTCGTTCTATTATACAGAAACCTCCCTGACCCCCTAATATTTTTCTTAGTTCGTTAACAATGGATTTTAAGTGGTAATTTGTAACAGTTCGCACCTTGTCAAAACATGAAGCGTTAGGACCTTTTTGACTAAAATTGGCATGTGTATTTTATGAGGATGACATGTCTATTCAAACTATAAAGAAAAATTTTACCGCAATATAAGGGAAATAAGAAAATATTATCTTACGCTGATTTCTTTACGCAAGTGAAATAGAATATATCTATTTAATGATGTAAAAGGGCCTCTTCTATACAAAATAGCTTAAAATTGTCTTCCTTTTTATACAGTGCTGGTACTATACAGGGTGAGTCGGGAGGAACGGACCAAACTCCAAGAGAGTATCGTACCGTTACCTACGATATAACAAGGCCGTCATGCTGGGTTGGTTATGTATCGCCATGCACGATATTAGCCTAAGCGGCAAAGGAATCGTTTTTTTCTGCATTTCTTTTCAATTTTCAATTTTATTTTGGAAAAACGAAGTTTCAAAGCAAAACCAAACACATAACCGAGCACCGTTTTCGTGAAAGATGTATTTGTGGTTGATATTTAATCGACTAATTATTATTATTTGTAATTGTACATGTATTTGGACGAAACTAAGGTTGAAGTGATTGATTGATTGATTGATTGATTGATTTTCTACCAGAGCAGGGCTGGTCTTTACATCCCTAACACTGAAGCTTAGTAGCTTATTGTATTATTCCTGCTTCGGTTTTGTTTTACTTAAACAGGTTAGTTCCCGCAATCAGGCTTAACAGCCTATGTAGTAAATCTTTCTCCATTGGTAGTTCAATTGTGCTTCGCATAGCGAATCTGCGTTGAGCTAACGCTGCACATTCGAAAATAATGTGAGAGGCTGTTTCCTCCTCCTCATTGCAAAGTCTACATAAGGGCTCATCTTTGTAGATCCCCATCTTATGCAAGTGGCCTCTCAAACAGCCATGTCCTGTTAATAGACATGTTGCTGCTCTAAGCTGTATCTTGTTTAATTCAAGCAGGTCAGCAGTCAGATGTTGCGACGGTCTTCCCATCATCCGTTTGCTGTGCTTTTGTCCAGCTGCATGTTTCCAATTTAATTGGTGTTGTGTTATAATCCACTCATTAATTGCACCACGCACTGCACTCTTGGTAATACCTAGACCCTGTTCAGGGCCTATATAATTCATTTTTGAACCTTTCCTCGCTAGCTGGTCTGCAATTTCATTGCCCGCTATGCCCCTGTGCCCTGGCACCCACACCAGTGTGACCTTGTTGTGTTTAGACAGAGCCATAGGGTTTGCAGGCACTCCCATACTAGTTTGGAGGTTATGCGATAAGATGCTAGTGCCTTTAAGGCTGCCTGACTGTCAGAGAGAATGCACATCGTCTCACCCTGCGGTCGCCGACGCAGACTCTCCCACGCGCAGGTTTGTATAGCATATATTTCTGTTTGAAATACCGTGGTGTATCGTCCAAGTGATACACATACTTTGTATCCCTGGTTTTCCTCATATACACCAACGCCAGATGTAGTGCCCGTTTTGGACCCATCTGTGTACCAGACTAGTGTTCTTGGCTTTCTCCCCTCTCCATCCCTCCATTCTTCCCAATTCAAGAAAACTTTGAAAGGTTTGTCATAGGAGATCCTGGAGATTGTTGTATCACTACCCATATCATAGATAGGGTTTGTTACTACCGCTTCTATTCTGGTGTGCCCAGTTCCACTGTGGGATCTCCAGTTGCTTGTATTTTTCAGTCTGTATGCCCCCATTCTGGCTTCTCCCTTGATATAAATCTCAAGAGGAGGTAGGTTTAGCATGGTTTCCATAGCAGCTGTTGGAGTGCTTTTAATAGCTCCTGTTATACAAAGACATGCCAGTCTCTGAATTTTCGAGAGACTAGTTATCGCATGCTTCTGTGTGATCTTAGGCCACCAAACCAGGCAGCCATAAGTTATCATGGGTCTTACCACTGTAGTGTACAGCCAGTACGTCATATGTGGTTTGAGTCCCCATGTTTTCCCAACTGTTCTACGGGTTGTCATTAACACCCTCTTACATTTGTCGGTCATTTTTTGTAAATGTGAGTTACAGTTCAGTTTAGAGTCCAAGGTTACACCTAAGAACTTAGCCTCCTGACTGATCTGTACTACTTCGTTGCAAAGAATCGGCTCCCTTAAACCGTCCAATTTCCTTCTCTTAGTGAAGGGTACAAGTGCAATTTTTCCAGGATTTACTCTAAGGTTCTCCTTCTTGCACCATACTTCTACCATTTTTAATGCTCTTTGCATTAGTTCTGAGATTATGCTGGCGTTCCTCCCACGGGTGAGTATTACAATATCATCAGCATATCCTTGTGTATAGTAGCCAGCATTGTTTAGCAAGATCAGCAGTTCGTCTATCACCATATCCCACAATAGAGGTGATAATACCCCTCCCTGTGGGCATCCTCTGGCGACAGACACCTGCATTGTGTCACCTGCCAGTGCTGCCTCTACTTGTCTACCATGGAGCATGGCTCCAACCCATCTACAGACAGTGTTGTCTACTCCATGGCTGTTCACAGCCTGTAATAGTGATGCAAATGAGGTGTTATCAAACGCACCTTCTATGTCAAGAAACGCAGCTAATGCAATTTCTTGAGGGTTGAAGTGATACAGTAATTGCAATTTTATTCGAAATTTTGTTCAATTTATTATACAGTGTCATCCATAATGTACGTATCACATAGGAAACTTCTGGGGAAGTTGAATCAGCAGGTATTAATAAATGCTCCTTTTAATGTCATGTAAAACAAACTCAGATATAATTAGAGTAAGATAATCGTTCGTCGCGCCATAGGCATGCGGTTTCTTCAATATTTATAATACCGAAAAAGAAGTAATAAAGCGAATAATAATAAAAAAACTAATCAAGAAATATAATATCTGTAAGGCTGAAAAACACTTCAAGCAGCGTAATCAAGTAGGCTCGCGGATTGCATTGGAATTACTGAACATGAGAAGTAGAAGCACCATCATCAGTATTATAACCCAGCGGATAAGAATCGTAAAAAATTGATAGCATTAGATATGTTTCAATAGCTGTCTCGTGGAACCGTGTTCGCAGCGGTGAAAAAAATGTGTTTATATTTGGAGAAAGATCGTTCGACATCTACCGATGTAATACATGTATGATTAAAATAATCTTTGAACTCAATTAATGAATTAATGGAAGTACCATAACAAATTTGTTGTAATGTGATAAAATTGGAATCTTTCTCTAACACACTCTCCAACTTTTTTAAACCGCGAATATTTTTTGCGTCATCTATAGTGCGTAGCAGAGTATGTACTTCGTCCATTATTTGCAGTGACTTCACTAACGACAACGCTCTATTTTGTAATTGTTCCAGTACGTCATGTAAGCATTTATAGTAGCTATGAATACTTTGTAAATCTGTTTTAACAGAAGTATCTTGAAATTTTGACTGGCTCTTCTTAATAGCTGCAGCTTCGGCAGGATTGAATTGTAGAATAACAGCTTTTACTTTTTTGAAATGTTCAGCATAATAAAAAGCTGCCTGCAACCAAATTCCCCAACGTGTAAGAATCGGCTGTGGTGGTTCACGAATACCGGGACACTATGCGTGACGTGTTCGAAGACGTTTTAGAGATTTGAGAAACACTTTTTTTGTACTTGATATTAATGCATCTACCTCGGGATAACATTGTCTAATAGTTTGTGCCACAAGATGTAAAGCATGCACTTTACAAGTTACATGTAAACAGTCGCAATCGTGTTCAAGAAGAGAACGGCTTACCGCACACATTGTCGCTGAACCATCGCTCATAAACATCAACACTTGACGTGTTGAGACTTGAAAGTTTTTTAACGTAGTATCACAGTCGTAATTGCTGCACTAATACACCCTTGTAATCTTTTGCTAGCTAGTAACAGTGGAAATATCGATTTATGTTGATCCAGTACACGAACTATAACATGTATAGTAGAAAAAGCAACTGATTTTTTAATATAGATATGATTTTATTTTCCACCTCTTTGCGTACAAATAAAACATGCTTACGTGCTGTTGCCGTAGATCAACTCCGGGTTGTATTTATTCAAAAAGTTCTTAAACGATTACTTATCCAGTATGTTAGGTGACAAATTACATGTTATCAACATGACAAGTAAATCGAAAATAAAGTAATTTCTATTTGACGCGCTGTTTTTTCTATTTCTGTGTTTTGTACTAACACATGGGCTGAAAAGTCCCGGGCCTAACACATAGATGGCGCTAGTTTTATTGCATTCACCTGTTTTGCAGTTAGTACTAACCTTAAAAAGACAGCTGTTAAAATTTCATGATATTCTATTCATTAGTTTGTGAGTTATTGTGCTAAGAGTGACGCTACTTTTGTTATTTCCAAAACAATGGATCAAAAACAATTTCGTGTTTTAATTTTACACTGCTTCTTGATGGGAAAAAATACCGTTCAAGCGAAGCAATGGCTTGAAAAGTGTTATGGGGACTCCGCTCCATCAGAAACAACAATAAAACGTTGATTTGCTGACTTAAAACGTGGTCGTAGAGACACCGATGATGCAGAACGCAGTGGACGTCCAAATGAGGCGGTAACACCAGAAAACATCAAAAAAATCCACAAAATCATTTTGAATGATCGAAAAGTGAAGTTGCGTGAGTTAGCTGACATCGTAAAGATATCAAAAGAACGTGTTGGCTTTATATTGCATGAGCATTTGACTATGAGAAAGCTCTGTTCAAAATGGGTGCCGCGTTTGCTCACTGTTGACCAAAAACAAGAACGTGTTGATGCTTCTGAGCAGTGTTTGGCCATGTTTAAACGTAACAAACCGGAATTTTTGCGTCGATATGTGACAACGGATGAAACATGGATCCATCACTTCACTCCGGAATTAAAACGATCGTCATCTGAGTGGACAGCAACTGGTGAACCTCGTCCAAAGCGCCCGAAAGCACAACAATCGGCTGGAAAGGTTATGGCCTCGGTATTTTGGGATGTGCGTGGTGTAATATTCATCGACTATCTTGAAAAGGGAAATACCATCAACAGTGAATATTATATAGCGTTACTGGAGCGTCTGAAGGCCGAAATTGCAAAGCAACGTCCGCATATGGCGAAGAAAAAAATTTTGTTTCATCAAGACAACGCACCGTGTCACAAGTCAATCAAAACAATGGCAAAACTACATGAATTGAACGTCGAATTGCTCCCACATCCACCGTATTCGCCAGATTTGGCTCCCAGTGACTACTGGCTGTTCGCAGACCTAAAAAAATGCTCGCCGGTAAGAAATTTCGCTCGAATGAAGAGGTTATCGCTGAAACTGAGGCATATTTTGAGGCAAAAGATAAATCGTTTTCCAAAAGTGGTATTGAAATGTTAGAGCGGCGCTGGAATGATTGCGTTGTTCTTGATGGAAATTACGTTGATGAATAAAGCTAATTTTGAACAAAAAAAAACGTGTTTTCTTTGTCAGGCCCGGGACTTTTCAGCCCATGTGTTATTTACATGCTACCTACAGTTGTTCTTTCGCCAGCACATTAAAGTTTTCTAGCACACTTTACAAACTATTTTAGCACCGTCGTACAACAAATCTGGAAACTCGCAGATAGTTTTTTACTTGATCAGCAAAGGGTCGTTGTTTAGCCTTGCGCACACTGGACGTTTTTAATTAAAAATGTTCTTGAATAACTAGTATTCCGCTCGCCTGATTTATTTCACACATACACGCCGCGCTAGTGATCATGAATGTGTACGAATTTGAACTGCTTTGCCACCCGGCAGATGTTTACGCATCGTATCAGACAGGCGCGGGCCGAGTTCCGTTGGCTGCTTCAGCTGTTACGACTATGCTGGGACGACACGATTATCTTACCTTAGTAATATGTTATACAAGTTCAATTATAGGAATTTCGTTATTAACAAATTAGATAACTACGAATTATATTTAAAAATGTAAAATAAATAATATGAGAAACTCAATTTTAATTAATCATAAATAAAATTATATATTTCAATGATTTTATTTTCTACATTCATTCAACATAACTGGATAGAAATAATTAATAAAAAACGTATCGTTAATAGTAATTTATAGACTTTTGACTTGTACTTTCATTTTTTATTGATGATTAATGAAATTATGCCATTTACTTATTTTTATTTATACATTTTTGACTATTTTATTTACTTCTTCGGACATTATTTTATTGAACGTAACTGTACATCACAACTGTATCTCCGTGCCTTCTAGTTGTCGCATTATATTTATGCAAGCGAGATTTTTAGATAAACTTTAGGAAACTGATTGAGAATCCCTGCATTTACGACAGAGACTACTATATGCTACCCTCGTTGCGCAAGGGCTATGCGCAAAACGGAAACAATTAAATCAACAATGGATGGTTTGTCCGCGCATACACTAAATGCCATTCAAGCTAAATCTTGCAGAAAATACATTTTTGTTAACATTATTTCGAATTGAAATCTTTTCATATTTAATAGGGCCTCGCACTTCGTTGCATTTTCGTCAGATATATTCGAGATTATTTAGTTAATTGACTGTCCTGCCGTTGTAATTGAGGGCAGTAGTTATCTTTGACTTCTGTCTGCGAATTCGGAAAATTGAAGCAAAAATGCCCGGGGAGGAAACTGTTGTTTAATTCTTTTATCTACCCGAAGAAAGGACCTTTTTTGATGTAAAAAATAACAATAGCTTGAAAGAGTTATTCGAGAATAGGAGTAATTTGTCTGCGTTCTGATTCGAGTTCAAAAAATACGAGGATTATACTAAAAATTTCTGTATATCGGACATTATCTCGATTATTTGTATATTTTGTCCTGTTATTGGATTTTTATTTGTAAATCTGTTGGAAAAATAGAGTTTATTATTATTATTATTACACAGATTGACCACAATTTAACATACAGTCCCTGGCCATATTACTTGAAACATGTCATAAATCAACCCTTTTACCTGGAAATTCCCATCCTATTGTAGTGATATTCTTTTGCTTTGAATCCGATCGTTTATAGGGGGACTAGATTATTGTATCAATAAATAAAAATACCAGAGAAATGATATTTAGAAGAGTAAAGTACGTATATATAAATATTTCAGTTATCAACTTACATTTAGCGAGTTCACAATTTAGAGAATGCATCGATATTTTTTCAAATATTTCATCATAACCGTATAGAAGCTAAGTTGTGGAGTATCGTTAAGTTTTTTGTGTTGATATATCCTTATTGCAAAGGTAAAATTATTATGCTATCTCTCTCTTAATAATTAATTTGAAAAAAATTTAAATATTTGGGGTTTTTTTGTAGAAAATGCCCGGGAAAGATTTAACAAGTGAACAAAAAGCCGCTATACAAGCTCTTCTACAATCAAACAAACATTCACAACGAGAAATTGCAAAATTACACAAAGTATCTCCTTCTTTTGTATCGCGTTTAGCTAGAAACTTAAACGAAGGAGCTAGCACATCGACACAAAGACGGGCAAAGTGCGGTCGGAAAAGAAAAACTTCGAAGAGATCTGACCGTGAAATTGTTCATCAGGCTTTGAGCAATAGATTTGCTACAATTAAAATGATTCAAAAAAATTTACAAGAGAGAGGAATAGAGATTTCGAGCAGAACTGTCAGGCGCCGATTGCGCAAAAATCGCCTAATGGGCCGAAGACCTGTAAAAAAGCCGCGTTTAACAGAAAAAATAAAATCTGCTCGTCTGAACTTTGCAAGAGAATATTGACATTTCACAGGCGAGAATTGGAAAAAGGTGAATAACTTAACAACATGATTTTTACTGAATTAATGTTTGCATTATTTAATAGGTTTTATTTAGTGACGAGTGCTCGCTCTGTGTGTTAGTGCAGCGAGCTCAATTTGTTCGCAGACGCCCTAGTGAACGTCTCACAGAGTCCACGGTTCTTCGAACTGTGAAACACCCTCCGCAGGTAATGATTTGGGGAGTGATTAGTGGAGACGGACCCGCCCCTTTGTATTTTGTAGAAGGTACAATGCGTCAAGAGCAGTACATAAATGTGTTAAAAACACGTTATTACCGTATTTTAAGCCAGGACGTCGCATACCGACAGGGCGTATATTTATGCAAGATAATGCTCCTTGCCATGTGGCAAAAAAGGTTAAAAAATTCTTTGAAGACAATCACATACCCCTTTTACGTTGGCCCGGAAATTCACCGGACCTCAATCCCATCGAGAACGTATGGAATCGACTAAAAAGTAAGGTATATGAAAGAGAAAACCCTACAAAGGAAATATTAATGAAGAATATAAAGGATGTATGGGAGAACGATGAAGATATAAAAGAGACAATCATATCTTGCATTGAAAGTATGTCCCGAAGAATTAAGGGTGTTATTAAAAATCATGTGTTATGGACTAAATATCAATTACTTATTTAATATTTACATATGTTACATATTTTTACAATATATTTTATAAATAAAAATTATAATACATGTATAGTTTGTATTTTATTATGAAGAAACTACAAAATATTGAGTGTTTCAAGTAATTTGGCCAGGGACTGTATATCAAAAAAATTATTTATCTGCTGTAACTAATAAATTGATATTTTGCATACAGTTTATTGATCGACTTGTATTTAATTATCCTTTTTTGGAACAAGGAATGTTGCCAATTCATTTGGTGGGTTTTATTCCTAAGATAAAACATCCTTGTTTACATTTACATCATTCAAACATAATTTCTGTTTTTCTCCTTCTTTTATATCTATTTTTAACTCAGATGTCTATTGTAAGTACAATAATTTATCATATAGAAATTGTGATGAGAGAGAGAAAGGCGGACGATGTTCAGTACCTTCACGTACTTTATAAAAAAATATCAATTTGCCTTGGTTAGATCTTTTTCAAATTCTCGAAACCATGTCGATTTAATTCCTACACGCATGATCAAGAAAATAGATTTCCCTGTAAAAATCTCTATTAAAGAAAATTCAAGATTATAGAAATATATAATATAAGAAAATAATTTTCTTGAAATTTCATTTGGATTAAATAAATATTTTCTTAGGGTTAGAAAATCGAGCAAATTTAAAACAGGAAAATGTTTCTTCTAAGTAAATCATTTTGTTTTTAGTTAAGAAAATATTCGTATTAAGGGCAGGAATTAAAAAAAGTTCCAGATCTCACAAAGTTCTATTGAGAAATTAGGCTACCAGCTTCGTATTCAAAAAACACATCAGGCCAGCTACAGGGATATCCAATAAAAATAAAATTACAATAATGGAAAAAAAATAACGTTAATAATTAAAATTAGGAGCAAGTGAATGAGCTAATGAAAAAGTTTTTTTGTAATAGGTTACAGTATAATTAAATTATTTCTTTAATAATGTAATTAAATAGGGATTATTTTTGTGTAGTTTAATAATTAATGAGTTAGTATTTAAGTTTATTTAACCCTTTTTTTATTATTATTTATTATATATTAAGTAAGAGGAGGATAACGTTATGATCTGGACATGATTTTCATGGCATAGTATGGATCCAATATACTTGAGTAACGATATTATGAACTAGAGAACACCTTTGGCTGTTCCCTAACAAGGACTTTGTTTTGTCAACTATCAAAAATGTAGAAAAGTATTAAAATTAGAGAATGAGGACCTGTAAAAGTTTCTCATATAAAATATCGAAATAAAATTAACCATGAGATTCTCAAAGAGAGAAGGAGAGCAAGTAGTACAGAATAGTGCACTGTATGGGCTATGAAAAGCTCGGGCGGGCCTCGTCTCTTTTCATTGCGGGCCGGGCCTAAAATCGTACGGGCCTGACGGGCCGAGAATGTTTTATTAAATACATCGAATGGATATAACTAGAGCGGGCCAAGAGCGCCACGCGCCAGGTTCGCAATCAGGCTGCCGGGCGCATATATGTATGTAAACATAGGTAATTTAAATATGTAATTATTAGGACGAGGACCAAAACCACTGTCTATTACGTCGTGAAGACGCGCAAATATACACCTGCAGTTTGGGTGTTCGTTGATAAATAGGGCGTTGTTCACAATGGGCCACTACAAAAAAAAAGTTCATTCACCGACGGCTACGAACTAACAGCGCGCTTATTCATTTACGGATGACGCGCTCTATTCATCAACAAATAACGAGTCTGCAGATGTTACGTTTGCACCACTTCGTGGCATACTAGAAACGAGCGTCGGTGTGCTCGCTTTAGTGATTATGTCTAACGTAACTATTAAAAATAAACGGCCATTACCTACGAAAGTTAATAAATTTCTTAGTGAATTTGTGGATTTACACTACAATGGGAGTACAATTTTCTGTAAAGTTTGTAAAAGAAACTACTGTGCTGGAGCAAACGTGATTGTGAAAGACATATAAATAGCGCACACCACAGAAATAAAAGAAATGGTGTGTCACCACAACGTCAATTTCAATTAGAATTGCTTTTAACGTTTATGGTATGTGGTCTACCACTTCGTATACTTGATAAAAAAGCATTTCGAAAATTCTGGGGTACATACAATACCGAGTGGATACTACCATCTCGGACAGCGTTACGGAGAGATATTCCACGAATACGTGAGGACATTGAAAATCGAATTAAAGCCGAATTAAAAGATAAACAGCTGTGGCTATGTCTTGATGAGACGACAGATTGCAAAAAAAATTCTATTTTGAATATAATAGTGCGCGTATTAGATCCTATTAAACCAAATTTTGCAATTCTATTAGCCAGCAGAAGATTAAAACAGTGTACTAGTAAAGCAATTACGGCCGTAGTTCTCGAAACGTTACAAAAATTTCAAGTGTCAACCAGTCAACTGTTGTTGTTCATGAGCGATGGTGCAGCAACAATGTGTAGTGTAGGCCGTTCCCTTAAAGAAAAGTGTGAAGGACTTTTACATGTTACGTGTAAAGTCCATGCTTTACATCTTGTGGCACAAACTATTCGAGAGTGTTACCCGGAGGTGGATGCATTAATAGCAAAACACAAAAAAAATGTTTCTCAAAAGTCCTAAGAGGACTAGGGCATTCCACAGGTTATGCCCTGGTATTCGAGAACCACCACAGCCCATTCTTACGCGTTGGGGAACGTGGTTAAAAGCCGCTTTTTATTATAATGAACATTTTCAAGAAGTCAAATCCGTCATTTTGCAATTCCTCCCTGTCGAAGCTAGAGCTATTAGGATGAGCCAGAAGGGATTTCTCGATATTTCTGTTGAAACACATCTAAAGAATATTAGCAACAATTACAAAGGGTTAGTAGACGCGATAGAAAATTTGCAAAATTCTGGATTGTCGTTGGTAGAATCAGTGCAAGTCGTGGACGAAGTTAGTACATTGTTACACAGTATAAACGATGCAACAAGTGGACGAGTTTTAGCTAAGTTCGATAGTGTTTTAAAAAAGAATCCGGACTACACGAGATTAAGACAAATGTGCGATGGGGCATCTGCAGATTCCTTGACTAAGTCTAAAGATTATTTTAATTACGCCTGTCTTACTTCGGTAGACGTGGAACGGTCGTTTTCGAAATATAAGAACATTTTTTCGTCTCGGCGAACATCCTTCACCGAGGCAAATGTGGAAACTTATCTGATGGTGCAACTTTTTAAACAAGCCTATCCGCATTATTAAGAAGGATAGAATTTATTTATTATATCTTTATTTACAGTTACATTATTAAGTACAACAGAATAAAAAAAGCGTTCAGTTTCTCAGTTATTTCCTTATTACATCCCATTTACAACGCATACCGTTTTCAATCAAATAAAAAATCATAATGAAAATAAAAACACCTCAGCGTGTACATATATATATATATATCCGCTCTAATTACTAAACATTATTATTGCGTCAGCTTTTATTTTTTTACTCTTGTGTATTAATTTCGAAATATCACATATCTGCTGTGACTCACATATACGCTATTTACAATAAGCGGCCGTTGCGCCTGATTCCGATTCTGTTGGATGGCGCAATTTGGCCCGCTCTACTCATTATAATGTAGTAATTAAAAAAATGTTTAGGAATAGACAGTGCAGATATAATTTCTTAAATAGGCTAAAATAATTTAGACGGGCCGAACGGGCCTAAATTTTGTAACGGGTGAGCCGGGCGGGCCTTGTGCCGAGGTAATGAAAGCAACGGGCGGGCCCACACCATACTGTAACGGACCACGAGCAGGCCGGGCCGTGAAAAATAGGCCCGTGCAGTGCTCTAGTACAGAAGACAAAAATTCAGAGGGTGAAGTGTTTGCGACAGAAATAGCAACAGTAACTTATATGATGCCATGACGAGAACTATGTAGTACATGCAGAGAAACGTTTACTTGTATCAAAGCTGTCCGCCTTAATTCAAGGCAATTACTGTTTCAATTATCCGCAATACAATAACTGTTTTAAATTAAAAGGAATATTTTCTTAGCGCTTCTTTCTCCGCTTAAGAGAAGTATATACATACTTGTAATGAAATAATTGTATTTCTTTGTTTAAGGTATTTGTTATCTTGATTCAAGAAACAATATTTTCTTAAGGATAGTAAATAGTTTTCTTGATTCCAGAAAGCGTTTAGGTACTGTTCATAAATCAATAGTTTCTTTTTCTTAAGCTGCTTTGGGAGGATATTTAGCATATTCTTGTCCATTTGATCTGAAGATATTGAAATTGCATTTGCAATAAAGTACGTTTACGTTAATTTTTCTTAATTTTTAAGGTATTCTGGATTACAATATGATGTAAAGAATAATCAACCATACTCGAACGAACATTGTTTAAGATTTCCCCTTTGATTACATATATCAAGAAATTGTTAAGACAATAATGCTACTACCACAACATAAGTTGTATCTACAGGTAATCTGTAACTGTAACTGGTTTTGATAAACATCTGAGTACTGGAATTAAAGATATTTACAACACAAAGAAGTACAAAAACATGTGCTTCTACTTCACTCGCGAGGTCGTCGGTTTTATTTTCTTTTCCTTTCTTGTGAATGGTGAAACGTTCAGCGTAATATAAACACGTCGATGATATGAGGGATTCGTTGGGGATAGACACCCTTTTGAAAATCTACTAATCATCGTCCATAAAAGCGGCGATTTTATCTGACTTTTTATTACCGACATCCGTTATATAGGACGGGCGTAACCTAATCATTATTGACGGTATTCTGAATCAATTATAACTGATAAGTGATAGTTTACTAGCCCCCCCTATAAGCAAAAACACCGCCAGCTAACACTTTACGTGACCATATTTATATGTATATGTGGACTAATTTAAATTACTAATGAACATTAATATAATAACTGTGTACAGAAAAAATTGCATGCTGCTGCTTATTGTTAGTGGGAATAGGTTATCTTGTAAGTAGTATCTTTCCATTTCAATTCTTACAATTACATAAATATATTAAGTGTAGTTACGAATCAATTAATGGTTTCCTTTCTTAAATCCTAAGGTGATTTCCATTTTGTAAGATCAACAGGATTGTCTTTGTAAACTTTCAAACTAGCAAACTCTAACAAATGCTACAGTTAGGCAAATAAATTTTCCCAATTCACTAGCGTAAATGAAAAACGAAACATCATTCAAAAATATCTTCAGTTGGGCTACGATTAATTTCCAATGATTTGATCGAAAATCAGTAGAAGATATGGCGCAATTTTTCCATCACCATAAAGGCCTTATTTGGTTCAAGTAAGTCTCCCTACATGTACAGTAGCGAAGTAATGAATCGAGTATTTTAACTCACTAACTGGAGTTGAACATCCAACTCGAAAACTCTAGATGATTTCTAATTTCAATTCGAGCTGGATCGTTACCGTCGCTATAACAGGACCTCAGCGCACTTCGATGACGTCACGCTGTTTAGGTGATGTATCGCAATGCACGATATTAACCTAAGCGGTAAAACATTCGTTTTTTTTGCATTTCTTTTTTAAGTTTTGAAGGGCTTCCGGTTTAAAGAGGATGCCAGTCATCAAGTGTTCTCTTCTTCACATCCCATTAGATTTTATTTTGAAAAAACGAAGTTTCAAAGCAGAAACCAAACCCGTAACCGAGCGCCGTTTTCGTGAAACGAAAGGATGTATTTGTGGTTGATATTTAATCGACTAATTATTATTATTTGTAATTGTACATGTATTTGCAATAATTTTCAAATAGAGTATTTGTAGAAGAAGTTATTATAATTGTTGCAATACGTTCACTGCTGTGAATGTGATATTTACATATATCAGTATCCAAATGGCTACATTGAGTGATATAATTTAAAATATATTGTATTAAAATAGAACGTTTATGACATGCATTTAAAAAAAAATCTCTTCGTGTCCAAAAATAATTTTGTTAAATATAACGTAAGAATATAAAACTATTTGAGCAATATCTTCACGTTTTTTTGTCAAATACAACGGACAGTTAGGGAAATGAGTTGGAATAGCATTTTTTTAAGCCTAGGATTTTTTTAAATTTACATTTAAACTTACTTAAATAATATCTTCTTTTACAAAATGCAACTCACAAACAAAACATACAAAACAGCCGACGCCACAGTAAATAGATCGCCCGAGTCACGCTTTTAGGTTACCCCGCTTCAGATAAGGTTTCATCGCTTATACAACAATAGAAAAACATTACAGGTACCACCAACTAAGTACGGAAATATCACTACACAGTAATTTTTTTTTAATAAAACCAATATAATTTAGATAAACCAACTCAAAACGCAGAGACGGTTTCAACATATAAACGCGTTTATGGCTGATCGTTCACCTAAGGCAATATACGTCATAGCCTGCTGAAGTCAGAGCTGTTAGGCCTTGTTTAATATCGGAGGTAACGGCTGAACTCTGAATTTATGTTGAGAGGCGAGCTGCTAATTTCAAACTTCCAACTCGCTTTAATTTTATTAATAAGGTTGAGTCGGGCTCATTCGTAACGACAGAAAGAGTCAATTCGCAGGTTCTGCGAATTATTTGATACATATTTTCTTTAATAAGCGAGTATTTATTCTATTCTTCTCTCTACACTTGAGTAGAGTATCTCAACCGATTCTCGAACCTCCTCATTGACCCTCATGTTCCTGCATAGATCAAGGTTAATGAAGAAGGCTGAGAAATACGTGCGGATAGGTGAAGATCTATTAGGATGTTTTACAATTAGTTGAGGTGTGTCAAAATCAAAGAATAGATCATTCCTCTGGCTTAATAAAGGAGGGGGTTTTAACTAGTATATAATAACATAGAATGTATTGCTCATTTCAGAAATTTAAGAGTCTTAAAGCGTTTAGAAAAGAGAGTGAATCTGTGTACTACACTAAGAAGAAAGAATAAGTTGTGGTGATATAGAGCAGGAATAAAAATTTATCGCTAAATATTACCAGGAATTATATCACATTTATATAAAACAATTAATTGGTAATTTTAAGACATACTTTTTGAATATTTGTTCGAGTTTAAGCTTTCGTTTGTTTTATTTTATTACATTCTATAATTTATTTGATGCTGAAAAAGAGGTATAGGATTCACATAACTC
Organism: Dynastes maya; assembly: GCA_029619315.2. Taxonomy (NCBI): domain Eukaryota; kingdom Metazoa; phylum Arthropoda; class Insecta; order Coleoptera; family Scarabaeidae; genus Dynastes; species Dynastes maya. The sequence continues at coordinate 3,408,650 of JAROYE020000012.1, read as the reverse complement.
ATCTTACGGCTTATTACGAAAAGAATATGAAAAGAATGCATAGTATATTATGATTTGTCGTTGGGGTTATAATATTACATGATTTATCGCTGAAAAAAATTACATAAACTTACAATATTAACTTCTTGATTAACTTTATTTAAACTATTCACTGGAATTTGGATTTGAGAGAAATTTTCATGAACTGTATTACTTGTCGCTTGGTAAATTTATACATTTATATTCTTCCCTTTTTGAACCAAGTTCGTGAACACACTGTATATGTTTATGTATGTTAAATTTTAATTTAATCTTTAATAAAAGGATACTCTAAATCATTAACTTTCACTGTATAGCTTTTGTTGGTATATTCCAGATACTTTTAGGCGTAAAAATACATCTCTTCCAATTCGCGGTAGTCTACGATAGCAAATAATATGTGTTGATTGTTTTATTAGGGTTTCGCTCTGGGAATTGCTGAATTAGCTTATGATTATATTCATCATACGGTATTTACCGCTATTAGACAGTAAGGGGTAGTCAGTCCCTTCAACGCGATGTCCCTTGGGTACATCGATCTAGAAATTCTTGACATCCAAACCCTCTGTATATTTACATACATAACACGTAACCCGATATATCTGACGACAAATGTCAGGCATTCAAATAATTATGGCTTTTATGCAATGGTGCAATGACAAAAAAATACAGCTATGTATTTACACACTGTAAAAAATCGTTTGAAAGCTACTCATAATACACACAGAAAAACGTTTACTTGTATCAAGGTTGTCCGCCTTAATTCAAAACAATTACTGTTTCAATTATCCACAATACAATAACTGTTTTAAATCAAAAGAAATATTTTCTTAGCGTTTCTTTCTCCGCTTAAAAGAGGTATATACTTGTAATGAAATAATTGTATTTCTTTGTTTAAACCTTTTCAAACTTCATTCAAGAAAATCTTGCTTATTTATTTATTATTGAAATTTTGTTTAGTTATTATTGCAATTAACATGCATATTATTTATATGCACATTAATTACGCTTACCTTGTTTAAAACAGTACGACATATCCGTACACAATGAAGTAAATTATTCACATTGCTTGTGGTTTTAAAGAGGCTAAAGTAGAGTTTAAAAAGTGAACTTAATGTAGAAGTACACATGAAAAAGTGCCTAAAAATAATAACCAAGATAATGCTAATAAATAGCTCCTGGTATTGACGGAATCACTACCAGTAAAAACTGTATGAGAAGAGAATAACTTTAAAGCTTCTTGCTTCTGGCTACATTGCTCTTACATCTTCCAGTTTATGCCACTAATCTTCAAAAACAGCAACTAAAATATTTCCTGGCGCCACCTAGTGCCAGTAGTTATAGCCATGCCGTCCTAGATAGTAGCGACGGAATCAGAATACAGATACCATACTTACCCATACAATGATATAATCTCTAACATATAACGTTTCATAAACATTTTCAAAAGATACCACAAAAACAGCTTCCAAAAGCATTAACTGAGATAAAGAAAAATGGAATAAAATTTGCTACTGCTAGTAAAGAATTTAGGATACCGAGAACCACTCTAAGGGTCAAATTAGTAGGAAAGACAGCGGAAACATGTATAAGTTAAATTAGTGTAAATTTTCAACATTCTCCTTACAATATATTGTATGTCCTTAGGGTAGACCTGAAAATATATCTTAAATCGAAATCTCCAACATGTATATACAATAAGTTTCGAAAAATTCGATATTTTTAAGCTAAACCCGTACACATACAAGTTTTCTCGTATTCAGTTTGCTGTTTAATGAACACAAATTGAATAAACTCGAGTACAATCGTACAATGTGGTGCTGCGGTAAGCTTGTAACATTTGCCGTTTTGTAACCAGAAACCCTTCAGAAATTTGAGTGCAATCGGGAGTACCCTTCATGCGATTCTATTAGGCACTTTTCTTGTTAAACGCTTGCTTTTATTATAACTTCCGTTACTCATATACGACGCTAAACAATTCATAAATATGTTATTGTTGTTGTTTTTATTAGGGAAATGCTGTGGTATGGTATTATTAAGTCCTATCCTATATATCATGTATATTTTTGGAGTAATTTAGTGAATATGTGGAATTTATAATATAAAATTCTTCTTAGCTTTTTATCGATTTGCCTTTAAAAAAATGGGAGCTCGGTATTGGAGAAAAGGAGATCCCGTGATTTTGACGTAAAATTAAATTACGGGGAAGCTCATTCCGGTAAAAATAAAATTGATTGAAAAATGTTCCCTCAAACAAGCTTACCATAATAAACTGAGTTAATATTCCCCGAGTTTCTACGTAAACATTAAAAAATAATCACCCATCGGCTGTCTCTTTTCCCGATGCACGTCGGAGACCAACTAGGTTCCAGATGATGTAGTTGTATGGCTTGCACAAAATAACTTTATCAACACCGGCTTTGAGAACGTGGAATCAAGCTTGTTTTGTTATAATATTTATGTATACTGGTAAAGTCTCGTTCATAAGTTGTGTAACAATTTAATTCCTCCCAGGAATGCAAATGATGTATTTCCTTGATACGGAGAACTCAAATTTTCCTTTTTTTTTGGAATATCACCGTTTTATTTTGATGCTTCACATTTTAAACTTATGAATACGAAAACCATGAGGAATTCTGAATTTCTGGAAAATGCTGTGTTTAAAGTTTGAAGATATATTGAATCGTGTTGAAAAATACGTGTGGAAATCATTCAGGAATGTTTTCTCATCTCATGTGACAATAAATTCTCAAGATAATATGGACGAATTTATGTTGACATCTAAAAACAAAATCGATTTCCTGGATTTCCATTATAAACCTAGCTAAACTATACCGTCGGTCAAATGATACTACCCCATTATTTCAGATGTGATATCCAGAAATTATTATTTATGGTTAATATCGTAACGCGGGGTACATTTTTAGTTAAATTTTTACAAAATATTCACCTATTTTAAATTAAACCATAAAAGTGTGTCATACAATTTCCAAAATATGTACAAATAGCAAGATGATTTGGGCAAAATATTGCAATTTGGGGCTGATTTAAACCGTACAGGGTGTAAATAAAATAATAGCCAAAATTTTCTGATAACATGGTGTGGCAATTAAATAACCGGACTGGTGCTACTATCGGCAAACAGCGAGCACGCCATGGCAGGTTTGAACATGTGTGTGCTTGTAGGTGCCTCCCCCACCCTGAGCTCGAGGGGCACGGTTGTACGTCGCTCAGTCTCGCTGTAGCAATCGTCCGTTCAAATCATTACGCTAGCGTCGCGCTATAGCCTAAAATGTATATGAAACGTTGTATGTTAAAGGTTGTATCATTGTATGGGTAAGTACGGTATCTGTATTTTCGTTCCGTACGAGAGATGAAAGAGCAATGTAGCCAGGGGTAAGAAGCTATAATGCTTTTCTCTTCCCATATTGTTTTTGTCGGTAGTGATTCCATCAATACCAGGAGCTATTTATTAGCATTATCTTGGTTATTGTTTCTAGACACATTTTTCATGTTTACTTCACTTTTGTTTGAACACTATTCTGTAGATAACCTCCTCTACCATAGCCTTTTTAAAATTACAAGCAATGAAAATAATTTACTGCATTATGTATGGATATGTTGTACTGTTTTAAATAAGGTAAATGCAAATAATAGCGTGGATATAAATAATATGCATTTCAAGAATTCTAAGTAAATAAATGCTTTATTTTAAGAAAATGAAACCATTTATTAATGAACAATACCTAAACTCTTTCTCGAATTAAGAAAACCATTTAATATCTTTACGAAAATATTGTTTTGTGTTATAATGGCCATTTACTTATTCTAAGAATCACTTTTTTCAAATTTTCTGCAAGACTTTCTTGAATCAAGTTAACAAATGTCTTAAACAAAGAAATACAATTATTTCATTACAAGTATATACTTCTCTAAAACCGAAAAAAAAACGCTAAGAAAATATTTCTTTTGATTTAAAACAGTTATCGTATTGTGAATAATTGAAACAGTAATTGTCTTGAATTGAGGCGGATAGTCTTGATACAAATAAATGTTTCTCTGCGTGTAGATGGTAGTTAAATCTCATTTTAGATAAAAAATGGATTTACGTGCTTTTCTTACTAAGGTCAACGATATGTAATAAAACATATGATAGCAACATCTTATTTTAAATCCAACTATATTTTTGTTAGGAGATTAAATAAACGTATTGTAATTTTTAGTATAAATTGTTTTTAATTTAATGATATAAGGGACAAATTTTTCATCAATTAAATGTTTGTAAATGTTTGTAGACATATAACTAACGCTGGCCACGAGCGGTACCGCGCATCGGCGTAGAATCAGTTCGGACCGAGAGGAACGGTAGTATTACTTCGTCTGCGGAGCAGTACCGACATTTTCACTGCCGGTCATTTGGGCAATTGTTTATCTGTCCTAGAAAAATTATGATTTCGTCAGCAAAACGACCGCGGTCGGACAAACTTCGAAAATTTATTGCAGAAATTCCAGACTTAATATATGAAGGTGCTAAAATTAAATGTGTAATCTGTAAAATCCCGTTAATGTGTTGGTCCGGACAACATTTTCTACGACACGTAAATAGTGAAAAGCATGTCTCAAAAAGAAATTGCGCACGAGACAATGAAAAATTTATATTTAATTTATGCGTTACGTTTATCGCATGTAATATACCGTTTAATTTACTAGACAAGGAACCATTTATCTGCTTTTGGAATAACTATTCGGAGTGCAAATTACCAAGTCGAACATCGTTACGAAGAATTGTGCCATCTGCGCGCGAACATATTGAACAAAAAATAAAATCGGAGTTGAAAAATCAAAAATTGCGGTTATGTGTCGACGAAACAACAGATCGGAAGAAACATTCTGTTCTTAATGTAATGGCACGCAAATTGGAACCTCATCAATCGGCACCTTCAATTCTATTAGTCTCCAAACGAATACAACAGTGTACTGCCGAAGTAATTTCAAAGTTAGTGTTAAATACATTGGACAAGTTTGAACTTTCAACAAACCAACTTTTGATGTTAGTGAGTGATGGTGCTGCAAACATGCTTTCTGTAGGCCGGTCTCTTAATAAGCATTCTGATAATTTGTTACACATTACGTGTAAAATTCATGCTCTCAATCTTGTGGCGGATAGTATCAGAAAATGTTATCCTGAGGTAGACGCTTTAATAGCGCATACCAAAGCAGTATTTGTCAAATCACCGAAACGTATTCGCGAATTTCACAGACTGTGCCCCCGTATACCAGAGCCACCAGAACCTATTCTAACTCGTTGGGGAACATGGTTGCAGGCCGCGTTTTATTATCATAAATATTTTGACAATATTAAGAACGTGGTTTTACAATTCGATACAAAGGAAGCTACCGCTATCTAGAAAAGCCAGTCGAAATTTCAAGATAGTCAGGTTAAAATGGATTTAAAAATCATTCACGACAATTACTTCGGGCTAGCAGATGCAATAGAAAAATTACAAAATCCTGTGGTGCCGTTAGAAGAATCTCTACAAATAATGCAACATGTTCACGCACAGCTATGCGTGATTGAAGACGCAAAAAATGTTTCTGTTCTAGAAAAATTTGAAAGTGTTTTTGAGAAAAATTCTGATTTTGGCACATTAAGACACATTTGTGAAGGTGCGTCAACAGAATCGTTAAGTTATTTGAAAGATTATTTTACTTACGCAAATTTTACGTCACTAGATGTAGAACGTTTGTTCTCTGCATATAAACGCATTTTTTCTTCATGCCGTACTGGTTTTGCCGAAACAACAGTTGAAACATATCTAATGTTGCAGATATTTAACAGACATTATTCACTTTGTGATTTCACGGTGGACTCTTAAAATGGTAAGTGTTTGAGTACGTGTTATTTAATTTTTATTTAAAAGATGAGCGAAATTATTTGCGGCAGCAAACATCTCTATTAGCAGAATAACTCTAGTGGAACGCGAGGCCTGATCGACTCGACGTTTATAATAATGTAAAAATATATAAATTAAGTTAATTATAAAAACCAAAATATTAATAAAGGAGAATGGTGACAAAAAAGGTAAGTAAAATTACATTTTTTAAAATCTTTTGATGAAGATCGAAACGTCAAGAAAAAGAAATGTAAATGTATTATCTATTTAAACAAGGTTTAAGTAAAAGTATATATCTGCGGTATAAACATAAGGAATTTTCCTACGAATCTTTAGTATTTATTAGAAATTATGCGAAAATTTAGACCTTTATCTAAATTCTACAGAAATTTTCTAAAATTCTGAAATGTTAAATGCGTATTTTAAAATTAAACCGAAACTTTCTTGTCGGTATTAAAATTCTGGTACGTATAAGAGTATTGTATCTCCTATTCCTTAAAATATTTTGGGAGAACAAAATATTAACTCTTTATTGTCGTATGCATGCATGTTATACGGGCATATTTGTGTGGCATTAGTGCTTATATCATACTTGGATTCAAGAAAAAAAAGTAAGTTGTTATTTATATTATAAACAATCTATATCAGTACCGTCAAATGGGGTTATATGGGACACTTTTAAAATAACTTAAAAATTACTTAAAATAGTCTTATATATTTAATATAATATATTTGGAACCAGGAAATGAGAGGCTATCCAAAAATATAAAACTATATATAGGGAAATTTTTAGTTTTCAAATTTTTACGCCAGAGAAATACAAGGTAAAAGTGTTACACTCTATCCAAATTTTTACATTGAAATTTACTTTTCTGCGACGAGAATTAAGGCACGGATAATTACCAAATTGCAGGTACCGGAATTTCTTTTTTCAGTGTTACAAGCCTTAAAGGAGGAAGACATAAATCTAAAACTTTAATAAGATTAATAAAAATCACAATGGATTAATCCAAAACTAGTATACTAACAAAAAAAAAGGAGAAACCGAGGAGTTCACAATGAACAAAAGACTACGACAAGGTGATTCGTTATCGGCGACCCTATTTAACCTAGCATTGGAATATGAATTAAAGAAAATCTAAGGACAAGTGTAGGTCAAATAATCGCATACCTTGAGGACATTGCAATCGTTACTAGAAGAACACAAGGCTATAATCCAGCGATGCGAAGGTTTAGACGGAGCATCGTTCACCCCAGCTGCTCTCCACTCCTAGTAGAATAAAAGGAACGAAACTGTAAAAATATTGCAAACGTTTAACAATTAAAATAAAGTCACACTAGAAATTACCCAAAAATTTACCTCTGAAATATGGGAACATAACTCTAATCCAGCGATGCGTCGATATGGAAGATGGAATATTGTCTGTCGCCCAGCAGATCTCTCCGTTCCTGAAAAGAAAAAGGTTAAAGTCTGAAAATTACAATTTTTATATTAAGATTCTCTTACCTTCTTTAAATTTGATGAAGGGGAAATAGAACAATCTGTAGCAATCAACGCCTGATGATTCTTCAATACATACTGGAAAGAACAGGAAAACAGATTAGAACCAGGTCGTTTTCGTCTAGAATTTAAATAATTAACTTACCCCCAAATATACAGGAACAAGGCTCTAATCCAGCGAAGCTCCCGCGACGAAAATTCAAGTCTCTTCAATACTCACTGTAATAGTAACAGAAACAAGTTAATATAGAACAAATTTTTACATCGAAGTTATGATTTACCCTTAAGAAACCGGAACAAAGCCCTAATCCAGCGCTGAGTCGCTTTGGCAATATCAACCCGGCTGCTCACAAGATTCCTCACACTAATCACAAATGACACACTGAAACAAAAGAGAGAAACATTGTAAAATAAGAAGTAACATTTTCGATAAATGCTATTTTCTATGGAAATAACATCAGCAAGCTTTCATGTGAAAAAAGGGGGAAAAGCGAGGATAATAAGCATGTTACTTAAGAGGAGAATATAGTTAATTATAAGTTTTTGTTGAAAAATAAAATTACATTCAAATTAAAAATATTTTTTTTAATTTCTTACAATGTAAAATTACCTTTCTTTAATTGCAATATTGGCAAAATCTCATTTTCAGCGTTGAAAATAAAAAAAAAAATATTTGTTTATCTTTTGTTCAACAAAAAAATAAATGACATAAATCGTGACAACGTTGGATGTATTGCAAACACGTTCCTAAACGCAAATTTTGGGTAGTAGGGAATAATTGTTTAAATAATAAGCCATTTAGGATGTATTTATGCAAACGCAATGACAAATTAGAGCCTCGGCGGTGATAATAAAACAACCGAGGGAGATGGGTACACGAGCAACGGCGAAATACAAATGTTTACCCCGTTTCGAGTTGAAAATTCAAATTGTATGTGTGAACGGTTCTTTTTCTGTCTTTGAGTTTTGCCGTTGACGGAGGGTTTTGGAACTTCGCAAACGGCGAAAAGGGTGGTTGGAAGCCCCGCCGGTCCCGAGGGATGCCACCAGTCTGTAATTAAACTCCCTGCTGCTATTGCCAGCCCGACGTTTTCCCCTTACTATCTTCCCAACTCACGAACAAGGATAATATTATATATCCCATAGAGAAATTGATCGTAGGATTCTGCTGTTGTATGTGTTGGATAGACTTTAAGAGGATTAGCTTATATATATTTTGGTCGGATTTTACCTTCTTGTCTACTTGTATAGACATATTTAATTAACTATTGATATTTTACATGATTCCTTTTGTTGGGCATGTTCCATTTTGCAGCGTATACAAACACATACCAATTGAAACCATAAAAGCTATTTAGATTTAAGATAGATGATATAAATATTACCTCCAAATATAGCTATTTTTACAACCAATTTACAATTAACAAGGAAGTCATCACAGAGTTTTGTTTTGGGTCAAAACTATGATGATCATTTTTGTTAAATCTAAAATTCTTCAATCTTTTAAAATTATACTGCGAAGTACATCAAATAGGCATAGTGTTCATCTTAAATTCCTCCCTAAGATAATGACCTCATATACCGGGAGTCCGGGATAATATGTAGTACATAGGTATTTTGGAAACCGTTAAAGATACAAGGTTGGTTAAATGGGGAAAAAGTTGCGCACTTATACGGCTAAGTACAATCCGGGATTACATTTCTAGAAATCCATTCCGTTACTGAGATACACGGTGAAAACCAAAGGTGTGCGTTTTATAAAAACCTTAATATTTTCTTTATTATAAAAAGTACAGTCATCAAATTTTCAGCATAAGGGTAGTTAGTAATGGGGACTTCAAAAATCGCCTTAGAAAAATTCTAGGATCGTTGGGTTCTTTGCGCTTGTACCCAACATTTGTTTTTCTTATGAGCGCTATATTGGATTTTTACATATTTGAAATGGTCATAAAAAATGCTTTTCAACTATGTATAACATCCTTATGTTCAATGAAGAAAAACTATGATAAGTAACAAATTTACGATTTAACCGTAGAAGGCTGGCACCTATCCATACAATTATTAAACAATCGCAACGGCTTTGAATTTTCTAGCTGTCAAACAGTCTTTATGGTGTAAGAAGTCAGTGATTTGTGATTTTAAAATGGATCATGGAGTGTTTTATTCTCTGTCGGAGAAATAATGAGATGGCCGCAGAAATGTATTTCAATAAATACCCAAAAAGGCTTGAGGCTATTTAAAAAATTTAGCGTACTCAAAATCCTATGAAACTGCAGAGAGATCCTATGAAAGCACATACGTTAAATCACAGGCTACTACGATCAAATCGTAATTTTGCTATTTTTCATAGTTTTTCCTCAATGAACATGGGAATATTATACGTGGTTGAAAAGCATTTTTATGAGCATTTGAAAAATGTAATAATCCAATATGGCGCCCATAAGAAAAACGAAAGTTGGGTATAACCGCAAAGAACCTAGTGAGCCTAGAGTTTTTTAAGGCCATTTTTCAAGTTTTCATTATTAACTATCTCTATGCTGAAAATGTTATGACTGTATTTTCTATAATAAAGAAAATACTAAGGTTTTTAGAAAACGCATACTTTTGGCTTTCACCCTGTATCTCAATAACGGAATTGATTTTTAAAAATGTAATCCCGGATCTTAGGGAGGAATTTAAGATTACCTTTATATACTTTTATAAAATACATAAAAACAAAAATGATTTATGCCCATCTGGGAAAGTTGGGACATTAGAACACGTAATTATGGATTGTGAGCATTTCAGAAAAGAACCATAACTATTTTTGAAAAATGTATCCAAAGAAATTGACAACCCTTTCAACTATTCATCTCTATTATACTCCAGCAATATCGTCGTCTACCAAGAGGTATATAATTTTTTTCAAGGTGAAGGTTGTATGAATGTGTTATACGAATGTGTTCCCTTTGTTTTTATCCTTTGCAGCTTTATTATAAAACAAAGCTCAGTCATGTACGTCTTGTTTTTAAAATCATGATGAACCCCTGGACGAGAAGAATGTTTATCTGTCTTTCCTAATGTGTGAAAGTTAAAAATAAAAAGAATTAAAAAATAAACGTTGCTGGTAATGGCTTCAGGCTACAACCAAAGTAGAATGATAGATCCTCTTACTACTCGTAGGTCTGTTTTCACTGCTTCCAGCCACTTTTTCCTTGCACGGCCTCATGTTTCTGCTCCCCTTTCTTCTCCAGTCAATATTAATTTCAACTTTTGATTATATGAGGTGGTAAAATTTGACTCACACACACTAACCCTGAATCGCGAATTAGCTGCTAGTCAGGCAGTACTAAAGGCTATTAAGGCCTGTACATATGAATTTGGCCTGATACATGAATGTGTACACAATCTAAGGCAACTCGATTTTGTAAGTATATAAAAACTGATATTTTATATCCATTAGGAACAATTCAGCAAAATTTGATGTTTGGAACATCTTAAAACTGTTTTATATTAGAATTTCGTTCCAATCCTTGTAGAATGATATCCTTTTAGCAAGCACTCCAGGAGATCATAAATTTGACATCAAAATTTATTCAGAAGCAAAATAATATTCTGAAAATATATATTACATGCAAGTTACAGTTACAAAAGAATATATTATATACTACTCAAAGAATAAAAAAAACAACAATGACTGGCAGTTTTTTCAAATGTTGCAAAAGTGATTGAGTTCGTGAAACGGTGACGCTACGTAAAGTTAAAAAAAAATGGTGTTAGAGGAAGTGCAACGTGCAAAAAAATGTGCAACGAACATAAAAGACCTGAAAATAAAACAGCGGCTAAAAAATCAAATTGCCTTTTACCATTTGAACAGAACTCGAGTAGGTAGGTATTGAAGTTAATTTGGGTGCATTAGTTCATTTTGTACTGTGGTTTTGCTGCTGAATAGAACATGTAGGTCGATTAAACTATTGTGCTTCATTCCAGTCACGCTGTTGACCGTATCTCATGTCACGCATTGTATTCGGAAAACACACGGCTTGCTCGTGATATGTCCGCACGACTAGCCAAAATATATATTTTCTTTCAAGATGGAACAAATCCCAATCTATTTGGAGAAGAGAATTCTTTTTCTTTTATTTGGGGAGAATCTCCAACGATATATCAGATTAACTTTTAAGACTCCTTTGTTAGTGTTTTGTTACCCGGGAAAATACCGCGATAAGATAGATTTAAAGTCCTTGCAAATTGAATTTGGTTTTAATGATTAGTTTATAAAGGCTAGAAATAAGTTTAATTTCAAACCTGCTATTAACAAAAACCAGAAAAAAACATAAGACGAAATTTGAAACAAAATGAAGACCAACTATGTTATCCCAAGAAATTTTACGATCTCTAAGAATGGAGTGTTTTAACTGTAACTTAAAGCGGAGATTGAAGAAAGTTGACATAAACTTAACGTTCTCAGATATAACTGATAATAAAATAAGTAATGAATAAAATTTGGAATATATTGCCAATTTAGAAACTAATTTCAACATTGAGAAAACCAGTGTGGAATAAACAGAAACAAATTAAATGTAAATTTAATTAATAATTGTTATTATGTGTATTGTCTTATTAATATTAAGACATACATATTTTGTGAAATAAGTTATTACACAAAATATGTTGAAATGTACGTAAAAGTTCACTAAATTAACTCAGCGATTGTAACTTTACTAGAAATTATGTAAATTCACATTCGGCGACTTTAGTTTTTCTCGATACTATGTGGATTCACAGAAATATTATTATAGTACACAGAGCTCTTTGTTCTTGATATTTCTAAATTACCTATAATTTGAATTGCCTTAAAATTGATCTAATAACTCTGATAATTACAAGGTGCTCAAAGATCATAAGATCCGTTATCTTACGTCCTACATTTATTTAATAATAAGAAATACAGTTTATATATATGTAATTATATTCAATTTGTAAAGGATATTCGGCTAGGTTCTTTATTAATGAAGAAAATTGCTTCTTTTTTCTAGAGCCTAGCAGTGAAAGGTGTTTAATATTCTTTTATTCTACAGACGTAAATTGCCATATTAAAATATAATTAAAATATATGTACAGTAGTGTGGGTAAATAACCGTATTGTTGCCAAAATTTACTTTAAATGTTCTAAAAATTAACAATTTATGTAAAATCAGAAATTTTAGTTAGGAAAATATATACGTAATATGTATATTTCTGTAAGTATTATATTTACAATATCTCTATACCTATTACACCGCATATCGGATATCATTTTGGTGCCTCTAAGGTATATATGTATGTAAGTAAAGTTTCCGAGGCATTAAGAATAATCGAGATTGCCTTCACTGGTATTTTAGCTTTTATAACATTTCACATTTTATCGTAAGCCACTCCCATTCGCCCCTCTCCAAAAGTAAATCCATTCTTAGGTTAGCAAATCTGTCTCACTCCCGTAGAGTTAATTTGGATTAAAATTTACCAACCAAATATTTTGATTGTTGTACAATAGAACGAGTTACCTATCATTTCCCCTTTATTATTTTTTTCTAACGCACAAAAAAAAATTAACTGTAACTGTAACACTGTTTTATATTCAACTGGATGTAAAATTTTCATTAATAATGATAAACCATAAAAAGGCATTTGTAAATTTACACCGAGGATCGTATGCATCTCGTTGTGAAAATGTAATTTTACATACGATTTTGTATATTTCAAAAGAGAAGTGATTACATGTTGCTGCGCAATTGACATTGAATATAATAATAATAATAATAATAATAATAATAATAATAATAATAATAATAATAATAATAATAATGTTTATTGTCCAACAGGTAAACCCAATTACAGGACAAATATACACATTGTGAACACAATACATATTGATTTAAAAACATGACATAACTATACAAAAAACTATTATGTTTCGTGTATCATGGCGCCAACTCTCCGGTGAAAATATCACTAAATATCTTCTCAGCGTTCCTGATCATGTGATAGATTGGCGACCGCAAACGAAGATTGGTCCTCGGTGTCGGCATAGTAAAGGTTGGAGCATAACGAGATGCTATTCGAGGTACGTTGAATCCTATGTGGGAGACCAGCTGCATACAGTCGATCCTATCATTTAATAATTTGTGTAAAAATCGGGCACTATGGTAATCACGACGGGATGACAATGAACGAAGTTGATGCGATTCGAGAAGGGTGTTGTAAGAGGTATGCCAAGGCGGATATTCGCCATTAACTTTGAACGACAAGAATTTGAGGAATCGACGCTGAACACGTTCAATTGGAGCTTGATGGGACATATAGAAAGGATACCAAACAATAGAGGCATACTCCAATTTCGAGAGTACAAATGCAAAATAAAGGGATTTTAGCACTAGTGCGTCATTGAAGTATTTGGACGTTCTCATAAGAAAACCCATCATTTTAGAGGCAGATGAACAAATTTGTTCAATATGTATGTTAAACGATAAAGTTGGATCAAAAGTGACACCTAGATCTTTAAGATTGGTAATCTTGTCGATGGAAATATCGTTGATTTGATAAGTGGAGATATATGGATTTGTTTTTCTCGTGAAGCACATAAAATTACATTTACTAGAATTTAATGTCAGTGTATTGGATTTTGACCACTCGGTCAGTATATTAATGCTCGTCTGAAGACTCTCGATATCTTGTTGGCAGTTAATATTACAAAACAGTTTAACATCGTCGGCATAAGCGAGGACATGGCAAGATAAGGATGTTAAGAGGTCGTTTATGTATAGAATGAACATCAATGGACCAAGATTGGATCCTTGTGAGATACCGCTGCTAGATACAAATTAAATCCATTATAAAATACATAGTTAGTTCTTTTTACCAAGTAAGATTTAATTAACAAGGAGAAGTTGGGAGCTAAACCAAACGAGTCCAGTTTATATAGAAGTAATTCATGACTGAGAGTATCAAATGCATGTGAGAAGTCGGTAAAGATAACGTCAACTTGTCCGCAGTCATCTAAAGTTTCGCTTATAAATTGTGTGAAACAGGCCAGGTTTGTTACTGTCGAGCGTCCCTTCACAAAGCCGTGTTGGCAAGTTGCGATATGTGAGCGAGTATTCCTGTATATCGTAGTATATATAATATGTTCAAAAATCTTCGCAAAGTTATTAAGTATAGCGATGGGCCTATAATTTCGAATTTGAGTAGAATCACCCTTCTTGAAGACAGGTGCAATTCGTGCACGTTTCCATCTATCCGGAAAAGTGGAGGTCCTGATGGCAAGATTAATAATCTGGCATAAAGGTATCGCAAAGGCATTACATAAATTCCTAACACAGAAGCTCGGCACCAAGTCATCGCCCGCGGTGGCCCTATCTGGAAAGGCAGCCATAATTTTAACCAATTCGTCTTCTGTTGTCGGAACCAAACTAAACGACTGTAGTTGTGGAAGATTGGGCAGAGGGTCCGTAACGTTGGACAAAGTATAAACTTCATAAAATACTGTTGCAAAAGCGTCAACAATTTGTTGAGGATCGTCGAGGGCTACTCCATCGAGCACCAATCTACCGGGTATGCGTGTAGTTCCCTTCCTACTTCGTACAAAAGACCATAGGCGTTTTGGTTCTACTTTGATAGCACCTTCCGTTTGAGAAATATACGCTTCATATGCCAAAGGCTAGCCAATGTAAATTAATAACCTTCCTCAAACATCTGCTTTGATAATAGTTTTGAATTTTGCGCATTCAGGACTAAATTATTCTATATCTCTTGTTTCCAACTTCTGTGTAATTTTACAATATATAGTAAAATTAGTAAATAACACAGGATAAGCAAAATTTTTGCAATGTATCTAATTATGTAAACCAAATTCCCTTTGTACATAACACATTTATAGTTACTACTGCATACAAATGCTTCACTAGTAATAATCATACATCATAAAAAGACATTTGTAAATTTACACCAAGGATTGTATGCTTCTCGTTGTGAATATTAACCATAGATTTAAAAAAATATGTTTACAAATCTTTATGTGACGTAGTATCTAGGTACATTAGAAAATGTAATTTTACATACGATTTTGTATATTTCAAAACAGAGAGTAAGGTTACATGTTCCTGCGCAATTGACAATGAATATGCCAAAGGCTAGCTAATTGTAACTTAATAATATTATTATTATTATTATTTTCGTCGGGTCTGCGACCTTAATAGATCTATTATAACAGAATGACTTTATGCGTGTTAGAATAGTTGGAGGCTTTTAATAAATCTTAGTACTACTCTAGGATCTGCTTCCTTCAATTCAGTAAGTGCAAGAAATGGACTAATGAAGTGTTGGTGTCGTGTGTGACTGATGGCAACACATTCACATAGGATGTGTTCTGCCGTCTCCAGATCTTCTTGGCATAGACGGCAGATTTGATCTTCAGCTTAAATAGGTGATATTTTAAGGCTACATGGCCTGTTAGAAATCCTGCCAGTAATCTGAGATCCCCCTTGCTGAACGATAACGCTATTTTTGCTGTTTTTGGCGAGCCTAATATGAATTGCTTTCGCCTGTTTTTGTCCTGGAACATTATCCTAGTACGAGGGCTCTTGATTATCCTCCCATATCTTAATTATTTGTTTTATGTGGCTCTTTCGGAGACGACAAAAGGGATTAAGATCAATGAAAGGCATATTCGCTACTTCTTTAGCTAGCTTATCTGCCTTTTCGTTTCCTTCGATCCTTTGGTGGCTTGAGACCCACTGCAAAGTAACGTGGTTTTTGCGTCCTAATTGCCGTAAATTATGTACACATTCGTGTATCAGAGCAGATTCGTATGTGTAGCCCTTAATAGCCTTTAGAACTGCCTGACTGTCGCTGAATATATGAATAGTTGCGCCTCGTATCCCTTTCTAGAGGTTCTTTATGGCGCACAGGTTTAAAGCAGAAATCTCTGCTTGATATATGTTGGTGTGGGGTCCTGTAGGCATTTTTAGGAGGAAGGACCACTAATGCCTATACCTGTTTCGACACCTTCTCTTCTCGAGCCGTCCGTGTATCAATCCAGGTTACCTCTTTTATATTGAGGCTCTCCGGATGCCCACTTAATACGGCTTATGATCACCCTATAAGGTTGATCAAAATTATATTGCATAACGACCGTGTCCTTTGCAATATACATCAGATAATTTATGTTGGGTTCTTCAAGGATTTTGAGATGCCCTCTAAGTTCCCTTCGTTCTACTGAGAGTGAGGGCACTCGATATAGCCTGCTTCTGAATATTGATGTGAAGCGGCATTATTCCCAGCAGGACTTCCAGAGCTGCTGTGGGACAGGTATGCATCACTCCTGTGATGTTGAGACATGCAAGTCTCTGAATATGTTGAAGCTGCTGTTGCACGGTTTTCTGAGTTTTTTTTAGCCATGAAACCAGAGAGGCGTAGGTGATCATGGGTCTGATTATTGCTGTATAGGACTAGAAGGTCATATGAGGCTTAAGACCCCAGTTCTTACCAAGCATCCTTCGGCATACTAGTAATATGTATATACTTAATAATATTGCTTAAACATCTGCTTCAAATTTTAATATGAAGTAAACGTATTCAGAATAAAATTATCCTAAATATCTTATTTCCAACTTCTGTTTAATTTTCCAGTATAAAAAACTAGGATAAATACGATTTTTGCAATGAAAAAAGATATTTATTGATTAATGTAGAATTACGTTAAAAATGTAGTACTATCATATGTATAATTTTTGCAGTGTAATATTTTTTATAAGACCAAAATATTTTTTCTTTTATCTACCCTCTATCATAATTGCCCTAATGTATACTAGCAGATATCTTGATAAATATGAAGAAATACAAATTACATATTCGAATGTAATTACTAATTACATATGAAATTAAATGAAAATATTGCCATGTCATCACGTTTTTAGATGTATTCATACAATTCGAAAGAGATTCTTTTTTAACCAACAAAAAATTTTTGACCTCCCCATTATCATGTCTATATTTTCTCTCTGACAGGTACACACAAAAAAAAAATACATTAAAAATAATAATTCACAAATAATATTTCGGCTTTCGTGATTTTGTCCGAAATGCGTGCGTTCAAGAATGAATAAATTTTATCCCTTATTCGGAAAGAATAGAGTATACCCTTAACACGCAAGTTGAACAACATGGCGGGGCGTGGTGACTGTTTTTCCCGGAAGGGTAAGACATGTTACGATTGGTCGTTTGGTAGCCCGCCTCTTCTGTGTTGGCAAATATTGGGGGACAAATAGTTCGTGTTTGTAACATGTTTAGATGCCCAGACATCTACTTCTAACCATACAGTGCAAGCAAGTTATTCACTCAGGTCTAAGAGACATGATTAACAATTCAACAACAACAATAAAATCGTACAATACATAACAAACTGATAAGAGCTTTTATTGGCCAGTTTGTATGTTGCTCTATCTATATGAGAGTGCTTGATTCGTTTAGAATCGATAAATAAGTTGTTGTTACGTGGTGAGTGTATATAGTAAAGCTTAAAACGTAAAAAAAAGACTTTTGTGATAAACTAGTGAACAAAAGGAAAAATGTGCAGCAATGAAAGTTCTACCAATACATCCCCAAGACTTCCGTTACCATTTAGTCTAGAAGCAAACACTCCAAGGTCTATATTACCAATAGAACAATATAGAATTCAATTATATCAATATGCTGTGGCAGAACGATTAAGGTATCCTTTACTTAATCCATTTCCAGCTCCTTTACCATGCTATCCTTTATTTCCACGGACCTTACAACCAGAAGAACCTAAACCGCAACACAGTTACATTGGTTTAATAGCCATGGCCATCCTAAGCGCTCCAGAAGGAAAATTAGTCCTATCAGATATTTACCAACATATCCTCGACCATTACCCTTATTTCCGCACCAGAGGACCTGGATGGAGGAATTCTATAAGGCATAACCTCTCTTTAAACGATTGTTTTATAAAAGCTGGGAGAAGTGCTAACGGAAAAGGTCATTATTGGGCTATACACCCAGCGAACGTGGAGGATTTCAGAAAAGGCGATTTTCGAAGACGCAAAGCTCAAAGGAAAGTACGAAAACACATGGGATTAGCTGTGGATGAAGATGGTGCCGATTCCCCTAGCCCACCTCCTCTATCAGCAAGTCCTCCGGTGGTTCCAGGACCTTCTACACCGGTATTTTCGGCACCAAATAAAGGACCATCGCGGAAGAGACAGTTCGACGTCGCTTCACTTTTGGCGCCGGATTCTGGTGAGGATACCCCTGAAGAAGATATAGATGTTGTTTCTAGTGATCAACAAGAACAATCTAATAACCCTAGGCAATGGCCTATATTTCCTATTGTTAATTATTATCAAGCTTTATTACAAGCTAGGCCAAATCAAACAGCGAATCCCGCTGCCAGAAACTTAGGCGACATTTAACTTTATTTTAGACACGTTCAAAATGTTGAAATGAAATGAAATCGTAACGATGTGATCATTTAATTGTTTCCCTACATACTCATAATTTATTTATTATTATTGTTATTAATAATCGAATTCTATCTTATATTCCATTGATGAACTTAATGCAGCAATATCGTAAATACTATGTAACGTCTTCAAACTATAATAAGTATATTATAAATAGTAATAATATGGGAAAATTCGTCAGAATGTAGTACCCTTTGAAATTTCGAAATACGAAATAATATCAATTCCAACTAGTGATTCTCTTGAAAGTTAGAAAATGCAATTAATTTATATAATACCTTTATCGGAACATGTGTGTGAAGATTTTAATAATTTATAAGTACTTATAAACTATATATAAACCATGGATAATCGAGAAGAAAACGATGAAATTTGTACATAAAATATCTGTGCATGAATTGTATATCTTTAATGTAAATATAGACTAATAGGATACCAAAATTCTAATTGTTTTATTACTACTTACTACAAATTAATTTAATTCTTATTTAATAAGTAATTTTAAATTAAAAGTTTTTTGATACTAGGTAAGTATTCATATAACTTAGTTGCTTGCCTTTTTTTCTTTACATAAGGTATATATCGAAGAAGAAATGTATAAATCAATACATTTTATCTACGTCCTACGTTTTCGACTTTAACAGAGTTTAACTTTTAAGAGTTTGTCTCTCAACTTTCATTTTACCAACAGAAAACAAAAAGTGTAAATCTTCATGGAAACTTTTCAAATGTTTTCAAGATTTTACAAATTATTTAAGATACCTATTAGCATCAGCATCAATATTCAACATTATTTCATTGATAATTAAATAACAGAGAATAATTTTTCTTCTCTTATAAACTTTGAACACATAGAAAAACATTTTCTGCATACATACATACGTTTTTGTACGAATGATTATAACTAAACTTCAAAAAATCGCATTTCTCTTGTTCAAAGAATTCAAACAGATATACACTAAAAACACTTCTATATGTACCTATAGGTCATTAACCCATGTGATATATTTAAATTTTATGCCATCATTTCAACTGCAATTGTCGAAATTTTGATTCAGTCAATGAATTCTTGCAAATATGCTCAAAATATTACAGCGTTTGAAATAAATTACCAAACAATATTTGTTGAACAATCTTAGCCAAACAATTCGCAATTAGTTATCTAAATACCTAAAATATTTGGCTGGTAATAACAATAGTCTTTTAACCAAGTCAATGCATTTAAATTATCACTTGTTAAAATGTTTTGAAATAATTATTTGAGGATGAAAAGCTAGTTACATTTATTTCATATTCTAGACATTTTTTCAAATAGCCCATTTTATATTTTCTGTTACGTTACAAGTAAAAAAAATTGATGTTTTATACGATAAAAACATGGATTTTTAAATTTTCAAAACACTTCTGACCTCATAGTATTTACTTACACATTTCTCATAGAAAGCATAACCTAAAAATGTAAAAAGTATAACTGCGAGTCTCAACGAGATCTGTTGTGTATACATGTACGCTGCCGTAAATGCTATTGCGTAGTTCTACGTTTGTTTCAAAAATGTTACCTACGTCGCGAAAACGACCAATGTTGGACAAAATTACACAATTTATAGCAAAAATGCCTGACCTAAATTATGATCGCGTTAAAATTCAATGTGTAGTTTGTAATATCCCTTTAATATGTTGGTACAAAGGGGATTGTCTACGTCATGTAAATAGTAAACAACATTCTTCAAAAAAAAATTGCACACCACACTATAACAAATTTAAATTTAATTTATGTTTTACCTTTATTGCATGTAATCTACTGTTTAATTTACTAGACAAGGAAGCATATGTCTTCTTTTGGAATAAATATTCGGACTGCAAATTACCAAGTTACAAAGAATTGTGCCATCTACTCATGAACATGTTGAAAAAAGAATTAAATCGGAGTTGAAAGATAAAAAACTGTGGTTGTGTGTGGACGAAACAACAGATCGTAGAAAACATTCTGTGGTTAATGTAATGGTACGTACAATGGAACCACATCAATCGTCACCAATAATGTACTGCCGAAGTAATTTCAAAATTAGTGTTAAATACATTGGAAAAGTTTGAACTTTCAATAAACCAACTCTTGATGTTATGAGTGATGGTGCTGCAAACATGCTTTCTGTAGGCTGGTCTCTTAAAAAACATTGCTCTAACTTGTTACATATTACGTGTAAAATTCATGCTTTCAGTCATGTAGCAGATAGTATTAGAAAATGTTATCCTGAGGTAGACGCTTTAATAGCGCATACAAAAGCAGTGTTTGTCAAATCCCCAAAACGTATTCGCAAATTTCACAGACTGTGCCCCCGTATGCCTGGGCCACCAGAACCTCTTCTTATACGTTGGGGAATATGGTTACAGGCCGCGTTTTATTATAAATATTTTGAGAATATTAAGAACGTGGTTTTATAATTCGATCCAAAGGAAGCTGCAATGTTCTGAGTATATGTATTATCCATTAGGCCTGGCATAATCGGTCTTCGCGACAGGATCGGATCAGTCGCATTTGCCGCGTATTGTAAATAAAGGGTGTATGCGTGACTCACACCCGACGGAAGTGAAATTTAGAAATCATGGTAAAAAATAAAAATTGACACAATAAAAATGTTTGGTAAATATAGCGAATATATGCATGCATTGTAATGTTTTTAATGCATTCTTTTGTTTAAAAACGGCATTTGTTATGTACGTAATGTAATAACCGTAAAAACTAAAGAAAAGAAATTGTAATTAACTTGAAAAAACCTCGTCTCGGTAAAGAATCGAACCTGGTACCTCCCCCTTGCCGAACGGGCGTGCTAACCACTACACCACGAGGACCTTGATGTCAGGAACGTTCACTTTTTAATACAGATAATTTTTAATTCTTATATGCCAAGTAGACTAATTAATTAATATATTTTTGCTACCGTTGGTTAATTGAGAAAATCTGTAATTTCCTTGGAATTTCCGACGTAATTAAATACTTGAAAAAATCTCATCCCAGTAAATTCCAAGCAATTTACAGAGTTCCATAATGCACTGAAACCAAAATATATGAATTAATTAGTGTACTTGGCATGTAAGAATTAACAATTGTCTGTCAAAATATTATGATATATTTCCAGATTAAAAATAATAACCAGATAATAAAAAGTGAACATTCCTGGCATCAAGGTTCCCGTGGTGTAGTAGTTAGCACGCCCGTCCGGCAAGCGGGAGGTGTCAGGTTCAATTCTTTACTGGTATGAAATTTTTTCAAGTATTTAGTTACGTCGGAAATTCCAAGGAAAGTTACAAATTTTCGTAATTCACCGACGGAACCCAAAATATATTAAGTAACAAAGCAGTTTCTTCGTACGTAATACCGTAAATGTATGAGTATGATATAACTTATAAGATTGTTGAAAAATTTGCAAAATCAGCTTTGTTTCCACATTTGTCTCGGTGAAGGACGTTCCCTGTGTGAACTTTACACAATACTTTAGCTGCATTATAATTCAAATCCGGAAATTCACTGATAAATTTAGTGACTTTATCAGCCAACGCTCGTTTATTTTCCTTGCGTACGTTAAACATATTTACATACATATATATCTTTATAATTATGTGTAACGCTGCGAAAGATTGAGGAGAAACTATTGCAATAAATCAATAATTTAATTCGTCGAGGTAGCTCTTGCCGATTCGTGTGCATACATTGAGCCGCGCAACGTTACTTTTAACCTGGCGCAAAGAGCTTTGTGCTAGGTCTAATTATCATGAAGCTTAAATTAAAATAAAATTTTATTAGATGTAGGTATTACCTTAAAATACGAGTCTTGAGGAAACAACGAAACACCATTTTACGCTACAAGACACGGAATCGTACTGATCCTTCTTTTAAAAACTATCTATTTCTTTTTATATATTACGCAATAGTACGAAATATATTTGCGCCATTCAAGACGCAGTAGGAATCAAATAAAAGGTGTAGCTGGTTACTGAAGGTATACTCAAGATAATATACAGGATAAATATAATGTTACAATGAATTCAATAACATATTAATGTATAGAAGCTATACAAATAATAAATAATAGGTACATAATAATAATTAGTAAATTAATTATTCGATCACATAATGACATAGGATACGTTAAACAATTTGGCTAAAATATCGTTATTTTTAAAACTCAAAAATAAACTTATTTTACCCTTGAAAAGTGACAATTTTTAGTAGCAATATTTGAAAATATAAAATTAATTAATCAAATTCAATTGAAATTAATATACAACAAATCTAATATAAAAAATTAGTTTTTAATAAAGTCCTACTGGAAATTTAATTAAAGCTGCTCGCTTTTTGTTTTCAAAATAATATATAATAATACATAAAGTTTATTTAATATTCTCTTGAAAATATTTACATGTTTAAACATCAAACGATGTGGTTTAATAAGATTTTCCATCGGTTTTACTACCTTTCGATAAAATCGATAACGGTTGAATGCGTTTTCGAAAGTATATTTTAGTTTAGTCAGCTCAGTTCGCCGCAGGAGGTACAAATATTGTAGGTTTCTGTGCCTAAGTATGTATTGTCAGGCTCTAATCTACTTGACAGAAGCGTTGGACACATTTATATGTTTCTGAATGCCTCGATCCTCTTGTCAATGTATTTATAAAGAGATTTAAGAGCATTTGGAGGTCCTTTGAATACGTCCTTTCTCCTCATGCCTTTTATAACAAATTAAGTTAAACACTATTAAAATACGCAGCGTTGAGAGCAACCCCCTTGGGCGACAAGCTACTTGTGGCTTGTGGTGGAACTGTTTAGGTTAGCTTTACGAAAATAAGCATCCTTAAAGAGTAAATAAGAATTTATTTAACAAAGGAAAATGTTTTGAATTACTTTTTATGTGTTTTTAATATGTTTTATACTACATTAATTGCTTGGAAGAAGATGCTAGGGATATCGTTAAATGCTCCGTTTAAAAACTATCTGGCGATATTCAAAGATATCTTATAAACGTGCAACAATCATTTTTTCACAAAATAAATCCTTTACATTGCTAAAACATGTACCTATATGGTAATCAAGTTATATGTTGATATCCCAAAAACTGTTTCAGTATCACCATACAACAATTTTTAAAAGCATGACATTTTCCTAATGGGTACTCCTTGGAAATAAATCTGTTTTTTTCTATATTTTCTCATATCTCCACAGCGTCACAGCTTATCAAAATGATTTACGGCAATAATATACTGCCTGACAAGGTGATTTCAACTAAAAAAAGCGAAATATATTCCTTACAATTCATGAATTAAAACTCTTGAAATTTAAAAACATTTTGTTGCTGCTTTTTTGTAGTTTAAAGGCCGTAACACAAAAAGTAAGAGACATACAGAAATTGTAATTACGGAAATTGATTCTAGGGACTCGTTTTGACTTAGAAAACCTTGATTGAACTTTCTGGATAACGCCAAAGAGCTGCTAGAAAATCCTGAAGAAACAGACGTGGGATTTTCAGTGAAATTTTTCAATTTATAATTTCCTGTCAAAAACTATCTAGGGGGCATGCAAGGACGTCTAATAATAATACTACTATTTTGGCATAAAAGAAAGCCTATGCATTGCTAAAACATGTACCTATATGGTAATCAAAGTTTGAAGATCATGCAATGACTTTTTATACGTTGATATCTCAAAAACTGTGTGAAATATGATCGTACCAAGCCGATCATCGTATGTAACGTCTCCAAATAGAGTAGATAATGTGGTAAAAGGAATCAATTTCAACAATTCTTAAAATCATGACATTCTTCTAATGGGTACCCTTGGAAATAAATTTGTTTTTCTATATATCTGATTTCAACCAAAAAAAGAGAAATTATCTATTCTTTAGGTGTCTAATAAGTAGTCTGGGCAAATAGCGGTAATAGTCAGTGTAGTAGATATGTGGTGCGGAGTCGGCGATTATTTATTTCACGCGTTCACAGCATCAGTACTAAATCGACGCTGTATGCGAGTAGTTCTGTGTATATGTAGGCTGTCGTAACTTATTTCGTAATTGTACGCTTATGTTTGCTTTAAAAATATCGCAATTAGGTACGTCGCGAAAACGACCAATGGCAGACACAGTTAAAAACTTTATAGTGGACATGCCGGACTTAATTTTTGATGGCGCTAAAATTCAATGTCTAGTTTGTAAAATCCCTTTAATGTGTTGGTCCAGAAGCCATTGTCAACGTCACATCGAAAGCAAACAGCATTCTTCTGCAAAAAGTAGCATACGAGCCCAAGAAAAATTTACATTTGATTTATGTGTTACTCTTATTTTATGTAATCTATCGTTTCGTTTACTAGACAAAGAAGCATTTGTCTCCTTTTGGAATAAATATGCGGACTGTAAATTACCTAGTCGGACGTCGATACGAAATGTAGTGCCATTTGCTCGTGAACATATAGAAATAAGAATGAAAACGGAATTGAAAAATAAAAAACTGTGGTTGTGTGTGGAAGAAACAACAGATCGTCAAAAATATTATGTGGTTAATGTAATGGTACGTATAATAGAACCACATCGACCGTCATCCTCCTTCTTACTTGCTTCCAAAAGAGTTATAAATTGTACTGCCGATGAGATTTTAAAGGTGGCGTTGAACTCATTGAACAAATTTGAAGTTTCAACTAAGCAACTTTTAATGTTTATAAGTGCTGGTGCCGCAAACATGCGTTTTTTTGGGCCGATCTCTTAAAGAACACAATGGTAACTTCTCACATGTAACGTGTAAAATACATACTCTAAATCATGCGGCACAAACGATTCCTACATGTTTTCCACTAGTAAATGCATTGATTGCTAGTACAAAGGCAGTGTTTCTAAAGTCCGCGAAACGTACCCGACTATTTCACAAACTGTGTCCTGATTTACCTGAACCACCACACCCGATTGTTACACGTTGGAGAACATGGTTGCAGGCTGCGTTTTACTACAACAAATATTTTGATCAAGTAAAGAAGGTAGTTTTAAAATTCAATCCGACAGAAGCTGCAGCAATCAAGAAAAGCCAAGAAATATTTCAAGGTAGTCAGGTTAAAAGAGATTTACAAACTATTCACAACAATTACTTCGGACTGGCGGAGGTAATAGAAAAATTACAAAATGTTTCGATGTCGCTATTGGATTCTGTTCAAATTGTGAATGATGTTCACGCACAGTTATGCGCTGTAGAAGGCGAAACAAATTGGTGTGTAATACGAAAATTTGAAAATGTTTTAGAGAAAGTCTCCAATTTTTTTATATTAAGACAAATTTGTGAGGGTGCCTGTGAAGATGCATCAAGTTGTTTCAAAGATTATTTTAAATATTTAAATATAACATCGCTAGATGTCGAACGGTCGTTTTCGGCATTAAAAAACATTTATTCCGCACGTCGTATTCACTTGACTGAAACAGCTGTGGAAACATATCTAATGATTCAAATATTTAACAGATGTTACCCAGTTTGTGATTTCACGGAAGACTTCAGCACGTTTTATAATTGATTTCTTACCTTCTATTTTATGTGTAAAGTTTTATGCACTCGCCACGCCTCTGACTGTTACCACATATTTGCCTAGGTTACTAATAAGAATACAATAATTATTTTTGCACAAAATAAACCCTTTGTATCCCTAATGTTGGATTTTAAAATGAGAATATAAGCATCATTTTAAATAAATAAATCTTAATAAAGAAGTTGCTTTAACACAACATACACGAATGCATAGCCCAAGGTAAAACTTCCACATCGGAAGTCCTATTGTAGTTAATAGTTCATTTTATTTCGATTGTTACTTGATATTAGGTCTCCGGACATTATAGAGTAAGTGTGATAAATCCTATACACCATTGAACATTATCTTCCCATCAAGCAGTCCGAAGTTAAACAAAATTCTGTATCAATACGACAATTCGTGAGCAAGCCAGTGTAAAATAATTCAACGAATGTAAGACCCCATGGGGGTCTTTCACGCGGAGAATAATGAATGAGCCGCAATGAATGGCCCTAAAGGACCATATTTAGACGCAACAATTATTTAGTAATTTACACACAGTTCAATAAATACAATTATACGATTGCTTCTATACAAATTTAGGCGAGCATAAACGAATTCCACCCAGTACGTGATTATTTAACATTACCGCTACTTGAAGTAACCTTTGACCTCCTATGGAGGAAAGTAAATATTTTTATAAACTCAGGATAAAATAAAAAGAATCACTATAATTCCTCAAAGATAGTATTAGCAAAAATTATCGAAAATCTTCTGTCCAAGAAAATTATTTTCTTATACTATACATTTTTATAGTCTTGAAATAAATATTTTCATGAATAGAGACTGATTTTAACAAAAAAATCTATTTTCTTGATGCAAGAAACCATTTCTCTGCGTGTAGAAATGAATAAGTGACACTCAAAGATCTCCAAAAATAATATCAATCCCAGTAACAATAGTATTAATGGTTGAATCTTGTATTCATTGATGTTATCTCCTCCAAAAGTAAATGACAATACAACAAATTTGTTTTGGCATTTAATAGCTAACGAAATACAACACAATACGCTTTAACAAATGCATAATCTAGCGTTTAATACAAACGGATGAAAATATCTTCGAAAAGGAACAATAACTTTGAAACGCTTTAATTGACATTTGTTCTTCAGCATGGATATATCATTAACACGCGATAATATTGATTCAAGGTTTACCACATGACTAAGCAGTGTATGTTTTGAGAGATGACTTTGAAGACAGCAATAATAGCGTACCTATTGGATGAATGTAGAATATATTTCAACAAACCAGGTTTGTCTGTCGTAATAAAACATAACACTATATCCCAATGTGTACATAACAAAAGCCGTGTCAAATATGTGTTTTGACTTTGTTTTCGGCAACAATAGCCCTTATACATGCTTACCAAAGAATCTGTCACTGCTGAGGATGGTGAACGTGGTCGTATCCAATACTTGCAAGTCATAGATTTTATACCATGTTAAGAAATACATCTCTGACATCCAGGACTGTTTAATATGAGAAAGATATGCCGACAAAACATTTTAATCATCCCACTTTAAACGTATTCAGGAAACCTACGACGTGTATCACTTTACATTTGATTGACCAGTTATCCTTTGTATCAGTTCCCCATATCTTTTTTGCTAGGAGAAAAATCTGGTTACACTTTTAACACCACATTTAAATTCAAGTAATTTCCTTCTTTAACTCAAACAGTAGAATAATAATAAAAAAAAACAATTTAAAATCAGTTACTTTCGTTAGTAACTTACACAGTGCCATGAAAATTACACAGTATGGAGTAAAAATATTACAATTTTTAAGGTAATTTTACATTAGTCAGTAAATATGTCCACATATTTGTAAAAATGCTAATTATATTGTGAAGGTACTGTCATGTTTCACGTAGAAATACTAGTTCCAAGGAAATTCACTCGACGAATAAATGCAATTTGAAGTTATTCTTTAAAAAATATAAGTGAAGATATTGAATGGATGTAAAAATAGTCAATTTCATTTAAGAAAATATTCATGTCTTTCGAAAATGTTTATGAAACGTTGTACGTTAAAGATTATATCATTGCATGGGTAAGTATAGCATCTATATCTCGGTTTCTGTCCCTACTTTCTAGAACGACGTGACTACATCTCTTGGCGCTAGGTGGCGCTAGGAAATATTTCAGTGCTGTTTTTCAAGATCAGTGACATAAACTGAGAGATGAACAGCAATGTGGGCAAGAGCAAAAAGTGCTTTTCTCTTCTCACAATGTGTTTGTCGGGAGCGATTCCATCAGCAGTTATTATTTCTAGTAATTTTCTTCATGTGTAGTTCTACATTAAAGTTCACTTTTGTTTGAACATTATTCTGTGGATAACCTACCTTAGCCATTTTAAAATCGCAAGCAATAAGAATAATTTATTGTATTATGTACCGCTATGTCGTACTGTTTTAAACAAGGTAAGTGCAATTAATAATGTAAATAAACGCTTTATTTTAAGAAAATGAAACTATTGATTTATGAACAATACCCAAACGTTTTCTTAAATTAAGAAAACTGTTTACTATCCGTAAGAAAGTATTGTTTTGTATTATAACGCCCATTTACTTATACTAAGAATCCCTATCTTTAAATTTTCTGCAAGATTTCCTTGAATCATGTTAACAAATGTCTTAAACAAAGAAATGCAATTATTTAATGACACAAGTATATCTTAAGCGGAGAAAAAAATGCTAAGATAATATTTCTTTCGATTTAAAACAGTAATTTTAGTTGAGTTGTTGATATATCAAACTAGTATTTGTAAGATGTGTACCATTAGCATATTTAATGTTTCGAATGGCGTAGAAACATCACTGTGTACTCAATATTAAGAGATTCCTAAGAATTTTTTGATCTCATCTATTTCTTTACATTAACGTTTGTTTACATTGTTCCATTAAGAAAAGCAGTTAATATATCCAATTGCCAATCTTATTGTTGTCTCTTGATATCCTTTTGCCACTAGCCAGGATTTCGCAGCATGGTTCTAAATATCCACTCACAATCAACTGCTGTTTTGAAGGCTATATCCAAAATATTGGGGATAAGCTTAGAAACAGAAAATTAAACACATTCGGAAAACATATCAAGATCGTATCTATTAAAACTATATATTTGTAATCATTTTAAACCTTTATATTATATTTTACTTTTTCAGAAATACATTCCGTATTTATCGTCCTTAAAATAGAATGGAATGTGATTTGAAGTTTTTCTGGTTTCTGTTTTTGTTATTTTTGTCGCATTTCAAGAGGTGCACTTGAAGGAAGAATCTGGTGGTTTCATTGAGAACAACAGAAGAAAGCAAATATAAGGCTTAGAGACCTTCTTTATGTATATATATATATCTTTGTTCCAAGAAACTTTAAGAAAATTCATAAAGTTATATAACCAACACGTTCTAAATATTTATATCATTTATTGCAATAGTAATTGTAATACTACAGCATTATCAAAAAGTACTGATTGATTTTAATAGTGGAATGAAACGAAAATTTTGTTACAAATTATATTACATTATGGTGTGTGTTTCGATATTTATATGTGCTATTTCATTTTGAATCGCTGGTTGTAATTCTTCAATGTTTCAAATAAATAAAAACCTAAGGGGGTGAGATTTAGTGATCTGGCTAGTCATTTTTTTCTACTCATTATTCCATGAGGAAAGAAATCCTCCAAATTCATATCCTCTGAAGTATGTATCTTCCAGCATTAATAGTTTGTGAAGGAAAATTGGTCCTATAGTATAATTCGTTTTCGAGACATTGCTACCCCAATTTTAATATAATGTAAACTTGTTTCAACGAAAGTACGCGGATCTTCAATTGACGAAGTTCTATAACTCTTCGCGTAGTCAGTCACGTGAAGCCAAGTTTCGTATCTTGTCTAAAATGTCACCGTTATTAATATTATTCAACAACCAATGGCAGTATTGTATTCGTCCATTAAAATCTTGTGGAAATAATTGCTGAACCACAGTCACTGTGTATGAATCAAATAGTAGTTGTGGTAGTTCTACATATATTGCTGCATGATAATCCCATAAAAAACGTTTATTTTGCTACGTAAACAATAATAATAATAATATAATAATAATATATCTTTATTTCAGAACCAAACATGAGTATAACAGCAGTAAACACAACATGTAGGGAAGAAAACGTCAACAAATACATATAAACGCCCAAAAGGCATATATAAAAGGCATTATTTATATTTTTTATGCTTGCTGGGAGCTTATTAAACAACTTAGAGCCCATGAAAGACAATTGTTTTTGAAACAAGCTTGTTTTGTGGGATGGAGGCAATAAAAAAGGCAATAAGAAAGGGGATCTACGAAGAAATTTATTGGGGTTGTATACCATTAGCTGGCGTGTATTTTGCTTAACCTCAGGAGTTAAAATGTTGAGTATATTACGAGGCGTTTGATGGCAAACTGCCAAAAAACTGTTAAATGATACACCATTGATGCTCAAGAAAAAAACACTATCTAAGAGGACCAATCTGGTGCGTAGGCTTCCGTAGTCGTCAATAACACTTTACTCTTGATTTCCGGGTTGGAACCGCGTCTCTCGCCAACATTTCTCGTTTCATCTCTTATGCGACATTTTCAGGGCTGTTACTGCACACTGACTGGGGACTATTCATTCCAGAGGGGTTTAGAAAAGGCTTGTTTCGAGTCAATTGAGCGGAAAAGTTATGGATCAACGAAGTGTAGGAGAACATCTAGAAAAGGAAGGCAACCGTCCGATTCGATCTCAATGGTGAAGTGCATGGAATCATGTTAGGAAACGATAGGAAATTGTTTAAAGATTCATGTTCATGAGGCCAGATGACAAAGGTGTCATCAACCTACCTGTGCTAACACTTTAACTTAAGGTTGGCGACAACAGGAGACAGAGGAGATCCCATAGCTACGCCTAAAATGAATGGATGACAATGATAGTCCCCAATCAGTGCGTAATAATAGCCCTGAAGATGTTCCATAAGAGTGTAGACGAATCGTCGACAGTTTAGACAAAATTTATTAGCTATAAGTATGAATAAGTTATGTTTCCAATAGAAACTTAATAGCAGATTCACTTGCGTTATTTAACAAAACTGAAATATTAATATGTTCCTATCTTTTAGAAGTTATAAAATCCATTCTTCTAACCTTATCGGTGCAAAAATTTTTGGCACAATCGATACTAACCACTTGAGGGGTTGTTGTACAATGAAATGTTACTTAAAATATTTGTGGTATCCGAGTTCGGAGGTTCGGAGGAAGTTATAAAAGCATACCACTCCCAGAATCAAGATGCGTTGGCTAATATTGACCCATACCTCCCTGTTTGTTTTTAATACAAGTTTCAGTTTATGTTTGAATATGGCTGGCAGGAGTGCAAGGCGATTGTGTATTTTCCGTTGTTTATTTATAATGACACCTTCCTGTTTAAACAAATCATCGCTTGGACGTAGAAAAAATGAAAACGATAATAGCCAGTGCTTAAGTAATGTGTATGTGAAATGCTATATATACAGCTTGGGATATTATTTATAAAAATAGAAGAGTACATGCTTGATCAATATTATCTTAAATATTTGTCCATTAATATTTAATGTTTTACCATTCATTTATTTCTCTCTCAAATAGTATTGGAAGCTGATATATACAGGATGATTATACTTAATGGGATAAGTTCAATTCTCCTACGTTAAATTTGTTTACAGAAAATATTTACATGCTGCACATAGAAGTAGAACTTCTTTTTAACACTATACTGCAAAAAGGTTATCCAGTATGAGTTATCTTCAGTAGTTGAGTTGAATATCTAACTCAAAATTCGAGAGTGTTTTCTAATTTTGATTAGAGTTGGGTACGTTTGAGATTATGTCGGGTATAGACGCATCATGTCGGGCTAATTTAAAATCGAGTTAGACCGGCAAATCGGGCCCATTCGCTACAACAGAAAGAACCAATTCCCATGTTTTGGAAATTATTTGATTCATTTGTAGGTGAATATTTATCCTGTTCTCGTTCATACGCTTGTAATTACAAAGGTAGAAGAGAGGTATGTTCAACAGTGGTGAAAAATGGTAAGACATCAATTAAACAAATATCGACATTTCGTGATATACCGTGCACTACTATACAAAGAATGTTTAAAAGAAATAAATAAAAAATTTCATAAATACTTCAAAGGAAAGAGATTTTTTTTCCAAGATCTAAGTTATCCGCGTGTTTTCAAGGATAGTATGAAGAAAATTTACAGTATCCTTCCGATGGACCGATGAAGCAACATTCTCAGCAAATGGAACAGTAAGTTCACAGAACTGTTGGTGGTGAGTTACAGAAAATCCTCACATTATTCATGAGTCACCTTTGCATCCATTAAAAGTGACAGTCTGGTGTGCAATTTGGTCAGGAGGAATCATTGGACCATACTTCTTTGAGAATAAAAGCGGCTTAACGGTAACTGTCATTGGAGAACGATATCGTGACATGATTGAAAACTTTTTGACGCTAGAACTGCATGCTTTGGGCTTGATTAACATGTTGTTCCAACAAGACGGTGCCACATCGCATACAGCCAGGATTACAATGGAATTACTGCGAGACGTCTTTCCACAGCAAGTTATCTCAAGAAATGGTGATGCTGATTGGCCTCCACGGTCGCCGAATTTGACTTCCCGGGACCTTTTTCTGGGAATACTTGAAGGGAAAGGTTTATGCAAACAAACCAGAAACCCTTGAGCAACTCAAACAAAATATTCGTGGTGAAATTAATGAAATACCGTTTGAAATGTGTGAAAATGTAATGAAAAATATACTCAAAATAGCTCGCATTTGTGAGGCTAACAGAGGCGGACATTTATTTGATATTGTATTCCATACATAATTGCCAACATTTATCGATATTAGATCCATTCTCTTTCATTTAACCAAAATTTATAATCAAACAAAGTAGTATATCTTCCAGGCGGACACCGGGTATTAGGAATTTTCCATATATTCCATTATTGGTACGTGTTTAATTTTAGGGGATGCACAAATTTTTAATAAGAATAAATTTCTTTCGAAAAACCCATAATAAAGAAGTTTTCTGTATGTACATACTTTATAGATGACGTTGCATATCTATCTTATTTACTACGTAATTTTTTGAATATTTATTCGAGATTAAGGTACAGATGGTTCGTTTTAGTGAATTATTTTTATCGATTAACTGAAATATTGGAATATTTTACAAACTAGCGGCAGGTATATGAAAACTAAGACAATGTTAAATGATACGATGTCTGATTCAACTGATTTAATTCTAGATTTTTATAAGTGTAAATATTTCGATGTTTTCATCATACGTCACTTGAGAAATGTGAGAGGTCTCCCCAACAGAGGTACCAAGATGAAATATATATTTTGTAGGGTAAAATATTTTCCAAAATATACACCTGCCCTTCGCCTAACAGCTTTATACTTGACCGCAATAACAACTTCCCTTTCTTCTCGTATATAACATTTGCTGGATAGTATAGGATGATCTTCCCAAGAGATAAAGTCTAAAACCACTTTAGATATTTTTGTTATAGTTATAACCTGTGTAATATGGAGTATATTTGAAACAATTCAATAGAATTCCTAGTAAACATTTTTACATACAGAAAAAATGTCAATGGAAATTCTTCTGGAAAACATACATGGTAAACATTTTCTTTCATACAAGTTGACATATTTTTATATTCAAGTCAGACACTTCCTGCATGTTAAATTTTACATTTCTTCGTCTATACGGAACTTCAACTTCGAGAGGGAAAAATAAACCTAAGAAACAATTTATATCAAACCATTTTCCTTAAGGGATGACAAGAATGTATTCTTTGACGTGTAGATCTTCAACTTTACCTTCGTTATTATTAAAGCGGGCCAAATTGCGCCATCCAACAGAATCGGAATCAGGCGCAACGGCCGCTTATTGTAAATAGCGTATATGTGAGTCACAGCAGATATGTGATATTTCGAAATTAATACACAAGAGTAAAAAAATAAAAGCTGACGCAATAATAATGTTTAGTAATTAGTATTTATATATATATATATAAATAATAATGTAATAAGGAAATAACTGAGGAACTGAACGCTTTTTTTATTCTAATTAATAATGTAACTGTAAATAAAGATATAATAAATAAATTCTATCCTTCTTAATAATGCGGATAGGCTTGTTTAAAAAGTTGCACCATCAGATAAGTTTCCACATTTGCCTCGGTGAAGGATGTTCGCCGGAAAAGCGAAAAAAGTTCTTACGAACCCCGAAGTAAGACAGGCGTAATTAAAATAATCTTTAGACTTAGTCAAGGAATCTGCAGATGCCCCATCGCACATTTGTCTTAATCTCGTGTAGTCCGGATTCTTTTTTAAAACACTATCGAACTTAGCTAAAACTCGTCCACTTGTTGCATCGTTTATACTGTGTAACAATGTACTAACTTCGTCCACGACTTGCACTGATTCTACCAACGACAATCCAGAATTTTGCAAATTTTCTATCGCGTCTACTAACCCTTTGTAATTGTTGCTAATATTCTTTAGATGTGTTTCAACAGAAATATCGAGAAATCCCTTCTGGCTCATCCTAATAGCTCTAGCTTCGGCAGGGACGAATTGCAAAATAACGGATTTGACTTCTTGAAAATGTTCATTATAATAAAAAGCGGCTTTTAACCACGTTCCCCAACGCGTAAGAATGGGCTGTGGTGGTTCTCGAATACCAGGGCATAACCTGTGGAATGCCCTAGTCCTCTTAGGACTTTTGAGAAACACTTTTTTTGTGTTTGCTATTAATGCATCCACCTCCGGGTAACACTCTCGAATAGTTTGTGCCACAAGATGTAAAGCATGGACTTTACACGTACATGTAAAAGTGCTTCACACTTTTCTTTAAGGGAACGGCCTACACTACACATTGTTGCTGCACCATCGCTCATGAACAACAACAGTTGACTGGTTGACACTTGAAATTTTTGTAACGTTTCGAGAACTACGGCCGTAATTGCTTTACTAGTACACTGTTTTAATCTTCTGCTGGCTAATAGAATTGCAAAATTTGGTTTAATAGGATCTAATACGCGCACTATTATATTCAAAATAGAATTTTTTTTGCAATCTGTCGTCTCATCAAGACATAGCCACAGCTGTTTATCTTTTAATTCGGCTTTAATTCGATTTCAATGTCCTCACGTATTCGTGGAATATCTCTCCGTAACGCTGTCCGAGATGGTAGTATCCACTCGGTATTGTATGTACCCCAGAATTTTCGAAATGCTTTTTTATCAAGTATACGAAGTGGTAGACCACATACCATAAACGTTAAAAGCAATTCTAATTGAAATTGACGTTGTTGTGACACACCATTTCTTTTATTTCTGTGGTGTGCGCTATTTATATGTCTTTCACAATCACGTTTGCTCCAGCACAGTAGTTTCTTTTTACAAACTTTACAGAAAATTGTACTCCCATTGTAGTGTAAATCCACAAATTCACTAAGAAATTTATTAACTTTCGTAGGTAATGGCCGTTTATTTTTAATGGTTACGTTAGACATAATCACTAAAGCGAGCACACCGACGCTTGTTTCTAGTATGCCACGAAGTGGTGCAAACGTAACATCTGCAGACTCGTCATTTGTTGATGAATAGAGCGCGTCATCCGTAAATGAATAAGCGCTCTGTTAGTTCGTAGCCGTCGATGAATGAACTTTTTTTTTGTAGTGGCCCACTGTGAACAACGCCCTATTTATCAACGAACACCCAAACTGCAGGTGTATATTTGCGCGTCTTCACGACGTAATAGACAGTGGTTTTGGTCCTCGTCCTAATAATTACATATTTAAATTACCTATGTTTACATACATATATGCGCCCGGCAGCCTGATTGCGAACCTGGCGCGTGGCGCTCTTGGCCCGCTCTAGTTATAACCTGTGTAATATGGAGTATATTTGAAACAATTCAATAGAATTCCCAGTAAACATTTTTACATACAGAAAAAATGTCAATGGAAATTCTTCTGGAAAACATACATGGTAAATATATTCTTTCATACAAGTTGACATATTTTTATATTCAAGTCAGACACTTCCTGCATGTTAAATTTTACATTTCTTCGTCTATACGGAACTTCAACTTCGAGAGGGAAAAATAAACCTAAGAAACAATTTATATCAAAACATTTTCCTTAAGGGATGACAAGAATGTATTCTTTGACGTGTAGATCTTCAACTTTACCTTCGTTATTATTAATGTATCTAACCGCGAAGAATTTCCAAAGATAATTTGAAAAGGAAAGGAAAGACACAATGTCGCAAATGATAAGTTCTTCGTCTGAAGATTTTTGCATAATGTTTACAATATTCGGCCAAATGAAATTATCATCCCATTGTTACGAAAATAATAACGAATATAAAAAGAAAATGTAAGTTTTAATTGTGGAAGTACAATAAATTTCAACCAACGCTTCGGTAGAAGCCCACCTAGAGTGAGAGAGAAAATGAATGCTGAAGGAGGATGAGGTTTATATTATTTCGGCGTTTACTCTGCTATTTTACACCACGGTACAGATCTGAATAATTCAATAACATTCTAAATAGGCGGCACTAACATCAAAAAGGCGCATTCAAACACGCTGAATTTGAAATGGGACGATGTAAAACAAAAGAAAAATAAAAGCCCGCTAGCGCAAAATATTCTTTAGGTGGGTATGGAAGAAATCAATATTTAAAGAAATTAAACCACCACAAGTTGAAGCATTAGGTGTATTGCTTTGAATATATTTCCATTTTGATAATTGTATAATTAGTAAAATTAGTCTGGTGAGAGTTAAATTAAAACATGTTATCTTAATGCTTAGTTTATACCAAGCATATCAAAGATGTTATCATTCCTTTTATTTTAAGTCCTTGAAAATATTATCCATAATCATGTAAAGATATAAGATCAATATACAAGGGTAGTCCGAAAAGTTTCAAACTTCAACATGAAGACCTCAAAAATATTGTTGTTTTTCTTATATAAATAATTACAGTTAATACACTACAGAAAAAGTTATATCAATACAATAATATACTGTTACTTAAACTGATAAAATACACTTCAATAACAATAAGAGGTTCACCTGTCGCATTATGTACAGATATGTCGTACTGTTTTAAACAAAGTAAGCGCAATAAATAATATGCATTTCAAGAATTCTAATTAAAAAATACTTTATTTTAAGTAAATGAAACTATAGGTTTATGAACAATACCTAAACGCTTTCTGGAATTAAGAAAACTATATACTATCCTTGTTGTTTTATTTTATAACGGCCATTTACTGATACTAAGAATCGCTTTCTTGAAATTTTCTACAAGATTTTCTTGAATATGTAAGTTATTGAACATACCTTGGTGTTAAAGTGCCTTTTCTCATAGTAAATCTAATAAATTCACTTTTATCCCGTAATTGTCAATCCAAAAACAAAATTATACGAATTTTTTTCGATATAGACATTATGTATTACATCCGCATAGTATATAGACAAACGTAGGTAAATATAATACGTCATGCATTACTCCGTATTATGAAGAAGGCGACGGAAAAAAAGAAAGCATATAAGAACTGGATATAATTTTGTCGGCACCCAGATAATTAGTAAGGGTATTTGATTTGCTGTCTTGTTGTTTTTAGCGGTGTATTGCTTTTATTTTAACTAATATCTTCAGCTTTATCTGAGTGCTTTGTAGCCTCGACACTTTATAATTTCATACCGCTGCTGAGTACACAGCAATACAAGCTTAAATGATGCGTTAGAATGTGAGAAGTTGTATATGGAAAGTATTGAGAAGTTTTTTAATCTTAATAAAATTTTTGTTACATTAATTTTATTTATAAATAATTCAATTATCTTTTTTTTTATTTATTTGTTTTTTATTATTATTTTCTTAAGTGCATTTTTTAGTTGAAAATATTACATCATCCAAAACCAGCATTTTCTAATAGGAAAATATTGCTTTGATTGTTTCTTTTTTTTTTAAGAAATTGTTGAATATGAAATCTTAGAAACGTAATATATAAATATTTAAAAGAAAATAAAGTAAAAGAAAATAAAAAATCCCAATGAGATCACAGTCTAAGATCCAGCGTGATGCAGCATATTTAAAGCGGTAGAAATAAGATTATGATACAGTAGGCTCTATAATTATCTAAATTTTTACTTGGAGCAGCGATATGGTATAGTCCTAGATAAGCAAGTAATGTGTAATTTACCACTAATCTGCAATAATAACATTTTTATTCCTATAAATATATATTAAGAAATGCAAGGACATTAAAAATAGCAATAAAATATGATCCATCCCTAATATAAGTTATAAAACCTACAAACATTTAATTGAAGAACAGAAAAGTACTTTGCACGCATTTAATTTTTATTACAAGCATTTTTTTGTTAATATTTCTTTACAATTACTTCACAAACAATTGTATTAAAGAAGGCGTATTTTTTATTTACCTAAAGATTTAACAAGTGAACAAAAAGCCGCTGTACAAGCTCTTCTACAATCAAACAAACATTCACAACGAGAAATTGCAAAATTACAGAAAGTATCTCCTTCTTCTGTATCGCGTTTAGCTAGAAACTTAAGCGAAGGAGCTAGCACATCGACACAAAGACGGGCAAAGTGCGGTCAGAAAAGAAAAACTTCGAAGAGATCTGACCGTGAAATTGTTCATCAGGC
Organism: Dynastes maya; assembly: GCA_029619315.2. NCBI lineage: Eukaryota > Metazoa > Arthropoda > Insecta > Coleoptera > Scarabaeidae > Dynastes > Dynastes maya. The sequence goes on along the minus strand of JAROYE020000012.1, from coordinate 3,369,384 downwards.
TTTGAGCAATAGATTTGCTACAATTAAAATGATTAAAAAAAAATTACAAGAGAGAGGAATAGAGATTTCGAGCAGAACTGTCAGGCGCCGATTGCGCGAAAATCGCCTAATGGGCCGAAAACCTGTAAAAAGGCCGAGTTTAACAGAAAAAATTAAATTTGCTCGTCCCAACTTTGCAAGAGAATATCGACATTTCATAGACGAGAATTGGAAAAAGGTGAATAACTTAACAACATGATTTTTACTGAATTAATGTTTGCATTATTTAATAGGTTTTCTTTAGTGACGAGTGCTCGCTCTGTGTGTTAGTGCAGCGAGCACAATTTGTTCGCAGACGACCTGGCGAACGTCTCACAGAGTCCACGGTTCTTCGAACTGTGAAACACCCTCCGCAGGTAATGATTTGGGGAGTGATTAGTGGAGGCGGAACCGGCTCTTTGTATTTTGTAGAAGGTGCAATGCGTCAAGAGCAGTACATAAGTGTGTTAAAAAACATATTATTACCGTATTTTAAGCCAGGACGTCGCATACCGACAGGGCGTATATTTATGCAAGATAATGCTCGTTGCCATGTGGCAAAAAAAGGTTAAAAAATTCTTTGAAGACCTACATACCTCTTTTACGTTGGCCCGGAAATTCACCGGACCTCAATCCCATCGAGAACGTATGGAATCGGCTAAAAAGTAAGGTATATGAAAGAGAAAATCCTACAATGGAAATATTAATGAAGAATATAAAGGATGTGTGGGAGAACGATGAAGATATAAAAGAGACAATCATATCTTGCATTGAAAGTATGCCCCGAAGAATTAAGGGTGTTATTAAAAATCATGGGTTATGGACTAAATATTAATTACTTATTTAATATTTACATATGTACATATTTTTATAATATATTTTATAAATAAAAAATATAATACATGTATAGTTTATATTTTATTATGAAGAAACTACAAAATATTGAGTGTTTCAAGTAATTTGGCCAGGGACTGTATTTGATGCTACCTGTATGGTGGTCATTGTTACGATAATTAAATATTGTAATGAGTAAGAATTTTCAAAAAATATCCTAAACAGTGTAAAGATCCATAATCTAAAAAATAAATACACTTAATTAAATAGATCCATTCCTAAATCACAATTAATTTTAAAAGACGTAGCATAAAAATAAATAAAATATTTACAAGTGAGATTAGGCAACCATCAATAAAGAAATATAAAAAAAAGCATTACAATGTATTTAGGTGTTATCTTCTTAAATCATAGTAACTAATTTGTTAATTAAAGAAAGGTCATATCAATATAGAAATTGTCAAAGCGTGTTTTTTCACTTACTCCCATTGATGGTGTGTAGTTTCAAATGGAAGGCAAGTGGCATATGTGTAGATTGGCGGCAAACGAATCGGGAAAAATACGGTAATTTTAATGAAATTTGTTACACGTTACTTTTAGAATAACCCACGATTTTCAGATGGTGTTTTGGTTCCGAAAAAACATGGACAAATAGATTAAAAGTGCTCATATTTTTACCAATAATATTATTACTAGTCGTTTTAACGTATTTGCTTATCAAACATATAAATGGGCCGAATTTTTCGAACCAAAAAAGTTAGTTTAACATTATATAATTCCGTTTAACATTCCAAACCGATTAAAACTATTCAAATTTAATAATTTCTAGTTAATCTGGAAATCAAGGGCAATACCATGAATGCTGCTCATCACAAAGAGGCATCAGTATGTATTTAATGTTAAACATTTCGATTTTATTTGTTTGGAAATTATTTATTTATTTATAGTACTTGCATTATGACAAATTCACTGATGAATCTGATGATGGTTTAGACAAGCTTATGTTAAGGAAAATTTATGAAGCTCATAATAATAGCATGATTAGAATATGGGACACTCGTTTATCGCCGGAAGAGGTTAGAAGACGTCAAGGTAAATTTATTACAAATTTTCCCAAAAATATATTAAAACAACCCCGTATAATTTTTTTAATTGCATAGGATTGTTCTTGTCAAAATTGCTTAATCATAAATCTCCAAATAATTATATTCTTTCTAAATTTCAGGCGAAAATATGGCAAAATACATGGACGAATCAGTAAATCCTTGCGATGATTTCTATCAGTATGCTTGTGGAAAATGGACAGATTACCATCCAATTCCAGCAGATCTGAATGGATTTGATACTTTCGATTTGGTCAGAGAAAATGTTTATTACCATTTAAGAGAATTATTAGAAGAAAATGATGAGCAAGTAACAAAATCCAAAAAGACACCTTATATCAAAGATATTTTAAATATCTTGAATCGTACCAAGGATAAAAGTGAACAATATGAGCTCTACAGTCCACCAGCAATAAGAAATCATCGATATTTTGAAACGGTTCTCATGCATGATGAGAAAACAATTAAAGTCGATCCCATTCTAAAAGCCAGAATTATGTATAAATCCTGTATGAACGGAGGTAAGAAAATCCCTTTGATGTAACTTTAAATAATTATCGCTTAAAGATTTTCAGAGGCAATTGCTAAAAGAGGCGTTCAACCTTTGATGGAACTTCTAAGTCAACTTAGATATTGGCCTATAATCCATGATAATTGGGTTGAAGAAGATTTTGATCTGATTTGGTTACTTGGTAATCTTAGATTGTATAATAACGAGATCTTAATAGGAGAATCAGTGGTTCCAGATATGAACTCTGATGCATATATTGTCATGGTACTTACAAAAATTGTAACAATCCCCAAACATTATCATTACAAATTTATTTTAGATAAAACAAAGTTCATTGGGTTTACCCAGAAAGGACTATTACCTTGATGAAGATTTTGGAATATATTTACAGGCTTATTCCAATTTTATAATGGAAATTGTCTTGATTCTAGGAGCAAATTCAAAGAGAGCCTTAAATGATGTAAAAGACATGATAGAATTTGAGATGAAATTAGCTAAAGTAATTTTAATTACGCCATTACAAAAATGAAAGAAATCAATTAAAATTTATTACAGATAATGCCACATAATGACTGTCAAACTTACACAATCAGATCTCATTTACGTAGTAGTTTGAGGGAATTTAAAGTATTGATACCAGAAATCAACTGGATCAAATATTTTAGTATAATTTTAGAAGAAGATATGAGATATAGTCCGTTGAATCTAACAATCATCACATATTGCCTTGATTATATAAAAAATCTTGTAGTTTTGATAGAGGAATCGTCACCAAGGTGAGAAAAAATGTTATAAATCCAATATTTCTTTTATTTTCCATTATTTTTAGAACCATAGCAAATTATGTATTATGGCGATTTGTTGCCAATCGCATAGACAACTTAGATAGCAGGTTTAACTTAGCAAAACAAAAGTATACGTGAAATTTACCCTATTTCCCAATTTGAGTGAACAAATTGTTACTTTCAGGTTCCATAATATTTTATATGGAAGAAAACGGTTGTCACGAAGACGAAGAATCTGCGTGAATCAAATAAATTCATACTTCCATTTTGCTCTAGGGCATTTATTTGTTAAACATTACTTTAATGAAAATAGCAAAAACGATGTAAGTTTTAAAATATTCATGTTTATTACTGCCATCTAGTGGACAATATCCACATATACGAAGCTTGCATCATACAGTTTTCTTTACTTCTAGACGCACATAATGACGAAAGCTATACAGGAATCGTTCAAAAAGATCTTAGGGGACAATCAATGGATGAAAAATGAAACCAAAAAACTTGCCATTGAAAAAATTGAATCGATGCAATTAAAAATTGGATATCCAGATTTAATACTCGATAGAGAATTGTTAACAGCACAATATTACGATGTCTTTGTTAATCCCGATCTTTACTTTGAGAATTGTTTAAGCTTATTGCAGGTGAATTTGTAACTTTTGAACTTACACGCTTTAGAAACTATCTGTTCCTTTTCAAGCATTCTAAATCTTAGCATTTTTAAGCATACCTTTAGGAAGGAGCATTGGAAATTGGGAAAGGTGGTGAATAAAAATGTTTGGAGCACTGCCCCAACAGTGGTCAATGCGTACTATATCAGACATAAAAATCAAATAAGTAAGTCAAAATTTGAGCAGCAAATAATTTAGCTAAAAGGAATCGTTATAGTATTTCCAGCTGGAATTCTCCAACCACCATTCTACCACCAACACTTTCCACGGGCAATAAACTATGGAGGAATTGGCATGATGATTGGACATGAAATAAGCCACGCTTTTGATAACAGGGGAAGACTATTCGATCACGAAGGTAGAATGCGGTGGTGGTGGAGCCATAATGACACATATAAGTTTGAAGAGATATCAAGGTGCCTTATAGGTAATTTTTCATATTATATTATCCTTAAGTACCATTGACTAAAATGAGATTATTAATGTTATAGAGCAGTATAACTCCTTCAGTCTACCAGAGTTAAATATTAAACTAGATGGTGCCACAACACAAGCTGAAAATATAGCTGATAACAGCGCAATGAAACAGGCATTCAATGTAAGTCAAAATTAACGGTACAACTAATAAAAGAACTTGTAGTCTATGTTGTTTTAAGGCTTATAATAAATGGCTCCAATACAATGATGATGAGGATTTACCCTTCGTAAATGCAGGCGGAATTCATCTGTTTTTCGTTAGTTTTGCGCAAGTTTGGTGCGGTAATGCAAGACCAGAAGCTATAAAAACCAGATTAAAAGTTACCGTACATCCCCCAGGCAGATTCCGCGTCTTGGGAACGTTGAGAAACTCCCCTGAATTTGCCAGGGTCTTCAATTGTGAAGAAGGTTCCCCCATGAACCCGGTAAAAAAATGCTCAGTATGGTAAATTGAGGTTTCAAAAAGAAATAAAACAATGTTTCAAATAGTTCATTTAGATTTTTATTTACCAATGCAGAAATTGTGAAAAATCTCGTCTAGAACATCCGTTACAGGACGATTATCCCTCCGACCTTCAATTATTTCTGTTAATGCCCTTAATACGTATCTTAAGTGATTTCCCAGTAGAGCATAGTCCAAATTACCTTCATTTTCGATCATCTCTACGTATTGATTTAGATTAATTTGACACGTTTCAAGTAGAGCTCTGTGTCGAATTTTGGTTATGGCGGGATTCTCAACAGATGGTTCTGCGCAACTTAAAAAAAATTATCTGGTGAGGTTTGTATTTGAAGAGTGTTATGAGAACTTACATATCTTTTAATTTCTTGTTAATGTTATTCAAAAACTCTTCTAAACCAGCGTTGGTGGTTACAGATATGCAAGAGACGTCTTCGTCATCTTCTGTTGGGATTTGAATTTTATCGATTTTATTTATAATGATTAAGCACCTTTTCCTAAATAGATAAAGTAAATTAGTAGCACCCCGGTTAATTATATCTGGCACTTGTAGTTCGTTAATGATGTAATCTTTAACATAACATAGTAAATTTCCTTTTTCAGTATTATTCAACCAAACGTGGTATTTTTCCGCGTCAATGACCAATAAGAGTAATTCTGATGATTTTATAGTATCCAAAGTGATTTGCACCCCCGCTGCTTCAATCAAATTTACATCTCTATATCTAATTCCGCAAGTATCATATAAAATAACCGGATATCCAAATAAATCTATGTAATACTCTAAAGTATCTCTTGTGGTTCCTGGGTATGGTGTCACAATCGCTGCTTTTTTCTTACCTAAAATGGAAGAGGATTTTCTCATTTGATTTAAACTATTTACTAAGATCTAATTACATAGGAAGTTGTATAAACTACTTTTCCCCACATTAGGTTCTCCAATGATTGCAGTTTTCACACCACTTCTCAAAAGTTGTCCTCTTTTACCATCATTTAAATGATTGCTAATTTCGCCGTGAATTTGCTTTATTATGCTGTTGATATTCTTCTGGGTTTCTTCATCGTTAGAGTCATCTATGTTTTCAAAATTGAATAGACTTTCAAAATTCATTAAAGCATCTGTCACCTGATCCTTCCATTTAATATAAGTCTTACTTAGCAGTCCTTGACTTTGTATAAGTGCCTAAAGTTGAAATATCAAAAGAAGAGTTTCGAAAATGAATGGGTGCTTTTAGGAATGTTTATGGTTTTTTCAGAAACATATATAAGATGCAATTTTGATAAGGCTTAAGCATAAAGATGAACTATTCGAACCACCACCATACTCCCAATATACCTGCTTCCTCTGCATTTCAGTTTCAGCATTTATTAAGTCAGCTAGGCCTTCAGCCTCCACCAGATCCAATTTCTTATTGAAAAAGGCGCGTTTGGTAAATTCACCTGGTCTTGCTAAGCGGAAATTATTCAATGATCCCAAAGATTGTAATAAGCTAGATATGATGGCTGTACCACCATGTACTTGAAATTCACAGACATCCTCTCCAGTAAAACTATTTGGGCCTCAAAATAATTTAATTGTATTTTTTTATTACTATTACTTTAAATATGTATATACCTGGAAACCATAACACAAGGCCTTTGTCTAATAATTCTTTCGTAATAGGATTATAAATTTTGCTCAGATATGCATACCTAGGTTTTAATAAGGTTGTTCGATTCAATAGTTTTAAGATGGCTTGTTTAGAATCTCTACCAGATACTCTAATAACAGCCACACCACTTTTACCTTGACCTAAATACATAAAGCCATTTAAAGTTAAAATATTCGATGAAATTTAGACCTGCATTACCTGAACTTAAAGCATATATGGTCTCATTGGATTGATTTGAAGTACTTAAAAAACGATCTGAAATAAAATGCGATAAGATTCCTTTTTCTAAATATTACCAGGATTCTATTACAATATAAATTAACTGGTATTGTGTATGTTGTTGATAACCTAATTTTACAAAACTTGGTAAACATAGTAGCAGAGTGTTAATGATTTTGACTATAAATTCATCTTAATGTTCCCTTAATTACACTTAAATGACGGAAAAAATAACCTACATAAATAATACATATCTCTGATTATAAGGTTATCTTTAGTTGTCAAAAATACTAGCGTTCAACCAGACTAAGCGGTAGTTTTGAAAATCAATAGAAGCGCTATGAAAACTCAAGATTATGTTGAGAAAGATAAAAACGGATAAACCTAACTGCTTTATACGATACTTTAAACACGTATTCAACTTTGTAATGTGTGAATTCCTTCAATTTATCGTTTCTGCAATGACATCGGTTGACTACAAAGATTCTTTTGAAATCTGACTCACGCATTCCAGTATTATCACAATTTCCATATGTGACGGGAATCGTATATGCATATATAAAGCTGTATGAATTTCATGCACGGTACACAAATGCTTTGATAATTTTAATATTACGAATATCCATGATCCAGTTTTTTATTCTGGGAAATACAATTTAACAACTGGAGATTATGGTATGAATTAGACTTCAAAATGATGTGATTAAAAGTTGCGAAATATTTTTTTTATCACAAAGCCGCTTGTCAAAATTAATTAAAGGTAGCCGGAATGGTTTATGTTTATTTTATATAGTTTGATCAGTTCGTATTTATATATATTTATATGCTATCAATCATCTGTATCTCTAATATGTACATATAAGTATATGTATGCCCCTTCCGATGATTCATATTTAAACAGTCAAGATATGTTCCTTGATAGAATCTTCCATCTCCGTCTTCCTCCAAACAAACAAACAAACAAACCCAATTATAAAAACGGAGACGGTTTTTGTCGAGGAAGACCGTATCAGTATATAAAGGCTGCCGAATAATTCATGTACAAATAATGTATATTTGTCAAGTTATGTGTAAACACAAAGCGGTTATTGGTCATGCAAGGGCACTTTCTAGTAATATTTGCCCATTAAACAATAATGCTCCGTATTATGAGCACCAATTTCTACACCAACCATGAAATAATTACTCAGTCGTCTAGCCGGCTGTTCAAAACTCGACGATTGGTCAAACATGCATGTAAAGGAGTTCACCGCTGTCATCACGTCATCACGCGTATCAAAGATATTGATGTTTTACTGATACCATATACAATATGCGTTAAAATCCTAAAAGAATTTAGGGTCTTCTGATAATTCCAAACAAATCCAGAAAATGTATTTTGAAGCAACTAAATAACTAAAAAGAATTGCAACGTAACCCCAGAGGAGGGAAACCTTGGAGGAAATCAAGGAAGATAAAGTAATAAGTAGAATTCCGCACTAGCGCCAATGGGCAGTGACGGAGGTTCGATACAACCCTCAGTATAACTGCGAGTCTCAATCAGATCTGTTGTGTATACATGTACACTGCCGTAAATACTATTTCGTAGTTCTACGTTTGTTTTAAAAATGTTGCCTACATCGCGAAAACGACCAATGTTGGATAAAGTTACAGAATTTATAGCAGAAATGCCTGACCTGAATTATGATGGCGTTAAAATTCAATGTGTAGTTTGTAATATCCCTTTAGTATGTTGGTACAAAAGGGATTGTCTACGTCACGTAAATAGTAAACAGCATTCTTCAAAAAAAATTGCACACGACACTATGACAAATTTAAATTTAATTTATGTGTTACCTTTATTGTATGGAATCTACCGTTTAATTTACTAGACAAGGAAGCATATGTTTTCTTTTGGAATTAATATTCGGACTGCAAATTACCAAGTCGAGCATCGTTACAAAGAATTGTGCCATCTGCTCGTGAACATGTTGAAAAAAGAATTAAATCGGAGATGGAAGATTGAAAACTATAGTTATGTGTGGACGAAACAACAGATCGTAAACAACATTCTGTGGTTAATGTAAGGGTAGGTACAATGGAACCACATCAATCGTCACCTTCAATTCTATTAGCTTCCAGACGAGTACAACAATATACTGCCGAAGTAATTTCAGAGTCAGCGTTAAATACACAAACCAACTGTTGATGTTTATGAGTGATGGTGCCGCAAACATGCTTTCTGTAGGCCGGTCTCTTAAAAAACATTGTTCTAACTTATTACATATTACGTGTAAAATTCATGCTTTCACTCATGTGGCAGATAGTATTAGAAAATGTTATCCTGAGGTAGACGCTTTAATAGTGCATACAAAAGCAGTGTTTGTCAAATCCCCAAAACGTATTCGCAAATTTCAGAGACTGTGCTCTTGTATGCCTGAGCCACCAGAACCTATTCTTACACGTTGGGGAACATGGTTACAGGCCGCGTTTTATTATCATAAATATTTTGAGAATATTAAGAAAGGAAGCTGGGGCTATCAAGGAAAGCCAGTCGAAATTTCAAGATACTCAGGTTAAAACGGATTTAAAAACTATTCAAAACAGTTACTTCGGACTAGTGGAGGCAATAGAAAAATTACAAAATCCTTCGGTGTCGTTAGTGGAATCTCTGCAAATAGTGCAACATGTTCACACACAGCTATGCGCGGTAGAAGACGCAAAAAATGTTTGTGTTCTAGAAAGGTTTGAAAGTGTTTTAGAGAAAGATTCTGATTTTGGCACATTAAGACAAATTTGTGAAGGCGCGTCAATAGAACCGTTAAGTTGTTCCAAAGATTATTTTAATTACGCAAATATAACGCCACTAGATGTAGAACGTTCGGAATGGACAGTGGAAGTCAGTTTGCGGCAATGATTATTTTAAATAAATCCTAATGCATGCACTACGAAATACTTTTTACAAGCTTTCCCATTACACAAATGCTTTCAGACATTTCTAAAATCTATCAAAAATTGTCCCGGTCTTGCGAATTCTTTAATAACGTATTGACCCTATTAGAATTTTTAAAAGAAGTAAAAAGAAACAAACACCCTTTAAAACTATGATGAAATTGGAAAGATCTTTAGTAATACATCGAAAAAGATCTACCATGTTATTTTCAAGTCAAATTTATTCCTCGTCCTAGAGTGTATAAATCCATTTTATGACCACCAATATGTAGAGTAGGTACCTTTATCTACACCAGTTACAAATACAGTAAAAATTTTGACATTTTTATGTCTTGAAATAAACGTAAAACTTAATTCTGTTTGTTTTTAGCATGGAATATTAAGTGGTATATTATTATGTAAGTCCATCGATTAAGCTGTGTATAAATTGTAGCCTGTAGGTTGTACTTAATCTGACATACTATTAAAAAGCAAGTTTATTACAGAGAAGGGCGTGAGGTTGTTCTGTTTAAATAGTCTCTGTCACGATACGGCGTGCGAATGTTAATGTTTTTATAAAAAGAGGACGTTTTACACCTTACCAGACATAATCGTATATCATGTTTTTTTTTATGTTAAATAACAATTGAGCTAGAATTTCGTCCCATGGGTTAGTAATCGTTAAAAGTGACTCACCTTATCAATCTGCTTGTACTTCTACTTCACGTATTAATCGAATAAGGTGCGTCCAATTATAATTAGAAATAATTAATTAGATCACTTCATTACCCTCAGGTAAAGTGTCAAAAAAAGAATTAATGCTGATCGTTATCTAATATTTCACTTTGTTTAATTAGTCTGGTATTTACGCCAGTTTATACAAACATGGATTTTTGATGATATAGTCACCTTTTTTTCTACAGTAGACGCCAGATTTCAAATATATTTGGCAATATCGTGCGAAATTAAAAACGTATATGAAATTAAATTTAAGTATGTTAAGGTCAATTAAATATCATCATGATCTCAAAGGTGGATATTGCAAAATTATTTGGGATTTAGTTTATTTAACTATCTGTTATTTTATAACCGTTATGGATCCAATAACGGTTGCAATTGTTATCGCGCTGGGAAGATAACAGGTATAGCACGGACTATTGTGTACATATCATCAACCGCCGTTGCGGCGTACTCAACTGCGTGGCGCTACGACTGTTTGATCGAAGTCGCTGTTTATTACAGATAATAGTTACAACTTCCCTAGAAAAATGACTTATCACGTATCTACCTACATAAATATCCTCTCGAACGGTTATTACGGCGGTAGCCGATATCGAGTCGGACGTCGGACGATTATTATGGACATATTTTCTTAATAATTGTATATATTGGAATTATCAAATGTAAAATAAAAGACCAATGTTATATAAAACATTTGCTTATAAAAATAAAAATAAAACCCTTATACTTATTATATACAGTACCGTGCAATCGAATTAGGGCCACTATATAAATTTGAGTTTTAGCTTAATAAATAATACAAAGTATCAACGTTTGATAAAAACAATTTTTATTTATTTATATATATATTTATATTAACACGTACATTAATATTTCGTCGAACAACCCCTTGCTTTTATGACAGCAGCAATTCTTTTTGGCATGCTTACTATACACGCTGCTGCAACTTCTTTAAGGTGAGCATTATTTTGCCAGCTATTTGTTATGTTTGCTTTGAAAACGTCAACTGTTGTATTGGGAGATGCATAAACTGTACGTTTTAAAGAATTCCAAACATTTTCGATTGGATTCAGGTCGGGGAAATTTCCTGGCCATGGCAATATCTTCAGTTTTCTTGCTGAAAACATTTTTAGAATTGTTTTTGCCCTGTGGCACGGTGCACCATCTTGCATAAATGTGTAAGAGTAATTTTCAGGGTCTAAAGATGTCATATACGGGATTAAGATTGATTCCATAACTTGTTTATATTGAATTTGATTCATGGTACCCGTTACAAAATAGACCGGTCCAAGCCTTTCCCCTGATATACAGAACCAAATCGTGACTGCCGGTGGATGTTTCACTGTTTTTACCACTGCGCTTTCATCATATCGTTCCGATGGTCTTCTTCTAACGAAACGTGCAACTTCAGTTACAGCCTCTAGCCGTGACTCGTCACTAAAAACAACCGTTAGAAACAGAAATTTTCATTACATTTTCGAATTTACTAAAAATCTTCCAAATTTTGAAAATATACATAAAATATTGATACATACCTTTTTCCAATTCTCAACAGTAAAATGCCGATACTGTTGCGCCCACTGCAATCTTGCCTTTTTCATCCTTAAAGTAAGTTTCGGCTTTTTTGCAGGGCGTCTACTTCTGATATTGGCTTCATATAAGCGCGATTTTAATGTTCGATCTGATATTTTCATATTATCAGCCTGCAATATACGCTGAAGTTCTTTAATGCACAGTTGCCTGTATTCTAATGCCCTTTTTATGATAATTCTGTCTTCCCGTGGCGAAGTGTTGCGAATACCGCGACAATGAGAATGACCACTTGAAGTCGCTGGTAAATTTTCTTTCTTTGACATCGCTACCCTGTCGACTGTTTGACGAGAAACTCGTTCTCTTCTGGCTACTTCCCGATGCGAATACAGCCTCGTCTCTAATAACACTTGAATTCTTGTTTTTTTCTCATTTGAAATGTCTTTACGTTTGCCCGTTTCACAGAATTTATCAATAAAAAAAGAAAACTAAACGTCACGAAATTTCAATTAAATTACACTAAAACAACATGTAAAACGAATATTATAGCACTAAAATATAATACTTGCACTTTACACCATCAAAACTACACGTAAACTAACTTGAAGCAGGTAAAGCCAGTCACCGATTACCGACCCTAAACGTACCTTGGATAGAAAGGAACGTTTGGTGGGGGTTATAATAACGAGAATTTTATACCTACTTAAGAGGATTATCTCAAATACAATTAAAAACATTTTATTGCGGAAAATATTTAGAAATTTTGGTTATTATAATATTAATAGCAAATATTTGTATAAAATCAAAGTGGCCCTAATTCGATTGCACGGTACTGTAGCATTTAAGCACATAGATATCCTCGCATCTCGAAGATTAACTTTAAAAAAATTAACGAAGATTAAATATAAGAAAAATAACGGTAGTATCAGTCAAAATGGTGGAAATTAAAGGTTGCTGTAACAATGATTGCATTGAATCTGACATTTATTTTAATCTATTAACCAGTTTATAATTTATCTGCAAAAAAACGCAATAAAATATTTATATTACAAAAAACTTCTGAATTTAAATTTTAGCGTGCTGCAAGATCAGCAGTTGCACATGTGCTATGTGGAATTATGATGCGTTATCGTGTAGAACTATAGACTAAAAATTAACGCTAAACCTGTTATTTCAAAATAACAATAACTGTTGAAACTGTTATTTTAAAATAACGATTTTTCCCATCACTAGAATAAAGTTAACAAACGTCTTAAACCAAGAAACACAATTATTTCCTTACAAATATGTATATATTTCTCTTAAACGGAGAATGAAACGTTAGTCCTACAGTAAAACAGGATAAAATTTTATCGTTTCTAATCGTAACTCGTCGTAATTTCAATCTTCGCCTGGGGGCTACCGGCCACCTTGTGAATTTGAACGTGTTAATTAACATATTTTTCATTTATGTGTGTTTATTTGTATTAAATTATCGTCTTGAGTACATTTTTTCTAACCCTATTAAGTGTGTTGCCTCTGATACGCTACTGAGTGGGGGTGGCAAGGTCATATTTGTCTACAAAATTGCGGTTATACTTTAAATTCTTTGTTTAGAATCAATAAGCCTTAGTGAGAAATAATTTTCATTCCCAATTCCTCAATCTAAACATAGGCAATGACAATTTTAATGGATAAATTTAATTCCTTTAAAAGGAAAAATGTTTCTCCTTAAAATTAAATCATCCCTATCACATCTTACTTCAATTTCAATATCGAACGTATAGGTGAAATAGTAGATCTCATCATTTAGCATTCACTGGTCCCGCTCCTATCATCAGTTAACCCCCATAAAAGTTATTTAAAGGGTCCCAATATGACATGCTCGTCGTCGGAGACTTAATAATCTCGAAAAGTAAAGTGAAGCAGAGTTGCACTGTGTCACATGTTAGAATTGTTTACATCTACACGTTATTTTTTAGACTACACTAGATAGTAGTTTAAAATTCCGTGTATAATATATATATACATATATATATACACGCATGGTTCTTATATACCCATTTCTAAATTTAGTATTGCTCTTAAATGATACAAAAATAAAATGTTAGAGTTGATTTGATTTATACTAGCATGTCAATGACCTTATTTAAAGGTAATTAATGGGAATACACCTGAAAATTGATTTTTATCGATGCCTATGGCTTCTGTGGAAGAAATAATTCCATTAGATGTATGTACAATAAGCTTTCCTAGATTAAACTTCTAGTTTCCAATACGTTTTTTTACGACGATAACAAGTTTTGCAAAGAAACCCTGACAATGCCATTAAAAATTAAAGAAGTTAGCATTATTATTTTTTATATCAAATATTTTGCAAGTTTACTCGAGGATATAATCAATGCATGTAGAGTTAAGAAACTTCAACGGTTTTCAAACTAAGTTAGACGGATCAATATTTCCTTAAACGGAAGCTTGTTATCACACAAATAAATATAATACGCTCGTCGGAAGATTTTGAAGAAACTTTTCACGCATTTTTAAAGTTTATCGTAAGCAATTAGCGTGATAAATTAAAAACAATTACTGTGAATAGCTCTTTCCGGCATCAATGTAAAGTTATGTAAGTTTTACGACAATTAGGTAACTTTTGGCTGAACAACTTTTGTTTAAGGCCTAAATGGGCCAAAGTTTATTTACAGCGACCGTTAGTGTAAGACAATATTTCCCAAAGTGTGACTTGAAAGTCTCTTAGGTTTCAAGGAAGTTGTAAAAGCTAGCCTAAATTAGGAAGTTCTTGGGGTGTGAATAAAGGGAAAGATTATATCAGAGACCTTTTAAGTATAACAGCGAAACGGAGAGAGAAATATATTTTTTCAACCAAAAAAAAGGCAGTTGTAAACATAGCAATAAAGTCCAATTTTTTTAATACATTTCCAGAACTTTTTATCAACTGCAATAAAATCTGAAGGGATAGAAAAAATTATACGAGAGGATCTATCTACAAAGCATTACGAGACCTCAGTTTTGGTGAAAGTTTGTTTTAAGGCCAATTTTTCCTAACATTGGCTACTATGACAATTTGCGGATTCGGTTGTAAAATTGAAGTGGTTCTCGCTTGCGTAAAATCATCCCCAAGGAAAGTTTTATTAACAATTACGGTTGTCAGAAGAAGAAGATCAATACATGCAGCACTAGATGAAGATTATATATTTATAGCTCCTATAGAGTTGGAAAAAGTTTTATGTTTGGGTAATGGCATTTCTTTTGCTATTGTACTGTCTAGTAAGACGTGATTTAATACTTTTCAATGGGATGGAATTGTCACTACGGACATTTTCAAACTTATTTCTACATATATTTTATTAATCGATTCAAGTTATTTTAGATTTTCGGGGAAAAATTTCGTTCACCGTTCTAGATTTTCCAACAACAAATTTTTATAATTCAATTCTATTTTTGGCCTCCTGTTCTTTACTTTGACACTTTTGAGTTGTTAAAACAAAGAAATAATATTTCAACTTTACGGTCTGTATGAATTTTTGTAATTTTTGTAGTTTTTTTGCTATAAAATCCAGCCTTTGTACATATTGCATAAGATATTAATTTAACATAAAAATAAATCTAAAAAAGGAGCAATCAACTACCTCTGGTTTTGATTGATTGATTGTTGTCATAAACAGTATTTGTCTTTACATCCTTAACACTATAGCCCAATGGGCCTATTGTAATATTCCTGCTTTGGTTCCGTTTTACTCAAACAGGTTACTTCCCTCGATCAGGTTTAAGAGCTTATGTAGTAAATCTTTCTCCAATGGCAGATCAATTTCGCTTTGCATAAAGAATCTGTGTTATTATAATAATATGAGAGGCTGTTTCCTGCCCTTGATTACAAGGTCTGCATAAGGGTTTATCTTTGTGCAAGTGGTTTCTCAAACAGCCATGTCCTATTAGTCAACATGTTGCTCTCCTAAGCTGACTTTTGTTTAAAGCAAGTAGATCAGCAGTCAATCCATCTATTAATTAATTGTACCATGCACTGCACTTTTGGTAATACCTAGATCCGGTTTAATTCCTATAAAATTAATTTTTGAACCTTCTCTCACTAGTTGGTCTGCAATTTCATTGCCCGCTATACCCTTGTGTCCTGGCATCCACACCAAAGTAACTTTGTTGTGGTTGGACAGAACCATTAGGTTTTGAAGGAACTTCTACACTAGTTTGAATGCTATATGATAAGATGCTAGTGCCTTTAAGGCTGCCTGACTGTCAGAGAGAATGCAGATCTTCTAGTGTTAGTCAATATTATATTCAGAAGTGATTATTATATCTATATTAGGAATTATACCTTCCTTTGAAGTTATAGAAACTCGTACCTAGAAAAAAGTTAGATTTATCTAGAAAAGTGCCTAGAATCAATTATGTTATTTATTTACAAGCTACTACTGTTCATGTTATGTTGGAATGTTATCTAATATTGCTTCCTTTTTATTAAAGTACAGTCTAACAAAAGATTGTAATTCTATATCTTGAAGAATTGTTAAAATTTTTATAGCAAACTAGCTACTTGGCATTTTTTTTTTTTCATCTGAAGCATATCGGAATCACGTTTTAATGTTTAAAAATGCCACTGGCATGCTACTTTTTTGTTGCTTCGAATACGCCAGCGCAAAAGATTTTTGGTGAATTAAATAATATAAAGAATATGTTGTCGCATATCCAAGAAGACGCCAACGAAATAAATGCTATACTCAGTTTTGTACGTAGAGAAATAAAATAGTGATTTTATTGTGAATATCTTTTAAATGAGGATTTTCTTTCTTTTTAACGTTCTTAATACATTGGTTAGTTTTAAAGTAGGATAAAAGCGAGTATTGTATCATGCGGATTCTGCTGCTACTAATTCGTAAAATATTATACGAAATGTATATAAGCCAGATCTAGCGTTAAAGTTCCCTAATAATTTTCCCAATTTCATAGAGAATATTTATTGTATGGTGTTGGTTATCACCTCTTTATTTCTCGTTGTTGGCGAAATACAATTAATTTAATCGAAAGAAATACTAACACTTCGAACAAAGCTTTAACCATAATATAACCCCAATCCGATGAATACCAATGGTACCAAGGGATTAATTAAAAAAAAATTGATGAATAGGTTATTTTTTGTCGCATGAAACAAAGTCTGAGTGTATTAATAATATATAATCCCCGATACAGTTGGACCCAAAATAAATTGTGAAATTATTTAAATTCCAAATTTAGGCAATTCGAATTGTGACCTGGATTCTTATTATCAGTCAATTTCCTCTATATATATATATGTATACACGGCATTCGTTTTATTCAAGAAAATAAATCGATATACAACACCTATGGAAAAAAGAGAGGAACCAATCATGTAGGACATAAATCAAATTAAACACTACAAAGGACAACTGTCACACTAGAGGGGTTGAAGATGTAAGAGGTCCGTAATCAGATTTTCAACCGGGTAAAATACCAGTCACGAGTTCGGGGTGTTAAAACAGATATAATAAATTGCGAAATAATCTTTTACATGCTCGGTTCTATTTGCATGTTTAATTTAATAGCTTTATTCCACCTGGAAAAAAGTTATTTGAATAAAGTTACCGGGGTGTTCTAGCATTGCGTGAGTTCGTCAAATGTATATATGTTGCACATGCTATGTTTGATCAACGTAAATGACCCCTGGGTCCAGTATTTCACGTTGGAAAAAAAACGAACGTATTCATTGGGAAATTAAAGAAATGCAAGGAAGAGGAGAAATATCTCGCCAGAATTCAACGATATCTTCGTGTTAGTCATGAAAATATATGCTCTGTTCGAGTTTTATATTAGAGGGTAAAGGCTGAACTGAAAAAGAGAGGAGATTCAAGATTGTGTGTGATTCAAGCTCTACAACGTAGCAGTGGCATAGCAGCAGTATCCCTTAGTTCTTCATGGTAGACGAATGTATACCGTTCCACTAGACACGTCGATTCTAAATAGGACGGTATACAGAAACGCGAACATTATTTCGGTGAAAAAAAATCATGTTCAGTGTTTATGTTCAAATTGAATTGGCG
The DNA here is from genome assembly GCA_029619315.2 of Dynastes maya. NCBI lineage: Eukaryota > Metazoa > Arthropoda > Insecta > Coleoptera > Scarabaeidae > Dynastes > Dynastes maya. The sequence continues at coordinate 3,351,405 of JAROYE020000012.1, read as the reverse complement.
TACGACTATTACAAATAGAATTTTGTCGTCTATTGTTTATCTTTTGGTGTTCTCAAACGCTTTCCAAGACATTTATTTCCCATAGGTAGATGGATTTTATTATACTAAAGGTAAGTGAACTTGCTTGTTTACATTTTCTACGTTTCATGTCTCTACTTGTACTACGACTGTTATTGTTTATTATAAAACAATAACTGCGCTGTAGACGTGAAATATTACACCTTACACTCCTGTAATTGCTTTTGTTCCGATGTAATACCAACGTAAATATGTTAAATTACCCAGTGCATTTGTTGATAAATATAACGAATGCATGTATGCACTTTATGGAAAGAAAAAAAATGAAAACATTGCCTTTGTTCTCTTTCTACAGCTTGTAGAACAGTATATTGTATACGTCGTATGGAATGTAATATTTAAATTAAAAATATATTTAATGCATTTATTGATGTTATTCTTATTTTATCAAATTTTATAGATCTAACCTTATCACCTCTTTCTCTGGAGATAAATAAAATTAATAAATAGGTTTTGGGTCACTTCTTTTTGGCATACAATATATATATTTAAAATTTCCTTTTGTCAACCCAATAAATACTTGAATAAAAAGAAATTCCTTCTGAATTATGGGTAATTTTTCATTTCTAAATGTACTTAAAATAAGAATAAATACCCACAGGAACCTCCTACACATGAACACGTTCAACTTCCTTACCCGGCGGACCTTATATACAGAAGTCGTATTCTATACGTCATTGTCATGTTATGCGCTTTCCAGAGCAAAAAAGAGGGAAAATAAAATAAAAAAACCTCAAATGCTCTAACGCCGAAAAGGATGAATTCTTCGAAATATACAGCTATGGTCAAATATTACAAGCATGCCATTCTTGGGCTCTAAGGCTCTTATTTTATCTGCTCTTTCCTCTTTGTAAATTGTAACACGTCACATTTTAAATGTATTTTCACATACCGGGTGTCCAGGATAACTGTTAGAGATACAAGGTTATACGGTTAAGTACAATCCGGGATTACATTTTTAAAAATCCATTCCGTTATTGAGATACAGGGTGAAAACCAAATGTGTGCGTTTGGTAAAAACCTTAATATTGTGATTATTATAAAAAATACAATCATCAAATTTTCAGCATGGAGGCAGTTAGTAATGAGGACTTCAGAAATGGCCTTTGAAAAATTCTAGGCTCATTAGGTTCTTTGCGCTTTCACCCAACTTTTGTTTTTCTTATGGTCGCTATATTGCTATTTTTCATAATTTTTCTTCATCGAATATAGGGATGTTATACATGGTTGAAAAGCATTTTTTATAACCATTTCAAAAATGGCGCCCATAAGAAAAACAAAAGTTGGATACGAACGCAAAGAACCCAGTGAGCCTAGAATTTTTCTAAGGCTATTTTTGAAGTCCTCACCACTAACTACCCCTATGCTGAAAATTTGATGACTGTATTTTTTATAAGAAAGTAAATATTAACCCTGTATCTCAGTGACGGAATGGATTTTTAAAAATGTAATCTCGGATTGTACTTAGCCGTATAAGTGCGCAACTTTTTCCCCATTTAACCGACCTTGTATCTCTAACGGTTTGTGCGTTATAGGATGGCGAACGCTTCAGATGCGCGGTGGAAATAAAAGACTTTATTTTATAGTCGTTTTTTATTATGCTAACATAATTTAAAAAATAAGTCAAGCTACGCCACTGCATGTTGCATTCAAACTTGAATTTTCCCGAACGATGTCCGACAGTACCTTCGGACAACGCCGGAACTCGCCATCCTACAACGCGAGACCTGTACCTCATGTTATCTTATATTTTGACCGCAGCTGTATATATACGTAGTAGAAAATACATCTGTTACATTAAAAGGTCCGTGACAGACATAGTTGGATGATTTAACAGCAAACTAACGTATTCTTGAAAGATTTATAGCTAGACTATAGTCTTTTGCGAAAGATATCTCGAAAGGCTGAAGATAACTTTCGGTCTTTAACGTTTACGTGAAAGCCTAGTTTACAGGGTGGTCCAATCTCGATGATTACTTTGTAATATGATCCTCCAGTGAACTCGGCGGCAAATATTTTTGACGCTTTTCAAGTGTCACCTAATTACGTATTATATTTTTGTTATATACACGCAATTTACGATAATGAGTATTAAATGTTACCGTAAAGTATTTAAATATCATTTTAGGTCCCGACCACAAATATAGCAATTTACACGAGATCATTATGTATAACAACGTAATAACGCCTCAAATTATAAAAATGTAATCACCCTGGCTATGATCACACAATATAGGGATTAGTAGTTAAATTTTAAAACTAATTACCAACCCTCTGGAATATGCATACGGTTTTACCCTCGAATTATCACAAGCCAACTCTCGAGTAATGGCAGTAAAACATACTTTACTGTCTAAATTATTAAAGGCTACATCCGTTTTCTACTTAATTACAGTTTGTTTCCGCAATTTACTATTTTTATTGTCACTTCTTTATATCCGTTTGTAATAGTAGTATATTTACTATTATAATCTTCAAGCGTAAGGTTAAATTTAGTTAATTTTATTGACTGTACTACTGATTTATGAAAACAAGAAAGACAATACATTTATTTTCGTTTATATCTTTCTTTTTAATCAGAAAAGAAGCAAATCTCTAATTACTGTTGTTTGATTAATAATTTAGAGACATGCCCGGAAGTTGTTCGAGGTTTAAGGAATGTTTTCAGTGTTAAATCCATAAGTGATATGTTTACGGATTTTACGTAACGACCTTGATTAAATTTGCAAGATTCTGAGTCGAGTTTTTTAGCATAACATGTAAAGGAAGTTTATATAATATCTAACTAAAGAATCACCTAGTTTAAAATAAAAACTAATAGTATATTACATAAGCATTATTGCAACACAATAATATGCAACCTTTTTTACGACGTTAATAGTTCTAACACCTTTCAAAAGGGGGTCAATAGAATAAAAATAAGAATTGTTGTATTTGCGTTAGTTAGAACCGAAGCTTTTAACGTAAGTGAAAAAATTGAATCAACCAGAGAACATTTTCGAATTATGATTTCAAAAAATGGTTTAACTACTTATGAATACAAAGAATTCAATATTTAATGAAAATGCACTTTCTTATGCTCCATTTTGCCGACAGTATAAAGACTTTGAAGGCGAAAAAAGATCTGTTCAGCATCAGAAAGGTGTAAGGCGTCTTTGTATGGTCGACATACTGCTGATAAGAAAATAATTGAAGAGAACTATAATAGGGCATTAACTCAAGATTGGATCCTCAATTGTTAAGACAATCATACATGATTACTTGTACTGAAAAAATGTTGTTAGTCGTTTTGTGCCGCATCAGCTTTCTGTCTTTGAAGAAGCAGAGCGTGTGAGAATTTACAATGAAATTTGGATTCTTTCGAAGAATGGCGTACACCAATTTTTTTCTAAAATTGTGACAGGTGACGAACCATAAATTCTGAGCGTCGTGTATGGATCCATAAAGACAAAGAACCTCCAACAATGAAAAAGGCCTGGTATGTGCAATTAAATTGGATGAAAAACGGTTACAACTAAATGGTACAGCGATAAATATTTTCCTGATGTATTCAGTAGAATTCCGGAGAAGGGACGATTATGCATTGTCCCATTAGTATTAGGAAAGCATTTTACTATCTTTTCTAGATCTCTTAGTTGTAATACGTACATTTTCTTTTGGAGCGGATTGTATTTTCGTTTAACATAAATTAGGCTAGTTCATGACATATTCATTGCAATGGATTCTTGAAAACGTTTAAAGATAATTTTAGCATGCAGAATATCTAGTACTGTCAGAGAGAAAATTCCTTTGAAAAGCGTGCTGAACTCTCGTTATATAAGCTGCTAATCTGTGTTTAAGAGACTTGCTAAATTGCTTTCTGTTGCAAAAAAGTTTAATAATAATAACGAATAAATTCATATTGATTGCGTTATATTTATTGGTTTAAAATGCGAACCCGATATAAATTGATGCTGTCTTAATTTTATTCAATTTATATTGGAATATTGGTCTCGTTAACAGCGTCCAAAGCAAGTGAAAATTAATCCATTTTCAGTTAAATACGGCTAACCCCAATCACCGTATCGATTCATTCCAGCCACTCAATGGATATTGTGTTTAGTGGTGTAGAGTTCCTGCAATACATATACCTCTATTATACAATTCAGCTTCATTTTGCACTAATTACCTTAATCACAAGTCAGTATTAAATTTCAATCTCGCTGTGATTTAATATCCACCATAAAATTATGTAATTATGTTTGTTGTTTCAAGGGTTAGCGAATTATAACTCATAATAATAATACAAAATATTTGATTGATGATCTTTTAAAATTTATTCCTCAAAATTCCTTAAAAAAAAAAAAATTACCACTTGTAATAAATTACAATAAGCAAATATATACGTAGAATGACATGTAGGAGTAAGTCTTGTGACAAAATACTATTTTACCAATTCTACATTAAAAAATCTTGTTGTGAAGTCCGATGGGAAGAAATGCTCCAGTTATTTACAATACTAGCTGGTGCCGTTATTAGAAACGATGTATAATTGAGACCCTTGGTGCACCCTCGAAACATATAAAATGTTTTTTTGTTTAAATTTTGAGTTATCACCTTTTTTACAAAATCACTACAACTCACAGCCAATTCAAAACAATCAAAAGATTATTATTGCAAAAAAAACTCTATTGGATTCGAAAATGTGTGTAAAAATGGCAAGAATCATCTTTAAATCTTATGGAATTGCATTCAGTCGTCTTTTTCCATGTTATGGTAAAATCCCCTAAAATTTTCAGGAAGGAGCTGTTTTTGAATATTGTCATACTTTTTGGTTGAGATCGTTTTATTGATTGTCGTTAAAATCACTATCAGTTTTATGTTGTGTCCTGGCGATCTGCCTATTTTTTCTCATGTAAACAACGGTCCATTCTTCTGTTTCATCGAACCAATATCTGTATTTAGTTTTTCCAAATTTGTCTATTTGTATACTTCTCTAAACGGAGATTTCTTGCTCTTTTCAGATTTCTTTCTGTCGATGAGATCTAACTTTCTGGGTAGTTTCTTAATATTATCAAATTTGTCCACCATTCTAGTAATATTAAATGGTGATTGTATGTGTAAATGCTTCATTGTTTTCTTATGGATTTTTCCACGACTGTGAAATCTCTATTTGAGTCTGAAAAAGCATGACCTACTTCAAGAAACTTGTGATCAATTTTCTTAAACATACTCGTCTTATTCAAAAAATATTGCTATACGGACATAATATACAAATTTTTGTTTTGGCCTCCTACCGGATCACTCCATGCAATAAGATGATCACATGTTCTAACATGATCTGCTGTGTTTCCTAGAAACACCAATATCGAGTTACCAACTTCTTCAGAACCCTGAGATCCTTGATCATCTGTTCAGATACGGAAATATCCTTTGCCATTGTTTTTCTCGGTAGAAATCAGATGGATACCCAATTTATACAGCCAGACTTTAGAATGCTTTACTGGTTGAAATCTGTGGATTTTAATTGTGGGAAAGACAACTTTCAACATCTGAGCTCTCCGGATAAAAAAAAATTATGCAGCTGTACTGTTACAGATGGAGAAAGTTTATTTTAAAGGGTCAAGTGAACAACAACAACAACAACGTATTCCCAATAGCAAGAAGAAAATAGAACAAAACACAGAATTGAGGCTCAATATATGACTATCATCTTTACTAAAGTCTTAGCGCTCAATCTAGGTACTTGTGTCCGTTGGAACATATTCGGATTCAGAATCCGCGAATGGGTTTTTCTCTTCATCAGACAAGTCCTTCGACACAGCTGCAGCTATAGATAGTTCATAGATTTGTTATGTCTCAGCATTTAGATTCTCACTATTCTTAGATAAGTAAGCCAAAAGAATGTTCAAACAACCTCTTTCTGGAGGCAAAAAAGTTTGCTAATATCCGTGCCCGCCCCCGCCTTCCCTAAAAAAAAAGGATGCTATATTTTTATGTTGAAACGAAAACCCATGGTAGATAATAGAAGAATAGATTTTTCGCAATATTTTTTTCAAGATTCTCATATAGTAGCTAATTTGTTATGCCAATAATTATTTAATTGTAAATATATTAATTATAATTAATAATTTTCAGATAAACGGAACTGATGTCAGCAGTTTTCCACATGAAGATGCTGTTAGGACGTTCCTAGCGGCACAAGAGCCTATAGTCGTTGAAATTAAAAGAAGAATAGTCGATAGTAGCGCTGATAATAGAATATTACAATCCAATACTGTATCTGTAGCTGTTCAAACCGATATTTGTGGTACAATATGGCCAGATGAGAATGTTATTGATTGTCCAGAGATAGATTTAGAAGTTAGTCATTCAATAAATTTAAAAACTACTAGTAAAGTTAACGATACTACCTTTTCCAGGAAGTAACGCTTAGAAAATTTAGTAGTGATGAGAAACTTGGTCTCACTGTTTGTTATAGTTCTGGTTCTGAACTAGATACATGTACTGAAGTTTATATAAGAGATATAGTGCCTCAAAGTGTAGCTGATCTTGATGGGAGATTACGCCAGGGAGATCAAATCTTGCAGGTGAATGGAAAAGATGTAGCTAATAAAGAAGAAACTGAGTGCCTATTCGCTGAAAACAGAAAAGCCGTGACATTGTTAGTTAGTCGATGTTATAAGGCAAGTTAGGCACCGTTTCATCTTTCGCAACTTGATCAAAAAAATATTTTTTTTATCTTTTACAGAATGATGATTATTTAGAACCCGAAGACGTTGACCCAGGGATGTCTTCTGGTAGAACAGCAACTTACCAAAACACTGTAATCGAGCAGATAATACAACGCCAAGCTGAAACGCAGCATTTAAGCAAGAACGAGTTATCTCCGAGGATTCCAGCTCATTTCGCGCAAGATAAATTCAATCTAACCAATTCAGTTGTCCGTTCCAAACTGGATTCTATAAACCACGAAATATCCGAATTAAACGATAGAATGCAGAACATTCAGCTAATAAAGTTTGATCGAAGGAAAGAATCTACACCACTGGGACAAGAATCAGAAACTGAGCATATTTACGAAACTATTCCAGAATCAACTGATACTGAAGTTGAACCAATCTACTGTTGTCCGTATGAGGAAAATCCAGTTGAGCAATGGCTTATTACCCAAGAGAATTGTTGGAATCCACACGGAAATGAAGCAGCTAAAGAAATTAAAAGTAAGGAGAAGACGCGAAGCAAATCCTTAAAGAGCAACAGCAGCGGTGAGGAACACGAAAATAGTTCTAGCGCTTATAATACAGGAGGATCTAGTAACTCTAATCATTTAACATTCGAATTGGCATGTAATTTAGATTCCAAACAAAAGAATATGTACACGTCAACCTTAGTTCTATGCCCTTACGTCCAGCCAGAAGAAGAACCAAAAACACCAAGTTGTGATACGTGTAAAAATCAAAAATTGAAAAAAACCAAAGTCCCCAATACTACTAAAACATTACCAGGCGCTAAAGCAGGGACAGCAAATCATATAATATCAGACACCATGTACACCAACGTCGCTAATCTCCAACAAACCATGCTTTTGCAACAGCAATTATTCAGGCAAACACTCGGGCAGTATGGCACCACGATACCAAGTACCAATACTGAAAATATGTCACAGGTAACTGTTTATTATTAGCAATATCAATTAGTATTAAAGATGAATGCTTGATTTTAGACGAGCATTGCTCAGAAATCAAGTTCTACGACTTTAAACACGAAAATGGAATGGAAAGTCAAAAGGCGACCTGACGGTACAAGGTATATTGCTAGAAGACCAGTAAGGAATAGGATATTGAAAGACAGGGCATTACGCATATCTGAAGAAAGATGTGGGTTAACCACGGAAGACGATACGCTTTCAGAATTAAAAGTAAGTAATTTTACAGACAAGTCGCTAATTCGAGTAATTTTTGACTTTGATTCGAGTTGGAGTCGTTTGAATTTATGTTAGGTTCAATGGGACCGAATTCGACTCGCAATTTGCTTTAATTTATACTAAGTCTAATCAGGCCGAGTCATAGCGAATTGGCTCATTCATTACGACAAAAAAAGACAATTCGCAGGCTGCTTTAGGAATCATTTGACTAATTCTTTCTTTAGTAGACGTATATTTACTCGAATATCCGAAAATACCTCCGATATATAACAAGGCTCTGACGTCAGCAGGAATGGAATGCGAAAAAAGGCTCAGTTGACGGTTGGCATCTTTAAACCGGAAGCCCTTCAAAACTTAAAAAAGAAATGCAAAAAAACGATTCCTTTACTGCTTAGGCTGATATCGTGCATGGCGATACATAACCTAAGCAGTTTGACGTAATCGAAGAGCGCTGAGACCTTGTTATATCGGCGGTAACGGTTAGACTCGAGTTGACAATATTTATCATTTATTTAAGTCCACGAAATATTCGGATAATCCTAATAGATCTGACTAATTCTATACTTATAACTTCCAGATTGGTAGGTATTGGACAAAAGAAGAACGCAAAAAACATCTGGAGAAGTCCAAGGAAAGGAAACAAAGGCAAGAAATCCTACAGGCTTCAAGGAACATAGATGAGAACACTGAGATTGCCCATCAGAAACAAAGCCATTGCGCAGCTAATAAGAAGACGTCAAATAATATTGATAATGCTGTTAAGAAGCATAAAATGAAGAAGATACAGAAAGAATCTTATGATAACTTTCCAACGGTTCAAGATGTGTTGTTGCATGGATCTAAAGTAGTTCCCAATCAGAACAGTAAAATGATAGGACTTTTATCTGTTACCACTGTTTAATATGATTTGGGTAGCATTTATATATAAGATGAATAACTGCCTTGTTTTTAAAATAGATAAAATTGTTAGGTATGAATATGCCTATATTATTTGTGATGTTTTAATTTATGTATATATATTTTAAATAAAGATATATAATATACAAAGTCTACGGTTTTTCTCTTAAGAATAACTAAAAATCAATATAGAAATTACAGCAAAAAATATGCGACCCGCTTCGCATAAGATGTAGAATCCATACAAGCTTCTCTACGTCTGTTAGGCACCCAAGAATACACACGTACAAGACTTTTTAGTATAATTTCTTAAATAAATTATTAAAATATTTAATACTTCAGTATTTTATTTATTTGATGTTTATTTAAACACAATTTAGAATATAACAACAGGGATGTATATATTTCTTGTCAACTATGTATCTACATCAATATTTGGGTATCTATAGATAATGTTTTGATATATCATCAACTATCTACAAATTACATACTTCAATAGGAAGGAATTGTCAAAATATGTGTTGAATTCTAAGAATTTTGATTTTAAATTTATTAAACATCAATTTAAAATGCAAAATTCTCATTATATAGAAGGTGTAGAGTAATATGAAGCCGAAATCTGTGTATATTTAGACATATATAACCTACAAATCCTGAAATTGTTAGAGATAACCTTATTATGGCTCCACCTCCTGTTGTTACTGGTTTGTCACCCAACGATGGACCACCCGGTACGAGAATTACGATTCGTGGTGAAAATTTTGGTATAAGAGCAACAGATTTAATTGGTAAGAAATAAATATTAAACATGTTTGATACACATGCGATTAAAACTATCGAATTCCAAAAGGTTTAACGATTTGTGGATACGACTGCTTACTGACAGCAGAATGGAAATCACCAAGCAAAATCATAGCCATCTCAGGCCCTGGAAAAGGCTTAGGAGATGTTATTGTATCGACTAAACTAGGTGGAGTTGGAACTTGTAATGTTAAATTCAAAGGCAAGCACAGCGAAAATATTTAAGCCCTGTCAAAATTTTCAAACCAATATCGTAGGTTACAAAAATGAGAATATTGGTCCCATGAAAGATAGTGCAGTTTGGGTAGAGGAAACATCATTTTATCCATGGGATAGACATTCCTTATCGTCAACGAGTTTCCAACAAGATGACCCATTGGGGCTTTCCGTGGAAGGGGCTGAAAGGAAGCTATCAGAAGATGACTTAAATGAAAAATTTCCAAATGCTTCAGGTGATATTACCTCAGAAAATTTCTCAGCATGCTGGTTCTTATTAGAAAATCATTTAGCGACAAGTTTTAATGATTTACAAGCAGGGTAAAGAAATTTTTTACTTTATTATGATAATAAGATTGTAATATGAATTGTTCTAGCCTTCTACATCTAAAACGCAAAGTGGAAGGCCAGAAAGAAGGTCATTTATCGTTTTTAAAAACTAACGTTGGTGCAGTTATGGATCAAGTGGATACTTTAATGGTGCTGAAAGAGAGGTATGAAAATGATGTAAATACATTCGGTTCAGAACCTACATTAAAGTTAGAAAAGGCCATAAAAGGTATAGACGAGAAATATTTAAGTTTAACGTTAAGCTAATCGTATAATTTTTTAGAATCTGAAAGAGAAGCTAGAAAATTGTACGATGATGTATTAGCTCGAAGGGATCGAGCTGAAAAAACAAGGAATGCCCTAAACGTGTTATCTCGCTTCAAATTCCTATTCTGTTTGCCATGTTCTATCGCTAGAAATATAAAAAAAGGGGATTACGATATAATCATCAATGATTACATGAGAGTGAAGAATTTATTCCTGAAACGTGACATTCCTGTAAGATTTTTGGAATAAATAGAATTCCTAAATATTTTATTTAATTTAAATTTCCTCGAAGGTGTTTAAAATGGCCTTAAATGTAATAGAACAGTTTATAACTGGAATTAAAGAGCAACTTCACACTAGATTAGTAAAGATGCCTATCAACGTAGATGAACAAAAGCGTATCATACGGTATTTGATTAATTTAGATAGTAGCTATGAAGCAGCATGGGATGCTATCAATGGTCGCGCTATTTATTTGCACAATTTAATGAAGCAATGCTACGAAGAAGATAAAGCAGCCATAATTGAAGATTTAAGTATGTATGGAATATTGTTTTTTAAATCGTGCTAATGTTACTTTGGAAATATTACAGATAAATCAAAAAACTCTAATTTAGCATCGAAATATTCAAAGTACACGGTTTTACAGGAGACAAATCCATGCCCCCAGAATGTTTTCTATGTCGAAGAAATGTGTGACATTATATCCGAATTATTCCCAGACATTTGGAAACTGGGTCAAGCATATTTTGTTGGGGAATTACATGTTAAAGTTGAACCAGGGCATAAAACAGCATTCAAAGTATGAAATTTTTTGTCCAAAAAATAAAATTCATTACCACAATTATTTTGATGTACTCCAATTTTTCAGCACATGGTTCTAAATATAATGGAAGTCTTTTGCAAAAGATTACGAGCGGCCATTATTCCACACACGTTAGATAAAAATATCGATAGAACCACCTACGAACCATGGGCATTGCCGGATGTAGACATAATGGCCATATATCTACCAGATTGCCTTAGATATGTTAGAAACTCGTACTCAATACTAGTCAAACTAGATCTTCCTGGAGAAGCTCTAGATATTGTACTGGCTTTTATAATGGATTTAAGGATACATTGCATGTGCATTCTATTTAAGAAGACCACAGATAGCATTAAACAATTTAGCAAACAAGAGAAATGGAAGATTGAGATTTCAGAAAGTCATAGCGGTATTACTGACTTGGTAAGCTTCAAGATCTTCAATGTAAGATGTTATATTTAAAGGATCATATGTGCATTATGTTTTACAGCCTTTGAAATTTGAACAATCAGTACAGGATTTAATCCAAGTGATATCAGAATCTGTCCTAAAGAGTGAACCGCGTGAAGGACCTCTATTGGAGAACCCACTTGCACAAAAAGAGTTTGACAAGCAAATTGAGCTGTTACTAGCTACTTTCTACATGGTGCTCGATAGTTTAACAAATAAAGGAAGCAGCGATGATGATGACGATGAAAATAGATCACCAATTGTGTCCCAATTAATTGGTACACCTTCTTCCATGTACAGATCAAGGACTCATAGTCAGAAGCCTGTTTGGGAGCATAGACTTTTAATGACTTTAGCGAATTGCCAGTATACCATAAACGTGGTCTTAAGGAATATCGTCGAAACTTTCTCAAAGAATGGATATAGTATTTCTCCAAATATAATACGTAAAAGTAAAATGGATCTGGAAAATTTAGAAAGATCGATTTTGGAATCCTATTTGGAACAGAAAAGCGATCCTTTGGTAGGGACTATAGAACCATCGATGTATTTGGGGAGATTTGATTGGGACACTAAAGTTGCCCCAACAGATCTTAGACCTTACGCTAAAGAATGTATAAATAACTTAATTCATGTGCATTTTGAAGTAAATAGTATATCTGCTAAGTTAGTTGATAGCGTTTTACCACAAGTTGTACAAACTATAGCCGAAGAATTGTATAGATTAATGTCATGTGTTCAAAAATTTAGTACCGCTGGCATTCAGCAAGCGCATATCGATATTAGCGCACTGCAAGAGTTGTTTTCAGCATATTCTACATCCAAAGCAACGTAAGTTTGAGAAATTCCATTTTCAACTCTTAAACATTTTTCTTAAACAATTTATTTTCCAGGGATCACTTTAAAGAAGCTATGGAATTAATACCCCCGCTAGAACAGCCAGATAAGACGTAAGTATTTAATTTGGCGATAAAATTAAGTTTTACCTTACCAATTTTTCCTTTTCAGAATTGTAGAGGATATTTTACAAAAATGTCGAACAAAAATGAGATTACAGATTTTATGTTTGCAGAAGTCGTAGCCATATAAAGTGTTTTGTGTCGTATAAATACTGTATAAAAAATTAAGTAATATTTATATTTGATTTTTAATTTGTTTACATTTCATTTAATAAGCAAAAAAAATATTAAAAAATACGATTGTAATATTTTAATAAATAAATGAAATGATGTAAATAAAGACTTAAAAGAACTACTCACAAAATTTAGTCTTTCATTTTTTACCTATCCTAAGGGGAATGTTACAATTTTTTAAAATTGGCGGTACATACAAAGACCCCAAAGGTAATGATCCTTATAATAATCACATGTACGCAGTTCAATTTACTAATAAATTTCCTGGTAATCTGACAGACAAAACAAGCTGTTAATTTACTTGAGTTCCAATGTCAAATGATAGTAAATGATGTTATAATTGCTACAATTAATTCTTTCAATGATAACGAAGCCTCTTTAATAGGCCATAATTATTAGCTTCTATTCACTAATTTAATGAAATATTTCAAATTTCAATAAAAAAAGTTTGAGATACTGTGATTTAATTGTAAAAAAATGAATTAAAAACTTTAGTTCTATTCTTATTTCAAGAACGTAACCTTAGCTATTACCTGCGCATTAGAATAACGTTTCAGAACGCGCCACAAATTTCAAATATCAACGGTGCTGGTTATATATTTTGGTGGGAAATCCGTAATTTAAGTTATTTTGATTATTTATTATTATTTTAAAATTATTATGCCGAAACGTAGCTGTCCCTTTGAAATAAATCATGCCCCACAACTAAAAAGGCATGTATCTGAAAAGGTACAACCAAGAACTAAGCAAGAGACCATGGAAAGTATATGGAGTAAGAATTTTGAGGTTATCTAGCAATATATATATTTTTTAAATTAATTTTTTGATGTGTTATTGTAGATAAAACACGCGAATTACTTTTAAAAGGAGCTAAGAAACAATTTGATGAAGAGAATATAAATATTTCTTATAAAGATGAATTGAAATGTGATTTTTGTTTAAATGTTAATCTTATGGATATTCACGATTGTGTTCTATGTAATGGGATGTTCTGTTCAAGCTGTTCCTTAAATTTGTAAGCAAATTTGGTGCTTATGTGGTAGATATTGTAGGTGAATTAATTTATTTTTTTAGGTATAAAGACAATGTGACAGAACGAATATGTTTATCATGTGTCGAATAGTGCCTGATCTTAAATTACCAAATATTAATATTTATTACTTGTGTATTAATTGCTAATTTTTAAGTGATTAACTAACTCATTGTGATAGTTCGGATGACTTGTTTTTCTGTTCTTGTATTATTTTTATCTATTTTTGTACAATGGTTTCATCGCTATGGAATGTAATTTTATTTTTTAATAAACATAAATGATGTTTTCTTGACCTGGGCAATAGTTCATGTTTCAATTATAAATTAAAAATACATTTATTAATATTAAATTGTAAATCTTAACATGTTAAACAATTATTGTTAAATATCTTTGTATCTATATTATTTGTTAAATATACGTTTTCTTTTGATACAAAAAAATCATTATTTTTTTATATGAAAATATTTCTTACTATTTTCAAAGCTTTCGCAAGAGTAGATCAATTATCCTAGTTATGTAAACAGTTTAGATGACTTTACAATTATGTAAACACAAAAAGAACTGCCCACATTTTGAAGATCTTATTTAGTCCTATTTTTGATCAACCACATACAGAGGTTTTTTTTTATCAAAAAGTATTAGCCCTCATACAACCTTAAATTCAATGAAAAATACCAATCGTAGAATGATCTGTTAACTCAATGTCTAGACTATAATCTATTAATTTAGTATACATGCAAGGAGTGATTAAGTTAGTACATTGAATTATTTTGATTCTCATTTAAATGCAGAATGGTTTGTTCATATCTACAAATAAATATTTTATTTAATCTGTGTTTTTGCAATTTCCAACAAATTTTATTGATCTTTATGACAAGGTGATTAAGTTACTAATCGTATAAAGTTGGGTTCACACCTCTTTGAGTCAATAAAGAAATGCCATAAAGATTTGAATAATTATTTTAAACTAATGATAACCAAAATCTATCTTTAAATTATAAAAAAATATCAAATCTACACACCAGAACTTATTTTGGTTAAGGTAATACGTCTTTTCACTCATTTAATCTGATTTATAATATTTAATTTGGGTCCTACGTAAGAACCGTGCCTACGACGTACCCATTGCAAGCTTTATCTGTCGTGCATTTTGGAAAACGAATCGTTTTTTTTATCTTTTTATCATCGACAAGTGCTAATGCGATTTTTACATTTAGATAACTTTCATATGATATGATATGTGCATAGCACCGTTGTAAAAACAAATATGACGAAAACATGCGTACGAAATGAATTTTTTTGTATTTCGGCTTTTCCATTCTGATAATGTTATTATATGTGGTCACCAGACAGGAGATATTATTGATTTATCTCTTATGCGGCGTTTTGTATACATAGTACACCGCAAAAGTTTTTTTCTGCTCTCTTAAATATGACTTTCTCTTAATTCGAAGCATTTTGGAATGGATAGGATGTTGTTAGTTCGAGTTTGAACCTTTTACTTTCATTTCTCGCCAATTTAATCCAAATTATATAAATGAAAACTATTCAAAACAAGGCTTTAACATCTTTAGCAGCCCTCAAATACACCATAGCTATTTAAATAAGCGTTATAACATCTGCATTCTACGATAAAGTGGATGTTCTTTTCACGTCTTTGAAGTAGGAGATTTCCTGGGGTGCGACGCAGCCCAATGCACCGCCTTGATGAATGACAAAACAACCCTTGGGGTAGAATATCCCTAATTGCCGTCCGTCATTTAATAGTGTCGCCGAAAAAGGACGAGGGTTAGGTAGTTTTAACAAAGGTTTCAAGGTCTTTTTGGCATTCATTAAAATTTATATACATGTCTCGAGATGTTCTCTCAAGCGTGGTTCACACTTACTGCAAGCGATACGCGTTTATTTTTCATTGTCAACTTCGTCAATATTTTATTAGTCCAAATACAGAATGTGCGATACGATATGTATTTATGAAACATATAATAATTCCATTGGATTGAATTAAAATTACTCTCATTAAAGTTACCAGTCTTAACAGAAATGATAAAAAATTGATAACATCGTCAATTAGATCATCCAATTCACTTTCTTTGTCTCTCCAATAACATGTACAGTAAAGTCCTGAATTGCTTGTAAGAGATATGCTCCAACTTCTGTCAGTTTGAAGGTTGCGTTCTTAGGTGCCACTTCATTTTTTATTTGGGTCCATATTAGCTGAATAGAATTTAAATTAATGGTACAGTGGCAATCGCAAAACAATTTTACCGTTATTTTTGACCATTTCATCAGTTTATTGATATGAATCAAAGAAAGAAATGTATCACATATAATACTCTTTGATTTTAACCAAGCCAGCGTGTTTAGATGTTATTGCGGGTATTTTACAACAATATTTTAAATATTTTAAACCAAGGGACAGTAAATGCATGTGTGAAAGTTGACTCATGGAACAAACATGTGCCTTTGCACAATGGTAACAATTTTCCTTTTGTCCCATTAGCGTATGCAACTGATGTGAAGGAGACATATGAAAACTTGACAATTTTACTGGAAAAAATTCAGTATGAAAAGCATTGTTGGAGTATATGCTGTGATTTAAAAGTAACGGGTTTGCAGCTAGGCTACACCAAGTTTTGTTGTTTCTTGTGCGAGTGGGACAGTAGAGACAAGAAAAATCACTATATTAAGAAGGAATGGCCAATACGTCAATCATTGACACCTGGACAAAAAAATGCGCATGCTGCACTAGTCAACCCTAACGACATTCTTTTACCTCCTCTTCATATAAAGCTGGAGCTTTTCAAAAACCTTGTCAAAGCAATTGATAAAACTGGATCTGGTTTTCTTTATTTTTGTCATTCAAATCCTCGAATTACCATGAAATTATGCGTGAGCTGTTACATGCCTACAAAAATTTGGGGTGTAACATGTCCCTCAAAGTGCATTTTTTGGACTCCCACCTGGATTTCTTTTCTCACAATCTCGGTGCGGTAAGTGATGAACATGGGGAGCGGTTTCATCAAGATATCTCCGCCATGGAAAAAAGGTACAAGGGAAAATGGAACGAACAGAAGCTTGCTGATTACTGTTGGATTTTGAAAAGAGACGTTCCCGATGCAAAATACAGAAGAAAGTTATATTAGGATCAGCTATTTTTCCTCATGTGCCAAAAAGAAAGTTTGGGTTTTTTCACCAGTGTATCCTATCAAATCATTCTTCGAATACAAGAGGATTCATTTCCTCATGGTAATTTGTTTTTTCCTTATTGTCTTTAGAAAACAATAAACCACTTACTGCAAAAAGTCCACTGTCAGATTCTAGCTGTAAAATAATTAGACACCTGCCTTTCTCTGACACCAGGTCCGTACTCCTGAAGAACACCACATACATAACATCTTTCATAGCTCGCTGCCTCTTTGTCATTGATGGTGTTTCTTCGTCTTTATGGATCTATACACGATTCTCTAAAAATATATATTCTCTATAAGGTTTCATGAGAAATTCTCACACGCTCTGATTTTTGAAAGTCAGAAAGCTGATATGGCACAGAACGACTGACTTTCTTCAAAGCTGAGGATCCAATGTTGAGATGATGCTCTATTACAATATTTTCTTCGGAGATGGCTGTACGAGGACGTCCTGCTTTTTTCTGGTGCTAAACAGTACTTTTTTCGCGTTAAATTGCGTTAAAACGTTGAAGCAAAACTTGCATTCATAAGTTGATAATAATCTATTGACTATTTTTGGGTAACCGCTGTCATAGATTTCGCCAATATTTCAGCATGAATCATTCCCAAAATACTGGATCAATAACTATTTTGGCAAACTATTGCTTTTAGATTACGTATCACCATTATAAAAGTAATCAAAGATTTTTAGCTTAAAATTATTTTTCCAAAATCATTTGTGGAGTGTTTGATAAATAACACCGGTATTTTGTGATAAATCCTCGTATAGTGCGCATAAAATGAACGGAAACATTTCGGATCGTCATCAAAGGATTTATCGTAAAAGTATTTGTTCCTAACCAAGTCTTATTTGATTCCTATACACCGAAGTTGTAACATTGCGTTGAATGTGGCGTTTGGTTGTTGCTAAACGGGTAGTCTGTTATATAATAGAAGCAATCGATCAGTTTTAGAGATGGTGGCGTTATCCATAAGCCCTACTCATACATGGATTCTTCGATATTGGTCTGTTTTGGCCTGTTGGTCCAAGCAACGACTGTTTCACTGTTTATTTTCGTACATACGTCGAAGAGCGTCTAGAGTCTAGACCGGTATCCGCGTCATATATTGTTTTAGACTGTTTCGTACGATCTGCGCTCTCCCTTCGCTTTCGTTTCAAAAGAATTCGACCTGAACTCACTCAACGACTAGTCATAGTCTGTCGGGGTCTGTCCTCTGTCTGGCAGTGTGTTTTCCGTCTAGTTTCAAGTAGTGTGTTGTGATTACGGACTATTTGATCGTGAGGATTATATTCAGCTTTTTATTCTTGTGTTTATGGTGTCCTGTTTGACGCCATTTCGTGTGGGCGGACTTATAATTTCCTCCGATACTACTACTAGTCTATCAATGTCAACAAACGCTAAGCACATATAATCGACATGAACGTATGTACCTATCCCTGTCTTCAATTTTCTTACATATAACTAATATATAAACAAATACTTTACATCTGACTCGCATCACCTTTTACTGTTATCATTATTATTGTTTTTACTCCTACTTTATCTGTAAAAAAACACTACTTAGATAATACCAACCTTCAAATTTACCGGCAAATTCGACACGGATCTTCTCCTGACTAAGAATCGTTTATTTTGATCATGTCATGTGTCCGTCTTTCCCCAAAAAATAGAATGTACGAATTCCCATTTTAAACGTATAGCCGGTTAAATGTGATGACCTTATTTCAGACTATTATCCTTCTTTCATTCTCTATTTTCCTCGGTGGTATCATTCTTATTTTTGGCGGTGTTTTAGGAATCCTTTTTTCTCAAATCGCAACATTCTTGAAGAAGGAAAACAAGGTGACCTTATGGCGACTTGCTACATACTATATTCTATTCACGAAAGTCAAGGTTAATACAATCATAATCTGACATTAATTAAAATTTTGGGAATAGATTCTGAACGATACCCATACTTGTCATGGTATCCAATAGACATTTGCGTTGAATATATTGACCGCCTATATTGATTCGATATACGCACTTATCTTATGAAGTATATTCCCCTTATAAGCATGTTATATGTACAATATATATACGAAAATTACTATACATATAACACAACGAAGAGAAAAAAAAAACTGCGATATATGGAAGGACTCGTTCACCTTCACTTCATTTATTTTCGGTATCTATGACGCAGTATTCAATAGGAAATATTTTATCTATTTCGTTAATTTACAAAAATTCTAACACCTGCTAGTTCTGAATCGTATCGCAATATGACCCAAATACAAGCGGATGATTTAACAATTTTGCAAGCTTTTTTGGAGCAATAGTTCTTGATTCCCTAAGAACTTCACGAGTCCCTATTTCATGCATATATCTCTAGCGATTATTAATCCTTATCTGTAACTGGACTGATTTTTTTTTCTCTAAAATAAATGAGTTCTGTAGATAAAACGCTTTCCATTAATAGTAGTACAGCAATAATCACCAGCGAAAGTTGATTGTACTGTTTCTAGGTCAAACATTATGTCTTATTTTTGGATACCACATCAAATATACAAATTTTAGATCTGTACATTCGTATTTTTCTCTTGCCGAATACTCGGCTCCTCTTTAGATGCAGCCAACATTGGCTCGGACTTCAGATGGCATCCAATGCTGTCGCTCAATTTAATAGCCTTAATAATGGAAAAAAAAAACAATCATTTGTAATTCCTTAAATAAGCTTTGATTCGATTTATTTGCATATATAGTCGATGCAATGATTTTTTGATCTTTTGATCTGGGGATGTATATAAATAACTCTGGTAATAAAAAAAAATCTTCCCCTGATCTAATTTGTATTCATTATGAACCGAGATGAAAATCAAGTGTCATCGTCTATAGAAAAATTATCGTACAGTTTCCAAACTCCGCCCCATGTTGATAGATCTCTAATATAGCAAGATTGTACTTTGCCCATACAAAAACGATATGGGGACGAGTCCCAGCATCTAGCTTTAATATATGCCTTTATGTCGAATCGTATTTGTATGCAAGATAAGGAATGTAATTGCCTTAATTGTCTTTATTCAAGTTACACAACAAATGTAATGCTTTAATATAGGGCAAGTTAGACATGTCATGTTCTATATTAGATAAAATGAATGCGTATGAAAATTATTCAAGTGGATAATAGAAAATGAATATTAATTAAATGTTATAGACGGAATATCAATTTAAAATTTCGATCTCTGAATTCGTTCATTGAAACTTTTGATTGTCATTGTATAGATTCACTAGATGCATACTACATTTTTGTATAAAATATTTAAATGGTACAAAAATGATTTTATAAAACGGAGAGAAAGGGTTTTCCTGTGAAAATGCTTTGAAAGTCAACAATACGACAATTTATTCTATACCATATTTAGAATTTTAAAACACTTCCTCTTCCTGTCAGGCTATGAATTATTTAAATTTAGTTTTAGGATGTACGGAGATATATCTATATTTCCTTTCTTTAGCTTTTTATAATTAAAAAATTATTAAATTTTGTTTTTAGCTTTGGATATTAATGAAAATGTTGCCACTTGTATATTTTCTATTTTTCGAAATTACTTTTCATTAATAGT
The DNA here is from genome assembly GCA_029619315.2 of Dynastes maya. NCBI lineage: Eukaryota > Metazoa > Arthropoda > Insecta > Coleoptera > Scarabaeidae > Dynastes > Dynastes maya. Next base: position 3,330,688 of record JAROYE020000012.1, on the reverse strand, counting down.
AAGATTCATTTCAACGAAATAAAAAGTTTGCAATTTTTATTTGGTTAGTGAACTTCAGAGCATCTACATTGTTAATTATAATATGAATTGTTGTATATTTCGAATGAAAATGTGTCAAAATTAAATAATTAAAGAAATACATTGTCTAAGTGGCTTTTAAATCACATATCACTAATCCCATTCAAATTTTTTTTTTTTAAATAATGAGACAATTATTTCAGGAGTTATTTCATATATTCCTTTCTAAATGGGACCAGCATTTATACAGCATGTCCCCCAGTAGACCTAACTGTACATTTTATAGAAAAAAAAGAAGCATTAAACTATTTACATAAAGTGGATCATTCTCATTTCTCAATATTTTGCGATTCTCAGAGTGTCCTGAAGAGCATTAAGAGCTTTCATGCGCAATCATCTCCCATCATTGGCGATATAATCAACGCGTACAACGTACTATTGCAAGATGGTAAAGAAGTAATTTTCTTCTCGATAAAAGGACATTCAGGAATTGAAAATAATGCTACTGCTGACCAATTGGCAAGAACAGCCAGTGAATCAGAACCTACATCTAGAATTTTACTGCCTGTTGGCAGTGGCGTAATTACACCCACGCAATGCGTAGGGGCCCTAGACGCAAGGGGGTCCAAAGGGTCTTCCGATCTTCTATCTTTTTACTCCTGTTATGATAAATAAATCTTTGAAAGATCTTGCGTGAGGGCCCAAATTTGGTAGTTACGCCACTGCCTGTTGGAGACTTCTTTCACGCTATTAGAACACGAAAACATGACAAATGGCAATATCGATACAACATCACTTATAAAGAGAAACCAACAAATTACTACTTGTTCAAACCAATTATTAAGTCCTCACGTTGGTATGACAACTTATCCATCAAAAAGGCTGTATATTGTCAGATAGCAAGACTGAGCTTTAATCACGGAAGATTAATTCCAGGATGTTGTAAGTACAAACAGAACATTGATAGCTTCATTATAAGCTTACATAGAGCCGGATTGGCTTTGCCATTAAACGTCAATTATATTCTTACCCAAGAGAAAGCTAATATCAATTTGGAACTATACAAGTTTTTGGACGCAAATAAAATTAAAATTTTGCTGACGTTCCTTTTGTAAATTTAACCTCTGTGGGTATTCCTTTCATACCTAGGGCCTACCCGTGTGTCTTTTATGTGAGCCACTCGGCCGGCCCCGAGTGTGAAAATATTTGTCTGTGTCTACCCTGTCGTCTCTCCGGGACGGATAGGTATACCTATGTGGTAAATGGCTCAATGGCGCAAGCCAAAGCCAATAATAATAATAATATATAGAAAAAAACCATTCCATATATAAAGTTGTCATTATTTTGAAAAGTCTTTTATGGTAACTAGAATGTTGATTGAATTGGCAAGAAATTGCGTCAAGAATAAAGTACCAAAATGAGCACCATTGGTCTCCATCCAGTAGTAAAGCCGCTTTTCAAATTCTTGCCTTATTTTTTGAAAAGTTCCTTGTGGAACGCTTCTACACTCGTTGATAACTCATTAACCCATATTGTTTAGATCTATTGCTTTAGGCTTGTAAACTACTGATTTGAAATCGTCCCAGAGAAAGAGGTCGAGACGTGAAGTCCGGTGATCGTGGAGGCCGCTCAATCGTTCCAGGTCTAGTAATCCAGTGATTTGCAAATCTTCAGTTAAGCTAGCTACGGTGATTTTCGGTATAATGCGATGGAACAGCATACTTCCGGAACATCACGCTGGTTTTCAATTCCCTCAGTCATAAGAGAATCGATAATGGTCTCCAACATATTCAAATAGACCACCTTTTAGCATTTCATTGATAAATATAAACGTAACCTAGCATCCCTGGGAAACATCAACTGTCACTAATTTATACTCCTTTGTACACTTTGTATCTGATGTGTTTTGGTGTTTCTTCAGATCTGATTGAAGTTTTCCAATCATATTTATCTGAGCCGTATCGTGGCTTTATATCTTGCAAGTATGCATCGCGAACTGGCGTACCTCAAGGCTCCGTCTTAGGACCGTTACTTTTTCTAATTTTTGTCAATGACATTGTATTTCATTTCGCTGTTTGTTATCTGCGGATGACTTTAAAGTTTTTCGTAAGATCGAAAGTGTTGAGGATTGTGAATTGTTACAAAGCGACTTAAATGCTCTCGAGAGATGGAGTTCGGATAATATGTTCTTCAATACGAACAAATGTAAATGTCCTTTAGACGAAAACTATACAATAACGTTTCCATATACAATTTATAATTCTTCTCTTGAAAGGTGTGACTCCTTCAAAGATTTTGGAGTAAGTTTTGACGAAAAATTAAATTTAAATTTACATGACATATGTATAGAGCGGGCCAAATTGCGCCATCCAACAGAATCGGAATCAGGCGCAACGGCCGCTTATTGTAAATAGCGTATATGTGAGTCACAGCAGATATGTGATATTTCGAAATTAATACACAAGAGTAAAAAAATAAAAGCTGACGCAATAATAATGTTTAGTAATTAGAGCGGATATATATATATATGTACACGCTGAGGTGTTTTTATTTTCATTATGATTTTTTATTTGATTGAAAACGGTATGCGTTGTAAATGGGATGTAATAAGGAAATAACTGAGAAACTGAACGCTTTTTTTATTCTGTTGTACTTAATAATGTAACTGTAAATAAAGATATAATAAATAAATTCTATCCTTCTTAATAATGCGGATAGGCTTGTTTAAAAAGTTGCACCATCAGATAAGTTTCCACATTTGCCTCGGTGAAGGATGTTCGCCGAGACGAAAAAATGTTCTTATATTTCGAAAACGACCGTTCCACGTCTACCGAAGTAAGACAGGCGTAATTAAAATAATCTTTAGACTTAGTCAAGGAATCTGCAGATGCCCCATCGCACATTTGTCTTAATCTCGTGTAGTCCGGATTCTTTTTTAAAACACTATCGAACTTAGCTAAAACTCGTCCACTTGTTGCATCGTTTATACTGTGTAACAATGTACTAACTTCGTCCACGACTTGCACTGATTCTACCAACGACAATCCAGAATTTTGCAAATTTTCTATCGCGTCTACTAACCCTTTATAATTGTTGCTAATATTCTTTAGATGTGTTTCAACAGAAATATCGAGAAATCCCTTCTGGCTCATCCTAATAGCTCTAGCTTCGGCAGGGACGAATTGCAAAATAACGGATTTGACTTCTTGAAAATGTTCATTATAATAAAAAGCGGCTTTTAACCACGTTCCCCAACGCGTAAGAATGGGCTGTGGTGGTTCTCGAATACCAGGGCATAACCTGTGGAATGCCCTAGTCCTCTTAGGACTTTTGAGAAACACTTTTTTTGTGTTTGCTATTAATGCATCCACCTCCGGGTAACACTCTCGAATAGTTTGTGCCACAAGATGTAAAGCATGGACTTTACACGTAACATGTAAAAGTCCTTCACACTTTTCTTTAAGGGAACGGCCTACACTACACATTGTTGCTGCACCATCGCTCATGAACAACAACAGTTGACTGGTTGACACTTGAAATTTTTGTAACGTTTCGAGAACTACGGCCGTAATTGCTTTACTAGTACACTGTTTTAATCTTCTGCTGGCTAATAGAATTGCAAAATTTGGTTTAATAGGATCTAATACGCGCACTATTATATTCAAAATAGAATTTTTTTTGCAATCTGTCGTCTCATCAAGACATAGCCACAGCTGTTTATCTTTTAATTCGGCTTTAATTCGATTTTCAATGGCCTCACGTATTCGTGGAATATCTCTCCGTAACGCTGTCCGAGATGGTAGTATCCACTCGGTATTGTATGTACCCCAGAATTTTCGAAATGCTTTTTTATCAAGTATACGAAGTGGTAGACCACATACCATAAACGTTAAAAGCAATTCTAATTGAAATTGACGTTGTTGTGACACACCATTTCTTTTATTTCTGTGGTGTGCGCTATTTATATGTCTTTCACAATCACGTTTGCTCCAGCACAGTAGTTTCTTTTTACAAACTTTACAGAAAATTGTACTCCCATTGTAGTGTAAATCCACAAATTCACTAAGAAATTTATTAACTTTCGTAGGTAATGGCCGTTTATTTTTAATAGTTACGTTAGACATAATCACTAAAGCGAGCACACCGACGCTTGTTTCTAGTATGCCACGAAGTGGTGCAAACGTAACATCTGCAGACTCGTCATTTGTTGATGAACAGAGCGCGTCATCCGTAAATGAATAAGCGCGCTGTTAGTTCGTAGCCGTCGATGAATGAACTTTTTTTTTGTAGTGGCCCACTGTGAACAACGCCCTATTTATCAACGAACACCCAAACTGCAGGTGTATATTTGCGCGTCTTCACGACGTAATAGACAGTGGTTTTGGTCCTCGTCCTAATAATTACATATTTAAATTACCTATGTTTACATACATATATGCGCCCGGCAGCCTGATTGCGAACCTGGCGCGTGGCGCTCTTGGCCCGCTCTACATATGTACTTACTCTTTAAAAATGCTTGGATTCCTTATAGAAATACAGAATATTTGGGTAATAATGCACTTATAATCTTTTTTAATGCATTTATTAGATCTAAGCTTGAATATTGCTCTATAGTATGGAATCCGGGCTATGCTAAATATAATGAAATGACATCATCATGTCATGGACGCGGCAATAGATGTGGACGCGGCAACCTCACTCCTAACCTGGCGCGAAGCTCTCTGTGCCCGGCCTATACATTACGGTTTTTCACATGTCCATTTCAGTAAAAAATGCACTCATCATCTCAATCATAGTTTCTCAAAATTCTCATAGAAGATTTGAATACCTATTTTACATTCATAGAAAAAGGATGCCATATAGATATTATTTTTGGAAAATTGACATAATTGCGTTATGTGGTAGTACTCTGTTAAATAAAACACAAAAAAAACAAATATTAAGAGCAATACTTTTGAGGTACTGTATATATCATGGTGCTTTGTTTCGTTACCATTAAAAGTGAAATCTATCCTGCAATAATTGCAAATAGTATCATCCTATTTTATATGTATGTTAAATACCTCTTTTTAAATACCAGCATGAAGAACGCAAGTGGAACAATACATGATTTGACTGAATATTTTTCGCATTAAATTTCACACATGCAAATTATTTACATTAATATTAAAATACCATTGGCAAAATTCAGATTTCCCCAAGCAAAGTAGTGGTTTCATTTCACTATACGTGTACATGCTACCTATAGAAAGTGATCAAGAAAATTTCGTTTTGATGAACAAAAAAAGAGGAATAAGATGAAATTAGCTCACTTATCAGCTGTGTGATTCTTATTTAATTATACCTTTTACTTTTTTAACGCTACTACTAACACATCGAACGTGCTGTGGTAATAATAATATTAGTTATAATTTAGATAATTAAATTTAAGGTTTATATCTCCAAATATAGCTCTTAAACTAGTTTGCTGTTGCTATATTTTCCAAGCGAGATATGTGTTTAATAATATCAATGATTCTCTCTGAAAGATCTTTGGATTATCATATCAATAACGTGCAACCCAATTTGTTACAATATTTTGAAGTGGTGTTATCAGCAATATAATCTATATTAGTACTAAAATTAATATAACTTTATACTAACAAGATAGTATTACGTGACCTATATACGTTTTGTTTAATAAGTATGACAATTTTATTTACAATATTTATTTAATGATCACTTATACACAGATTGTAAGCTTTCATGTAATGGTTAAAACCATTTTACGTTTGGTCTATAAATTTTCTCATTACCAGCACCTGACTTTTCATGCGAATAAGACTTTGAAATATTATATTCAATATTATCTTTATTATAAAAAATACATTCATCAAATTTGCAGCATAGGGGCAGTTGGTAATGAGGACTAGTGATGGGAAAAATCGTTATTTTAAAATAACAGTTTCAACCGTTATCGTTATTTTGAAATAACGATTGCAAAATAACAGGTTTAGCGTTATTTCGTAGTTAAAATTAAGTGATAAACTGTTCACTGTTATACTATCAGATTCAATGCAATCATTGTTACAGCAGCGTTTAATTTCCACCATTTTGACTGATCCTACTATTTTTCTTATATTTAATCTTCGAAATGCGAGAACATCTATGTGCTTAAATGCTATATCATAAATATAACGGTTTTATTTTTAGTTTTTATAAGCAATTTTTTGATATAACATCGGTCTTTTATTTTACATTTGATAATTCCAATACATACAATTATTTAGAAAATATGTCCATAATAAACGTCCGACGTCCGACTCGATGTCGACTACCGTTCGAGAGGATATTTATGTAGGTACGTGGTAAGTTATTTTTCTAGAGGAGTTGCAACTATTATCTGTAATAAACAGCGGCTTCGATCAGACAGTCGTAGCACCACGCAGTTGAGTACGCCGCAACAGCGGTCGATGATATGTTCACAACAGTCCGAAAACAACCGTGCTATACCTGTTATTTTCCCAGCGAGATAACAGTTGCAACCGTTGTTGGATCCATAACGGTTATAAAATAACAGATAGGTACATAACGACCCATCCCTAATGAGGATTTCAAAAATGGCATTTGAAAAATTTTAGGTTCACTGGGTTCTCTGTGCTTGCACCCAACTTTTGTATTTCTTATGGTCGCTATATTAGATTTTTACATTTTTGAAATGACCATAAAAAATGCCTTTCAACAATGTATAACATCCCTATGTTCAATGAAGAAAAACTACGAAAAATAGCGAAATTACAATTTGACCTTGTATCTCTAACGGTTTCTAATATACCCATGTACTTCATGTTATCCTAGACTCCCGGTATACCCTAGAGGTCACAATTTGTTAAGTTAGATAGCTACAAATCAAGTACCGAGGCTATCACATCGGATGTCCTGCAGGGATCTCATCTGGGACCGTTGCTTTTTAATCTATGTATCAATGATATATCCATTTGCTTCACAAATTCTCTTTTTCTTCAATATGCTGGCAATCTAAAGATATTTAATCCTATTAAGTTGAAAAGCAGGAACTATATAGATCGTTCCGTTCTTGTAAAAATATAAATAATTTGGTAATTGTTGTAAATTCTCTCTTTTGGAATACTAATCGTTTATTAAAAATGATGTAAATCAAAAATCAATATAGATTTCAATACATTGAAAAAAATAATCTTAAGCGGAGAACTAAACAAACCGGGTTTATTTGGAACAAATGTAAAAATAAACTGGAAATATTGCCAAGCAACTTGTGTATATAGGGCAGCAGCTTATATGTTTTCAGAGTTGAATCGTATTTTATTTTAAACCACGGGTCAGGAAGATTATTATTATTTTTGCTATACCGCTGTTCAAAATATTTTCTTACAACTCTAGGTCCCCACCTCTGGATTAACTTGACCTAAAGTACCCAAAAAGAAAAAAATTCAATGTGAAAGTATCTGTAATTGACACGAAAAAAATCGTTTACCTTCACTTTGACACCGAATAAACTTGGTTTTATTTAAATGATTTTCAAACACAGTTAAAGGGAACTTCGAACATTTTTATTTAATTATAAATATTTGCCGATACTTCAGTTAGAAATAAATAATTAATCTCGTATTTCACAAGGATACGAAATTAAAAGTCATCAAAAGTGACTGTAATTTATATTATATTCGAAAACGCGGATCGTACTATAATTACCTGTTAGATTTTCGATAATTCAAGATCTTCACAACCTAATCATTATTATATGTATAAATAATAATAAAAAAATATATATCATGGGGTCAAGGTGAATGGTGCAGACAATGAAAAATTCTTGATAAAAATATCACTGCATTATTTGGTATCAAAGCAGTACTTAATAGGTTGAAAAAAGACGACTTTATAAATTTCGTAAACAACGCAAGCTTTATCTTGAAACGGGGATCATAAGCTATAATTTCTTTAATAGCATATAATTTCTTTAATTGAAATCCAAAGAGAATAAAAGGGAAGTTGTTGGATTATGAGTTAAAATTACTTTTAATTCCAATGAATGAGCAATCGTTTTCTTTTAATAATTTATTTTTTATTAAATTGTTCTTAAATTATATTCACTCCATTTTAGAGAATCATTATTGGCAATATTATATATTTTTCTAGAAGATACAAATACTAAAAGTCATAAAATAATGCGTTATTACATGAAAGGATGGATAATTGGTTAAAATTTCTAGATATTTTTTTAAATGCAAGTGTTCGTGTTCTTTGAAATCTTAAATGAACTACTGTACCTAATATTTTAAAGGGACATGCGCTTAAACAGGCGGAAATTTAAAAATTATGTAGATAAAAAAAAATTATAATTTCTTTGATACTAGATTTTAACTTCTCTATAAGTATTTAAAATTTGTACTATTTTTAATTACTATACTATACATATTAGGATTACCAACAAATAGTGAATAATTACCATAATGGTTATTGTATTTTCAGGTTAAAATATTTATTTATAAATTATAAATCAAACCAAAAATTATTTTGTCTAAAAAGATCTAAGGTAACATGTACTATACAATGAATTGCAAGAATCAAAATAATGAAATGCACTTTAATACATATTGGTTTTATTTTTTAGTGGAAAAATTGGATGTAAAATGTTTATACCAGATTCTAGTTTAATTACGAGGCGCAACTATAAATATATACAGCGACAGTCAGGGAGTTCTAAAGGCCATTAAGGCCTACACATACGAATCTGCTCTGATACACGAATGTGTACACCATTTAAGGTAACTGGGACGCAATAACCACGTTACTTTGCGGTGGGTCCCAAGCCACAAAGGGATCGAAGGAAATGAAAAGGCAGATAACATGCCTTTCGTTGGTCCTAACTCCTTCTGTGGTCTCCAAAAGAGCCACATAAAACAAGCAATTAAAGCATAGAAAGACAATCAAAAGTCCTCGTACTGGAAAAATGTTCCAGGACAAAAACAGGCGAAAGCATTTATATCAGGACAGCAAAAATATCGTTCAGCAAAAGCGATCTTAGATTACTGGCTAAAATATCACTTATTTAAACTAGGAAAAGCTGAAGATCGTCTATGCCAAGAAGATCTGGAGACGTCAGAACACATCCTATGTAAATGTGTCGCCATTAGTCGCACACGACACCAACATTTTAGTGGGCCATTTCTTGCACTTACTGAACTGAAGGAAGCAGATCCTAGTGTCTAAGGTTTATTAAAAGCCTCCAACTATTCAAACACACACAAGGGCATTTTGTTACAATAGATCTATTAAGGTCGCTGTGACTAAAGGCATCTGTGCTATGGCCCGTATAAATAATAATAATAATAGTGCCAAGAGATATAGTCATGCCGTCCTAGAGAGTAGCGATAGAAACCGGAATACAGATGCCAATAATATGACCTTTAATGTATAACGTCTCATAAACATTTTCAAAAGATACCATTTAATGTAATATGAATATTTTCTCAACTGAAAACTAAATGATTTACTTGGAAAATTTTTTTTCTGTCTTGAATTTTTTTGATTTCCTAATCCCAAGAAAATATTAATTTAATACAAACAAAATTTCAAGAAAATTATTTTCTTATATTATACATTTTTATAGTCTTGAAATAAAAATATTTTCTTGAATAGAGACCGATTTTTGCAAGAAAATCTAATTGAATTTAATTTTGATGCAAAAAAACATTTCTCTGCGTGTATTTATCGTCAATATTACCAAATCTGTCTACACCAGATTATGTTTCAGGAGGAACGAGAAGTAGAATATTCTTTTCTGATCTTCTGAGTATATTTTTGCTATCTTCCTGAAACACCTTGCGAAGGCAGTTCTTTGTTCTAAAGGGAATTTTTGAGAATTTGAACTTCTTTAGTAAAAATCAAGTTCTACAAATGAATCACGAGTTTTACAAATAATTATAAGTTTTATCACCATTTTTATATATCAAACAGAAACATTGCACAACTTATTTTGTCTTGCAATTAAAATAAACACATTTCGAAATGTTCATGCAAATTTTACAAATAATCGCCTTATATTGTAATATTAGATCTCTTACATCAATGACGATAAAAATTCAGATTGAGTTCCTCGTTTCGTTCGCTGTATCGTCCAAAACAAGTTTTTAAGGTACGATTTAAAGAAAAAAAAAGAGATCAAGTGGCCATTACTACAAATGTATTTTATATTGATCTAATATACCCGTATTTAGAGCAACGTCATTGTCAATAGCCAATTGCGATACTGCTTGAAAAATTTTTATTGCGACAGAATAGTTAAGATTCTAAGAATTAACCTTTCTAATTTCTGAGATGTGAAACTGCAAATGACCTAATTGATATTTGTACGGTAGTAAAATACTCTAAGAAAAAATATGGAACATTTAGCACTGGATTTTTACTATATTTTTCTAAAAAATTATCTGATTTCAAATTATTCTTAAGTAATTGTAAATAATTCTATGATATTCATTGTTCAGAAATGTACAACGGACCTCTACCTGATTTTTAACGTTACTGAAATATAATTCTCCGTTTAAATGCTGGAAATACCCTACAATATGCAACGTCACGTTCCCAATATGAGGAAACGCTTTTTTTTCTAATCCACAGCATTACCTTAGATTTGGCCTGTTTTTATTACAAGTTTAGTCCGTTACGTGTACAAATAATAATTACGATATCCTTTGTTACTTTTAAGATGAGAAAATTAGGCTTCTTTATTGTATACAGTCAGTAAAAATAGAAATCAGGTTTTATTTCCGAAATGATTCCATTGAATTATTTGAAATTTAATTTAAATTTATCACCTTGATTACATTAAAGGCTTGGTAAAAGGTTTAAAAGCAAATTATCTTGCTTTTTTCTAAAACTCCTAATATCGCAATAACAGCAGGTGCTAATAAGATGATCCCTAATAATAATTAGCAAACTAGAATACCCACAATTTAAGAATTTTTTTTTACATGTTAAAGACCATTTCTAAAAAACTAACCTCAATAGAAGAGAATTCCTTTTTTCAATCTAATAAACGTTCTTGCACAAAATAAACCTCTAAGTTTGTCAAAAAATGTTGCTATAAAGTGATGAAAGTCGTCAATTCAATTTGGTGATATCTCAAAACCGGTTAGTGATATCTCAAAAACTGTTAGCTGATATCTCAGTAACCATTTCAGATACAAAATCGGGTCGATTAACTTATCTGGCGTGCCAAAATTGATACGAAGGAATCCTTAACCTATTACCTGCCATTGTCTCATTTTTGGGATGCTCAAAGAAATTACTATAACTTCATGCAAAAAATAAAAGTTGTTTCCGTTTGTTTTGTGTCACTCAATGGTACCTAACCTTATAATAAATGATAATATTTTCATTTTAAATTTTAAAAAGGAGTAAAAAGTGTACTTATTTTTGTTTATTTTCAAAAGAATATAAGCGAAAATAATTTAATTATATACATTTTTTAGACATTTTTTGTTTCTTTAGCGAAAAATATACTCCCAAGGTCACAAAAATACTTTAAAATATATTGTACATAGTTAAAATTTTGCTTGTAATAGTTTTGAGTTGTATTATTAACTACAATTACATAAAAAAATTACACATTAACCGTCGATGAGGAAAACTATTTGTATTTTTAAACAGGTACCGCTTGGGAAAAAATTGCAGTTACACTGTTTCTTTCATAATTCGACCACTTACAGAACTAGATAACTAAATCGAGTTTTTTTTTTTAAGTACTCCAGCTAAATCGATCTAAAAGAAGCAATATTTTTTATCATCTTTAATTTGTCAATGATAGGACTGGAAACTATGGGAAATTTCAAGATTATTTTTTTGTATTTCATCTGGATAACTTGCATTATACATGTCTATCTAGCGCGCGAAGATTAGTGACATAAATTGAGAGATGTAAGAGCAATGAGACCAAGAGTAAAAAGTCTTAATGCTATTATGTCTTCCCATTTTGTTTTTGCCGGTAGTAATTCTATCAATACCAAGAGCTATTTATTAGCATACCTATCTTGATTATTGTTTCTAGGCACATTTTCCATGTGTACTTCTACATTAAATTCACTTTTGTTTGAACATTATTCTGTAGATAATCACAAGCAATGTGAATGTACGAATATGTCGTACTGTTTCTTGAATCAAGTTAACAATGGTTTTGAACAAAGAAATACGATTATTTAATTACAAGTGTATGTATACTTCTCTTAAGCGGAGAAAGAAACGTTAAGAAAATATTTTTTTTAATTTAAAACAGTTATTGTATTGCAGATAATTGAAATAGTAATTTTCTTGAATTAAGACGGACAGCTTTGATACAAGTAAACGTTTCCCTGCGTACACACTAGGTGGACACGCTGTATATAAAGGCTATTGGGAAGATTCTAAAGCGACCAATATGGGAATTCAATTTTCATTTTGAACTTGGTTTTATTAAAATTATGTTATCTCTAGTTTCCGATTAAAAATTACCTAGGGATCTTCGAGAATGGTTTGTAAGATTACATATTTGCATATTTCTTGTCCATTCTTCTGTACTATGTATTGTATGATCATTTCCTTTACACAACGTTTAGAACTTTCACCTTATTGATGAAGATCTTTAAGAATTGAAAGTATTTCTAATTATATATTTTTTTAATTGTTAATTTTCTGTACACCGTTTGAAATTCTTGTGAATGAATGGTTCGCGAGAGTAATTATCTTGGCGGAATTCTTTTAGAACGTCCAAGAGAGTCACACTTTTATTTTCTTCATAATTGGAAGTCAAAGTACAGTAAAGTAAATAAAAATCTCTATCTCTATTTCTATTTCTAAAGTAGCCTTTAGCGACCAACCAAAAAACACGTAATAATATTGGAATTTAAAAATAACGGATCTCATACAGTATAATGTACATACATACATACATACGTAGAATCTAGCAGGCCGTGTTAATTAGATAGAAGAGGTAGTCATGAACTAGCGCTTTCAGATCGGGCGGTATTTTTAAAAAATCTCAATCAGTTTATCCATGACATTATGAATATCCTGACAAATAACTATCCTCGTACTATCTATTTCTGTAATAATAATTATTATTTTAAACGTGCTTAGTAAACATAGAAAGAAAAATGTTATTTCATCATCTGTACTAATACGTAATATTGCGCAATGCTGTTAGTTAGCTTTGTTAGGTTTCAGGTTCTTTCAAATCAAAATCAAAAGAACATATTTCCGAGGATAAAATTATGACAAAATATCCAAGAGGACTAGAACCAACAAAACTTTCTTGAAGTAATGCCAAAAAACAAGTGAAAGTTGCAAGATGTGCCAAGCTATTGATGTAGATTCTACGTGAGTCACATTTACAAAGTTTGCAAATCATATGTGGCTTCTTTTTTTATTTTTCTCCTTACATGTGTTGGATTTTAATTACACTAATTTTTCAATTTCTGCAAGACAGACAGATGGGAATCATGCTTCTGCATCGCATGACACATGCTTCTAATTGTATGAAAGAGAACTAAATTTAGTGAGCATGTTGGCGGTAATTTTGGCAGAATAGTATTGAAGATAAATCTATAAGAACTTCCAAAACAATTTGTTTAAATGACAAGTAATTTTTCGTAAATAAAATTGTTTGTTGAGGATTTATAGGAACCAATTACTTTGAACAAAGGTCAAAAAAGTAATGACAAGCAATTTTCAAGAACATCTATCAGAGGCAAACATTTAAAATTACATACGATTAATTTTTAACTACATCAATATTCAAAGAAGGAAATTATTCAGGTAGTAAACTAGGAACTCAGATAATTTCTAGAGTGTTATCGTAGGTCTTGATTTAATAGGTTCATCAACAGAAATACTTTTAGTTGAGGCATACTGCTTTCACTATAAAACGTTGATTGAATTCTAAATGTGTTCGAATGTAAATTTCGTTTGATGGTCTACTTATCAAACAAAGGTTAAATTAAATCCAATATTCTCTAGATGGGATTATTGCAACGTTAAAAAACAAATTTTTGCATATTGAGAATTTGCGTTAATATAAATGATAAATTTAACTCTTTAAGTGACATTTAAACGAAAATGTTAAAGGAACTTTATTTATTTATCTAATTTGTGGAAGATCCGACGCAGATCAATAAAATGCTGCTTAATACATATTAAAAAACTCAGTTTTCAAGGTTTCGATCTTGTTGTTCAGTATACTGGATGGACCATTTAATTTAAGATAATGTTAAATGTTTCTTATAGATATTTACATAAGCATTTGGGGGCGTGTTATTTGTACTTATATCTTTATAAATTTGCTCTTGAGGACAATCCTATAAAGAAATTGTCCCCAATTAGAAATAAATGTGTTGTAAATAAACAAAATAATTTTGTAAGGGCATTTTTTTGGTAATTAAATTGAATTGTTCGTAATTGGGATCCAATTTGTCCATAAAGTAACTCGCAATATTCGTAAATTTATTATTAAGTGAGTAGGATAGTTCAAAAATTTAAGGAGACCGGAAGTATGAAAGATACACCTCGACAAGGTAGACCTCAAATCGAAGAAAACACTAAATTGAACGTTTTACTTGAAGCCCAAGATAACAGAACTTATTTCCAGTAGGTAGCTTGGGTTAAACCATAATATTCACCAATCTACACATGGAAAAATCTTAAAAAAAGGAAAAGTATCATCTTTATAAAGTACATTTGTTACAAGACTGAGGAAGATCTAAATCGTTGGTTACAGCTTTGCAAAGAATTGATGGTACCTTGTAAGACAATATCGTGTTTTCTGATGAAGCTACTTTTTGCCTAAATGATCTAAATCGTCATAACTGCAGATATTGATCCCAAGAGAATCCTCAGTGGATTTACAAATCACATTACCAGCAAAATGATGGAGCAGGATGAAGCACCTCCTCATTTAGGCGTTAATATTAGAATATTTCTTAAAAATACATTCCCTGACAGACAGTTAGGGCGACGAGGAACAATTGAAGTCCACTGGATTTCTTCTTGTGGGGTTATTTGAAAATTAGGGTCTTTTCTAACAGACCAGACATTGAATTCAAAACTAAATGAAAAATATCAGCACGGAAGTGAACATTCGATCCAAAGTGTTGTCAATTTGAAATTTTTACTTTAATTTCAGATATTAAAATTATTTTTATTTAGAATTAAAACCGTTTGCTTTACGTTAATCTTTCACACAGTATAGGAGAAATTGGGTACCCCGTTATATATTTTTTCCGAAAATAATTTGCACAATCCTTGAGACGATGTCGAATTATGTTCTAAAAAAATGTCTATCTGTTATAGTTTCCGAGATATTTACAAAAATTTAAAAATCGTATAAATTTTCTGAGGGGGCTGTACCCCAAAATCAGCCGCTAAAAAAATTATATTATACCAAGGTACTGTTTCAGTCTCTAGAATTTTTGAATTGCCGGTGTTGTTTTGTAAGTCTTATATATAGTGTTAAAAAATTAATACCCAGTATCATTAAATTTGATGAAAGGACATTCTTTTTAATTTGAAAAATTTCTTCTAACACGGCTCATTTTTGTGATAATCCTCATTATCCGCTCGGTATAAAAAATTGTGAATATTTCATTTTATAAATATCTTTTAGGCAAACATGAGAAAACGGTAAGGATTTTTTTCTCATCATTTACTCTTCGATCGAATTTTATCAAAAAACAACTGGTTGAAATAAGAACAATGTATAAGAGATAACCTACATCTAATGTGAGGCCAGGTCACACTACAGAATGGCTTAGCACTTAGTTATATCCTAATGGGAGTCCTCGGTGTTGTATAGTCCATATTCGCGATTCTTTACAGTATTTACCCGGCTGCCAAGTCCGAAGAAAGTGTTTTGACTCGTTGCTTTTAAAGTTCTTGCCGCTGTAGTTCTATACGTTTGCTGTTATTTGATTAGTTAGACGACCATGATACTGTTTGCCAGACTAGAAGTAATTACTTAACAGGTGAGCCGTATTACGTGTTTCAAAATTGCATTTCTCCTTCGATATATCATATTTGTAACGAGTTGAAAACGAAACATTTTCCCTTTTATATTTTCCCTTTCGACAATCCTATAGAATTTATTCATTCTTTTATTTTTCATTTTAAAGGCTTTTAATATGGTAATTATTATTATTATTATTACAATTTATCACATAAACAATTTCAAAGAATATGTCATCTGATTGAATACAAACTAGTACGGCTATATTTAAAAGAATACCACTCTTGTGTACGATAGCATTAACATAAAATTTTAAAAATGATATCATTAAGGTCACGTATTGATAGAATGTTAAAAATATTTCTTTCGTATTAACAATATCTCGAAGAATATTAATTTAATAGGAAATTTACATTTAAAAATAATTTTCTAATACTTCAATTTACCTAAAATCTAGATATCTCCAAAAACTCTTCCAACATTTAAATTCAACAAATCTTCTGTGACATTACCATATGTATCTATTCATAATGCATCCTGTATATTTTGAAAAACTACTGAATTATTGATAGCATTTGCTGATGTTTTATTAATATTTTTTATTACTGCTATTAATTTGCGTCCTATTCCGAGAGAGACTTGTATATATTTATGTAATGATATCTGTGAGCCCGATCAAGGATACAGGAATCGATTTTAAAGATCAAAAACCTCTAGACCAAAATCGAAAAATATCAAACTGATGGATACGATGCTAAACCCGAACAATGTCGAACATTATGGCACCGATTTTAAAATAAATTATTAGCATTAGTACATATCGCAAATTTGAAATGCAAAAAATACAGGTCAAAAAAGAAAGTGGCTTATAAACCTTAAGTTTATATAACATACCGTTGTTGTCATGTAATAATTGTAGAACGAAATGAATTTATAAAGATGACTATAAGACCAAAGGACTAGATTTTCGTACATCCTTTTGACTTTGAGAACAACATTAACCTTCAAATGTACCCAGAAGATTTTCTAGACTTTTTCTGTTCACATTTGCAGCTCACAACCAGTGATGTTTCTGGCAATTTAAACGATTCTAGGTCGCTTGAATATGATTTGTATATGTTATGCCTTGTATTGTTTGAAGCCTACATTATATTGTACGTATATACGTTAAAATTTTTGACCTTCATCGTGTTACTAAACCAGTAGCAATATTTTCTTATCGTTGCACCACTACAAAATAATTATAATAATTTAAAATTTGTATATTAAGGAATTTAGAACAAGATGTTTCAAATTTGAATTTTGTTTAAATCTACCAAAACACGTAAAACTGTCTGGTTTACGCAGAATGACTCTAACTGAAGGTCTTTTAAACATATCATGCCCTAACAAGTGAAACAGTTCCAATATTAACGTAGTTGGTTCCACTTTCTATTTAAGGTACTTGAGTGGCGGTTCCTTTGAAAAGAAGAAGGGTCTGACATGACGTGAAGTAGATTTATGTCAAAAGATACACTTTTTATTTTATAAATTAACCTGTCACTATGTATATAACATGCAGAATATAATGGTAGTGCTACATTAAATGTATATTCATTATGAAAATAAGGATTCATTCTGTTTCGGTTGACATTTCATGGTAAGGTTGTAATAGACATTTGGAAATTTTAAAGCTTTTGCCTTTTCCCAAATTACGTCAAAGCTAGAGCCGCTAAAAAAAATGGTATATGGACTTATATGACATTTTCATAGATTTTGAAAGCGACCATTATGATTTTTGTAGAATATAATTATTACTTTCATATTGAAAGAGTTCCCTTAATTATAAATTAATTCCTTTCGATGTTTAGGAGAATTATAACCGTCAAAAATTACCTACACTAGTCCAAATGAGAGGACTTATAGTCACTTTCCACGACTACTATCCAGTTCTAATTAGATTTAGTTTATTTTAGATAAGAATTTATCATTGCATATTATAAATTTACGGAATATTAGACGATATTCTAAGGATTAGTAATTTTTTTTGGAGTCCCTGTATAAAGTTGCAACTCCACTGTTTTTAGGACATATTATTCAATAAAGACAACGTATTTTATAGCTTAAGCTGCGTTAACTGCACCGTCTTATCTTCCTCAAAGTACATAACGGGAAATATGCAATTGTTACATATGTGTTTGAATACACCTAATGTAAATAGATAACATAGTTTATATATCTACGTATATAACTTAGAGATACAATACGTATTTTTTATTACAGAAAAAGTGAAGAGGCATCTTTAAATCAAAGCGATTCGAACGACTTTGGGCAGCGTTAATCATGTGGACATCACAGTCCGAGAAGATAAGTAATAACAATAAATCAACAAACGGGAATACCATTGCTGGTGTAGGAGATGTTTCAGAGGAAAGGACAGCATTAACCGAACAGAATGACAGTGTTAAGTCTCAGTGTTTTACGGTAGCAACGGACTGTGACTTTTGTGACGATAGTGATACAGAATGCGGTTTAGGACCATTCGCACCAACATGGTTGCAAAAGTTCGCATCGAAACAAGTTTTTTTAATGGTATTCTGTATAGCATGGGTCCTCCAGGGGATGTACCACACGTACTTCGTTAGTGCTATCACGACGATAGAGAAGCTCTTTCAAATCCAATCAAAAATAACAGGTATAATAATGAGTGCTACAGAAATTGGTCAAATAGGTTCGTCTTTACTATTAACTTACTATGGAGGCCAAGGGCATAGACCTAAATGGATTGCGTGGGGTATGGTCTTATTCGCGGTTTCCTCCTTTACATGTTCATTACCGCATTTCATCTATGGAAGGCAGATCATGAATTCCAACGATTTAATTGGGATTACAAAGGATACCGACACTTGTAAAGCAATCACTAATATCAGCTTAGCCAACATGACTAATTTTATGAGTACCGATTTTAATGGCGACCTAATTAACAAATCGTTAATTCCCGAACCACGTATTGAACCGACAGTCACGAAAATCGTCCTGGCAATCTTCTTCATCAGTTTGCTAGGAGTAGGTATGGGTCAAACAGCTGTATACACTCTTGGAATACCTTATATGGATGACAACGTTGCTAGCAAAGAATCTCCTTTATATTTTGGTAAGAGGATCGTCCAATTCTATAACCATTTCCCATTTTAATAAAAAAAATACTTTTACAGCAATAACCATTGGGATTCGAATCCTGGGACCAGCTTTGGGATTCATAGTTGGATCGTTATGCACTAGTTTGTACGCTGATTTATCCGTGGATCCCAAAATCGACACCAACGATCCTAGATGGGTTGGAGCGTGGTGGTTGGGTAAGTTGTGAAGATTAAAAATATATGGAAGAATATTTTTTACTATGTAGGTTTGGTTCTTATATCCGGTCTGTTGATGTTGACTTCATTTGCCATGTTTGCATTTCCTAAAAGGTTATCTACTGGTAGACCAGCTCCAAGATTACAAAGGACAGGAAGGAAGCATCCCAGCATACGAGGTAAATATCAAGGCCCAACGTCAATAATATTGAACTAAAGCAAAAATTCGCAATGAAAAACTAATTTCTTAATTACCTAATGCTTCTCATTTCAAAAATTCTATTTCATAATTCAACTCAGATCGTTATGTCTATTGCAAAATAAAATATAAAGAAAGCAACAAGTTTAAAGTGAAATCAACTGGCAATTTTATACCACTACTATACACAAAGCTCATTATTTATGCTATCTGCAAATTTAAAACAGTTATACAGGAGAAAAAAAATACGCACACAACGTAAGATGTTCACAGAAATATTTCAGTATACAGTTCGTGATAAAATTACGGTACTACAACGTTGCATGTTGCTATGCAATCTATGTACTTATGTTATTCATCAATATAGTAATTTATATTTCCTTTTCTTTTTCAGATTTTCCGAAAACGGTGAAAAGGTTATTGAAAAATGATATCCTTATGTTCAGGACAGCAAGCAGTGTACTGCATATATTGCCTATTGCAGGTCTTTACACGTTTTTACCGAAATACCTCGAATCACAATTTAGATTACCAACACCCTCAGCGAATATGATATCAGGTAACCCATTAATCGAATACTCTAAATCTGTGGCACTGGAACACTGAGACAGATCACTAAAACCCTTACCACAATACTTAACTCGTAGGGAAACGTGCGTCCAGTACGAGCTAAGTATTGTGGTAAGGGTTTTAGTGAACTGTTTCAGGTAACCCATCTTCAAAATCGAATAATAATTCCAAAATGTTTATGGTCTTTTCTTATGTTTAGGAGTTGGAGGAATCTTGGTTATGGGAATAGGAATTATTATAAGTGGTGTTTTTATACTTAGAGTGAAGCCAAATGCAAGATTCGTGGCAGCTTGGATAGCTTTCACAGCTGTGATTTACGCCATTGGTAATTTTCATAATTTGATCTTTAAATACAGCATAATTTACGAATTAAAATATTTCAGGCATGGGTATCTTGATGTTCATTGGATGTCCAATGGATGAATTGCAAGGGTACGTCGGGAAAGATTTGGTGTAGTTTTAGAAATGTTAATTGGTCTTAATTTTATTTTTAGCTACGGTACACTTCAACCAGTATGCAATTCAACAATTAACTGTAATTGTGATGCGAATAAATTTGCTCCTATCTGCGGACAAGATGGGAAAACTTACTATTCAGCCTGCCATGCAGGCTGTCGAAATTATACGGAAAAGGATGGAAAAATTATGGAATATTTAGATTGTATGTGCTTAAACGATACTATAATTAATAGTTTGAATCTGGACAATGATGGCAATAAATTTGGTCGTGCTACTGTTGGGTATTGTGAAATAAAGTGTTCGAATTTCATCACATATATTATTCTATTTTCGATATTCGTGTTTATACACTCAACTTCTGAAGTCGGATCTATGCTTTTAATACTGAGATGCGTAGATCCCAGAGACAAAGCAATGGCTCTCGGTTTGATACAATTCGCTATTGGGTTATTTGGTAACGTTCCATGCCCAATAGTGTACGGTGCCGTTGTGGATTCGGCATGCTTAGATTGGAAAATGGTTAAAGATGAACGTGGAGCTTGTAAATTGTATGATTCTAGTATATTTAGGATGTTTTATCATGGTTAGTATATTGATTACTGAAACAAATGACAAATCAAGTAACTTTTGATTTAATTTCCAGGTACAACTGGTGCAATTCTGTTATGTGCATTTTTTGTTGACGTAATTGTATGGTATAAAGCGGGTAGTATCAATTTTGTGGACGAGCAAGCCCCCTTAGAAGAAGAACTGCCAGCCATAGCATCGAAACCAAGAAACGAAAATTGTCAACAGTAGTACAATAGAAAAAATTTTATTAATGAAAATGTTACGGAATCCCTTCTCAACGAAAACAGCGTACTTCTTTTTCGTTTTATTTTTATTTTTTATAATTCCTTTTTTTATCTAAAGATGTTTTGTTGTAATTGCTTTAAAATACTTTGTTTTGTTTTCATACGTAGATGAAATCTCATATTTCAAATCTTTCGTATTTTATAGTTTCCGTTTTTTCTTTTATATCGAATTCTTTTGCACTTATAAAAGTTCAGGTTTTTTTGAAATAATGTGCAAGATCTTGTTTTACTGAACGTCAAGTTTTTGATCGTTTATCTCAAAAGAACATCAAGGATATCTTGATCATTTCTTACGAACATGTCGAAGATATGTGAATTCTCTAAAAAGGATCTTTTAACGATTATTACGCTACACTATGACAATAATTATAGAAACAAAATAGGTATACGTAATATTGAACATATTTTTAGAGACTTTTCTCTTTCTAAAACCATAGACTGATTATAAGTTAGGTAATACTCAGACATTAATGTAATAAGGTAAATAAGTGAAATTTAACGATGATAGAATATGATTCCAATCTTTTCGATTGTAGCTAGGAATTGTTCAGAATACCCAAGAAATTATAAGGAATATATTTATTTTCTCGCAAAAATCTTAAACAATTTTGAACAGAGACAATAGCGATTTCCCACTGCATATTATTAACTTTGTCGGAGAAACCAAGAAAAACTGATTTTTCACAATAGGAATTTACCACATCTCGTAAGAAATGATTAAAAAATCCCATACCAAATATTGATGCAGTAGAAATTGACTATACCTAAATAAAGTACCTGACTAAATGTGCCACTAAAGTCTTTCTACTGCTTATATTTTCTGATTTTCACCTCATCTCCCTTGTTTATTGTTGTTTCCCCTTCCTTAAATATATATATTGCTTCCACATATATCAAAAAAACCTGTCAAACTAGATCTGCAGAAAAAGAAAATATATATATACTAAACGTATATATATATATCTGTGATATATTTAAATATATAGCTACAAATTACCCCTACTGTGTAAATAGTTTTATATTTTATCTGCATAGCCTTAAAAAATACTGAAATAATATGGAGTTCCAAGTAATTTTTGTTTCTTATGTGTTTTTTTATACTAGCTATAGTTACCAATTTGTAAATGTTTTTTTTTGTACTAGAGATTTTTGAGAAAGAAAAAGAAAATTACAGGGGAATTTTATCGGTTTTTTAATAATTTTTTTTTATAAATATTTTAATTGTTTTGTTTTACTATTTTTTTTAATTTTATGTGCCATAAAATCTAGTATATATGTTAAATAATTATGGTACACACATCACTGAAAAGAAATATAATAAAACTGATATATTTATAAAATTCAGAAAATAATTTATAAATTTAGAAAAGAAAAAAAATGAGACCACATTTCTTGGTATAAGTAATTCATGATATGAATTATTTGATGGTTAAAAAGAAAAAAAATAAATAAATATGATGATGATTCTTTTCAATAAAAATAAATTTTATTACTATACCTTTTACCTCTTACTAGGCCTAAGTCGGAAATAAAATCCAGTGTTTATCAATGAGTTAAACAGGTAAGTTAAATGTTAGAAGAAAATAAATCAAGGATAGTAAACGCTACAAGGATTGCTCAATCCGGCCGATTTGTCAGCCCATTGTCAAGTCGGTGGTGACGTCACTTGCATTCCATACACCTTTTTTCGTAATTAAATTGAAAACATCATAAATAACAATAAAAAATATGTGCAGCAAGCAAAATAATTGTATATAATGTTTATTTGCCAAAGATACTATTTCAATTTACAATACGTGTACATCTTATGCTTAAAATTGAACACGGCTGGAAATTTTTGTTCCGGATATATTCGTTAACTTCTTGGCGTAATACATGGAAATATGATCTTTATTGCAAAAACTTAAATTGTCTGCAATATTTTTAAAGAGATTAAATTATAGATTGTTGTAGATACTTAGCTATTTATAAACATGTTTTTAGAGGCCTGAAACCAATCTTTCAATTAAACAGGTGGTAGATTCGATAAAATGCTTATATGCAATTCCTTGTTCAACTTCTTAAATTTAATGCGTCTAATGTAATTTTAATATAATGGTAAAGATCGTATTTCAGTATTATCTACTTAAAAAATGAACTATTATCCATCGTAGATGTTTTATTCGTAGCATATTTGGTGTTTTAAAATTTAAACTTTTGTCAATAATAACTGCAGATATTTCATTTCTCTTAGTTTTGAATTCTGAGTTCTTAAAATAAAGCAGCTTCCTTTAATACAAACATCTAGTGTAGGTCGAAAAATAATAATTTTGTTTGAACAACAGGATGGTTTGTCTCTATTTAAAAGAATTATTTCTTAACTGAATCTGTAATTAAATATAACTATGTATATCTAATTACAGTATAATATATTGGGTTGGCAAGAAAGTAATTTCGGTTTTGTAGTGTGAAATAAAACACATCAACCAACTATATATTTTCCATTTTATTCAATGACCTTTTGTCATCTTTCTCCCAGCTTGATGATTCCACACTCATAGAAATGTTGGTCCTTATCAGCAAAAAACCGAACCAAGTGCGATTTAAGGTCATAACCATTTATAAAAGTTTTACCATTCACAGTTTTGCAAACTTCAAAATAAATGGTAATTAGATGGTGCCAGGTCATGGTTGTATGAGGGATGCGACATCACTTCCCAACCAAGCTCCAATAATTTCCTACGAGTTACTAAAAATGTGTGAGCCTTTGCATTATCATGATCCTTTTGCGATTTGCCAATTCTGGCCGTTTTTCCTCGATTCTGGGATACATTTAACCTCTCTACAATCTCTAGAACAGTTATATGACGATACTCTTCAATTATGGTTTTGATTTAGTCATTATCAACTTCAGTAGGTCGACCAGAATGGAATTTTTTAAATCAATTTTGACACTTGCGTTCTGTTATGCAATCAACACCATAAACTTCACATATCTCTTTGTGAGCCTCAGCAGCTTTCTTTCCCTTGGGGAAATAAAAAAGTAAAATTTGCCGAAAATGTTCGTTTCTGCACTCTATGTTAAAATTGGCCCTAACCTAACAGCTACAAACAAAATTATGCGCAGATTGCTTCTAAAGTAACCTAAATGTGACTGATGTCAAATGCCAAAAGGAAAAAATCACAACACTGACAGATTTCCTTCAAAACAATTACAATGCTCTCTATGTGTGTCCAACCCAACATGTTAATAATTTTTAAAACTATGAACTTTTTGCAAATCTCGTTCATAATCCGTGAAGGAATTTATCTGTTTTTCGACAACATCTAAACCATTGTTCTCTGATAATCTTCGAAGCCATAACGAAGAGTATTTATACAAAAAAATGCCCAACACTATGTGGAACGCAGTTGACGTGATACTCACGTGATTAAAAATACGATGCAATCCTTGTATATTACATCAGGGATTTTCCAATTCCCCCGTAAAATTATTCAATCACTTTCTGTTAGACACGTTGCACCATCTATCTTCAAATAGCAGTTATATTTTGAATAGATAACTATATTGTTGCTATCTGCTTCAAATTTTGCCTAAATACTTTGAAACTATTCAAATAAAAACGAAATCATAATTTTCTTTGGGGAATTATTTCTAATTATCTACGAATTGGTATAACAAAAAGTTAATTTGGTCTTCGGATTTTCAAATAAAAGGAAAATGATTTGTTGATATTTTACATCCAGTTTTAATGTTTCTATTAATTTTGATGACTTCTAACAATAATATTTTTTAGAATATGTCTACTTGTCCTTTTATCAATTCTAAAACCTTCCTAACAAACTTACCCGTTTTTAAATTTGTTTTAGTATGGCGTATCACTTTGGCAATCATTAACAGTACAGAAAAATATGGAATTATTTTAATTAAAGGTTAGATTATTCTATTTTAATTATAAAATGGGAAAATAGTTTTAAAAGACAAAAAATTCCATGCAAAATTATTACTTACGTTATAATGGTAATGAAGAAATAAGAACAAAATACCTTTTGCGTGAAGAAAAATAAATTTATTTTTTCAATATATACAAATAATAATAGTATAATCAAATATTGTCACAATCCGTTAGAACAACATAGAGACTAATCCGTTTGCTTCCATTTTTTTTGACTATTCATCCTTTTCACTAAGAAGACTTTTTCGTTTAAACAAGGCGTTCCTTAAAAGCATACTTAGGTATGGGTCTCCAAATGACGTTGCATGACTACTGGCCACACCACCTCTTCCAGTACTAAAACTATTTGCTATGGCTGTAGCTGTACCCGATGGATATTCCCCCGAATTCCTAGCAACACCACGTCCATCAGGATAGCCACCAATTACGATCGGGAAGAAAGCATTGTAACCACGCCTGGTGTCTTTGAAGAATGGCCAAGGGTCGTTTTCGTCTTCCTCAGCTTCAGGTTTATCGTTACTGGGTTTCTTTTTAGGTAACAATGGAACTTCTGTAATGATAGAATCTTCTGCTATGGGTTTCTGATCAATTTGCGGCTCTGGATTTTTAATTTCTGTGATCACGTCTTCTTCGTTGTCAAAGGTTTCTGTTCCACCATAGGTGTTGGTGGCTATGGCTTCACCTCCTCCGAAAGAAGTCATGAAGTTATCTGGTACATAGCTTGATGGTGGATTTAAACTGCTTAACATGAAGGTGTTTTGCGAGTATGGAGATCTAACGAAACGCCATTCTAGAAGAATGTTCGAGATTCTCATTAAAATGTTGTTAGTTCAGATTAAATAAGTTGAAGATTTCTTACCTTGTGATGGGAATGGTATCACATCTTGCACACCTAATACTAATAAACCAACGAGGACCGTAATTTTTTTCATTTTCGGATTATGCCTAGAAGTACACTGAATAAAAACAATCTGTGAAAATATTTATATTGCGAAATATTACCCCCACCATAACTATACAACAACCCCAGAACACACCCATGTAGTGAAAAAGGATGTTCTCGATGTAATAAAAAATTCATTCCGTGTATCATGATCATGTAAAATAAAATTGCCAGACTGATTTTCAACGCTAGCAGGGTATGTGATATGTTTGGATAAGGAACTCATTTATATGAATTATTCGTCTTCCTTTAAGCGGCATACTCACGTTCAATGCTTCGCAACCTACGTCTACACATACCCAGAATTATCTGCTTTAGCATAATTTCTGCATTTCTTGGCCAATGTACCTGACAAAACACCTGTTTTATATACTATTACAAATCTATGTATGCAGACATTTTACACAATTTTTATTTAGTTTTTTCTATTATTTTGACGTCTCGTTAAAAGTTTAAAATCAAATCATTGATATCTCGTTCTTAGAGCAAAGAAATATAGAAAATTAAATTAGATTACTGATACTAATATTTTTTTTCTTGAATAATCCTCTGCGGTGCAATAATCTAACAAAAGCCCAAAGCCAACGACATTTCAAAGTCATACTCTACACACACACGTCGAAAAGAAAAACGTCGAAGACTTCTTGCAGTATGTATGTTGTATTTTATAGATCCTTAGCGTATGGTGCCTTGTATGCATTCTAATACTTTATTTAAATGCGATTTAGTGCTAAATAGCTGCCTATTCTTTCTTTTTCAAATCCAACATCAAGATCTCACAGAACCTCCGGAGTAGTGAAAAAATATTTTATAAATAGCGTATTTATTTTTACATTTCTTTCGTTCGAATTAACTAGAGAATATAAAAAGAATTTAATAAAATTGCTTATTTATATCTGAATAAATAAAACTTTTGAATTTGATAAAGGTTTTTGATCGTCTTATGGTATTTTTACATAAAATTCTGGATAAAATCGATATAATTTTTAGTAGTTTACATTATTAGATTTTCACAATTTGATTTGCGTCAAAAATGATATTTTGGTGTTTATATGGTTAAATTTTAAATTTGAGTTTGTACGGTTAATAAATACTTTGATCTACAACTTGCGAATAGAACGATACCTATGTTATGATGTGATGATTTGAAAAAATGGAAATTTTACTTAAAGGATGATTTTTAACGATTTTAGTAAAGGACTAACAAAACAACAATGCTTCGAATCGCTTTTGGTAATGAAGCACCATCAGAAAAGACTGTTTACAACTGGTTTGCAGAATTTCGTCGTAGTCATACTTCCGTCAGTAATGAATTTCGTAAAAGTCGACCAAAATCGGTTGTTGCTCCAAAAAATATCCAAGACGATCCGACGATTTTTATCACCTCGAGTAGCTGTAAAAACCTTCAAAAACCATGTTTAATTGCGAATATTTTGAAAAACAGTAAAACGATTTGTAAAAAAAAGGTATTATATGACTTTCCTTGCAGTACTTCTATATACACATCGGGAAAACGTGAAATTAGCTATATCTATATATGTACGGCGAGAGAGCGAGGAAGGGATTGAGTGGAATCCGATCGATTCGATGCGGGTCGTTAGTACACTTGTCATGTAAATCTACTGTGTGCAAGAACGCACGTAATAATTTGAAGTCATGGTTCCCTGGAAATGAGAGTATCGCATTTTGTTGTCGCTACGAAGCTTAGACGAAATTAATAAGAAATTCTAAAGACGAAAATAAAAACAGATTCTAATGAAATAAAAGAAAAGTAAAATAAATACTCTAGAAATTTCTACTAAGATCGTCCGCATA
Source organism: Dynastes maya (assembly GCA_029619315.2). Lineage (NCBI taxonomy): Eukaryota > Metazoa > Arthropoda > Insecta > Coleoptera > Scarabaeidae > Dynastes > Dynastes maya. The sequence goes on along the minus strand of JAROYE020000012.1, from coordinate 3,302,572 downwards.
TAAGACTGCATTATGTGCCTCATAACTAACCACATCGGTAACCGTCGTGAGCCGTCGACCGCCGCTAACCCCCCCCCCCCCCGCTTGTGGTGAATCACCCGTTCGCGTTTACCGTCGCATGTACGCTTTTTCGTATAGCTAAACATTTTCTTTCCTTATGTGCATAATACACAATTATTAATTCATTATTTCTTTCTATTAATTATTCCTAGTGTTATTTAAGGTATACCGATGAAAAGAAGAAAATAAATTCCAAACTCGAGCTTTCGAGTTAAATGTTCGGTCGAGTATTTTATTTTAAGCACCAGATTACAAGCAGTCACATGAAATTGAAAGATTGATAAGCCGACCATGATAGTAAAGTTGCCTTGTAAGCAAAGAATTACAGGAAGACATAATAATAATAATAATAATAATAATGTTTATTGTCCAACAGGTAAACCCAATTACAGGACAAATATACACATTGTGAACACAATACATATTGATTTAAAAACAGGACATAACTATACAGAAAACTATTATGTTTCGTGTATCATGGCGCCAACTCTCCGGTGAAAATATCACTAAATATCTTCTCAGCGTTCCTGATCATGTGATAGATTGGCGACCGCAAACGAAGATTGGTCCTCGGTGTCGGCATAGTAAAGGTTGGAGCATAACGAGATGCTATTCGAGGTACGTTGAATCCTATGTGGGAGACCAGCTGCATACAGTCGATCCTATCATTTAATAATTTGTGTAAAAATCGGGCGCTATGGTAATCACGACGGGATGACAATGAACGAAATTGATGCGATTCGAGAAGGGTGTTGTAAGAAGTATTCCAAGGCGGATATTCGCCATTAACTTTGAACGACAAGAATTTGAGGAATTGACGCTGAACACGTTCAACTGGAGCTTGATGGGACATATAGAAAGGATACCAAACAATAGAGGCATACTCCAATTTCGAGAGTACAAATGCAAAATAAAGGGATTTTAGCACTAGTGCGTCATTGAAGTATTTGGACGTTCTCATAAGAAAACCCATCATTTTAGAGGCAGATGAACAAATTTGTTCAATATGTATGTTAAACGATAAAGTTGGATCAAAAGTGACACCTAGATCTTTAAGATTGGTAATCTTGTCGATGGAAATATCGTTGATTTGATAAGTGGAGATATATGGATTTGTTTTTCTCGTGAAGCACATAAAATTACATTTACTAGAATTTAATGTCAGTGTATTGGATTTTGACCACTCGGTCAGTATATTAATGCTCGTCTGAAGACTCTCGATATCTTGTTGGCAGTTAATATTACAAAACAGTTTAACATCGTCGGCATAAGCGAGGACATGGCAAGATAAGGATGTTAAGAGGTCGTTTATGTATAGAATGAACATCAATGGACCAAGATTGGATCCTTGTGAGATACCGCTGCTAGATACAAATTCAAACAAATTAAATCCATTATAAAATACATAGTTAGTTCTTTTTACCAAGTAAGATTTAATTAACAAGGAGAAGTTGGGAGCTAAACCAAACGAGTCCAGTTTATATAGAAGTAATTCATGACTGAGAGTATCAAATGCATGTGAGAAGTCGGTAAAGATAACGTCAACTTGTCCGCAGTCATCTAAAGTTTTCGCTTATAAATTGTGTGAAACAGGCCAGGTTTGTTACTGTCGAGCGTCCCTTCACAAAGCCGTGCTGGCAAGTTGCGATATGTGAGCGAGTATTCTTGTATATCGTAGTATATATAATATGTTCAAAAATCTTCGCAAAGTTATTTAGTATAGCGATGGGCCTATAATTTCGAATTTGAGTAGAATCTCCCTTCTTGAAGACAGGTACAATTCGTGCACGTTTCCATCTATCCGGAAAAGTGGAGGTCCTGATGGCAAGATTAATAATCTGGCATAAAGGTATCGCAAAGGCATTACATAAATTCCTAACACAGAAGCTCGGCACCAAGTCATCGCCCGAGGTGGCCCTATCTGGAAAGGCAGCCATAATTTTAACCAATTCGTCTTCTGTTGTCGGAACCAAAACTAAACGATTGTAGTTGTGGAAGATTGGGCGGAGGGTCGGTAACGTTGGACAAAGTATAAACTTGAGAAAATACTGTTGCAAAAGCGTCAACAATTTGTTGAGGATCGTCGAGGGCTACTCCATCGAGCACCAATCTACCGGGTATGCGTGTAGTTCCCTTCCTACTTCGTACAAAAGATCATAGGCGTTTTGGTTCTACTTTGATAGCACCTTCCATTTGAGAAATATAAGCTTCATATGCACGTGATATTTGCGTTTTTGTTAACGAGCGAAGTCTTCTAAATTCATGAAGAAAAGTAGAGTCTTTCGTTATTTTCCATTTTTTTCGATAGTAGTCTTTTAGTTTCAGATTACGTCGATTTTCCAAAGAGAACCAAGGTGGAAATTCTGAGTTATTGACAGGATACTTGGGTACACACTCATCAAACATTTTGTACAGCACGGAATAAAACTGGTCAATCGCGAAATTGACATCGGAACGGTTTAACAAAGTCCAATCATAATTAAGAAGGTGATCGTAAAGTTTATCAAAATTAGCTTTTCGAAAGTTGTAACGCAAATTACCATGTGATGGAAATTTAGTACACTTCGGTGAACTTAAAATTTCAAAACTAATACACAGAGCAGGATGGTATGGATCTTCTGGTACAAAAGATGCTCATCTCTTGCGATTTCTAAAGTAGAATGGAAATTACATAAAACTAAGTCTAGAAGTCGATGGTCAACATTTAGGACATCATTAAATTGATTTAGCTTGACTGCATCACAGAAGTCGAGAAAAAAGGAATTGTTGAATTCGGTGTACCATTGCTGACATGATCGTAGAAGCGGGGAAAATTGAAATCGCCGATAAATAGAGACGTAAAGACATGGCAACAAAGAAAAAAGATGATCTAAAGGTACCAAAGCATAATGAGTTAACTTAATCCAAAGTTTATTTTGTAAAATGTGAAACACGTCACTAAAAACATTTTTATATAAAACATTCTTCAAGTGTAAGTTGTACACCAACAGTTTTAATATATCTTTATATGTACAATGAATATTTAAATACACGTATCCTATGCCAGTTGGAGCTTTTCGTATCCAAAATATATTTGCATTGATTTATGAATGAAATAATCAAGCCAGATGAAACAATAGAAATTATTGACGCGTACCAAACGTTACAGGTGTAAATAAATATTTAATATTACCTCTTATATAATCACTATACTACATACATATAGTAAGTAATATATACATAATATTATTATGTATAGTATCTAGGATGGGCAAGCTATTTTAGCTGTGTAGTAAGGACGAGCGCAAAATATTAAACTAAATTAAATTATTTTTTAGTAGTTTTTGCCCGTAACTACGGGCGAACCATAATAAAAAGGTAACTTATTGTTAGGCGATTGCAACTATAATCGTATGCATTACACATGTTATGTTGTATGTATTTCCAAAACGACGAAACGGTTTAATCGTTGATTTATGTATATGATGCCCGAAACTGTGAGATCCATTTTAATTGGCTCTTCATCGGCTTTTGTCGGTGAGCAAAATGTGAATCATTCGCCCAAGATCGTTGGGATTTATTTACGATAAATAAATACATACTAAAAGTGATTTGAAACGTCAAATAAATATTGCGGAATTTTTTGAAGTGATCTTGATGTTTTCAATTGTAAATGCGGACTATTCAAGGTTGCTATACTACGAAAGAATTTCAAAGAAAACGCATAAGATTTTACGTTGTAAGGTTACGACTTCGAACATGCATTCAGATGTTTGACCATCAAATCTTTTGACAAGTTTTCTGTGTTGACTATCAAAAGAAAAGGAAATATAATAGAATTTTAGGAAAATCTGGAGGAAATCTAGAATAAAATACCAAATTATGAAGAGATATACAATGCGTCCATCCATGCATTAGGTGGGTCCCTCCCTGCCGCACATTTATTATAACAATTATACTCAAGTATAATTTGCTGTGTTGAACAACATTTTGTTAATAAACACGTAGAAAATTTTACAAAAAAATGAAAAAATTCTTGGATTCTTGGATTCTAACCGAAAGTTCACGTTTCGCCGTTTCGAAAGTTATTACGGAGTAATTTGTTGTACTTACTATTGCATTTTCTTAATTTTGCATGTAACATAGGTAAATAGAAAAATTGAGAGTTTCAGACATCATCTAAACATTTTTATCATCATTTTTTACAATCGTGCCTCCCTCGTCAAAATGTTACGAACCGCCACTGCTTTAGAATTACCCTTATTCTAGCTATTTTCAAAGTGAATTAGATATTTATCAAGGTAGAAAATAACGAATTAAAGATCGTATTTTTTTTTCATTTCACCTATTTACCCGACACCCTCAGGGTATCATGGTCTTGACAAAGAAGAAGAATTTCACCTATTAAATCGACACGCAACTTTCACATATCTCTCTGTAAGATCTTACGAGTTCCCTATAGTTACAAAACCCCTAATAGTACATTTCGGGATGTAAACCGACTCATAGAATCGATTGCCGTGAAGATTTTCTCTCTATCGTGCTTATTTTTTGAACTAGGATGTAAGAATTGTGAAAAAAGCAATATGAAATTTATCAAAATTCCAAGGGTTCTAACAGATTAGCCAGAAGAAATAGAATATCAAGCTTTTTTAATTCGATTCAGTTCGTTAAATGCTATAAATTGAGTTCTAATTTAACGATGGAAGAAACATCAAGAAAAAGGAATATTTTTCCTTTTTAAAAGTTGTCTAAAATTGATATTTTGACTATAATTTTTTTGTATCTCCATTGGTTTTTGAGATGCCGCTGTTTGATTATTCAAGTAATGAAATATTAGCGATTCTTCTTAAAACAAAGTAATGTTTAACGCCTCACAATAAAAAACATGTTTATGTATTGCAAAAGAAACATTTGCTTTATTAATAGAATGTGTCTCATTGCCCAATTATCACCATTGAAAAAATATTCACAGGAGTAAATTGAAAAACCCGTATGGTGGTTCTTTATTAATAAGTGTGAACTTGTGCTAACTCATCTAGTTTCAAAATAGTCAGCAAAGTATAAACATGCAGAAAATCATCGCTATAGTGTGGATAATCTTAATAGTTTTTACATTGGATACAGCGACCTCTCAGGACGATGAAACAAGTAAATATAATAATTTCAAAGTAACACTCTTAAACATTAAAATCAAAAAAGCCCTAAAAGCATTCGTAAAAGATGAAATAATAATAACTATCACATAACAGTGCTGGTAAGAACCAAAAGATATGCTAGAGGTGGAGGGGGCGGTGGCCGCGGGGGTGGAGGTGGTCGTGGTGGATTTGGAGGAGGTCGTGGTGGATTTGGAGGAGGTCGTGGTGGATTTGGAGGAGGTCGTGGTGGATTTGGAGGAGGACGAGGATTTGGAGGAAGGGGATTTGGGGGAAGAGGATTTGGAGGTCGCATAGGTGGTGGCGGATTTGCAACCCCAATATTTGGAAGACCAAATAGCTATATCGGTTACGGAGGGTAAAAAAAATAAGATTTACAAGAGGGATCTTCAAATAATAATATTCAACAAACATTTTAAATTGTCAGAAATCAATTCCCCTCTTGTAAATCCCACACGTTTTTTCGACACCATTGCTGAATGCATGAATAACATTCGTATTTTTAGGTATTATTGTCCATATTTTCTGTTCCCATGTTACTACTAAATTGAGGAATTTGTGGAACTTCTTCGGAATATTAAAATAAAAGGAATTTCTGCTATATAATGAACTATTTATATTCGTTAAGAATTTTACGCTTTGTGAAATAAATCCTCTTAACGTATTAGATCTTTTTTACCTTACGAATAAATAATTTTCCTTCTTTGTTGGTCTTTAAAACTAAACAGTGAATTCCGTTCCTTGTCTTGAATAAAATATGCACAATTGTGTGAAGTATGTAGTGACAATAAGGTGATACGAATAAATAAAATTTCGTACTGAAAAAATTTGCATAGCCTTAGCTTGTATATCGGTACTAACGGTATTTTATAATAATTTTAATTTTCATATTTAGAAGAAAGCGATGTATTCAACAGGTAGATCAAGCAACCGGTCTTGAAAAATTTTGCGGAGGTTGTGACACAGCTTCACCTGACGTACAACCTAGTGTAGACTGTTTGAAATACCACATAACTAAGAGAGCCAATATATCTTTGATTTACTCACAATAAGTTGCACGCTGTTTACCGCAGTAGAATACTGCATACATACGTATTACATACATAGTTCATTATGAAGCTGTGTTTCGTGTATTTTACATTATTCGTTGGTATTTGCTTGCACCTGTGCAATGCATATCCAGCTAACGCATATGATAACTCTAACGTCTCTAGATGTAAGTATTTAAACCATTATTTCTTTTTTTAAATTTTAAATTTTCAAATAAGAAATTATCTTTAAAGTGAAAGTGTGACACATTTAATGATCAATTTCATTCCAGCTGTTTTTGGCCAACCTTTCGACGAGATTATAGTCGAGTCATCATTAACTGTTAGACGAAAAAATCCTTCAAGACAAGAAAGAAACAATAATTTTAATAAGGAGATCGCAGTAGGCGAATCAAATAGAAACAAAAGACATGTACAAGCTGTCAATGAGAACGCACACGGAATGGTAACTGGATATTTGTATTATTAATGATTTAACATAGGTGGCACCTAAAATTGCAATCAAAATGATTGATATGCTTTCATGTAGACACATACAAGTTTTTTTTCTTTTGGGTTCATTATTTGAAATTCAAAGATGATGATCGAAATGCCACACAAACATATTGGAATTTATTTATTTATTCTAGGTTACGGTAGTTTTTCTAAGTAGGATACGGTATTTCCTTGAACAAAAATGTAAACAGTATTAAAAACCATCCGTTATATAGTTAACTGGATGAATATCTCAAAATAAAATAAAAAGCATACATATTTATTAATAAATAATCATTGATAATCACTTATGTACATTGAAAACCAACACAAACAGGAAATAGGGTTCATAGCCTACTATAATTCACAAGAAAAATGCTTAACTTTTATTGTACATTGATCTCACGGGGTTTATTTTTAGGTAATTGTTTTAAGGAGCGATGATATGGAAATGTAAGCAATGCTAGAAGTAACTAATGAAGGTATACAATAGAAGAAATACGTGACTTACATGTGAAATTAATTTGGATATCTTTGTACTTAAATTATTTCCTAAGAATATCTGTAATTAATTGTAATATACATCTTTATTTTTACTTGTAATAATAAAATTTATTTTCCATTAATTTAATTCAATTCTATCATATCTAAAAAAAAAAGAGTAATTTATTCCTATATTTATAAAAAAATTCTCTAGTGTACATCGTTAAAATGATTTGAATAGAATATTGTTCTGTTACCCATTAGTAAACAAAGAAAATGATGATGATAAACTCCACTATGAATACATTAAACATTAAGCTCCATTTGGGAAATCCCACATATTTATATAAAGGTGCCATTGCTTCTTTTACAGACTTTTGGACGTGTAAAGGCACGTCATCGTCATCATGTCATCGATCAAATAACGAATTTTAAATGTAGTCGAAAATTTTAAACCATGAAACCATATAAATAAACAATAACCATATAAATTAAAAAGAAGATCACTATCGGACAAGGCATTTTCGTTAATTTTTATTCTACCCCGATAACAGTCTTGAATAATACCGAATGTAATCAGTAAAATCAGTTAAAATTGTGGTTAAAAGAATATTGACGTAAAAGGCATATATTACGCGAGCAGCTGTGCGCTTATTGAATATAATATTTATTAAAAAATAATACGTATATGCGTATTCTTCAAGAATATTAATAATAAGCAAGTAATATACAGCGGATATAAAAAGTTTCGTATACAATTCTAATCATATAACAATTAAAAACCGCTCCAAATGTCGCAGAGTACACATATTTGCTATTTTATAAAATATTACCGGCCAATAAATTATTTATCATGTTTTTTCCCTTTAAAATACCTTGCCCATAAAAATTATTATGTCAAAACATCTCAATTAGCGATGATTTTCAAAAAATATTCCGTTTACTTAAAATATTCCATGGATATACTTTGATTAGATTTTCAAACAAGTAATAATTTGATTTTCTATTACAAGTAGTACAGTAAATTTTTAAAAATGGATAGGAAATAATCATGATAAAATATTAGGTAAATCCACATATTATAAACCAGTTATCTACAAAATCACATCAAGTAGGTAAGTGAGTTCACAAATGTTTGCAAATATAAAACTACCTACTAGCCATTTTTTTAAACTTCGCGGATGATTTAAATTATATACCTAAATTACATTAAGAAATTGGCGAATATGTAGTAGGTATGTTTTGCATACAAAATTCAAAATATCGTACTGTACAAAATTTATCAGATCGGGTATAAAAAAGCCATTAAATTCTATCAATAAAAACATTATTTGCTGGACGTATCACATAATCTTGAATAGCAAAAAATATTTATCTTTTTAATGTAAAAAAAGACGAAAAAGTACCACATGTAAACAAGAGGAGAAAAGTATGTTTAGTTACAGCTTAAAAAATGGAGCAACGCAGAAAAAAACATCTGGGACATAGTACATGCAACTTATATACATTTAATAAAGAAAATTATATGAAAATCATGGAAGAGAGGTAAAATTATATAAATCCTACCTTCTAGCAGACTTGAGCTTTCTAATAAGGGCACGATATCACTCTTTTTTACACATATTTCGCGATAATTCATTAAAAATATTAAGGTAATTTGAAGCGCAAAATGGCGGCATCTCTTTGAATTTAAACTGAGTGAGATTTGCGACTTTACCGATTGTTCGGTTCTGGATGTTGTATATAGAGGACGCTAAATGTTTAATTTTCAAATATGTTATTGAAAATAAATTAATAAATGTATTTTTTATTTCAGATTCAGAGCAATACAAAAATACAAAGATTATTTTTATCATTCTTCGCGTTAGTTAATAATTTAATTTAAGTTCTGGAGCTATTCAATTGTATCAATTGAGACAAGTAAAAAAGACAACGTTATTTGGCTAGACGCATCCCGTAATCTTCAATACAAAAAACATATTTAGCTTTTTCAATAAATTGTAGATGGTAATATATAAGAAAGCGAGCAAATAATTCACGTAAACAAGAGAACGTAAATGAGTTCAGTTGCAGCATAAAGAATCGAACAAAAGAGAAACAAACATCCGCGACATAGTACATGCAACTATACAAATTTAATAAAGAGAATTATATGAAAATGATCGAAGAGGGGCTAAATTATATAAATCCTACCTTCTAGCAGACTTGAACTTTCTAATAAGGGCACTATATCACTCTCTTTCACGCGTATTTCGCGACAATTCATTAAAGCCATTAAGGTAAATTTGAGAGCAAAATGGCGGCATCTCTTCGAATTTAAACTGAGTGAGATTTGCGACTTTACCGATTGTTCGGTTCTGGATGTTGTATATAGAGGACGCTAAATACATAATTTTCAAATACGTTATTGAAAATAAATTAATAAATGTATTTTTTATTTCAGATTGAGAGCAATACAAGAATACAGAGATTATTTTTGTAATTCTTCGCGTTAGTTAATAATTTAATTTAAGTTCTGGAGCTATTCAATTGTATCAATTGAGAAAAGTAAAAAAGACAACGTTATTTGGCTAGACGCATCCCGTAATCTTCAATACAAAAAACATATTTAGCTTTTTCAATAAATTGTAGGTGGTAATATATAAAAAAGCGAGCAAATAATTCACGTAAACAAGAGGACGTAAATGTATTCAGTTGCAGCATAAAGAATCGAACAAAAGAGAAACAAACATCCGCGACATAGTACATGCAACTATACAAATTTAATAAAGAGAATTATATGAAAATGATCGAAGAGGGGCTAAATTATATAAATCCTACCTTCTAGCAGACTTGAACTTTCTAATAAGGGCACTATATCACTCTCTTTCACGCGTATTTCGCGACAATTCATTAAAGCCATTAAGATAAATTTGAGCGCAAAATGACGGCATCTCTTCGAATTTAAACTGAGTGAGATTAGCGACTTTACCGATTGTTCGGTTCTGGATATTGTATATAGAGGACACTAAATAATTAATTATCAAATACGTTATTGAAAATAAATTAATAAATGTATTTTTTATTTCAGATTGAGAGCAATACAAAAATACAAATATATTTTTATCATTCTTGGCTTTAGTTAATAATTTAATTTGAGTTTTATAGCTATTGAATTCTATCAATTGAGACAAGTAAAAAAGACAACGTTATTTACCTAGACGCATCCCGTAATCTCCAATACAAAAAACATATTTAGCTTTTTCAATAAATTGTAGATGGTAATATATAAAAAAGCGAGCAAATAATTCACGTAAACAAGAGGACGTAAATGTATTCAGTTGCAGCATAAAGAATCGAACAAAAGAGAAACAAACATACCCGACATAGTACATGCAACTATACAAATTCAATAAAGAGAATTATATGAAAATGATCGAAGAGAGGCTAAATTATATAAATCCTACCTTCTAGCAGACTTGAACTTTCTAATAAGGGCACTATATCACTCTCTTTCACGCGTATTTCGCGACAATTCATTAAAGACATTAAGATAAATTTGAGCGCAAAATGAGGGCATCTCTTCGAATTTAAACTGAGTGAGATTAGCGACTTTACCGATTGTTCGGTTCTGGATATTGTATATAGAGGGCACTAAATAATTAATTATCAAATACGTTATTGAAAATAAATTCATAAATGTATTTTTTATTTCAGATTGAGAGCAATACAAAAATACAAATATATTTTTATCATTCTTGGCTTTAGTTAATAATTTAATTTGAGTTTTATAACTATTGAATTCTATCAATTGAGACAAGTAAAAAAGACAACGTTATTTGCCTAGACGCATCCCGTAATCTCCAATACAAAAAACATATTTAGCTTTTTCAATAAATTGTAGATGGTAATATATAAAAAAGCGAGCAAATAATTCACGTAAACAAGAGAACATAAATGTGTTCGGTTGCAGCATAAAAATCGAACAAAACAAAAAGAAACATCTGCGACATGGTACATGCAATTACATATATAAATTCAATAAAGAGAATTATATGAAAATGATCGAAGAGATGCTAAATTATATAAATCCTACCTTCTAGCAGACTTGAGCTTTCTAATAAGGGCACTATATCACTCTCTTTCACCCGTATTTCGCGACAATTCATTAAAGCCATTAAGATAAATTTGAGCGCAAAATGACGGCATCTCTTCGAATTTAAACTGAGTGAGATTTGCGACTTTACCGATTGTTCGGTTCTGGATATTGTATATAGAGGGCACTAAATAATTAATTATCAAATACGTTATTGAAAATAAATTCATAAATGTATTTTTTATTTCAGATTGAGAGCAATACAAAAATACAAATATATTTTTATCATTCTTGGCTTTAGTTAATAATTTAATTTGAGTTTTATAACTATTGAATTCTATCAATTGAGACAAGTAAAAAAGACAACGTTATTTGTCTAGACGCATCCCGTAATCTCCAATACAAAAAACATATTTAGCTTTTTCAATAAATTGTAGATGGTAATATATAAAAAAGCGAGCAAATAATTCACGTAAACAAGAGGACATAAATGTGTTCGGTTGCAGCATAAAAAATCGAACAAAACAAAAAGAAACATCTGCGACATGGTACATGCAATTACATATATAAATTCAATAAAGAGAATTATATGAAAATGATCGAAGAGATGCTAAATTATATAAATCCTACCTTCTAGCAGACTTAAGCTTTCTAATAAGGGCACTATATCACTTTCTTTCACGCGTATTTCGCGACAATTCATTAAAGACATTAAGATAAATTTGAGCGGAAAATGGCGGCATTTCTTCGAATTTAAACTGAGTGAGATTAGCGACTTTACCGATTGCTCGATTCTGGATGTTGTGTATAAAGGAGGCTAAATGATTAATTTTCAAATATGTTATTGAAAATAAATTAATAAATGTATTTTTTATTTCAGATTGAGAGTAATACAAAAGTACAAAGATTATTTTTTAATATTCTTCCCTTGAGTTAATAATTTGATTTGAGTTCTATAGCCTTCTGCTTCTAACAATCTTCTCTCTTCTAATTTATCATATTTAAGGCGAATTTTTTCGTATCCTTCTTTTAATTTACGATTTTCGTTCTAGAATCAAGTAAATAAATTAAATTACATTAAATAACAATTGATAAGAATTTTACCTTGTAATGCACAGTTGCTTTATTTCTATTTTCAGTTAGTTTGTGGTACTGTCGATTAATTGTATCCTGTTGTTTTTTTAACACGGATATCAAATCGTCCTGCCTTTTAATCTGTTCGTCTTTATATTTTAAAATGGAATCGAATTTCAATTGTAATTTGAGATTTGCTACTTCCATGCTTTCTTTTAAGGAATTGTTTAACTTTATTTCGCTTTTTAACTTCTCCTCAGTTACTAATTCACGAAATAATTGCCTTTCATTTAAATAAAACTTTGTTTGATTAACCAGTTCTTTGTGACATATTTCTAATCTAAAAATTTGGTTGAATTAAGAAAGCCAATATACTTATTACTTTTGCAAGAATATACTCTTCTAATAAGATCTTAATATGCTCTTCTAATTTTTCAATATTTATTTGGCTTTGTTTTTTCCAAAGATCACTTTCACTAGCAATTAATGTTTCTTGTTCTATTTGGATTTTTTTTTGGTATTCAATTAAAGGTGCTAATTTTTCAGAATCAACATGGTTGTTTGTATTTCTATCTTTATTTTGACACTGAAAATTTTTCAAAATCACAGGGAATATTTTTTTATATTGATGTACTATAGTGTAATCAAGTATACTCTGGTGAGGCCACACTAATGTCTAATGCCGTTGGCGTTATTTGAGATATGTTTAAAATCAAAAAACGCGATAATTAACGGCATTAGACGTTAGTGTTGCCACAGCATAACTACTATTTGGAAATATGTAAAAAGATACACAAAGAAGAGTTATAGTACTTGTAAACACTTTAGTACATACCTTTAAATATTCAGATTCGATATATAATCTAACTATTTCTTGCTGGTCATTATAAGAAGATTTTTGTAAGTTGAACACTTTATCCTGTAGACGAGCTATTTGTTCCCTTGTTGTGGCTAATGAATGATGTAAAGATATATTTTCAGCACTTAATAAATTAAACCTTGAAAGTGTTAATGTTTAAAAGAGAAGTATTTGTAGTTTGTAACGAGTTTTACCAATTAACTTTCCTTGTAATAATATTTTCCAATGCTTGGCAATTTTTGCAGGTTATACTCGACATCCTACCTATTTGGCATCTGGTTTATTTATGTTATGACATGACCTATTGTAGGTTTATTTCTAATTGGAAATTTTAATTGTTAGCCGTTATACCGGTTGGCCACCCTGGCTCTTGCTTGATTTTGGTAATTATGTTGTTTTACTGTTGTGTTATGGTAGTAGTTTGGTTAACCCTAAACTGATTAATCCCAATTACAGATAAAACAACTATTGGTTGTAATATGCATACGTATTAGAGATAATATATCGATGACGAATATTCCCTTATCAAAATTATTAGTAATGTAATCTAAGAAGAATTACGGCTTGCCTGTAAACTTAAAAAAAATGCATTCATATAAGTTTGACAAGTGACACTTTTGAAATGGGTAAGTTAACCCAGCTTTTACAAATTAAAAACAAAATCTAAAACGATATCTCGTAGAGGATGGTTTAAATACCGACGACTATAAGAACGTTCAAATGGGGGCCAGTAGGGATGTAAATTCAATACGATCCACAAATGCTTTACGTTTAGCAACATTACAGGACAAGAAGAAAACGTTAGAAGAAACAATCGCTAAACGTAACCAAGAACTAAGAGAGCTATGTTTGAAGGTATTTATATTAATTCTAATGTTATTTACTTAATTTATAATAATAATATTATATTAGGAAGCTGAATTAACTGGTATAACACCGAGTGAAATACCAATAGAAACTGGAGAATCACCTTTGAGTCGTAGGAAGGTCGTTGGGACATCTTATCAGTTAAATATATTGAATACTGCCGATACCGAAGATGTCTCCCTTTCTAATTTGGAAGTACAATTACAAGTACATACGAAAATGGCAGAAGCTGCGATTGGTCTTGCAAACGATCCAAATAGCAGTAAGGTATGTAGATTTTACTTAAAATCCTTGCCATTTCATAATGTAAACATTATCCATTACTAATATCTGTTTTTTTGACATAATCAGATGATAACAAGGGATTTTTTTAATACAGTAATACATTAAGTTTAACTTGGGATTATCTACTGTATTTTATCATTTTTATACTTATTAGTAAGGGCATATTCAAACAATTTTGGATTTTTAGACGTTACGAAGGCAACGCATGTCTGAATATGAGCATCATAGAACACAATGCAATTTACTCCAAGAAAAATTACATCAATTGCAAGGTATCCACCAATCACCATCTCCGAATCATCAACAGAAACAAAAGAAGAAACCCAGACCACTTGATCAGGGTACGTTTATTATTGACAGTTATAATTAGTGATGTTATGAGTTTATTTTGTTGATTCAAGTAACTCGAGTAACGTCTTTTGTCAGCTTGAGTCCAACTCAGATTCATTGGTGAAAATAAATTATAATTCAAAATGTAAATTTCCTTGCAGTGCTTATATATAATACAAAATTATCAATTTATTTTGTTACATAAATATTTGTGAGGTAACTCTTGGTATTATTTAGTAGTAGAGTCCAACTCAAATCGAAATTAGAAATACTCAACTCATTACATCACTGATCATAATTGCAATATAATTATATATTTTTTCTACTAGAAGATGCTGTATCCGTAAATTTAAACGATATGTTCGGTAAATCTGTACTGAGACATAGTATGAGGTCGTTACAGCATCCCTTGTATAGTTCTGAAACAAATGAATACAAGTTCTCCAACCATCCGAAATTGACGTATCGAAATTCGGATGATAACCTTTACATTGAGCATGCGCAACATATGAAGAATGAAGATGCCTTAATTAATAATTTTTATAAACTCAATTTATCAAAAGGGGTTGAACAGTAAGTATAGATTGGTTATATTTTTATTCATTCTGTTATCAATGCTGTCTTTTTTTTTATAGAACTGATAATGTTGATTCGCCTTACGGTCACATTGTACCAATAGTGCCTACTTTGCCTCCGTATCAAAGATTGATACCTTACCCAAAATCCCAAAATCATGTGATACACCAGTCCTCGCCGCAAATGGTCTCCCCATCGGGCAGCTTGGAAATGAACATGGGTAACGACAGACAAGACTATCACCAATACAAAATACCTCATCAAAATACTCAAGGTCAATTACATAAAAATGTATCTAGTTTAAGTAATCAAAAGATCTCATATATGCCGTCAACCCCTACTCAATATCATTATGGTCATCCTTATAATACTGAACAACCAAGATCGTATAACCCGTTACAAATCCAACCCCATCAGCAATATGAACACGACGTCATGACTTCCGGTTTAGGAGGATGTTGGAAGAAGAAGGAAAATGGCGAACTAATATGGTGTGCCACTTTTGATAACGTTTGGCAAAGAGATAAAAGGTAATAAGTACTTATTGTATATTTTAATGATATTACCGACCTCATATGATCTGTTGTTAAATCACATAAAGCTTAACTTGTCGATTTTCAAGTGAAACATGTGATTTTTTAATCTATTTAAAAGTACTAATGTTTTGAAAAGATTTTAAAATACACTGTTTGTATCTTTGGTATGATTAGTACATATTTTTATAGATAAAAGAATCCGGTAGGTTTGTCCGACAGTGCGCATGCTTAATCCGTAGCTAAATCGAGATTCCTAGCAGATTGCAATAAATTAATGGAATAAAAATTTAAGGGAAATTACAACAATAATATGTGATTTTTGACCGTTGTAAAATGAAATAAGAAATACTCATAAATCATACATCTTACACAATTCGTTTATAAATGGAATTGGGTAATACGCATGCTCTGCTAGTAATACATAGAGAAACACCGAACATGTGATTAATAATCACAACTTGCAGCTATAAGAAAAACTGTTGGGAGCAATAAAATTCTTTAATATAATTTTTGAGCATAAGACCCGATTTTGTTTAACTATTGTTATTAGTTCTGATCAAATCAAAATAATTGCTCATACTAAAAAAGCTATTACGTCACAAGAAATGATGTAGATTACGCTTGTTTATGTATGAAATTGAAGTCTAATTAACTTTCAGATGCGGTAGCTTGGATCGGAGAAAAAACAAAAGATTACACAAAAGGATATCGCCAAACGTTGATGTTAAATGCGCAACCTTATCCTCGGTACCGATCCAAAACGAACCTAATAGAAATATTGTCGTACAAATGCCTCAGAATGCCTTTAGAAATCGTCAAGATAATTGCCAACTGGTAAGGACACAGTCCTTAGGTAGCGTTGGTGTTCAAACCTTGGACAGCGTCTGGCCCAGTGATGATAACTCATCATGCGGAAGCGAAACTCATAGCTTTAACGAGTCAAACCCAAACGCTAGGAAGCAGAAACAAAAAGAATGGTACGAAACATCCTTGGATGATCCAACACCAAGTACTCCAAGAACACCAAGGTCCCTATCAACAATACCTTCGATTTTACCAGATGTGAAGTATACAGATATACCTTTGACAAATTATATGTCTCCGCCGATACCAAAAACCGTCATCGAGATACCTGCTGAATCAAATCCATCGCCTAAAATGACAGAAACGAATATTGAGTTATTTAATAATAATATACCAAAAAATTGTACTGTAGTAACCGCCGGGCATTGCAAGCCTTATCACGAAGAGACCAAACCTTTTGAAATGTCAGATTTTTATAAATACTCAACGAAATTTAAGAAATCGCCAAATAAAGATACATCTGGTGGAGTTATACAAAAAGGGGTTTACCAGCCATTGCAGCCGATGACCTGCCAACCATTTACTCCTGTTACGTAAGTTTGAAAAAGCAGTGCTAAGCTATTTTCGAATCAGTACGCATGCGTATTAACTTATTTTCTCTTTCCAGAAATTCAAATGGTAACATAAGTATGGTGCTAGATTCCCCTAGGTTAATATCCAGTCCAAATTTGAACGTCAGTCCTCAAGATTTCCCACAAGAGATGAACATCTGGTATAAAACAGAAGACCATAATGATAATAACAAAGACTGTAGCCACTCAACAGCGACGTTGGTTTAAATCTCTTTTGAAGATATTTTGTACATTGATTAACGTGTTATGTGATTTTTTATACATATATATATATATATTTAAGATAGACTCTATTTTATGACAATATCATTATCTCTATTTATATATATTGTGTAATAAGTTTTTAAAATAAATTTTTATGAGATTATGTTGTATTTTATTTTGAAATCTGGTACGTAGGTTTCCACGGTCGTCAATAACATTATACTCTTAGTTTCCGGTTTGGAACCGCGTCCTTTTCACAGCTTCTGCCACATTCTTATGGGACATCTTCAGGACTGTTACTGCTAACTGACTGGGGGCTATTCATTCCGGAGAGGTTTATATAGGCCTTATATTGAGTGAATGAAACCAAAAAGTTATGGATCAATGAAGCATAGACGTGTGGTATATCGATTGCACCATCTTCGCGGTATATATTGATGGGATGTTTGAAGATCTCTATGGATTCACGGATTCTTCTACTATAATAGTGAGGGTTACGAGACAAGATGCGGGTAAAGTTAAATTGGATTTGGTGGCCAGTTTGCAATCTATGCTCAGTCAGCACGAACATGGATTCTTGTAGACACCAGTGATTACAAATGATTGCGGTCTTTGATGGGAAAGTAATCTGAGGGTTTGAAGATGGTTTTTATGTTGTTCCTGAAGAGAATCTTGCTGATGCGATCGGTAACACCTCGAATGTAGGGTAGATACGCTTGCTTACGGAAATTAGGGATAGATGAGTGGAGTTGCTGCGAAGAAAGGTTAGTATAACAACGGTTATTGATAGTTTGAATATTTTTCCTAAACTAATTATTGCGGATCAAAGTTTCGATGATATGGTACAGTTCTTGAGGAAGCGAATTGGGTTTGGATATGGAAAAGGCACTTTGAATAAGAGAATTGATAACACCGCGTTTTTGATCTGGGTTATGATGCGAGAAGCCATTGAGATGTCTATCCATGCGAGCCCTAGCAACCGCCACGCTTCATTGATCCATAATTTTTTCGCTCCATTTACGTGAAATAAACCCTATATAAACCCCTCCGGAATGAATAGTCCTCAGTCAGTGTGCAGTAACATAAAGGGTCCCATAAGAGTGTGGTCGATACTTCGGCAGAATCTACGACAACGACGTGGTTCCAACCCGGAAACTAAGAGTATAGCACTTTATTTTGTATTTTAATATTGTATATTTTCAGGAACTATTTGAAAAAGGCATACATTTGACAATATTAAAAATATTAAACGACGTAGATATATGTTAATGAAAGAATTGTTTAAACAAAGTTTCTTAGGGAAAATTTACTTGATGATTCTTATTTGTTCTAAAATACAATGTATAAATATTGAAACTTAAAACTTTCAAAATCTTATACAGTTTTAGGAAGAATAGTATTAAGATTTTCAATTCAGTATTTTGCCACGTGTAGCTTTTTTAACCAATTTATGCACATCCTGTAAAGCTTTGAATATCCAATATGTACCGAGAATATTTAAAAAAACATACCGTTCTATTAAATGGGAAACTTCCATTAACTATCCATTTCTTTGAACCGTAGCAACGAAGCATTGGATTTCAGCAAAAATTTACCAATTGTTTTGCAAATTATACGTTGAATAGTACTACCGTTACGTGTAGATGTTTGAGTTTCTCTTTGATAATGGAACAATCAAATTGCATTGTTATCATATTGGACTTTAGCTAGTCTTTGAACCATCATTACTTTTTTTTTGCAAAAGAATCCGTAAGATAGATATTTATAGTTATGTAACTAAGGCATAAGGTATCCCTATGAAACCTGAACATATTTATCGAAAACAACGTAAGATTTTTACATCTTTACATCAAAACTTTGACTTAATACGTTCCCATCGTCATAAATAAAATTATAAAAAGACCTTGTACTAATAGAAAATTCTTTAAAAATCCCTCTCATATTTCATTTAAAAATGTTTGAGCTGGCAATAATCCCGGACTGGGCTTTTGGTGATATTTATAGGATGTCTTCATGACTTTTTAGTGTATTTATAAATAGAAAAATACTTTTTTATATCACAAATACCATAAATTTGTATTACCCGCGTTAATTACTCGGCTCTAACAAGTTTGATGTAGATGTCGCGATTATGCTCTTCCGGATGTGACGTACATCAACCGATCGAATATTTTCGGGTCAGCAGACGGTGGTCTTCCTTTCTGTTTGGCACTTCGTTCGGTGCGGTTGGTCTGGTACCACTTACTTTAACGAATCGTTTATACCCGGTTAGTTTAAGCCTAGGATTTTTAAGCACGTATAACAGTAAGTATTGCCGTCTTATATTTATATTTCAATTATTAATTTGTGCCAATTTAATTTATTTAAATTATTATTTCTTGTAACATTCGTGCACCACGTGTCATGTTTTCCGCCGCCATGTTAGCCATATGTTTAATTGCTGTTTTTCGTTAAAAAAGCTAAAGTATCATTGCATTTTCCCATGTAATTTACCAAGAAATTCATTTTTACGATTCTTTATTTGCTAATCATCGTTTTTGTGCGATTTTACATGTACTTTTTATGAAACTTTGAGTACATTCCTAATATGTTCTTGCAGCACCTGAAAGATGGGCAAGGAAAAGGTTCACATCAACATCGTAGTAATCGGCCACGTAGATTCTGGTAAATCTACAACTACTGGTCATTTAATTTACAAATGCGGTGGAATTGATAAGCGCACAATCGAAAAATTCGAAAAAGAAGCGCAAGAAATGGGCAAAGGTTCCTTCAAATATGCATGGGTATTGGACAAATTGAAAGCGGAACGTGAACGTGGTATTACAATTGATATTGCTTTATGGAAATTCGAAACATCTAAATACTATGTGACAATCATTGACGCCCCTGGACACAGAGACTTCATCAAAAACATGATTACGGGAACTTCACAGGCTGATTGCGCCGTACTTATCGTAGCTGCTGGTACTGGTGAATTCGAAGCTGGTATCTCAAAGAATGGACAGACTCGTGAACATGCTCTATTGGCCTTCACGTTAGGTGTAAAACAACTCATCGTTGGAGTTAACAAAATGGATTCCACAGAACCACCATATTCTGAACCCCGTTTCGAAGAAATCAAAAAGGAAGTATCATCGTACATTAAGAAAATTGGTTATAACCCAGCAGCTGTTGCATTTGTTCCTATTTCCGGATGGCATGGAGATAATATGTTAGAACCTTCATCGAAAATGCCATGGTTTAAGGGATGGGCTGTTGAACGTAAAGAAGGTAAAGCCGATGGTAAATGCCTTATTGAAGCTCTTGATGCTATACTGCCACCTTCCCGTCCAACTGAGAAACCTCTACGTTTACCACTGCAGGTAAATAAGATTATTTAATTATTTCTTCTTATTCTTTTCATACATGTTTCTTTTGTGTTAACATTTCACTGATGATGGAACTTAGTACTGAATTCTACTTGTTGATTTATATGGCTTAATCTTTTCTGATATTCAACTTTGTTTTACTTGGGTGTGATAGATGTGATGTATTTACTGAGGATGTTTTTTTTGTCCCTGTACAGGATGTTTACAAAATTGGTGGTATTGGTACGGTACCAGTCGGTCGTGTAGAAACTGGTATCCTTAAACCTGGTATGGTTGTCGTATTTGCCCCAGCTAATATAACTACTGAAGTAAAATCAGTCGAAATGCACCACGAAGCCTTACAAGAAGCTGTACCAGGCGACAACGTCGGTTTTAACGTAAAGAACGTTTCAGTCAAAGAACTTCGTCGCGGTTACGTCGCTGGTGACAGTAAGAACAATCCACCAAGAGGTGCTGCCGATTTCACATCTCAAGTAATCGTCTTAAACCATCCTGGACAAATCTCCAACGGTTACACGCCTGTATTGGATTGCCACACGGCTCATATCGCGTGCAAATTCGCTGAAATCAAAGAAAAAGTTGACCGTCGTACCGGCAAAACGACTGAGGAGAATCCGAAAGCCATCAAATCCGGAGACGCGGCTATCGTCAACTTGGTCCCATCCAAACCTATGTGCGTCGAATCCTTCCAAGAATTTCCACCATTAGGTCGTTTCGCCGTTCGTGATATGAGGCAAACCGTTGCTGTAGGTGTCATCAAACAAGTTACCTTTAAAGATGCATCGGCTGGCAAAGTAACAAAGGCTGCAGAAAAAGCTCAGAAGAAGAAGTAGTCCAGGCGGTTAACAGTTTCATATTTGTTTTTACATTTATATTTCTTTCCATAGTTTTTACAGGAGTTTGAAAATTATTTTATATGAATTTGTAACTTTGACCATTGCCAATAAAAAAAAAATTAAAAAAAATATCTTTGTTAGTATTTTTTTTCACACACACAAAATTAATTTAAAAATAACTACAATAAACTGGTTTCCAGTTTATTGTAATTTAATTTCACTGATTACTAGAGCGGGCCAAATTGCGCCATCCAACAGAATCGGAATCAGGCGCAACGGCCGCTTATTGTAAATAGCGTATATGTGAGTCACAGCAGATATGTGATATTTCGAAATTAATACAAGAGTAAAAAAATAAAAGCTGACGCAATAATAATGTTTAGTAATTAGAGCGGATATATATATATATATGTACACGCTGAGGTGTTTTTATTTTCATTATGATTTTTTATTTGATTGAAAACGGTATGCGTTGTAAATGGGATGTAATAAGGAAATAACTGAGAAACTGAACGCTTTTTTTATTCTGTTGTACTTAATAATGTAACTGTAAATAAAGATATAATAAATAAATTCTATCCTTCTTAATAATGCGGATAGGCTTGTTTAAAAAGTTGCACCATCAGATAAGTTTCCACATTTGCCTCGGTGAAGGATGTTCGCCGAGACGAAAAATGTTCTTATATTTCGAAAACGACCGTTCCACGTCTACCGAAGTAAGACAGGCGTAATTAAAATAATCTTTAGACTTAGTCAAGGAATCTGCAGATGCCCCATCGCACATTTGTCTTAATCTCGTGTAGTCCGGATTCTTTTTTAAAACACTATCGAACTTAGCTAAAACTCGTCCACTTGTTGCATCGTTTATACTGTGCAACAATGTACTAACTTCGTCCACGACTTGCACTGATTCTACCAACGACAATCCAGAATTTTGCAAATTTTCTATCGCGTCTACTAACCCTTTGTAATTGTTGCTAATATTCTTTAGATGTGTTTCAACAGAAATATCGAGAAATCCCTTCTGGCTCATCCTAATAGCTCTAGCTTCGGCAGGGACGAATTGCAAAATAACGGATTTGACTTCTTGAAAATGTTCATTATAATAAAAAGCGGCTTTTAACCACGTTCCCCAACGCGTAAGAATGGGCTGTGGTGGTTCTCGAATACCAGGGCATAACCTGTGGAATGCCCTAGTCCTCTTAGGACTTTTGAGAAACACTTTTTTTTGTGTTTGCTATTAATGCATCCACCTCCGGGTAACACTCTCGAATAGTTTGTGCCACAAGATGTAAAGCATGGACTTTACACGTAACATGTAAAAGTCCTTCACACTTTTCTTTAAGGGAACGGCCTACACTACACATTGTTGCTGCACCATCGCTCATGAACAACAACAGTTGACTGGTTGACACTTGAAATTTTTGTAACGTTTCGAGAACTACGGCCGTAATTGCTTTACTAGTACACTGTTTTAATCTTCTGCTGGCTAATAGAATTGCAAAATTTGGTTTAATAGGATCTAATACGCGCACTATTATATTCAAAATAGAATTTTTTTTGCAATCTGTCGTCTCATCAAGACATAGCCACAGCTGTTTATCTTTTAATTCGGCTTTAATTCGATTTTCAATGTCCTCACGTATTCGTGGAATATCTCTCCGTAACGCTGTCCGAGATGGTAGTATCCACTCGGTATTGTATGTACCCCAGAATTTTCGAAATGCTTTTTTATCAAGTATACGAAGTGGTAGACCACATACCATAAACGTTAAAAGCAATTCTAATTGAAATTGACGTTGTTGTGACACACCATTTCTTTATTTCTGTGGTGTGCGCTATTTATATGTCTTTCACAATCACGTTTGCTCCAGCACAGTAGTTTCTTTTTACAAACTTTACAGAAAATTGTACTCCCATTGTAGCGTAAATCCACAAATTCACTAAGAAATTTATTAACTTTCGTAGGTAATGGCCGTTTATTTTTAATAGTTACGTTAGACATAATCACTAAAGCGAGCACACCGACGCTTGTTTCTAGTATGCCACGAAGTGGTGCAAACGTAACATCTGCAGACTCGTCATTTGTTGATGAATAGAGCGCGTCATCCGTAAATGAATAAGCGCGCTGTTAGTTCGTAGCCGTCGATGAATGAACTTTTTTTTGTAGTGGCCCACTGTGAACAACGCCCTATTTATCAACGAACACCCAAACTGCAGGCGTATATTTGCGCGTCTTCACGACGTAATAGACAGTGGTTTTGGTCCTCGTCCTAATAATTACATATTTAAATTACCTATGTTTACATACATATATGTGCCCGGCAGCCTGATTGCGAACCTGGCGCGTGGCACTCTTGGCCCGCTCTACTGATTACCACATTTTTATATTTGGGTAAGATGGTTGTAAGTGGTATTTTGTAATGCAGCATATTATGTTACTGAATTCATTGTTGAATTATATTTAGGATACCTGCAGTACACTTTTTGTTTAATCCCTAATGTATTTGAATGGAGAAAATATGCTGCTATGTTTTTCCTGTTGAACTAATGGTCAATTAAGCAATATGTAAAAAGGAATGCAGTTATTAAAAGAAGTATATCTTAGTTTAACAATTTATAATTCAATAATCATTACAATTAACAGTACCATCTTTAAATATTCACACAAATGTTAATTGCAGACCTGGGAGTGTCTTTTAAAAGGCAAATGCATTATCGGAATTTGAAAATTAGCTTTGTTACAAAGTTAAAGGAATTAATTGCCTTATAACAGGAATAACAAACGAAATGGTTTTGTTTTTTATCTAGAAGTAATTTAGTAGCTTATGTCCCTACATAATATCGTCATTTTATTCCAAATATCCTCTATACGTGTTCGTCAGTAACCCCCACAAATCTAAATGCAAATACAGCGTATAATATAGACAACAGCAAATACTGAAACCCTTTTGTCTATAGAAAATCCACTTAAAATGAAATTTTAATATCGGAAAAATGCACCAGGATAATATATAAATTAGTGCCAAACTCAGCAATAATAAATTAATTTAATAACTCCAACTAAGGCAGCTATTCGACATATTTTATTTATTTGTTTTAATATATACAAATATTTTTCGATAATATACGAGGGATGATCGTAAAATAAGGTTCCCAAGGCCCTACAGCAGCAATAAGACGTGTTAGGCGAAATCCAACAACATTGGCGTGTGCAGCAGCTCTCCCACTCTATATACGTGCCACTCCCGTTTCGCTACGCCGCTCGGTGTTGGCCAAGCAGCCGTCCGAGATGGCAGTCCCAATCGCCGCTACCACCAGGTGCGAAATTCGCGCTGTGATACGTTTTTTAAACGCGAAAGGGGTTTCACCTATAGACATTCATCGTCAATTAACCAAGGTTTATGGAGAAAAGTGTATAGTTGTTCAACACGTCCGCAAATGGTGTAGGGAATTCCCTGGATGTCGGACGGAAATTCACGATGAAGAGCGGAGCGGAAGACCATCAGTTTCAGAGGAAATCGTTGAAAAGGTCGATAGCATACTGCTTGAAGATCGGAGGGTCATCGGATTCCTGAGATTTCCAACGCCATAATTGAAAAGATTTTAACTGGCGACAGAATTTTACGACATGGGGATACAGAAGTTGGAGCACCGTCTGCAAAAATGCTTGGATAGAAATGGCGATTATGTCGAAAAATAGCTTAAGATTTTACCTTTAAAACGATGTGTAATGTTAAGGAAATAAAGAATGCTGTCTATTTTTTAAAAATATGGGAAACTTATTTTACGATCATCCCTCGTAATAACACATTACCCATGTATAAAAGAGAATAATAATGGAAGTACTTCCCTTTACTAAGTATGTAGTTTTAGAAACAAATACGCATGCACCGTTAAAATTACACCCCCAAATCGCAATGGATAACGATATTTACCTGTTTCAAGCTTATACTTTTGTTGTTTAAATAAACAAAATGATAAATTTCTTTCAAATAAACGCAGGTAGTTTCATTTTAATTCTATCCAAATGCGTTTCGTGGAATTTACCAGGCGTACATATATATCCCCGGAAATCCAAATGAGATATCAATGAAATTAGATTCTAAAGGCGCCAAAGCCAGTATCAAGAGCCACCTGATATCCTTAAATGAATGCAAACCATACATAAACCGATAGAACCTGTTTATCTATCGTTATCGCAACTATCTGTTTGCGTTAATTCTACTGGGATGGAATTTGCAATGTTTCCTAATTTACGATACGGTAGTGTAATATTTAAAACATCAGCGTTTTTGGGTGATACTAATTATAAATATATAGAGAAAAAAAATTGCGTAACATCTACGAATTTTACGCTTCGTGTAGATAATGTATTTATTTTTAAAATTTTGAGTTTGTTCGTTTAGTGTAAAAGGGGGCGTCAAAAATGTTTTTTCTATTTTATTTATTTATAATTGATGGAAGATTTGCATATTGATTGTTGAATGAGAAATTATTAATGTTTATTTAGCAATACGCTCCATATTTAGAACAAGAATTCTTAGTATTTTCACGGTATTTCCAATATATTCGTCAATTCCTTATAAATGGTGACATCTATCGGTAACTATTGTAGCTATTGGAGTTGGGCAATTAGTATTATCCTATGTTACGTTAAAAAATTGATATCTGATAAAGATATCAGAGCACAATCCAATTTGTGTTGGAAATAATGTGAAAAGAAAATCGTATATTTAACTTTAAATGGTTGAATTTATTGTGAATTCTATGTGCGTTCATTCTAAACATTCGTGAGAAGTGTAGTTCGAAGTATTATAACCCGTTTCTACTACGTTTCAATTCCAAGTATATTGATATCCATAAACCAACCTACCGAGTAAGTTTATTAGCTTTTAATGAATCCGTTTAATAGTCGATATGTGATAACCGTAAGGTTCGATTGGGGCCGTTAGGGTTATTTTTAATGGGGGTAGTATCGTTTAAATCCTTATGGAATATAATTCAATTGAAGCTGATGTCAAATTCCAAATATGTATGTTTACAATAAACTTTGACATGTTCGCTATCATTAATGTGTTTATCGAGCTTCATTGAAAGAAAAAAGGGACCCGTTCAATTTTTTTCATACATATGGTCACCCATAATTGGAAACGGTCTCGGAGATATCAATAATATAGTTTGCTTCTATGTATAATTGAAATATTGTGATGAAACAGGTTTCTTAGAAATGAATCTCCACATATTATTATTTCTCAAAGAAATTCTCGCTAATTTAATAAACTGAACCGTATTATGCAAAGATTGATTACTATTGATATTTTTCTGTTTTGCTATTTAAGGAAAAAAATGCATCGGAGATAGACTCTTTTCTGAGATTAATACGTGAGTACTATTATAATTTCTTTTCATTCTACGTGTTGTGACTGCATCTAACCTTACTTTTTCTAGGCTTTTCCATATTATAATGGATAAATCCTTCCTGCACATTAAAGTAATATCAATATATTTACTTATATCTGCAGTATGTCGTGTATCGTACTCGTGTTCCGGCTTTCCCGGCCATGGACGTAAGTGATGAATTGTTGAATTATTACTATTGTTAAATAATATGTTTCGAATTACAGTAACATATCCCATTGGAGATATTTTTATAGAATATAACACATCGACACCTTTGGAAATTACATGTGTAATAACGAATAAAACGTTAATAGAAAAATATCCAAATATCAGTACATATTTAGCTTTCGAGAGAAGTAAAAGTCGTATACCAGCCGATAACGTGAGTTTTTTTATATTACGTTTCCCTTACAATAATATGTCTATGATAAATGTTAGTCCTCAATTGATAAATAACACAATGCACTCCTTTAATTTCAATAGTTTATAATTAGAGTTTATCGTTATCATCATTTACATGTATCTGCTTATGCATACTATAATTTCTCAATGAATCCCATCTTTAAAATTGATTCTATTTCTTTCTACGATGTGCATTCGGTTTGTATACAGGTCACAGTAATAAAAGGTCATATTAAAATCCAATCTTCAATGGAATCAACTCTCCGTCAAATTCTGATAATTTTTGTGCAATAATTCTTAATAAAATCGCCATCTCCCGCTTATATTTACGTTAAAAATTGTTTATATTTGAAACAAGCGTAGTAAGCATAAAAATTTCACGATAAACCGACCAACGCAATACTTTCTTTCAAAGCGAGAAGAGAAAAAAAAGCGCAGATAACAAGTTCTTATTTTAAATAACACTTCGGAGTTATATCAATAATGATTGTTATTCTTGTGGAGTCTTCCACAAAGGAATAAACATCAAAGCACTGTTTAGCTTTATGTTTAACTAGATTTTTTACGATCCATATCGCGTATGTGTAAATTGAAGATGAGCATGAATTTTTTTGTATTATAGCAATTTTTTATATACAGGGCACAATCAAAAAATTCAGGTCTCAATTTAAAATTTACGTATAGATTTTATCCAAAGCACGTAAACTTTAAGTTATTTCTTGTTTATTTTTCTCATGGTATTTAAAACTTTTAAGGCTACAACTAATGTGAGTGCTTAAAAAAACAGTGCAATTCTATTTATTGCAGAAAATTGTTGGTGAACAGTATATTAGAATACAAATGAACAAGATAACATAAAAAGATAATGTTTTATTGTACAAGTAACATTACATTAAAAAAAAAATAGAACAAAAGTAGATACAATTCCAAACTCAAAAAAATCTCCATACACTTAGCAAATCCGGAATTATTATTAGAATAGTAACTCCATTTACAAAGTTTGGTAACTTGTTGACCCACCCATTGCTTTTATAACTGCTAACATACGTCTCTTCATACTTCCAACTAATTTGTTCGTTACTGTGGGATTAATGGAGTTCCATACTTGTTGTAAAGTGATTTGTAGCTGCTCCTTGTTGCGGATCGTATGTTTCCTTATTCTTCGTTCCAGTTCACCCCATAGTTGCTCTATGGGATTCATGTCCGGCGATTGTGGAGGTGTATGAAGCTGCTTTCCCACATTAAATATCAACCATTCCTTGACCCATTGAGCGGTATGCTTGGGGTCATTATCTTGCTGGAAGATAAATGACCGTCCAAGACTGAGTTTTTGGGCACTAGCTTGCAAATTTTCTCTCAGTATATCCACGTGTACATATTGGTTCATTATACCGTCAATAAATTTTAAATTACCAACGCCTGCAGCAGTCATACACCACCACACTAAAACATTTCCTCCACCAAATTTTACAGTCAAATTTCTAGTTTTCAGTTTTTCATTTCTCTTTCGCCACCATCTGATCCAAAAATGTTATATTTTGATTCATCTGAAAATATAACTGATTTCCAGAAGGAGTCAGGCTTATTTGCATGTTGCTTACACGCAAACTCGAGGCGTAATTTCTTGCAAGATGCCACCGCCGTATTTTACTGTTGCCTGTAGATTTTCTTTCTGGAAAGCTGTTCTAGGCTATCGCCAAACTTTCTCTCTTCGGGATGGGTTAAAAATTTAAAATTTAGCCTTTTTAGCTCATCCCGAAGAGAGAGAGAGAGAGGAATCGATCGGATTCCACTCAATTCCCTCTTCACTCTCTCGCCATACATATATAGATATAGCTAATTTCCCCCATAAAGTACGCACCATATTGAAAACTTCTTTATTATGGGAAAGATGCTTCCTATATGCTGAAAAATCTGATATACTCTGTATAAGAAGTCCTAATTTCAGTTAAATTTGCTCTTTCAGATTATAAGACTGAATGAAACTAGTATAAAGTTAGTAGAGGGAAACCTAGAGAAGATGAACGAATTCTATAGTTGTGTACTAAACGAAAGTATAATATGCTTGAACAACGTCGCAGTTGGCAGTAACTATAAAATTCCATCATTAATCGGTTGAAATTTTCCCTAATTTTCCTTATTTTTCAGCCACACCTCAAGAAGTCACCGATTTTAGTTGTATCGCTTACAATTATGAGAATATGACATGTTCATGGACACCTCCAAAGAATTATATACCAACAAATTACACATTATCATATACATTTCCTCACTTGAGACCTGGAAAGTAAGTCCTATTATTTTTCTACTTGCTTTTATAAATATGATTTAATTATTTTTTTGAATTATCAACGTCTTAGAGAATGTACAATAAGATTCATAAATAATGTCCATTACTAAACTATAATGATAGCAAGGACTGTGAGGTAGAATCGCAAACACTAAGGTAGTGAAGTAATGGGTCATTAACCCTAGTTGAACATCTCGAAAACTCGATTATTATTTGTGGCAAATCTAACTATCTAAGGCTCATTCGTTACGACAGAAAGAACCAATTCGCATGGTTTGAGAATTATTTCATTGATTCTTTTTTTAATAGGCGAATATTCATTATCTCCTTGTTCAATACCAAGAATTACTTCACACAATTTATATAAAATTTGTATTATATGTAAGCAGTGCAAGGAAAATCACATATATCTATCTTATTTTCATCGTACTTTTAGCGTTTTCCAAAATTCTATTTCTGGTACTCTTTAGAAGGCGCGTTACTAGAATGTGAATTATTTATTAAAAAATATACGAGGGTAAGTCAAAAATTACTTACAGTTTTAGTTCTACAACTGTATTAAACAAATATAGGTGTACAACAGATACATTATTTTTCGATATATTCTCCACTTTTAGCAATGCACTTGGTCCAGCGAGCCACAAGCTTCCGTATGCCTTCCTGGTAGAAGGTTTTCGGTTGATCATGAAGCCACTTTTGCACTGCATCCCCAACGTCTGTGTTTGAGGTAAATCGACGACCTCGCAAAGCTTCCTTGAGCGGTCCAAAGAGATGAAAGTCTGAAGGAGCGAAATCAGGGTTGTAGGGACGATGTTCCTGGGTCTCAAAGCCCAACCTGTTGATAGTTTCTATGGTGTTATGGGCCGCGTGCGAACGGGTGTTGTCTTGCAACAACAAAACTTTCTTTAAGAGTAGACCACGGCGTTTGTTTCGAATTGCTGGTTTCAGCTTATTCGCCAACAAATCACTGTACCTCGCACTATTTATAGTAGTCGTCCAGTATAGGGCATTTTTCGTCCCAAAACACGGTTAGCATCACCTTCCCAGCCGATGGCGAGATCTTGAATTTTTTCGTGCTAGGGGATCCTGGGTGTTTCCATTCCATACTCTGGCGTTTCGATTCGGGCTCGTAGTGATGAAGCCACGTTTCATCAACGGTCACTATTCTGTTTAAAAATGCGTCGCCTTCCGCGTTGGCAGATGTCCAAACATTTGGTTTTGTTTTCTGCGGTAAGCATTCATGGTAGCCATCGCGCACACACTTTACGAAATTTGAGTTCATCGTGGATAATTTGATAGGCAGAACCGTGGCTGATGTTTAAAGAAGATGCAACCTCACCTATTTGCTGTAACCATCTCTCGAGCTTGCTGAATGTTGTCGTCGGTGGTCGAGGCTGACGGCCGTCCAATTCCCTCTTTTTATATTACGCTCCTGCGGCCACTTTGAAACATTTCGATCCACAAAAAATCGCTTTTACGAGATAAAGCATTGTCCCCGTATTGTGACAAAAGTCTCCAGTGAATTTCAGCACCTTTCACACCCTCTGACCACAAAAATCGGATCACTGCTCATTGTTCCTCTTTGGTGCAAACTAACACATGGGCTGAAAAGTGCCGGGCCTAACACATAGATGGCGCTAGTTTTATTGCATTCACCTGTTTTGCAGTTAGTACTAACCTTAAAAAGACAGCTGTTAAAATTTCATGATATTCTATTCATTAGTTTGTGAGTTATTGTGCTAAGAGTGACGCTACTTTTGTTATTTCCAAAACAATGGATCAAAAACAATTTCGTGTTTTAATTTTACACTGCTTCTTGATGGGAAAAAATACCGTTCAAGCGAAGCAATGGCTTGAAAAGTGTTATGGGGACTCCGCTCCATCAGAAACAACAATAAAACGTTGGTTTGCTGACTTCAAACGTGGTCGTAGAGACACCGATGATGCAGAACGCAGTGGACGTCCAAATGAGGCGGTAACACCAGAAAACATCAAAAAAATCCACAAAATCGTTTTGAATGATCGAAAAGTGAAGTTGCGTGAGTTAGCTGACATCGTAAAGATATCAAAAGAACGTGTTGGCTTTATATTGCATGAGCATTTGACTATGAGAAAGCTCTGTTCAAAATGGGTGCCGCGTTTGCTCTCTGTTGACCAAACACAAGAACGTGTTGATGCTTCTGAGCAGTGTTTGGCCATGTTTAAACGTAACAAACCGGAATTTTTGCGTCGATATGTGACAACGGATGAAACATGGATCCATCACTTCACTCCGGAATTAAAACGATCGTCATCTGAGTGGACAGCAACTGGTGAACCTCGTCCAAAGCGCCCGAAAGCACAACAATCGGCTGGAAAGGTTACGGCTTCGGTATTTTGGGATGTGCGTGGTGTAATATTCATCGACTATCTTGAGAAGGGAAATACCATCAACAGTGAATATTATATAGCGTTACTGGAGCGTCTGAAGGCCGAAATTGCAAAGCAACGTCCGCATATGGCGAAGAAAAAAATTTTGTTTCATCAAGACAACGCACCGTGTCACAAGTCAATCAAAACAATGGCAAAACTACATGAATTGAACGTCGAATTGCTCCCACATCCACCGTATTCGCCAGATTTGGCTCCCTGCGACTACTGGCTGTTCGCAGACCTAAAAAAAATGCTCGCCGGTAAGAAATTTCGCTCGAATGAAGAGGTTATCGCTGAAACTGAGGCATATTTTGAGGCAAAAGATAAATCGTTTTACAAAAGTGGTATTGAAATGTTAGAGCGGCGCTGGAATGATTGCGTTGTTCTTGATGGAAATTACGTTGATGAATAAAGCTAATTTTGAACAAAAAAAAACGTGTTTTCTTTGTCAGGCCCGGGACTTTTCAGCCCATGTGTTAATAGCAGAGCTAACATGCTTATGCTGTTGTAGCTAGCAAACAAATGACGCGCACACATGATCACAGAGGCGCCAACTTAACGCATGCGCAAGCGGCCGCCACTGCGATAACCTTCAAAGCTTGTTATGGCGAAAGTGTAGGTAATATTTGACTTACCCTCGTAATTGTTGAGTTGTAACTTGGTTTGACAACGAGAATTTTCGAATTAATATATTTTGTGTAGTGCGAAATATACCGATACCTTGGTGTTTACGAAACTATTCTTATTGTTTTATATTTAACAATATGCAATTTTTTAATATTTCGTTGGACATTATTGATGAAGGTGGCTGCATTGAAGGATAAGTGTATTTTTTTAAAACTATTATCGTTATGTAGGCATAAACATGATAAATTATCAAAGGCAAACAGATTATCAAACCCAAAAACAAGAGCACTAAGGTATGTCGAGTATAATACTAAACATTGTATGGGTGTGACGTTAACATTGTCATTTTTTTTGGGTTTTGTGTTTGTAACAGTTTTTTTTATTGTCGAGAAAAGTCATTCATCTACTTAGTATATCTGTATAAAGTGTATAGAAACAATTATTTAGGATAGAAGCACTATACATTGTGGGTAAAGAAGATTGGAACACTTTCGATATAAAACAATAGATTTTGTGTGCATTTATTTCAAATCGCCATGTATATTCGGGTACGTCCAACGAATTGTTCATAGCTTCAGTAGTAATTAAATTAGTATTAAAGTGAATGTGTTCTTTTCTTTTTAAAGCTCACTATATGTATGGATTTTCATTAATTAATTTATTATCAGCAATGAAGTAGACCTTCAATATTTATATATGAGTTATATTTCTATATTAAGGAGGTACTCTAAATCTGTGGCACTGGAACATTGAAACAGTTCACTAAAACCCTTACCACAAAGCTTACCTCGTATTGGACGCACGTTTCAATAGCCAAGCTATCATCATCAGCAGTAAACTGAATTAGCAAACTAAGGGAAAAACTAACCTTATATAGAAAATAAATTACGCAATATGTAAATCTAAAATAAGCAAGGTAATCCTTAATTATATATTGACTCTTTTACATGAAGTGTTTCTTGATGAGCCGCTAGGATGCATAACACGGGCCTCCGATGCCGAGCGTGGTATTCCAAGCTTCATAACTTCTTTAAATTTGTTTCTTCTGGGCCTTGTCTATGCCTCAACTGGATCTTCCTGTTGCTATTTCTAATTGGCGTTTGATCTAGATAATTTATAAGAAAGTCTATTTTAGATATTTGAATTCTACCGCGTATTTACATTTCTCGGGCCTCGTAGGCCCGGTTTATTTTTGATTGATAATTAGAGCGGGCCAAATTGCGCCATCCAACAGAATCGGAATCAGGCGCAACGGCCGCTTATTGTAAATAGCGTATATGCGAGTCACAGCAGATATGTGAAATTTCGAAATTAATACATAAGAGTAAAAAAATAAAAGCTGACGCAATAATAATGTTTAGTAATTAGAGCGGATATATATATATATATCTATATATATGTACACGCTGAGGTGTTTTTATTTTCATTATGATTTTTTATTTGATTGAAAACGGTATGCGTTGTAAATGGGATGTAATAAGGAAATAACTGAGAAACTGAACGCTTTTTTTATTCTGTTGTACTTAATAATGTAACTGTAAATAAAGATATAATAAATAAATTCTATCCTTCTTAATAATGCGGATAGGCTTGTTTAAAAAGTTGCACCATCAGATAAGTTTCCACATTTGCCTCGGTGAAGGATGTTCGCCGAGACGAAAAAATGTTCTTATATTTCGAAAACGACCGTTCCACGTCTACCGAAGTAAGACAGGCGTAATTAAAATAATCTTTAGACTTAGTCAAGGAATCTGCAGATGCCCCATCGCACATTTGTCTTAATCTCGTGTAGTCCGGATTCTTTTTTAAAACACTATCGAACTTAGCTAAAACTCGTCCACTTGTTGCATCGTTTATACTGTGTAACAATGTACTAACTTCGTCCACGACTTGCACTGATTCTACCAACGACAATCCAGAATTTTGCAAATTTTCTATCGCGTCTACTAACCCTTTGTAATTGTTGCTAATATTCTTTAGATGTGTTTCAACAGAAATATCGAGAAATCCCTTCTGGCTCATCCTAATAGCTCTAGCTTCGGCAGGGACGAATTGCAAAATAACGGATTTGACTTCTTGAAAATGTTCATTATAATAAAAAGCGGCTTTTAACCACGTTCCCCAACGCGTAAGAATGGGCTGTGGTGGCTCTCGAATACCAGGGCATAACCTGTGGAATGCCCTAGTCCTCTTAGGACTTTTGAGAAACACTTTTTTTTGTGTTTGCTATTAATGCATCCACCTCCGGGTAACACTCTCGAATAGTTTGTGCCACAAGATGTAAAGCATGGACTTTACACGTAACATGTAAAAGTCCTTCACACTTTTCTTTAAGGGAACGGCCTACACTACACATTGTTGCTGCACCATCGCTCATGAACAACAACAGTTGACTGGTTGACACTTGAAATTTTTGTAACGTTTCGAGAACTACGGCCGTAATTGCTTTACTAGTACACTGTTTTAATCTTCTGCTGGCTAATAGAATTGCAAAATTTGGTTTAATAGGATCAAATACGCGCACTATTATATTAAAATAGAATTTTTTTTGCAATCTGTCGTCTCATCAAGACATAGCCACAGCTGTTTATCTTTTAATTCGGCTTTAATTCGATTTTCAATGTCCTCACGTATTCGTGGAATATCTCTCCGTAACGCTGTCCGAGATGGTAGTATCCACTCGGTATTGTATGTACCCCAGAATTTTCGAAATGCTTTTTTATCAAGTATACGAAGTGGTAGACCACATACCATAAACGTTAAAAGCAATTCTAATTGAAATTGACGTTGTTGTGACACACCATTTCTTTTATTTCTGTGGTGTGCGCTATTTATATGTCTTTCACAATCACGTTTGCTCCAGCACAGTAGTTTCTTTTTACAAACTTTACAGAAAATTGTACTCCCATTGTAGTGTAAATCCACAAATTCACTAAGAAATTTATTAACTTTCGTAGGTAATGGCCGTTTATTTTTAATAGTTACGTTAGACATAATCACTAAAGCGAGCACACCGACGCTTGTTTTCTAGTATGCCACGAAGTGGTGCAAACGTAACATCTGCAGACTCGTCATTTGTTGATGAATAGAGCGCGTCATCCGTAAATGAATAAGCGCGCTGTTAGTTCGTAGCCGTCGATGAATGAACTTTTTTTTTTGTAGTGGCCCACTGTGAACAACGCCCTATTTATCAACGAACACCCAAACTGCAGGTGTATATTTGCGCGTCTTCACGACGTAATAGACACTGGTTTTGGTCCTCGTCCTAATAATTATATATTTAAATTACCTATGTTTACATACATATATGCGCCCGGCAGCCTGATTGCGAACCTGGCGCGTGGCGCTCTTGGCCCGCTCTATTGATAATCGTTTATATTTACATCCAAAACTGTCTTTGTTTAAATGATTTGTTGCTTCTGCCAATGTACTGAATATTGCAATATTATTTGGAATACATGTAGGAACAGGCCTGCTTCTGCGCTCAACGGAGTTTGCAAGTTTCAACGGCGTATGCAGGTTTCAACACGCAGAAATGCATATCATATAAATATGCGAACGCATAAAAAAGATTTCAGTTGCTAAAATTTGCTTGAGATGTTTGTCAATGTTCGTTATGGCGGCTTCAAGTTCAAGAAATTCGACCGGGCAACGTGCAACAGTGAGGTATGGAGATTCCAATTATGAGGAATCTGTAATACGGTGGGCAGAGGAATGTGATGAAGTTTTATCGGAAGACAGTGAAACGTCTGAAATTGAAGAACCTGGTCAAGATTCATTAGAAGCCAATTCAGACTCTTCAAATTCTGAGTCTGAAGAAGATGTAGCTACGGCGGAGGTCGATAGTGATAATCCCAGCTGTTTCGCTTCTCCATCCGGCATCCAGTGGAATAAAGTTCCGCCAAGCTCTACGAAAAGTGCAAAACGTAACGTATTGCGTTTAGCACTAGGTGTAAGAACTAAAGCACTGTTTCAAATGTTTTATTACAAGAATGATCTTAGAAGAAGTCGTTAAGTGCACAAACCTTGAAGCTCGAAGAGTAACTACAGTAAAAGACAAAGGATGGGTAGATATTGATGTGAAGGAGCCTTACATTCTAACATGGTCTTTTTGGTTTCTGTAATTATTTTAGACAAAGGATTTTTTGATAATTTTAAATAACAACTTTGGGACAAAGTGGTGTCGACTCGATAATAACTTCTTCAATCGGGGACTTATTAAATTTCAGGTTGTATTTCAAACCTTTGTTTAATAAGTCGATCACTTCTTTGGTAAAAGAAATATATAAATATATAATTAAGATGTAATTAAGGAATACTTTGCTTATTTTAGATTTCTAATTGCGAAATTTACTTATATAAGGTTAGTTTTCCCCTTAGCTTGTGAATTCAGTTTTACTGTTGATGATGATAGCTTGGCTATCGAAACGTGCGTGCAGTACGAGTTAAGTTTTGTGGTAAGGGTTTTAGTGAACTGTTTCAGTATTTCGATATTGTTATAATATAAAGAGAAAATTAAATATAAGCGGTCTTTTGTGTTTAAAGAAATTAAATTACATATTTTTCCTATCCTGTATAATAATTTATTATGTAGTATGATTCGATTGAATCAACTTTCTTGCTCCAAGAGAGTAATCTAATAAATTAATTAGTGATTGAGTGTTACACATGCAGACATTGACATGAATAATGTTGTTATATACATAAGACCTACTCTAAGAAATTATTGTTTATTTTGGTGTGTATCATTAAAGGTTATTAAAGATATTTGATATCGATAAATTATGTCAGATAATTAATTTTGTTCTATTTCTAAAATCCTCCCTTATAAATTAAATTTTTCTTAGATTAAATTAGTGTTATTTTGTTTATTAACAATATTATTTTGAAATGTATGTATGTGTTTCGTTTTTTTTTTTCCTTACTCGAAGTTGATTGTAATTTAAAAGCTAGAATTTATAATGAAAATAATATTTTATGAACTAATGTAAGAACAAAGTATTTTTACACTTTCAATTTCTTTGGAAATTTATTTATTACCGAGTTTTATTACGTTATGGCTTAATAGGTACGACATAATATAGAATATTATTACGAAATTGTATACAGGCCGATTTTCGACGTTCACCATGGTGATTCGGTTATTATTAGAGAACTAGAATTATGAATTTAGATTTAGTGGCTATTGTTCATTTAAACAGTAAATATCGTTAATAATTATACATATATTTATTTAACCAAACAGTATTCCATACGAAAAAGAAGAGAACAAAGACTCTGTTTGGCCAATGCACATTTTACCTACATTTACGCGTTCGTAGAAAATAAGGTTTAGTTATAAATGAATAGGTGCCATTCCGTCCTTGGTTTTTTAAATTTTAAAATACTTTTATCTGCGCAGAGGCGGCGATACGCTTTAACAATTCGTTCATTAAGTACTCTCGCTCGCCGGAAATTTCGAGACGGGTGCTGGCGTTAACTCTCTGCTATACCCATCTAAAATGTGTGTTCAAA
This sequence comes from Dynastes maya, assembly GCA_029619315.2. Taxonomy (NCBI): domain Eukaryota; kingdom Metazoa; phylum Arthropoda; class Insecta; order Coleoptera; family Scarabaeidae; genus Dynastes; species Dynastes maya. Next base: position 3,264,277 of record JAROYE020000012.1, on the reverse strand, counting down.
AAAGATTTTTATTATATAAAAATAAATTAATTTCTTGGCCTAGGTACGATCTAATGGAACGAAATCTGTCAAAAGGAAGTTTTCCCGTATCTATTCTTATTGTATCCGACAGAGATGGAGAGTACAGTCATTGTATATATAAAGGGGGAAAGTTTAAATTTGGCAAAGTTGCCAATACAACTTTTCGGTTCTTTCTGGACATCAATTTTTTTTTATCTCTTATCGACGCCATATTAGATTTGGACACCGTTAGAAAGTCTTTTTTTTTCTAATTTAAACTATGCTTTAATTGCCGAAAAACACATTCTAAGATTAAATAAAGTAGCCATGAAATTCCAAAATTTCAAACGTTTCAATAATTGTCGTTCATTAGTAATAGAAAAATGTCGTACACCAACGAAGTGGAACGAGATGCAGGATGTACCTGAATTGCTTGGCCAAACTGCCAATATGTATGGAACAAAGCTGTAAAAAAAATTCCTATAAACATGTATTCAAAAATGCTTCCTTAAAAATTTTTATTAAAACAGCAAGAACAAATTTCATATCGTATACGATTTGTTATTAACGCAATTAAAAAAAAAACAATTTATTAAGTTTTGCTTGTACGCGCGTAACTTTTTAAGGAAGCATTTTTGGAAACATGTTTTTAGGAACTTTTTGTACAGTTTTGTTCCATACATACATCACATTGGCAAATTTTGGCACTTGTAAAATATCCCGTTGATTTTCAATTAATGGACTTTGCCAAACAAGTAACTCATTCTGTATTCTACTTGTTATCAAAAGTTGAAAGTGTTTGAAATATTTTTTTCGTATCATACTAAAAGCGTAGCCGGATATGTATAATTGATTAATTTAATTGACAATGATCTGATGTATTAACATTCTCACTTACTGACAAAGAAGATACTCTTTCTTTTGCAAGTCAAGTTTTCTTTTGAATGTATACGACTGTTACATATATCTAAATGTATTTCATCAAAAGCTTTGAGTGGAGTACCTTTAAACAAATAACTTTTATACAATGTTACATGTCTCGAAGTGTTTTGTATATTTTCCAATTGTGTTTTTTGTACAGTTCCTTTCTAGAATAGCAAACTTTTTACGTGGCTAATGCTATATGTATCAAGGTTTTAAGATAATTCAAAAGTAAATGTCTTGTTTTGGTTTTTGGGTTATGTTTACCAGCGCTTTCAATCACAAAAAGATCCATCATTCCACAAATGGTTCATCTCACGTGTTATTTCTTCACATGAAATGGATCATTTGTTTCATTAAATTTTGTGTAATTTGTAAATTATTTTAGCCGCGTTACGTATTGTAATGTCACTGACGATTTAGCAACACAAAAGGAGAGATGTTTTTGGGATCTTAACACGCAACCACACTACAGGCAAGTGCAGGAGTTGTATAACTTCACCCTCAAATCTCTAAATCGATATGGCACGCGTGAGCAAGTGTTCCTATTCTACCACTTTAAAAATAGTGAGTAATTTCAAGATTATAAGATTTGTGCTGCAATTGACTACCTGTACTTTCTTTTAGTATTATCAAATCCTCCTGAAAATTTATCCTGTATCAATTCAACTACATCGTCGCTATTTTTATATTGGAAGGTTCCAAATTCTATTGTTCCCATACCAACAGGCTTGGAACATAGGATTTTGTATCAATGTAGATTCGGTCCTAAGATATGGCAGGTAATTATAATGTTTTATTCACCATTATCACTAAAGCGAGGTAATGTCTCTGCGCGGCATAGGCGTGCGCTTCCTTGAGTGAGTACAATACTAGCTAGTAACAGTGAAAGTTTCGGTTTATGAGGGTCCAGTGCATGTTGCGCGGTGTGTATTATCTCATTTTCCATTTTTAGAACGGCGGCATGTTTGCAACAGATGAAAAACGGGAAGTCTACTACAATCTAACAGGTTTAAAATACGCCCATGACTACTGCGATATCAGAGTTGCCATTCGCGTTAGAGGTGCTGATGAGGAGAGGATGTGGTCGGCAAATTCATCAATAGCGGAACTAACAAGTAGTACAAGTAAGTTTAGAATTTATTTTTGCTTAGGTTACCCTCTTACAACGACAATAAATCTCTTCTTTTTTCAAAGTACCTGGAACACCACCAAACGTGAACATTGGTAGCTTCCAGACGGACATCGCGTCTCTGGATCGTGATATCTACGTCTATTGGCAGCAAGTACCCATAGAAATGAGAAACGGCGAATATTTCACCTATGACGTCACCGCAGTGCACGAGTCATCCAACGAACCCTTATATACCGCTAACTATAACAAGAGCATTACTAATTCTTACGCGAAATTCCCTGGGATGTCTTTATATTCCTCATACAACTTTATTATAAGATCTAAAAATAGTGAAGGTTATTCTCAGGAATCTGTTGTGGTAAAAGTACCTCCTAACGATGAACGTAAGTGGGAATTATTCGATCTAATTGTTTATTTTTATAAAATTTGGATATTTATAGTGCTAGATGAACCAGTTATGTTTACAAAAGTCGCCTTTGACAACGGTTTCTATAAACTATCATGGGAGGAACCCAAAAGAGGTGCCCAATACGTAGAAAATTACACATTGTTTTGGTGCGGTAATGAGAAAGATCGACCATATCAATGTAATGTAAGTTTACATATTACTCCTATAGTTTATGTAAATTTACCGTGTAATTCATGTAAATGTTAATATTACAGGGTTATTTGAACTGGATCGTAGTACCTGCAACTACCAGAGAATATAACATAACCGTCAAAGAAGAATATACAACGCAATTTGCTATATCAGCCAATAATGCTTCTTCAAGTAGCGGCATGGTTTGGGCAACTTGTACGCTAATTCATAACAATAAATTGATTTCTAAGATCAAAGAGGTTTGGATCAATAGGGTCGGTTCCACGTTTATCGAACTGGGTTGGAAGTTAGATTGCGCAGATAGGAGTGACAATGTAGCGGGTTACATAATCTACTATTGTCCCAGAGCTAAAGAACCTGGATGTGTGAAGAGGATGAATACTACTATAACTAATCCAAACGCTCTTTCAGGGAAGATAACCGGTCTTACTCCATATACAACATATATGCTAACTGTGTCAGTTATGAATACACATGGTAGTGAAAGCTTGGAAAGTGATCCCTTATACAATACTACCTACGAAGATGGTAATTGATTATTTTATTAACTATATTCTGTTGCTTTATTAAATTAAATTAAAATTGTATTTACGAAATAAATACTTTTCTTACAGTTCCAACTGAACCTTACGATCTTGATGTGGTAAATGTAACAAATTCATCGATCTCCATTACATGGCAACCCCCACTTAAGCTAAACGGTCACTTAAGGAATTATCACATCTATTTCAACAACAACATAACAAGGACTGAGGATAACAGTACTTATTACGAATTAAAGAACTTACGAAGTGACACGGTCTACAATATTAGCGTTAGTGCTTGTACTTTGCAGTGTTCTAATAGATCTATGCAATTGACAATATTAACTAATACAGGACGTAAGGAATTTAAGAATCTTTCTAGAAGTTCTATGTTAATTTTTTCGTAATTTGCAGTTCCCGGCCCGTTATCCAATACGTGGACAAAATTCGATAATAATAAGACTCTAATTCTTCACTGGACGAAACCTGAGAGTGCTCAGGGAGTATTTGAAGTTAGAAGTGTCTATAAATCCAGTGATGGGAACAAAACTTTTATAAAATCTGTTGAAGGTGAGTTAATGGGGCTATGACTCTTCAAAAAGCTGTTTATAATGGAGCAGTGATTCTGTCTGGGACATTGATCAGTAGAGCGGGCCAAATTGCGCCATCCAACAGAATCGGAATCAGGCGCAACGGCCGCTTATTGTAAATAGCGTATATGTGAGTCACAGCAGATATGTGATATTTCGAAATTAATACACAAGAGTAAAAAAATAAAAGCTGACGCAATAATAATGTTTAGTAATTAGAGCGGATATATATATATATATATGTACACGCTGAGGTGTTTTTATTTTCATTATGATTTTTTATTTGATTGAAAACGGTATGCGTTGTAAATGGGATGTAATAAGGAAATAACTGAGAAACTGAACGCTTTTTTTATTCTGTTGTACTTAATAATGTAACTGTAAATAAAGATATAATAAATAAATTCTATCCTTCTTAATAATGCGGATAGGCTTGTTTAAAAAGTTGCACCATCAGATAAGTTTCCACATTTGCCTCGGTGAAGGATGTTCGCCGAGACGAAAAAATGTTCTTATATTTCGAAAACGACCGTTCCACGTCTACCGAAGAAAGACAGGCGTAATTAAAATAATCTTTAGACTTAGTAAAGCAATCTGCAGAGCCCCATCGCACATTTGTTTTAATCTCGTTTTTTCCTTTTTTTAAAACACTATCGAACTTAGCTAAAACTGTCCATTTTTGCATCGTTTATACTGTGTAACAAGACTAATTTCGCCCACGACTTGCACTGATTCCCCCAACGCACCAAAATTTTTGCAAATTTTTCTAGGGCGTCTACAAACCCCTTTTGTAATTTTTGCAATTTCTTTAGATGTTTTAAACAAAAATATCGAGAAATCCCTTCGGGCTCATCCTAATGCTCTAGCTTCGGCAGGGACGAATTGAAAAAATAACGAATTTGACTTTTTGAAAATTTTCATTATAATAAAAGGGGCTTTTAACCACTTCCCCCAACGCGAAAAGAATGGGCGGGGTGGTTCTCGAACCGGGGCATAACCTGTGGAATGCCCTAGTCCTCTTAGGACTTTGAGAAACATTTTTTTGGGTTTTTGCTATTAATGCATCCACCTCCGGGTAACACTCCGAATATTTTTGTGCCACAAATGTAAGCATGGTTTTAATAACATGAAAAAGCCCTTCACACTTTTCTTTAAGGGAACGGCCTACACTAACATTGTTGCTGAAAACATCGCTCTGAACAACAACAGTTGACGGGTTGACCTTGAAATTTTTGTAACGTTTCGAGAACAGGGCCCGTAATTGCTTTATAGTACACTGTTTTAATCTTCGGGCTAATAGAATTGAAAAATTTTGGGTTTAAATGGGAAATCTAATCGCGCACTTTTTATATTCAAAATAAAATTTTTTTTTTGCAATCGTGTTCATCAAGACATAGCCACGCTTTTTTATTTTTTAATTCGGCTTTAATTCGTTTTTCAATGTCCTCACGTATCGTGGAAATTCTCCGTAACGCTGCCCGAGAGGGTAGTATCCACTCATGTAGTACCCCAAAATTTTTCGAAATGCTTTTTTATCAAGTATACGAAGTGGTAGACCACATCCCATAAACGTTAAAAGAAATTCTAATTGAAATTACGTTGTTTGACACCCCCTTTCTTTTATTCTGTGGTGTGCGCTATTTATATGTTTTTTCACAACCGTTTGCCCGCACAGTAGTTTTTTTTAAAACTTTACAAAAAATTGTATCCCATTGTGTGTAAAATCCAAAAATTCACTAAAAAATTTTTAACTTTCGTAGGTAAGGGCCGTTTTTTTTAATATTTACGTTAGACATAATCAAAAAGCAGCACACCGACGCTTGTTTCTAGTATGCCACGAAGGGGTGCAAACGAAAACATCTCAACTCGTCATTTTTTGATGAATAGAGCGCGTCACCCGTAAATAAAATAAGCGCGCTGTTAGTTCGAGCCGTCGATGAATGAATTTTTTTTTTGTAGTGGCCCACTGTGAACAACGCCCTTTTATCAACAAAACCCCAAACTGCAGGTGTTTTTTGCGCGTCTTCACGACGTAATGGGACAGTGGTTTTGGTCCTCGTCCTAATAATTACATATTTAAATTACCTATGTTTACATACATATATGCGCCCGGCAGCCTGATTGCGAACCTGGCGCGTGGCGCTCTTGGCCCGCTCTATTGATCAGATCAGAGTTTCCGTAATTTGTTGTTGTGGCTATTTACTAGGGTTGGTAAGGATTTATTTATAAGCGCTGGTCCCATACATATAGCGAATAATGTTGGCGCCTATGCTAGGAACGCCCTCTCCACTCCTCAGTGTTCTTAGACAATCGCATACACTCGCCTAGCATACGTGCTCGAGATATCTACTCGACACAGATTTATAGAAATACCTAATGCATCTTATTTGATTTTTATCCCATTGATGGACTTTAATCGTTGATTATTTCCAAATAAATACTTAAATGTATATGAAACAAAAGAAAGGTCGTTAATTTAAAGGGAACAATAAATAGAACCTCTCATTATAAAATAACTAGATTATATTTTTTCATTCCCCAATATCTCCAATATATTCAATTCCAAAACAAAAACATATTTTCCAAATCTAATTAATGGAATTTTATGTCAAAATGAATTGTACTTCCATGTGTAAAAATTCAGTTGAACCTATTATTATAATAGTTATTCAAATAAGTAGTCATTTGCAATACTGCCTCTACAGTAGTACCATTTAACAACTTCTTATTTATAAGAACATAATTAATAAGAAAATTATTGTACGGTATAATTTCGAGACATAAGCAAAGCAAATCAAAAATCAAGGAGAAAAGATCGAAAAAGGAAAAAAAAAAAAAAAAAAAAAAAAAAAAAAAAAAAAAAAAAAAAAAAAAAAAAAAAAAAAAAAAAAAAAAAATGTAAATTAAAAGAAATAAACTAATTGTATGCGGTTGGATTCTTACTGATTCTGATTCATTCCCGTCGCGCGACTCTACGCTCTTTTGCTTTCCTAGCGAGCAAATGTTACAACAGTGTCCATATTATTTTAGCGGTTCACTTTACTACAGGTACTCGGTATATAAACTTTGTTTTGCTTTTGTCTGCCATGTACATATAATGTGAACTTGTTTTATACACTATGTGTACTTTATGTATTTATGTTTTTCTTTTGACTTATCCTATGTCACTGTTTGTGATGATCTAAGGATGAATAAATTATTATTGTTATTATTATATTTACAATCGTATTTTTTTCAGGAGATAAACTTGAATTGATTAACTGTAATCAAGTTAACACGGAAAGTTATATTGTCAATGTTAGAGCTGTCAACAAAGATGCTAACACTACTTACATTGGACCTTGGAGCGAAGACATTCATGTATCCTGTAACCAACAAGAAAACAATGTTGGCTTAATATGGATGATACTTTGCTTTGTATTTGTCTTTTTTACAATATTGTTAATTTTCGTCGGCAAAAAGTAAGTCAAGTTATATACACTAATAACCAAGTAATTAAGAAAGACTTTAACACCACTTAATTTTTAAGTAAGAGAGTTTTAGAAAATACATTGCTAAGATTTGATGTAAATATTTTGGTGTTACCTCTAATTTATTTGGATAATCCTTAATTATATGGCTGTCATTATAATTTTCGTACCGAAATCTCGTAACGTTATTTTTCTAGGTTATACATCCATTACAATGACATGAAAACTATCGATGTGAAATTACCACCTGGCCTAGATCCGCAAATCGACACCAGTTGGACTCAACCAAAACCCGATACAAGTCCAAGTGACGAGGAACGCCTTTTAAACAAGAATTTCCCACCCTCTTGTGTCGACTCTAGCGGATGCAGTTCAGGTAAAGGCAGTGTCACCTCTGATTCTGGCGGTAGTATTAGTAATACATCGGATTCTGGGACAGAACAGCCTAAAATACCTCTCGACGAAGATCCAAAGCGTTTATTGATACAAGATAATTTATCGAAGCTTATGATTAACCAACCTTACGTGCCATTTTCAGAACATACCATTCCATGGAGTAATAATAGCTCGACTAACAACAACGGGTATAGCATGTATGGTATTCCCGATTCTAACAGTCCGGAAATTGAATTAACTAGTGTACCATCAAAAGAGAACGGCGTAGACGCACCGTATATTACGTGTGATCAAATTAAGAAATCAATAGATGAGACTGGACAAGTTAATTCATCTTATATACCTCTAAAAAATAATTTACAAGAGAAAAATCCACCGTACGTCATGGCAGCCAATAAGAACCTTATGTCGAATCTACTCCATCCGTCCACTGTTCAAAATGGCGATGAAAAAGCATATGTTCAAGTAGCAGATGCAAGTGGTGTATTGAAAGATGCTGATAAATCGAATGAAACGGAAGAGACACCCAGTGACAGTGTAGCTATGCAAAGCGGAAACGGATACGTTAGTTTTGGAGATATCCCTAAACAGCATCTACAGGAAATGTCACCTTCAGACGATCAAGCAATCAATAAGACGAATGGATACGTTAGTTTTGGTGATGCACTGCCAAAAGGAAATCTTATGCATAGTTCAAACGGTTACGTTAGCTTCGGGGAAGCCCCGAAGTCGGCACCTCAAGTAAACACATCTCCTTACATCCCGCATAGAACTTAATGAGTGATTGCACTCATAAACTGAATAAATTTGTGATAGTGAAAGCGAAATCAGAAATTTACAAAAAAAAAAAAAAAAGTAAAAGAAAGATATATCAATTAATTGCACGTTACATAGTGTTTAAAGTATATATATTGATTATATAAATCTAAATATATATTATATATAGATGTCCTATGTTTACGTGTGGATGACGTGAATCTGAAATTCTCAAAAGGTTACTCATGCTGATGTTATTGGATGTGCATCTTCGTACAACTTTTCGTTTTTGCGTCATGGGTGTTCCCTGGGTGAGCTTGATCAGAGACATGAAGTTACCGACTTCATGTTTATGATTCTACAATATTCTAAATTATTTCTTTTCAATTTAAACATTCTTAATTAATCAGACGAGTTTTGTCAATCTCAACGTTTGGCCCCTTATACCTTTTCAGCTTCTTCAGAATATCTCATTGTGATGACATTATAAAGAAGTTAGAAAATGGAGGAAAAATTGAAATAACAACTAGGAACTCTTTTTTTTTAACATTTAACTGTCAGTAGAAGACTCATGGCGTAAAAAATCTAATCTCGAAAATTACGTTGTTCCGTATATGTTTTTATTTCCTGTTTATTTTAATATTAATTCTATTTTAATTAATAAAGCATGTTAATTATCATTTTTTTAATGTACTTTTAAATAGTGTATTTCTTTCTGTGATTAAACGCGTATGAGTAGCCTGAAATTAGGATTAAAAAAAAAAACAGCTTTTTTTTTGTACATATTTTATTATCTTGTATATACACATATTTTTATATTAAATTTTAGATGACATATATATTAATTTGTTGTAATAAGTAAATATTGTGCCTTAATGACTAGATGAATGATTTAATTGTTTACGTTTGTTTTTTATTTTATTTTCGATTGAAACTTGCCAACATATTTTGCTTTAAAGATAAAACGAGAGCGAAGCCCCATTTTAAACTTAGGAAGTAACCCAATTTACCGTGCACACGATATCTCAAAATCCTATATAATTAAATGGACTTATTGTATTATCAAATTCTGTGTAATAATTAATTATTGTCATCGTATGATACACTATAAGTAACTGTTTTACCTGCAGATTTTCCTTTCCCTTTATTATACTTACCTGTTATACTCACTGCATCGAACGGTTTTTCCCTTAAATTAGATCGAGTGCATTTTATGTCAAATTGTATAATTACTACACATGATATATTTATAAATTATTATAGAAACTGTAGTTTTATGTTCCTCTAATAAATAGAATTTCTCGATGAAATAAATATATTTTTTTCTTAATAAAATGTTTTACACGCTTTACTTCTAATATCCCTTTGTCTAACCACAATTTGCCTGTACCTGTAGTTAACAATCTGGCAAAACTAGCCGATTTTTTTGCCTCTTTAATTTCTTTTCTTTGCATTGAGGATTGAAAATATCTTTTAATCGCCAAAAAACTACGGCCAGGCAATAAAAACGAGCAATTTAATATTAGGTTTGTTCGAACAAGGAATTCCAAATCGGTTTCTGATTGATCAAAGTATTAACAGGTATTGTAGTACATAACACTTCGAGTAGGTAGTGTTGCTGTGTATTTTTAGATTAGCTAAGTTCGGGTATTCGTTCGGAGCAGAGCACGTGGAGGTTTTGAGGAGTAGAGTAAGTGGATTACTTAACCCATACCCTTAAACGAATGGATGGAGTAACTCTACGACATTCCTGAACCGGAAAAAGCGGAGAGGGTTTTTTAAGGGGAAGGTGGAACGGCAAAATCAAAATTTTATTTATGTTGGGGAAAAAAACCTATAATATTTTTTTTTTCTACGATTTGAAAAAATAAATAACGAAATTTGGTTATGCAACCAAGTACGCACAATTTATCATGGGTGTGTTTTGTAATTAGGCCAGCCATTAATCTAACAGTTCCAACAATACAAATAGGTTTTTCTGTATACATTCCAGCAATATTTCTAGCAGTTAATTATATAAATTATTTTTTGTTCTATAGAACTATGTTTCTAATTAATTTGTCTTAATTCCAAAATTGTAAAAGAAATAAAGATAGAGCCTTATGCAATCAGATATACGTTATTTTGCTAATAACAATAATACATCAATTAATAGAAATTATTTTTTTCCTTAGAAATATATTTCTAATTTGTGTTAAACTGAAAATGTTATATTCTATTTTCCTCACAATGAAAATGAAGAAATATAAGTACCCCCATTGATTATGTAACCAAATATACATAATTTGTATTATTTTGTCTCAACCTATTAAGGATAAATTGTTTTTATCCATATGTCTAATATTTTCAATTAATTTGTATTAAAAGCAAAATTTTATTTTTTTCACTATTTCCAAAAAATATGGGGTCCTTTTTTTATGCAACCAAACGTGTTATTTTAAAAAAATCTTAGTGTTAACAGCCCATGTATTTGTAATGTTTAAAATACATAAATATGTTCTGGTGATTTTAATATATGCGATTTTTATTTAAAAGAACGTCCATTGATTCTTTGTAATAAGTAATTTTCAGTTAAGTAAGATACTTTCCACTTTAGAAAATTGAATTCAGTAAAATTCAGATTGTCTTACCTCAAAAGCTATTGAGCGAAAATTTACACAATAGGATCATCAAAGGAGTGCTTTCCGAAGACATTTTATTCTGAGAAATTTTTATGAGGACTATTCCTTGGATTTTTTTTTAATTCTCTAAATTCATTAATATCGCAATAACCGGAAGTGTGCACGAAATGAATGTTGGTTATTTTATAGAATTCAATGAGCTGAATCGAACTAACAAAAGCTTATTTATACATTTATTACGGTTTTGAAATTAAAGTTCTTTGAAATTTCGCAACTTTTGGCTTGATTGTTTTAGGTTTTCAAAGCTTTACTCTAAAAGTAAACGAAATAACGATATTATCTAGAAATCCGTTCCTGGTCTTCTTGGAAACTTTAAATAAGTCACTAGAGCGATCCCATAGTAGAATTTAGTAGAACGTTTTGTGAGAACAATCTTTGGAAAAACTTGTAATCTTTAGTATGGACGTAAAAACTGTCTAGGAGTATTCAGATTATGAAGAAAAGGCGCTTACACTTAAAAATTCGTTATAATTAGAGTGGCAGTGTTGGTCAAAATAATTTAGCTAATTAAAACTAAATACTGATTATATCAATATATTATATTAATAATAAATAACAATAAAAAATTACAAAAAATTAAACGCAAAATTTTAAACGCCCTCCCGTGCCCCATAAATCATTGCCTCGCTAAAGGAATTCTTCCATTTAAATCGGGGAAAGGGCATTATTAAAAAATGTAAATAACGTTGCCCTGTCAAAGTTCCTTCAAAGATGTACGGACCAATGATGAGTCCATTAAATAATCCGCACCAAACGTTGATACCCCATATTACCTGAAAATGAATCTCACACATTCAATGAGGATCTTCTGGAGCCCAGTTATGGCGATTCACCACCCTATTGTTATGAAATCGTGCCTCGTCAGTCTGCAATTATTAAAACGTATTAATACGATTCGTGATTTTGTAGCGAAAACATTAAAATATGTCAAATAAATATGAATTATATTTTATTTTTAGAAATATAATTGTGTTAATTTAAAAATTTGAATCAGAAAATTTGCTTAGCAGTGCCATCGTATGTTCAAACGAGGAACTATACTAAAATAGTTGAAGAAAGGCGCTCTTTGAAATAGTAGGCGAGTTATTGCGCGTAATTATTATCAACAAATATCGTCTTCTTTACTTGTAAAATACAAGATTTAATTGTGTCAGTGGTATGTTAAATAGTTTATAAATTGATTTGTATTATAAGTGCGTTTTAATCGTTTACACTCGAATAATCCTCGTTTATTTGCGTGTTACAAATTTAGATGCAATATGAACAAAACAATCAATCGTGCTGAAGATGCGGATGATATTACGATGACTGCCCAAGAATTACATATTTTATCGGACCTTGACAGGTAAATGTGAACGTTTTTTCAATCCAATAAGCAATATTTTACATTATATAATTTTTCCGGTCGATCTAAAACAGCCGTCAGTATGGATTTCTTCAACTCAGTACCTCCGAGAATTCGAAAAAAAAGGCCCTCATCGTCAAGGTAAGTGTGGTTAGGGTAATGCGTGAATTAATTCTAAAATAAAGCATGTCTAGGCCGTGAAATATCTGCAATTGATGGTTGTCCAAGCGAGACGACAGCATCGTCAATCCGAAAATGTTCTACATCAGAAGGGTGGTTCGAAAAATATTAGCATCGATCCGAAAACATGGGTCAAACTGGGACACTTCCATTTGCTGTTGGAAGAATATCGGAAAGGTAAGATCTATACCTTTTCCATAGGTTTCGGGTAGTATTTACAGATAAAATTTTTATTTACAGCATTGTCAGCGTATCAGATGTTCTACAAGACACAAGCGGAAAACCACTGGATGGATCCTACATTCCTATATGGTTTGGGCTTGGTATATTTCCATTACAATGCTTTCCAATGGTAAGTCACCTTTTTTTTTTGTTATATTAAATCCGTAAAAATAAAAAAATTGTGATATGAATATGTAGTTCGCTGGTTCCACATAGATGGCGGTAGAGGTCTTCAAATCGTTGAATAAATATGTGAATGCGATTTTTTTTTAATTATTTCATTTTATTTACTTAATTTACATAGAATCTTTGTGTAGCCGGTTCATAATAATGGAAATAATCTTGTTTACTTTATAATATTGAAGAAATGTGTGTTCTTTTTTGTATAAATTTTGCATATATTTTTATTGGAATACAAAAAACATTTTACTATTAAGAAATGTCTTTCAGAAACAAAATATTGTGAATTAATTTTATTTAAAATAGAAAAAAATATTGCGGCTATTTTTATAACTATAACTGTACTTTTGCGTAAATATTTCCTCAACTAAAAAATTCCTTTTGAGTAGTAGGCGTCTATATTATGCGATACGTGTTTATGAATCATATACATATAACCCCGTAGTTCTTAAAAAGAATTGAAAACATCCTTGGAAGTTGATTTAATATTAGCTTTCTTGTTTCTCTTTTTATTATTCGTGTTTCTAAAAAAGTTTATGGCTTTTTATCAGACAAAAATAAACAATTTGATTTCGGCGAGGCATCTAGAGAACCCTCGACGAGTTATATATATAAAAAAAGGGGGGCACTATTATATCAGAACAATAGTTGTCCCAAACCAGATTTTATTGGATCTTAAATGTACGGGTGTACTTTTATTTATTTTTTCGTTTGGTGAGAGGTCTAGATGACCTTGAATAAGAGAGAAGTGCAGTGGCCAGTGCTGTCCATAAGCTTGTGATCAGGTAAATGACCCTGCCCTGCAATCCAAACATCTTAAAAATTAGACTGCAGCTTGATTAAGATTTTAATTTCGTGCGATCCGTCATGGCTACCTTTAATGTACCGGTTGATCGTGGGTTTACCCGAATATTACCCGGGTCATTTACCGTCTTACCGCAAAGCAATTTCCGCTATGAAAACAATATGGTATATATGATTTTCATGTAAATATTTCGTTCTTTTTTCTTAAAAAACGAAGGACATTGGAAAAGGCATTTATGGAAAATTATTCCCTTGAAATTTTATTTAAAATTCAAATTCTATATTAGCGTTGCAAAGTTCTGCAAGTTAAAATTGTATAATCAATTGAAATGATGAATAATTCCCAACACTTACCTAATTTCTCATTGCATCTACATTAGTCTCTCTTTGTTTCGCAATAACCTTGCTCCGAATATTTTCCAAACTAACGGAATAGGGTCACTACGCAGAAATGAATGCGAACCAAATTTCTTTCTGAAAAGCAAGAGGATAACATAACATTAATCTTTGGACATTCCAATTTCAATTAAATTTTGGTTGTATAACAAATGGAATATCAGTAATTTTGACTTTAATTAGGCAATCTTTATTGCCTTGATTTTATGGCCTGGTCCTCATTTGTAGTATCTACCCCTACCTGGGAGGCCAGAAACGAATCCATCATGTCTGGTCTTCACTTACATTGAGAATGGTCGCATTCAAAAAACAAATTTCAATTAGTCTGATTGATTTTTTTATTAACATTTCATTTTGAAAAAGAAGACCCACCTTGGTGGCATAACACGATTGCTATGGCAGTTGTGAGACTTGTTTGATATCGCATCAAATTAAAAGCAATAACATTCATGATTAAACATCTCTTAGATCATTGCGGGTACTTTACTCATTTACCAGAATTCCATTTTGAATTTGCAAAACTTTACAATTTTGGGATTGATTGATTGATTGATTTTCTACCAGAGCAGGGCTGGTCTTTACATCCCTAACACTGAAGCTTAGTAGCTTATTGTATTATTCCTGCTTCGGTTTTGTTTTACTTAAACAGGTTAGTTCCCGCAATCAGGTTTAACAGCCTATGTAGTAAATCTTTCTCCATTGGTAGTTCAATTGTGCTTCGCATAGCGAATCTGCGTTGAGCTAACGCTGCACATTCGAAAATAATGTGAGAGGCTGTTTCCTCATCTTTGTAGATCCCCATCTTATGCAAGTGGTCTCTGAAACAGCCATGTCCTGTTAATAGACATGTTGCGGCTCTAAGCTGTATCTTGTTTAATTGAAGCAGGTCAGCAGTCAGATGTTGCGACGGTCTTCCCATAATCCGACAATTTTGGGATGATGTTCATATTAAGTTATCTCACTGGCGTATGAAAATCAAGTACTTCACAATCTCACCTGCCTTCAAACGCCAACGAAACTACATAATACATAGTTTTAAAAGTACATATATAGTTTCCCTTTAGCAACTTGGCTTATGGATATTAATTGAACAGAACTGTATATTGTAGGTGGATACATAGTTTTGTCTTTCTCGCTTTTGGTCTTAGTGATGTTTCTTCTGAAAAAGAAGAAAAAGACTGACCGATATTTTGGACTTGTCTGATTTTAAATAAACCAAAGAAGGTAGTCAGTTTTGTGAATACTTGATCATAGAATGGATCAGTAGAGGTGAAATATCATCATAGAACATATTTTAAATCGATGATTTGGTGTACATTTTTTAAATACTATTCACTTGCCTTTTGAAGAATTCACAGTCTTTCTTGTATTTCTAGGTTTTCGGTTCTATAGTTGACTGCTTCATGTTTTGAGCATTAGACAAGTTATCGGTCATCTGCTGCAAAGATTTAAAGTTTTGCGCTTGTACAAGAGGATCGCCAAGTTGCCAAATATATTTCCAAGTTGCTATCTCGTTCAGGAATGATTGATATTAAGTTTGATCAACCTGTTCTGAAAATTGAACAGAACTAGAGCAGCTACCATTGCTGAATTTAAAGAATCAGTCAATGGATTGCTGCTCAAAGTTCTGCTAAATTTGGCATGTCTTCTTGTTTATTCTTCTGCCTTCATCCAAATACTAACCTATATTTTCAGTCACATACTAATCCACGAAATAAGGTTGAAAAAAAAAAAAATAAAAGATATAGTCTATTTATAAATTTAAGTTTCGAATTAGCTTTTTCTTACAGAATATATTCTAAGTTCCCCAAAGTTCTCTCATTTATGTATCATATGGACTAATCATAGAAAAATAACTACAAAATAAATGTTATATAGAATTTTATGATATAACATACCTTTTTCGTAAAATGAAGTTCTGTTGATTAATCGAAGACCATGTTCTAACTCTGATACCAAAAATTTGCAATTAATAAATAAATTCTTTGATATATTGAAATCTATATGGAAATAATAACATAAGTCAGTCGAGTTCTAGAGTCTGTCTCGCTTATTGTTAAGATTCTAATCTTTCCAAAAGAATAAATTGAAAAATGAAATTAAGCACAAACACCTCGAATTCTTTGAAGCAATTCCACCATCATGCTTTTAATGAGTATTCGATCTTCTGGATGTCCACGATTTGAAGTTGGCTATAAAAACGAGAGATTAGAAATGTTTTCTTTGAATTTAGTTACCTTTGGAAATGAAATTGGTGATCTTTTCTGGTGTAATCCAATCTGTAACAGTAGAAAGAACAATCTGTATATTCTTTATATTTACACATTAGCAGCATTCTTCCTATCATTACATCAGGTCAAGGATTAGAAATCATTAATGAATACAATCATCCGTATTTTGTCATCATTAGAAATGCTTTCTTTGATTAGCCTAGTAAATCAATGATTCTATTTGTTCTCTTTCAATAAATTTGATTCTGATCATTGATAAAATCAGCAGAGGTGAATATTCATAATGAGAAAAGATATTCAAAGTAATTTTTGTTTTGTATTGAATTTAGTTACCTTTGGAAATGAAATTGGTGATCTTTTCTGGTGTAATCCAATCTGTAACAGTAGAAAGAACAATCTGTACATTCTTTATATTTACACATTAGCAGCATTCTTCCTATCATTACATCAGGTCAACGATTAGAAATCATTAATGAATACAATCATCCGTATTTTATCATCATTAGAAATGCTTTCTTTGATTAGCCTAGTAAATCAATGATTCTATTTGTTCTCTTTCAATAAATAAGATTCTGATCATTGATAAAATCAGCAGAGGTGAATATTCATAATGAGAAAAGATATTCAAAGTAATTTTTGTTTTGTATTGAATTTAGTTACCTTTGGAAATGAAATTGGTGATCTTTTCTGGTGTAATCCAATCTGTAACAGTAGAAAGAACAATCTGTACATTCTTTATATTTACACATTCAGATTTTATCATTAATCATCACGATTGAAACATTAGAAAATTTTTATTACTATAAATTTTCTTTGTTCCTTAATAATGATTTTTTTTTTAAAAAAAATATAATAATGGGGATTATTTTGAAAAATTAAAATTTTGTTTTTAATTTGTACTTGAAGAAATTTTCTTTTTTGATCTTTAACAGTAGAAGAAATCGTAATCTTTATTTCACATTAGCAGCTTTTCTTATTACCAGTAAGATTAAATTTTAAAAAATACATTTTTCAAGAACTTTTATACCGAAATCAAGTTTTTTGTTTTTTTAAAAATTTTGACTTGAAATTGATTTTTTAAAATTTAAGTAAAATTTTTTTATATTTAGTTCTTGAAAAAATTGGACTTTTTTATCATCGTCTTTTAGGAAATCTTAAAACTTATATTTCAATACGATTTTATCATTAAAGCTTGAAATTTTTGATAATCATGTTTTCATCATTGAATCTTCTTATAGCAGTAAATCAATGAAATTTTTTTTTCAATAATTTTTTGTTTGATAAAAACGGGTGAATTCTTTGAAAATTCAAAAATTTTTTTTTTTATTTTACCTTAAGAAATTTGATTTTTGGTCATTGTAACATAAAGAAAATCGTATTTTTATATTTAACTTAAGCTTTCTATATTCATTGTTTAAATTATATAAATTAAAACCCATTTTCAAAAAATTTTTTATATGTTATGATTATTCCTTTAATAAAGTTCTGTTTATAAAAAACAGAGGGAAATCTAATAAAATTTTTAATAATTTTTTTTTATTTAGTTCCTTGAAATAAATTGATTTTTTAACCAATTTACATAAAAAATGATCTTTTTACCAAACAGCATTTTCCTTCATAAAGGTCAAATTTAAATCAATTAAAACATTTTGTATATAAATGTTTTTTGATTATGTAAAAATGTTATTTTTCTTAAATTGTCATTGAAAAATCGAATGAATATTAATAGAAATTTCAAATTTTTTTAGATTAGACCTTGAAATAATTGGATTTTTTGGAAACTCTTAAGAAGAAATCTGAATTCTTTTATTTCATAAAACATTTCTATCCTTTTCAAGGTAAATATTAAATAAAAGATTTTCCCAATAAATGTTTTTGTTTGTTAATTGTCTTGTTTTAATAATTGATTCTTTAATTAAAACAGAAAATATTTGATAAAAATTTCAAATAATTTGTTTATTAATTATACCTTGAAAAATTGGTTTCTTTGGGTTTTATCTGTAAAGTAGAAAACAATGTCATTTTTTTCAATAAGATTCTTCTTTAATGCAACGTTGAAATCATAGAAAATATGTATTTTCTTTTTTTTAAAGTTCTTAAATAATGTCATTTTCTTTAATAAAGTCATAGAAAATCAGCATTTAAATTAATAGAAATTCAATTAATTTGTTTGTTAATATTATGGAATAAATTGGATTTTCTTGAATCTTTAAGTAAAACAATGATCTTATTTTCCTTTTCCCCATTTCTTCATTACTATCACGTTAGAAATCAATAATACAAATCTTTTTTCTTTAGAAGTTTCGATTCCAGTTTTTTTATTTTTTCCCTAAATCTATCTGTTGCGGGTGTTTTTTGAGAAAAGAATAAAATTTTTTTTTTTATTAAATTTTCCTTTAAATTTAAATGGATTTTGTTAAACCTTTAAAAAAAAACTATTTTTTATTTAATGCAATCTTTACATAAACAGATTAAATTTTTTAAATTAATCTTTTATCATCAGAATGTTTTTATTGCAAAATCAAGATTTTGTTTTTTAATAATTTGAATTAAATCGGTTATTTCCGAAAGTATAAAGAATTTTTTTTTTAATTTTACCTTAAGAATTTTTTTTGGTTAATAAGAAAGTAGAAAAACACGTAATTTTTATTTAAAATACGATTTTTATCATTAATCTCGATTAGTATTAAAACAATCTATTTCTTTAAATTTTCTTGATTAGCAGAAAAATATTCTAAATTTTTTAATATTGTTTGTATTGTTTAGATAAATAAATGAAAAGGGTTTCAAAAATTTTTTGATTATTATTCCTTAATAAATGGACTTTTTTTTAATCGTAAGTAGAAAAATCATTTTTTTAACATTCCTTTTCCTTATTATCGTAATTGAATTTTAATAAATTGATTTGTCACATAAAATGCTTTTATTGGAAAAAATTCTATTTTTTTTAATAATTATTCTTATGAAAATGGGGTGGTTTCAAAAGAAAGTAAAAGAATTTTTTTTATTATTTGTTCTTAATAATTTTTTTCCATTGAACTTTAAAAAAATCTGTTTCTTAATTCAATTAAGCTTCCCTTTAACATCAGGCAATAAAATTATAAAATATTATTTTGTTATAGAAGTTTTTTAGAGAAAAATATTTTTGTTTTTTAATAATTTTTGATATTGTAAATCGAAATTTTTGAAAAGTAAAGAATTTTTTTTTATATTAGACTTAATTTTATCTTTCTGTACATGAAAAAAAAAAATTTTTTTAAATTTTAAAAACCTTTCCTAATAATAGGAAGATTGTCTTTAAAAATCTTTTTTTTAATTGAATGTTTTATAAGAACATATTCATTGTTTTTTATAATTTTATTGAAATAAGGGTGATTTTTTAAAAAGAAAAAAATTTTCAAATATTTTTTTTTTTTTACTTTTTTTTTTTTTTTTTTTTTTTTTTTTTTTTTTTTTTTTTTTTTTTTTTTTTTTTTTTTTTTTTTTTTTTTTTTTTTTTTTTTTTTTTTTTTTTTTTTTTTTTTTTTTTTTTTTTTTTTTTTTTTTTTTTTTTTTTTTTTTTTTTTTTTTTTTTTTTTTTTTTTTTTTTTTTTTTTTTTTTTTTTTTTTTTTTTTTTTTTTTTTTTTTTTTTTTTTTTTTTTTTTTTTTTTTTTTTTTTTTTTTTTTTTTTTTTTTTTTTTTTTTTTTTTTTTTTTTTTTTTTTTTTTTTTTTTTTTTTTTTTTTTTTTTTTTTTTTTTTTTTTTTTTTTTTTTTTTTTTTTTTTTTTTTTTTTTTTTTTTTTTTTTTTTTTTTTTTTTTTTTTTTTTTTTTTTTTTTTTTTTTTTTTTTTTTTTTTTTTTTTTTTTTTTTTTTTTTTTTTTTTTTTTTTTTTTTTTTTTTTTTTTTTTTTTTTTTTTTTTTTTTTTTTTTTTTTTTTTTTTTTTTTTTTTTTTTTTTTTTTTTTTTTTTTTTTTTTTTTTTTTTTTTTTTTTTTTTTTTTTTTTTTTTTTTTTTTTTTTTTTTTTTTTTTTTTTTTTTTTTTTTTTTTTTTTTTTTTTTTTTTTTTTTTTTTTTTTTTTTTTTTTTTTTTTTTTTTTTTTTTTTTTTTTTTTTTTTTTTTTTTTTTTTTTTTTTTTTTTTTTTTTTTTTTTTTTTTTTTTTTTTTTTTTTTTTTTTTTTTTTTACATCAGGTCAACGATTAGAAATCATTATGAATACAATCATCCGTATTTTATCATCATTAGAAATGCTTTCTTTGATTAGCCTAGTAAATCAATGATTCTATTTGTCTCTTTCAATAAATAAGATTCTGATCATTGATAAATCGCAGAGGTGAATTTTTCATAATGAGAAACAGATATTCAAAGTAATTTTGTTTTGTATTGAATTTTGTTACCTTTTGGGAAAAGAAATTGGTGATCTTTTCTGGGTAATCCAATCTGTAACAGTAGAAAGAACAAACTGTACATTCTTTTAATTTACACATTAGCAGCATTCTTCCTATCATTACATCAGGTCAACGATTAGAAATCATTAATGAATACAATCATCCGTATTTTATCATCATTAGAAAAAGCTTTCTTTGATTAGCCAGTTTAAATCAATGATTCATTGTTCTCTTTCAATAAATTTGATTCTGATCATTGATAAAATCAGCAGAGGTGAATATTCATAATGAGAAAAAATTTTCAAAGTAATTTTTGTTTTGTATTGAATTTAATTACCTTTGGAAATGAAATTGGTGGTCTTTTCTGGTGTAATCCAATCTGTAACAGTAGAAAGAACAATCTGTACATTCTTTATATTTACACATTAGCAGCATTCTTCCTATCATTACATCAGGTCAACGATTAGAAATCATTAATGAATACAATCATCCGTATTTTGTCATCATTAGAAATGCTTCTTTGATTAGCCTAGTAAATCAATGATTCTATTTGTTCTCTTTCAATAAATTTGATTCTGGGTCATTGATAAAATCAGCAAGGTGAATATTCATAATGAGAAAAAGATTTTTCAAAGTAATTTTTGTTTTGTATTGAATTTAGTTACCTTTGGAAATGAAATTGGTGATCTTTTCTGGTGTAATCCAATCTGTAACAGTAGAAAGAACAATCTGTAATTCTTTATATTTCACATTAGCAGCATTCTTTCCCATCATTACATCAGGTCAAGGGTTAGAAATCATTAATGAATACAATCATCCGTATTTTCATCATTAGAAATGCTTTCTTTGATTAGCCTAGTAAATCAATGATTCTATTTGTTCTCTTTCAATAAATTTGATTCTGATCATTTATAAAAACAGCAGAGGTGAATATTCATAATGAGAAAAGTATTCAAAGTTTAAATTTTTTTTTTGTATTGAATTTAGTTACCTTTGGAAATGAAAAATTTTGTGATCTTTTCTGGTGTAATCCAATCTGTAACAGTAGAAAGAACAATCTGTATATTCTTTTTTATTTACACATTAGCAGCATCTTCCTATCATTACATCAGGTCAAGGATTAGAAAATCATTAATGAATACAATCATCCGTATTTTGTCATCATTAGAAATGCTTTCTTTGATTAGCCTAGTAAATCAATGATTCTATTTGTTCTCTTTCAATAAATTTGATTCTGATCATTGATAAAATCAGCAGAGGTGAATATTCATAATGAGAAAAAATTTTCAAAGTAATTTTTGTTTTGTATTGAATTTAATTACCTTTGGGAAAAGGGAAAATTTGGGGGTCTTTTTGGTGTAATCCAATCTGTAACAGTAGAAAGAACCCAAACTGTAATTCTTTATATTTACACATTAGCAGATTCTTTCCCATCATTACATCAGGTCAACGATTAGAAATCATTAATGAATACAATCATCCGTATTTTATCATCATTAGAAAGCTTTCTTTGATTAGCCTAGTAAATCAATGATTCTATTTGTTCTCTTTCAATAAATAAGATTCTGATCATTGATAAAATCAGCAGAGGAATATTCATAATGAGAAAAAAATTAAAGTAATTTTTGTTTTTTATTGAATTTAGTTACCTTTGGGAAAGAAATTGGTGTCTTTTCTGGTGTAATCCAATCTGTAACAGTAGAAAGAACAATCTGTACATTCTTTATATTACACATTAGCAGCATTCTTCCTATCATTACATCAGGTCAAGATTAGAAATCATTAATAATACATCATCCGTATTTTATCATCATTAAATTGCTTTTTTGTAATTCTAATTATTTTTTTATTCCTTTATAAGTTTTGTCATTTTAAAATTCTTACAAGGTGTAATATCTAGAAAAAAATTTCGTTTTAATTAAAAAATTTTTGGTATGATTTGTTACTTGATCAAATTGGATTTTATGTTATCATTTTTTTTATAATTAAATTCGAATTTTTAAAAAATTTTTAATATTCATTTACCTGGCTCTGAAGCGTTTTCCAGTTTCTTCAAACATGGCCCAACATGTAGTCAAGAATCTGCCACTATAATAGAACCATTGGGATTAGCATGGTATTCTTAATTCATTTATTGCATTTCTTCTTTACCTATATTTTGTCCAAACCAATTGACACCCTGTTCTTGTAACGTATTCATTGGAGGAATTAGAATGTTATTAAGTAATCAATTGGTTGTATTATTTTTAAATCCTGTAGTGTAGCATTAAGCAGGACTAAGTAGGAAAAGGAACGCTTGTTTAAAAGATGCAGAGCCGTACCCACCGCTACTATGTTCTGCTCAACGACGTAAGATCTAAAGATTCTGGCTATACTTCTGTAGCTTATAATTAGTAAGAATGACGTTTGAAGAGATTTTGTTTCGTTGTTGTTTATAATTAAGCGAAATCAACTAGAAATAGGTAAGGATAGCCTTATAAAAGTCGCTATTTTTGCTCATTTCTAGTTGTTTCAACTCAATTGGACTATTCACCATTCCATGCAACATCTCCATACTCAATCTAATTGGGACGAGAAAAATTCTTCAGGCACGTGGTTCCTGAGAAGGATTACAAAAAAGTCTCACATTTTGTTTTATGGGTGTAAAATGTTAATACTCAATGAAAATAATAATCAATCAGGATATATTTGTTAACTGAAAACGCTGGTTATACTCCTTTTGTTTATAATTAGCCGAAATTGCCTAAGATTGAGTACCTTTGTTCGAAAACATCTTGTTGTACATACAACTTAGTCAAGCCTGCCGAATTTGGATTCCTTTAAATCCAAACATTAATTTTTCAATACAAAAGTAGTGACTATTCATCATTATATATTATGATTCAAGAAATGTATGCTTACCTTCAAAGTTTTTCAAATTGGAACCAGTTGGAGTGAAGAAAATCCTTCACGAAGCTAGTTCCTGGGAAGCATAGGAATCGATCTGATTTACATTTTCATGGGCGACCTCACTACAAAGAAATAATCAAGATGTCTTAGTTTACTTCACGATTCCACGAAATAGATTCGTCAAGTGTTCTAAACACTACAATTTGTTTACGCTTACCTAATCAACTTTATGGAGATCTGAGCATTAATCAATTCACCGATCATCTGCTGCAAAAGATTTAAATCTTGCGCTCATAGAAGATGATCGTTAACTAGGCAAATCCTTTTCTGTCTTATTACCTCGTCCAGGAATGGCATATCAAACTTGACCAAAGTGTACTGAAAATTGAGCAAAACTTGAATAGCTACACATTGCTGAATTTAAAGTATCACTCAGTGAATTGTTGCTTATAGTTCTGCTAATTTAGCATATATTCTTGTTTATTTTTCTGCCATCATTCAAACATTAACTTACGTTTTAAGTAGCATTGATCAAACCATGAAGTATTCTGGAAAAAAAAGAAAAGGGTCATAGTTACTTTATAAATTCAAGTTTCGAATCAGCTTTCTCTTATAGAAGATATCCTCAGTTATGCAAGGTTTTCTCATCTATGTATCATATGAGCCAAACAGGATCATCATAGAAAAATAACCATAAAATAAATGCAATTTGGAATTTTATAATGTAACGTACCTTTTTTTGTAAAATGAAGTTCTAAATGTTGATTAATCGATGATCATGTTCTAACTGTGAAACCAAAATTTTGCAATTAATAAATAAATTCCTTGATATATTCAAATTTATTTGACTAGTAATATTTCAGATAACTTTTGATGTTATTGCATAACAATAAAGTGTTGAAATGGTAACTGTTTTGCTTCCCAAATCTTTTATTACTTTGCCGGTCATCTGCTGCAAAGGTTTGAAATTTTGCGCCTGCAGAAGAGGATCGGAAAGTTGTGAAATACATTCTACAAGTTAACTGTTGTCAAGTTTGATCAAGGTGTTTTGAGAATTGAACAAAACTTGAGCAGCTACCATTGCTGAATTTAAAATAATCAGTCAATGGGTTGCTGCTCAGAGTTCTGCTAAATTTGGAATGTGTTCTTGTTTATTCTTTTGCCATCATTCAAATAGTAACTTACATTTTAGGTAACATATGAAATCATGAAGTATTTCGAAAAAGAAAAGGCATAGTCCATTTATAAATTTAAGTTTCGAATTAGCTTTCAATCATAGAAAAATAACTACAAAATAAATGTTATATAGAATTTTATGATATAACATACCTTTTTCGTAAAATGAAGTTCTGAATGTTGATTAATCGAAGACCATGTTCTAACTCTGATACCAAAAATGTGCAATTAATAAATAAATTCTTTTATATATTGAAATTTATTTGACAAGTAATAATATTTCAGATATTATTACATAATGAAACTAACGAGGCGTATTAAAATGTTATCATGTGCCAAGAGGTTTTGCAAGAATTTCTTATGGCTATGATCTATATGTTTCACTTGTCAGTATTCGGATCTTCAGATGTTTCTGGAAATGATAACATAAGTCAGTCGAGTTCTAGATTCTGTCTCGCTTACTGTTAAGATTCTAATCTTTCCAAAAGAATAAATTGAAAAATGAAATTATGCACAAATACCTTGAATTCTTTGAAGCAATTCCACCATCATGCTTTTAATGAGTATTCGATCTTCTAGATGTCCATGATTCGAAATTGCCTATAAAAACGAGAGATTAAAAATGCTTTCTTTGATTAGCCTAGTAAATCAATGATTCTATTTGTTCTCTTTCAGTTAATAAGATTCTGATCATTGATAAAATCAGGAGAGGTGAATATTCATCATGATAAAAAATATTCAAAGGAATTTTTGTTTTGTATTGAATTTAGTTACCTTTGGAAATGAAATTGGTGGTCTTTTCTGGTGTAATCCAATCTGTAACAGTAGAAAGAACAATCTGTATACTCTTTATATTTACACATTGGCAGCATTCTTCTGATCATTACATCAGATCACGGATTAGAAATCATTAATGAATACAATCATTCGTATTTTATCATCATATAAAATTGCTATTGTAAAGTAATATATTTTCTGAACTTACCTTTGACGAAGTTTGTCATTGGTAGGAAGGAATTTCTGTAACAAAGGAAATAGTGAATCAGAAAAAAACTTGTCGCTATCGTCTAGTTGAACAAAACATTTTTTCCAAGAATATCAGAATGTCTGCCTAAAAATACATTGGTCATCGAAACTTGTCCAGAATTTAATAATGTCATTTATTTCATAAATTAATTTCGAATTTTTAAAAACTTATTAATATTCATTTACCTGGCTCTGAAGCGTTTTCCAGTTTCTTCAAACATGGCCCAAATTTAGTCAAGAACCTGCCACTATAACAGAACCATTGGGACTAACATGGTACTCTTAATTCATTTATTGGATTTCTTCTTTACCTATATTTTGCTCAATTAATTTAAAGCTGTAAGGCTTTGTCCCGTGATATTGTTAGTTTATTAAAAAATTTTCTTCATAAAATAAAATTAGCAATTTTTTTAAATCTTGGAAATGTTTTTGCCCTGTTCTGGTTTTATCTGAAACAATGGAAAAAACAATGCATAATCTCTATAATCCAGCAGTTAGTAGCTTTTCTGCTGATGATATTTGTGTCAGATCAAAGATTATAAATCATTAATGAATACATTCATCACTAGGCGTACCTTGTCATCATATCAAATTGCTAAGTATTGTAGTGTAATATAAAGCTTTGATAAACACTTACTTTAATGAGTATATCCTTGGTGTAAAGGGAACTCTACCTGTGAAGTTACCTTTACGTGGAGTTTTAAACTAAGAATCTATACAAAATTTAAATTTGCCTCTCTTTAATTAGACTCTAAGCTGCTCCAGTCATTGGCCCTGTAACATATATATGCATGTTAACGGGTAAAATATCATTTAAACACATTTTTTTGACATAAGCATAATCAATTACTTTTATTAACCACAAAAAGACGCTATACTGCAGTTTTATAGATTGGTTATGCAATGTGGAAACAGGGGTTAGTTTTTAGAACAATAAGGCGTGCCCAGCTCTCAAAACTTGATATTATAAGAATCATAAAATTTATTTAAAACACTTGATTTAGTTATAAGGATATAACACGTTTTTTTAACAATTTCTTCTTTCATTGTTGACAAAATTAAGCAAAATTTAGCGAATTGAAACGATGATCATCTGTACAACATAATTTGCAACAACGAGTTATAATTCTGCCTTAATTTTAGTTCGTTGACACGTAGAAACTTTTAACAAAACAGTACACCTACTACAACTATAATTTTATTAATTAAATTATTTTATATCAATAAAAAAACAAGGTAATAATATTATATAAAAAAATCTTAAATATAAAAAGCTGTTCGAATCTGCAGGAAATAATTCTTTGTTGCCTTACAATTTAACATTAGATTACAAAAAATAAATAGTGTGCAATTTGTAGTACTTGAGAGGTTTTAGGTATTGAAACTATTTATTACACATGCGGTAAATTTAAAATTAACACAGTTTAAACGATAACGTTTCCTGTAATTATTTGATTTTTGCAATTGTGATATCTTAATGTTGATATATCTGAGCGAAACTGAACAAGTGCTGAGGTGATGATTGTTTAGACATTATACTCATCGATCCCCGTTATCTTTTGCCCAATTTTTTGTATATATAGCTTGAGACCTTAACAGATTATTATTGAGGCTAAGAGGTAGGTTTTTATATTTGCTTTATCATGCAGAATATTCATAAATATTGACTTACCATTGGTCTTCTCAAGCGCAATTTCCAGGTTCCCTGTGCGAAAGAAACGTAATCTAACCGTTTTTAAATGTTGAACCAAGAAATTAAAAGTCTTTAGTTTTACCTTTGATGAAAGTATTGTTTCTTATCATGGAAAAAAATATTCAGAATACTAACATTTTTTTTTTCCGTGCTGCTCAAATCCCTTGGAACCATTTCCTTAGAAGAATAATCTGTAACGAAAAAAAACAAAGTAATGTCGTATTTTCCCCCTTAAAATTCTAGCTTAATTCTTTTCTTCTCAGAACGTCCCTGGGTTATATCATCATTGTATTTCATGTCAGAAATTATTAACAAATCATCATTTAGAATTCATAATCAGAATATAAGTAAAAAAGAACTGTTCAGCCTGCTGAAAGACTGATCTAGTGCGAAAGATCATCAAAATACATTCCTTTGCAAAGAGACACAGTTTCTCCAAACCTATCTACTCCATTTAATTTTGGTATCAAGCGGTTCTAAATAATATCATCGTATAAAATTGATCTTGGGATTATAGTAGAATACCAAGACAATATTTTTTACATACCTTACTTTCTATGTGGGCAATCGATGTCAAACTAGAAGCTCTTTCCTGAAACAACCAAAAGAAAAGGATGTAATTCTTATTCTAAAAATGTATGACTTTCAGGAATAATTTTGCAATTTCAGCATATCAAACCAATATCATGGACAGCGAAGATAATCAGATACTCAGTTTATCATCATGTAAAATGAATTTTGAAAGATTCAGATAAGTAAATATCTTTTAGATACCTTTATTCTTTTTGGCCAATCTCCGTCTTCAATCATCAACCCCAAGGAGTCGGCAGTAAAG
The DNA here is from genome assembly GCA_029619315.2 of Dynastes maya. Classification (NCBI taxonomy): domain Eukaryota; kingdom Metazoa; phylum Arthropoda; class Insecta; order Coleoptera; family Scarabaeidae; genus Dynastes; species Dynastes maya. The sequence goes on along the minus strand of JAROYE020000012.1, from coordinate 3,235,858 downwards.
GAAGATTTCTAGGACTTAAAAACAAAAATATAAATGATATTTCAAAAATTTATCAGATCTTTTGTATAAATTCCACAAATTCAGCTTCTCAAACAAATATCATGTACACTTTGAATAATCATATACTTACTATCATCATATAAAGCCTATTTTTGAAATATAGTATAATAAAACAATATCTTTTTCGTACCTATTTCCCTATTTCGACAATCTTTGTTTTTATGCGGGTTGATCTTCTCAAATACTTCCTGTAAACAATAGAATGAGAAACGATATAGTTTGAAAATGTTGAAGTAAATTAATAGAAAGCATTTTGTATTAAATTTGGTCAGAGTATTGTTTATTATCACAGGCAAAATATTCAGATAACTAGGCGTGTTGTAGTCATCATGTTTATTTTCCAAATTTTTGTTTGAAAAAGAAAAAAAGTATTTGAAAACATACCTCTGTTCCATAGCGCTGAAATCCATTTATATAATTGACTTCAAAGAAGAATCTGTAACAAGGAAAAGAAAAATAACAATGTAATATCCTACAGGCGTTAGTTTTTTTTTCACTTTTTCATTTTTTCATCAGAACGTCCCTGGGTGATCATCAATCCATTTCAGGTTAAAAGCATGTCATCATTTAGAAGTTATGCAGTTTTTAACATGTACTCATATAAGCCTTTCCTTATCACTAGAGCGGGCCAAGAGCGCCACGCGCCAGGTTCGCAATCAGGCTGCCGGGCGCATATATGTATGTAAACATAGGTAATTTAAATATGTAATTATTAGGACGAGGACCAAAACCACTGTCTATTACGTCGTGAAGACGCGCAAATATACACCTGCAGTTTGGGTGTTCGTTGATAAATAGGGCGTTGTTCACAGTGGGCCACTACAAAAAAAAAGTTCATTCATCGACGGCTACGAACTAACAGCGCGCTTATTCATTTACGGATGACGCGCTCTATTCATCAACAAATGACGAGTCTGCAGATGTTACGTTTGCACCACTTCGTGGCATACTAGAAACAAGCGTCGGTGTGCTCGCTTTAGTGATTATGTCTAACGTAACTATTAAAATAAACGGCCATTACCTACGAAAGTTAATAAATTTCTTAGTAAATTTGTGGATTTACACTACAATGGGAGTACAATTTTCTGTAAAGTTTGTAAAAAGAAACTACTGTGCTGGAGCAAACGTGATTGTGAAAGACATATAAATAGCGCACACCACAGAAATAAAAGAAATGGTGTGTCACAACAACGTCAATTTCAATTAGAATTGCTTTTAACGTTTATGGTATGTGGTTTACCACTTCGTATACTTGATAAAAAAGCATTTCGAAAATTCTGGGGTACATACAATACCGAGTGGATACTACCATCTCGGACAGCGTTACGGAGAGATATTCCACGAATACGTGAGGACATTGAAAATCGAATTAAAGCCGAATTAAAAGATAAACAGCTGTGGCTATGTCTTGATGAGACGACAGATTGCAAAAAAAATTCTATTTTGAATATAATAGTGCGCGTATTTGATCCTATTAAACCAAATTTTACAATTCTATTAGCCAGCAGAAGATTAAAACAGTGTACTAGAAATTACAATTACGGCCGTAGTTCTCGAAACGTTACAAAAATTTCAAGTGTCAACCAGTCAACTGTTGTTGTTCATGAGCGATGGTGCAGCAACAATGTGTAGTGTAGGCCGTTCCCTTAAAGAAAAGTGTGAAGGACTTTACATGTTACGTGTAAAGTCCATGCTTTACATCTTGTGGCACAAACTATTCGAGAGTGTTACCCGGAGGTGGATGCATTAATAGCAAACACAAAAAAAGTGTTTCTCAAAAGTCCTAAGAGGACTAGGGCATTCCACAGGTTATGCCCTGGTATTCGAGAACCACCACAGCCCATTCTTACGCGTTGGGGAACGTGGTTAAAAGCCGCTTTTTATTATAATGAACATTTTCAAGAAGTCAAATCCGTTATTTTGCAATTCGTCCCTGCCGAAGCTAGAGCTATTAGGATGAGCCAGAAGGAATTTCTCGATATTTCTGTTGAAACACATCTAAAGAATATTAGCAACAATTACAAAGGGTTAGTAGACGCGATAGAAAATTTGCAAAATTCTGGATTGTCGTTGGTAGAATCAGTGCAAGTCGTGGACGAAGTTAGTACATTGTTACACAGTATAAACGATGCAACAAGTGGACGAGTTTTAGCTAAGTTCGATAGTGTTTTAAAAAAGAATCCGGACTACACGAGATTAAGACAAATGTGCGATGGGGCATCTGCAGATTCCTTGACTAAGTCCAAAGATTATTTTAATTACGCCTGTCTTACTTCGGTAGACGTGGAACGGTCGTTTTCGAAATATAAGAACATTTTTTCGTCTCGGCGAACATCCTTCACCGAGGCAAATGTGGAAACTTATCTGATGGTGCAACTTTTTAAACAAGCCTATCCGCATTATTAAGAAGGATAGAATTTATTTATTATATCTTTATTTACAGTTACATTATTAAGTACAACAGAATAAAAAAAGCGTTCAGTTTCTCAGTTATTTCCTTATTACATCCCATTTACAACGCATACCGCTTTCAATCAAATAAAAAATCATAATGAAAATATAAACACCTCAGCGTGTACATATATATATATATATACATATATATATTACTCTTGTGTATTAATTTCGAAATATCACATATCTACTGTGACTCACATATACGCTATTTACAATAAGCGGCCGTTGCGCCTGATTCCGATTCTGTTGGATGGCGCAATTTGGCCCGCTCTACTTATCACTTACCGTCAGGCAAAGATCCTGAAGATGTGAAGCATGGAATAGCTGTGACTCAGTGCAACAGATCTTCAAAATACATTCTTTTGCAAAAAGACACAGTCCACCCAAACCTAATTTTTGTTTCTTTAAGCACAATTTTACAAATATCTTCCAATACTATTCCAAATATTCTATATTAGAGGATGAAAACCAAACCTTTTTTACCTGCCTCATTTAGTTTTGGTATCAAAAGCAGTTCTCTTGGGCGTCTAGCGGTATCAAGAGAAATTTTACACCTGAAAAAGAAAAAAATGTGATCAACTGACTAGACAAAATTTAAGTGAATATACAAAGACGTGTTTTAAGTTCAGAATAAAAATAAAATCATCTACATATAAATTTCATATGGAGGCAAATTCTTCATCATGTCAAAAATTAAGCAAAAATTCAGAATTATTTGAATTATGAGAAGATAATATAAAATAGTACCTTGCCTGTTATTTTCTTTCGTCCACTTGTTATTGTTTCCAAACCTGAAACAAACAAAAAATTTTGGGACTGGTATTTTTAGGAATTTGCATTCGTTTAAAGAATTTCGGATATTCAGTAATATAAATTAATATCATTATATATCAGATCTGCGGAAGGATCGTCATCATTACATAAAAAAACATTAAATACCTCGAAAATTCTGAGTAAATAAATTTCTTTTGCTTTTTATTCTGAACATTTCCAAGAAGTAATATCTGTGATTTACAATTCGACCCTGACGAAGCTGTTAAAACAGATGTAAAACGTATTTGCAACAATTATAAACGATTACTACACGCAATAGAAAAATTGCAAAATACTGTGTTGTCGTTAGTAGAATCAGTGCAAATCGTGGTTGCTATACGGTATAAACGATGCAAAGTTCGACAGTGTGTAAATTATACTAAGATATATTCTTTTTTACCTCAATTACATATCAAATCGGAAATTTGTATATACAAATAATAAAGTAAAAGCAACTCATTAAACTAACGGGTCTACTCGGCAATTTTGTTGTAGGTAGTGAGGCTATTGCGTTTGCTCTATTGGAAAATCGCGGGCAATTTGAAATTTGAACATAGGCAAATCTAATAATAAATGTTACAGAAAATACCATACCTTAACTTCTATTTCGCTTAAAACTTCCCGCGATAATATCCGCTTCAATCTACAAAGAAATTATAATTAAACGGTTGCAAATAGAATTACTGCTTTAAAATTATTATTTATTATATCAGTTTTAAAAGTTATTATCACTTACGATAAATCAAATCCCTGGGAAAATCATCATTTACAATTATAATAAAGTAAGAAGTAAATTTGTAACGACAAAATGAAATATATCCCCATTTTACAATGTAATTTTACAGATATTTACAATATCAACGGCCTTGTATAAGTGGTAAATATTAATACTATGCATACTATTTTATTTACTAAGAACATCTTTCGATATCAAATTTTCAGGCAAATTTTCAGAAACGGTAAATACTATTAGAGCAATAATTAATAGAGTTGGAATATTAAAAGACGATTAAAAGACAAAAATACTATCCTCTAAATTAACTTAAATATTTGAAATTACCAAAACTATTTTTTTTTATCTTATTCCTTAATTTTTAAATATGAAAAATGAACACCTGCACATAAAATTTCCTGGAAATCGCTCGCGTGTCTTCGCAGAAGTCCTTCGGGCACGTTCGTGCAAGGTCGTTTTTACTACGGCACCCATTGGCGGTTGTTCCATTCATTTCTTCTTTTCGTCCGTCTTCGTGGATTATCGTTCGTAATAGCCTTTCAAGGACGAATCGCACGCATGGCGCTTGTATTCCGAGAATTCTTTCTTGTTTTCGTCGAAATTCGCTGTGCCTGTCTGTTTCGTGTATTCTCAGAATTCTAATCCTTTTTAATAGAATTTATATTATTTATTTTTTCTGGGAGATTTCTAAAGCCTGATTTATTGGTTAATTAATTGAACAAGTTGATCTTCGATTTTATCGTACCGTGTAAAACAGCAAAAATTGGGTTCGATTTCTCCTATTTCTATTTTTTGCTACGATTTTCGGACGATTTTTCACTAACTTTACTGTTTTAATACCAACTTAGTAACAGAAAAGTATCTACGAATTTTGTTTGGTGTTTTTAAAGTAAAGTGAGTAAATTTCGAAAGTTTACGACGATTATGACGTGCTTATACCAAAATTGCTAAAATATTTGGTAAAGGCAGATTGCCAATCTATTTTTATAAGCAGATGAAAAATTCCTACTTAATAATTCCCCCGTTCAACTATTAACGAAACTGAACAAGTATCCACGATCGCTAAAAAATTGTTTAATTTCTTGTTGGATGTAAAACAGCATATTTCTACCGATTTCTTGGTCAAGAACTTGTTCAATTAATTTGCCAATAAATCGCGGCGTGTAAAATAGGTTTAGGAAATTTTGCGAAATTCGAAACCTAAAATTATCTCTATCAATAGTTAAAATATGTAATTTTCTTCAAAATCCCGAAAATTTTGTATGGTCTTATTCCAAAATATTTTCCAATTGGAAAATTCTAAAAACTTGGCAATATACTAAAGCCTATATGTACTATTGAACTATAATATTTTCAATCATCTAAGAGTACTGGTTGTACCGGAAGTCGCTGTCAATTTTGTTATTTGAAATAGAACATCCTATATATTATTACATTTTTGAATTCCTAATTCAATTTTAAGGTTTGTTTAATAAAACAATTATGTTGCTATTTTCACCCATATTTGAAATATTAGCATTTTTTGAAAATTTTTTACAGATGGACGAGTGCATGTGAACTTTTATAAGTGTGAAAGTGTTTAACTTGGAAAATTGAAATTTTGCAGAACTATTGACCGTATAGGGTAGGATTAGAAACCGGATGTATTTTTAAAAAAACATTATACAGTGTGTTTACGATTAAACTTTCAAATGGAAAGTGTTAAAACTTAATTTTTTTTTAATACAACTACCTGTTTTTCTCTTATCAAATTGCTCTCAGAAAACGACAAAATCATATTCATTACGAATTTAAAATGGATACTTTTCAAGATATTTAGGAAAATGTGTATTACAACACAATTTTCTTCATGAAAACAAGAGTACCCACTAATGCAACTTTGGAGATATCCTAATTAGTCATGTGTCATGACCATTAGGTAACAATCCTGCAAAAGTGCTCAAAATTTATTCTTTTGCACAGACATGGTCCACTTAAACGGTTTACCTTTCACCGTCATTTTTAAAGTTATCTTCAGATATCATTTGGACTTACCTCTTTTAATGCTTCCTTCGAAAGTTGTTCTCCTGCTTGTCTAATGATGGGGAGAAATCTTATACCTGCATAATAAAAGAATAAAAGCAGTTTCTTTCGAAATTGAAGTGATAATTTATCGATACTAGTTTTAGTTTCAGAAGGAAAATAAATTCACGTATATATCAATATATCATATTGGGGCAAATATTCATCATATCCAAAATGAAGTTTAAATTGAGGAAGTTTTTGATATATTAGATTTAGCATCTTACATAATGTACTGATAAAGATAAACAATTTTGAACTGTTTCGATATCTTTAAACATCTGCATTAATTCTATCAACCATCTAACAATAATTGTTATCAAATGCTTAGTTTATCAGGCACAAGCTTACGATACATTTAGCAAACTGTACATTCTTATCTTGGGCCAACAACGCGAAAAGACTAATTCAGGAATAATTCAAGGTTTTCTAAAAAAAAAATGAGTTCCTTTCTGAAATAACTGAAGAAAGAATGTAAACATATTCCAAATTTTGTCATTATTAATTCAAGTAAATTCAGCTTCACAAATAAATATTGAAAATTTTTAAAATATATACTTTGAGAAAGAGACCCAGTTCATCCAAACCTAACCTACTTTTGCGCGAGTCTCTGACGTTGTACTTGTTTGTCGAACCTTACCAATTTGTCTTTCAAAATTAGCACATTTTATATCTTTTCGAAGTCAAATTTTTTTCATGGAAAAGGAAATTTAAAAAGAAAGAATGTAAATCCTTTTCTAAAACTTTATCAAACTTCTAGCAATAATTAAGTCAATTCATTATTCTAAATCAATCAAATATAATAATCTCCTCTGTGTCATTATATAAAATACCTAGATTTTGGGAGCTTAGAACAAAAATAGACTTTTTGCATACCTTACGTCGTTATGGTCGTTCCGTATCTCCAACGCCTCCAAGAACAGGATCAACAAGGGAAAAGTTTAAGATTTATTCCTTTCTGAAATAATTCGAAAAAGAGACATACAAATTATATACCAAACTTTATCGAACTTAGTAAACTAGTATTAATTCAATAAATTCAGCGCAACATAACATATATCATGGAGACCTGAAGTAAATCATACAGCTGTTATCATCATATAAACTTGATTTTTTAACTGTGATATAATAATAGGACGATATTTTTTACATACCTCATTATCATGTCATAGCCTGTACCTTCATGTGACTTGGACTCTATCAACCTGCAACAATACAAACCTACATAAAATTCAAATTAAAATGTTTAATGAGAAAGATTCCTTTCTAAAATGCCTCAGAATTAAACTCAAATCATATGCAAAAATCATTTGGAGGGCTAATATCATCATGCAATGTTAAATTTGATTCTGTATTAGAATAAAACGCGTAGAAAGTAATAACATACCCGCTATATGACACATTTAAGTCCAAAAATCACCCTTAAATCTCGATTGATGATGCAGATGCATTCCTTAAGTTGTGGAGTTTTCAGCAACGATAACTCTTCCGTTGTATTCTAAATAGAGAAAAGGAAATAAAGTATAATAATAGAAGGTTAAAGCTTCAGCAATTGTATTTTTACCATTTCATAGATTTCAGAAAATAACCGGAAATCATATTAAAAAATCATAAGGAGACATTGATATAGTTCATCATGTTATATATATATTGCAAATTGAAGTAATACCTTCAGACATCTTAAATTGTTTAATAATTAGCAAAAAATATTAAAATAATGCGCAAAATTTGTTAACCTCACAAAAGTTTTTCGAAAATTATGATTAAAATTATGAATACATGAAAAGACGCTTCTACAAAGGACGAATGATAATAAATTAACTTTCAAATGTACATCTTTATTGAAGATAATCTTACCCAGTATCAGTTTAAAATTTTAAAATACCTTTGAGAATGTATGTGTACAACAAAATACTGCATTTATTTAAATTAAAAAAAAAAAGCTTTTGAAATAGAACTTCGTCGTTTACACACCTGTATTTTTTTCTTCAGTTTCTAACGTTAATTTATTTCACCTCCTGAAGATGCTAAGCAAGGAAAGATAGCGCCTTTGAGCAAAAAATATTCAAATCATACTACTTTGCTCAAGGGCACAAGCCATCCAAACCTAGTTTTACTATTAGTCGTGTTTACCAAAATCCTGAGACCTTGACTGTGCTAGGTGTACAATGAGCTGTGAACAATTGAGGATTTCCCAACAATTGAGGCTACTCTATGAGAGGTTATTAAATCAATTTCCCCATATAATAAACTAAAATTAATTATAAATCATTATCTAGAATTAATTGTAATCTAAAAACCCTGATATAACACAAAAAATGTTTCATAAATTAAACGGCAGCACAAACTAATATGTTGCATTAGTTAGCCATTACAGCTTAGGTCTAACTGCCAAAACGCGTGCTTTAGCAACGTAAAAAAACAGTGACGGCAAATTTAAATACAACTTTAAATATACATATATATTTTCAATTAAATATTCAAATCCCTGGTTGTTTCATCATTCAAATTTTACAATAGAAATTAGTTATAATGTAAATTTGTAAATTTTTAAGAAAGCATAACCTACGTTAAGTACATTCCCTTATTTTTGTATGTATTTCAGTAAATTACTAACAATAATGTTATGGAAAGTATGAAAATGAATATTATGCATTTTACTTTACCTTGTATACATTATTAAATTATTTTTTAGCACTCAAAATCGATTAATTACAACACAGCAAATTAACGCGTCACCTCCGCCATTTTTGAATAGGTATTAAGACTAGTAAGCCTGCTCTGTTAACGAAAATATAACAGGAAACTTCAGTATTAAGAGGATACGTGTTTAAAATTATTTCCATTGCAACAATACGCTTTTTTATCATATAAAAAGAATTTTTGTTACCTGAGTTTTATAATATCTCCCATTTGTAGACACTACACTAATTATAAACTCGCCATTTTTACTGCGTTAGATCGTTCATTAAAGCAATACAATAAAAACAGTGTTAACAACGAACTGCATCTATAATTCGTTTTTAAAAGTATGACAATTCCCTAGATTTCCCTAAATTCAAATGTAGGTATAACTGCCAAAGCGCGTGCTTTAGAAACGTAGAAAAGGATGCAATGGCGGCAAATTTAAAAATACAAATTCAAAGCAATGTATATATAAATGTGTTCAAAATTATCTAAATATGAAAAATACAATTAGTTATTTATAATTTCTAAAAATCACGATACCAAATCATACTTTGGCCGCTTAAAAGTAAACAAGTTTGCCATACAAACAATACACGCGGCGGCGTCCAACATTTTGTAAAATAAAACTATCATATTCACACATATTTAATTACTAAATTAATGAAACGTTATTATACTTTGTAAACATGATCTTGTAATGTTGGAAAAGCAGCTTGTTGGCCCAAATTTAGCTATGAAGTATAATAAATAATAATACTCTAACAAAAAGTCTAGAACGGTTACGCTATAGATAATCTTTAAATCAGCTTTAAAGTATTTCAATTAATTGTTCAATCCTGGTGCTCATAATTAAATTTACAATATAATTAAATTTGTAGATTTTAGAAAGCATAACTACGTTAATACATTCCTTATTTTGTACGTATTTCAGTAAATTACTAACAATAATTATGGAAAGTATGAAAGAATATTGCATTTACTTACTTGTATACACTATTAAATTTTTTTTAGCACTCAAATGATATTACACACAGCAAATTGAGGCGTACCTCCGCCATTTTTGAATAGTATTAAGACTATAAGCCTGCTCTGTTAACGAGAATATACAGGAAACTTCAGTATAAGAGGATAGTGTTTAAATTATTTCCATTGCAATAATACGCTTTTTATCATATAAAAAGATTTTGTACCTGATTTTATAATATCTTCATTTGTCGACACTACACTAATTATAAACTCGCCATTTTACTGCGTTAGATCGTTCATTAAAGCATACAATAAAAACAGTGTTACACGAACTGCATCATAATTCGTTTTAAAGTATGACAATTCCCTAGATTTCCCTAAATTCAAATGTAGTAAACTGTAAGCGGTGCTTAGAAACTAAGAGTGCATGCGCAATTAAAAATACAATTCAGCATGTTTAATGTGTCAATTATCTAATAGAAAATACTTATTATTTATATTTCTAAAACACGATACGAAGCGTATTTTAGGGCTTAAAGCAAACATTGCATAATCATACGCTGCGTCCAATTTTATACAAACATCATATTCAACATTTATTACTAATAATGAAACGTTTATACTTGTAACATGTCTGTAATGTTAAAGTCTTTGCCAAATTTAGTATGAGTAATTATATACCTAACAAAAATCTAGAACTGTTCCATAGAAATCTATAATCAGCTTTAAAGGTTTTCATATTGTCAATCCTGGTTCTCAATTAAATTACAATACAGTAAATTTAGATTAGAAAGCATACCTACGTTAAGTATCCCTTATTTTTGTACGTATTTCGTAATTACTACATAATATAGGAAAGTATGAAATGATATTATGCATTTTACTTTACCTGTATACACTATTAATGTTTTTAGACTCAACATATACAACAAGCAATGAGGCGTCACCCGCCATTTAATAGGTATAAACTATACCTGCTCTTTAAGAATATAAGGAGCTCATATTAAGAGATCGTGTTTAAATTATTCCATGCAATAATACTTTTTATAAAAAAGAATTGTACTGAGTTTTATAATACTCCTTGTGACCACACTAATTAAATCGCTTTTTATGTTGATCGTTCATTAAGATAATAAAACAGTGTTAACAACGATGCTCTATAATTCGTTTAAGTATGACATTCCTGTTCCCTAATTCAAATGTAGGATATGTTAAGCGGTCTTTAGAATAGAGAGGATGCAATGGCGCAAATTTAAATACAAATCAAGCAATGTTTATAAATGGTTAAATTCTAAATAAACAATTTATTATAATTCTAAATCACGATACCAAACTATTTTGGCTCTAAAGCAACAGTTTGCCTCAAATCGGCGGCGTCCAATTTTGAATAACTATCATATTCAAAATATTATTACAAATATAACGTTATTATACTTGTAATGACTGTATGTGGAAAGCTGCTTGTTGGCCAATTTAGCTATGATATAACAAATAAAATACTCTACAAAAATCTAGAAGTTTCGCTTAGATATCTGTAAATCACTTAAAAGGTACTTATTATGTTCAATGCTGGTTTTAATTAATTTTACATATATATAATTGTATTTAGAAAGCATAACCTACGTTACACATCCTTATTTGTAGTATTTCAGTAAATTACTAACAATAATATTATGGAAAGTATGAAAATGAATATTATGCATATTACTTTACCTTGTATACACTATTAAATTATTTTTTAGCACTCAAAATTGATTAATTACAACACAGCAAATTGAAGCGTCACCTCCGCCATTTTTGAATAGGTATTAAGACTAGTAAGCCTGCTCTGTTAACGAGAATATAACAGGAAACTTCAGTATTAAGAGGATACGTGTTTAAAATTATTTCCATTGCAATAATACGCTTTTTTATCATATAAAAAGAATTTTTGTTACCTGAATTTTATAATATCTTCATTTGTCGACACTACACTAATTATAAACTCGCCATTTTTACTGCGTTAGATCGTTCATTAAAGCAATACAATAAAAACAGTGTTAACAACGAACTGCATCTATAATTCGTTTTTAAAAGTATGACAATTCCCTAGATTTCCCTAAATTCAAATGTAGGTATAACTGTTAAAGCGCGTGCTTTAGAAACGTAGAAGAGGATGCAATGGCGGCAAATTTAAAAATACAAATTCAAGCAATGTATATATAAATGTGTTCAAAATTATCTAAATATGAAAAATACAATTAGTTATTTATAATTTCTAAAAATCACGATACCAAATATTTTTGGCTTAAAAGAAACAAGTTTGCCATACAATCAATACGCGTGGCGTCCAACATTTTGTAATACAAAACTATCATATTCACACATATTTAATTACTAAATTAATGAAACGTTATTATACTTTGTAAACATGATCTTGTAATGTTGGAAAAGCTGCTTGTTGGCCCAAATTTAGCTATGAAGTATAATAAATAATAATACTCTAACAAAATAGTCTAGAACGTGTTACGCTATAGATAATCTATTAAATCAGCTTTAAAAGGTACTTTCAATTAATTGTTCAAATCCCTGGTTGCTTCATAATTAAAATTTTACAATACAATGTAAATTTTTAGATTTTTAAGAAAGCATAACCTACGTTAAGTACATTCCGTTATTTTTGTACGTATTTCAGTAAATTACTAACAATAATATTATGGAAAGTATGAAAATGAATATTATGCATTTTACTTTACCTTGTATACACTATTAAATTTTTTTAGCACTCAAAATCGATTAATTACAACACAGCAAATTGAGGCGTCACCTCCGCCATTTTTGAATAGGTATTAAGACTAGTAAGCCTGCTTGTTAACGAAATATAAAAGGAAACTCAGTATTAAGAGGATACGTGTTTAAAATTATTTCCATTGCAATAATACGCTTTTTTATATAAAAAGAATTTTTGTTACCTGAATTTATAATATCTTCATTTGTCGACACTACACTAATTATAAACTCGCCATTTTACTGCGTTAGATCGTTCATTAAAGAATACAATAAAAACAGTGTTAACAACGAATTGCATCATAATTCGTTTTTAAAAGTATGACAATTCCCTAGATTTCCCTAAATTCAAATGTAGGTATAACTGTAAAGCGCGTGCTTTAGAAACTAGAAGAGGATGCAATGGCGGCAAATTTAAAAATACAAATTCAAGCAATGTATATATAAATGTGTTCAAATTATCTAAATATGAAAAATACAATTAGTATTTATATTTCTAAAAATCACGATACCGAACGTATTTGGGCTTAAAGCAAACAAGTTTGCCATACAAACAATACGCGTGGCGTCCAACATTTTGTAATATAAAACTATCATATTCACACATATTTAATTACTAAATTAATGAAACGTTATTATACTTTGTGAACATGATCTTGTAATGTTGGAAAAGCAGCTTGTTGGCCCAAATTTAGCTATGAAATATAACAAATAATAATACTCTAACCAAAAAATCTAGAACGTGTTACGCTATAGATAATCTGTTAAATCAGCTTTAAAAGGTACCTTCAATTAATTGTTCAAATCCCTGGTTGCTTCATAATTAAAATTTTACAATGTAATGTAAATTTGTAGATTTTTAAGAAAGCATAACCTACGTTAACTACATCCCCTTATTTTTGTATATATTTCAGTAAATTACTAACAATAATATTTTGGAAAGTATGAAAATGAATATTATGCATTTTATTTTACCTTGTATACACTATTAAACTATTTTTTAGCACTCAAAATCGATTAATTACAACACAGCAAATTGAGGCGTCACTTCCGCCATTTTTAATAGGTATTAAGACTAGTAAGCCTGCAATGTTAACGAAAATATAACAGGAAACTTCAGTATTAAGAGGATACGTGTTTAAAATTATTTCCATTGTAATAATACGCTTTTTTATCATATAAAAAGAATTTTTGCTACCTGAATTTTATAATATCTTCATTTGTCGACACTACACTAATTATAAACTCGCCATTTTTACTGCGTTAGATCGTTCATTAAAGAAATACAATAAAAACAGTGTTAACAACGAACTGCATCTATAATTCGTTTTTAAAAGTATGACAATTCCCTAGATTTCCCTAAATTCAAATGTAGGTATAACTGCCACAGCGCGTGCTCTAGAAACGTAGAAAAGGATGCAATGGCGGCAAATTTAAAAATACAAATTCAAGCAATGTATATATAAATGTGTTCAAAATTATCTAAATATGAAAAATACAATTAGTTATTTATAATTTCTAAAAATCACGATACCAAATCATATTTTGGCCGCTTAAAAGCAAACAAGTTTGCCATACAAACAATACACGTGGCGGCATCCAACATTTTGTAACATAAAACTATCATATTCACACATATTTAATTACTAAATTAATGAAACGTTATTATACTTTGTAAACATGATCTTGTAATGTTGGAAAAGCTGCTTGTTGGCCCAAATTTAGCTATGAAGTATAATAAATAATAATACTCTAACAAAAAAGTCTAGAACGTGTTACGCTATAGATAATCTATTAAATCAGCTTTAAAAGGTACTTTCAATTAATTGTTCAAATCCCTGGTTGCTTCATAATTAAAATTTTACAATGTAATGTAAATTTGTAGATTTTTAAGAAAGGATAACCTACGTTAACTACATCCCCTTATTTTTGTATGTATTTCAGTAAATTACTAACAATAATATTTTGGAAAGTATGAAAATGAATATTATGCATTTTACTTTACCTTGTATACACTATTAAACTATTTTTTAGCACTCAAAATCGATTAATTACAACACAGCAAATTGAGGCGTCACCTCCGCCATTTTTAATAGGTATTAAGGCTAGTAAGCCTGCTCTGTTAACGAAAATATAACAGGAAACTTCAGTATTAAGAGGATACGTGTTTAAAATTATTTCCATTGTAATAATACGCTTTTTTTATCATATAAAAAGAATTTTTGTTACCTGAATTTTATAATATCTTCATTTGTCGACAGTACACTAATTATAAACTCGCCATTTTTACTGCGTTAGATCGTTCATTAAAGAAATACAATAAAAACAGTGTTAACAACGAATTGCATCTATAATTCGTTTTTAAAAGTATGACAATTCCCTAGATTTCCCTAAATTCAAATGTAGGTACAACTGCCAAAGCGCGTGCTTTAGAAACTTAGAAGAGGATGCAATGGCGGCAAATTTAAAAATACAAATTCAAGCAATGTATATATAAATGTGTTCAAAATTATCTAAATATGAAAAATACAATTAGTTATTTATAATTTCTAAAAATCACGATACCGAAACGTATTTTAGTCGCTTAAAAGCAAACAAGTTTGCCATACAAACAATACGCGTGGCGTCCAACATTTTGTAATATAAAACTATCATATTCACACATATTTAATTACTAAATTAATGAAACGTTATTATACTTTGTGAACATGATCTTGTAATGTTGGAAAAGCTACTTGTTGGCCCAAATTTAGCTATGAAGTATAACAAATAATAATACTCTAACAAAAAAGTCAAGAACGTGTTACGCTATATATAATCTATTAAATCACCTTTAAAAGGTACTTTCAATCAATTGTTCAAATCCCTGGTTGCTTCATAATTAAAATTTTACAATATAATGTAAATTTGTAGATTTTTAAGAAAGCATAACCTACGTTAAGTACATTCCCTTATTTTTGTACGTATTTCAGTAAATTACTAACAATAATATTATGGAAAGTATGAAAATGAATATTATGCATTTTACTTTACCTTGTATACACTATTAAACTATTTTTTAGCACTCAAAACCGATTAATTACAACACAGCAAATTGAGGCGTCACCTCCGCCATTTTTGAATAGGTATTAAGACTAGTAAGCCTGCTCTGTTAACGAAAATATAACAGGAAACTTCAGTATTAAGAGGATACGTGTTTAAAATTATTTCCATTGTAATAATACGCTTTTTTATCATATAAAAAGAATTTTTGTTACCTGAATTTTATAATATCTTCATTTGTCGACACTACACTAATTATAAACTCGCCATTTTTACTGCGTTAGATCGTTCATTAAAGAAATACATTAAAAACAGTGTTAACAACGAATTGCATCTATTATTCGTTTTTAAAAGTATGACAATTCCCTAGATTTCCCTAAATTCAAATGTAGGTATAACTGCCAAAGCGCGTGCTTTAGAAATGTAGAAGAGGATGCAATGGCGGCAAATTTAAAAATACAAATTCAAGCAATGTATATATAAATGTGTTCAAAATTATCTAAATATGAAAAATTGTTCAAATTCCCCATCATTAAAATTTTACAATATAATGTAAATTTGTAAATTTTTGAGAAAGCACTCATTTCTGGTCATTTTTACTGTAATAAATCATTCAGTAAAAGAATACAATAAGATTACGGTTACTAAGGCGGTCAATTTATACGACAATTCTGTAGGTTTCCCTAAATTCAAAAATTAAAACCAATAAAAAATAGTTTTTATTTGGAAAAATAAATATTAGTTTTCTTATAATTTTGCTTGGTATGCCACCATACTCATTTTGGTATGTGTACTTCTCTATGAACAGAATATAAAAAGAAAAGTTGGTAGTTCCGGCAGTGAATGATGTATTCTCCAATTTCTTGGGGCAATGCATGCGAATATGATTTCTTTTGCCGGAATTACCAACTTAAATTGGTGACATAAAAAAAAATATATTTTACCTACAAATAGGATACGTTTTACAGAACAATTTATGTGTTGTGTGTCCAAAAAGGTTATTTTATTTGTTAGGGATATAAGAAAGAAAATATTTTTACATTTTATTCTCTAAAACCTCTTCAATAGCAAGGTCTTTTTATCCACTTTATTAAAAGGTACTTCTTTATACCGTGCTTTTGACCTCGTTCTGTAAATAATCTAAAATCAATATTTAGAGAGGTAAATAATATAAAATTTGAACAGCTGTCTCATTGACGATAAAAGAAATATTTGATTTACTCCAGTCGTTTCATTTTCTTCCCGTTGCTTAAGTTCAAGTGAAAATGTAATAGGAGAAATTCCATTCTAATGTAAGTACTATACTTAGCACATTTTCAGGATTTTTTTACCCGTTTTTTAAAGCAAGCTGAAATGACGCTGAAATATTCATATCGCTCATTTCAAGATACTCTAACGTCTCGTCTATGCTCAATAGAATCTCTGATAGGGTGTTTCTGGATGGAAATACGTCCGTAGAATCGATTGCCGTGATGATTTTCCTGGTATCTTGTTTACTTTTTAAACTATGTCCTCAAAATCGAAAAAAGGTCGCGAGTGATCTATGAAGGATGGTTTTGAGCGTATTTTTTCTTTGATTCGACTCATTGAAGTCTATAAAATGAGACGGCTTTTGACATTTTATCTCTTCTAGCAGCGGAAATGTGACTACATTAAAAAGAGAGAAGAAAATTTGATATTTACTTGGGTGAACAGGGATCTTTGAAGACCTGTAGAGAGTTTTCGCTGGGAAATTAGAGGAGATCCCAAAATTTTTAAGAGATTTCCCTTAAATTCGATGTATTATTTTGAGATGGCTTTACTATTGTTTGTAAATGCTTTCAGTTACATATTTCTAAAACTGGTATTTTTCCTGCTATCGTTTATATTTTGTACTACTACCTCAAAAACGTGGAAAAAAAATAACATAAAATTGCGTAAAATAGACCCTCATGTAGTCACCTTTGTCGTGTTAGTGTTTTTGTAAAAATGGAAAAAGTCGAATATTGAGCCGTCATTATATTCTTGCATTTGAAAGGCCTACGCAAACGCAACGTTTTATGCAATATGGCCAAGAGTAAGAGGCATTAATGGTTTTATTCTTCTAATATTGTTTTTGTCGGCAGTGATTTCATCAATACCAGGAACTATTTAATAGCATTATCTGTCTGTCTTGGTTATTGTTTCTAGGCATTTTTTTCCATGTGTACTTCTACATTAACTTTTGTTTGAACGTTATTCTGTAGATAACCTCTATTTTTAGCCATTTTAAAATCACAAGCAATGTGAATAATTTGCTTAATTATGTACGTGCATGTCGTACTGTTTTAACCCATTAACGCTCAGCGATCTCATATGAGATCGGTAATTAATCTTTTTTTTCTTAATACGTGATGTGAGAAATAACCATTTACGTGCATAGGGGTTGTTAAAAATCTAGTATCTATACAAAAACGCATTGGATACTACGCATTTCGTTATAGCCCTCTTAAAAATAAATCTATAACACCTATTTCTCGTAGATTATACACTAGACTAAACAAAGTATTGTAAAAATATATCTAACGATTCTCAAGTACCCACTTACATCTGATTCGAAATATGGGCAATGTATCTACGGTGTCATGTCATTATTTACGTATTTTTGAATGTTTATCACCCTTAAATATGAGAGGTAGGTGGAGCGATCGCATATGAGATCGCTGAGCGCTTGGAGTATGTAGATATATACTGCACGGATAAGTGTTTCAGCAGTTTACTCGTCTTTAAGTTGATTTGTTTATGGAAAAAATTGAGCAAAGACGTTCCAATTCTATCTGTTCAGTGTGACCTCGATAGTCCGGACTCATTAAAACCGCGGTGATCTGGATTAGTAAACAATTCAGATTACTGAAACAGGACAGTTTTTTTATTGAGAAGTGAAACATTTAATACAAAACAACTAGAAAATAGTACATAAACAAAAAATATGTAAAACAGAAGCATGCTTATTCAATTTTATATTATTTTGTGAAGTAATTTGTAATTTTTGTTTGCTTAATCTTTTTCTGATTCATTATAAAAGCCGTTTCTTTTAATCTTTGAAGTACAAGAACATCATGTAGTGGGATATTACTTTCTTTTGCCCATTTTATGCACACATTGAAACTTTTAACTACCTCGTCATTCTTAACAGTCTGGTTTGTATTATTTAACTCTGAACCTTCACTGTCACTACTATCCTGGTTTTCATCTGTAGCGTCTATGTCTTCCAGTGCTAACAAATCTTCATCATTTTCAAGCCAAGTGTCTGGGTCGTTATTTGCTACATGAACCATAATTTTGTGCCAGCACTTCTGCAAGACTTCAGGGGAGACTTTTTCCCAAGCATTGTATAGTAGGCATACAGCGTCCCTCAAGTTCATCGTTTTTAATAACTTAACAACGTTCTCTTCGTTATTAGATAGAATCTGGGCTAAAAGATTTTTCCGATAAAATAATTTGGTCAGTCTGATGGCATTTTGATCTACAGGTTGCAAAAGTGCTGTACAATTAGGTGGAAGAAATAACGTTGTAAATTGTCCATCTTCAGTTATGGACGATTAACAGGACTCTTTCAGTTAAATTGAGACTTCTTAAATGATTTCTAACTTGACGAATAAATGAACAGTGAAACCAATCTAAAAAAATTGCCGTAGCCATCCATGCATTGGCAGATGATTTGTAGAGCGGGCCAAATTGCGCCATCCAACAGAATCGGAATCAGGCGCAACGGCCGCTTATTGTAAATAGCGTATATGTGAGTCACAGCAGATATGTGATATTTCGAAAATAATACACAAGAGTAAAAAAATAAAAGCTGACGCAATAATAATGTTTAGTAATTAGAGCGGATATATATATATATATATATATATATATATATATATATATATATATATGTACACGCTGAGGTGTTTCTATTTTCATTATGATTTTTTATTTGATTGAAAACGGTATGCGTTGTAAATGGGATGTAATAAGGAAATAACTGAGAAACTGAACGCTTTCTTTATTCTGTTGTACTTAATAATGTAACTGTAAATAAAGATATAATAAATAAATTCTATCCTTCTTAATAATGCGGATAGGCTTGTTTAAAAAGTTGCACCATCAGATAAGTTTCCACATTTGCCTGGGTGAAGGACGTTCGCCGAGACGAAAAAATGTTCTTATATTTCGAAAACGACCGTTCCACGTCTACCGAACTAAGACAGGCGTAATTAAAATAATCTTTAGACTTAGTCAAGGAATCTGCAGATACCCCATCGCACATTTGTCTTAATCTCGTGTAGTCCGGATTCTTTTTTAAAACACTATCGAACTTAGCTAAAACTCGTCCACTTGTTGCATCGTTTATACTGTGTAACAATGTACTAACTTCGTCCACGACTTGCACTGATTCTACCAACGACAATCCAGAATTTTGCAAATTTTCTATCGCGTCTACTAACCCTTTGTAATTGTTGCTAATATTCTTTAGATGTGTTTCAACAGAAATATCGAGAAATCCCTTCTGGCTCATCCTAATAGCTCTAGCTTCGGCAGGGACGAATTGCAAAATAACGGATTTGACTTCTTGAAAATGTTCATTATAATAAAAAGCGGCTTTTAACCACGTTCCCCAACGCGTAAGAATGGGCTGTGGTGGTTCTCGAATACCAGGGCATAACCTGTGGAATGCCCTAGTCCTCTTAGGACTTTTGAGAAACACTTTTTTTGTGTTTGCTATTAATGCATCCACCTCCGGGTAACACTCTCGAATAGTTTGTGCCACAAGATGTAAAGCATGCACTTTACACGTAACATGTGAAAGTCCTTCACACTTTTCTTTAAGGGAACGGCCTACACTACACATTGTTGCTGCACCATCGCTCATGAACAACAACAGTTGACTGGTTGACACTTGAAATTTTTGTAACGTTTCGAGAACTACGGCCGTAATTGCTTTACTAGTACACTGTTTTAATCTTCTGCTGGCTAATAGAATTGCAAAATTTGGTTTAATAGGATCTAATACGCGCACTATTATATTCAAAATAGAATTTTTTTTGCAATCTGTCGTCTCATGAAGACATAGCCACAGCTGTTTATCTTCTAATTCGGCTTTAATTCGATTTTCAATGTCCTCAATATCTCTCCGTAACGCTGTCCGAGATGGTAGTATCCACTCGGTATTGTATGTACCCCAGAATTTTCGAAATGCTTTTTTATCAAGTATACGAAGTGGTAGACCACATACCATAAACGTTAAAAGCAATTCTAATTGAAATTGACGTTGTTGTGACACACCATTTCTTTTATTTCTGTGGTGTGCGCTATTTATATGTCTTTCACAATCACGTTTGCTCCAGCACAGTAGTTTCTTTTTACAAACTTTACAGAAAATTGTACTCCCATTGTAGTGTAAATCCACAAATTCACTAAGAAATTTATTAACTTTCGTAGGTAATGGCCGTTTATTTTTAATAGTTACGTTAGACATAATCACTAAAGCGAGCACACCGACGCTTGTTTCTAGTATGCCACGAAGTGGTGCAAACGTAACATCTGCAGACTCGTCATTTGTTGATGAATAGAGCGCGTCATCCGTAAATGAATAAGCGCGCTGTTAGTTCGTAGCCGTCGATGAATGAACTTTTTTTTTGTAGTGGCCCACTGTGAACAACGCCCTATTTATCAACGAACACCCAAACTGCAGGTGTATATTTGCGCGTCTTCACGACGTAATAGACAGTGGTTTTGGTCCTCGTCCTAATAATTACATATTTAAATTACCTATGTTTACATACATATATGCGCCCGGCAGCCTGATTGCGAACCTGGCGCGTGGCGCTCTTGGCCCGCTCTAATGATTTGTATTCAACAGGAATATTCACATTTTTAAATGCCCTTGGACTTTTTGCCTTCCTATCACCAACAGCTTTAATTTTTGTGAACCATCAGCATTGCAACATGCTAGAAATGTAACGCGTTCTTTATTTTTCGACTGGTGCGGTCTTTTCCTAAGCACAAACCAGCGTTTTTTCAGGCAACATTTTCCAATACAGAGCAGATTCATCTGCATGTTATATTTGAATAGGTGCGCGGGTTTCATTGTTTAACCTTCTTTGCAAATGTACTTAGGAAGGGATCGACAACACTTTTGATCATTGGATTGTATTTCGCCACACACTTTTAAAGAACGTAGGATTATAAAGTACACAACGCAATTGAAATGCTTGGCCGGATTGGATTATCGAAGAATCCGATTTACTGAAGATTCGGATTATAGAGGTCGCAGTGTAGTAGGTTTCGTTGTTTTTCAGATATTCATTTTGGAACTTTTTTTTTTCTGAGGAAATTGGATAGTTTTTTTATTGATTAATTAGGATATAAAATATTGTGTAAATTTGAAATTCCTGAAGTAATGATCTGTTAGATTTTAGAGCACAGCATATAACATACATACATATAATGCGCATTCTCTTTTTCTGTTATCATGAAGTCAACCTCCTCGTCAGGATCTTCGCGATGTTGTTTACATGGCTAAACGCGGTATAAATTCAATATATATGTATTATGACGTCAACAGTATATTGAACCCGTATGTTGCAACAACTATTAACAGAGTGCCTTGTGCTTGCTGGCGCTGGTGGGCATACAACTGACGCTATCTCTCTCAGTAGATCTCGTGCCATCCTCTTCTGTGCGCATGTACCACGGCTCTTGCATCTGCCGAACCACCAAATACGAATCTATGACGTCAGCGTGCAATCTTACGTAGCTTATTACGTCGCATTTTGTATATTTATCACTTTCTTACGCTGCATTGCACTAACACTGACATAGAGTGGAAGGAGGTGAGGTTTTTCGTTTTGGAAATAAACTGGGGGAAACGTTGAAGTTGTTTTTCTTGAGTTTCTGGAAAATTCGAAAGATTTCCAACATCAAATAACTGTTTGGGATTGAAGTAATTTCATTTTAAGGATTAAACTGTTGATGTAATTATAACTAATAAGTATTTACAGTTTTCTTTGAATTAATTTGTCTTTAAATATAACAGAAACCAAATTCTCATCTTGCTTAAATAACCCAACTAAAAATATCCCCGTTTCCAAATCCTTCTATTTTAAAATCACCAAAAACTCTAATTAATTTAATATGATCAGGTGCTATTTTCGATGCTTTCAAAAGCACCTATTGACGTTATTTTTAATTATAAAATCCTGACAGCCCACGTGCGCACCGTTATAGATAGACTCTTTTTTTTTCGAGAGTTTCATAAAATGAAACGAGTAACATTTATTTTATCAACTATATCCTGTTTATAAACAAAAGTTCGCCTCTGTAGTATTCAGGTCACAGATTCCTAAAATACCCTTGGATTGGTCTGTTTATTCTATTTTTATTTCTTTCATTTTTAAAACGAAGTTTCCAAGCATGGTATATCCTCTCCCTTTGTCCATTTTGTAATACGAAGCTGACTTATTTATACCAACGCAGGAGATGTAATTAATGATGTAATATTAGCGATTTTATTATTGGAAACGTTATTGGAGCAAAGTTTAGTTGATAAAATTCCTTTTTTCATTTCAATTTGGTATATAAATCCAGGCAGCCGATGTCTATAATATCTTTCAGCTTGTATAATCGCTAGACATCACACAGACCCCTAAATTGCTTTTACCTGACTATACCCGCCCCAGGTATATTGTAATTTTTGCCAATTCTACCTATGAAAATCTCTTTTAATAATAACATTAAAGAAATTATTCCCAAACAAAACTATAGGATCGATATAAAATTATATAATTTCACAAAGAAATTAAATGAAAAGACTCGTATTTATCATTTCAAAATTACACATACACAGTAACCAAACAATTTGTACGTCAAAAAGGTGCACACGTTAGAGATTATACTTCGTTCAAGGTCAAGTTGAAATCTCTGGGCCCTTCCATGGAATAACTGCGCTTTGTTCAGCCCAATTTTATGGATTCTTAGTCCTGCAATTGAATCTACATCCTCTTTGAAGCCAGGCAAAATTGTTAACCTTTTTTTCCTTCTTTTTGAGTAAGAAGTAAGCAAGGTCGAAACCTTTTGTGAATTTTTAAAGATTTTACCCGTGAAGAATCAATTGTAAAAGGAAACTTTCTAATTCCAATAAGAGAGGTTGTAAAAATAAGTTAGAGTAGTATAAAAAAAAAGGAGTATAAAAACCAGGAATTTTTAAATTTTGATTTGTTTACAAATCCAAAAGTTACTACATACTACGCTCAGGCGTGTGATGTGTAAAATATCCTAAAATATTTTTAACCTTGGATCTTACGCCTTTTCATATAAACAAAATACTACACTAACATATCATTTTTAACTGAGATACTAGATTCCAAGGCATATTCAAGCAGATGTTATAGCACACGTTGAATATTTATGGTTTAATTTGTTTTAATAAAATTTAATAAAAAACTATAGCATTTTTGGACATATGTATAAAATATACATTATTATTATTATATTAAAGGGACATTTTCAAGCTATATAGTTTATAAATAAATATATGAAACCTGAAATCTAGTGGTCACAATATTCATGTGAATATTTGAAAAAAAATCTTTAATTTGCCATATGATGCTCCTATATACTGCGAAATTAATACTATTTTATTGTCTAAATCGACTTTAAATTATCTCTATACAGTGGTGTTCAAAGCGAACACAACATAAACCCAAAGAGGATTTGAAAGAAACCTTTTTGTGTTGTACTTTTGATATAATTTAGAGTCAAGACCAATGATTTTACGTAAGATATTGCCTGACTTTTTATCTATGGGAAAACAGAAAGTGTTACGTGATATAGTTGGCCTAGAGAGATAAATTTTTCTAAAATAATTTACGATATAATGCTGCTATATAATTCCAAATCAATAAGTATTTTCTTGTTGAATCGACTTTAAATTATCTATATACAGTGGCGTCCAAAGTAAAAACAACGTAAACCCAAAGAAGTTTAAAAAAAAACTGTGTTGTACTTTTGATATAATTTAGAGTCAAGAACAATGATTTTGCGTAAGATATTGCCTGACTTTTTATCTATGGGAAAACAGAAAGTGTTACGTGATATAGTTGGCCTAGAGAGATAAATTTTTCTAAAATAATTTACGATATAATGCTGCTATATAATTCCAAATCAATAAGTATTTTCTTGTTGAATCGACTTTAAATTATCTATATACAGTGGCGTCCAAAGTAAAAACAACGTAAACCCAAAGAAGTTTAAAAAAAAACTGTGTTGTACTTTTGATATAATTTAGAGTCAAGAACAATGATTTTGCGTAAGATATTGCCTGACTTTTTATCTATGGGAAAACAGAAAGTGTTACGTGATATAGTTGGCCTAGAGAGATAAATTTTTCTAAAATAATTTACGATATAATGCTGCTATATAATTCCAAATCAATAAGTATTTTCTTGTTGAATCGACTTTAAATTATCTATATACAGTGGCGTCCAAAGTAAAAACAACGTAAACCCAAAGAAGTTTAAAAAAAAAACTGGGTTGTACTTTTGATATAATTTAGAGTCAAGACCAATGATTTTGCGTAAGATATTGCCTGACTTTTTATCTATGGGAAAACAGAAAGTGTTACGTGATATAGTTGGCCTAGCGAGATAAATTTTTCTAAAATAATTTACGATATAATGCTGCTATATAATTCCAAATCAATAAGTATTTTCTTGTTGAATCGACTTTAAATTATCTATATACAGTGGCGTCCAAAGTAAAAACAACGTAAACCCAAAGAAGTTTAAAAAAAAAACTGGGTTGTACTTTTGATATAATTTAGAGTCAAGACCAATGATTTTGCGTAAGATATTGCCTGACTTTTTATCTATGGGAAAACAGAAAGTGTTACGTGATATAGTTGGCCTAGAGAGATAAATTTTTCTAAAATAATTTACGATATAATGCTGCTATATAATTCCAAATCAATAAGTATTTTCTTGTTGAATCGACTTTAAATTATCTATATACAGTGGCGTCCAAAGTAAAAACAACGTAAACCCAAAGAAGTTTAAAAAAAAACTGTGTTGTACTTTTGATATAATTTAGAGTCAAGATCAATTATTTTGCGTAAGATATTTCCTGAGTTTCTCTCTATGGGAAACAAAATGGGATACGTGATATGGTTGGCCTAGAAATGCGAAATTAATCCATATTTTATTGTTGAATGGACTTTAAATTATCTCTATACAGTGATGTTCAGAGTAAGCACAACGTAAATCCAAATAAGGATTTAAATGAAACCTTTCTCCGTGATAGAATTTGTAGTGAAAATAAGTCATCTTGCGTAAGGCATTGTTTTTATATATGGAGACCAGAATGTGATACGTGATACGGTTGGCCTAGAAAAATAAAAAGAGCGGAAAATCATAGTATATTCTGCGTTGTATATTTTGAGTCGTTACCCAATTTGTGATCGTCACGTTCGACACAAGCATGTCATAATAAAAGTGTTATGTGTGAGTGTATCTGCTAGGAGAGCGAATCGGTGTTGATACTCTCCGCGGCCACGGTACGACAGGTATCGATAACACGTGTGTGAGCTGCTGAACGGTCTTGGGCGGATTGCGTAATATTTGTGCAAGTGCAATTGAACAAAGGACATTGCCTGTCCGGTTTCGAGGCATGGTTATAGAAACGTAGACCCCGTAGACCCGTACACCGTCATATCCCCGCTTCCTAGGCCTGCGCTCTCATCGTACAACGAACTGTCCCGATCGAATGCATTCTAACGATATTGAACCTTATCCGTGATGTACCTAAAGTACAAATTCCAAGTATATCCCACCCCAAACCTTGTTATTATCCGAATAGGCCGCCGTCCGACGTATTTTAAGGGGATTTCATTTCAGTAGGAACTGAGGTGCGCTAGAGTTTGGTGCGTGGTGGTGCGGGAAAAACATTTCGACTTTTTTTGTTTATTTATTATTATTTACGCGTAGTAGTGTGTGATAGTATTTACTGCCGATCATCAAGTGCTTTCCTTCCTGCCGCCTTCGTGTTCCAACAATTTCACGTTTCGTTCGACCAATTTCCTATGAAAAGCAATTGCTCCCAGAGAAATAGATAAAACGGGACTTCTCTTTTCGAAAACTCGTGATGTTGGAAATGATGTGTTCATGACAGAGAATTCTAGCCCATCTCGATAGCATCCTCAATGAAAAATTAGATGGTAAGTTGAAGATAATCCAAAGATAATGTTTTATTTACTATTTCCTGGAAATTAACCCCTATGAATGCTGCAACCCGCGTACCGGGCCGGATGTTTAGTGTTCCGAATGAAGTATCCGCCATGATGCCAATGACATATCTCACGTTACCTTCACGACCTGTGACGTCACTTTTTTTTAAATGCCTGTGTTGATATGATGCTCACTTTGGCCGACACAGTTTGTATAATAACAACATTGATAACATGGTAATTGCGTCAGAGTGTACCTTATCTGTGTTCTTTTTTATGCCTTCATTAACACAATATGCCTTTTCTATCATTTTTTGCTTCTGGTTAGGATAAAACGTTATCGGTCAACTTGTTTTTTTTTTTAGTATTACATTAAAGCATGTTTATTCTCAAACAATACGAGGAACTGGTAGGGTGGAATTATTGGAACAATTTTGGTTCAACATCGTGTTATCCACAACATAAACACAAGTTTCTCATTCATGAAATTCCTTTCCCACACCCCTGACACCAACTGCATTTCCTCCCTCCAAGGCAACTCTTACCAGAAACAATTTATTTCTTTTTCATTCGTTTGGGACATGATTTTCATCATTCATAAAAACTTTTGTTGAAATATCCTTCACCCAGTATTGCCCAAAAGGTTTTAGTAATGGAAATTTACGTCATATCTCATTCATAAATTTGGATTTACTATGACTTCATTATCAAATTGAATACATCTGGATAAATTTCGAATTCTCATAGAAAATAAAGAAAATATCCCTCTTCTCATTCTAAGCAATAAAAGTCAGATGGAAAGTGAAAGTGGCATTTGAAAAAAAAGATAAATATTTATTAAAACCTCCATTCTATAATTTCAAATGTTTCTCGATTTTTATGATAACACACCTGTCTTGATCGGCATAAGTTGTATACTCATACATTTTTATTCGATATTATCATACATTATAGCCGAGAAACATTCCTATCCGTATCTTACGCATTTTACGCGAATTTTGAGGTGTTTTCTCAATTTTCTGCTTGGTAGAACTTGAATTGACGTGAAGCCCGTGGTTGATACGAAAAAATATTTCATATTTTATTGGGAAAATAGGAAAAATAAGGAAAAAAAAAAATATTTCCCGTGTGTGAGTTGAAATGTTTTACAGGATTTTCTTGGATATTCTACACATATTAAAAAATCCTATCTTTAACTTCATATACTTGCACTATTTGCTTAAAATTATCTAAATGATTAGATAAAATTGATAACCATATTCCTTTTTGGAAACTGGATAAAATATTTACTCTTAATATGTCAATCATTTTAAATAGATGATAATAATATAGATGCACTTTCTTGCAATTATAAAAATTACCTTACGACAATGATCCACGATTTGGAGACCAATCGCCTTCAGCTGGATCGTCGGTGACGTGGTGTTTAATTCTTTTGTCACGTTTTCTTGAATGTCTTTAATGTCTCGGAGCCTGCGTGCCTTAAGTTGAGTGTACGTGGTTTGAAAATATAATTCATGGGGTTTATAGCCTAATCATTGGAAAGATTGGATTCTCAAATATACGTCGTCTATCAAGAAATTTAACAGTCAAATACGATTAATAAAAATATTTATAAATAGGAATATTATGATTTATCTAAACCGCATTTCCTCTTTGGATTTTCCTAAGATGAATTACCTAAATTTATTTTTAAAATGGAAATCTTTTCCAAATTTCCGTCCGGAATGTTCGGGAATTGTAAGGCATAAATTATCAAATAATTCATTTCAATTTAGAACACTTCAAATAATGTAATGACGATGCAAAGTGACAGTTAGAAAAATCTTCTGCATATCTTCCACAGGATCAATCTTGATGAATAACAGAATAGAAAGTGAAACTAGTATTATAAAACGGAAACCAAATAAGATGACCAGCTGTTAACATCAACCCTTTCTCTCCACCTATGAAATAAGAGAGGGTGCATTATAGATGCAAAAAAAAATAATAAGAGAAAACCTAGGGTGTTGTTCACTGCTGCTGCCTTGATACAAATATGGAGAGTGTCTACGTGAGACCTTCTGCGTAGGCCTCGAAAAAAAAAACAACCTATTGTATCGCATTTATTGCTGTACAGTGATGACGCTTTCGGAAGAACTGAGCTCGCACCACCATTCACAGGAGGAGGACATCGGGGGGAGGATAAACCCAGACTATTGAATTGGGGTAGAGTACCGAGTGGTTCGTATTGATTTACCAAGGGAATAATAGTTGTTGGGTGCAGGCAAATGAAAATTGCAAGCGTTTTGTTATGTGTGTAGTTCGTATAAGGTAGTTTTCTACCTCTACAGCAAAACATGTACTCGAAACAAACAATGCAAAAACTTTGGAACTGAGAGAACAAAGCTTCTGAAGCTTCGGGTTTGGATTAACCCGCTTCTCAACGTCTTGGATGTATAGATTCCGTTTACTTGATATTCCAAGCCTGCCAATATTTTTTACTATCATATGTGGAGTTATAGGAAAAGATGTGGTGGAAGATTCGGTTAAATTTAATCCTAAAAAAACTAGGGATCGACCGATACCGATATCAGTATCGGTATCGGCCTAATAAAAATATCAATAACAAGTATTTTAAATGATAGGGATTTTTTAAAGAAATTAAAAGAAAAATACTAAGTAAAAAACGATATAAGTGTATATTTTATTTAAAAAATACAAAAAACATTTAAAATGGAAAAAGATTGAATAAAAAAACAGTTGTCATATTGTGTATTAATGTGTAATCATTAGAGCGGGCCAAATTGCGCCATCCAACAGAATCGGAATCAGGCGCAACGGCCGCTTATTGTAAATAGCGTATATGTGAGTCACAGCAGATATGTGATATTTCGAAATTAATACACAAGAGTAAAAAAATAAAAGCTGACGCAATAATAATGTTTAGTAATTAGAGCGGATATATATATATATATATATATATATATATATATATATATATATATATATATATATATATGTATGTATGTACACGCTGAGGTGTTTTTATTTTCATTATGATTTTTTATTTGATTGAAAACGGTATGCGTTGTAAATGGGATGTAATAAGGAAATAACTGAGAAACTGAACGCTTTTTTTATTCTGTTGTACTTAATAATGTAACTGTAAATAAAGATATAATAAATAAATTCTATCCTTCTTAATAATGCGGATAGGCTTGTTTAAAAAGTTGTACCATCAGATAAGTTTCCACATTTGCCTCGGTGAAGGATGTTCGCCGAGACGAAAAAATGTTCTTATATTTCGAAAACGACCGTTCCACGTCTACCGAAGTAAGACAGGCGTAATTAAAATAATCTTTAGACTTAGTCAAGGAATCTGCAGATGCCCCATCGCACATTTGTCTTAATCTCGTGTAGTCCGGATTCTTTTTAAAACACTATCGAACTTAGCTAAAACTCGTCCACTTGTTGCATCGTTTATACTGTGTAACAATGTACTAACTTTGTCCACGACTTGCACTGATTCTACCAACGACAATCCAGAATTTTGCAAATTTTCTATCGCGTCTACTAACCCTTTGTAATTGTTGCTAATATTCTTTAGATGTGTTTCAACAGAAATATCGAGAAATCCCTTCTGGCTCATCCTAATAGCTCTAGCTTCGGCAGGGACGAATTGCAAAATAACGGATTTGACTTCTTGAAAATGTTCATTATAATAAAAAGCGGCTTTTAAACCACGCTCCCAACGCGTAAGAATGGCTGTGGTGGTTCTCGAATACCAGGGCATAACCTGTGGAATGCCCTAGTCCTCTTAGGACTTTTGAGAAACACTTTTTTTGTGTTTGCTATTAATGCATCCACCTCCGGGTAACACTCTCGAATAGTTTGTGCCACATGATGTAAAGCATGGACTTTACACGTAACATGTAAAAGTCCTTCACACTTTTCTTTAAGGGAACCGCCTACACTACACATTGTTGCTGCACCATCGCTCATGAACAACAACAGTTGACTGGTTGACACTTGAAATTTTTGTAACGTTTCGAGAACTACGGCCGTAATTGCTTTACTAGTACACTGTTTTAATCTTCTGCTGGCTAATAGAATTGCAAAATTTGGTTTAATAGGATCTAATACGCGCACTATTATATTCAAAATAGAATTTTTTTTGCAATCTGTCGTCTCATCAAGACATAGCCACAGCTGTTTATCTTTTAATTCGGCTTTAATTCGATTTTCAATGTCCTCACGTATTCGTGGAATATCTCTCCGTAACGCTGTCCGAGATGGTAGTATCCACTCGGTATTGTATGTACCCCAGAATTTTCGAAATGCTTTTTTATCAAGTATACGAAGTGGTAGACCACATACCATAAACGTTAAAAGCAATTCTAATTGAAATTGACGTTGTTGTGACACACCATTTCTTTTATTTCTGTGGTGTGCGCTATTTATATGTCTTTCACAATCACGTTTGCTCCAGCACAGTAGTTTCTTTTTACAAACTTTACAGAAAATTGTACTCCCATTGTAGTGTAAATCCACAAATTCACTAAGAAATTTATTAACTTTCGTAGGTAATGGCCGTTTATTTTTAATAGTTACGTTAGACATAATCACTAAAGCGAGCACACCGACGCTTGTTTCTAGTATGCCACGAAGTGGTGCAAACGTAACATATGCAGACTCGTCATTTGTTGATGAATAGAGCGCGTCATCCGTAAATGAATAAGCGCGCTGTTAGTTCGTAGCCGTCGATGAATGAACTTTTTTTTTGTAGTGGCCCACTGCGAACAACGCCCTATTTATCAACGAACACCCAAACTGCAGGTGTATATTTGCGCGTCTTCACGACGTAATAGACAGTGGTTTTGGTCCTCGTCCTAATAATTACATATTTAAATTACCTATGTTTACATACATATATGCGCCCGGCAGCCTGATTGCGAACCTGGCGCGTGGCGCTCTTGGCCCGCTCTAATTATGTGTAATCATAAAATCACGCGTGGGCAAAACAACGTAAGCACAAAAACATAACCTTTGCGAATAAAGTGGTGAAAGAAAAAAATTGAGGGTATATAGTCCAAATAACACACAAAATAGCCACGTGCCATTTAGTCTGGGTGCTGTTTTTTGTCCAAGCGTCATTTCTTCAGTTAATTCTTTACCAGTAAATAACTTCTCTAAAAAAAAAGATTTTGAGTGTGTTACAAAAAATATTTACCTTTATTTATTTTGTGATTTAGGTAAATATTATTAATTTAGCAGTCTAAAATAAATGTATATACGTCGCCTTCGTGACCAGGAACATCTTCTTTTAATTCATCACTTAATTTTTTAATATGGGACTCTGCCATGTGATCTTTTTAATTGCTGATATTTGCTGTCTTGCCTTTTCCTCTCAGAGAAACAACATTACATATTTTACAGGTTGCACTTGCTTTTGTTGTGGTGGCATTAACTTCGTTTTTAGTAAAATACTTTCAGTAAATACTTTTACCAGCCTTTATATTACTACTACTGTTTGTAGTTGATAAATCAGACCCTTGTAAAGATGATGACTGCGAAACGGGTCCATGTTTTTGAAAAAACAGGACAACATTTACTGTTTCTAATTTTTTGTTCCTCTCCGGTATTCCCCGACCGAGCGGATGTCAAGTATTCGACACAGTATTCTACATGAGAGAATGGGGCACGGTCACGCGTCGTCGGACCGCCGAGCGTTGCCAAATTTGGGGATTCACCGATTGTATTCGATTAAGGGGATTCATCGAATTTGTTCTGTGTTCTTTTTAGCAGTGTTTCTTTGGTTAAACCGTGTTCAACAGTAACTGTATTTTTGTATTGATTCTCTTTTCAAAATCAATCAATATTAGTCAATTTGTATAGCAAAATTTCCATAATTAAAACATGGCTGATATATCGGTATCAGCCAATATCGGCCACAAAAAATCATCGATCGATCCCTAAAAAAAACCTCTTTTCTTGGATTATCATCTCTTAGTTCTTACTGTTATATTTCTGCGTAAGATTCCATGAATTTTGCAAAGGTTTAGTTTAAATTTTAAATTTGCGAGAATAGGATCAGTGGATTAATGAAATCAGAAGGTATTCAAATATAGGTGAGCGTGTGAATAATTTTTACCTGCCGTTGATACCACCGAAAACGACCGAATATCTTTTCGGTGATGCATAGGAAACATACCTTCAATTCTAGCTAAAGGGGGAGAGGGGACATTATTTTTGCACGGCATTGTATGAAGCTGGTAAAATGCTTTCGGTAAAATGAACTGCATGGAATTGTGGCAGGTCAGGTAAAGTTGAACATGGTAACAACTGCAACGGAATATGAAGAATATTTAGATTAGAGTTTAGAACTGTGGATGTCGAGGGGGTCTCTCCTATCGGCTCCGCTTGGTGGCAGTCTGTAACCTTGGAGGGACATGTCAATGACCGCTACACTACCTGTCCAAACGTATATTCGCTCGACGAGTACAATCTCGAAGACCTAAAAAGACGCTTTGTTAGAAAAAACATCTTTGTCAGGTCGGCCATTGTTCCCGAGGAGGCCGGTTCACCTGTACAGCTGCATTAACAGCTGGTTACTTCCATCTGCTTCCGTACATGATATTTATCTAGACATACCCAAGTTCAGTACCATCATATACCATACATGTACTCGTGTTCACCCGCCTGTCTTCAAAGAAAGCTGTCCTTCTTTTTTATTTTTGTTTTGCTTGTGTACTTCAACTGTTGGACGTGGTGGAGCGAAGTATCTTTCGTAACCCATTTATTGTTAATGCCCTATTTATATGACCCACATTGTTCTACTCTACATGTGCTAGTCAATTATTTTAATAATTTTTGTACAATAGCGTGTACATGTATTTTAGTAAAACTATCGTAGAAGAATATTTGTGCGTCTTATGTTATTGTGTTAATAATGTTGATGTACCGTTAATAATATTTTAAGACTCCTTTTTTCTTCTCTTCGCTTTTGAATCGCTGGACTGTTGGCGACGACTTAATTTGTCTAACGGTTTACTTTAATACCTGACTTGAAACCAAAAGTAATGTAATATAACGTTCTAACAGTATATTCGACGGAAAATACAGGATAAAGAACTTCTCCGTTTTTTAAATTAATATTCTAGCATCAAGTTAAGTTATTTAAGTACTGAAAACTCTGAAAAGCAACATTAAATAATCTAGACCTGTTCAGAAAATTTATAACATACTTGTTTTGAAATTATTTGCTATAGTTGCAGATAAAAAATTCTGAAACCATTTCAAAACCATGCACAGAAATTATAGCAGTTATGTCGTCTTGTGGATGTGGTTTGATTTTAGCAAACTATGGATTTTCATTTTGGTGCATTACCCCAACATTACAATAATCTAGGTGATGATGATTTTTATTCTAAATTTTCATATTAGGAAGCTACCTCCCCCTCTTTATAATTCAACACGTTGTAAGTGGTTTGGCTTGTCAAAAAAATTAAGATTCCAGATTTATCAACACCCTAATATCTACCCCATTTTTCCATTCACTGCTTAAGTATCGTAGGACCTCAATATACGCTAGTGTTAACATAAAAGATATTTAAAATTCAGAACAAATTATTAAATAAACGTTCATTTCCTGTCTTACCCAAAATGATTACTTATCAGCTGTACGCAGCGCACAATTTACACCTTGTGCATTCGCATTAGATCGGCTGTTAAGATAAAGGCGGAACAAGCGAAAATGCACGTGCGTTTTCACAAATGATGACTGAAATATGTAAAATCACGCCACGTGGCAGACCTATATTTTCCGTACTTAACACGTTAATCGCGTGAAATAAGCAACGGTATGTACGATTTTCGTGGAATTGTGGTTCCTCTTCTTCTTCTTCACAGGGGGGTTACGTGGTGTTCGGTCTCTTTGGATGAAGAGACTTCTCACACACCAGCTGCAGAAATTTCTGGAGACAGATCCAGGTCAAATGGAAATTCCAATACGATAAGATAAATATTGAATTGATTTAACGATAAAGGACACGAAATATTAAATGGAGAATAGATTTTTTAAAGTAAATAAAGTATTTGAATCAAATCTTCTGTTTCTTCTTTAAATCTTGACTTGAATCTACATAAAAGAGAGCCTAAAATGGATGTGATAAATTTTCTTGAAGGAATACTGTCAAACCATGAATGGAATTTAAGTTGGTCTTGAACTCCATCCCATCAATCCTACCACTCGCTTCTTAGTATTTCGCCTCAAAAGGGTCAAATTGAAACCAACCCTCGCCAATTGATCAGCTCTTTCATTACCAAAAATTCCATTACGGTTCCTCAAGAATTTCGCTTTATTAGAATATAATAAAAGGTGATTGTGAAAAACACGTAACCTTTCTTGCGTCCTCAGTTATAGATTGGTCGTCCGTAAGTACGTGAGAGACGGGAAAGGAATCAAATTGTATGAGACTTATGAAAAAGAGCTTCCTGCCCAGCTATATCGAAAGAGGGTTATTTTTCCTATAAAATAGGTGTAATACTATATAAATAAGGTGTAATTGTTTGACAGGAAGTTCTTATCTTTATTACTTTTTAAATTCGAATGTTTTATTTGCACTCAACATTTTTTGGAGATTAGGTTATTAAAAATCTTACAAAATATAATCTGCAGACAAATATTTCAACATAAAAAAAAATGAAAACAATAACATTACATTACATAAAATCATATGTGCGATAAGATGTTTTCAACATTCCTCATCTAAAATTATCATTATTTTGAATATTTTTTGTGACCCAAAAACACGTTTCCTTTGATAAATATGTTATCTATTGAAATAGAACGAATAGTTTTTAGTCAAATAATAAAGAATACTGTGCGGAATGAATGTGGCAAAGTCACAGTATATTTCTTTAAAAACAATATAGAAATTAAATCTCAAACGGAACCACTTCATATATACTTTTCTTTCTATTGTAGCTGAAATAGTCGAAATTATGTTTGTCCCTGAGGCACAGAAAGATATATTTCTTCAAAATAAAACCACCAACGAACTTATCCCCATTACAACAGAACATTTATCTTTGTCACAGGAAAACATAGCTAGTTATTTTCCATCTCTTAATATAGAAAAATATGAAAGGTGATATATCCAATATTTCTTTCTGCAAGAAGACTAAGATTTTATTCCTTTGTCAACTGATCGCGCATTAAAAACAAAGTTTAAAGAGGTAGGTTTTGAAAATTTTTGGATTTTTATAGAAGAGGAATATCCAGGTCTTTCCAAAAAGGCACTTAACATTTTGCCACTCTTTTCGACCTCATGTGAATTTGGATTTTCAACACTGACCAACATAAAAACTAGAAAAAGAGAAATGTTAATTAATTTGGAAGATGAAATGACAGTGTAGCATTACCCCATATATAAGGTCAAATATTGTAGATATTTGTATGTCACCAAAGCTCAAATATCCCACTAAAATAAATAATTTTTACGTAGGTGTATTGCGTGTCATATTAAAGTAAAATTTAGTTTTGATAGAAAAATTGTTATTTTTATCATTATAAATAATTAATTTTTATTTGCGTCTTTTAGGTTAGACTTATTTGATCTTCAATATTAGTTTATTTTGTTAGAGACAATATACAGTGCTACCCATGCTAACTTTAGAACGACAGAAGCTAGCGATATATTTTTACGTTTTTGGAAAGGCGATTCCAACGACACCATGCATGTTATACTTTAACTTGAGAACTATGGTGATATGCACCAATAAAAATTTTGGTAATCTGCTTTTGTTGTTACGCAAAGTTGGCTAGGAAAGAGTGCCAAATTGTTTCTTGTGACGCCAGGCTTATCTAAAAAGCAAAGTAATCATAACAATTGCCAAACTATCAAATCTCAATTCCAAAAGCGTAAATTATTATTATTATGTTGTTTACTGTTATTATATCCTGCATTTGTCATACGTTCCTTCTTTGTTCTTGTTTATTTTTTTCTCATTTTAGTTTTGTTAATTGTTGTTATTTCTTTACTGTATCAAATTTTATTGCAATTAATCAATGATGGTAAATTTGTTTAAATGGGTTTTTTTTTGTGTTGTTACTTTTATGATTGTTTTGGCACGAACCATGCAAAATTGCTGGGTTTTAATTTTAATATTATGTAAATTTGGCAACAATTATTTTATTTGCAATCGTTGCGCAAGAAATTGTACAATAATTTAAATCATATTATCTTCTCTTAAAGCAATTCGTCCTGTAAATTTTATGCTATCAATCCCTACTTAGCGCTAATATTTCCAGCTGTAGAAGGGCAGTGTTCATGTTCCACTTCGTGGTAATTATTGCTAAATTCGAATATTAAAATTAAGTAATGTTTATTTTACGTGCTCCATGCGGCGGTCATTGTAAAATCAACAACATAAAAAAATGAAACTTAAGCACATTGCCTATCAAAAACTAACAAATTTAAACAAACCTACAAGAAACAATTCAGCGCTCTTTCCTAGCCAACTTTGTGTAACAACAAAAGCAGATTATCAAAACCTTTATTGCTGCATATCATCATATTTCTTAAGTTAAAAGTATAACATATGTGGTATCGTTGGATTCGCCTTTCGATTACCTTTTCGAAAACGTAAAAATATACAGGCTGTCCTATTGAAAATAAGAAAGTTGACGTCACTTCCGGTGACACCGGAAATACAATTGAACTGCCGATAACGGCAAAAGTTAGTTCACGAAAAATAGAAATCGGCGAACCACTGAAGTAATCATTAATGTTACTAACGTCAATAATAATGATGTTATTTTAAAACTAGAAACCGTTGATTGTGGAATACTTTCCCTATAACTAAAGCTGGCCACGAGCGGTACCGCGCAGTAGCGTAGAGTCGACCAGGCCTCGCGTTCCACTAGAGTTATTCTGCTAATAGAGATGTTTGCTGTCGCAAATAATTTCGCTCATCTTTTAAATAAAAATTAAATAACACGTGCTCAAACACTTACCATTTTGAGAGTCCCCCGTGAAATCACAAAGTGAATAATGTCTGTTAAATATCTGCAACATTAGATATGTTTCAACTGTTGTTTCGGCAAAACTAGTACGGCATGAGGAAAAAATGCGTTTATATGCAGAGAACGAACGTTCTACATCTAGTGACGTAATATTTGCGTAAGTAAAATAATCTTTCAAATAACTTAACGATTCTGTTGACGCACCTTCACAAATGTGTCTTAATGTGCCAAAATCAGAATTTTTCTCAAAAACACTTTCAAATTTTTCTAGAACAGAAACATTTTTTGCGTCTTCAATCGCGCATAGCTGTGCGTGAACATGTTGCACTATTTGTAGAGATTCTTCTAACGGCACCGCAGGATTTTGTAATTTTTCTATTGCATCTGCTAGCCCGAAGTAATTGTCGTGAATGATTTTTAAATCAATTTTAACCTGACTATCTTGAAATTTCGACTGGCTTTTCTGGATAGCGGCAGCTTCCTTTGTATCGAATTGTAAAACCACGTTCTTAATATTGTCAAAATATTTATGATAATAAAACGCGGCCTGCAACCATGTTCCTCAACGAGTTAGAATAGGTTCTGGTGGCTCTGGTATACGGGGGCACAGTCTGTGGAATTCGCGAATACGTTTCGGTGATTTGACAAATACTGCTTTGGTATGCGCTATTAAAGCGTCTACCTCAGGATAACATTTTCTGATACTATCCGGCACAAGATTGAGAACCAGAATTTTACACGTAATGTGTAACAAATTAACAGAATGCTTTTTAAGAGACCGGCCTACAGAAAGCATGTTTGCAGCACCATCACTCACTAACATCAAGAGTTGGTTTGTTGAAAGTTCAAACTTGTCCAATAAATTTAACGCTAACTTTGAAATTACTTCGGCAGTACACTGTTGTATTCGTTTGGAGACTAATAGAATTTAAGGTGCCGATTGATGAGGTTCCAATTTGGGTGCCATTACATTAAGAACAGAATGTTTCTTCCGATCTGTTGTTTCGTTGACACATAACCACAATTTTTGATCTTTCAGCTCCGATTTTATTTTTTATTCAATAGGTTCGCGCGCAGATGGCACAATTCTTCGTAACGATGTTCGACTTGGTAATTTGCACTCCGAATAGTTATTCCAAAAGCAGATAAATGGTTCCTTGTCTAGTAAATTAAACGGTATATTACATGCGATAAACGTAACGCATAAATTAAATATAAATTTTTCATTGTCTCGTGCGCAATTTCTTTTTGAAACATGCTTTTCACTATTTACGTGTCGTAGACAATGTTGTCTGGACCAACACATTAACGGGATTTTACAGATTACAGATTTAATTTTAGCACCTTCATATATTAAGTCTGGAATTTCTGCAATAAATTTTCGAAGTTTGTCCGACCGCGGTCGTTTTGCTGACGAAATCATAATTTTTCTAGGACAGATAAACAATTGCGCAAATGACCGGCAGCGAAAGTGTCCGTACTGCTCCGCAGACGAAGTAATACTA
Source organism: Dynastes maya (assembly GCA_029619315.2). Taxonomy (NCBI): domain Eukaryota; kingdom Metazoa; phylum Arthropoda; class Insecta; order Coleoptera; family Scarabaeidae; genus Dynastes; species Dynastes maya. The sequence continues at coordinate 3,196,535 of JAROYE020000012.1, read as the reverse complement.
CCGTTCCTCTCGGTCCGAACTGATTCTACGCCGATGCGCGGTACCGCTCGTGGCCAGCGTTACCTGTAACATTCTACTTGGACGCAATATACTATTTTTATCAACTTTTATATTTTTATTCAATATATTTGTCTGTAGAAGCTGTTCCCATTTAATTTTATTAAAATAGAATTGATGAAAGGTGTTGTTTGGGTTATTCGTGTCGTTTGACCTAAAAAAAATACGTTTTTCAAACGGAATATGTTCCAACTTTTGATTTAAAGAAATATGTCACTCTAAATTCTATGAATACGGAAGCATTTGTGTCCGCCAACGTATGTGTCAGTTGGAAAACGTGGAATTATTTTTTTTTACAGTAAATTACTTCCTCCTTTATATTAAGTACGTCACGATTGAACTTGTCATGACTCATAATAATTCAGCTTCCTTTTCTCGTTAACCAGGGTTTTCCTCGCTGGCAACGAGTCAATTGATGATGTATCATAATTTTTTTTTTCAGTACGTCAATGTAGGAAGTTACCGATGATATGATGAAATAGCTTGAATTCACGGATGACATTTGTTGCTTTTTATTCATATGTATAATATTCCCCTAAGTAGTGAATGTTAATTAGAAACCAGTACGTTGTATTGTAGTAAACGGTATAACGTAGCCACGAACAGCATGGTTCCATTTGGTGTGTACGCCTTAGTAGAAATTTGCCCATAAAATAAATCTGTTTTCTCTGATGTTGTGTTCCACTATAACTAGAACGCCGTTAGAATCGTGTAAGTTGCTTTATTTTGCCTCCTGTTTGTTTCGTAATATTAAACAAAGTGCATTTCTTACGAACGTCGTATTGTTAGATTGTTATACAATAATATTTATCAACATCTATCCTTAACACGCCTAGATTTTGTAATACGTAACTTTTTTGACCGCTTAGAACGAATAAATTTGATTACGAAGTAGATAAGTGAACTCTAAGACTCCTAGAACTCGTCCTACTTATACAAGGCCTGTTTAAAAAATTGGTTGCGAACTTCTACTATCGAGAATGAATCATGTCATCGGATTTGCATATCTGTCCGTTATGGGATGAAATGCTCGTATCATTAATACTATTTGTGTGATCGTTTATCCAAGTTCCGCCGTAAAAACACACGTTAGCACAATGTGATCTTTGAGCGCCGTATATAATAATAATACCATTTAGTCCCCCGGTATACCCAATTAAATTTAATACAACAATTACATTAAATTAAATGAAAGAAAACAAGAAAAAATACTGAATTATGAATTGAGTCAAGAAAAAATATTATTAGGTTGGTACGAGGAAAAGACAATGTAGAGGTAGAAAGAAATTAATAGAAAATCAACATAGCCATGCACGACCTTCCAGATAAACTTGGCTTCTGTAATATCACGGCGGTATTTAAGTGATTGCCATTTGTCTTTCCAGCAGCGAATCGTAGTACGTTCCGGATATACATCATCAATTTTAAAAGAGATATTTCAAGAAGCGCCGTTGTACCTTTTCGATGGCTAGCTGAAGATATACACTACCGTTCATGGAAGTTCGGGCAAGCAAAAAAATGTACGGAGGTCAAAGAAAATAAGAGAAATATTAAATGGCCATGTATTTAATATTTACATGATTTTACATATTTTCAAATACAAATTTATTAAAAAGAAAAAGTTAATGTAATACAAATAATTTAAATCCGATTTTCATCGAAAAATCCACCTTTTGCCTTTAGGACTGCTGCCACTGTTCTCGGCATCCGATTCACTAATTTTGCTAATGTTTCATTGGGCAAGCTTGTCCATACCTCCTGGAGAGGGTTCTTTCATTCTCTTCTTGCTGCAGGTAATCTATGCACAATTTAGATTTATGTTTGGGGTCATTGTCCTGCATAAATTCAAATCCACGACCAATTAATCGGACTCCTGACGGTATGGCATTTTCCTCCAGGATTTTTCGATATTCTTCTTTTTTCATTATGTCCTCAATTTTGAGCAAGTCCCCTGTTCCGATTAAGGAAAAACAACCCCAAACCATTACAAATCCGCCTTCATGCTTCACCGTAGGAACTATACACTCCCGTAACATTCTTTCCCCTCTTGATCTGCGTACGAAAACTCTCCGTCTATTTCCAAAAACCTTAATTTCCTCAATAAGTTTATTCACTGTTTTTCTCCAGCTTAGACTCCAGACATTCTTCCTTTCCATACTATTTCATTTTTACTTGTCAAAGTCCACAAAGACTACATGAAGTACCCTAGTAAGAAATTGAAACTGGAGAACTTTAAATTTAATAATTAGGTAAATAGCTCCATAGATAGGATACAAATCACCCGAAAATTTCGTGGAATAGTGACATGTATCGTTTTATAAAGGGGGATTTTAGAAACAAAAAAAAAATTACTGGAATTCACATTTAACACATTTACCGAAGAAAATTGGAATTCATGCTGAATCTGTATTGACCTTGAATTAGTAGTAGTTAGCCGAAATAATGAGTAAAGATATAAGATAGTATTTTTTGTTGATTTTACACTGGCGGGTATGAGAAGTATAGTTGAAATGAATTATTAATCAAGTTTTAATCATTATTCAAACAGAAAAGGTGATAAGACGAAACATATCAATCCTACTTACATAATGAGTCATAAAAAATCGTTTCAAAATATGAATAATTTATCTTGTACACACGCCCATTTAAAAATAAAGAAATTTAATTAGCTAGTAATATAATAAACATTTCCTTAAAGCTATTTCTCATTGTTTCAGGGCTGTAAAAGCATTCCAACAATTACTCTACGTCTCTCCAGGTTTTCAAAGGGCCAATGAAGTCCATCTACGACTAGGATTAATGTTTAAAGTCACACAAGAGTACGAATCAGCGTTAAAACATTTGCAGCTCGCTTTAGTTGATAACAGCCCCTGTACATTTGATAAGAACGCAAGTAAGTACTGTTTTAATCGCACTTGCATGTTAATTTGATTATATTTTAGGCTTTACACGCGCTACCGATCGATAAATATAACATATTCCTCTTAGAAAACTTTGTATTCAGTTTAATAAACTAAAAGCAGCAGATGTTATTGAGGCAGATGCATGAACAACCTGTCTTCTCTACTTTAGCACATAACCAAATGCTACTATCCTAGTTCCAGGTTGTTCTTTAAAATTTACATATATATTATTGGTTTATAAGAATCTTGTATTGGATAAAATACAGATGTTTTCATGTTCAAACATCTTCCAAATAAACCTAGCGTTTATTTAATTTAAGAATAAGTATTACATGCTTTGTAGGCGCCCTTTGTGTATTTTTGGGAAATTTTAAAATTTCCCACGGATTTTTTTTTGTCTAGAAACGCTTCAATTTGATATTTCTCAATAGAAACGTACCCTCAGAATTAATTGCCTTAAATATTTTTGTCGTACCTCCCTTATTTTTTGAGATTCATCTTTGAATCCGTTATTTCATTTCAAATCGTTAAATTGTATAGAATTAAATCTAGCAACAAAAATTCCTAAGCATGAATTCTTAAAAATTGTCGAAAATTATTATCTAGTAAATTTTAATCTCCTAAAACATTCTAACGACTCTAATGTTTGAATCAAAGTAAATAGTTCATTAAACTTTTCTTTATTGGTTTTAACTCGTTGTGTTCTGTAATATAAGTTCCTGAATGAGCTTGTAACTCGCAGAAATTATGTAATTTTGACATATATAACTTCCAGATTCTTTTAATGGTTTTTATGTGTTTTATATGCGCTACAACTGGATATTTCTAAATAGAATCTAAATCGTAGAATCGATTGCCACCCTAATTTTAATGGATTTTGATCAACTGGATAGGGGAATTCCCTTAATTTTTTTTATATTTAATTCCGTTACTGAAATATGGATTATTTTAGGAGTAAAATGGAGGGAATATATATTTTCTAAGGATTTATGGTAGTATTCTTATCTTTAATCCGTTTGATGCTATAAATTAAACCTCGTCGCGTAATAAGTCTGCCATAAATCTACTTTCAAAACAGAATTATTCTAGAAGCATGTAGAAACACTATTCCAAGTTCATGATTCAAGACTTGACTATGCAACAATTGCTTATGTCATCAGGTTTTCTTCGTAGTGTACCTCCTACATGTACCACGCAAAATGCTTGTTGTCTTAACACAAATTCTCACAAACGCATAGATATACGTTCTATTTAGTTATGTATGCAGTTTAGAAATTGGTTATTTATATATTGCACAGTAATTATTTACCTACATTTTACATTTTGCGTTAAGACCATACCAGCACCCGTTGCATTTTTAGTACGAAAGTAGGTTAATAGGTTCCAACTTCTTTTTTTTTATTACGTAGATAGATGTATATCAACGTTTTACATACCTCTGAACCTATTTCTAACTCAATTTCCTCCATTAAATGAAAGATTGATTGGTTACGGTTTATTTTAGTAATTTGTTGCAATAATTGCATCTTCTGTTACGCAGTAAGTCTATTAATAACCAATAAGTTATTGGATGTTGGTACTTTTAGTTATTGGCAATAACTAAAAGTATACAGAGTGGACTATAGGCTATCGAATGTATTTCAAGGCTTCCTTCGATCTTTTACGTAGGTGTGATTCATGGCATCGTATATAGTAAATTGTGTAGTACACCGCATACTAGATGTATATTGTAGATGCTATCAATTATTCATACGATAACTTTTGTTTGTACATGTTTGTTTTTGCGGTTAGTTTATGACATCAAAATATTTTTTAAAGGCAAATATGTATATATTATAGTTTGTATGTAACCTAATTATCTTCTTATTTACATGTATTCCTTTTAACTATGGTATTTTCTTTGTTCGGATTACCTCACCGGAAAAGAATTTAATGTCGCTCAATTACTGTTTAATATTACCAATGGCGGCTCGTAATTATTCTCGGGAGGCTCTTAACTTCCAACAAATTATAAACATTTTAAAAGAATATTCACTTATACATACATTCCAATAAAAACGTTATAAGTTATAGGTTATAGTCAGGATTATAATAATATGATAAATACTGCTTACTCACTATAAAGTTCTGCGCATGTCATGTCATATAAATGCATGGTAAGTCGGAAGGAACGGACCAAACCGTTACCACCGAAACTAGAAAGGTCCGACGCTCTTCGATGACGTCACGCTGTTTAGGTGATGTATAAGGTTCAACAAACGAGAGCAACGTCAGAGACGTATCGCGCAAAAGTAGGTACGCGAGATACAGTATTGCTGCGACAAAATACTACTGCCCCGGTAAGCCGCGTTTGTCGCAGTGGACATCAGAACGTTAATAAAAGGTAACAATATATTATTTTTTAATAATACTGTATCTCACGTACCTACTTTTGCGTGATATGCCTCTGACGTTGCACTCGTTTGTCGAACCTTAGTGATGTATCGCCATGCACAATATTAGCCTAAGCGGTAAAGGAATCGTTTTTTTTGCATTTTTTTTTAAGTTTCGAAGGGCTTCCGGTTTAAAGGGGATGCCGGTCGTCAACTGAGCCCTTCTTCGCATCCCATTCGATTTTATTTTGGAAAAACGAAGTTCCAAAGCAAAAACAAAATGTACAAAACAACCGACGCCATCTTAGGTTAGGTTATCTCGTTTTTATCGTTCCAAAAACAGTTTTATCGCTTATACAACACTAGAAAAACATTGCAGGTATCATCAACAAAGTACGGAAATATCACTACATAGTATTTTTTTTTAATGAAACCAATATAATTTGGATAAACCAATTCAAAATGTAAAGACGGTCTGAGTATGTAAACGCGTTTACGACCAAGGTCAAAATACGTCACAGCCTGCTGACGTTAAAACTGTTTAGCCTTATCTTAGCGGTAGTAACGATCAAATGCCACTAATTGAAAATGATGTAAAAAAACTCATATGTTCTTATTCGATTTTCATTTACACTCCCGGAGTTTGGTCCGTTTCTCACGACTCACCCAGTAGAATGCCTCATATAAGGGCAATAACAATTTAACACCAGATACAGATTAATACTGATTTTCGATTTGAAATTGAATTTCGGGGGATATTTCAATTCTGAAAATATCGATTGAAGATTTATTAAAAAATATAAAAAATTAGATACATTTAAAAACTATTTCATTATATCTGGATACCTTCTTGCATCTGTTAAAGATTATAAACATTTGATTTAAAATCATTTTAATGTAGTGAGATATTTTTACTGGTATAAAACACATTAAAAAATATATAAAGAAACAATTTTATAAGATCAAAAGCAGTTAATAATGCATAAATTGATTATATGGACGTAGTAACAAGGGTTGTAACCCAGAATAATGTTCATAAATCCATAATTTTTCTCCATAATTGATATTGGTTTACGATATCGATTAGGTTATATTAGATAACTAGATACTTATCAAATGTTTACATAATGCCTTAAATTAGTTCCTAAAATTGATATAACATAGGACTTCATCGACGTCATACAAGTTTCTAATATAACAAGGGAAAAATTAGGACATCCCTAGTAATTTATTGATGTTCCCCATGAATTGTGGATATCGACGTCGAAATGACGACGAAAACTAACTCCCAAAGCCCCCATTTATTATTTTCCTCTTGATTTGAACACGCTGCGTAATTATAACGTCCATATTATGAATGTAAAACTGTCGTAATATTAATTATGTTGCTATTAAATAATCTCTATCTATAGTAAGTTATCTGATATGCGAAACATTAGTTTCCTCCTTTGTAATTGCCTGTATTAAATAATAAAAATAGCTTTATCGTATAACCTTCGATTGTCTATTCCAATGATTCTCGGTTTTCTTTGTCCTGAAATGCCCATTTAAAGCGTAAAATAATATCTTGAAATGGACAATAGAAGAGGGAAACAGAGACTTATATTTGCGCTGAACGCTGAACTGACCTACCTAAATGCATTTGTACATCAACCCAGCGTGATTTTAAAACATCGGTAGCCTTGGCACAATTTGAAATACTCAATAATTCAAGTAAAATAGTAATTTCTGTATAAAGTAAGTTTGTATGTTTAGAATGTTGCATTGATATGCAACTATGATGGTGATAATGTTATTCCTTGTAGTATATAAGATGCAAGCTGAAGGTGCATTACATAATTAATAATTACAAAGACAATTAAAAAATTTCTATCTGATCCTTTTAACCCTAAATTATTAAATAGGAATTTATTTTAGAAATAATCCCAGTTAATTGCTGTAAGTAGAGGGAAGTAATCATCGCTGCGATACATTGGTGTTTCACGGGAGTAGCGCGCTGTGTGTAAAAGTCGATTCTCTCTTTGTCAGCGTCCGCTTGTTTATTTTTCGTTCAGTTTAGGAAACGAGAACGTGTGTTGTGTTTTGTGTTATGTGTTATTTGTCATGAATATATAATTATTAATTTAAAATGTGTATGTGGACAAGGCTAAAAAACGACCTTTTGCTGGCACAGTAAATAAGTTTATCCGAGACTTTCCGGATTTGTTCTACGACGGTGCTAAAATAGTTTGTAAAATCTGCGAGAAACATTTGATGTGCTGGGACAAGGCGGACTGTAACAAACATGTAAATACCAAAGAACACAGAAATAAAAAAAGGGCGTGCCTTTATTTTCGATTTACTTGTCATGATAACCTGTAATTTATTACTTCGCTTATTCGAGAAAGGAACCGTTTCAGAAGTTTTGGTATAAGTTCAACCCTGAGTTGAAGTTGCCAACTACGAAAACGGCACGTTAGCGTACGCGAAGACGTGGAAAAGGAAATCAAATCTACATTAAAAAATCTGTTCCTTTGGTTATGTGTTGACGCGTGCACGGTTGGAAGCGTTAGAGCGTTGTCGTTAGTGGAGTCACTGCAAATACATACACTATACATGACGCAAAATATAATCACGTTTTAGAAAAGTTCGAGGGTGTGTTAAAGAAAGATTCCGATTTTATCACATTAAAATAAATTTGTTATGGTGCATCGATTAATCCATTAACTGAATTCGAAGAGTGTTTTAATCATGCGTGTAGTACATCCGTAGATGTCGAACGATTTTTTTCAGAATATAAACATATTTTTTCACCACGGCGAACATCGTTCAACGAGACAACTGTGGAAATAGTCTAATGTTGTCAACTTTTTACGATTCTTATCCAGTGGATGACAATACTGGTAATGATGCTTCTACTTTTAATGTTCGGTAATTCCGATGCAGCTCGCCAACATATTTGATAACGCTGCTTAAGAGGGTGGGCGTTCCACAACTTTTCAGATATCATTTTTTGATTGGTTCTGTTATTATTATTATTCGATTTATTACTTATTTTTTGGTATTGTATTTGCTGAAGAAAGTGCACGCCCATGCCGCGCAGAGATACTTGGCTTTAGCGATGTTATAAGTGCAGAGTATAATTTTTCCTCTCTCTTCTTTATATGGGATATATTTTTACAAAGTCAATAAACCTCAAGGTAAAGAGCTACAAATAGTAAATAAATAAAAAAATCGCTAGATGTAAATGACCTTTAGAACTCAGCTGGGATTGCATCTGTTTAGTTACGTCATGTATATCAAGGTCATCACACCGTGATATTTTTAAATAACTTATATAGGGATCAATAACATGTGTTAACACATTTTTTTTTAGAATTAGGTTCATAACTTTTTTTTTTAATTAATAACACTAAACTTTTAAAATAATTTTCTTACCCGTCTCAAATCTGATATGACAATTTTCATTTCTGGAGCTTATAAATAATGAAGCATCTGTAAATTTTAGTTCTGGAGAATGGGGTCACTTACCCCTTTTAAATAAAGAAATATATTTTCACGACACATTTGTCATATCTATCAAATTATTTTCGAAAAATGTTGAGTTCATGCAGCCATCAAAAATAGTGCTTTGATGTAGACTGTATGCTACAATAGGTTTTGTTTCAATTTTGTCGTTGGTTTACACTTAAAAAAAAAAATATGACACGTCGCAAAATTGCTGTTTTTGTAGTTGAATCTATAGTAAAACAATAACATTTCTTAAATCAGATTTTTTAAATTATTTGAAATGAACCCAATTTAATGGCAAGAAGAATTTTAATTATTTAAGTGAACCGTTACTTTATTGACCCACTATACCACAATTTCACATCTATTATGTCAAATATTTAAATTATAAGGGATTTATTTTAACCTTTTCGATTTAGAGACGTCTTCTCTGCTAATATTCTCACATTTCAATCTTTCTGTTTTACTTTTAACTTCCTCCGGAATTCTGGGAATAGCCGTCAGGTCTTTCTATATTAAGCAACGTCCACACCCGTTTTTAGGAGTTCCCTCCAGATTTTAGCAGACAGCAATGCTTTATAACGTCCTATAAACAACACCAGACTTTCAAGTAGACTTACGAAACGAAACGCAAAACACAAGTAAAAACAATTCTTATTCACGTCATCGTTCATCGACCTTTTTATTATTACAATGCAGATAAAAATGAATGGACCATAAACAAGTTTAAATTCACTGTTTACTCGATGTTTCTTCCTAAACTCCGATGTTTATTTTTTTATCAATATTTAATTTCTGATAAAGGGGATCGAATATTTTTTTTTGAAATTGCATACGGAATAGTTGATATCGTTCCAGTTTAATGCTGCGTGACACTGTAATTGTTGGTTGTATTTTATTCGACCTACATCTTTGTTAAGTTGCATTTTAAATTTATTACTCTTTGTGATAATTGCGAAAGCTTACGAGGAAAATATATCTAATTCAGTATTAAAGTTTAACAAAAATGACTCATAGTGATATTAATAGAAAACATTCATTTTAACTAGGTCTCCACGAGCTGTGTAATATGTTAAAGGGTACTTGATATCACATTTTTCATCTGTAAATCATTTATTTCTTTTTCAGGAATAAATTTTGCTATTTTTACTATTTCTATTGATCTAAAACTAGAGGTCATTTTGTTACAAATGTATCAAAAATTAATATTTCCACATACTTATCAGTGGTGAGTTCTATTTAGTAAATAGTCTGTTATATTACAACTGTTGTACGTTAACAACAGAGTATAACAGTTATGTCCACAAAGATAAAAATCCTGTTATATTATTCTGTTGTTAAAATTGTACAATTGATGAATCGATAACCGATAACCAGGAAATCATCGACGCAACACAATATACAAATAACAGCATCGAATATCTGTTGTTCCTACTTCCATGTTTGGTTTGCAAAGATGCACGCAGGCGCAACTTATTATTTTTAATCGGTGAATTCAAATTAAAATAGTAACATGTATCATTGCAACATTAAATTTGATTCTGTACAACCATTTAGAAATATTAAGATATTAATTAAAATCTAATCATTCGTAAAAGGGGATCGTGGAACTATTAGCAACATAAGTACAACGTTTTTTCGGCGACCGACCCAAAAAAAAGAGGAAACCACGAAATAAATGATCCGGGTCAACAAGAAATTATCGACAGAAATAAAACTGATTACGATTACGCTACGCAAGGAGTAAACTCGGCGAAAATATGTATTCTAAATAATAATATACAAGGCTTAACAAATAGAATTAGACGGTTTAAAAAATGAACTGGAGACAAACAATATCGACGTGGTCTGTTTCGCTGAGCATTTTTTAAATGAAAACAAGCTGAAATACATCAATATAACCGATTTTAAAATCTCATGTTGCTTTTGTAGTTTCTTCTATTCATTCAGAAAAAGATATGGAAATTGCTTCCGTTCAATTAATTACAGCTAATTCAATAATTATTACGATGAACAGATTTCCCAGAGGAAACTTTTAGATAAATTGAATGAACTAGTATTCCTACTAAACAACGAAAGGTTACTAAGAAACGTATTTATAGCAGGAGACTTTAGCGAGAACTTTTATATCAGAAGAAAAATTGCACAGAAAATATCAAACATACTAGGCGCATACAATCTCAACCAAGTATTTTATGAATACTCAAGAAAAACACACACAACGTGTTCGTTGGTAGACAATATCTTCACCAATGTCGTTCTTCTTACATTGGAAAGTCACATGCCTAATATGCATCTATTCGATTATATGGCACAAATTTTGAGATACGTGATTCACAAACTTAAGGAACCTATAAAGGAAGGATAAAAATAAATGGTATAAACTTTCTTAAAGAATTCCTACATGCAGAACTATACTTCCATTGTTTCCATACGGGCTTCTTAACATTATTTGATAGCTGTTTCCCTGAAAAGAAATACAAGAAATTCTAGTCCCCCTAGTGTATACAGTACAAACTATTTAAGATCGGATTGTCGGTGTTTTCGGATTACTGGATAGTGAATACATATTAGGTTTTATGTATTACTGAGAAGTAAAAAAAAGGTAACAATAAAACAAAACTATCTTGAAAGATATTTATTAAAAATAAAAAGGAAATTATGTAAAGTGTACATTTCAATGATCAAAAAAGAAATCGGTGATACGTGTTTGTTTTTTGGTAGCAATTTCTTTTTTAATGCAGTGTGCGGAGCAATGTTACTTGTTGAGGAGCTAAATTATTTTCACAAGCCCATCTTAAACGTGGCGAAACATTCCACAGCTTCTTCATGCACCACAAGCTTAACTGTTGGCATTTCTTCATCGCTTTCTTGATTATCAACATTCTCTTCATTTTATGAAACAGAAGCGACTTCATCAATTATTTCTTCTTCAGTGAGAAATGCTCCATCTTCTTTTTCCCCTTGTACCCATTCCTGTACATCCTGGTCTGACACAGCTTCACCAATTTTCCCAAACATGTCCTTGATTTCAGCTAGCTCAATAGTTTGAATTTTATTAGATGGATGGAATATGCTTAAAGGTAAATCGACATCTTTTTGTTTAGTAGTTAAGTTAGGACAAATATTTTTCCAGGAGTTTCTCAACAGCTCAGTTTTTACTTTTTGCTAGGCTTCGTCGAGCAAAAATACCACGTCTTTTAAATTTATTGCCTTTAAAATTTGTGCAATGTCATCATTAGATTCAACAATTTGTGAGGGAAGTTTCTTGCGATAATTAAGTTTAATAACCTGAATCTCAGGTTGATCCAAGGGCTGCAGAATCGGTGTACAATTTGGTGGAAGGTACATGACGGAAATTTATCATCACTCATTAATTTTAAAGCATCAGGATGGCCAGGAATATTATCCAAAAGTATAACAGCTTTCTTAGGTAATCCCAATTCCTCCATTTTGTTTTCTACCGACGGCACAAAGTGCGAATAACGTCTTTAAACAGATCTTTTGTCACGCAAGCTTTTTTTGCTCCCTTGTAAAGAACTGGTAACTGGCAGTTACGAAAAGCACGTGGCGTTTTTTACTTTCCCAAAACAAATAACGGTAGTTTGTAACTTCCTGATGCGTTTGCACATTGCATGAAAGTTTTCCTTTCTTTACTTAATTTTCTTCCGGGTGCCGATGCTTCAGATTTATTAGCCAACGTTTTAACATAACATGTCTACAGAAATCGGGGTATCTCTAGCACGCCAGGTATAAAGGGCGCTTTCCATGTTAGGATGTTCACATGATTTCAGAGTTTTTCCTTCTCCAGGTCCGCGACAAAATTAAAAAATGTCTCTTTATGTTTCTTAATATCCATAATAGTCGATTTTCCGACGTTATAAATTTTAGATAATTGGGTTGCCGATTCACCTTCATCTAATTTATTTAGAATTTCTACTTTTTGCAATAGGGTTAACGTGTGGTGTTGCCTTTTTTGCGACATATTTGCACGGCAGTGATATTCCAACTAAGAACGATACTTTCGGCTCACAGAAGGGATTTCCCCGAAACGGCTGGGGAATTTCCCACGTAAATCTAACCACGCGTTGTTTCTAGCGGTACGTTTATTTTGTCAGCCGATTTGGGCTACGTTAGTTCAGATTACTTTATGTTCTAATTAAGGTGAGTTCGGATTAAAGAGTCTGTCCTGTATACGTATTGTTTGTCTTCATTTATTTATTTGTGTGTCATTGTTTGTTATTTTAATTTCTATAACGGACTTTTACCCTTTTTTTCTATTTATATTTAATCGACAATATTGTGCCGTTTACACCCAAAACAAAGTATGTTAGACGTTTAAGATATCCAGAGTTAAAATAACAAAATCTCAAATTATCGTAACGTAATTATATACCGTCTAGAAAACTAAAATTCTACATATCTTTTTCGAACTTGTTTAATGAGTTTTTTGTAATTGCTTGTAGCAGTTTTATTTCATTTGTGTATTGGGTTCAATAAAACTATTTATTATTATTATTACATATTAGTTGCAGTAGCATCCTAACACTGCTTCTATTCATTGCACTTGTTTACATTGATTCGCTGTCTGTTTTTTTTTTCTCCGAGAGAATTATTTTCTCGTTTCTTATTGTTGCAGTTAAGTTTCACGTTGCTCATGTTTTCGAGCTGCAAGGAAAGATAAAAATAGCAAAGGAACGTTATGAAATTCTTTTAAGAGATAAAAGTATAGCCAACAATTTACGCGCTGACATCTACCGACAATTAGGTAAGTTAATTCAATCATTTGAACTGTTTAATGTTGTCAAATCGCCGTTTCAATTACAGGTTGGCTGTATCACTGTTCAGATGTCCTAGGCGAAAAGAACAGTCGTATTGGTATAGCCATCCAATGCCTTCAACAAGCAATACAAGCTGATCCATTTTCTGGTCAAACTTTATATTTATTAGGTCGTTGTTATGCTAGTATAGGGAAAGTACATGACGCTTTTATTTCGTATCGAAATTCTGTAGAAAAGTCCGAAGGAAACGCTGATACGTGGTGCTCCATTGGGTAAGTAAATCTTAAAAGACCATCTGAAAGATATGCAACTTTGTTTCTGGAAAACGATCGAAAACGCCAATCGAGAGCTCTTTTTCTTATACCATAGACATATAATTTACGAAAGAGTATATTATGGTCTATCCATCCATAAAAGATCCATAAAAACATCAATAGATTTCTTACCATCATTAAGTTGTATATAAAGCCTATTTATAAATTGCAATATCGGTGTTTTTGTGGATCTATTCTTAGTAAATAAATAAAACCATGTTGTTGGCCGGTTAACGAATCATTGCAGTTTACAAAATTCACAATTTTTGCGCCTTAGAAATTGATGTTAGGAGTGCAATTGCCTATACTTTTCAACTAATTTAGTGTCTTCTTTTTTATGCAGCAGCAGTATTTTAGCTGTCTTTAAAATGTTAGGGAAGATGCCATTTTGGAATGAACTAATTATTAAAGATGTTATCTGTAAAGTAAAATTTAGGGTGCGCTTTAGAACGTTGTTGCTAGTATTGTCAATTCCAGTTGAATTTGAAGATTTCAGATTATTTACAGAATACGCAAACTCATTTTCCAATACAATATCAATAAATATTGAGTTAGTAATAGAGTCTTGAGGAATATTTATTTATAGTGCTCACAAAGTATTCATTAAAACAATTAGCTATGGTAAATGGCTCATTTATTGTATGATTATTGATAATTATTTCATCAATTTCTATATCTGATTTAATGTTGGAATCAATAATTTGCCATTGTTATTGATTGTATTAAAAATATAATTTTTACGTTTAAGAGCTTGTCTTATTAAGCTTTCTAGAAGAATTACAGATTAGTTAACCAAGGCTTCCTACTGGTATTATAGATTTTCTATAATATGATATTTTAGGGCGTTAACAAAGATTTGAAATCCTTCATTTGCCGTGTAAGATTTACTAATATCAATCCAGGATTCTCCAGATAAAAGGTACTTTAGCTGTTGGTAATCCTCCTCCGTATAGTGACCCACAAGTGTAGCGTTTTTAGTAACATAAGCATCTTATGACTTTATACTTATCATTTGGCCAATATGATCTGATAAATCTGATAATCTAAATTAGAAAATAAATTATTTTATATCACCGCATATATATTTCTACATATGTAATTTAACATAGTAGAAAGGAGTGTAAGAAACTCCTCCAAATTAGATTCCTTAGACGATCTATAAACTACAATGATTTTAACTGTGATTCCAACAATCGTTATCTCAACCTCAACATAAGCTTAATAATACAGGGTGCGGCAAAATCATAGGTACGATTTCAAATAGTCGTTGCTCGATTTGTGGAAAGGGTAAAGCAGTGCGCGCGGTCGCCTTAGGTAGCTAAGTTCGTGCAATTGTCAGTTATCACTAGAGCGGGCCAAGAGCGCCACGCGCCAGGTTCGCAATCAGGCTGCCGGGCGCATATATGTATGTAAACATAGGTAATTTAAATATGTAATTATTAGGACGAGGACCAAAACCACTGTCTATTACGTCGTGAAGACGCGCAAATATACACCTGCAGTTTGGGTGTTCGTTGATAAATAGGGCGTTGTTCACAGTGGGCCACTACAAAAAAAAAGTTCATTCATCGACGGCTACGAACTAACAGCGCGCTTATTCATTTACGGATGACGCGCTCTATTCATCAACAAATGACGAGTCTGCAGATGTTACGTTTGCACCACTTCGTGGCATACTAGAAACAAGCGTCGGTGTGCTCGCTTTAGTGATTATGTCTAACGTAACTATTAAAAATAAACGGCCATTACCTACGAAAGTTAATAAATTTCTTGGTGAATTTGTGGATTTACACTACAATGGGAGTACAATTTTCTGTAAAGTTGTGTAAAAAGAAACTACTGTGCTGGAGCAAACGTGATTGTGAAAGACATATAAATAGCGCACACCACAGAAATAAAAGAAATGGTGTGTCACAACAACGTCAATTTCAATTAGAATTGCTTTTAACGTTTATGGTATGTGGTCTACCACTTCGTATACTTGATAAAAAAGCATTTCGAAAATTCTGGGGTACATACAATACCGAGTGGATACTACCATCTCGGACAGCGTTACGGAGAGATATTCCACGAATACGTGAGGACATTGAAAATCGAATTAAAGCCGAATTAAAAGATAAACAGCTGTGGCTATGTCTTGATGAGACGACAGATTGCAAAAAAAAATCTATTTTGAATATAATAGTGCGCGTATTAGATCCTATTAAACCAAATTTTGCAATTCTATTAGCCAGCAGAAGATTAAAACAGTGTACTAGTAAAGCAATTACGGCCGTAGTTCTCGAAACGTTACAAAAATTTCAAGTGTCAACCAGTCAACTGTTGTTGTTCATGAGCGATGGTGCAGCAACAATGTGTAGTGTAGGCCGTTCCCTTAAAGAAAAGTGTGAAGGACTTTTACATGTTACGTGTAAAGTCCATGCTTTACATCTTGTGGCACAAACTATTCGAGAGTGTTACCCGGAGGTGGATGCATTAATAGCAAACACAAAAAAAGTGTTTCTCAAAAGTCCTAAGAGGACTAGGGCATTCCACAGGTTATGCCCTGGTATTCGAGAACCACCACAGCCCATTCTTACGCGTTGGGGAACGTGGTTAAAAGTCGCTTTTTATTATAATGAACATTTTCAAGAAGTCAAATCCGTTATTTTGCAATTCGTCCCTGCCGAAGCTAGAGCTATTAGGATGAGGAGCCAGAAGGGATTTCTCGATATTTCTGTTGAAACACATCTAAAGAATATTAGCAACAATTACAAAGGGTTAGTAGACGCGATAGAAAATTTGCAAAATTCTGGATTGTCGTTGGTAGAATCAGTGCAAGTCGTGGACGAAGTTAGTACATTGTTACACAGTATAAACGATGCAACATGTGGACGAGTTTTAGCTAAGTTCGATAGTGTTTTAAAAAAGAATCCGGACTACACGAGATTAAGACAAATGTGCGATGGGGCATCTGCAGATTCCTTGACTAAGTCTAAAGATTATTTTAATTACGCCTGTCTTACTTCGGTAGACGTGGAACGGTCGTTTTCGAAATATAAGAACATTTTTTCGTCTCGGCGAACATCCTTCACCGAGGCAAATGTGGAAACTTATCTGATGGTGCAACTTTTTAAACAAGCCTATCCGCATTATTAAGAAGGATAGAATTTATTTATTATATCTCTATTTACAGTTACATTATTAAGTACAACAGAATAAAAAAGCGTTCAGTTTCTCAGTTATTTCCTTATTACATCCCATTTACAACGCATACCGTTTTCAATCAAATAAAAAATCATAATGAAAATAAAAACACCTCAGCGTGTACATATATATATATATATATATATCCGCTCTAATTACTAAACATTATTATTGCGTCAGCTTTTATTTTTTTACTCTTGTGTATTAATTTCGAAATATCACATATCTGCTGTGACTCACATATACGCTATTTACAATAAGCGGCCGTTGCGCCTGATTCCGATTCTGTTGGATGGCGCAATTTGGCCCGCTCTAGTTATCACCATGGCTTGGACCGGAGTGCAGCACGCGTTTGTAGTCGAAGCGTTTATAAGAAATGGTGAATCTGTAATAGCGATTCCGTATTCGGTTTGATGTTCGCCGTCATGGTGCCGTTCCGGACGGAAGAACAATTCGGTGGGTTTTAAACTTCCGTGAAACAGGTTCTGTGCTTAAGCGAAAGTCGACTGTCCGACCAATCACAGCAAGAACACCGGAAAATGTGAATGCAGTCAGAGTCTCAGTACAGCAGTTTCCCAAACGTTCTGCGCTAGGAATGTCGGATCGAAGTGTTCGAAGAATTTTACACAAATCACTTAGAATGCATCCCGTATAAAATGATGGTGGTACAGGAATTGAGTGAAAGAGATTTTAAAACTCGTACAAATTGTTGCCGGGATATTCTTCAGAACAACGACGAAGCAAAATTTTCGCTATTGGTCGGAAAATAATTCACGGGAAGTTCATCACAGCCAAAAGGTTACCGTCTGGTATGCAATTTCTAATTTCGCCGTGTGGGGTCCTTACTTTTTTGAAGAGGATGTAGTAACGGTAACAGTCAACGGAGATCGTTATTGTGACGTCATCAGCGAGAAACTATGGTTCCAGCTGGATGCTGCTACATCGCACACCACACGTCGCTCGCTCAATCTTCTCCAAAAAACGTTCCCGGGCAAAGTTTTGTCTTTACGGGATGACCTTGGCTGGCCTCCGCGTTCGCCTGATTTGTCCCCCTGCAATTTCTTTCTTTGGGGATATCTCAACGCGCAAGTTTTTAGACGTCGACCACAAAATTTGGAAGAATTAAAGGCAATCATAAGAGAAGAAATCGCCGCAATTCCGCAGGAGATTGTCCGCAGAGCAATGGTGCCGCTTTCGTGAAAACGTTAAAGAATGTATCGACATGAATGGTCGTCATTTAAGTACTGTAATTTTGTTTGGTTTTTATTGACATCCAAAATAGTGCCTATCATTTTGCCGCACCCTGTATAAAAACATAATAATATAAATTATCATTTATGGTTTGGAATACCAAATTTAGTGTGGCAACACTGTGCAATTAACAAGTCTTACGTTTATTTTATTGGCTGTGATTATAGAATGCTATACACAAATGGCACTAATTTGACATCAAATAGAATACCTTCTTGTTGCCAACCTTGAATACCTCTAAATATTTATTGTGAATACGATAAAATGGACGGCAGTTAAGTATTAAGCAAATGAAATTTGTGAAAATGTTATTCTACTTAATTTAGGGGAACGTCCACTAAGTTGTGGTAACACTCGTTTTTCTTTTGTTTTTTTTTTACTCGCTTAATTTACTGCAATCTAGTGGTAGTTTTAAGTATTTCAAAATAATTACTCCTAGACGGTTATGCAACCAATACTACACATGTTGATGATTATGCCTTGTTGGTTATGCAACCAACATCGCTTAAATTCTTCAGTTACTCCAATAAGATAAATTATTATTTCTTATTTCAGAGTACTATATCAACAGCAAAGTCAGCCTATGGATGCCTTGCAAGCGTATATCTGCGCAGTACAATTAGATAAATCTCACTCGGCTGCCTGGGCCAATTTAGGTATATTGTATGAGACTTGCGGTCAAGCCCGTGACGCCTACGCCTGCTACTTGAATTCAAGTCGCGGATTGGGGACTCGCTCGTTAGTTGAAGAATCGTGCATTACAAGTAAATCGCCACGGCTAGTGTTACCTTCGACTGGCATGAACCCGAATTTAACACAACGAATTAACTTCCTCCAAACACACCTTTCAAACGGACCAATGCCGAGTATTACGAATACGTAAGTCTATCCCTTCCCCACCTTCAACACTACCAGCTATAAGTGAGGGATCTCTAAGTAATTTAAAAGAAATTATCGTATGTTCATTGAAGTAAAGTAAAAAATAATATTTTTCTAAGTATCCAAATATACTACCGCTCATAAGTATTTGGGCACCTCAAATTTCAGGGTAAATCATTAAATACGTGGTAAACAAAACGAGTGCAGATACAGAAAAACTATTTATTACAAAAAAAAAAATCACAGCTCCCACCATTTTGTACGCACTTGTCATAATGTGGCACAAGTTTTTGTATACCTTCCTCATAAAACGTTGCCGCCTGAGTCATCAACCATGTGATAACATGTTCTTTGAGCTTTTCGTTGTTGAATTTTTGACCACCAAGGAACGTTTTCAGGTGCAAAAAGAGATGGAAGTCGCTGGGGGCGAGGTCAAGGCTATACGGAGGGTGGTCAAAGTCCAGCCAAAGTCCTGTAAGAGTTGTTGTGTTTTGTTCGCAGTTTCCCAAGCGTCTCACAAATATTTGCATTGATTGTTTCATTTTCGACGTGTCAAGATTTGCTTGACTTTAGTCTTTACTAGTAACGGTGGTGTGCCTCCATTCCATTGATTGTCATTTCCATTCAGGGGTTTCATAAGCGACCCAAGTCTCATCCCCGGTCACTATCTTGCTTAGAAAATCATCACCATCGTTGTTGTAACGTGTCAAAAAATCAAGTGCAATGCCATAACGCTGTTTTTTGTGTTGCCCTGTAAGAGTTTTCGGCACCCGCACAGTTTTCGAAAATTCAGTTTTTCAGAAACAATTTCAAGGAAATTTGCGGAAATTTCGTAGAAGGATCAGGCGGTTTTCATTTACAAGTTCTTCAACTGCACGAACCAATTCTTCATTAACCAAACTTGGACGCCCACTTCGTTCGTGATCGTGCACTTGATCACGTCCTTCATTGAACTTAAACACCTTACCATTGAATTACTCATCGCATTTTCTCCGTAAACCTCGTAAATTTCTCGATGAATATCGACTGCTTTAGTGTTCTACGGATTCAGAAAACGAATTACAGATCTAATCTCACAAGCGGTGGCATTTTCAATCAATTTCGCCATTCTAACCAAGCACTATAAACTGTAATCAACTATCGCGTATGCGCCGAATTGCTAGTGCAGCGTTGCCGCGACATTAAATACAAACGGAACTTATTTCCTGGACGTGTCTCGTATTTAAATGGAAATATTAAAATATGAATTTGGTATTTAAGTATACACAAATATACAATGTTAAGAATTAAAATTATTTATTTGTCCTAAATTTTATTTTCGTCTATGTGTCGGAGCATTCTTGCAATTAATTTTAACAATGTTTCCGGAGTTATTCGAGCCCATGCAGCCTGTAGCTTGTTTCACATGTCATCTGTTGAAGTTGGAGCAGTTTTTCTTACTTCCCAATTGAGTTCTTCCCATAATAACTCGTTGAGATTCAAGTCCGGGCTTTGGGGTGGCCATTTCATGATTGTTAGTGTCTCTTCCTCCTCTAACTGTTCTAAATATTGCTTGTTTAATTTTGAAGTATGTTTTGTCATTGTCTTGTTGGAATACAAAATTCTGAGCTAAAATTCTTACACCAGAGGGTATTGCATTTTCCTCCTAAGATCCATTTTTTATGACGGTATTATCTCTCATATAGATAAAAGAAATAAGACTTGCTGATTATTAGCATACTATTCAATAATGCTGGAATGTATTTCCTAAATACATTCTTTACATACAAAAATCTAAAATCCAAGGGTGCCCAAATACTTATGAGCGGTAGTGTATATACATTAACTAGCGTTCTTGTGAATGGTCCAAATTTTCCCTCGTTTTAGAGTTAATACGTCTAAAATAAAATAAAAATATCCTTGCATTGACCAGCCATGTTAAACAAAAGGTCAAAAAGTCAGCGATCCTTCATTTATAGCCAATAGTGTATTTTTAACATGCAGCGGGGATCGGTTTAGTATGGACTATCATCGTTAACATTGTCCTTGCTAAGCCGATCACTTCTACACCTTTTCCAAATCTCCAGTAACATTTTGAATGCTTTTCTCATTTTGTCATGTGTAATAGGGTTTGTCACTAATCTCTGTAGTTGGACCAGTCCTATCCTGTTATGCAGGTGGTTTGATTGGTGTTTTCAAGATGAATCGAACGAAAATTCGTAATTGTAAGACTTGCATCTTTTTTTCTGTAAAATGTTGAATTTATTTTTTGTTTTTTTACGCTTTTGTTACTGTGGTCTTCGTCTTTAGTTTTGGTATAAATATCTTTTTACCATGTTGAATTCTTTTTTAATTGTTAAACCTTCCAGACGACGTACCCTACTATCAATAGAAGAAGCTTGGAACCTTCCAATATCAGCTGAGATGTCCTCACGGCAACAACAACAGAATTCCCAGCAAACCAGAACGAGCGCTCAAAGTTTCCAAAAATCCTATAGTCAAACACCGCAAGGACCTCCACCTCCGTACCCATCACCCGGCGGTCCAAATAAACGATTTAAAACGGAGTCTGGGGAACAAAAGCCCGCCACTGCACCACCACAAAATCCACCGTTTTATCTCAATCAACAGCAATTACAATTAATGCAGAATCTACAGCAGAATGTCGTTAATTTGAATGCGCAACAACAGGTATAGTACCCTTAAATTGCCGCCGAAGATTCGTAGTTGATTTTCTTGTTGTTTATAGAATCTCTTACAACAATTGCAACACCAATATCGACTGATGCAACAACACCAACAACAATTACGGAATCAACGGCAACCCATCGCTTCTCCGGTTACGTCAATTTCCGGTACAGCACCTGGATATAATGGTACAACGCAGCTTACACCGGCTTCCCAAACGAATGGTACGCCGTCAGTAATGCCGACACCCAAACTACTACAACCGTCCTTACAACCCCCTGTTCCTACCTGTATTACCTTACCAAATTCAAATTTCAATGAATTGGACGTCAGCGAAGAAGAACTTCAAGATCTTCTCTCCCAGAAAGGTCTTGCTTCTACACTGGCGGAGAATTTATTAAAGCAATTTGGTTCGGATGAAATTGATGTTAAAGAAGAAATTACTTTAGGTATATGAAGTTATTTTGTTACATAAAATGAACCATTTAACTTGAGACAAGTTGAAAAGTTCCTTTGATTAAAATAAACAAAAAAGCTCTTAACATTTCAAGATATCAATGGTTCTTATTTCCAGAAGGCAATACTCTATCATCAGGTCCATTTTCACCATCAAACACAGTTCATAGCGAAACATCAAAGCCAGATATTAAAGAAGATATGAAAGAAAGAATAAAGTCACCACCTCACGATAGCATATTAACGGTTAAAAACGAAATCCCTTGGGATATGGATTCGTATCACTCAGAAAAACGACCAGATACTGAATATAATATAAGTATGGACGCTAAAACGATATTGGAGCTATGCAAGTAAGTAAAATTCAATTCTTATTACATATGAGATACGGTAGAATCTTAATATAGCATGTTAGATTTGTGTATATCTTTTAAAATATACTTTATAAGTAGATTGCGAAACGATAACTTCCACAATCAACTATCCAAAATAACCAGATTACGTTAAAACGTAATCTATGATCTAGAATCTTCTCTATGCGGTAGAGGAAGTTGTTAATCCGCCATTTACTAATAAGAAGCCTTGATATCGAGATTCTATTGTAATAAAAATTTCGTAATTAGAACATAAATATTAATTACGATTTTCAAAACTAGGGGTGAGGGAATTAAAGGTGAAATTAGTAATTCCTTGATATCAGATAACGCACCACCGCCAGCACCACCAGACCCTCCTTCGCATAAACTGAATCATCAGCAGTTATTACCTCCGGCGCCTTCAGTGTTTCTTGAAAATAAGAAACACGCTTTCAGCCCCCAATTACAGGAATTCTGCTTGAAGCATCCCATAGCAGTCGTACGAGGGTTAGCGTCAGCGTTGAAGTTGGATTTGGGCTTATTTTCGACGAAAACATTAGTGGAAGCTAATCCCGATCACAGTGTTGAAGTTAGAACTCAATATCAGCAGCCTTCGGATGAGAATTGGGACCTGCAGTCTGGTAGGAAGGTTTGGGCATGCGTTTCGCATAGATCTCATACTACGATAGCTAGATATGCTCAGTATCAGGCATCTAGTTTTAAAGAAAGTTTAAAAGTGAGTACCTTTTTACATTATTTATTTATTTAAGCAAAGAACATGAACAGTACAAAATATTTTAACATAAAATTTAAATTCGTTTACCATTTTTATGGCTAACTTCAGTAATATAATATAGTATAATAAAAATCAGTCTTCGTTGAGAATATAGGGTATATCTTCTACGGAATCAGTAAGCAAATCTTCTAGGTTGGATATTCCTGCTGCTTCAGATAGTAACTCATCAGAGGAAGATGCTGCAGCATCGCAACAGACATCATCATCATCATCATCATCATCAGGTGAAGAAGGACTCGATTTAGAAAATTTCGAAAGTGGTTCTCCTCCCTTTAATGATATAATTTTATTCTTTTTATTTTCAACCGCTGCAGTTGGTGTTGGAGGTATCTCAGCAGGGTTCTGCAATAGTTCTTGCATCAATATTGATATAACTTTATTCGCTTTAATTTCTAAGGCTGCAGCTGATATTGGAGGTAACTCATCAGATCGGAAATCATCGTCAGATGAAGAAGAGCTCTCGAATATTGCCATCGATTTGGTTTTGGATATTGATGTAGGTTTATTCTTTGCACTTTCAACAGTTGTAGTCGGTGTTAGCGGTTTAGATTCTCCGGCTGATGTTGCTGTTTTTAGCTTCTCAGTTGATGTTGATGGTTTCATATCCGTAGCTTCATTGTCAAATTGGAAGGGTGGAGATGGTGTCATCAATTGCACAAGCGCAATTGCCTTATCGAACTCCTCTTGTTCCTCTTTAGTTAGTTCCCGCATGATAGGTGGGTGTGTTGGTTGGGGTTGATTATTTTGATTTCTTTGAAGCTGCTTCCTCAATTTCTGCTTTCGTGATTTTTTATTGTTTTTACCGCCGTTAACGCCATGTTTCGGTTGTGGTTTACCCTTTTCAGGTTCGCCTACATTTCCGTTTGTTACAATTGGTATAAATACGTTTCCGCTGATCGTCTTGCTGGCATTAACAAGCGCGAGAAGCTCGTTTTGGTCATTGCCTAATTCCTGTTGAGTCTTCATATATGTTGCTCGCTCCATCTGCAATTGACGGCAAAGCTTGGTCAACTGTTGCTCCTTCCTTTCTGCAAGTTCAAGAGCGCTTGCTTTTTCTTTAACCTCAAGTTGCAGGTTGTACACTTTCGCGATTAATGTGAAACAGCTGCTACGCCAATGAATAACATCTTTTTCCAGTTCTATTGCCTTATCGTCACATTCTGGTTTGTAAGCTTTAGTTTCGACCTTTTTCTTTATTTTACGTCTTTTACGTCTCGTACCTTGCTCTTTATAGTTACCATACTTACACCTTGCTTGCGTATCAATTTTACTTTCAACGGGATTGTTTATTTTCACTTCTAAAGCATGGCGAAGTTCATCAACGCAATATGCAGTACTATGTTCTGTACTTAAATCAATATCAATGCAAACCCTTTCAACCCTCTCTCTGGCAAGATATAACTTCTCCCTAGTTTCCTTTAGAAACGAATCCATTTCTCTATTTTTCTCAATTAACTGCGCATTTTCGATATCTCTCTTAGTTAACAAATTCCTCATTTGATTTATTGTTTCCTGTAGTTGATCAACAGCAATTTTACTCATGCGCTTTTCCTCACGAACTTGAGACAAACTCTCCTCCTGAAAATATACCATAAGATTTGTACAAGAAAAAAAACAAACCAGTTTCTGTTTTCTTTTTTTATAAACAAAAGAAAAAAACAACTCGACTAAAACGATATTACGTATGCATGATGTTTCGAGAAGAAAGGGAAATACTTTTAGGATATACAGAATGTTCCAAATCTTCTGGAATTGTCAAATTGCACCTATTGAGTAGGTAGTAAGAAGCTAAAACGGAGTATCTTTCAAAAATAACTAGAGAGCCAGACACCTACTTTGTACCTGTATATTATTACGTTTTTAGTTTTCCCTTCTAGAGACAAACCAAGATAATATGGGTTTTATAGTATCAATGACGTTTATATGACGTTTTATTGCAATTATAAGAACATAAACTTACTAAAAATTACGGTGCTTCATTTGTAACACGAAAATCTATAATTTTCGAAAATAAACGGTATTAGTGACGTCGTACATTGAAAATTTGTAGTTTCTTTCTAATATTGATATATTTTGCACTAGAGAAACTCATATATTATAAAGGAAAATATATATGAATAGGGAATGTTATTTTTACCATGGTGGTCATCCTGGGTTAACAAACATCGATGTTGCCGGCTTCAATTGGCCGTAAACTGTAATGTAATCCTAACGTGATCAGCTGATCACTGTTTACTTATTTTACTTGCAGTTTTATTAATCGATTTTGTTGTAGAGTTTTGTTAGTTCTTTTTAGAATTATAATTTAAATTGTTTCACTTCCTTCAGATACTTTAAAAATATCTGTCCTTTCTTACTAATAGTATTTTATGTACAATTTTGCACTTAATGCTCATGGTATTCTAACCTAATATTAATCCACTTAACGCAAACAACAGCTGTCATAAACAATGCGACAAGACAACATCTAAACATCTGACGTCATTCGTTGTTGATGACGTGCATTCATTGCTTAATTATTTATACTATATATGTCTATTTCTAACAGAATTTGAGTCTTAATTTAGATATAATATACTTTCTACAGTGAATGCCCGAAATTCTTTTCTTCCTTCTGGATACAATTTTCTTAGCATACCAAGTGTTGCAGTTCAAAATGCCTGCCTTATCTTTAATTCTATACATAAATCATATGTAACAACTGTTTTTTTAAGTGCTTCATTTGGTAAGTAGGTACCTAGGTTTAAAATTAAGAATCCACAGTTAAGAACAGCATTGTCAGTATGTTTTGTTTACTGTTATCATGGTAACCAAATAATACTAACACTAGAAACCACTTGGATGCAATGCTCAAATGCAGAACTCGCATTTAACTATAAATATCTCTCTTACATTCAGTGTTAGACACATACATCATTGTACAAAAACGTTAAAGAAACACATTTCCTATACGATGGATACAGAAAAAATATTGGCGATATCTAAAAAAATTTCGTTTCTGGTGTTTGAAATTGGTAAAGTTTGGTGTTCAATACTAATTAGCCTGTGTATGTCAAAGACGTTCAAATGCAATGACTAGATAGAGCCAAGTGTGTAATATAATCTTATAAGAATGTACACTAAAATGTATTTGCATTTCGAATTTTTGGAAGGAAATGTATCTACATTAAGACGATTGATATTATGTTGGTTTATTTCTAGATGTTTCGTTTAAAATAACGAACGTTACTTATCGATCACCCTGTACACAACGCAATAATTTTTAATGGAAAACTCATTCTATTCATTAAATGAATTTTGTTTTATAAATAGTTGATTTCACCTTTTATGTTACTTTCTTGTTATGAATAAATATTTTCTTTTTTATTTTTTTTTTGTAGTTGGTTGGATCTTCTTAATATGTTATTTCTACTTATCCTATACCTTTTCTTTTGGTCAATGGGATTAATAAATTATTATTATAATGGACGGAAATATTTCCTACTGTTTTTACGTGAAAAGCGCAATTTTACAATTCTAAAAGGTTTGGGACACACTGTAGATATTAAGGATAAGCATATGATATTTCCTTCGAAAACAGCTTCTATCTTTATGAAACAATACAGAACATAGCAAAATAAAATGAATTCGATACAAAAACTATTTAAAAAATAAAATAACAAACTTCTGTTATTGCAAACGGTATCATAATTTACATCGGAAAGTACATATTACCAAAACATACTTACTCGAATTCTGGAACAATTATTGAATAGCTCATGCTTTATACCATCCAATTGACCAAGCTCGAAGAGTAAATTGTTTCTATCATCATTCGCAGTATTCAGATCACGAATTGCAATAGTATAAAAGTGTTCTTGCTTCCGAAAGCAGTCATACATTTCCCCATAATGCATTTGAAGTAAATCCAGCTTCGTACTATCATTCTCTCCTTCCCATAATTCCATGAGGGTCTTGACATGTTTGAAGACGGTAGGATGAGCCATGTCGTAAACAATCACAGAAGTGATACGACATTTATTGCAAGGCACCTATCAATAAGAAAAATTCTGTTTAAATAATACAAAATCAATGGTTTTTTGTTAAAAAAAAAATTCACTGGATGAATCAATGTAACATAACCTTTCAGAATTCAACAGAAAAAGATATATCGTTATTAATTATTACAAGTGAACGCATTTCTAGAAATTAAACTGATTTCTACTTATTTTTATTCAAACTGAAATAAATTAATATTTACAGTAAGTTAAAAAGTTTTACTCACGTGCCTTAACGGAAAATTCAATAAAAAGGCTGCTAACCTGCGTATTAGTTACTAAACCTACACATTTGTCGCGAGTATTGAAATGGTCCGCTCAATCATCTTAATACCGCCAATTTCAAATTAAGCTTTATTCCCAAGTTAGATGATTATTTATAGATTTCACGCTAATGTTGGAAAATTATTATGTATAAGGAAAACTATCACGAAATTTGCAGTTATAACAAATAATCATTTTATATCCTTCTTACACAGTACTATAATGCATTAAAAATAAAACTATAATACCCATACATAAAAATAATGTGATAGTCACAATAATCATTTTTTAATTCTTTTAGTTTCGATTTGTAACTATTTTTTTTAATAATATGATATTAAGTTGCCGACCAGAATTGTAGACATTTATTTTAATACATTTTTGAAAACCATTCTCAGTTCAATATCTCAATAAAAAAAAAAATATTTGTAAATCATTATCCTACTTCTATTATCCTTTGATATGCAACATTTTTGTAATATAAAGCTTTATTAGAAAGGAATTCAGAAAAGATTCACAAATAAAATGATACAATTAATATAACTTTTTTATCTACTTCTTTTTTCTAACTACCTTATTTGATTTTCTTGGCCTACCGCCAATGCACTTTTTAGAAAGACAACATTTTCTTCTATTAATAGCAGTTGATTGTACGGATATTCTACATGCACGATTTTTTCGATAAAAATCTGAAACACCAAGCACATAACACTTATTATAATACTAGAGTTGCTCAATTTGCGCCAACAGCCAGTAGCGGGCGCATAAAAGTTTACACAAGATAAATGGTCAGAAATGAAATATAATACGTGCTCAAACACTTACCGTCTTAAGAGTCATCCGTGAAATCACAAAGTGAATAATGTCTGTTAAATATCTGCAATATTAGATATGTTTCCACAGTTGTTTCGGCAAACCGAGTGCGGCGTGAGGAAAAAGTGTGTTTATATGCAAAAAACGAACGTTCTACATCTAGTGACGTTATATTTGCGTAATTAAAATAATCGTTGGAACAACTTAACGGTTCTGTTGACGCACCTTCACAAATTTGTCGTAATGTGCCAAAATTAGAATCTTTCTCTAAAACACTTTCAAACCTTTCTAGAACACAAACATTTTTTGCAAATTTCGCAGACTGTACCCCGGTATGCCTGAGCCACCAGAACCTATTCTTACACGTTGGGGAACATGGTTACAGGCCGCGTTTTATAAATATTTTGAGAATATTAAAAACGTGGTTTTACCTTATCAAGGAAAGCCAGTCGAAATTTCAAGATAGTCAGGTTAAAACGGATTTAAAAACTATTCAGAACAATTACTTCGGACTAGTGGAGGCAATAGAAAAATTACAAAATCCTTCGGTGTCGTTAGTGGAATCTCTGCAAATAGTGCAACATGTTCACGTAGAGCTATGCGCGGTAGAAGACGCAAAAAATGTTTGTGTTCTAGAAAGGTTTGAAAGTGTTTTAGAGAAAGATTCTGATTTTGGCGCAGGTGCGTCAACAGAACCGTTAAGTTTCAAAGATTATTTTAATTACGCAAATATAACGTCACTAGATGTAGGTAGAACGTTCGTTTTCTGCATATAAACACACTTTTTCCTCGCGCCGCACTCGGTTTGCCGAAACAATTGTGGAAACATATCTAATGTTGCAGATATTTAACAGACATTCACTTTGTGATTTCACGGAAGACTCTTAAGACGGTAAGTGTTTGAGAACGTATTATATTTTATTTCTGACCATGCGATTTGAGCAACAAGATTGTTGATTATTGACCGCAATATATACATTGTATAGATTAATTGTTTATAAATTAATTTTTCTAATATCTCATGGGATGAACTAGTAGATTTATGTATTTAATTATAGGAAGAAAGAGATAAGTCGACTGGTCCAGGATATAGTCTATCAGATTCAGATTCCAAGGATTCGTCAAATTTTGTCCGACGTAAAAATAAGAATTTACCAACAGTGCCACCTTCTAGTAATGTAAGAAATTGCAATCCACAGAAAACCCTTAAGTAAGTTGTACGAGGGGCGAAAGTTTGCTTATAAATTAATGTCTTATTTGAATGTAGGTTTGGTACAAATGTAGATTTATCGGATGAACGTAAGTGGAGACCTCAGTTACAAGAATTAATGAAATTACCCGCTTTTGCTCGTGTAGTATCAGCTGGAAATATGCTATCGCATGTAGGGCATGTTATATTGGGTATGAATACGGTTCAATTATATATGAAGGTATGGAATAGATTTTTACGGGTTCCTAACTTGTGCTTACGCAAATTGATAATTTGTAGGTTCCAGGTAGCCGGACGCCGGGCCATCAAGAAAATAATAACTTCTGTTCAATAAACATAAATATTGGACCGGGTGATTGCGAATGGTTCGCAGTTCCAGATGCTTACTGGGGCGCTATATGCTCTTTATGTGAGAAAAACCAAATTAATTATTTACATGGGTCTTGGTGGCCAGTCTTAGAGGACTTATATAACAACAATATTCCTGTATACAGATTTACACAAAGGCCCGGCGATTTGGTATGGGTAAACGCCGGTTGTGTGCATTGGGTGCAGGCTGTCGGTTGGTGCAACAACATTGCGTGGAATGTTGGTCCTCTAACCGCCAGGCAATACCAGCTCGCAATCGAACGATACGAATGGAATAAATTGCAAAGCTATAAATCCATTGTACCTATGCTTCATTTATCTTGGAATCTAGCGAGGAATATTAAAGTTTCTGATCCGAAGTTATTCGCCTTCATAAAGTAAGTAATACTTTATATTTAATTTATACACCTTCACTCTTACACTCTGCATATATTCTAGGAAATGTTTATTAAGGACATTACGCCAATGCTCAATGATCTTAGAATTTGTCCGCCATAAGAAGGTAGACGTCAAATTTCATGGGAGGGGGAAGAATGAAGCTTCACATTATTGCGGACAATGCGAAGTGAGTTCTTTCTTTTATAAATCAGGTTCAGAGATTAATTTCGTCCTCATTTTAGATCGAAGTATTCAATATTCTCTTCATACGCGAACAGGAGAAACGACATGTTGTTCACTGTATGGAATGCGCCCGCAAACAATCACCAAACTTGGAGGGATTTGTGTGTCTGGAGGAATATAGCATGGAGGAACTAATGGATGTCTACGATAACTTCATTTTACATCCAGTAATAACGACAGGCGCCGAAGTTTATCGATTGCCGTCGTAATAATATACGATGTTATTTGGAAACTCAGCCATCACTGCCACTTTGTAACTGATGTACAACTGTAAATTTTAATTATAATTTTTTTTTTCGTCTTGCATTGCTTATACAATGTTATTTAATATTTGTAAATGAGTATTCGAGTGATATACTAAGCTAAGGTGTATATAATTTATACATACGACTTGTAAATATAAAACAAGGAAAAATCGTCAATAGTATCTTGTAGATCAGTTAGGAATTTTTGACGAGACCTATAACGGTGATCTCATAGTATAATTTTTACCATTTCTAAAAGTGTATATATTTCGTCTTCATTTTTAATATATTAATTATTATTCTATTAAAACAAAGTATACAACGTATTCAAAGTTATCTTCTTAGTTTTGCCAATTTTATTTATTACACTGTGCTCGAATTGGGGACTTTTTTTTTTTGCAACAAGCTGGACACCTGGAGAGTGAACCTAATTCGAGTATGCCGAATCCATTGGTACCAACCGTTCTTAAAAGCTAGCTCGCGTTTTGTTAAGTGGTCAAATATCTTGAAGCAAAAAATTTTTGAGCTTTGCTAACCGAAGCTATTCGACCATAGGCTTGTCCAAAAATTGCAGCTACTTGGAATTGGGTTATGTATCGGCCTGCATGGTTGGTAATCCACTTCTTGGCCACTCCACTTAGTAATCCACCTCTTGGCTGTAGGACCAAAGAAACCAACATCAAGTGGCTGCAATGTAGTGGTAAGCTAACCATGTGTATGCCATTTTCCCGGCAAAATTCAATAGCTTGTATGCTATTGTGGGAGCGATGGTTGCCTAGTAACAATTCAAAAAATAAAATTGTATTAATAAATCCTGAATCTAAAACCATGAGGGTAGATCCTGGAGGGGCACCATCTGTTAGCTCAGCTTTTTGTTTCTTTCGTGGAAATATTAAAGCGGGAGGTATGTAAACAGCTGCAGCATTGAAGCAGCATGCTCCTGTAATTTCCAACATTTTTCTTCCCCTTAGGGCTAATAACCCTAGGAGTTTTATTAGGAACTGTAAGGATGGATGTTCATAATGTTTTTAAAATTAGCGAAAAATCTTGCAACTTGATTCCTGCTGCTCTCGCGAGGCTTGTTTTCTCTGGCTGTCTCGTTTGCAAAAAGAAATTATTCTTTTCCCGCTAATAATTTTTCTTTGTTGGATGGATGCTGTATATAATTTCTTTCAGCAAATTGGAACGCAATACTTTGCAAGGATTTAAACGAGACACCGTAAAAGAGAGAATCTAATTTTCTTATGTGTTCTGCTAATTTATTTTCATTCAGCGACAGTATCACACTTTATTATTTTTCTTACAGATGACTCGGAAAGACCTAAACTTCTGGCAATACTTCGTTTCGATTCTCCATTTCGAATATGTTCTTTTATTTCATCGAGAACAACTGCAGTAAATTGCAATTTTTTTTCTCTGTTTTACGCTTATACCGGGACCCCATTTGATTAGGAAAACTGAAAGAGGTAAACAACAAAACTATTATATCTGTAAAAGAACTACTCACTACTGTCGTTTAAGAATACGCATGCGTATTCTTGACCGTTTTCAAGTGCACACTTTTGGACAAAATGCAAGGTTATGTTATAATGATCGTAACTTTATATAAAAACGGGTAACAGCATGGAGCAGCAATGGAATTTTTTGAATTGGTGTTGTGCAGCAGAACCGCTTTCAAACCGCCTTTTGACGAATCGATAAACAATCGCCCATGCTCGGGATTATATTCATTTTGCATCCTTAAAACGCACGTAAATGTATTCCATTTAGAACATTTATCCATTTTTGATATTTCATTTTAATTGATTTTACAGACCAATACAGTGAATAATCTCGAAATTTTCACTATTTACTTCGATTTGGGTTATTTGCTTTAATATTTAGATGTTAACACTTTGATTTCTGAAAACAGACCGAGTTCTCAGTGGTTAACAGCGCCGCTTATATACCCATTTGACCAAGTGGTAGTAGCGGAGATGGAAGTTTCTGGAAGGTTAACGAATGGTACATGAACGGTTCTCGAAGATTCCAAAAAGCTCTCAGGCCATTGATCAGATTTTCCAGAAAATTCCAGAAGGTTCTTTGGGCCTAAAATTTTTAAATTGAAATTGCTCGAAAACGCAAGCTAATCTTTAAAAACGGTTGGCACCATTGGATTCAGCGTACTCGAATTACTTTCCCGACAGTTATTGGATTTCTCAGAAATACAACTTTAATTTTTTTTATGTTCACCATTTCAATCCCAATAATAAACTTGGCAACGATGAGTAAATAACTTTGAAGATAGTGTATGTAAATATTTATATATATATATATGTACTAAGCAAATATATTTATTTCAATTGTTGCAAAAGAAATGTACGGAGATATAAACCTTGTAATTTTTTTCTTTATAATCTCTTCTTTAATTGTTAAGTGGATCATACAAGGTTAATATTCGAAGTTTCTGCAAATTAATCGACAAATTTTATTGATTTCAACATCCGATCTCTCAATTTTTTTACTACTTTCTATTTGAATATTAGTTTGCAAAATCAGCAGATACTAACTTTGTATAAAGAATTTATTGACCATCATATCACTGCCAAAACGTATAGATAATCATATCATATTATTTTTTTATTTTCTTAACGGTGGACGAATCGATCTTTTCTTTATTTTAATTTGCATTATATTATCGTGTCTTTAATTCTTTTGTGTGTATTCACTATAATAGATATATGTTTTATATTTGGCAGCAAGGTCAGGACGTAAGGAGAATGTTTGTTAGTCACTGCCTTATTGTGATACTGCCCTACCAAACCAAATTTACATTTACGCATAGAAAAACGACAGACGCTAAGAAAATGGGTTTGTAACAGTGCCTTCAATACTGTACTGTCTAATAAAAAAAAATGAAAGAAACGAAAAAAACGCGATAAATTTATATTTTACAATCATGAACAAAATGCCACAATATCTATCTCCGTGTACGATGGAATACATGCATAATATTTATAATATAAGGAAATTCGAAATCATAGCTCAATTTTTGTAATTCGTAATGTAATTTATTCTAATCCTTCTTTCCCTTTCTATTTGTTTTGTAGAAAGTCATATATGTTCGTTTCGTTTTCTTCTTCATTCGTTTTCATTCGAGAAAAGTCTGAAAATTGTCTAATGTAAATTTTATTCTAAGTAGTATAACTTGTATTTATGATTGACCTTTATTAAAACCTACAAATATAATTATTAGTGTCTCCTCATTTCTCTTTTCAGAAAATACCTGAGCATTCATTCCGGCATTATGTTTGATCCTAGATATTTCAGAAATTTCATTTTGAATTCGCTGTCGTTTGGTGCTGAACAGCCGGTAAGGAATCTGTAATAATCTCTTATTAACATGTAGTAATTTCAGCTTTTCAATCAGAGATGGCGCAGACGAAAGCTATTATAAAGGATAGAAATTAACAAGAATGATTTTTATCAATAGAGTCTTTGCGGTAGCATATTTTCCGTTACATTTTATAGCTATTTTTTGGATTATAACATAACATAACCTGATGGTTAAAAATAGGTTTGGGGAGGGTCGGAAGTAAACATTATATTTGACACGTCATGTGAAACGAAGACAACATGCAATAGCATGTTACGAGTTTTGTAAAGCATGATCGTCATTAACGAAAATATACGATGATATTAGGGGCCAAATGTCACTTACTTGAAATTTTGTCTCGAATTCTGCATCCCTTGTGTTCTAACCTCTCAGTTACGAACTTTACTTAATTTTAGATTTTGGTTCACAGATGGCGCAATATAAAAAAATGTTTTAACTTTTTATTAAAATGGATACAATTGAAATATGAAAAGATGATATAAAAATATTATTTTATTACTAGTTAGATATCAAATTAATGCCCTTTTTTTTAATTAATAAATCAAATTGTATAGTGCTTTACGATTACCCTTTTTTATTGACTTAAAAGTTTCATCAATTCCTTAATTTTTAATTAGAGAATCAATAAATAGGGTGGAAACTAGAAAATAAGATTAGAATTTCATTAAAACATTTTCTTTAATTATAGTTTTAGGGAATTAAAATATATTTAAGTTGTATTCCTGTTTTGAGTTAAAAATAACATGAGAACCCTCAAAATATGTCCAAATAAATAAAAAAATAGTAGAAAGAAAATGCATTAATTGCGAAATTAAACGTGCAATGTTTCCTATAACGTGCAATGCTCTTGGTGTTACTCAATCAGTTAAATTAATCGGAAAAAATGTAATCTCTTTCTTAGAACCAAAATGTTTAAGCACAGCAGCTCTGAGTTTACCTTCCCAAGCACGTGTAATTATTGTTGGTGCAGGAGTTGTCGCTAACTCTGTAGCATATCATTTATCGGAGAATGGTTGGAAAGATGTTGTTGTATTGGAACAGAATAAAATTGGTAGCGGTACATCTCATTTTGGATCAGGAACACTAGGTTTGTTCAAACCAATATCTCATCGTGATATTATATGGTACAGTATACGATTGTACCAGAAATTACAAGACATGGGGTATGAAATAGGTATGAAACAATGCGGAAGTATAAATTTAGCTCAAACGAAGGATAGACTGATAGCGTTAAGACGACGTATAGCATACAATTTGCCAACTGGTTTAAATTGTGAGTTATTGTCACCCAAAGATATAAAAAAATATCATTCTTACATTAACGTTGATGATATCGTTGGTGCTGTATATATACCAGAAGATGCAGTTGCCGATCCGCGAGCTATCTGTGATGTTTTAGCAAAATTAGCTCAAAAACAAGGCGTTAAATATTTTGAAGACGTCAAAGTTGAAAAAGTATTAACAAAGAATAGTAGGGTAGCCGGAGTTGAAACCGAAAAAGGTCCAATTAACTGTGAATATTTTGTTAACTGTGCTGGAATGTGGGCCAGGGAACTGGGGATAAATTGTGATCCCCCCGTTAGAATACCAGCATATCCAGCCGAACATTTTTACGCCACAACAAATTTTTTAAATATAGGTAAGGTATGCTGCAAAGAAATATAGATAAATTTATCGAATTTCCATGTTACAGATGACGATTTGCCTTGCGTTAGAGATTTTGATTCATTTACGTATGCTAGGGAATATCACGGGGGATTCATGGTTGGATGGTTTGAACCAGAAGCTAATCCGGCTTTCCAAGGGAAGAAAGTACCTCGAAACTGGATAGATGACCTATCGACACAGTGGGAACATTTTGGTTGGTATTACTAAGATAAATTATACAAAGATTGTTGCAAAATAACGGAGATATACTACGGAGTAATTAGAACAAATTTTAAAATAAAATATTTTTAAAATTTCCTTCTGAATGCCTGCTACTTTATGTGGAGCAAGTTTTTCAGCATGCCTTCCTCATTGTTCCTTGTAATATCCTGTTTCATGAGGTCTTATAACTAAATCTGCAAACGATATCACACCCAACACCTTAAAATGTGGGCAGTAGTGCCCATATTAAAAACCTTTGCCTACATCGGCAATGGTTTGTTATTTTTCAACTTATATGTAGTCGATTTTTGGTAAAATGTTTTGTTAATATAAATGAAACATATTTATTTTTACATACGTATTTTTTACAGACACATTTTGGCAATTTGCTGTTAAACGACTACCAATTCTAGCAGAATGTAAAGAGCCAGCTTTGGTTAATTCTCCAGATAATTTTACACCAGATGGTAGGTGGGTGTTAGGAGAAACTCCCTCAGTCAGTAATTATTTTGTAGCTTGTGGAATGAATGGTAATTCTCTACAGGTATCTCATTTTAGACGATGATAAAGCAATGTAATTAATATCTGATTTTAATCCTATAGGGTGCTGGTGGTATAGGAAAAGCAGTCGCTGAATGGATAATCGAAGGTCAACCCACACAAGATCTTCTTCCTTTTCAAATACAAAGATTCTTAGATGTCCATAACAGCAGGCAGTACCTAGAGCAAAGAATTAAAGAAATTGTAGGGAGGTAAATTTAGAAATTTGCGTAATATAGAAGATTATATGTATGTTATTGAAGGAATTATTCAATTTTATACCCACATCAATGTGAATATAAATACGCTAGGAAATTGAGGTGTTCTCCGTTGTACAGCGTGCTAGATACCCATGGAGCTGTATTTGGGATAAAAATGGCATACGAAAGGGCTTTATATTTTGATTCAAATTACAAAAGTAAGTGTAATTTTTGAGGATAGTACCCTTTATATGCTGAAATAATTTTATGAATATATAGCAGGTGAAAAACAACCAGAAATGCCACCAGGTAGCTTCTA